>HG995345.1:8774225-10150475 GCA_905333045.1 Lysandra bellargus | reverse complement strand
GCGAGGGAGGCGCGAGCCTCTCTTCGCAAGAGCCCCACACCAGCTGCAGATGATGCAGCGAGGACGAGCGCGGCGCTGAGCGCAAGCGTGGAGAGATCGCTGGAGACCATTTCTATGGTCGCCAGCAAATCCTCCAACTTAAAGGGGACTTTTAAGCAGTACCTCAATGAGGCGGTCGCCAACATAAAGGAGGCCGTCTCTGACATGAGGGACCGCTCTCAAAATGAGGAAATACGGGCTTTGGAAGCGCAGAACCAGCAGCTCCAACAGCAAATCAGCACTATGGGCCGGGAGCTGGAGGAGCTGCGTTGTCAAGTCTCCAAGCCCGCCACGGAGGAGATGCAAAAGCTGTTGTCGGAGGTCTCACGCTCCAACATCGAGACCTTCGGCAACATGCTGAATGCGCGGCTCGCCGGCCTGGAGGATCGTCTCCTTCCAGAGCCCAGACGGAGGCCGCCGCTTGCTTTTGATGCAGCGGCTGCTGACGTGAAGGTGCCGGCTGAGGGAGGACCGCCGATGGCTGCAAGTAGGCCAGCGGCTAAAAAGAGTAAGAAGAAGGTGACAACGGAGGTGGCGGGGCCATCACAGGCTCCCGCCGCCAACGCGCCGCCTAAGGAGGGGGAGAAGAAGAGAAGAAAACAGACGATGGCCGCACGTGAGGCCAAACAGATAAGGGCAAGAACACCCGCCCCGTCTGCGTCTGACCCCTCGTGGTCCACAGTGGAGCCGCGGGGGAGGAAAAAGAAGGGAAAGGGAGCTGCCAAAAAGGCAGCCCCGAAAAGAAAAAAGAAGAAGAAGCTGCGTCCGCGCAAGTCCGCCGCCATAACTCTTACGTTGGAGAAGGGGGTGGACCAGAGCGTGACGTACGCTTCCATACTTCAGGAAGCGACGAGCCGGATCGACCTTGAGGAGGTAGGGATCTACCAGAGAAGGAACAAGGTTCGATTCCGGCAGGCGAGGACAGGCGCCCGGATACTTGAAGTGTCCGGGGAGGACGCCCAGCAGAGGGCGGACGCCCTCGCGAATAGACTGAGGGAGGTCCTCGACAGGGAAGCGGTGAAGATCGCTCGCCCTGTCCAAAGGGTGGATGTGCTCGTCTCCGGTATGGACGACGCAGCAACCGCCGCCGATGTCACCAAGGCGGCGGCAAAAGAAGGCGGCTGCCCGGCCACCGATATCCGGTCGGGTAGAATAACGGTGGGCCCTAGGGGCGCGCGGAGCGTGTGGCTCCACGTCCCCTCGGCTGCCGCCAAGAAGTTGGTAACTTCTGGGCGGCTGCAGGTAGGCTGGGTCATGACGAAGGTGGTGCTGCTGGCCGCGAGGCCAACGCGGTGCTACCGATGTCTAGACACAGGCCACCTGGCGCCGAACTGCCAGTCCCCGGTGGACCGTAGCGGGAATTGTTTCCGCTGCGGTAAGCCGGGGCACAAGGCCGCCGAGTGCGCGGAGGAGCCCAGCTGCTTCTTCTGCGCCGCGCTCGGCAAGGAGAGCAACCACGTGCTGGGGGCTACCGGCTGCATCTCAGCAGCCAGTAAGCCGCCCAGCACGAGGAAGAAGCGCAAGGCTCCCTCCAAGGCTCGGCCGCGTAAGCGGCCTGGAGCAGATGAGGCAGGGGCGAGTCAAAACGCCCCCGCCATGGAGGTGGAAGCCTAGGCTTGTGGGCGGTTGATCGGGGGACCACCGTCCACAATATTATAGGCCCCGCGGAGAAAGGCTCCCTCGATGCCCGGGGAGCCTCTCGGTGAAGACAGGCGGCGGCATAGGCTGCTGCAGTGATGTGGTGCCGGAAGCGGCAAGCGCTGCGGAGGATGCGTGAGAATGCGTTGCGATTCCGCTCCTCCGCGTGTAGCGCTGATGAGGGCATGGGGGGGTTTTAGTCGGTAAACCTTTGCGGAGAGAGTCCGACATACCCCTGCCCCTTCCCCCAAAGGGGCGGGGGATGCGTAATGCATTTCCCCTCCTTACAAAAAAAAAAAAAAAAAGGATAGTTATAGTGCAGTGACTGCAGTGTGATATATTATACATATTAAGAACAAAAAATTTTTTACAATTTTAAAATTATTTTAACTTATACATTTTATTTTATTAATTAGTAATTAAGTGACTGGTTGATTCCTATTGGGACAACAGCTAATTAGTAATAAGACTTTGAATATTAACAGATAATATTATAAGTAAAAAATTTTTTGACAAGAATATTTATTTACACTGTACATATTATAAATCACTGCACTTTTAAATTTTTAAGATTTTATTTATACATTTTAACAAATAGACGCGTTCCCCCTTCAAACTAATTAAATAAATAAAACTTACATTTTAAATCAACTATAATGGCAATGGTGCGTACCCCAAAAAATCCTATACAGAGATCCAAAAATAAATCGTCCCTCGACGCCTCCAGCAGTGGCGCGGGCGGCGCTAGAAATAGCTATGCCGAGGAAAATAGCCCGAAAATGGAGGCAGAAAATTGGGACGCAGTACTGGAGGAGACGTCGAGGAAAGTAAAGAAAAGTATTAGTCTGCTAAACCAAACGAGAAATATGAAGGGAGAGTTGAGAGTTGGTATAGCGGACAATCTTACTGCCGTTTTAAAACAATTACAGAAAATAATAACGATGGATGATAGACAGGAAAGAAAGACAGTAGAAATGAATGATGTAGAGACACAGTGTGAAACACAATACGAAACAAAACATGAAACGCGAATGGAAAGTAACTGTAATTGTTTTGAAAAGGTAAAGACGGTATTAAGTGAATTTAAAAAGGAGTATAGGCGGGATTTAAAAGAGATTAGGGATCATTTAACAGAGGCGGTAGTAAAGAATGTGGAGAGTATACATACAAGGATAGAAGAGGAAAAGGGAAGGGCAGTAAAAACGGTAACACATGAGGTAGGGAAAGCGGTAAATACACTGAAAGATGTAATCGGGAAGCGGGAAGTTATGATACATGAGCTTAGGAACTACTTGACAGAGACGGCAGTTAAAAATGTAGAAAGTATCCATACAAAGATAGAGGAGGAGAAAGGAAAGGTAGTAGAAACGGTAACATATGAGGTAGAGAAAGCGGTTAATACGTTGAACGACGCAATCGGGGGGCGGGAGGTCGTGATACAGGGCGAACCGGAACGGGAGACACCCCCAACATATGCGAGTGTCACCCGGGGCAAGCCTAAGTACAGGACCCTCCACTCCCTGGTTGTGGTGGACAAGGAGAATTTTATGCCTACTACCGAAATAGTACAGCAGGTAGGGAAAATTATGGAGGCAAAGAAGGAAGGAATACAGGTAGACCGAATAAGGAGGGGAAAAGGTAGGAAAGTAATTATAGGATTTAGAGATAGGAAAGATAGAGACAAAGTCAGGGATAAAATAGGAAAAGCGGGGACACTGTTAGAGGCACAGGAAATAGAAAATAAGGATCCCCAGGTTGTGCTCTACGGGGTGCTAAAAAGCAACACCGATGACGACATCTTGGAAGCCATCAGGAGGCAAAATAAGCACCTCGTGGAGGACATCCTGGGAGGGATAGAAGACAGAGTGAGTGTAAAGTATAGAAAGAAAGGGAAAGATGATCACACTCAGCACGTGGTACTCAATGTGTCACCGGGGCTGTGGGCGCGTTTCACCGAGGCAGGATATCTGTATGTAGATATCCAGCGCGTCAGAGTCGCCGACCAGTCCCCCCTAATCCAGTGCTCCCGCTGCTTAGGGTACGGACATGGGCGGAGATTCTGTAGCGCTGCCGAAGAGAAATGCGCCCACTGCTCTGGAACACATCACCAGTCTGAGTGTGATGATCTAAAGGAAGGGAAAAGGCCGTGTTGCATAAACTGTAAGAATGAAGACCTGAAAGAGACCACTCATCACGCGTTCAGTTCGGAATGCCCGGTGCGAGGGAGGTGGGATGCGCGTGCAACAGTTGCGTACAACCCCCAAGACAAATAGTCAGGGGCGAATGTATCAATAATGCTAGGTTCACTATTAAAACATTGTTTGTTATTAATTGTGTAATTAAGTGCAACAATGAAAAACCCTGTAAATGTGTTGTGTAAAAAAAAAAAAAAAAAAAAAAAAAAAAAAAAAAAAAAAAAACCTTTGCATTTACATGATATTATTTTTAAAATAAGCAAGCATGTAAAGCATAAGATGATGACAATTATGCACAACACATACTTTTTACCATCTCCTAGTTATAATTTTTACTTACGTTTGCGCGCGCTATAGCACCCTTCTAATATGTCACTGCAACATTATTATGGTGTCATAATAATTATGCTACTTAATGCTCGCGACGGAACTTCCGGGCTGAACTTTATCTGGTACGAATAGTTATGCACAGCAACATGAACTCACTTATGGAAATGCATAAAAATTTGCACTGTGAAATTATTGCCCTTGTCATTTAATATGTAACGACGATATAATTTAATAAAAATGTAATGCCTTGTCATTAAATATGTAACGACGAGATAATTTAATAAAAATGTAATGAATGTAATGAATATAATGATAACTGAATTATAAGAGAAAACTTAAAATAAACATAGGGCCGCATCAGAAAATGTATTAATGTTAAGAAAACCTGTACAAAATAGATATTAAACAAAATGAAAAATAGTATACATGTACTGTAAATTATAGTAAGGAAAATAGTAAATTAACAAGGACTACTTCAGGAAATGAAAATAAATAAAATGTAAAATATAGTAGATAATAAATTGTGAAAGTAAAGTGTTAGTAAATAAAACACCAACACCAATGTACAAAATGTAAGAAATTTAATAAATGTAAAAAATTGTCTCTTTTTCATAAAGGGGGAACAAGAGGTCCCATATAAGGGGCTTAAAAAAAAAAAAGAAAAAAAAAAAAAAAAAAAAAAAAAAAAAAAAAAAAAAAAAACCTAACCTAACCTAACCTAACCTAACCATTGCTATCCCGAGAAAACTACGCAAAAATGATTCAGACCTAACCAGTATTAGTAAAGGTATAATAATATAGGTATAATCTCTCATATAATTAGCTTTTTTTATGATTTAACACGGTTTGATCGATGTCCAACCTAGCACCATCTAACCTAACCTAACGATTGCTATCCCGAGAAAAATACGCAAAAATGATTCAGACCTAACCAGTATTAGTAAAGGTATAATAATGTAGGTATAATCTCTCATATAATTAGCTTTTTTTTATGATTTAATTGTTTTTTTCGATGTCCAACCTAGCACTATCTAACCTAACATAACCATTGCTATCCCGAGAAAACTACGCAAAAATGTTTCAGACCTAACAAATATTAGTAAAGGTATAATAATATAGGTATAATCTCCCATATAATTAGCTTCTTTTTATGATTTAACACGGTTTGATCGATGTCTAACAAAGCACCATCGAACCTAACCTAACCATTGCTATCCCGAGAAAACTACGCAAAAATGATTCAGACCTAACCAATATTAGTAAAGATATAATAATATAGGTATAATCTCTCATATAATTAGCTTTTTTATGATTTAACACGGTTTGATCGATGTCCAACAAAGCACCATCCAACCGAACCTTACCATTGCTATGCCGTGAAAACTGCGCAAAAATGATTCAGACCTAACCAATATTAGTAAAGGTATAATAATATGGGTATAATCTCTCATATAATTGGCTTTTTTTATGATTTAACACGGTTTGATCGATGTCCAACCTAGCACCATCTAACCTAACCTAACCATTGCTATCCCGAGAAAACTACGCAAAAATGACTCAGACCTAACCAATATTAGTAAAGGTATAATAATATAGGAATAATCTCTCATATAATTAGCTTTTTTTATGATTAAATCGTTTTTTTCGATGACCAACCTAGCACCATCTAACCTAACCTAACCATTGCTATCCCGAGAAAATTACGCAAAAATGTTTCAGACCTAACAAATATTAGTAAAGGTATAATAATATAGGTATAATCTCTCATATAATTAGTTTTTTTATGATTTAACACGGTTTGACCGATGTCCAACAAAGCACCATCCAACCTAACCTTACCATTGCTATGCCGAGACAACTGCGCAAAAATGATTCAGACCTAACCAATATTAGTAAAGGTATAATAATATATGTATGATCTCTCATATAATTAGCTTTTTTTATGATTTAACACGGTTTGATCGATGTCCAACCTAGCACCATCTAACCTAACCTAACCATTGCTATCCCGAGAAAACTACGCAAAAATGTTTCAGACCTAACAAATATTCGTAAAGGTATAATAATATATGTATAATTCTCATATAATTAGCTTTTTTTATGATTTAACACGGTTTGATCGATGTCCAACCTAGCACCATCTAACCTAACCTAACCATTGCTATCCCGAGAAAACTACGCAAAAATGTTTCAGACCTAACAAATATTAGTAAAGGTATAATTATATAGATAAAATCTCTCATATAATTAGCTTTTCTTATAATTTAACCGTTTTTTTCGATGTCCAACCTAGCACCATCTAACCTAACCTAACCATTGCTATCCCGAGAAAACTACGCAAAAATGATTCAGACCTAACCAATATTTATAAAGGTATAATAATATAGGTATAATCTCTCATATAATTAGCTTTTTTTTATGATTTAACCGTTTTTTTCGATGTCCAACCTAGCACCATCTAACCTAACCTAACCATTGCTATCCCGAGAAAACTACGCAAAAATGTATCAGACGTAACAAATATTAAGAAAGGTATAATAATATAGGTATAATCTCTCATATAATTAGCTTTTTTATGATTTAACCCGTTTTTTTCGATGTCCAACCTAGCACCATCTAACCTAACCTAACCATTGCTATCCCGAGAAAACTACGCAAAAATGTTTCAGACCTAACAAATATTAGTAAAGGTATAATAATACAGGTATAATATCTCATATAATTACCTTTTTTTTATGATTTAACCCGTTTTTTTCGATGTCCAACCTAGCACCATCTAACCTAACCTAACCATTGCTATCCCGAGAAAACTACGCAAAAATGTTTCAGACCTAACCAATATTAGTGAAGGTATAATAATATAGGTATAAACTCTTATATAATTAGCTTTTTTTATGATTTAACCCGTTTGTTTCGATGTCCAACCTAGCACCATCTACCCTAACTTAACCATTGCTATCCCGAGAAAATTACGCAAAATTTTTTAAGACCTAACAAATATTAGTAAAGGTATAATAATACAGGTATAATATCTCATATAATTACCTTTTTTTTTATGATTAAACCCGTTTTTTTCGATGTCCAACCTAGCACCATCTGACCTAACCTAACCATTGCTATCCCGAGAAAACTACGCAAAAATGTTTCAGACCTAACATTTATATTAGTAAAGGTATAATAATATAGGTATAATCTCTCATATAATTAGCTTTTTTTATGATTTAACCCGTTTTTTTTCGATGTCCAACCGAGCACCATATTATAACCTAAGCTAACCATTGCTATCCCGAGAAAATTACGCAAAAATGATTCAGACCTAACCAATATTAGTAAAAGTATAATAATATATGTACAATCTCTCATATAATTAGCTTTTTTTATGATTTAACACGGTTTGATCGATGTCCAACCTAGCACCATCTAACCTAACCGAACCATTGCTATCCCAAGAAAACTACGCAAAAATGTTTCAGACCTAACAAATTTTAGTAAAGGTATAAATATATAGGTATAATCTCTCATATAATTAGCTTTTTTTATGATTTAACACGGTTTGATCGATGTCCAACAAAGCACCATCCAACCTAACCTTACCATTGCTATGCCGAGAAAACTGCGCAAAAATGATTCAGACCTAACCAATATTAGTAAAGGTATAATAATATATGTATAATCTCTCATATAATTAGCTTTTTTTATGATTTAACACGGTTTGATCGATGTCCAACCTAGCACCATCTAACCTAACCTAACCATTGCTATCCCGAGAAAACTACGCAAAAATGATTCAGACCTAACCAATATTTATAAAGGTATATTAATATAGGTATAATCTCTCATATAATTAGCTTTTTTTTATGATTTAACCGTTTTTTTCGATGTCCAACCTAGCACCATCTAACCTAACCTAACCATTGCTATCCCGAGAAAACTACGCAAAAATGATTCAGACCTAACAAATATTAGTAAAGGTATAATAATATAGGTATAATCTCTCATATAATTAGCTTTTTTTATGATTTAACCCTATTTTTTCGATGTCCAACCTAGCACCATCTAACCTAACCTAACCATTGCTATCCCGAGAAAACTACGCAAAAATGATTCAGACCTAACCAATATTAGTAAAGGTATAATAATATAGGTATAATCTCTCATATAATTAGCTTTTTTTTATGATTTAACCGTTTTTTTCGATGTCCAACCTAGCACCATCTAACCTAACCTAACCATTGCTATCCCGAGAAAACTACGCAAAAATGTTTCAGACCTATTAAAATATATTAGTAAAGGTATAATAATATAGGTATAATCTCTCATATAATTAGCTTTTTTTATGATTTAACCCGTTTTCTTCGATGTCCAGCCTAGCACCATCTAACCTAACCTAACCATTGCTATCCCGAGAAAATTACGCAAAAATGTTTCAGACCTAACAAATATTAATAAAGGTATAATAATATAGGTATAAACTCTTATATAATTAGCTTTTTTTTATGATTTAACCCGTTTATTTCGATGTCCAACCTAGCACCATCTACCCTAACCTAACCATTGCTATCCCGAGAAAACTACGCAAAAATGTTTCAGACCTAACAAATATTAGTAAAGGTATAATAATATATGTATAATCTCTCATATAATTAGCTTTTTTTATGATTTAACACGGTTTGATCGATGTCCAACCTAGCACCATCTAACCTAACCTAACCATTGCTATCCCGAGAAAACTACGCAAAAATGTTTCAGACCTAACAAATATTAGTAAAGGTATAATAATATAGGTATAATATCTTATATAATTACCTTTTTTTTATGATTTAACCCGTTTTTTTTCGATGTCCAACCTAGCACCATCTAACCTAACCTAACCATTGCTATCACGAGAAAACTACGCAAAAATGATTCAGACCTAACCAATATTAGTAAAGGTATAATAATGTAGGTATAATATCTCATATAATTACCTTCTTTTTATGATTTAACCCGTTTTTTTCGATGTCCAACCTAGCACCATCTAACCTAACCTAACCATTGCTATCCCGAGAAAACTACGCAAAAATGTTTCAGACCTAACAAAAATTAGTAAAGGTAAAATAATATAGGTATAATCTCTCATATAATTAGCTTTTTTTATGATTTAACCCGTTTTTTTCGATGTCCAACCTAGCACCATCTAACCTAAGTTAACCATTGCTATCCCGAGAAAACTACGCAAAAATGTTTCAGACCTAACAAATATTCGTAAAGGTATAATAATATAGGTATAATCTCTCATATAATTAGCTTTTTTTATGATTTAACACGGTTTGATCGATGTCCAACAAAGCACCATCCAACCTAACCTTACCATTGCTATGCCGAGACAACTGCGCAAAAATGATTCAGACCTAACCAATATTAGTAAAGGTATAATAATATATGTATGATCTCTCATATAATTAGCTTTTTTTATGATTTAACACGGTTTGATCGATGTCCAACCTAGCACCATCCAACCTAACCTAACCATTGCTATCCCGAGAAAACTACGCAAAAATGTTTCAGACCTAACAAATATTCGTAAAGGTATAATAATATAGGTATAATCTCTCATATAATTAGCTTTTTTTATGATTTAACACGGTTTGATCGATGTCCAACAAAGCACCATCCAACCTAACCTTACCATTGCTATGCCGAGAAAACTGCGCAAAAATGATTCAGACCTAACCAATATTAGTAAAGGTATAATAATATATGTATAATTCTCATATAATTAGCTTTTTTTATGATTTAACACGGTTTGATCGATGTCCAACCTAGCACCATCTAACCTAACCTAACCATTGCTATCCCGAGAAAACTACGCAAAAATGTTTCAGACCTAACAAATATTAGTAAAGGTATAATAATATAGGTATAATCTCTCATATAATTAGCTTTTTTTATGATTTAACCCGTTTTTTTTCGATGTCCAACCGAGCACCATATAACCTAAGCTAACCATTGCTATCCCGTGAAAATTACGCAAAAATGATTCAGACCTAACCAATATTAGTAAAAGTATAATAATATATGTATAATCTCTCATATAATTAGCTTTTTTTATGATTTAACACGGTTTGATCGATGTCCAACCTAGCACCATCTAACCTAACCGAACCATTGCTATCCCAAGAAAACTACGCAAAAATGTTTCAAACCTAACAAATATTAGTAAAGGTATAATAATATAGGTATAATCTCTCATATAATTAGCTTTTTTTATGATTTAACACGGTTTGATCGATGTCCAACAAAGCACCATCCAACCTAACCTTACCATTGCTATGCCGAGAAAACTGCGCAAAAATGATTCAGACCTAACCAATATTAGTAAAGGTATAATAATATATGTATAATCTCTCATATAATTAGCTTTTTTTATGATTTAACACGGTTTGATCGATGTCCAACCTAGCACCATCTAACCTAACCTAACCATTGCTATCCCGAGAAAACTACGCAAAAATGATTCAGACCTAACCAATATTTATAAAGGTATATTAATATAGGTATAATCTCTCATATAATTAGCTTTTTTTATGATTTAACCCGTTTTTTTCGATGTCCAGCCTAGCACCATCTAACCTAACCTAACCATTGCTATCCCGAGAAAATTACGCAAAAATGTTTCAGACCTAACAAATATTAATAAAGGTATAATAATATAGGTATAAACTCTTATATAATTAGCTTTTTTTATGATTTAACCCGTTTATTTCGATGTCCAACCTAGCACCATCTACCCTAACCTAACCATTGCTATTTCGAGAATATTACGCAAAAATTTTTCAGACCTAGCAAATATTAGTACAGGTATAATAATACAGGTATAATATCTCATATAATTACCTTTTTTTTATGATTTAACCCGTTTTTTTCGATGTTCAACCTAGCACCATCTAACCTAACCTAACCATTGCTATCCCAAGAAAACTAAGCAAAAATGATTCAGACCTAACAAATATTAGTGAAGGTATAATAATATAGGTATAATCTCTCATATAATTAGCTTTTTTTATGATTTAACACGGTTTGACCGATGTCCAACAAAGCACCATCCAACCTAACCTTACCATTGCTATGCCGAGAAAACTGCGCAAAAATGATTCAGACCTAACCAATATTAGTAAAGGTATAATAATATATGTATAATCTCTCATATAATTAGCTTTTTTTATGATTTAACACGGTTTGATCGATGTCCAACCTAGCACCATCTAACCTAACCTAACCATTGCTATCCCGAGAAAACTACGCAAAAATGTTTCAGACCTAACAAATATTAGTAAAGGTATAATAATATAGGTATAATATCTTATATAATTACCTTTTTTTTTATGATTTAACCCGTTTTTTTTCGATGTCCAACCTAGCACCATCTAACCTAACCTAACCATTGCTATCCCGAGAAAACTACGCAAAAATGATTCAGACCTAACTAATATTAGTAAAGGTATAATAATGTAGGTATAATATCTCATATAATTACCTTCTTTTTATGATTTAACCCGTTTTTTTCGATGTCCAACCTAGCACCATCTAACCTAACCTAACCATTGCTATCCCGAGAAAACTACGCAAAAATGTTTCAGACCTAACAAATATTAGTAAAGGTAAAATAATATAGGTATAATCTCTCATATAATTAGCTTTTTTTATGATTTAACCCGTTTTTTTCGATGTCCAACCTAGCACCATCTAACCTAAGTTAACCATTGCTATCCCGAGAAAACTACGCAAAAATGTTTCAGACCTAACCAGTATTAGTAAAGGTATAATAATATAGGTATAATCTCTCATATAATTAGCTTTTTTTATGATTTAACACGGTTTGATCGATGTCCAACCTAGCACCATCTAACCTAACCTAACGATTGCTATCCCGAGAAAAATACGCAAAAATGATTCAGACCTAACCAGTATTAGTAAAGGTATAATAATGTAGGTATAATCTCTCATATAATTAGCTTTTTTTTATGATTTAATTGTTTTTTTCGATGTCCAACCTAGCACTATCTAACCTAACATAACCATTGCTATCCCGAGAAAACTACGCAAAAATGTTTCAGACCTAACAAATATTAGTAAAGGTATAATAATATAGGTATAATCTCCCATATAATTAGCTTCTTTTTATGATTTAACACGGTTTGATCGATGTCTAACAAAGCACCATCGAACCTAACCTAACCATTGCTATCCCGAGAAAACTACGCAAAAATGATTCAGACCTAACCAATATTAGTAAAGATATAATAATATAGGTATAATCTCTCATATAATTAGCTTTTTTATGATTTAACACGGTTTGATCGATGTCCAACAAAGCACCATCCAACCGAACCTTACCATTGCTATGCCGTGAAAACTGCGCAAAAATGATTCAGACCTAACCAATATTAGTAAAGGTATAATAATATGGGTATAATCTCTCATATAATTGGCTTTTTTTATGATTTAACACGGTTTGATCGATGTCCAACCTAGCACCATCTAACCTAACCTAACCATTGCTATCCCGAGAAAACTACGCAAAAATGACTCAGACCTAACCAATATTAGTAAAGGTATAATAATATAGGAATAATCTCTCATATAATTAGCTTTTTTTATGATTAAATCGTTTTTTTCGATGACCAGCCTAGCACCATCTAACCTAACCTAACCATTGCTATCCCGAGAAAATTACGCAAAAATGTTTCAGACCTAACAAATATTAGTAAAGGTATAATAATATAGGTATAATCTCTCATATAATTAGTTTTTTTATGATTTAACACGGTTTGACCGATGTCCAACCTAGCACCATCTAACCTAACCTAACCATTGCTATCCCGAGAAAACTACGCAAAAATGTTTCAGACCTAACAAATATTAGTAAAGGTATAATTATATAGATAAAATCTCTCATATAATTAGCTTTTCTTATGATTTAACCGTTTTTTTCGATGTCCAACCTAGCACCATCTAACCTAACCTAACCATTGCTATCCCGAGAAAACTACGCAAAAATGATTCAGACCTAACCAATATTTATAAAGGTATAATAATATAGGTATAATCTCTCATATAATTAGCTTTTTTTTATGATTTAACCGTTTTTTTCGATGTCCAACCTAGCACCATCTAACCTAACCTAACCATTGCTATCCCGAGAAAACTACGCAAAAATGTTTCAGACGTAACAAATATTAAGAAAGGTATAATAATATAGGTATAATCTCTCATATAATTAGCTTTTTTATGATTTAACCCGTTTTTTTCGATGTCCAACCTAGCACCATCTAACCTAACCTAACCATTGCTATCCCGAGAAAACTACGCAAAAATGTTTCAGACCTAACAAATATTAGTAAAGGTATAATAATACAGGTATAATATCTCATATAATTACCTTTTTTTTATGATTTAACCCGTTTTTTTCGATGTCCAACCTAGCACCATCTAACCTAACCTAACCATTGCTATCCCGAGAAAACTACGCAAAAATGTTTCAGACCTAACCAATATTAGTGAAGGTATAATAATATAGGTATAAACTCTTATATAATTAGCTTTTTTTATGATTTAACCCGTTTGTTTCGATGTCCAACCTAGCACCATCTACCCTAACCTAACCATTGCTATCCCGAGAAAATTACGCAAAATTTTTTAAGACCTAACAAATATTAGTAAAGGTATAATAATACAGGTATAATATCTCATATAATTACCTTTTTTTTATGATTAAACCCGTTTTTTTCGATGTCCAACCTAGCACCATCTAACCTAACCTAACCATTGCTATCCCGAGAAAACTACGCAAAAATGTTTCAGACCTAACAAATATTAGTAAAGGTATAATAATATAGGTATAATCTCTCATATAATTAGCTTTTTTTATGATTTAACCCGTTTTTTTTCGATGTCCAACCGAGCACCATATTATAACCTAAGCTAACCATTGCTATCCCGAGAAAATTACGCAAAAATGATTCAAACCTAACCAATATTAGTAAAAGTATAATAATATATGTACAATCTCTCATATAATTAGCTTTTTTTATGATTTAACACGGTTTGATCGATGTCCAACCTAGCACCATCTAACCTAACCGAACCATTGCTATCCCAAGAAAACTACGCAAAAATGTTTCAGACCTAACCAATATTAGTGAAGGTATAATAATATAGGTATAAACTCTTATATAATTAGCTTTTTTTATGATTTAACCCGTTTGTTTCGATGTCCAACCTAGCACCATCTACCCTAACCTAACCATTGCTATCCCGAGAAAATTACGCAAAATTTTTTAAGACCTAACAAATATTAGTAAAGGTATAATAATACAGGTATAATATCTCATATAATTACCTTTTTTTTATGATTAAACCCGTTTTTTTCGATGTCCAACCTAGCACCATCTAACCTAACCTAACCATTGCTATCCCGAGAAAACTACGCAAAAATGTTTCAGACCTAACAAATATTAGTAAAGGTATAATAATATAGGTATAATCTCTCATATAATTAGCTTTTTTTATGATTTAACCCGTTTTTTTTCGATGTCCAACCGAGCACCATATTATAACCTAAGCTAACCATTGCTATCCCGAGAAAATTACGCAAAAATGATTCAAACCTAACCAATATTAGTAAAGGTATAATAATATATGTATAATCTCTCATATAATTAGCTTTTTTTATGATTTAACACGGTTTGATCGATGTCCAACCTAGCACCATCTAACCTAACCTAACCATTGCTATCCCGAGAAAACTACGCAAAAATGATTCAGACCTAACCAATATTTATAAAGGTATATTAATATAGGTATAATCTCTCATATAATTAGCTTTTTTTTATGATTTAACCGTTTTTTTCGATGTCCAACCTAGCACCATCTAACCTAACCTAACCATTGCTATCCCGAGAAAACTACGCAAAAATGTTTCAGACCTAACAAATATTAGTAAAGGTATAATAATATAGGTATAATCTCTCATATAATTAGCTTTTTTTATGATTTAACCCTATTTTTTCGATGTCCAACCTAGCACCATCTAACCTAACCTAACCATTGCTATCCCGAGAAAACTACGCAAAAATGATTCAGACCTAACCAATATTAGTAAAGGTATAATAATATAGGTATAATCTCTCATATAATTACCTTTTTTTTATGATTTAACCGTTTTTTTCGATGTCCAACCTAGCACCATCTAACCTAACCTAACCATTGCTATCCCGAGAAAACTACGCAAAAATGTTTCAGACCTATTAAAATATATTAGTAAAGGTATAATAATATAGGTATAATCTCTCATATAATTAGCTTTTTTTATGATTTAACCCGTTTTCTTCGATGTCCAGCCTAGCACCATCTAACCTAACCTAACCATTGCTATCCCGAGAAAATTACGCAAAAATGTTTCAGACCTAACAAATATTAATAAAGGTATAATAATATAGGTATAAACTCTTATATAATTAGCTTTTTTTTATGATTTAACCCGTTTATTTCGATGTCCAACCTAGCACCATCTACCCTAACCTAACCATTGCTATCCCGAGAAAACTACGCAAAAATGTTTCAGACCTAACAAATATTAGTAAAGGTATAATAATATATGTATAATCTCTCATATAATTAGCTTTTTTTATGATTTAACACGGTTTGATCGATGTCCAACCTAGCACCATCTAACCTAACCTAACCATTGCTATCCCGAGAAAACTACGCAAAAATGTTTCAGACCTAACAAATATTAGTAAAGGTATAATAATATAGGTATAATATCTTATATAATTACCTTTTTTTTATGATTTAACCCGTTTTTTTTCGATGTCCAACCTAGCACCATCTAACCTAACCTAACCATTGCTATCCCGAGAAAACTACGCAAAAATGATTCAGACCTAACCAATATTAGTAAAGGTATAATAATGTAGGTATAATATCTCATATAATTACCTTCTTTTTATGATTTAACCCGTTTTTTTCGATGTCCAACCTAGCACCATCTAACCTAACCTAACCATTGCTATCCCGAGAAAACTACGCAAAAATGTTTCAGACCTAACAAATATTAGTAAAGGTATAATAATATAGGTATAATCTCTCATATAATTAGCTTTTTTTATGATTTAACCCGTTTTTTTCGATGTCCAACCTAGCACCATCTAACCTAAGTTAACCATTGCTATCCCGAGAAAACTACGCAAAAATGTTTCAGACCTAACAAATATTCGTAAAGGTATAATAATATAGGTATAATCTCTCATATAATTAGCTTTTTTTATGATTTAACACGGTTTGATCGATGTCCAACCTAGCACCATCTAACCTAACCGAACCATTGCTATCCCAAGAAAACTACGCAAAAATGTTTCAGACCTAACAAATTTTAGTAAAGGTATAAATATATAGGTATAATCTCTCATATAATTAGCTTTTTTTATGATTTAACACGGTTTGATCGATGTCCAACAAAGCACCATCCAACCTAACCTTACCATTGCTATGCCGAGAAAACTGCGCAAAAATGATTCAGACCTAACCAATATTAGTAAAGGTATAATAATATATGTATAATCTCTCATATAATTAGCTTTTTTTATGATTTAACACGGTTTGATCGATGTCCAACCTAGCACCATCTAACCTAACCTAACCATTGCTATCCCGAGAAAACTACGCAAAAATGATTCAGACCTAACCAATATTTATAAAGGTATATTAATATAGGTATAATCTCTCATATAATTAGCTTTTTTTTATGATTTAACCGTTTTTTTCGATGTCCAACCTAGCACCATCTAACCTAACCTAACCATTGCTATCCCGAGAAAACTACGCAAAAATGTTTCAGACCTAACAAATATTAGTAAAGGTATAATAATATAGGTATAATCTCTCATATAATTAGCTTTTTTTATGATTTAACCCTATTTTTTCGATGTCCAACCTAGCACCATCTAACCTAACCTAACCATTGCTATCCCGAGAAAACTACGCAAAAATGATTCAGACCTAACCAATATTAGTAAAGGTATAATAATATAGGTATAATCTCTCATATAATTAGCTTTTTTTTATGATTTAACCGTTTTTTTCGATGTCCAACCTAGCACCATCTAACCTAACCTAACCATTGCTATCCCGAGAAAACTACGCAAAAATGTTTCAGACCTATTAAAATATATTAGTAAAGGTATAATAATATAGGTATAATCTCTCATATAATTAGCTTTTTTTATGATTTAACCCGTTTTCTTCGATGTCCAGCCTAGCACCATCTAACCTAACCTAACCATTGCTATCCCGAGAAAATTACGCAAAAATGTTTCAGACCTAACAAATATTAATAAAGGTATAATAATATAGGTATAAACTCTTATATAATTAGCTTTTTTTTATGATTTAACCCGTTTATTTCGATGTCCAACCTAGCACCATCTACCCTAACCTAACCATTGCTATCCCGAGAAAACTACGCAAAAATGTTTCAGACCTAACAAATATTAGTAAAGGTATAATAATATATGTATAATCTCTCATATAATTAGCTTTTTTTATGATTTAACACGGTTTGATCGATGTCCAACCTAGCACCATCTAACCTAACCTAACCATTGCTATCCCGAGAAAACTACGCAAAAATGTTTCAGACCTAACAAATATTAGTAAAGGTATAATAATATAGGTATAATATCTTATATAATTACCTTTTTTTTATGATTTAACCCGTTTTTTTTCGATGTCCAACCTAGCACCATCTAACCTAACCTAACCATTGCTATCCCGAGAAAACTACGCAAAAATGATTCAGACCTAACCAATATTAGTAAAGGTATAATAATGTAGGTATAATATCTCATATAATTACCTTCTTTTTATGATTTAACCCGTTTTTTTCGATGTCCAACCTAGCACCATCTAACCTAACCTAACCATTGCTATCCCGAGAAAACTACGCAAAAATGTTTCAGACCTAACAAATATTAGTAAAGGTAAAATAATATAGGTATAATCTCTCATATAATTAGCTTTTTTTATGATTTAACCCGTTTTTTTCGATGTCCAACCTAGCACCATCTAACCTAAGTTAACCATTGCTATCCCGAGAAAACTACGCAAAAATGTTTCAGACCTAACAAATATTCGTAAAGGTATAATAATATAGGTATAATCTCTCATATAATTAGCTTTTTTTATGATTTAACACGGTTTGATCGATGTCCAACAAAGCACCATCCAACCTAACCTTACCATTGCTATGCCGAGACAACTGCGCAAAAATGATTCAGACCTAACCAATATTAGTAAAGGTATAATAATATATGTATGATCTCTCATATAATTAGCTTTTTTTATGATTTAACACGGTTTGATCGATGTCCAACCTAGCACCATCCAACCTAACCTAACCATTGCTATCCCGAGAAAACTACGCAAAAATGTTTCAGACCTAACAAATATTCGTAAAGGTATAATAATATAGGTATAATCTCTCATATAATTAGCTTTTTTTATGATTTAACACGGTTTGATCGATGTCCAACAAAGCACCATCCAACCTAACCTTACCATTGCTATGCCGAGAAAACTGCGCAAAAATGATTCAGACCTAACCAATATTAGTAAAGGTATAATAATATATGTATAATTCTCATATAATTAGCTTTTTTTATGATTTAACACGGTTTGATCGATGTCCAACCTAGCACCATCTAACCTAACCTAACCATTGCTATCCCGAGAAAACTACGCAAAAATGTTTCAGACCTAACAAATATTAGTAAAGGTATAATTATATAGATAAAATCTCTCATATAATTAGCTTTTCTTATGATTTAACCGTTTTTTTCGATGTCCAACCTAGCACCATCTAACCTAACCTAACCATTTCTATCCCGAGAAAACTACGCAAAAATGATTCAGACCTAACCAATATTTATAAAGGTATAATAATATAGGTATAATCTCTCATATAATTAGCTTTTTTTTATGATTTAACCGTTTTTTTCGATGTCCAACCTAGCACCATCTAACCTAACCTAACCATTGCTATCCCGAGAAAACTACGCAAAAATGTTTCTGACGTAACAAATATTAAGAAAGGTATAATAATATAGGTATAAACTCTTATATAATTAGCTTTTTTTTATGATTTAACCCGTTTATTTCGATGTCCAACCTAGCACCATCTACCCTAACCTAACCATTGCTATCCCGAGAAAACTACGCAAAAATGTTTCAGACCTAACAAATATTAGTAAAGGTATAATAATATATGTATAATCTCTCATATAATTAGCTTTTTTTATGATTTAACACGGTTTGATCGATGTCCAACCTAGCACCATCTAACCTAACCTAACCATTGCTATCCCGAGAAAACGACGCAAAAATGTTTCAGACCTAACAAATATTAGTAAAGGTATAATAATATAGGTATAATATCTTATATAATTACCTTTTTTTTATGATTTAACCCGTTTTTTTTCGATGTCCAACCTAGCACCATCTAACCTAACCTAACCATTGCTATCCCGAGAAAACTACGCAAAAATGATTCAGACCTAACCAATATTAGTAAAGGTATAATAATGTAGGTATAATATCTCATATAATTACCTTCTTTTTATGATTTAACCCGTTTTTTTCGATGTCCAACCTAGCACCATCTAACCTAACCTAACCATTGCTATCCCGAGAAAACTACGCAAAAATGTTTCAGACCTAACAAATATTAGTAAAGGTAAAATAATATAGGTATAATCTCTCATATAATTAGCTTTTTTTATGATTTAACCCGTTTTTTTCGATGTCCAACCTAGCACCATCTAACCTAAGTTAACCATTGCTATCCCGAGAAAACTACGCAAAAATGTTTCAGACCTAACAAATATTCGTAAAGGTATAATAATATAGGTATAATCTCTCATATAATTAGCTTTTTTTATGATTTAACACGGTTTGATCGATGTCCAACAAAGCACCATCCAACCTAACCTTACCATTGCTATGCCGAGACAACTGCGCAAAAATGATTCAGACCTAACCAATATTAGTAAAGGTATAATAATATATGTATGATCTCTCATATAATTAGCTTTTTTTATGATTTAACACGGTTTGATCGATGTCCAACCTAGCACCATCCAACCTAACCTAACCATTGCTATCCCGAGAAAACTACGCAAAAATGTTTCAGACCTAACAAATATTAGTAAAGGTATAATAATATAGGTATAATCTCTCATATAATTAGCTTTTTTTATGATTTAACACGGTTTGATCGATGTCCAACAAAGCACCATCCAACCTAACCTTACCATTGCTATGCCGAGAAAACTGCGCAAAAATGATTCAGACCTAACCAATATTAGTAAAGGTATAATAATATATGTATAATTCTCATATAATTAGCTTTTTTTATGATTTAACACGGTTTGATCGATGTCCAACCTAGCACCATCTAACCTAACCTAACCATTGCTATCCCGAGAAAACTACGCAAAAATGTTTCAGACGTAACAAATATTAAGAAAGGTATAATAATATAGGTATAATCTCTCATATAATTAGCTTTTTTATGATTTAACCCGTTTTTTTCGATGTCCAACCTAGCACCATCTAACCTAACCTAACCATTGCTATCCCGAGAAAACTACGCAAAAATGTTTCAGACCTAACAAATATTAGTAAAGGTATAATAATACAGGTATAATATCTCATATAATTACCTTTTTTTTATGATTTAACCCGTTTTTTTCGATGTCCAACCTAGCACCATCTAACCTAACCTAACCATTGCTATCCCGAGAAAACTACGCAAAAATGTTTCAGACCTAACCAATATTAGTGAAGGTATAATAATATAGGTATAAACTCTTATATAATTAGCTTTTTTTATGATTTAACCCGTTTGTTTCGATGTCCAACCTAGCACCATCTACCCTAACCTAACCATTGCTATCCCGAGAAAATTACGCAAAATTTTTTAAGACCTAACAAATATTAGTAAAGGTATAATAATACAGGTATAATATCTCATATAATTACCTTTTTTTTATGATTAAACCCGTTTTTTTCGATGTCCAACCTAGCACCATCTAACCTAACCTAACCATTGCTATCCCGAGAAAACTACGCAAAAATGTTTCAGACCTAACAAATATTAGTAAAGGTATAATAATATAGGTATAATCTCTCATATAATTAGCTTTTTTTATGATTTAACCCGTTTTTTTTCGATGTCCAACCGAGCACCATATTATAACCTAAGCTAACCATTGCTATCCCGAGAAAATTACGCAAAAATGATTCAAACCTAACCAATATTAGTAAAAGTATAATAATATATGTACAATCTCTCATATAATTAGCTTTTTTTATGATTTAACACGGTTTGATCGATGTCCAACCTAGCACCATCTAACCTAACCGAACCATTGCTATCCCAAGAAAACTACGCAAAAATGTTTCAGACCTAACCAATATTAGTGAAGGTATAATAATATAGGTATAAACTCTTATATAATTAGCTTTTTTTATGATTTAACCCGTTTGTTTCGATGTCCAACCTAGCACCATCTACCCTAACCTAACCATTGCTATCCCGAGAAAATTACGCAAAATTTTTTAAGACCTAACAAATATTAGTAAAGGTATAATAATACAGGTATAATATCTCATATAATTACCTTTTTTTTATGATTAAACCCGTTTTTTTCGATGTCCAACCTAGCACCATCTAACCTAACCTAACCATTGCTATCCCGAGAAAACTACGCAAAAATGTTTCAGACCTAACAAATATTAGTAAAGGTATAATAATATAGGTATAATCTCTCATATAATTAGCTTTTTTTATGATTTAACCCGTTTTTTTTCGATGTCCAACCGAGCACCATATTATAACCTAAGCTAACCATTGCTATCCCGAGAAAATTACGCAAAAATGATTCAAACCTAACCAATATTAGTAAAGGTATAATAATATATGTATAATCTCTCATATAATTAGCTTTTTTTATGATTTAACACGGTTTGATCGATGTCCAACCTAGCACCATCTAACCTAACCTAACCATTGCTATCCCGAGAAAACTACGCAAAAATGATTCAGACCTAACCAACATTTATAAAGGTATATTAATATAGGTATAATCTCTCATATAATTAGCTTTTTTTTATGATTTAACCGTTTTTTTCGATGTCCAACCTAGCACCATCTAACCTAACCTAACCATTGCTATCCCGAGAAAACTACGCAAAAATGTTTCAGACCTAACAAATATTAGTAAAGGTATAATAATATAGGTATAATCTCTCATATAATTAGCTTTTTTTATGATTTAACCCTATTTTTTCGATGTCCAACCTAGCACCATCTAACCTAACCTAACCATTGCTATCCCGAGAAAACTACGCAAAAATGATTCAGACCTAACAAATATTAGTAAAGGTATAATAATATAGGTATAATCTCTCATATAATTAGCTTTTTTTTATGATTTAACCGTTTTTTTCGATGTCCAACCTAGCACCATCTAACCTAACCTAACCATTGCTATCCCGAGAAAACTACGCAAAAATGTTTCAGACCTATTAAAATATATTAGTAAAGGTATAATAATATAGGTATAATCTCTCATATAATTAGCTTTTTTTATGATTTAACCCGTTTTCTTCGATGTCCAGCCTAGCACCATCTAACCTAACCTAACCATTGCTATCCCGAGAAAATTACGCAAAAATGTTTCAGACCTAACAAATATTAATAAAGGTATAATAATATAGGTATAAACTCTTATATAATTAGCTTTTTTTTATGATTTAACCCGTTTATTTCGATGTCCAACCTAGCACCATCTACCCTAACCTAACCATTGCTATCCCGAGAAAACTACGCAAAAATGTTTCAGACCTAACAAATATTAGTAAAGGTATAATAATATATGTATAATCTCTCATATAATTAGCTTTTTTTATGATTTAACACGGTTTGATCGATGTCCAACCTAGCACCATCTAACCTAACCTAACCATTGCTATCCCGAGAAAACTACGCAAAAATGTTTCAGACCTAACAAATATTAGTAAAGGTATAATAATATAGGTATAATATCTTATATAATTACCTTTTTTTTATGATTTAACCCGTTTTTTTTCGATGTCCAACCTAGCACCATCTAACCTAACCTAACCATTGCTATCCCGAGAAAACTACGCAAAAATGATTCAGACCTAACCAATATTAGTAAAGGTATAATAATGTAGGTATAATATCTCATATAATTACCTTCTTTTTATGATTTAACCCGTTTTTTTCGATGTCCAACCTAGCACCATCTAACCTAACCTAACCATTGCTATCCCGAGAAAACTACGCAAAAATGTTTCAGACCTAACAAATATTAGTAAAGGTAAAATAATATAGGTATAATCTCTCATATAATTAGCTTTTTTTATGATTTAACCCGTTTTTTTCGATGTCCAACCTAGCACCATCTAACCTAAGTTAACCATTGCTATCCCGAGAAAACTACGCAAAAATGTTTCAGACCTAACAAATATTCGTAAAGGTATAATAATATAGGTATAATCTCTCATATAATTAGCTTTTTTTATGATTTAACACGGTTTGATCGATGTCCAACCTAGCACCATCTAACCTAACCGAACCATTGCTATCCCAAGAAAACTACGCAAAAATGTTTCAGACCTAACAAATTTTAGTAAAGGTATAAATATATAGGTATAATCTCTCATATAATTAGCTTTTTTTATGATTTAACACGGTTTGATCGATGTCCAACAAAGCACCATCCAACCTAACCTTACCATTGCTATGCCGAGAAAACTGCGCAAAAATGATTCAGACCTAACCAATATTAGTAAAGGTATAATAATATATGTATAATCTCTCATATAATTAGCTTTTTTTATGATTTAACACGGTTTGATCGATGTCCAACCTAGCACCATCTAACCTAACCTAACCATTGCTATCCCGAGAAAACTACGCAAAAATGATTCAGACCTAACCAATATTTATAAAGGTATATTAATATAGGTATAATCTCTCATATAATTAGCTTTTTTTTATGATTTAACCGTTTTTTTCGATGTCCAACCTAGCACCATCTAACCTAACCTAACCATTGCTATCCCGAGAAAACTACGCAAAAATGTTTCAGACCTAACAAATATTAGTAAAGGTATAATAATATAGGTATAATCTCTCATATAATTAGCTTTTTTTATGATTTAACCCTATTTTTTCGATGTCCAACCTAGCACCATCTAACCTAACCTAACCATTGCTATCCCGAGAAAACTACGCAAAAATGATTCAGACCTAACCAATATTAGTAAAGGTATAATAATATAGGTAAAATCTCTCATATAATTAGCTTTTTTTTATGATTTAACCGTTTTTTTCGATGTCCAACCTAGCACCATCTAACCTAACCTAACCATTGCTATCCCGAGAAAACTACGCAAAAATGTTTCAGACCTATTAAAATATATTAGTAAAGGTATAATAATATAGGTATAATCTCTCATATAATTAGCTTTTTTTATGATTTAACCCGTTTTCTTCGATGTCCAGCCTAGCACCATCTAACCTAACCTAACCATTGCTATCCCGAGAAAATTACGCAAAAATGTTTCAGACCTAACAAATATTAATAAAGGTATAATAATATAGGTATAAACTCTTATATAATTAGCTTTTTTTTATGATTTAACCCGTTTATTTCGATGTCCAACCTAGCACCATCTACCCTAACCTAACCATTGCTATCCCGAGAAAACTACGCAAAAATGTTTCAGACCTAACAAATATTAGTAAAGGTATAATAATATATGTATAATCTCTCATATAATTAGCTTTTTTTATGATTTAACACGGTTTGATCGATGTCCAACCTAGCACCATCTAACCTAACCTAACCATTGCTATCCCGAGAAAACTACGCAAAAATGTTTCAGACCTAACAAATATTAGTAAAGGTATAATAATATAGGTATAATATCTTATATAATTACCTTTTTTTTATGATTTAACCCGTTTTTTTTCGATGTCCAACCTAGCACCATCTAACCTAACCTAACCATTGCTATCCCGAGAAAACTACGCAAAAATGATTCAGACCTAACCAATATTAGTAAAGGTATAATAATGTAGGTATAATATCTCATATAATTACCTTCTTTTTATGATTTAACCCGTTTTTTTCGATGTCCAACCTAGCACCATCTAACCTAACCTAACCATTGCTATCCCGAGAAAACTACGCAAAAATGTTTCAGACCTAACAAATATTAGTAAAGGTAAAATAATATAGGTATAATCTCTCATATAATTAGCTTTTTTTATGATTTAACCCGTTTTTTTCGATGTCCAACCTAGCACCATCTAACCTAAGTTAACCATTGCTATCCCGAGAAAACTACGCAAAAATGTTTCAGACCTAACAAATATTCGTAAAGGTATAATAATATAGGTATAATCTCTCATATAATTAGCTTTTTTTATGATTTAACACGGTTTGATCGATGTCCAACAAAGCACCATCCAACCTAACCTTACCATTGCTATGCCGAGACAACTGCGCAAAAATGATTCAGACCTAACCAATATTAGTAAAGGTATAATAATATATGTATGATCTCTCATATAATTAGCTTTTTTTATGATTTAACACGGTTTGATCGATGTCCAACCTAGCACCATCCAACCTAACCTAACCATTGCTATCCCGAGAAAACTACGCAAAAATGTTTCAGACCTAACAAATATTCGTAAAGGTATAATAATATAGGTATAATCTCTCATATAATTAGCTTTTTTTATGATTTAACACGGTTTGATCGATGTCCAACAAAGCACCATCCAACCTAACCTTACCATTGCTATGCCGAGAAAACTGCGCAAAAATGATTCAGACCTAACCAATATTAGTAAAGGTATAATAATATATGTATAATTCTCATATAATTAGCTTTTTTTATGATTTAACACGGTTTGATCGATGTCCAACCTAGCACCATCTAACCTAACCTAACCATTGCTATCCCGAGAAAACTACGCAAAAATGTTTCAGACCTAACAAATATTAGTAAAGGTATAATTATATAGATAAAATCTCTCATATAATTAGCTTTTCTTATGATTTAACCGTTTTTTTCGATGTCCAACCTAGCACCATCTAACCTAACCTAACCATTTCTATCCCGAGAAAACTACGCAAAAATGATTCAGACCTAACCAATATTTATAAAGGTATAATAATATAGGTATAATCTCTCATATAATTAGCTTTTTTTTATGATTTAACCGTTTTTTTCGATGTCCAACCTAGCACCATCTAACCTAACCTAACCATTGCTATCCCGAGAAAACTACGCAAAAATGTTTCTGACGTAACAAATATTAAGAAAGGTATAATAATATAGGTATAATCTCTCATATAATTAGCTTTTTTATGATTTAACCCGTTTTTTTCGATGTCCAACCTAGCACCATCTAACCTAACCTAACCATTGCTATCCCGAGAAAACTACGCAAAAATGTTTCAGACCTAACAAATATTAGTAAAGGTATAATAATACAGGTATAATATCTCATATAATTACCTTTTTTTTATGATTTAGCCCGTTTTTTTCGATGTCCAACCTAGCACCATCTAACCTAACCTAACCATTGCTATCCCGAGAAAACTACGCAAAAATGTTTCAGACCTAACAAATATTAGTAAAGGTATAATAATATAGGTATAATCTCTCATATAATTAGCTTTTTTTATGATTTAACCCGTTTTTTTTCGATGTCCAACCGAGCACCATATAACCTAAGCTAACCATTGCTATCCCGTGAAAATTACGCAAAAATGATTCAGACCTAACCAATATTAGTAAAAGTATAATAATATATGTATAATCTCTCATATAATTAGCTTTTTTTATGATTTAACACGGTTTGATCGATGTCCAACCTAGCACCATCTAACCTAACCGAACCATTGCTATCCCAAGAAAACTACGCAAAAATGTTTCAAACCTAACAAATATTAGTAAAGGTATAATAATATAGGTATAATCTCTCATATAATTAGCTTTTTTTATGATTTAACACGGTTTGATCGATGTCCAACAAAGCACCATCCAACCTAACCTTACCATTGCTATGCCGAGAAAACTGCGCAAAAATGATTCAGACCTAACCAATATTAGTAAAGGTATAATAATATATGTATAATCTCTCATATAATTAGCTTTTTTTATGATTTAACACGGTTTGATCGATGTCCAACCTAGCACCATCTAACCTAACCTAACCATTGCTATCCCGAGAAAACTACGCAAAAATGATTCAGACCTAACCAATATTTATAAAGGTATATTAATATAGGTATAATCTCTCATATAATTAGCTTTTTTTTATGATTTAACCGTTTTTTTCGATGTCCAACCTAGCACCATCTAACCTAACCTAACCATTGCTATCCCGAGAAAACTACGCAAAAATGTTTCAGACCTAACCAATATTAGTAAAGGTATAATAATATAGGTATAATCTCTCATATAATTAGCTTTTTTTATGATTTAACCCTATTTTTTCGATGTCCAACCTAGCACCATCTAACCTAACCTAACCATTGCTATCCCGAGAAAACTACGCAAAAATGATTCAGACCTAACCAATATTAGTAAAGGTATAATAATATAGGTATAATCTCTCATATAATTAGCTTTTTTTTATGATTTAACCGTTTTTTTCGATGTCCAACCTAGTACCATCTAACCTAACCTAACCATTGCTATCCCGAGAAAACTACGCAAAAATGTTTCAGACCTATTAAAATATATTAGTAAAGGTATAATAATATAGGTATAATCTCTCATATAATTGGCTTTTTTTATGATTTAACCCGTTTTTTTCGATGTCCAGCCTAGCACCATCTAACCTAACCTAACCATTGCTATCCCGAGAAAATTACGCAAAAATGTTTCAGACCTAACAAATATTAATAAAGGTATAATAATATAGGTATAAACTCTTATATAATTAGCTTTTTTTTATGATTTAACCCGTTTATTTCGATGTCCAACCTAGCACCATCTACCCTAACCTAACCATTGCTATCCCGAGAAAATTACGCAAAAATTTTTCAGACCTAGCAAATATTAGTACAGGTATAATAATACAGGTATAATATCTCATATAATTACCTTTTTTTTATGATTTAACCCGTTTTTTTCGATGTTCAACCTAGCACCATCTAACCTAACCTAACCATTGCTATCCCAAGAAAACTACGCAAAAATGATTCAGACCTAACAAATATTAGTGAAGGTATAATAATATAGGTATAATCTCTCATATAATTAGCTTTTTTTATGATTTAACACGGTTTGACCGATGTCCAACAAAGCACCATCCAACCTAACCTTACCATTGCTATGCCGAGAAAACTGCGCAAAAATGATTCAGACCTAACCAATATTAGTAAAGGTATAATAATATAGGTATAATCTCTCATATAATTAGCTTTTTTTATGATTTAACACGGTTTGATCGATGTCCAACCTAGCACCATCTAACCTAACCTAACCATTGCTATCCCGAGAAAACTACGCAAAAATGTTTCAGACCTAACAAATATTAGTAAAGGTATAATAATATAGGTATAATATCTTATATAATTACCTTTTTTTTATGATTTAACCCGTTTTTTTTCGATGTCCAACCTAGCACCATCTAACCTAACCTAACCATTGCTATCCCGAGAAAACTACGCAAAAATGATTCAGACCTAACTAATATTAGTAAAGGTATAATAATGTAGGTATAATATCTCATATAATTACCTTCTTTTTATGATTTAACCCGTTTTTTTCGATGTCCAACCTAGCACCATCTAACCTAACCTAACCATTGCTATCCCGAGAAAACTACGCAAAAATGTTTCAGACCTAACAAATATTAGTAAAGGTAAAATAATATAGGTATAATCTCTCATATAATTAGCTTTTTTTATGATTTAACCCGTTTTTTTCGATGTCCAACCTAGCACCATCTAACCTAAGTTAACCATTGCTATCCCGAGAAAACTACGCAAAAATGTTTCAGACCTAACAAATATTCGTAAAGGTATAATAATATAGGTATAATCTCTCATATAATTAGCTTTTTTTATGATTTAACACGGTTTGATCGATGTCCAACAAAGCACCATCCAACCTAACCTTACCATTGCTATGCCGAGAAAACTGCGCAAAAATGATTCAGACCTAACCAATATTAGTAAAGGTATAATAATATATGTATAATTCTCATATAATTAGCTTTTTTTATGATTTAACACGGTTTGATCGATGTCCAACCTAGCACCATCTAACCTAACCTAACCATTGCTATCCCGAGAAAACTACGCAAAAATGTTTCAGACCTAACAAATATTAGTAAAGGTATAATTATATAGATAAAATCTCTCATATAATTAGCTTTTCTTATGATTTAACCGTTTTTTTCGATGTCCAACCTAGCACCATCTAACCTAACCTAACCATTGCTATCCCGAGAAAACTACGCAAAAATGATTCAGACCTAACCAATATTTATAAAGGTATAATAATATAGGTATAATCTCTCATATAATTAGCTTTTTTTTATGATTTAACCGTTTTTTTCGATGTCCAACCTAGCACCATCTAACCTAACCTAACCATTGCTATCCCGAGAAAACTACGCAAAAATGTTTCAGACGTAACAAATATTAAGAAAGGTATAATAATATAGGTATAATCTCTCATATAATTAGCTTTTTTATGATTTAACCCGTTTTTTTCGATGTCCAACCTAGCACCATCTAACCTAACCTAACCATTGCTATCCCGAGAAAACTACGCAAAAATGTTTCAGACCTATTAAAATATATTAGTAAAGGTATAATAATATAGGTATAATCTCTCATATAATTAGCTTTTTTTATGATTTAACCCGTTTTTTTCGATGTCCAGCCTAGCACCATCTAACCTAACCTAACCATTGCTATCCCGAGAAAATTACGCAAAAATGTTTCAGACCTAACAAATATAAATAAAGGTATAATAATATAGGTATAAACTCTTATATAATTAGCTTTTTTTTATGATTTAACCCGTTTATTTCGATGTCCAACCTAGCACCATCTACCCTAACCTAACCATTGCTATCCCGAGAAAATTACGCAAAAATTTTTCAGACCTAGCAAATATTAGTACAGGTATAATAATACAGGTATAATATCTCATATAATTACCTTTTTTTTATGATTTAACCCGTTTTTTTCGATGTTCAACCTAGCACCATCTAACCTAACCTAACCATTGCTATCCCGAGAAAACTACGCAAAAATGATTCAGACCTAACAAATATTAGTGAAGGTATAATAATATAGGTATAATCTCTCATATAATTAGCTTTTTTTATGATTTAACACGGTTTGATCGATGTCCAACAAAGCACCATCCAACCTAACCTTACCATTGCTATGCCGAGAAAACTGCGCAAAAATGATTCAGACCTAACCAATATTAGTAAAAGTATAATAATATATGTATAATCTCTCATATAATTAGCTTTTTTTATGATTTAACACGGTTTGATCGATGTCCAACCTAGCACCATCTTACCTAACCTAACCATTGCTATCCCGAGAAAACTACGCAAAAATGTTTCAGACCTAACAAATATTAGTAAAGGTATAATAATATAGGTATAATATCTTATATAATTACCTTTTTTTTATGATTTAACCCGTTTTTTTTCGATGTCCAACCTAGCACCATCTAACCTAACCTAACCATTGCTATCCCGAGAAAACTACGCAAAAATGATTCAGACCTAACCAATATTAGTAAAGGTATAATAATGTAGGTATAATATCTCATATAATTACCTTCTTTTTATGATTTAACCCGTTTTTTTCGATGTCCAACCTAGCACCATCTAACCTAACCTAACCATTGCTATCCCGAGAAAACTACGCAAAAATGTTTCAGACCTAACAAATATTAGTAAAGGTAAAATAATATAGGTATAATCTCTCATATAATTAGCTTTTTTTATGATTTAACCCGTTTTTTTCGATGTCCAACCTAGCACCATCTAACCTAAGTTAACCATTGCTATCCCGAGAAAACTACGCAAAAATGACTCAGACCTAACCAATGTTAGTAAAGTAATAATAATATAGGTATAATCTCTCATATAATTAGCTTTTTTTATGATTTAACACGGTTTGATCGATGTCCAACCTAGCACCATCTAACCTAACCTAACCATTGCTATCCCGAGAAAACTACGCAAAAATGACTCAGACCTAACCAATATTAGTAAAGGTATAATAATATAGGTATAATCTCTCATATAATTAGCTTTTTTTATGATTTAACCCGTTTTTTTTCGATGTCCAACCTAGCACCATCTAACCTAACCTAACCATTGCTATCCCGAGAAAACTACGCAAAAATGATTCAGACCTAACCAGTATTAGTAAAGGTATAATAATATAGGTATAATCTCCCATATAATTAGCTTCTTTTTATGATTTAACACGGTTTGATCGATGTCTAACAAAGCACCATCGAGCCTAACCTAACCATTGCTATCCCGAGAAAACTACGCAAAAATGATTCAGACCTAACCAATATTAGTAAAGATATAATAATATAGGTATAATCTCTCATATAATTAGCTTTTTTATGATTTAACACGGTTTGATCGATGTCCAACAAAGCACCATCCAACCGAACCTTACCATTGCTATGCCGAGAAAACTGCGCAAAAATGATTCAGACCTAACCAATATTAGTAAAGGTATAATAATATAGGAATAATCTCTCATATAATTAGCTTTTTTTTATGATTTAATCGTTTTTTTCGATGTCCAACCTAGCACCATCTAACCTCACCTAACCATTGCTATCCCGAGAAAACTACGCAAAAATGATTCAGACCTAACCAATATTAGTAAAGGTATAATAATATAGGTATAATATCTCATATAATTACCTTTTTTTATGATTTAACCCGTTTTTTTCGATGTCCAACCTAGCACCATCTAACCTAACCTAACCATTGCTATCCCGAGAAAACTACGCAAAAATGATTCAGACCTAACCAATATTAGTAAAGGTATAATAATATAGGTATAATCTCTCATATAATTAGCTTTTTTTTATGATTTAACCGTTTTTTTCGATGTCCAACCTAGCACCATCTAACCTAACCTAACCATTGCTATCCAGAGAAAACTACGCAAAAATGTTTCAGACCTAACAAACATTAATAAAGGTATAATAATACAGGTATAATATCTCATATAATTACCTTTTTTTTTATGATTTAACCCGTTTTTTTCGATGTCCAACCTAGCACCATCTAACCTAACCTAACCATTGCTATCCCGAGAAAACTACGCAAAAATGTTTCAGACCTAACAAATATTAGTAAAGGTATAATAATATAGGTATAATCTCTCATATAATTAGCTTTTTTTATGATTTAACACGGTTTGACCGATGTCCAACAAAGCACCATCCAACCTAACCTTACCATTGCTATGCCGAGAAAACTGCGCAAAAATGATTCAGACCTAACCAATATTAGTAAAGGTATAATAATATATGTATAATCTCTCATATAATTAGCTTTTTTTATGATTTAACACGGTTTGATCGATGTCCAACCTAGCACCATCTAACCTAACCTAACCATTGCTATCCCGAGAAAACTACGCAAAAATGTTTCAGACCTAACAAATATTAGTAAAGGTATAATAATATAGGTATAATCTCTCATATAATTAGCTTTTTTTATGATTTAACACGGTTTGATCGATGTCCAACAAAGCACCATCCAACCTATTCTTACCATTGCTATGCCGAGAAAACTGCGCAAAAATGATTCAGACCTAACCAATATTAGTAAAGGTATAATAATATATGTATAATCTCTCATATAATTAGCTTTTTTTATGATTTAACACGGTTTGATCGATGTCCAACCTTTTTTTTTTTTTTTTTTTTTTTTTTTTTTTTTTTTTTTTTTTTTTTTTCGCAGAGAAATGCTGTGACGCATTCGACGCAGGGGATGGGGACTCCCACTGCGGATATGTGGGGCTCGCCGCGCCGAAGATGGTGAGTGCCGCGGCCCTACCCACTAAAACTCTGCGGTGCTCCTCTCCACCACTTTTGACGATGACGTGGGAACTGTACAGACACCACATCACCGTCAGTGGACGTCTGCTCGTGTGTTGCAGACTCCTCTCTGTGGGGGCGTTTACTCGCCCCCCAGGCTGAACAGAGGCCCCTGTAGGGGCTTGTTTAGGCCATTCCACTGCCTTTTGTCGCGATGCGCACGAGCACCATCTAACCTAACCTAACCATTGCTATCCCGAGAAAACTACGCAAAAATGACTCAGACCTGACCAATATTAGTAAAGGTGTAATAATATAGGAATAATCTCTCATATAATTAGCTTTTTTTTATGATTTAATTGTTTTCTCCGATGTCCAACCTAGCACCATCTAACCTAACCTAACCATTGCTATCCCGAGAAAACTACGCAAAAATGTTTCAGACCTAACAAATATAGTAAAGGTATAATAATATAGGTATAATCTCTCATATAATTAGCTTTTTTATGATTTAACCGTTTTTTTCGATGTCCAACCTAGCACCATCTAACCTAACCTAACCATTGCTATCCCGAGAAAACTACGCAAAAATGTTTCAGACCTAACAAATATTAGTAAAGGTATAATAATATAGGTATAATCTCTCATATAATTAGCTTTTTTTATGATTTAACACGGTTTGATCGATGTCCAACCTAGCACCATCTAACCTAACCTAACCATTGCTATCCCGAGAAAACTACGCAAAAATGACTCAGACCTAACCAATATTAGTGAAGGTATAATAATATAGGTATAAACTCTTATATAATTAGCTTTTTTTATGATTTAACCCGTTTGTTTCGATGTCCAACCTAGCACCATCTACCCTAACCTAACCATTGCTATCCCGAGAAAATTACGCAAAAATTTTTAAGACCTAACAAATATTAGTAAAGGTATAATAATACAGGTATAATATCTCATATAATTACCTTTTTTTTATGATTAAACCCGTTTTTTTCGATGTCCAACCTAGCACCATCTAACCTAACCTAACCATTGCTATCCCGAGAAAACTACGCAAAAATGTTTCAGACCTAACAAATATTAGTAAAGGTAAAATAATATAGGTATCATCTCTCATATAATTAGCTTTTTTATGATTTAACCGTTTTTGTCGATGTCCAACCTAGCACCATCTAACTTAACCTAACCATTGCTATCCCGAGAAAACTACGCAAAAATGATTCAGACCTAACAAATATTTATAAAGGTATAATAATATAGGTATAATCTCTCATATAATTAGCTTTTTTTTATGATTTAACCGTTTTTTTCGATGTCCAACCTAGCACCATCTAACCTAACCTAACCATTGCTATCCCGAGAAAACTACGCAAAAATGTTTCAGACCTAACAAATATTAGTAAAGGTATAATAATATAGGTATAATCTCTCATATAATTAGCTTTTTTTATGATTTAACACGGTTTGATCGATGTCCAACCTAGCACCATCTAACCTAACCTAACCATTGCTACCCCGAGAAAACTACGCAAAAATGACTCAGACCTAACCAATATTAGTGAAGGTATAATAATATAGGTATAAACTCTTATATAATTAGCTTTTTTTATGATTTAACCCGTTTGTTTCGATGTCCAACAAAGCACCATCCAACCTAACCTTACCATTGCTATGCCGAGAAAACTGCGCAAAAATGATTCAGACCTAACCAATATTAGTAAAGGTATAATAATATATGTATAATCTCTCATATAATTAGCTTTTTTTATGATTTAACACGGTTTGATCGATGTCCAACCTAGCACCATCTAACCTAACCTAACCATTGCTATCCCGAGAAAACTACGCAAAAATGTTTCAGACCTAACAAATATTAGTAAAGGTAAAATAATATAGGTATAATCTCTCATATAATTAGCTTTTTTATGATTTAACCGTTTTTGTCGATGTCCAACCTAGCACCATCTAACCTAACCTAACCATTGCTATCCCGAGAAAACTACGCAAAAATGATTCAGACCTAACAAATATTTATAAAGGTATAATAATATAGGTATAATCTCTCATATAATTAGCTTTTTTTTATGATTTAACCGTTTTTTTCGATGTCCAACCTAGCACCATCTAACCTAACCTAACCATTGCTATCCCGAGAAAACTACGCAAAAATGTTTCAGACCTAACAAATATTAGTAAAGGTATAATAATATAGGTATAATCTCTCATATAATTAGCTTTTTTTATGATTTAACACGGTTTGATCGATGTCCAACCGAGCACCATATAACCTAAGCTAACCATTGCTATCCCGAGAAAACTACGCAAAAATGATTCAGACCTAACCAATATTAGTAAAGGTATAATAATACAGGTATAATATCTCATATAATTACCTTTTTTTTATGATTAAACCCGTTTTTTTCGATGTCCAACCTAGCACCATCTAACCTAACCTAACCATTGCTATCCCGAGAAAACTACGCAAAAATGTTTCAGACCTAACAAATATTAGTAAAGGTAAAATAATATAGGTATAATCTCTCATATAATTAGCTTTTTTATGATTTAACCGTTTTTGTCGATGTCCAACCTAGCACCATCTAACTTAACCTAACCATTGCTATCCCGAGAAAACTACGCAAAAATGATTCAGACCTAACAAATATTTATAAAGGTATAATAATATAGGTATAATCTCTCATATAATTAGCTTTTTTTTATGATTTAACCGTTTTTTTCGATGTCCAACCTAGCACCATCTAACCTAACCTAACCATTGCTATCCCGAGAAAACTACGCAAAAATGTTTCAGACCTAACAAATATTAGTAAAGGTATAATAATATAGGTATAATCTCTCATATAATTAGCTTTTTTTATGATTTAACACGGTTTGATCGATGTCCAACCTAGCACCATCTAACCTAACCTAACCATTGCTATCCCGAGAAAACTACGCAAAAATAACTCAGACCTAACCAATATTAGTGAAGGTATAATAATATAGGTATAAACTCTTATATAATTAGCTTTTTTTATGATTTAACCCGTTTGTTTCGATGTCCAACAAAGCACCATCCAACCTAACCTTGCCATTGCTATGCCGAGAAAACTGCGCAAAAATGATTCAGACCTAACCAATATTAGTAAAGGTATAATAATATATGTATAATCTCTCATATAATTAGCTTTTTTTATGATTTAACCCGTTTTTTTCGATGTCCAGCCTAGCACCATCTAACCCTAACCTAACCATTGCTATCCCGAGAAAATTACGCAAAAATGTTTCAGACCTAACAAATATAAATAAAGGTATAATAATATAGGTATAAACTCTTATATAAGTAGCTTTTTTTTATGATTTAACCCGTTTATTTCGATGTCCAACCTAGCACCATCTACCCTAACCTAACCATTGCTATCCCGAGAAAATTACGCAAAAATTTTTCAGACCTAGCAAATATTAGTACAGGTATAATAATACAGGTATAATATCTCATATAATTACCTTTTTTTTATGATTTAACCCGTTTTTTTCGATGTTCAACCTAGCACCATCTAACCTAACCTAACCATTGCTATCCCGAGAAAACTACGCAAAAATGATTCAGACCTAACAAATATTAGTGAAGGTATAATAATATAGGTATAATCTCTCATATAATTAGCTTTTTTTATGATTTAACACGGTTTGATCGATGTCCAACAAAGCACCATCCAACCTAACCTTACCATTGCTATGCCGAGAAAACTGCGCAAAAATGATTCAGACCTAACCAATATTAGTAAAAGTATAATAATATATGTATAATCTCTCATATAATTAGCTTTTTTTTATGATTTAACACGGTTTGATCGATGTCCAACCTAGCACCATCTAACCTAACCTAACCATTGCTATCCCGAGAAAACTACGCAAAAATGTTTCAGACCTAACAAATATTAGTAAAGGTATAATAATATAGGTATAATATCTTATATAATTACCTTTTTTTTATGATTTAACCCGTTTTTTTTCGATGTCCAACCTAGCACCATCTAACCTAACCTAACCATTGCTATCCCGAGAAAACTACGCAAAAATGATTCAGACCTAACCAATATTAGTAAAGGTATAATAATGTAGGTATAATATCTCATATAATTACCTTCTTTTTATGATTTAACCCGTTTTTTTCGATGTCCAACCTAGCACCATCTAACCTAACCTAACCATTGCTATCCCGAGAAAACTACGCAAAAATGTTTCAGACCTAACAAATATTAGTAAAGGTAAAATAATATAGGTATAATCTCTCATATAATTAGCTTTTTTTATGATTTAACCCGTTTTTTTCGATGTCCAACCTAGCACCATCTAACCTAAGTTAACCATTGCTATCCCGAGAAAACTACGCAAAAATGACTCAGACCTAACCAATGTTAGTAAAGTAATAATAATATAGGTATAATCTCTCATATAATTAGCTTTTTTTATGATTTAACACGGTTTGATCGATGTCCAACCTAGCACCATCCAACCTAACCTAACCATTGCTATCCCGAGAAAACTACGCAAAAATGTTTCAGACCTAACAAATATTCGTAAAGGTATAATAATATAGGTATAATCTCTCATATAATTAGCTTTTTTTATGATTTAACACGGTTTGATCGATGTCCAACAAAGCACCATCCAACCTAACCTTACCATTGCTATGCCGAGAAAACTGCGCAAAAATGATTCAGACCTAACCAATATTAGTAAAGGTATAATAATATATGTATAATTCTCATATAATTAGCTTTTTTTATGATTTAACACGGTTTGATCGATGTCCAACCTAGCACCATCTAACCTAACCTAACCATTGCTATCCCGAGAAAACTACGCAAAAATGTTTCAGACCTAACAAATATTAGTAAAGGTATAATTATATAGATAAAATCTCTCATATAATTAGCTTTTCTTATGATTTAACCGTTTTTTTCGATGTCCAACCTAGCACCATCTAACCTAACCTAACCATTTCTATCCCGAGAAAACTACGCAAAAATGATTCAGACCTAACCAATATTTATAAAGGTATAATAATATAGGTATAATCTCTCATATAATTAGCTTTTTTTTATGATTTAACCGTTTTTTTCGATGTCCAACCTAGCACCATCTAACCTAACCTAACCATTGCTATCCCGAGAAAACTACGCAAAAATGTTTCAGACCTAACAAATATTAGTAAAGGTATAATAATATAGGTATAATATCTTATATAATTACCTTTTTTTTATGATTTAACCCGTTTTTTTTCGATGTCCAACCTAGCACCATCTAACCTAACCTAACCATTGCTATCCCGAGAAAACTACGCAAAAATGATTCAGACCTAACCAATATTAGTAAAGGTATAATAATGTAGGTATAATATCTCATATAATTACCTTCTTTTTATGATTTAACCCGTTTTTTTCGATGTCCAACCTAGCACCATCTAACCTAACCTAACCATTGCTATCCCGAGAAAACTACGCAAAAATGTTTCAGACCTAACAAATATTAGTAAAGGTAAAATAATATAGGTATAATCTCTCATATAATTAGCTTTTTTTATGATTTAACCCGTTTTTTTCGATGTCCAACCTAGCACCATCTAACCTAAGTTAACCATTGCTATCCCGAGAAAACTACGCAAAAATGACTCAGACCTAACCAATGTTAGTAAAGTAATAATAATATAGGTATAATCTCTCATATAATTAGCTTTTTTTATGATTTAACACGGTTTGATCGATGTCCAACCTAGCACCATCTAACCTAACCTAACCATTGCTATCCCGAGAAAACTACGCAAAAATGACTCAGACCTAACCAATATTAGTAAAGGTATAATAATATAGGTATAATCTCTCATATAATTAGCTTTTTTTATGATTTAACCCGTTTTTTTTCGATGTCCAACCTAGCACCATCTAACCTAACCTAACCATTGCTATCCCGAGAAAACTACGCAAAAATGATTCAGACCTAACCAGTATTAGTAAAGGTATAATAATATAGGTATAATCTCCCATATAATTAGCTTCTTTTTATGATTTAACACGGTTTGATCGATGTCTAACAAAGCACCATCGAGCCTAACCTAACCATTGCTATCCCGAGAAAACTACGCAAAAATGATTCAGACCTAACCAATATTAGTAAAGATATAATAATATAGGTATAATCTCTCATATAATTAGCTTTTTTATGATTTAACACGGTTTGATCGATGTCCAACAAAGCACCATCCAACCGAACCTTACCATTGCTATGCCGAGAAAACTGCGCAAAAATGATTCAGACCTAACCAATATTAGTAAAGGTATAATAATATAGGAATAATCTCTCATATAATTAGCTTTTTTTTATGATTTAATCGTTTTTTTCGATGTCCAACCTAGCACCATCTAACCTAACCTAACCATTGCTATCCCGAGAAAACTACGCAAAAATGATTCAGACCTAACCAATATTAGTAAAGGTATAATAATACAGTGTGAGTCCTTATAAAGTGCACATATTAAAATCAGGGAAACTACACCCCATTTTATCGACGGGAATAATATTTAAAAAAATAAAAAAATATATTTGAATTTTTTATGATGTTTTTAAAATTTTGAGTTGCACCTGTTGACCCTATTTAGATAAAACGTCATAATTTTTAAACTAAGTGTGTTATCGCAGTGGAATAAATTTTGTGATGATGACTAATAATAAGCCGTACCCATAAAGTCAAAATATCCAAGAAAACTAACCTTATAAATTTATAATTAAGTGAAACTTGAAGAAAATCTGGATTTTTTTTTCATCATTTTTGCAATTGATTTACAATTTCTCCTAAAATCATGTTATTAACCCTACCTTTTTTTTATTCCAGCATATTCTACGTATTATTAGCTTTCTAAAAATAAAAATTGCACGATTATTACTTAAAAATAACAGTTTCTATGACCGTTTGAAAAAAGCCTATGCGCATTGTTTGGCTACGCATCATTGTTTATCACAGGTAGAGACCTTTTTTTGGTGAGTCATTGTAGAGGCACGCGGGTCGAAGTACGAAAGGGGAAGAGGGGGCCTGTTGAAGGACAATTTGAACGTTCGTTATGCTTTGTAGCCTAGCCAGCCAGTCGCTCCGAACCTTTCGCTGCTGCTATTTGTATTTCTCCTACCAACGTTATCAGTTTTCGTATCCTACGTATCACGCGTTTGCTTTGTGGTCACCATGCCACGTATAAGTGATTTCCCTCCAGCACACATTGCCGATATCCATTATTACTATGGAATGTACCGAGGGAGTGCTAGAGCTGCTTGCGCAGCTTATCTAACTGCATTTCCGAATCGACGCCCCGTGCCATCAGCCCGTAATTTCCAAGAAGTCCATAGAAGACTGGCTAGCGCTGGACTTTTTGTGCCTCGGAATCGCCGCGAACCAGGTGTTATTATCGATGTTGCTATCGAAGAAGCAATTTTGGATGATTTGTTTCGTGACCCGACTACCAGTACGAGACGTTTGGCATTACGTCATGGCGTGTCCCAGAAATCAGTTTGGCGCATCTTAAGAAAAGCAGGGTTGCATCCATACCACTATCAAAGGGTGCAGCATTTACACCAAGATGTGGATTCACGTCCAAGGTGCGTTATGTCTTCATGGGTTTTAAGAAAAACAAGAGACAATCCACAGTTCCCTAAAAATATTCTTTGGACAGACGAAGCCCAATTTACTAGAGATGGCATCGTTAATTGCCGAAATTTACATCGGTGGTGCCCGAAAGGTGAAAACCCTAGGTTGAAAAGGGCTTCTACGTTCCAAGTGAAATTTTCTTTAAATGTATGGGCCGCAATGATCAACCATTTTCTCATTGGTCCTATAATACTCCCAAGAACGTTAACTGGAGAGAGATTTCTTGTACTTCTGAGAGACGAACTGCCGTGGCTATTGGAAGATGTGCCACTTCTAACCCGTCGCAGAATGATGCTCCAAATGGATGGATGTCCCGCCCATTATGCGCTGATCGTCAGGTCATATTTAAATGACAATTATCCACGTCGCTGGATTGGTCGAGGAGGACCAGTTGGGTGGCCGGCGCGTTCCCCCGATCTCACACCTATGGATTATTTTTTATGGGGGACCATGAAACAAAGGGTGTACAGCAGTCAAATTAATACAGAAGCGGAACTTGAAGAAAGGGTTTTGCGTGTGGCCAATGAAATTAAAAATGATCCCGATATGATTCAAAGGGCAACGCAGCAAATTTTGCTTCGCGCTACAATGTGTATGCAACAACAGGGTGGTCATTTCGAACATTTGATGCATTAGGATAATTACTGATTTGATTTATTTTTAATTAGTTAAAGGTAATAAATGATTTATGCTTGAAAAATACTTTTGTTTAAATCATTCTCCAGCTCTAACTCAGATAACTGCATTTTTTAAACGCTGATTTAAGAAGTTGTATCTAAGTAATAAACTTGCAAATTTTACTTTTAGAAAGCTAATAATACGTAGAATATGCTGGAATAAAAAAAAAAAAGGTAGGGTTAATAACATGATTTTAGGAGAAATTGTAAATCAATTGCAAAAATGATGAAAAAAAATCCAGATTTTCTTCAAGTTTCACTTAATTATAAATTTATAAGGTTAGTTTTCTTGGATATTTTGACTTTATGGGTACGGCTTATTATTAGTCATCATCACAAAATTTATTCCACTGCGATAACACACTTAGTTTAAAAATTATGACGTTTTATCTAAATAGGGTCAACAGGTGCAACTCAAAATTTTAAAAACATCATAAAAAACTCAAATAATTTTTTTAATTTTTTTTAATATTTTTCCCGTCGATAAAATGGGGTGTAGTTTCCCTGATTTTAATATGTGCACTTTATAAGGACTCACACTGTATAGGTATAATATCTCATATAATTACCTTTTTTTATGATTTAACCCGTTTTTTTCGATGTCCAACCTAGCACCATCTAACCTAACCTAACCATTGCTATCCCGAGAAAACTACGCAAAAATGATTCAGACCTAACCAATATTAGTAAAGGTATAATAATATAGGTATAATCTCTCATATAATTAGCTTTTTTTTATGATTTAACCGTTTTTTTCGATGTCCAACCTAGCACCATCTAACCTAACCTAACCATTGCTATCCCGAGAAAACTACGCAAAAATGTTTCAGACCTAACAAACATTAATAAAGGTATAATAATACAGGTATAATATCTCATATAATTACCTTTTTTATTATGATTTAACCCGTTTTTTTCGATGTCCAACCTAGCACCATCTAACCTAACCTAACCATTGCTATCCCGAGAAAACTACGCAAAAATGTTTCAGACCTAACAAATATTAGTAAAGGTATAATAATATAGGTATAATCTCTCATATAATTAGCTTTTTTTATGATTTAACACGGTTTGACCGATGTCCAACAAAGCACCATCCAACCTAACCTTACCATTGCTATGCCGAGAAAACTGCGCAAAAATGATTCAGACCTAACCAATATTAGTAAAGGTATAATAATATATGTATAATCTCTCATATAATTAGCTTTTTTTATGATTTAACACGGTTTGATCGATGTCCAACCTAGCACCATCTAACCTAACCTAACCATTGCTATCCCGAGAAAACTACGCAAAAATGTTTCAGACCTAACAAATATTAGTAAAGGTATAATAATATAGGTATAATCTCTCATATAATTAGCTTTTTTTATGATTTAACACGGTTTGATCGATGTCCAACAAAGCACCATCCAACCTATTCTTACCATTGCTATGCCGAGAAAACTGCGCAAAAATGATTCAGACCTAACCAATATTAGTAAAGGTATAATAATATATGTATAATCTCTCATATAATTAGCTTTTTTTATGATTTAACACGGTTTGATCGATGTCCAACCTTTTTTTTTTTTTTTTTTTTTTTTTTTTTTTTTTTTTTTTTTTTTTTCGCAGAGAAATGCTGTGACGCATTCGACGCAGGGGATGGGGACTCCCACTGCGGATATGTGGGGCTCGCCGCGCCGAAGATGGTGAGTGCCGCGGCCCTACCCACTAAAACTCTGCGGTGCTCCTCTCCACCACTTTTGACGATGACGTGGGAACTGTACAGACACCACATCACCGTCAGTGGACGTCTGCTCGTGTGTTGCAGACTCCTCTCTGTGGGGGCGTTTACTCGCCCCCCAGGCTGAACAGAGGCCCCTGTAGGGGCTTGTTTAGGCCATTCCACTGCCTTTTGTCGCGATGCGCACGAGCACCATCTAACCTAACCTAACCATTGCTATCCCGAGAAAACTACGCAAAAATGACTCAGACCTGACCAATATTAGTAAAGGTGTAATAATATAGGAATAATCTCTCATATAATTAGCTTTTTTTTATGATTTAATTGTTTTCTCCGATGTCCAACCTAGCACCATCTAACCTAACCTAACCATTGCTATCCCGAGAAAACTACGCAAAAATGTTTCAGACCTAACAAATATAGTAAAGGTATAATAATATAGGTATAATCTCTCATATAATTAGCTTTTTTATGATTTAACCGTTTTTTTCGATGTCCAACCTAGCACCATCTAACCTAACCTAACCATTGCTATCCCGAGAAAACTACGCAAAAATGTTTCAGACCTAACAAATATTAGTAAAGGTATAATAATATAGGTATAATCTCTCATATAATTAGCTTTTTTTATGATTTAACACGGTTTGATCGATGTCCAACCTAGCACCATCTAACCTAACCTAACCATTGCTATCCCGAGAAAACTACGCAAAAATGACTCAGACCTAACCAATATTAGTGAAGGTATAATAATATAGGTATAATCTCTCATATAATTAGCTTTTTTATGATTTAACCGTTTTTGTCGATGTCCAACCTAGCACCATCTAACCTAACCTAACCATTGCTATCCCGAGAAAACTACGCAAAAATGATTCAGACCTAACAAATATTTATAAAGGTATAATAATATAGGTATAATCTCTCATATAATTAGCTTTTTTTTATGATTTAACCGTTTTTTTCGATGTCCAACCTAGCACCATCTAACCTAACCTAACCATTGCTATCCCGAGAAAACTACGCAAAAATGTTTCAGACCTAACAAATATTAGTAAAGGTATAATAATATAGGAATAATCTCTCATATAATTAGCTTTTTTTATGATTTAACCCGTTTTTTTCGATGTCCAGCCTAGCACCATCTAACCTAACCTAACCATTGCTATCCCGAGAAAATTACGCAAAAATGTTTCAGACCTAACAAATATAAATAAAGGTATAATAATATAGGTATAAACTCTTATATAATTAGCTTTTTTTTATGATTTAACCCGTTTATTTCGATGTCCAACCTAGCACCATCTACCCTAACCTAACCATTGCTATCCCGAGAAAATTACGCAAAAATTTTTCAGACCTAGCAAATATTAGTACAGGTATAATAATACAGGTATAATATCTCATATAATTACCTTTTTTTTATGATTTAACCCGTTTTTTTCGATGTTCAACCTAGCACCATCTAACCTAACCTAACCATTGCTATCCCGAGAAAACTACGCAAAAATGATTCAGACCTAACAAATATTAGTGAAGGTATAATAATATAGGTATAATCTCTCATATAATTAGCTTTTTTTATGATTTAACACGGTTTGATCGATGTCCAACAAAGCACCATCCAACCTAACCTTACCATTGCTATGCCGAGAAAACTGCGCAAAAATGATTCAGACCTAACCAATATTAGTAAAAGTATAATAATATATGTATAATCTCTCATATAATTAGCTTTTTTTATGATTTAACACGGTTTGATCGATGTCCAACCTAGCACCATCTAACCTAACCTAACCATTGCTATCCCGAGAAAACTACGCAAAAATGTTTCAGACCTAACAAATATTAGTAAAGGTATAATAATATAGGTATAATCTCTCATATAATTAGCTTTTTTTATGATTTAACACGGTTTGATCGATGTCCAACCTAGCACCATCTAACCTAACCTAACCATTGCTATCCCGAGAAAACTACGCAAAAATGACTCAGACCTAACCAATATTAGTGAAGGTATAATAATATAGGTATAAACTCTTATATAATTAGCTTTTTTTATGATTTAACCCGTTTGTTTCGATGTCCAACCTAGCACCATCTACCCTAACCTAACCATTGCTATCCCGAGAAAATTGCGCAAAATTTTTTAAGACCTAACAAATATTAGTAAAGGTATAATAATACAGGTATAATATCTCATATAATTACCTTTTTTTATGATTAAACCCGTTTTTTTCGATGTCCAACCTAGCACCATCTAACCTAACCTAACCATTGCTATCCCGAGAAAACTACGCAAAAATGTTTCAGACCTAACAAATATTAGTAAAGGTAAAATAATATAGGTATAATCTCTCATATAATTAGCTTTTTTATGATTTAACCGTTTTTGTCGATGTCCAACCTAGCACCATCTAACTTAACCTAACCATTGCTATCCCGAGAAAACTACGCAAAAATGATTCAGACCTAACAAATATTTATAAAGGTATAATAATATAGGTATAATCTCTCATATAATTAGCTTTTTTTTATGATTTAACCGTTTTTTTCGATGTCCAACCTAGCACCATCTAACCTAACCTAACCATTGCTATCCCGAGAAAACTACGCAAAAATGTTTCAGACCTAACAAATATTAGTAAAGGTATAATAATATAGGTATAATCTCTCATATAATTAGCTTTTTTTATGATTTAACACGGTTTGATCGATGTCCAACCTAGCACCATCTAACCTAACCTAACCATTGCTACCCCGAGAAAACTACGCAAAAATGACTCAGACCTAACCAATATTAGTGAAGGTATAATAATATAGGTATAAACTCTTATATAATTAGCTTTTTTTATGATTTAACCCGTTTGTTTCGATGTCCAACAAAGCACCATCCAACCTAACCTTACCATTGCTATGCCGAGAAAACTGCGCAAAAATGATTCAGACCTAACCAATATTAGTAAAGGTATAATAATATATGTATAATCTCTCATATAATTAGCTTTTTTTTATGATTTAACACGGTTTGATCGATGTCCAACCTAGCACCATCTAACCTAACCTAACCATTGCTATCCCGAGAAAACTACGCAAAAATGTTTCAGACCTAACAAATATTAGTAAAGGTAAAATAATATAGGTATAATCTCTCATATAATTAGCTTTTTTATGATTTAACCGTTTTTGTCGATGTCCAACCTAGCACCATCTAACCTAACCTAACCATTGCTATCCCGAGAAAACTACGCAAAAATGATTCAGACCTAACAAATATTTATAAAGGTATAATAATATAGGTATAATCTCTCATATAATTAGCTTTTTTTTATGATTTAACCGTTTTTTTCGATGTCCAACCTAGCACCATCTAACCTAACCTAACCATTGCTATCCCGAGAAAACTACGCAAAAATGTTTCAGACCTAACAAATATTAGTAAAGGTATAATAATATAGGAATAATCTCTCATATAATTAGCTTTTTTTATGATTTAACCCGTTTTTTTCGATGTCCAGCCTAGCACCATCTAACCTAACCTAACCATTGCTATCCCGAGAAAATTACGCAAAAATGTTTCAGACCTAACAAATATAAATAAAGGTATAATAATATAGGTATAAACTCTTATATAATTAGCTTTTTTTTATGATTTAACCCGTTTATTTCGATGTCCAACCTAGCACCATCTACCCTAACCTAACCATTGCTATCCCGAGAAAATTACGCAAAAATTTTTCAGACCTAGCAAATATTAGTACAGGTATAATAATACAGGTATAATATCTCATATAATTACCTTTTTTTTATGATTTAACCCGTTTTTTTCGATGTTCAACCTAGCACCATCTAACCTAACCTAACCATTGCTATCCCGAGAAAACTACGCAAAAATGATTCAGACCTAACAAATATTAGTGAAGGTATAATAATATAGGTATAATCTCTCATATAATTAGCTTTTTTTATGATTTAACACGGTTTGATCGATGTCCAACAAAGCACCATCCAACCTAACCTTACCATTGCTATGCCGAGAAAACTGCGCAAAAATGATTCAGACCTAACCAATATTAGTAAAAGTATAATAATATATGTATAATCTCTCATATAATTAGCTTTTTTTATGATTTAACACGGTTTGATCGATGTCCAACCTAGCACCATCTAACCTAACCTAACCATTGCTATCCCGAGAAAACTACGCAAAAATGTTTCAGACCTAACAAATATTAGTAAAGGTATAATAATATAGGTATAATATCTTATATAATTACCTTTTTTTTATGATTTAACCCTATTTTTTCGATGTCCAACCTAGCACCATCTAACCTAACCTAACCATTGCTATCCCGAGAAAACTACGCAAAAATGATTCAGACCTAACCAATATTAGTAAAGGTATAATAATATAGGTATAATCTCTCATATAATTAGCTTTTTTTTATGATTTAACCGTTTTTTTCGATGTCCAACCTAGTACCATCTAACCTAACCTAACCATTGCTATCCCGAGAAAACTACGCAAAAATGTTTCAGACCTATTAAAATATATTAGTAAAGGTATAATAATATAGGTATAATCTCTCATATAATTAGCTTTTTTTATGATTTAACCCGTTTTTTTCGATGTCCAGCCTAGCACCATCTAACCTAACCTAACCATTGCTATCCCGAGAAAATTACGCAAAAATGTTTCAGACCTAACAAATATTAATAAAGGTATAATAATATAGGTATAAACTCTTATATAATTAGCTTTTTTTATGATTTAACCCGTTTATTTCGATGTCCAACCTAGCACCATCTACCCTAACCTAACCATTGCTATCCCGAGAAAATTACGCAAAAATTTTTCAGACCTAGCAAATATTAGTACAGGTATAATAATACAGGTATAATATCTCATATAATTACCTTTTTTTTATGATTTAACCCGTTTTTTTCGATGTTCAACCTAGCACCATCTAACCTAACCTAACCATTGCTATCCCAAGAAAACTACGCAAAAATGATTCAGACCTAACAAATATTAGTGAAGGTATAATAATATAGGTATAATCTCTCATATAATTAGCTTTTTTTATGATTTAACACGGTTTGACCGATGTCCAACAAAGCACCATCCAACCTAACCTTACCATTGCTATGCCGAGAAAACTGCGCAAAAATGATTCAGACCTAACCAATATTAGTAAAGGTATAATAATATATGTATAATCTCTCATATAATTAGCTTTTTTTATGATTTAACACGGTTTGATCGATGTCCAACCTAGCACCATCTAACCTAACCTAACCATTGCTATCCCGAGAAAACTACGCAAAAATGTTTCAGACCTAACAAATATTAGTAAAGGTATAATAATATAGGTATAATATCTTATATAATTACCTTTTTTTTATGATTTAACCCGTTTTTTTTCGATGTCCAACCTAGCACCATCTAACCTAACCTAACCATTGCTATCCCGAGAAAACTACGCAAAAATGATTCAGACCTAACTAATATTAGTAAAGGTATAATAATGTAGGTATAATATCTCATATAATTACCTTCTTTTTATGATTTAACCCGTTTTTTTCGATGTCCAACCTAGCACCATCTAACCTAACCTAACCATTGCTATCCCGAGAAAACTACGCAAAAATGTTTCAGACCTAACAAATATTAGTAAAGGTAAAATAATATAGGTATAATCTCTCATATAATTAGCTTTTTTTATGATTTAACCCGTTTTTTTCGATGTCCAACCTAGCACCATCTAACCTAAGTTAACCATTGCTATCCCGAGAAAACTACGCAAAAATGATTCAGACCTAACAAATATTAGTAAAGGTATAATAATATAGGTATAATCTCTCATATAATTAGCTTTTTTTATGATTTAACACGGTTTGATCGATGTCCAACAAAGCACCATCCAACCTAACCTTACCATTGCTATGCCGAGAAAACTGCGCAAAAATGATTCAGACCTAACCAATATTAGTAAAGGTATAATAATATATGTATAATTCTCATATAATTAGCTTTTTTTATGATTTAACACGGTTTGATCGATGTCCAACCTAGCACCATCTAACCTAACCTAACCATTGCTATCCCGAGAAAACTACGCAAAAATGTTTCAGACCTAACAAATATTAGTAAAGGTATAATTATATAGATAAAATCTCTCATATAATTAGCTTTTCTTATGATTTAACCGTTTTTTTCGATGTCCAACCTAGCACCATCTAACCTAACCTAACCATTGCTATCCCGAGAAAACTACGCAAAAATGATTCAGACCTAACCAATATTTATAAAGGTATAATAATATAGGTATAATCTCTCATATAATTAGCTTTTTTTTATGATTTAACCGTTTTTTTCGATGTCCAACCTAGCACCATCTAACCTAACCTAACTATTGCTATCCCGAGAAAACTACGCAAAAATGTTTCAGACGTAACAAATGTTAAGAAAGGTATAATAATATAGGTATAATCTCTCATATAATTAGCTTTTTTATGATTTAACCCGTTTTTTTTTCGATGTCCAACCTAGCACCATCTTACCTAACCTAACCATTGCTATCCCGAGAAAACTACGCAAAAATGTTTCAGACCTATTAAAATATATTAGTAAAGGTATAATAATATAGGTATAATCTCTCATATAATTAGCTTTTTTTATGATTTAACCCGTTTTTTTCGATGTCCAGCCTAGCACCATCTAACCTAACCTAACCATTGCTATCCCGAGAAAATTACGCAGAAATGTTTCAGACCTAACAAATATAAATAAAGGTATAATAATATAGGTATAAACTCTTATATAATTAGCTTTTTTTTATGATTTAACCCGTTTATTTCGATGTCCAACCTAGCACCATCTACCCTAACCTAACCATTGCTATCCCGAGAAAATTACGCAAAAATTTTTCAGACCTAGCAAATATTAGTACAGGTATAATAATACAGGTATAATATCTCATATAATTACCTTTTTTTTATGATTTAACCCGTTTTTTTCGATGTTCAACCTAGCACCATCTAACCTAACCTAACCATTGCTATCCCGAGAAAACTACGCAAAAATGATTCAGACCTAACAAATATTAGTGAAGGTATAATAATATAGGTATAATCTCTCATATAATTAGCTTTTTTTATGATTTAACACGGTTTGATCGATGTCCAACAAAGCACCATCCAACCTAACCTTACCATTGCTATGCCGAGAAAACTGCGCAAAAATGATTCAGACCTAACCAATATTAGTAAAAGTATAATAATATATGTATAATCTCTCATATAATTAGCTTTTTTTATGATTTAACACGGTTTGATCGATGTCCAACCTAGCACCATCTAACCTAACCTAACCATTGCTATCCCGAGAAAACTACGCAAAAATGTTTCAGACCTAACAAATATTAGTAAAGGTATAATAATATAGGTATAATATCTTATATAATTACCTTTTTTTTATGATTTAACCCGTTTTTTTTCGATGTCCAACCTAGCACCATCTAACCTAACCTAACCATTGCTATCCCGAGAAAACTACGCAAAAATGATTCAGACCTAACCAATATTAGTAAAGGTATAATAATGTAGGTATAATATCTCATATAATTACCTTCTTTTTATGATTTAACCCGTTTTTTTCGATGTCCAACCTAGCACCATCTAACCTAACCTAACCATTGCTATCCCGAGAAAACTACGCAAAAATGTTTCAGACCTAACAAATATTAGTAAAGGTAAAATAATATAGGTATAATCTCTCATATAATTAGCTTTTTTTATGATTTAACCCGTTTTTTTCGATGTCCAACCTAGCACCATCTAACCTAAGTTAACCATTGCTATCCCGAGAAAACTACGCAAAAATGACTCAGACCTAACCAATGTTAGTAAAGTAATAATAATATAGGTATAATCTCTCATATAATTAGCTTTTTTTATGATTTAACACGGTTTGATCGATGTCCAACCTAGCACCATCTAACCTAACCTAACCATTGCTATCCCGAGAAAACTACGCAAAAATGACTCAGACCTAACCAATATTAGTAAAGGTATAATAATATAGGTATAATCTCTCATATAATTAGCTTTTTTTATGATTTAACCCGTTTTTTTTCGATGTCCAACCTAGCACCATCTAACCTAACCTAACCATTGCTATCCCGAGAAAACTACGCAAAAATGATTCAGACCTAACCAGTATTAGTAAAGGTATAATAATATAGGTATAATCTCCCATATAATTAGCTTCTTTTTATGATTTAACACGGTTTGATCGATGTCTAACAAAGCACCATCGAGCCTAACCTAACCATTGCTATCCCGAGAAAACTACGCAAAAATGATTCAGACCTAACCAATATTAGTAAAGATATAATAATATAGGTATAATCTCTCATATAATTAGCTTTTTTATGATTTAACACGGTTTGATCGATGTCCAACAAAGCACCATCCAACCGAACCTTACCATTGCTATGCCGAGAAAACTGCGCAAAAATGATTCAGACCTAACCAATATTAGTAAAGGTATAATAATATAGGAATAATCTCTCATATAATTAGCTTTTTTTTATGATTTAATCGTTTTTTTCGATGTCCAACCTAGCACCATCTAACCTAACCTAACCATTGCTATCCCGAGAAAACTACGCAAAAATGATTCAGACCTAACCAATATTAGTAAAGGTATAATAATATAGGTATAATATCTCATATAATTACCTTTTTTTATGATTTAACCCGTTTTTTTCGATGTCCAACCTAGCACCATCTAACCTAACCTAACCATTGCTATCCCGAGAAAACTACGCAAAAATGATTCAGACCTAACCAATATTAGTAAAGGTATAATAATATAGGTATAATCTCTCATATAATTAGCTTTTTTTTATGATTTAACCGTTTTTTTCGATGTCCAACCTAGCACCATCTAACCTAACCTAACCATTGCTATCCCGAGAAAACTACGCAAAAATGTTTCAGACCTAACAAACATTAATAAAGGTATAATAATACAGGTATAATATCTCATATAATTACCTTTTTTTTTATGATTTAACCCGTTTTTTTCGATGTCCAACCTAGCACCATCTAACCTAACCTAACCATTGCTATCCCGAGAAAACTACGCAAAAATGTTTCAGACCTAACAAATATTAGTAAAGGTATAATAATATAGGTATAATCTCTCATATAATTAGCTTTTTTTATGATTTAACACGGTTTGACCGATGTCCAACAAAGCACCATCCAACCTAACCTTACCATTGCTATGCCGAGAAAACTGCGCAAAAATGATTCAGACCTAACCAATATTAGTAAAGGTATAATAATATATGTATAATCTCTCATATAATTAGCTTTTTTTATGATTTAACACGGTTTGATCGATGTCCAACCTAGCACCATCTAACCTAACCTAACCATTGCTATCCCGAGAAAACTACGCAAAAATGTTTCAGACCTAACAAATATTAGTAAAGGTATAATAATATAGGTATAATCTCTCATATAATTAGCTTTTTTTATGATTTAACACGGTTTGATCGATGTCCAACCTAGCACCATCTAACCTAACCTAACCATTGCTATCCCGAGAAAACTACGCAAAAATGTTTCAGACCTAACAAATATTAGTAAAGGTATAATTATATAGATAAAATCTCTCATATAATTAGCTTTTCTTATGATTTAACCGTTTTTTTCGATGTCCAACCTAGCACCATCTAACCTAACCTAACCATTGCTATCCCGAGAAAACTACGCAAAAATGATTCAGACCTAACCAATATTTATAAAGGTATAATAATATAGGTATAATCTCTCATATAATTAGATTTTTTTATGATTTAACCGTTTTTTTCGATGTCAAACCTAGCACCATCTAACCTAACCTAACCATTGCTATCCCGAGAAAACTACGCAAAAATGTTTCAGACGTAACAAATATTAAGAAAGGTATAATAATATAGGTATAATCTCTCATATAATTAGCTTTTTTATGATTTAACCCGTTTTTTTCGATGTCCAACCTAGCACCATCTAACCTAACCTAACCATTGCTATCCCGAGAAAACTACGCAAAAATGTTTCAGACCTATTAAAATATATTAGTAAAGGTATAATAATATAGGTATAATCTCTCATATAATTAGCTTTTTTTATGATTTAACCCGTTTTTTTCGATGTCCAACCTAGCACCATCTAACCTAACCTAACCATTGCTATCCCGAGAAAATTACGCAAAAATGTTTCAGACCTAACAAATATAAATAAAGGTATAATAATATAGGTATAAACTCTTATATAATTAGCTTTTTTTTATGATTTAACCCGTTTATTTCGATGTCCAACCTAGCACCATCTACCCTAACCTAACCATTGCTATCCCGAGAAAATTACGCAAAAATTTTTCAGACCTAGCAAATATTAGTACAGGTATAATAATACAGGTATAATATCTCATATAATTACCTTTTTTTTATGATTTAACCCGTTTTTTTCGATGTTCAACCTAGCACCATCTAACCTAACCTAACCATTGCTATCCCGAGAAAACTACGCAAAAATGATTCAGACCTAACAAATATTAGTGAAGGTATAATAATATAGGTATAATCTCTCATATAATTAGCTTTTTTTATGATTTAACACGGTTTGATCGATGTCCAACAAAGCACCATCCAACCTAACCTTACCATTGCTATGCCGAGAAAACTGCGCAAAAATGATTCAGACCTAACCAATATTAGTAAAAGTATAATAATATATGTATAATCTCTCATATAATTAGCTTTTTTTATGATTTAACACGGTTTGATCGATGTCCAACCTAGCACCATCTAACCTAACCTAACCATTGCTATCCCGAGAAAACTACGCAAAAATGTTTCAGACCTAACAAATATTAGTAAAGGTATAATAACATAGGTATAATATCTTATATAATTACCTTTTTTTTATGATTTAACCCGTTTTTTTTCGATGTCCAACCTAGCACCATCTAACCTAACCTAACCATTGCTATCCCGAGAAAACTACGCAAAAATGATTCAGACCTAACCAATATTAGTAAAGGTATAATAATGTAGGTATAATATCTCATATAATTACCTTCTTTTTATGATTTAACCCGTTTTTTTCGATGTCCAACCTAGCACCATCTAACCTAACCTAACCATTGCTATCCCGAGAAAACTACGCAAAAATGTTTCAGACCTAACAAATATTAGTAAAGGTAAAATAATATAGGTATAATCTCTCATATAATTAGCTTTTTTTATGATTTAACCCGTTTTTTTCGATGTCCAACCTAGCACCATCTAACCTAAGTTAACCATTGCTATCCCGAGAAAACTACGCAAAAATGACTCAGACCTAACCAATGTTAGTAAAGTAATAATAATATAGGTATAATCTCTCATATAATTAGCTTTTTTTATGATTTAACACGGTTTGATCGATGTCCAACCTAGCACCATCTAACCTAACCTAACCATTGCTATCCCGAGAAAACTACGCAAAAATGACTCAGACCTAACCAATATTAGTAAAGGTATAATAATATAGGTATAATCTCTCATATAATTAGCTTTTTTTATGATTTAACCCGTTTTTTTTCGATGTCCAACCTAGCACCATCTAACCTAACCTAACCATTGCTATCCCGAGAAAACTACGCAAAAATGATTCAGACCTAACCAGTATTAGTAAAGGTATAATAATATAGGTATAATCTCCCATATAATTAGCTTCTTTTTATGATTTAACACGGTTTGATCGATGTCTAACAAAGCACCATCGAGCCTAACCTAACCATTGCTATCCCGAGAAAACTACGCAAAAATGATTCAGACCTAACCAATATTAGTAAAGATATAATAATATAGGTATAATCTCTCATATAATTAGCTTTTTTATGATTTAACACGGTTTGATCGATGTCCAACAAAGCACCATCCAACCGAACCTTACCATTGCTATGCCGAGAAAACTGCGCAAAAATGATTCAGACCTAACCAATATTAGTAAAGGTATAATAATATAGGAATAATCTCTCATATAATTAGCTTTTTTTTATGATTTAATCGTTTTTTTCGATGTCCAACCTAGCACCATCTAACCTAACCTAACCATTGCTATCCCGAGAAAACTACGCAAAATTGATTCAGACCTAACCAATATTAGTAAAGGTATAATAATATAGGTATAATATCTCATATAATTACCTTTTTTTATGATTTAACCCGTTTTTTTCGATGTCCAACCTAGCACCATCTAACCTAACCTAACCATTGCTATCCCGAGAAAACTACGCAAAAATGATTCAGACCTAACCAATATTAGTAAAGGTATAATAATATAGGTATAATCTCTCATATAATTAGCTTTTTTTTATGATTTAACCGTTTTTTTCGATGTCCAACCTAGCACCATCTAACCTAACCTAACCATTGCTATCCCGAGAAAACTACGCAAAAATGTTTCAGACCTAACAAACATTAATAAAGGTATAATAATACAGGTATAATATCTCATATAATTACCTTTTTTTTTATGATTTAACCCGTTTTTTTCGATGTCCAACCTAGCACCATCTAACCTAACCTAACCATTGCTATCCCGAGAAAACTACGCAAAAATGTTTCAGACCTAACAAATATTAGTAAAGGTATAATAATATAGGTATAATCTCTCATATAATTAGCTTTTTTTATGATTTAACACGGTTTGACCGATGTCCAACAAAGCACCATCCAACCTAACCTTACCATTGCTATGCCGAGAAAACTGCGCAAAAATGATTCAGACCTAACCAATATTAGTAAAGGTATAATAATATATGTATAATCTCTCATATAATTAGCTTTTTTTATGATTTAACACGTTTTGATCGATGTCCAACCTAGCACCATCTAACCTAACCTAACCATTGCTATCCCGAGAAAACTACGCAAAAATGTTTCAGACCTAACAAATATTAGTAAAGGTATAATAATATAGGTATAATCTCTCATATAATTAGCTTTTTTTATGATTTAACACGGTTTGATCGATGTCCAACAAAGCACCATCCAACCTATTCTTACCATTGCTATGCCGAGAAAACTGCGCAAAAATGATTCAGACCTAACCAATATTAGTAAAGGTATAATAATATATGTATAATCTCTCATATAATTAGCTTTTTTTATGATTTAACACGGTTTGATCGATGTCCAACCTTTTTTTTTTTTTTTTTTTTTTTTTTTTTTTTTTTTTTTTCGCAGAGAAATGCTGTGACGCATTCGACGCAGGGGATGGGGACTCCCACTGCGGATATGTGGGGCTCGCCGCGCCGAAGATGGTGAGTGCCGCGGCCCTACCCACTAAAACTCTGCGGTGCTCCTCTCCACCACTTTTGACGATGACGTGGGAACTGTACAGACACCACATCACCGTCAGTGGACGTCTGCTCGTGTGTTGCAGACTCCTCTCTGTGGGGGCGTTTACTCGCCCCCCAGGCTGAACAGAGGCCCCTGTAGGGGCTTGTTTAGGCCATTCCACTGCCTTTTGTCGCGATGCGCACGAGCACCATCTAACCTAACCTAACCATTGCTATCCCGAGAAAACTACGCAAAAATGACTCAGACCTGACCAATATTAGTAAAGGTGTAATAATATAGGAATAATCTCTCATATAATTAGCTTTTTTTTATGATTTAATTGTTTTCTCCGATGTCCAACCTAGCACCATCTAACCTAACCTAACCATTGCTATCCCGAGAAAACTACGCAAAAATGTTTCAGACCTAACAAATATAGTAAAGGTATAATAATATAGGTATAATCTCTCATATAATTAGCTTTTTTATGATTTAACCGTTTTTTTCGATGTCCAACCTAGCACCATCTAACCTAACCTAACCATTGCTATCCCGAGAAAACTACGCAAAAATGTTTCAGACCTAACAAATATTAGTAAAGGTATAATAATATAGGTATAATCTCTCATATAATTAGCTTTTTTTATGATTTAACACGGTTTGATCGATGTCCAACCTAGCACCATCTAACCTAACCTAACCATTGCTATCCCGAGAAAACTACGCAAAAATGACTCAGACCTAACCAATATTAGTGAAGGTATAATAATATAGGTATAAACTCTTATATAATTAGCTTTTTTTATGATTTAACCCGTTTGTTTCGATGTCCAACCTAGCACCATCTACCCTAACCTAACCATTGCTATCCCGAGAAAATTACGCAAAAATTTTTAAGACCTAACAAATATTAGTAAAGGTATAATAATACAGGTATAATATCTCATATAATTACCTTTTTTTTATGATTAAACCCGTTTTTTTCGATGTCCAACCTAGCACCATCTAACCTAACCTAACCATTGCTATCCCGAGAAAACTACGCAAAAATGTTTCAGACCTAACAAATATTAGTAAAGGTAAAATAATATAGGTATAATCTCTCATATAATTAGCTTTTTTATGATTTAACCGTTTTTGTCGATGTCCAACCTAGCACCATCTAACTTAACCTAACCATTGCTATCCCGAGAAAACTACGCAAAAATGATTCAGACCTAACCAATATTAGTAAAGGTATAATAATGTAGGTATAATATCTCATATAATTACCTTCTTTTTATGATTTAACCCGTTTTTTTCGATGTCCAACCTAGCACCATCTAACCTAACCTAACCATTGCTATCCCGAGAAAACTACGCAAAAATGTTTCAGACCTAACAAATATTAGTAAAGGTAAAATAATATAGGTATAATCTCTCATATAATTAGCTTTTTTTATGATTTAACCCGTTTTTTTCGATGTCCAACCTAGCACCATCTAACCTAAGTTAACCATTGCTATCCCGAGAAAACTACGCAAAAATGACTCAGACCTAACCAATGTTAGTAAAGTAATAATAATATAGGTATAATCTCTCATATAATTAGCTTTTTTTATGATTTAACACGGTTTGATCGATGTCCAACAAAGCACCATCCAACCTAACCTTACCATTGCTATGCCGAGAAAACTGCGCAAAAATGATTCAGACCTAACCAATATTAGTAAAAGTATAATAATATATGTATAATCTCTCATATAATTAGCTTTTTTTATGATTTAACACGGTTTGATCGATGTCCAACCTAGCACCATCTAACCTAACCTAACCATTGCTATCCCGAGAAAACTACGCAAAAATGTTTCAGACCTAACAAATATTAGTAAAGGTATAATAATATAGGTATAATATCTTATATAATTACCTTTTTTTTATGATTTAACCCGTTTTTTTTCGATGTCCAACCTAGCACCATCTAACCTAACCTAACCATTGCTATCCCGAGAAAACTACGCAAAAATGATTCAGACCTAACCAATATTAGTAAAGGTATAATAATGTAGGTATAATATCTCATATAATTACCTTCTTTTTATGATTTAACCCGTTTTTTTCGATGTCCAACCTAGCACCATCTAACCTAACCTAACCATTGCTATCCCGAGAAAACTACGCAAAAATGTTTCAGACCTAACAAATATTAGTAAAGGTAAAATAATATAGGTATAATCTCTCATATAATTAGCTTTTTTTATGATTTAACCCGTTTTTTTCGATGTCCAACCTAGCACCATCTAACCTAAGTTAACCATTGCTATCCCGAGAAAACTACGCAAAAATGACTCAGACCTAACCAATGTTAGTAAAGTAATAATAATATAGGTATAATCTCTCATATAATTAGCTTTTTTTATGATTTAACCCGGTTTGATCGATGTCCAACCTAGCACCATCTAACCTAACCTAACCATTGCTATCCCGAGAAAACTACGCAAAAATGACTCAGACCTAACCAATATTAGTAAAGGTATAATAATATAGGTATAATCTCTCATATAATTAGCTTTTTTTATGATTTAACCCGTTTTTTTTCGATGTCCAACCTAGCACCATCTAACCTAACCTAACCATTGCTATCCCGAGAAAACTACGCAAAAATGATTCAGACCTAACCAGTATTAGTAAAGGTATAATAATATAGGTATAATCTCCCATATAATTAGCTTCTTTTTATGATTTAACACGGTTTGATCGATGTCTAACAAAGCACCATCGAGCCTAACCTAACCATTGCTATCCCGAGAAAACTACGCAAAAATGATTCAGACCTAACCAATATTAGTAAAGATATAATAATATAGGTATAATCTCTCATATAATTAGCTTTTTTATGATTTAACACGGTTTGATCGATGTCCAACAAAGCACCATCCAACCGAACCTTACCATTGCTATGCCGAGAAAACTGCGCAAAAATGATTCAGACCTAACCAATATTAGTAAAGGTATAATAATATAGGAATAATCTCTCATATAATTAGCTTTTTTTTATGATTTAATCGTTTTTTTCGATGTCCAACCTAGCACCATCTAACCTAACCTAACCATTGCTATCCCGAGAAAACTACGCAAAAATGATTCAGACCTAACCAATATTAGTAAAGGTATAATAATATAGGTATAATATCTCATATAATTACCTTTTTTTATGATTTAACCCGTTTTTTTCGATGTCCAACCTAGCACCATCTAACCTAACCTAACCATTGCTATCCCGAGAAAACTACGCAAAAATGATTCAGACCTAACCAATATTAGTAAAGGTATAATAATATAGGTATAATCTCTCATATAATTAGCTTTTTTTTATGATTTAACCGTTTTTTTCGATGTCCAACCTAGCACCATCTAACCTAACCTAACCATTGCTATCCCGAGAAAACTACGCAAAAATGTTTCAGACCTAACAAACATTAATAAAGGTATAATAATACAGGTATAATATCTCATATAATTACCTTTTTTTTTATGATTTAACCCGTTTTTTTCGATGTCCAACCTAGCACCATCTAACCTAACCTAACCATTGCTATCCCGAGAAAACTACGCAAAAATGTTTCAGACCTAACAAATATTAGTAAAGGTATAATAATATAGGTATAATCTCTCATATAATTAGCTTTTTTTATGATTTAACACGGTTTGACCGATGTCCAACAAAGCACCATCCAACCTAACCTTACCATTGCTATGCCGAGAAAACTGCGCAAAAATGATTCAGACCTAACCAATATTAGTAAAGGTATAATAATATATGTATAATCTCTCATATAATTAGCTTTTTTTATGATTTAACACGGTTTGATCGATGTCCAACCTAGCACCATCTAACCTAACCTAACCATTGCTATCCCGAGAAAACTACGCAAAAATGTTTCAGACCTAACAAATATTAGTAAAGGTATAATAATATAGGTATAATCTCTCATATAATTAGCTTTTTTTATGATTTAACACGGTTTGATCGATGTCCAACCTAGCACCATCTAACCTAACCTAACCATTGCTATCCCGAGAAAACTACGCAAAAATGTTTCAGACCTAACAAATATTAGTAAAGGTATAATTATATAGATAAAATCTCTCATATAATTAGCTTTTCTTATGATTTAACCGTTTTTTTCGATGTCCAACCTAGCACCATCTAACCTAACCTAACCATTGCTATCCCGAGAAAACTACGCAAAAATGATTCAGACCTAACCAATATTTATAAAGGTATAATAATATAGGTATAATCTCTCATATAATTAGCTTTTTTTTATGATTTAACCGTTTTTTTCGATGTCAAACCTAGCACCATCTAACCTAACCTAACCATTGCTATCCCGAGAAAACTACGCAAAAATGTTTCAGACGTAACAAATATTAAGAAAGGTATAATAATATAGGTATAATCTCTCATATAATTAGCTTTTTTATGATTTAACCCGTTTTTTTCGATGTCCAACCTAGCACCATCTAACCTAACCTAACCATTGCTATCCCGAGAAAACTACGCAAAAATGTTTCAGACCTATTAAAATATATTAGTAAAGGTATAATAATATAGGTATAATCTCTCATATAATTAGCTTTTTTTATGATTTAACCCGTTTTTTTCGATGTCCAGCCTAGCACCATCTAACCTAACCTAACCATTGCTATCCCGAGAAAATTACGCAAAAATGTTTCAGACCTAACAAATATAAATAAAGGTATAATAATATAGGTATAAACTCTTATATAATTAGCTTTTTTTTATGATTTAACCCGTTTATTTCGATGTCCAACCTAGCACCATCTACCCTAACCTAACCATTGCTATCCCGAGAAAATTACGCAAAAATTTTTCAGACCTAGCAAATATTAGTACAGGTATAATAATACAGGTATAATATCTCATATAATTACCTTTTTTTTATGATTTAACCCGTTTTTTTCGATGTTCAACCTAGCACCATCTAACCTAACCTAACCATTGCTATCCCGAGAAAACTACGCAAAAATGATTCAGACCTAACAAATATTAGTGAAGGTATAATAATATAGGTATAATCTCTCATATAATTAGCTTTTTTTATGATTTAACACGGTTTGATCGATGTCCAACAAAGCACCATCCAACCTAACCTTACCATTGCTATGCCGAGAAAACTGCGCAAAAATGATTCAGACCTAACCAATATTAGTAAAAGTATAATAATATATGTATAATCTCTCATATAATTAGCTTTTTTTATGATTTAACACGGTTTGATCGATGTCCAACCTAGCACCATCTAACCTAACCTAACCATTGCTATCCCGAGAAAACTACGCAAAAATGTTTCAGACCTAACAAATATTAGTAAAGGTATAATAACATAGGTATAATATCTTATATAATTACCTTTTTTTTATGATTTAACCCGTTTTTTTTCGATGTCCAACCTAGCACCATCTAACCTAACCTAACCATTGCTATCCCGAGAAAACTACGCAAAAATGATTCAGACCTAACCAATATTAGTAAAGGTATAATAATGTAGGTATAATATCTCATATAATTACCTTCTTTTTATGATTTAACCCGTTTTTTTCGATGTCCAACCTAGCACCATCTAACCTAACCTAACCATTGCTATCCCGAGAAAACTACGCAAAAATGTTTCAGACCTAACAAATATTAGTAAAGGTAAAATAATATAGGTATAATCTCTCATATAATTAGCTTTTTTTATGATTTAACCCGTTTTTTTCGATGTCCAACCTAGCACCATCTAACCTAAGTTAACCATTGCTATCCCGAGAAAACTACGCAAAAATGACTCAGACCTAACCAATGTTAGTAAAGTAATAATAATATAGGTATAATCTCTCATATAATTAGCTTTTTTTATGATTTAACACGGTTTGATCGATGTCCAACCTAGCACCATCTAACCTAACCTAACCATTGCTATCCCGAGAAAACTACGCAAAAATGACTCAGACCTAACCAATATTAGTAAAGGTATAATAATATAGGTATAATCTCTCATATAATTAGCTTTTTTTATGATTTAACCCGTTTTTTTTCGATGTCCAACCTAGCACCATCTAACCTAACCTAACCATTGCTATCCCGAGAAAACTACGCAAAAATGATTCAGACCTAACCAGTATTAGTAAAGGTATAATAATATAGGTATAATCTCCCATATAATTAGCTTCTTTTTATGATTTAACACGGTTTGATCGATGTCTAACAAAGCACCATCGAGCCTAACCTAACCATTGCTATCCCGAGAAAACTACGCAAAAATGATTCAGACCTAACCAATATTAGTAAAGATATAATAATATAGGTATAATCTCTCATATAATTAGCTTTTTTATGATTTAACACGGTTTGATCGATGTCCAACAAAGCACCATCCAACCGAACCTTACCATTGCTATGCCGAGAAAACTGCGCAAAAATGATTCAGACCTAACCAATATTAGTAAAGGTATAATAATATAGGAATAATCTCTCATATAATTAGCTTTTTTTTATGATTTAATCGTTTTTTTCGATGTCCAACCTAGCACCATCTAACCTAACCTAACCATTGCTATCCCGAGAAAACTACGCAAAATTGATTCAGACCTAACCAATATTAGTAAAGGTATAATAATATAGGTATAATATCTCATATAATTACCTTTTTTTATGATTTAACCCGTTTTTTTCGATGTCCAACCTAGCACCATCTAACCTAACCTAACCATTGCTATCCCGAGAAAACTACGCAAAAATGATTCAGACCTAACCAATATTAGTAAAGGTATAATAATATAGGTATAATCTCTCATATAATTAGCTTTTTTTTATGATTTAACCGTTTTTTTCGATGTCCAACCTAGCACCATCTAACCTAACCTAACCATTGCTATCCCGAGAAAACTACGCAAAATTGATTCAGACCTAACCAATATTAGTAAAGGTATAATAATATAGGTATAATATCTCATATAATTACCTTTTTTTATGATTTAACCCGTTTTTTTCGATGTCCAACCTAGCACCATCTAACCTAACCTAACCATTGCTATCCCGAGAAAACTACGCAAAAATGATTCAGACCTAACAAATATTAGTGAAGGTATAATAATATAGGTATAATCTCTCATATAATTAGCTTTTTTTATGATTTAACACGGTTTGATCGATGTCCAACAAAGCACCATCCAACCTAACCTTACCATTGCTATGCCGAGAAAACTGCGCAAAAATGATTCAGACCTAACCAATATTAGTAAAAGTATAATAATATATGTATAATCTCTCATATAATTAGCTTTTTTTATGATTTAACACGGTTTGATCGATGTCCAACCTAGCACCATCTAACCTAACCTAACCATTGCTATCCCGAGAAAACTACGCAAAAATGTTTCAGACCTAACAAATATTAGTAAAGGTATAATAACATAGGTATAATATCTTATATAATTACCTTTTTTTTATGATTTAACCCGTTTTTTTTCGATGTCCAACCTAGCACCATCTAACCTAACCTAACCATTGCTATCCCGAGAAAACTACGCAAAAATGATTCAGACCTAACAAATATTAGTAAAGGTATAATAATGTAGGTATAATATCTCATATAATTACCTTCTTTTTATGATTTAACCCGTTTTTTTCGATGTCCAACCTAGCACCATCTAACCTAACCTAACCATTGCTATCCCGAGAAAACTACGCAAAAATGTTTCAGACCTAACAAATATTAGTAAAGGTAAAATAATATAGGTATAATCTCTCATATAATTAGCTTTTTTTATGATTTAACCCGTTTTTTTCGATGTCCAACCTAGCACCATCTAACCTAAGTTAACCATTGCTATCCCGAGAAAACTACGCAAAAATGACTCAGACCTAACCAATGTTAGTAAAGTAATAATAATATAGGTATAATCTCTCATATAATTAGCTTTTTTTATGATTTAACACGGTTTGATCGATGTCCAACCTAGCACCATCTAACCTAACCTAACCATTGCTATCCCGAGAAAACTACGCAAAAATGACTCAGACCTAACCAATATTAGTAAAGGTATAATAATATAGGTATAATCTCTCATATAATTAGCTTTTTTTATGATTTAACCCGTTTTTTTTCGATGTCCAACCTAGCACCATCTAACCTAACCTAACCATTGCTATCCCGAGAAAACTACGCAAAAATGATTCAGACCTAACCAGTATTAGTAAAGGTATAATAATATAGGTATAATCTCCCATATAATTAGCTTCTTTTTATGATTTAACACGGTTTGATCGATGTCTAACAAAGCACCATCGAGCCTAACCTAACCATTGCTATCCCGAGAAAACTACGCAAAAATGATTCAGACCTAACCAATATTAGTAAAGATATAATAATATAGGTATAATCTCTCATATAATTAGCTTTTTTATGATTTAACACGGTTTGATCGATGTCCAACAAAGCACCATCCAACCGAACCTTACCATTGCTATGCCGAGAAAACTGCGCAAAAATGATTCAGACCTAACCAATATTAGTAAAGGTATAATAATATAGGAATAATCTCTCATATAATTAGCTTTTTTTTATGATTTAATCGTTTTTTTCGATGTCCAACCTAGCACCATCTAACCTAACCTAACCATTGCTATCCCGAGAAAACTACGCAAAATTGATTCAGACCTAACCAATATTAGTAAAGGTATAATAATATAGGTATAATATCTCATATAATTACCTTTTTTTATGATTTAACCCGTTTTTTTCGATGTCCAACCTAGCACCATCTAACCTAACCTAACCATTGCTATCCCGAGAAAACTACGCAAAAATGATTCAGACCTAACCAATATTAGTAAAGGTATAATAATATAGGTATAATCTCTCATATAATTAGCTTTTTTTTATGATTTAACCGTTTTTTTCGATGTCCAACCTAGCACCATCTAACCTAACCTAACCATTGCTATCCCGAGAAAACTACGCAAAAATGTTTCAGACCTAACAAACATTAATAAAGGTATAATAATACAGGTATAATATCTCATATAATTACCTTTTTTTTTATGATTTAACCCGTTTTTTTCGATGTCCAACCTAGCACCATCTAACCTAACCTAACCATTGCTATCCCGAGAAAACTACGCAAAAATGTTTCAGACCTAACAAATATTAGTAAAGGTATAATAATATAGGTATAATCTCTCATATAATTAGCTTTTTTTATGATTTAACACGGTTTGACCGATGTCCAACAAAGCACCATCCAACCTAACCTTACCATTGCTATGCCGAGAAAACTGCGCAAAAATGATTCAGACCTAACCAATATTAGTAAAGGTATAATAATATAGGTATAATCTCTCATATAATTAGCTTTTTTTATGATTTAACACGGTTTGATCGATGTCCAACAAAGCACCATCCAACCTATTCTTACCATTGCTATGCCGAGAAAACTGCGCAAAAATGATTCAGACCTAACCAATATTAGTAAAGGTATAATAATATATGTATAATCTCTCATATAATTAGCTTTTTTTATGATTTAACACGGTTTGATCGATGTCCAACCTTTTTTTTTTTTTTTTTTTTTTTTTTTTTTTTTTTTTTTTCGCAGAGAAATGCTGTGACGCATTCGACGCAGGGGATGGGGACTCCCACTGCGGATATGTGGGGCTCGCCGCGCCGAAGATGGTGAGTGCCGCGGCCCTACCCACTAAAACTCTGCGGTGCTCCTCTCCACCACTTTTGACGATGACGTGGGAACTGTACAGACACCACATCACCGTCAGTGGACGTCTGCTCGTGTGTTGCAGACTCCTCTCTGTGGGGGCGTTTACTCGCCCCCCAGGCTGAACAGAGGCCCCTGTAGGGGCTTGTTTAGGCCATTCCACTGCCTTTTGTCGCGATGCGCACGAGCACCATCTAACCTAACCTAACCATTGCTATCCCGAGAAAACTACGCAAAAATGACTCAGACCTGACCAATATTAGTAAAGGTGTAATAATATAGGAATAATCTCTCATATAATTAGCTTTTTTTATGATTTAATTGTTTTCTCCGATGTCCAACCTAGCACCATCTAACCTAACCTAACCATTGCTATCCCGAGAAAACTACGCAAAAATGTTTCAGACCTAACAAATATAGTAAAGGTATAATAATATAGGTATAATCTCTCATATAATTAGCTTTTTTATGATTTAACCGTTTTTTTCGATGTCCAACCTAGCACCATCTAACCTAACCTAACCATTGCTATCCCGAGAAAACTACGCAAAAATGTTTCAGACCTAACAAATATTAGTAAAGGTATAATAATATAGGTATAATCTCTCATATAATTAGCTTTTTTTATGATTTAACACGGTTTGATCGATGTCCAACCTAGCACCATCTAACCTAACCTAACCATTGCTATCCCGAGAAAACTACGCAAAAATGACTCAGACCTAACCAATATTAGTGAAGGTATAATAATATAGGTATAAACTCTTATATAATTAGCTTTTTTTATGATTTAACCCGTTTGTTTCGATGTCCAACCTAGCACCATCTACCCTAACCTAACCATTGCTATCCCGAGAAAATTACGCAAAAATTTTTAAGACCTAACAAATATTAGTAAAGGTATAATAATACAGGTATAATATCTCATATAATTACCTTTTTTTTATGATTAAACCCGTTTTTTTCGATGTCCAACCTAGCACCATCTAACCTAACCTAACCATTGCTATCCCGAGAAAACTACGCAAAAATGTTTCAGACCTAACAAATATTAGTAAAGGTAAAATAATATAGGTATAATCTCTCATATAATTAGCTTTTTTATGATTTAACCGTTTTTGTCGATGTCCAACCTAGCACCATCTAACTTAACCTAACCATTGCTATCCCGAGAAAACTACGCAAAAATGATTCAGACCTAACAAATATTTATAAAGGTATAATAATATAGGTATAATCTCTCATATAATTAGCTTTTTTTTATGATTTAACCGTTTTTTTCGATGTCCAACCTAGCACCATCTAACCTAACCTAACCATTGCTATCCCGAGAAAACTACGCAAAAATGTTTCAGACCTAACAAATATTAGTAAAGGTATAATAATATAGGTATAATCTCTCATATAATTACCTTTTTTTATGATTTAACACGGTTTGATCGATGTCCAACCTAGCACCATCTAACCTAACCTAACCATTGCTATCCCGAGAAAACTACGCAAAAATGACTCAGACCTAACCAATATTAGTGAAGGTATAATAATATAGGTATAAACTCTTATATAATTAGCTTTTTTTATGATTTAACCCGTTTGTTTCGATGTCCAACAAAGCACCATCCAACCTAACCTTACCATTGCTATGCCGAGAAAACTGCGCAAAAATGATTCAGACCTAACCAATATTAGTAAAGGTATAATAATATATGTATAATCTCTCATATAATTAGCTTTTTTTATGATTTAACACGGTTTGATCGATGTCCAACCTAGCACCATCTAACCTAACCTAACCATTGCTATCCCGAGAAAACTACGCAAAAATGTTTCAGACCTAACAAATATTAGTAAAGGTAAAATAATATAGGTATAATCTCTCATATAATTAGCTTTTTTATGATTTAACCGTTTTTGTCGATGTCCAACCTAGCACCATCTAACCTAACCTAACCATTGCTATCCCGAGAAAACTACGCAAAAATGATTCAGACCTAACAAATATTTATAAAGGTATAATAATATAGGTATAATCTCTCATATAATTAGCTTTTTTTTATGATTTAACCGTTTTTTTCGATGTCCAACCTAGCACCATCTAACCTAACCTAACCATTGCTATCCCGAGAAAACTACGCAAAAATGTTTCAGACCTAACAAATATTAGTAAAGGTATAATAATATAGGTATAATCTCTCATATAATTAGCTTTTTTTATGATTTAACACGGTTTGATCGATGTCCAACCGAGCACCATATAACCTAAGCTAACCATTGCTATCCCGAGAAAATTACGCAAAAATTATTCAGACCTAACCAATATTAGTAAAGGTATAATAATACAGGTATAATATCTCATATAATTACCTTTTTTTTATGATTAAACCCGTTTTTTTCGATGTCCAACCTAGCACCATCTAACCTAACCTAACCATTGCTATCCCGAGAAAACTACGCAAAAATGTTTCAGACCTAACAAATATTAGTAAAGGTAAAATAATATAGGTATAATCTCTCATATAATTAGCTTTTTTATGATTTAACCGTTTTTGTCGATGTCCAACCTAGCACCATCTAACTTAACCTAACCATTGCTATCCCGAGAAAACTACGCAAAAATGATTCAGACCTAACAAATATTTATAAAGGTATAATAATATAGGTATAATCTCTCATATAATTAGCTTTTTTTTATGATTTAACCGTTTTTTTCGATGTCCAACCTAGCACCATCTAACCTAACCTAACCATTGCTATCCCGAGAAAACTACGCAAAAATGTTTCAGACCTAACAAATATTAGTAAAGGTATAATAATATATGTATAATCTCTCATATAATTAGCTTTTTTTATGATTTAACACGGTTTGATCGATGTCCAACCTAGCACCATCTAACCTAACCTAACCATTGCTATCCCGAGAAAACTACGCAAAAATGACTCAGACCTAACCAATATTAGTGAAGGTATAATAATATAGGTATAAACTCTTATATAATTAGCTTTTTTTATGATTTAACCCGTTTGTTTCGATGTCCAACAAAGCACCATCCAACCTAACCTTACCATTGCTATGCCGAGAAAACTGCGCAAAAATGATTCAGACCTAACCAATATTAGTAAAGGTATAATAATATATGTATAATCTCTCATATAATTAGCTTTTTTTATGATTTAACACGGTTTGATCGATGTCCAACCTAGCACCATCTAACCTAACCTAACCATTGCTATCCCGAGAAAACTACGCAAAAATGTTTCAGACCTAACAAATATTAGTAAAGGTAAAATAATATAGGTATAATCTCTCATATAATTAGCTTTTTTATGATTTAACCGTTTTTGTCGATGTCCAACCTAGCACCATCTAACCTAACCTAACCATTGCTATCCCGAGAAAACTACGCAAAAATGATTCAGACCTAACAAATATTTATAAAGGTATAATAATATAGGTATAATCTCTCATATAATTAGCTTTTTTTTATGATTTAACCGTTTTTTTCGATGTCCAACCTAGCACCATCTAACCTAACCTAACCATTGCTATCCCGAGAAAATTACGCAAAAATGTTTCAGACCTAACAAATATTAGTAAAGGTATAATAATATAGGTATAATCTCTCATATAATTAGCTTTTTTTATGATTTAACACGGTTTGATCGATGTCCAACCGAGCACCATATAACCTAAGCTAACCATTGCTATCCCGAGAAAATTACGCAAAAATTATTCAGACCTAACCAATATTAGTAAAGGTATAATAATATATGTAAAATCTCTCATATAATTAGCTTTTTTTATGATTTAACACGGTTTGACCGATGTCCAACAAAGCACCATCCAACCTAACCTTACCATTGCTATGCCGAGACAACTGCGCAAAAATGATTCAGACCTAACCAATATTAGTAAAGGTATAATAATATATGTATGATCTCTCATATAATTAGCTTTTTTTATGATTTAACACGGTTTGATCGATGTCCAACCTAGCACCATCTAACCTTTTTTTTTTTTTTTTTTTTTTTTTTTTTTTCGGAGGGGGAAATGCATTACGCATACCACCCAGGCGCAGGGGGCGACCCGAGTGGTGATGTGGGACTCCCGTAGCTAATGAGACCACGGTATACCCACTAAAACCCCCCCCCCCCATCTTCCGCCACGCCGCCTTTCGACGGGGCCACGGGAACGATACACACATCCGCGACCCCGCCAGCGGCCCGAAGACTCCACCATGGGCGCACAACACGTGCGACCTCCTCCTCGGCCCCCACCAGGGCTGTAGCAGACGCCCCCCGAGTCTGCTACTTGGAGGCCATGTGGCAGATCAGGTCTGTGGCTCTGCCATCGACCACACCTCGGCCGCAGAGGATAGGGCAAGCGGCGCACCGTAATACCTACTTTCCTCTTCCTCTGCGGCCCCACCAATGCCGTTCAAATGGAACGGCCCCGCCAGCTCGCAGGGGGGTAGGGAGAGCGGCAACCTACCACAATGCCTCTCCCCCCCGCGATCCGTCCTCGGCCGCAGAGGATAGGGCAAGCGGCGCACCGTAATACCTACTTGCCTCTTCCTCTGCGGCCCCACCTCGGTGCGCATCCGCAGCGGACTCCTCCAGTCCGCTGGGAGCGCCCTCCTCGGGCCAGGCGGCGACACCGGCCGGCACTGGTTGCCTCTTTGCTTCACCGCGGTTGTCCAAGCCGCGGTTACTAGAGCCCCACCGCCACGACAAGGCGTGCAACCATCGGGGGGAGCACCATCTAACCTAACCTAACCATTGCTATCCCGAGAAAACTACGCAAAAATGTTTCAGACCTAACAAATATTAGTAAAGGTATAATAATATAGATAAAATCTCTCATATAATTAGCTTTTTTTATGATTTAACACGGTTTGATCGATGTCCAACAAAGCACCATCCAACCTAACCTTACCATTGCTATGCCGAGAAAACTGCGCAAAAATGATTCAGACCTAACCAATATTAGTAAAGGTATAATAATATATGTATAATTCTCATATAATTAGCTTTTTTTATGATTTAACACGGTTTGATCGATGTCCAACCTAGCACCATCTAACCTAACCTAACCATTGCTATCCCGAGAAAACTACGCAAAAATGTTTCAGACCTAACAAATATTAGTAAAGGTATAATTATATAGATAAAATCTCTCATATAATTAGCTTTTTTTATGATTTAACCGTTTTTTTCGATGTCCAACCTAACACCATCTAACCTAACCTAACCATTGCTATCCCGAGAAAACTACGCAAAAATGATTCAGACCTAACCAATATTTATAAAGGTATAATAATATAGGTATAATCTCTCATATAATTAGCTTTATTTTATGATTTAACCGTTTTTTTCGATGTCTAACCTAGCACCATCTAACCTAACCTAACCATTGCTATCCCGAGAAAACTACGCAAAAATGTTTCAGACGTAACAAATATTAAGAAAGGTATAATAATATAGGTATAATCTCTCATATAATTAGCTTTTTTATGATTTAACCCGTTTTTTTCGATGTCCAACCTAGCACCATCTAACCTAACCTAACCATTGCTATCCCGAGAAAACTACGCAAAAATGTTTCAGACCTAACAAATATTAGTAAAGGTATAATAATACAGGTATAATATCTCATATAATTACCTTTTTTATGATTTAACCCGTTTTTTTCGATGTCCAACCTAGCACCATCTAACCTAAGCTAACCATTGCTATCCCGAGAAAATTACGCAAAAATGATTCAGACCTAACCAATATTAGTAAAAGTATAATAATATATGTATAATCTCTCATATAATTAGCTTTTTTTATGATTTAACACGGTTTGATCGATGTCCAACCTAGCACCATCTAACCTAACCGAACCATTGCTATCCCAAGAAAACTACGCAAAAATGTTTCAGACCTAACAAATATTAGTAAAGGTATAATAATATAGGTATAATCTCTCATATAATTAGCTTTTTTTATGATTTAACACGGTTTGATCGATGTCCAACAAAGCACCATCCAACCTAACCTTACCATTGCTATGCCGAGAGAACTGCGCAAAAATGATTCAGACCTAACCAATATTAGTAAAGGTATAATAATATATGTATAATCTCTCATATAATTAGCTTTTTTTATGATTTAACACGGTTTGATCGATGTCCAACCAGCACCATCTAACCTAACCTAACCAGTGCTATCCCGAGAAAACTACGCAAAAATGTTTCAGACCTAACAAATATTAGTAAAGGTATAATAATATAGGTATAATCTCTCATATAATTAGCTTTTTTATGATTTAACACGGTTTGATCGATGTCCAACAAAGCACCATCCAACCTAACCTAACCATTGCTATCCCGAGAAAACTACGCAAAAATGTTTCAGACCTAACAAATATTAGTAAAGGTATAATAATATAGGTATAATCTCTCATATAATTAGCTTTTTTTATGATTTAACCCTATTTTTTCGATGTCCAACCTAGCACCATCTAACCTAACCTAACCATTGCTATCCTGAGAAAACTACGCAAAAATGATTCAGACCTAACCAATATTAGTAAAGGTATAATAATATAGGTATAATCTCTCATATAATTAGCTTTTTTTTATGATGTAACCGTTTTTTTCGATGTCCAACCTAGCACCATCTAACCTAACCTAACCATTGCTATCCCGAGAAAACTACGCAAAAATGTTTCAGACCTATTAAAATATATTAGTAAAGGTATAATAATATAGGTATAATCTCTCATATAATTAGCTTTTTTTATGATTTAACCCGTTTTTTTCGATGTCCAGCCTAGCACCATCTAACCTAACCTAACCATTGCTATCCCGAGAAAATTACGCAAAAATGTTTCAGACCTAACAAATATAAATAAAGGTATAATAATATAGGTATAAACTCTTATATAATTAGCTTTTTTTTATGATTTAACCCGTTTATTTCGATGTCCAACCTAGCACCATCTACCCTAACCTAACCATTGCTATCCCGAGAAAATTACGCAAAAATTTTTCAGACCTAGCAAATATTAGTACAGGTATAATAATACAGGTATAATATCTCATATAATTACCTTTTTTTTATGATTTAACCCGTTTTTTTCGATGTTCAACCTAGCACCATCTAACCTAACCTAACCATTGCTATCCCGAGAAAACTACGCAAAAATGATTCAGACCTAACAAATATTAGTGAAGGTATAATAATATATGTATAATCTCTCATATAATTAGCTTTTTTTATGATTTAACCCGTTTGTTTCGATGTCCAACCTAGCACCATCTACCCTAACCTAACCATTGCTATCCCGAGAAAATTACGCAAACATTTTTAAGACCTAACAAATATTAGTAAAGGTATAATAATACAGGTATAATATCTCATATAATTACCTTTTTTTTATGATTAAACCCGTTTTTTTCGATGTCCAACCTAGCACCATCTAACCTAACCTAACCATTGCTATCCCGAGAAAACTACGCAAAAATGTTTCAGACCTAACAAATATTAGTAAAGGTAAAATAATATAGGTAAAATCTCTCATATAATTAGCTTTTTTATGATTTAACCGTTTTTGTCGATGTCCAACCTAGCACCATCTAACTTAACCTAACCATTGCTATCCCGAGAAAACTACGCAAAAAATGATTCAGACCTAACAAATATTTATAAAGGTATAATAATATAGGTATAATCTCTCATATAATTAGCTTTTTTTTATGATTTAACCGTTTTTTTCGATGTCCAACCTAGCACCATCTAACCTAACCTAACCATTGCTATCCCGAGAAAACTACGCAAAAATGTTTCAGACCTAACAAATATTAGTAAAGGTATAATAATATAGGTATAATCTCTCATATAATTAGCTTTTTTTATGATTTAACACGGTTTGATCGATGTCCAACCTAGCACCATCTAACCTAACCTAACCATTGCTATCCCGAGAAAACTACGCAAAAATGACTCAGACCTAACCAATATTAGTGAAGGTATAATAATATAGGTATAAACTCTTATATAATTAGCTTTTTTTATGATTTAACCCGTTTGTTTCGATGTCCAACAAAGCACCATCCAACCTAACCTTACCATTGCAATGCCGAGAAAACTGCGCAAAAATGATTCAGACCTAACCAATATTAGTAAAGGTATAATAATATATGTATAATCTCTCATATAATTAGCTTTTTTTATGATTTAACACGGTTTGATCGATGTCCAACCTAGCACCATCTAACCTAACCTAACCATTGCTATCCCGAGAAAACTACGCAAAAATGTTTCAGACCTAACAAATATTAGTAAAGGTAAAATAATATAGGTATAATCTCTCATATAATTAGCTTTTTTATGATTTAACCGTTTTTGTCGATGTCCAACCTAGCACCATCTAACCTAACCTAACCATTGCTATCCCGAGAAAACTACGCAAAAATGATTCAGACCTAACAAATATTTATAAAGGTATAATAATATAGGTATAATCTCTCATATAATTAGCTTTTTTTTATGATTTAACCGTTTTTTTCGATGTCCAACCTAGCACCATCTAACCTAACCTAACCATTGCTATCCCGAGAAAACTACGCAAAAATGTTTCAGACCTAACAAATATTAGTAAAGGTATAATAATATAGGTATAATCTCTCATATAATTAGCTTTTTTTATGATTTAACACGGTTTGATCGATGTCCAACCGAGCACCATATAACCTAAGCTAACCATTGCTATCCCGAGAAAATTACGCAAAAATTATTCAGACCTAACCAATATTAGTAAAGGTATAATAATTTATGTAAAATCTCTCATATAATTAGCTTTTTTTATGATTTAACACGGTTTGACCGATGTCCAACAAAGCACCATCCAACCTAACCTTACCATTGCTATGCCGAGACAACTGCGCAAAAATGATTCAGACCTAACCAATATTAGTAAAGGTATAATAATATATGTATGATCTCTCATATAATTAGCTTTTTTTATGATTTAACACGGTTTGATCGATGTCCAACCTAGCACCATCTAACCTAACCTAACCATTGCTATCCCGAGAAAACTACGCAAAAATGTTTCAGACCTAACAAATATTCGTAAAGGTATAATAATATAGGTATAATCTGTCATATAATTAGCTTTTTTTATGATTTAACACGATTTGATCGATGTCCAACAAAGCACCATCCAACCTAACCTTACCATTGCTATGCCGAGAAAACTGCGCAAAAATGATTCAGACCTAACCAATATTAGTAAAGGTATAATAATATATGTATAATTCTCATATAATTAGCTTTTTTTATGATTTAACACGGTTTGATCGATGTCCAACCTAGCACCATCTAACCTAACCTAACCATTGCTATCCCGAGAAAACTACGCAAAAATGTTTCAGACCTAACAAATATTAGTAAAGGTATAATTATATAGATAAAATCTCTCATATAATTAGCTTTTTTTATGATTTAACCGTTTTTTTCGATGTCCAACCTAACACCATCTAACCTAACCTAACCATTGCTATCCCGAGAAAACTACGCAAAAATGATTCAGACCTAACCAATATTTATAAAGGTATAATAATATAGGTATAATCTCTCATATAATTAGCTTTTTTTTATGATTTAACCGTTTTTTTCGATGTCCAACCTAGCACCATCTAACCTAACCTAACCATTGCTATCCCGAGAAAACTACGCAAAAATGTTTCAGACGTAACAAATATTAAGAAAGGTATAATAATATAGGTATAATCTCTCATATAATTAGCTTTTTTATGATTTAACCCGTTTTTTTCGATGTCCAACCTAGCACCATCTAACCTAACCTAACCATTGCTATCCCGAGAAAACTACGCAAAAATGTTTCAGACCTAACAAATATTAGTAAAGGTATAATAATACAGTTATAATATCTCATATAATTACCTTTTTTTATGATTTAACCCGTTTTTTTCGATGTCCAACCTAGCACCATCTAACCTAAGCTAACCATTGCTATCCCAAGAAAACTACGCAAAAATGTTTCAGACCTAACAAATATTAGTAAAGATATAATAATATAGGTATAATCTCTCATATAATTAGCTTTTTTTATGATTTAACACGGTTTGATCGATGTCCAACAAAGCACCATCCAACCTAACCTTACCATTGCTATGCCGAGAGAACTGCGCAAAAATGATTCAGACCTAACCAATATTAGTAAAGGTATAATAATATATGTATAATCTCTCATATAATTAGCTTTTTTTATGATTTAACACGGTTTGATCGATGTCCAACCAGCACCATCTAACCTAACCTAACCATTGCTATCCCGAGAAAACTACGCAAAAATGTTTCAGACCTAACAAATATTAGTAAAGGTATAATAATATAGGTATAATCTCCCATATAATTAGCTACTTTTTATGATTTAACACGGTTTGATCGATGTCTAACAAAGCACCATCGAACCTAACCTAACCATTGCTATCCCGAGAAAACTACGCAAAAATGATTCAGACCTAACCAATATTAGTAAAGATATAATAATATAGGTATAATCTCTCATATAATTAGCTTTTTTATGATTTAACACGGTTTGATCGATGTCCAACCTAGCACCATCTAACCTAACCTAACCATTGCTATCCCGAGAAAACTACGCAAAAATGTTTCAGACCTAACAAATATTAGTAAAGGTATAATAATATAGGTATAATCTCTCATATAATTAGCTTTTTTATGATTTAACACGGTTTGATCGATGTCCAACAAAGCACCATCCAACCTAACCTAACCATTGCTATCCCGAGAAAACTACGCAAAAATGTTTCAGACCTAACAAATATTAGTAAAGGTATAATAATATAGGTATAATCTCTCATATAATTAGCTTTTTTTATGATTTAACCCTATTTTTTCGATGTCCAACCTAGCACCATCTAACCTAACCTAACCATTGCTATCCTGAGAAAACTACGCAAAAATGATTCAGACCTAACCAATATTAGTAAAGGTATAATAATATAGGTATAATCTCTCATATAATTAGCTTTTTTTTATGATTTAACCGTTTTTTTCGATGTCCAACCTAGCACCATCTAACCTAACCTAACCATTGCTATCCCGAGAAAACTACGCAAAAATGTTTCAGACCTATTAAAATATATTAGTAAAGGTATAATAATATAGGTATAATCTCTCATATAATTAGCTTTTTTTATGATTTAACCCGTTTTTTTCGATGTCCAGCCTAGCACCATCTAACCTAACCTAACCATTGCTATCCCGAGAAAATTACGCAAAAATGTTTCAGACCTAACAAATATAAATAAAGGTATAATAATATAGGTATAAACTCTTATATAATTAGCTTTTTTTTATGATTTAACCCGTTTATTTCGATGTCCAACCTAGCACCATCTACCCTAACCTAACCATTGCTATCCCGAGAAAATTACGCAAAAATTTTTCAGACCTAGCAAATATTAGTACAGGTATAATAATACAGGTATAATATCTCATATAATTACCTTTTTTTTATGATTTAACCCGTTTTTTTCGATGTTCAACCTAACACCATCTAACCTAACCTAACCATTGCTATCCCGAGAAAACTACGCAAAAATGATTCAGACCTAACAAATATTAGTGAAGGTATAATAATATAGGTATAATCTCTCATATAATTAGCTTTTTTTTATGATTTAACCGTTTTTTTCGATGTCCAACCTAGCACCATCTAACCTAACCTAACCATTGCTATCCCGAGAAAACTACGCAAAAATGTTTCAGACGTAACAAATATTAAGAAAGGTATAATAATATAGGTATAATCTCTCATATAATTAGCTTTTTTATGATTTAACCCGTTTTTTTCGATGTCCAACCTAGCACCATCTAACCTAACCTAACCATTGCTATCCCGAGAAAACTACGCAAAAATGTTTCAGACCTATTAAAATATATTAGTAAAGGTATAATAATATAGGTATAATCTCTCATATAATTAGCTTTTTTTATGATTTAACCCGTTTTTTTCGATGTCCAGCCTAGCACCATCTAACCTAACCTAACCATTGCTATCCCGAGAAAATTACGCAAAAATTTTTCAGACCTAGCAAATATTAGTACAGGTATAATAATACAGGTATAATATCTCATATAATTACCTTTTTTTTATGATTTAACCCGTTTTTTTCGATGTTCAACCTAGCACCATCTAACCTAACCTAACCATTGCTATCCCGAGAAAACTACGCAAAAATGATTCAGACCTAACAAATATTAGTGAAGGTATAATAATATAGGTATAATCTCTCATATAATTAGCTTTTTTTATGATTTAACACGGTTTGATCGATGTCCAACAAAGCACCATCCAACCTAACCTTACCATTGCTATGCCGAGAAAACTGCGCAAAAATGATTCAGACCTAACCAATATTAGTAAAAGTATAATAATATATGTATAATCTCTCATATAATTAGCTTTTTTTATGATTTAACACGGTTTGATCGATGTCCAACCTAGCACCATCTAACCTAACCTAACCATTGCTATCCCGAGAAAACTACGCAAAAATGTTTCAGACCTAACAAATATTAGTAAAGGTATAATAATATAGGTATAATATCTTATATAATTACCTTTTTTTTATGATTTAACCCGTTTTTTTTCGATGTCCAACCTAGCACCATCTAACCTAACCTAACCATTGCTATCCCGAGAAAACTACGCAAAAATGATTCAGACCTAACCAATATTAGTAAAGGTATAATAATGTAGGTATAATATCTCATATAATTACCTTCTTTTTATGATTTAACCCGTTTTTTTCGATGTCCAACCTAGCACCATCTAACCTAACCTAACCATTGCTATCCCGAGAAAACTACGCAAAAATGTTTCAGACCTAACAAATATTAGTAAAGGTAAAATAATATAGGTATAATCTCTCATATAATTAGCTTTTTTTATGATTTAACCCGTTTTTTTCGATGTCCAACCTAGCACCATCGAACCTAAGTTAACCATTGCTATCCCGAGAAAACTACGCAAAAATGACTCAGACCTAACCAATGTTAGTAAAGTAATAATAATATAGGTATAATCTCTCATATAATTAGCTTTTTTTATGATTTAACACGGTTTGATCGATGTCCAACCTAGCACCATCTAACCTAACCTAACCATTGCTATCCCGAGAAAACTACGCAAAAATGACTCAGACCTAACCAATATTAGTAAAGGTATAATAATATAGGTATAATCTCTCATATAATTAGCTTTTTTTATGATTTAACCCGTTTTTTTTCGATGTCCAACCTAGCACCATCTAACCTAACCTAACCATTGCTATCCCGAGAAAACTACGCAAAAATGATTCAGACCTAACCAGTATTAGTAAAGGTATAATAATATAGGTATAATCTCCCATATAATTAGCTTCTTTTTATGATTTAACACGGTTTGATCGATGTCTAACAAAGCACCATCGAGCCTAACCTAACCATTGCTATCCCGAGAAAACTACGCAAAAATGATTCAGACCTAACCAATATTAGTAAAGATATAATAATATAGGTATAATCTCTCATATAATTAGCTTTTTTATGATTTAACACGGTTTGATCGATGTCCAACAAAGCACCATCCAACCGAACCTTACCATTGCTATGCCGAGAAAACTGCGCAAAAATGATTCAGACCTAACCAATATTAGTAAAGGTATGATAATATAGGAATAATCTCTCATATAATTAGCTTTTTTTTATGATTTAATCGTTTTTTTCGATGTCCAACCTAGCACCATCTAACCTAACCTAACCATTGCTATCCCGAGAAAACTACGCAAAAATGATTCAGACCTAACCAATATTAGTAAAGGTATAATAATATAGGTATAATCTCTCATATAATTACCTTTTTTTATGATTTAACCCGTTTTTTTCGATGTCCAACCTAGCACCATCTAACCTAACCTAACCATTGCTATCCCGAGAAAACTACGCAAAAATGATTCAGACCTAACCAATATTAGTAAAGGTATAATAATATAGGTATAATCTCTCATATAATTAGCTTTTTTTTATGATTTAACCGTTTTTTTCGATGTCCAACCTAGCACCATCTAACCTAACCTAACCATTGCTATCCCGAGAAAACTACGCAAAAATGTTTCAGACCTAACAAACATTAATAAAGGTATAATAATACAGGTATAATATCTCATATAATTACCTTTTTTTTTATGATTTAACCCGTTTTTTTCGATGTCCAACCTAGCACCATCTAACCTAACCTAACCATTGCTATCCCGAGAAAACTACGCAAAAATATTTCAGACCTAACAAATATTAGTAAAGGTATAATAATATAGGTATAATCTCTCATATAATTAGCTTTTTTTATGATTTAACACGGTTTGATCGATGTCCAACAAAGCACCATCCAACCTATTCTTACCATTGCTATGCCGAGAAAACTGCGCAAAAATGATTCAGACCTAACCAATATTAGTAAAGGTATAATAATATATGTATAATCTCTCATATAATTAGCTTTTTTTATGATTTAACACGGTTTGATCGATGTCCAACCTTTTTTTTTTTTTTTTTTTTTTTTTTTTTTTTTTTTTTTTTCGCAGAGAAATGCTGTGACGCATTCGACGCAGGGGATGGGGACTCCCACTGCGGATATGTGGGGCTCGCCGCGCCGAAGATGGTGAGTGCCGCGGCCCTACCCACTAAAACTCTGCGGTGCTCCTCTCCACCACTTTTGACGATGACGTGGGAACTGTACAGACACCACATCACCGTCAGTGGACGTCTGCTCGTGTGTTGCAGACTCCTCTCTGTGGGGGCGTTTACTCGCCCCCCAGGCTGAACAGAGGCCCCTGTAGGGGCTTGTTTAGGCCATTCCACTGCCTTTTGTCGCGATGCGCACGAGCACCATCTAACCTAACCTAACCATTGCTATCCCGAGAAAACTACGCAAAAATGACTCAGACCTGACCAATATTAGTAAAGGTGTAATAATATAGGAATAATCTCTCATATAATTAGCTTTTTTTTATGATTTAATTGTTTTCTCCGATGTCCAACCTAGCACCATCTAACCTAACCTAACCATTGCTATCCCGAGAAAACTACGCAAAAATGTTTCAGACCTAACAAATATAGTAAAGGTATAATAATATAGGTATAATCTCTCATATAATTAGCTTTTTTATGATTTAACCGTTTTTTTCGATGTCCAACCTAGCACCATCTAACCTAACCTAACCATTGCTATCCCGAGAAAACTACGCAAAAATGTTTCAGACCTAACAAATATTAGTAAAGGTATAATAATATAGGTATAATCTCTCATATAATTAGCTTTTTTTATGATTTAACACGGTTTGATCGATGTCCAACCTAGCACCATCTAACCTAACCTAACCATTGCTATCCCGAGAAAACTACGCAAAAATGACTCAGACCTAACCAATATTAGTGAAGGTATAATAATATAGGTATAAACTCTTATATAATTAGCTTTTTTTATGATTTAACACGGTTTCATCGATGTCCAACCTAGCACCATCTAACCTAACCTAACCATTGCTATCCCGAGAAAATTACGCAAAAATTTTTAAGACCTAACAAATATTAGTAAAGGTATAATAATACAGGTATAATATCTCATATAATTACCTTTTTTTTATGATTAAACCCGTTTTTTTCGATGTCCAACCTAGCACCATCTAACCTAACCTAACCATTGCTATCCCGAGAAAACTACGCAAAAATGTTTCAGACCTAACAAATATTAGTAAAGGTAAAATAATATAGGTATAATCTCTCATATAATTAGCTTTTTTATGATTTAACCGTTTTTGTCGATGTCCAACCTAGCACCATCTAACTTAACCTAACCATTGCTATCCCGAGAAAACTACGCAAAAATGATTCAGACCTAACAAATATTTATAAAGGTATAATAATATAGGTATAATCTCTCATATAATTAGCTTTTTTTTATGATTTAACCGTTTTTTTCGATGTCCAACCTAGCACCATCTAACCTAACCTAACCATTGCTATCCCGAGAAAACTACGCAAAAATGTTTCAGACCTAACAAATATTAGTAAAGGTATAATAATATAGGTATAATCTCTCATATAATTAGCTTTTTTTATGATTTAACACGGTTTGATCGATGTCCAACCTAGCACCATCTAACCTAACCTAACCATTGCTATCCCGAGAAAACTACGCAAAAATGACTCAGACCTAACCAATATTAGTGAAGGTATAATAATATAGGTATAAACTCTTATATAATTAGCTTTTTTTATGATTTAACCCGTTTGTTTCGATGTCCAACAAAGCACCATCCAACCTAACCTTACCATTGCTATGCCGAGAAAACTGCGCAAAAATGATTCAGACCTAACCAATATTAGTAAAGGTATAATAATATATGTATAATCTCTCATATAATTAGCTTTTTTTATGATTTAACACGGTTTGATCGATGTCCAACCTAGCACCATCTAACCTAACCTAACCATTGCTATCCCGAGAAAACTACGCAAAAATGTTTCAGACCTAACAAATATTAGTAAAGGTAAAATAATATAGGTATAATCTCTCATATAATTAGCTTTTTTATGATTTAACCGTTTTTGTCGATGTCCAACCTAGCACCATCTAACCTAACCTAACCATTGCTATCCCGAGAAAACTACGCAAAAATGATTCAGACCTAACAAATATTTATAAAGGTATAATAATATAGGTATAATCTCTCATATAATTAGCTTTTTTTTATGATTTAACCGTTTTTTTCGATGTCCAACCTAGCACCATCTAACCTAACCTAACCATTGCTATCCCGAGAAAACTACGCAAAAATGTTTCAGACCTAACAAATATTAGTAAAGGTATAATAATATAGGTATAATCTCTCATATAATTAGCTTTTTTTATGATTTAACACGGTTTGATCGATGTCCAACCGAGCACCATATAACCTAAGCTAACCATTGCTATCCCGAGAAAATTACGCAAAAATTATTCAGACCTAACCAATATTAGTAAAGGTATAATAATACAGGTATAATATCTCATATAATTACCTTTTTTTTATGATTAAACCCGTTTTTTTCGATGTCCAACCTAGCACCATCTAACCTAACCTAACCATTGCTATCCCGAGAAAACTACGCAAAAATGTTTCAGACCTAACAAATATTAGTAAAGGTAAAATAATATAGGTATAATCTCTCATATAATTAGCTTTTTTATGATTTAACCGTTTTTGTCGATGTCCAACCTAGCACCATCTAACTTAACCTAACCATTGCTATCCCGAGAAAACTACGCAAAAATGATTCAGACCTAACAAATATTTATAAAGGTATAATAATATAGGTATAATCTCTCATATAATTAGCTTTTTTTTATGATTTAACCGTTTTTTTCGATGTCCAACCTAGCACCATCTAACCTAACCTAACCATTGCTATCCCGAGAAAACTACGCAAAAATGTTTCAGACCTAACAAATATTAGTAAAGGTATAATAATATAGGTATAATCTCTCATATAATTAGCTTTTTTTATGATTTAACACGGTTTGATCGATGTCCAACCTAGCACCATCTAACCTAACCTAACCATTGCTATCCCGAGAAAACTACGCAAAAATGACTCAGACCTAACCAATATTAGTGAAGGTATAATAATATAGGTATAAACTCTTATATAATTAGCTTTTTTTATGATTTAACCCGTTTGTTTCGATGTCCAACAAAGCACCATCCAACCTAACCTTACCATTGCTATGCCGAGAAAACTGCGCAAAAATGATTCAGACCTAACCAATATTAGTAAAGGTATAATAATATATGTATAATCTCTCATATAATTAGCTTTTTTTATGATTTAACACGGTTTGATCGATGTCCAACCTAGCACCATCTAACCTAACCTAACCATTGCTATCCCGAGAAAACTACGCAAAAATGTTTCAGACCTAACAAATATTAGTAAAGGTAAAATAATATAGGTATAATCTCTCATATAATTAGCTTTTTTATGATTTAACCGTTTTTGTCGATGTCCAACCTAGCACCATCTAACCTAACCTAACCATTGCTATCCCGAGAAAACTACGCAAAAATGATTCAGACCTAACAAATATTTATAAAGGTATAATAATATAGGTATAATCTCTCATATAATTAGCTTTTTTTTATGATTTAACCGTTTTTTTCGATGTCCAACCTAGCACCATCTAACCTAACCTAACCATTGCTATCCCGAGAAAACTACGCAAAAATGTTTCAGACCTAACAAATATTAGTAAAGGTATAATAATATAGGTATAATCTCTCATATAATTAGCTTTTTTTATGATTTAACACGGTTTGATCGATGTCCAACCGAGCACCATATAACCTAAGCTAACCATTGCTATCCCGAGAAAATTACGCAAAAATTATTCAGACCTAACCAATATTAGTAAAGGTATAATAATATATGTAAAATCTCTCATATAATTAGCTTTTTTTATGATTTAACACGGTTTGACCGATGTCCAACAAAGCACCATCCAACCTAACCTTACCATTGCTATGCCGAGACAACTGCGCAAAAATGATTCAGACCTAACCAATATTAGTAAAGGTATAATAATATATGTATGATCTCTCATATAATTAGCTTTTTTTATGATTTAACACGGTTTGATCGATGTCCAACCTAGCACCATCTAACCTTTTTTTTTTTTTTTTTTTTTTTTTCGGAGGGGGAAATGCATTACGCATACCACCCAGGCGCAGGGGGCGACCCGAGTGGTGATGTGGGACTCCCGTAGCTAATGAGACCACGGTATACCCACTAAAACCCCCCCCCCATCTTCCGCCACGCCGCCTTTCGACGGGGCCACGGGAACGATACACACATCCGCGACCCCGCCAGCGGCCCGAAGACTCCACCATGGGCGCACAACACGTGCGACCTCCTCCTCGGCCCCCACCAGGGCTGTAGCAGACGCCCCCCGAGTCTGCTACTTGGAGGCCATGTGGCAGATCAGGTCTGTGGCTCTGCCATCGACCACACCTCGGCCGCAGAGGATAGGGCAAGCGGCGCACCGTAATACCTACTTTCCTCTTCCTCTGCGGCCCCACCAATGCCGTTCAAATGGCACGGCCCCGCCAGCTCGCAGGGGGGTAGGGAGAGCGGCAACCTACCACAATGCCTCTCCCCCCCGCGATCCGTCCTCGGCCGCAGAGGATAGGGCAAGCGGCGCACCGTAATACCTACTTGCCTCTTCCTCTGCGGCCCCACCTCGGTGCGCATCCGCAGCGGACTCCTCCAGTCCGCTGGGAGCGCCCTCCTCGGGCCAGGCGGCGACACCGGCCGGCACTGGTTGCCTCTTTGCTTCACCGCGGTTGTCCAAGCCGCGGTTACTAGAGCCCCACCGCCACGACAAGGCGTGCAACCATCGGGGGGAGCACCATCTAACCTAACCTAACCTAAAAATGATTCAGACCTAACCAATATTTATAAAGGTATAATAATATAGGTATAATCTCTCATATAATTAGCTTTTTTTTATGATTTAACCGTTTTTTTCGATGTCCAACCTAGCACCATCTAACCTAACCTAACCATTGCTATCCCGAGAAAACTACGCAAAAATGTTTCAGACGTAACAAATATTAAGAAAGGTATAATAATATAGGTATAATCTCTCATATAATTAGCTTTTTTATGATTTAACCCGTTTTTTTCGATGTCCAACCTAGCACCATCTAACCTAACCTAACCATTGCTATCCCGAGAAAACTACGCAAAAATGTTTCAGACCTAACAAATATTAGTAAAGGTATAATAATACAGGTATAATATCTCATATAATTACCTTTTTTTATGATTTAACCCGTTTTTTTCGATGTCCAACCTAGCACCATCTAACCTAAGCTAACCATTGCTATCCCGAGAAAATTACGCAAAAATGATTCAGACCTAACCAATATTAGTAAAAGTATAATAATATATGTATAATCTCTCATATAATTAGCTTTTTTTATGATTTAACACGGTTTGATCGATGTCCAACCTAGCACCATCTAACCTAACCGAACCATTGCTATCCCAAGAAAACTACGCAAAAATGTTTCAGACCTAACAAATATTAGTAAAGGTATAATAATATAGGTATAATCTCTCATATAATTAGCTTTTTTTATGATTTAACACGGTTTGATCGATGTCCAACAAAGCACCATCCAACCTAACCTTACCATTGCTATGCCGAGAGAACTGCGCAAAAATGATTCAGACCTAACCAATATTAGTAAAGGTATAATAATATATGTATAATCTCTCATATAATTAGCTTTTTTTATGATTTAACACGGTTTGATCGATGTCCAACCAGCACCATCTAACCTAACCTAACCAGTGCTATCCCGAGAAAACTACGCAAAAATGTTTCAGACCTAACAAATATTAGTAAAGGTATAATAATATAGGTATAATCTCTCATATAATTAGCTTTTTTATGATTTAACACGGTTTGATCGATGTCCAACAAAGCACCATCCAACCTAACCTAACCATTGCTATCCCGAGAAAACTACGCAAAAATGTTTCAGACCTAACAAATATTAGTAAAGGTATAATAATATAGGTATAATCTCTCATATAATTAGCTTTTTTTATGATTTAACCCTATTTTTTCGATGTCCAACCTAGCACCATCTAACCTAACCTAACCATTGCTATCCTGAGAAAACTACGCAAAAATGATTCAGACCTAACCAATATTAGTAAAGGTATAATAATATAGGTATAATCTTTCATATAATTAGCTTTTTTTTATGATGTAACCGTTTTTTTCGATGTCCAACCTAGCACCATCTAACCTAACCTAACCATTGCTATCCCGAGAAAACTACGCAAAAATGTTTCAGACCTATTAAAATATATTAGTAAAGGTATAATAATATAGGTATAATCTCTCATATAATTAGCTTTTTTTATGATTTAACCCGTTTTTTTCGATGTCCAGCCTAGCACCATCTAACCTAACCTAACCATTGCTATCCCGAGAAAATTACGCAAAAATGTTTCAGACCTAACAAATATAAATAAAGGTATAATAATATAGGTATAAACTCTTATATAATTAGCTTTTTTTTATGATTTAACCCGTTTATTTCGATGTCCAACCTAGCACCATCTACCCTAACCTAACCATTGCTATCCCGAGAAAATTACGCAAAAATTTTTCAGACCTAGCAAATATTAGTACAGGTATAATAATACAGGTATAATATCTCATATAATTACCTTTTTTTTATGATTTAACCCGTTTTTTTCGATGTCCAACCTAGCACCATCTAACCTAACCTAACCATTGCTATCCCGAGAAAACTACGCAAAAATGATTCAGACCTAACAAATATTAGTGAAGGTATAATAATATAGGTATAATCTCTCATATAATTAGCTTTTTTTATGATTTAACCCGTTTGTTTCGATGTCCAACCTAGCACCATCTACCCTAACCTAACCATTGCTATCCCGAGAAAATTACGCAAAAATTTTTAAGACCTAACAAATATTAGTAAAGGTATAATAATACAGGTATAATATCTCATATAATTACCTTTTTTTTATGATTAAACCCGTTTTTTTCGATGTCCAACCTAGCACCATCTAACCTAACCTAACCATTGCTATCCCGAGAAAACTACGCAAAAATGTTTCAGACCTAACAAATATTAGTAAAGGTAAAATAATATAGGTAAAATCTCTCATATAATTAGCTTTTTTATGATTTAACCGTTTTTGTCGATGTCCAACCTAGCACCATCTAACTTAACCTAACCATTGCTATCCCGAGAAAACTACGCAAAAAATGATTCAGACCTAACAAATATTTATAAAGGTATAATAATATAGGTATAATCTCTCATATAATTAGCTTTTTTTTATGATTTAACCGTTTTTTTCGATGTCCAACCTAGCACCATCTAACCTAACCTAACCATTGCTATCCCGAGAAAACTACGCAAAAATGTTTCAGACCTAACAAATATTAGTAAAGGTATAATAATATAGGTATAATCTCTCATATAATTAGCTTTTTTTATGATTTAACACGGTTTGATCGATGTCCAACCTAGCACCATCTAACCTAACCTAACCATTGCTATCCCGAGAAAACTACGCAAAAATGACTCAGACCTAACCAATATTAGTGAAGGTATAATAATATAGGTATAAACTCTTATATAATTAGCTTTTTTTATGATTTAACCCGTTTGTTTCGATGTCCAACAAAGCACCATCCAACCTAACCTTACCATTGCAATGCCGAGAAAACTGCGCAAAAATGATTCAGACCTAACCAATATTAGTAAAGGTATAATAATATATGTATAATCTCTCATATAATTAGCTTTTTTTATGATTTAACACGGTTTGATCGATGTCCAACCTAGCACCATCTAACCTAACCTAACCATTGCTATCCCGAGAAAACTACGCAAAAATGTTTCAGACCTAACAAATATTAGTAAAGGTAAAATAATATAGGTATAATCTCTCATATAATTAGCTTTTTTATGATTTAACCGTTTTTGTCGATGTCCAACCTAGCACCATCTAACCTAACCTAACCATTGCTATCCCGAGAAAACTACGCAAAAATGATTCAGACCTAACAAATATTTATAAAGGTATAATAATATAGGTATAATCTCTCATATAATTAGCTTTTTTTTATGATTTAACCGTTTTTTTCGATGTCCAACCTAGCACCATCTAACCTAACCTAACCATTGCTATCCCGAGAAAACTACGCAAAAATGTTTCAGACCTAACAAATATTAGTAAAGGTATAATAATATAGGTATAATCTCTCATATAATTAGCTTTTTTTATGATTTAACACGGTTTGATCGATGTCCAACCGAGCACCATATAACCTAAGCTAACCATTGCTATCCCGAGAAAATTACGCAAAAATTATTCAGACCTAACCAATATTAGTAAAGGTATAATAATTTATGTAAAATCTCTCATATAATTAGCTTTTTTTATGATTTAACACGGTTTGACCGATGTCCAACAAAGCACCATCCAACCTAACCTTACCATTGCTATGCCGAGACAACTGCGCAAAAATGATTCAGACCTAACCAATATTAGTAAAGGTATAATAATATATGTATGATCTCTCATATAATTAGCTTTTTTTATGATTTAACACGGTTTGATCGATGTCCAACCTAGCACCATCTAACCTAACCTAACCATTGCTATCCCGAGAAAACTACGCAAAAATGTTTCAGACCTAACAAATATTCGTAAAGGTATAATAATATAGGTATAATCTGTCATATAATTAGCTTTTTTTATGATTTAACACGGTTTGATCGATGTCCAACAAAGCACCATCCAACCTAACCTTACCATTGCTATGCCGAGAAAACTGCGCAAAAATGATTCAGACCTAACCAATATTAGTAAAGGTATAATAATATATGTATAATTCTCATATAATTAGCTTTTTTTATGATTTAACACGGTTTGATCGATGTCCAACCTAGCACCATCTAACCTAACCTAACCATTGCTATCCCGAGAAAACTACGCAAAAATGTTTCAGACCTAACAAATATTAGTAAAGGTATAATTATATAGATAAAATCTCTCATATAATTAGCTTTTTTTATGATTTAACCGTTTTTTTCGATGTCCAACCTAACACCATCTAACCTAACCTAACCATTGCTATCCCGAGAAAACTACGCAAAAATGATTCAGACCTAACCAATATTTATAAAGGTATAATAATATAGGTATAATCTCTCATATAATTAGCTTTTTTTTATGATTTAACCGTTTTTTTCGATGTCCAACCTAGCACCATCTAACCTAACCTAACCATTGCTATCCCGAGAAAACTACGCAAAAATGTTTCAGACGTAACAAATATTAAGAAAGGTATAATAATATAGGTATAATCTCTCATATAATTAGCTTTTTTATGATTTAACCCGTTTTTTTCGATGTCCAACCTAGCACCATCTAACCTAACCTAACCATTGCTATCCCGAGAAAACTACGCAAAAATGATTCAGACCTAACCAATATTTATAAAGGTATAATAATATAGGTATAATCTCTCATATAATTAGCTTTTTTTTATGATTTAACCGTTTTTTTCGATGTCCAACCTAGCACCATCTAACCTAACCTAACCATTGCTATCCCGAGAAAACTACGCAAAAATGTTTCAGACGTAACAAATATTAAGAAAGGTATAATAATATAGGTATAATCTCTCATATAATTAGCTTTTTTATGATTTAACCCGTTTTTTTCGATGTCCAACCTAGCACCATCTAACCTAACCTAACCATTGCTATCCCGAGAAAACTACGCAAAAATGTTTCAGACCTAACAAATATTAGTAAAGGTATAATAATACAGTTATAATATCTCATATAATTACCTTTTTTTATGATTTAACCCGTTTTTTTCGATGTCCAACCTAGCACCATCTAACCTAAGCTAACCATTGCTATCCCGAGAAAATTACGCAAAAATGATTCAGACCTAACCAATATTAGTAAAAGTATAATAATATATGTATAATCTCTCATATAATTAGCTTTTTTTATGATTTAACACGGTTTGATCGATGTCCAACCTAGCACCATCTAACCTAACCGAACCATTGCTATCCCAAGAAAACTACGCAAAAATGTTTCAGACCTAACAAATATTAGTAAAGGTATAATAATATAGGTATAATCTCTCATATAATTAGCTTTTTTTATGATTTAACACGGTTTGATCGATGTCCAACAAAGCACCATCCAACCTAACCTTACCATTGCTATGCCGAGAGAACTGCGCAAAAATGATTCAGACCTAACCAATATTAGTAAAGGTATAATAATATATGTATAATCTCTCATATAATTAGCTTTTTTTATGATTTAACACGGTTTGATCGATGTCCAACCAGCACCATCTAACCTAACCTAACCATTGCTATCCCGAGAAAACTACGCAAAAATGTTTCAGACCTAACAAATATTAGTAAAGGTATAATAATATAGGTATAATCTCCCATATAATTAGCTACTTTTTATGATTTAACACGGTTTGATCGATGTCTAACAAAGCACCATCGAACCTAACCTAACCATTGCTATCCCGAGAAAACTACGCAAAAATGATTCAGACCTAACCAATATTAGTAAAGATATAATAATATAGGTATAATCTCTCATATAATTAGCTTTTTTATGATTTAACACGGTTTGATCGATGTCCAACCTAGCACCATCTAACCTAACCTAACCATTGCTATCCCGAGAAAACTACGCAAAAATGTTTCAGACCTAACAAATATTAGTAAAGGTATAATAATATAGGTATAATCTCTCATATAATTAGCTTTTTTATGATTTAACACGGTTTGATCGATGTCCAACAAAGCACCATCCAACCTAACCTAACCATTGCTATCCCGAGAAAACTACGCAAAAATGTTTCAGACCTAACAAATATTAGTAAAGGTATAATAATATAGGTATAATCTCGCATATAATTAGCTTTTTTTATGATTTAACCCTATTTTTTCGATGTCCAACCTAGCACCATCTAACCTAACCTAACCATTGCTATCCTGAGAAAACTACGCAAAAATGATTCAGACCTAACAAATATTAGTAAAGGTATAATAATATAGGTATAATCTCGCATATAATTAGCTTTTTTTATGATTTAACCCTATTTTTTCGATGTCCAACCTAGCACCATCTAACCTAACCGAACCATTGCTATCCCAAGAAAACTACGCAAAAATGTTTCAGACCTAACAAATATTAGTAAAGGTATAATAATATAGGTATAATCTCTCATATAATTAGCTTTTTTTATGATTTAACACGGTTTGATCGATGTCCAACAAAGCACCATCCAACCTAACCTTACCATTGCTATGCCGAGAGAACTGCGCAAAAATGATTCAGACCTAACCAATATTAGTAAAGGTATAATAATATATGTATAATCTCTCATATAATTAGCTTTTTTTATGATTTAACACGGTTTGATCGATGTCCAACCAGCACCATCTAACCTAACCTAACCAGTGCTATCCCGAGAAAACTACGCAAAAATGTTTCAGACCTAACAAATATTAGTAAAGGTATAATAATATAGGTATAATCTCTCATATAATTAGCTTTTTTATGATTTAACACGGTTTGATCGATGTCCAACAAAGCACCATCCAACCTAACCTAACCATTGCTATCCCGAGAAAACTACGCAAAAATGTTTCAGACCTAACAAATATTAGTAAAGGTATAATAATATAGGTATAATCTCTCATATAATTAGCTTTTTTTATGATTTAACCCTATTTTTTCGATGTCCAACCTAGCACCATCTAACCTAACCTAACCATTGCTATCCTGAGAAAACTACGCAAAAATGATTCAGACCTAACCAATATTAGTAAAGGTATAATAATATAGGTATAATCTTTCATATAATTAGCTTTTTTTTATGATGTAACCGTTTTTTTCGATGTCCAACCTAGCACCATCTAACCTAACCTAACCATTGCTATCCCGAGAAAACTACGCAAAAATGTTTCAGACCTATTAAAATATATTAGTAAAGGTATAATAATATAGGTATAATCTCTCATATAATTAGCTTTTTTTATGATTTAACCCGTTTTTTTCGATGTCCAGCCTAGCACCATCTAACCTAACCTAACCATTGCTATCCCGAGAAAATTACGCAAAAATGTTTCAGACCTAACAAATATAAATAAAGGTATAATAATATAGGTATAAACTCTTATATAATTAGCTTTTTTTTATGATTTAACCCGTTTATTTCGATGTCCAACCTAGCACCATCTACCCTAACCTAACCATTGCTATCCCGAGAAAATTACGCAAAAATTTTTCAGACCTAGCAAATATTAGTACAGGTATAATAATACAGGTATAATATCTCATATAATTACCTTTTTTTTATGATTTAACCCGTTTTTTTCGATGTTCAACCTAGCACCATCTAACCTAACCTAACCATTGCTATCCCGAGAAAACTACGCAAAAATGATTCAGACCTAACAAATATTAGTGAAGGTATAATAATATAGGTATAATCTCTCATATAATTAGCTTTTTTTATGATTTAACCCGTTTGTTTCGATGTCCAACCTAGCACCATCTACCCTAACCTAACCATTGCTATCCCGAGAAAATTACGCAAAAATTTTTAAGACCTAACAAATATTAGTAAAGGTATAATAATACAGGTATAATATCTCATATAATTACCTTTTTTTTATGATTAAACCCGTTTTTTTCGATGTCCAACCTAGCACCATCTAACCTAACCTAACCATTGCTATCCCGAGAAAACTACGCAAAAATGTTTCAGACCTAACAAATATTAGTAAAGGTAAAATAATATAGGTAAAATCTCTCATATAATTAGCTTTTTTATGATTTAACCGTTTTTGTCGATGTCCAACCTAGCACCATCTAACTTAACCTAACCATTGCTATCCCGAGAAAACTACGCAAAAAATGATTCAGACCTAACAAATATTTATAAAGGTATAATAATATAGGTATAATCTCTCATATAATTAGCTTTTTTTTATGATTTAACCGTTTTTTTCGATGTCCAACCTAGCACCATCTAACCTAACCTAACCATTGCTATCCCGAGAAAACTACGCAAAAATGTTTCAGACCTAACAAATATTAGTAAAGGTATAATAATATAGGTATAATCTCTCATATAATTAGCTTTTTTTATGATTTAACACGGTTTGATCGATGTCCAACCTAGCACCATCTAACCTAACCTAACCATTGCTATCCCGAGAAAACTACGCAAAAATGACTCAGACCTAACCAATATTAGTGAAGGTATAATAATATAGGTATAAACTCTTATATAATTAGCTTTTTTTATGATTTAACCCGTTTGTTTCGATGTCCAACAAAGCACCATCCAACCTAACCTTACCATTGCAATGCCGAGAAAACTGCGCAAAAATGATTCAGACCTAACCAATATTAGTAAAGGTATAATAATATATGTATAATCTCTCATATAATTAGCTTTTTTTATGATTTAACACGGTTTGATCGATGTCCAACCTAGCACCATCTAACCTAACCTAACCATTGCTATCCCGAGAAAACTACGCAAAAATGTTTCAGACCTAACAAATATTAGTAAAGGTAAAATAATATAGGTATAATCTCTCATATAATTAGCTTTTTTATGATTTAACCGTTTTTGTCGATGTCCAACCTAGCACCATCTAACCTAACCTAACCATTGCTATCCCGAGAAAACTACGCAAAAATGATTCAGACCTAACAAATATTTATAAAGGTATAATAATATAGGTATAATCTCTCATATAATTAGCTTTTTTTTATGATTTAACCGTTTTTTTCGATGTCCAACCTAGCACCATCTAACCTAACCTAACCATTGCTATCCCGAGAAAACTACGCAAAAATGTTTCAGACCTAACAAATATTAGTAAAGGTATAATAATATAGGTATAATCTCTCATATAATTAGCTTTTTTTATGATTTAACACGGTTTGATCGATGTCCAACCTAGCACCATATAACCTAAGCTAACCATTGCTATCCCGAGAAAATTACGCAAAAATTATTCAGACCTAACCAATATTAGTAAAGGTATAATAATTTATGTAAAATCTCTCATATAATTAGCTTTTTTTATGATTTAACACGGTTTGACCGATGTCCAACAAAGCACCATCCAACCTAACCTTACCATTGCTATGCCGAGACAACTGCGCAAAAATGATTCAGACCTAACCAATATTAGTAAAGGTATAATAATATATGTATGATCTCTCATATAATTAGCTTTTTTTATGATTTAACACGGTTTGATCGATGTCCAACCTAGCACCATCTAACCTAACCTAACCATTGCTATCCCGAGAAAACTACGCAAAAATGTTTCAGACCTAACAAATATTCGTAAAGGTATAATAATATAGGTATAATCTGTCATATAATTAGCTTTTTTTATGATTTAACACGGTTTGATCGATGTCCAACAAAGCACCATCCAACCTAACCTTACCATTGCTATGCCGAGAAAACTGCGCAAAAATGATTCAGACCTAACCAATATTAGTAAAGGTATAATAATATATGTATAATTCTCATATAATTAGCTTTTTTTATGATTTAACACGGTTTGATCGATGTCCAACCTAGCACCATCTAACCTAACCTAACCATTGCTATCCCGAGAAAACTACGCAAAAATGTTTCAGACCTAACAAATATTAGTAAAGGTATAATTATATAGATAAAATCTCTCATATAATTAGCTTTTTTTATGATTTAACCGTTTTTTTCGATGTCCAACCTAACACCATCTAACCTAACCTAACCATTGCTATCCCGAGAAAACTACGCAAAAATGATTCAGACCTAACCAATATTTATAAAGGTATAATAATATAGGTATAATCTCTCATATAATTAGCTTTTTTTTATGATTTAACCGTTTTTTTCGATGTCCAACCTAGCACCATCTAACCTAACCTAACCATTGCTATCCCGAGAAAACTACGCAAAAATGTTTCAGACGTAACAAATATTAAGAAAGGTATAATAATATAGGTATAATCTCTCATATAATTAGCTTTTTTATGATTTAACCCGTTTTTTTCGATGTCCAACCTAGCACCATCTAACCTAACCTAACCATTGCTATCCCGAGAAAACTACGCAAAAATGATTCAGACCTAACCAATATTTATAAAGGTATAATAATATAGGTATAATCTCTCATATAATTAGCTTTTTTTTTATGATTTAACCGTTTTTTTCGATGTCCAACCTAGCACCATCTAACCTAACCTAACCATTGCTATCCCGAGAAAACTACGCAAAAATGTTTCAGACGTAACAAATATTAAGAAAGGTATAATAATATAGGTATAATCTCTCATATAATTAGCTTTTTTATGATTTAACCCGTTTTTTTCGATGTCCAACCTAGCACCATCTAACCTAACCTAACCATTGCTATCCCGAGAAAACTACGCAAAAATGTTTCAGACCTAACAAATATTAGTAAAGGTATAATAATACAGTTATAATATCTCATATAATTACCTTTTTTTATGATTTAACCCGTTTTTTTCGATGTCCAACCTAGCACCATCTAACCTAAGCTAACCATTGCTATCCCGAGAAAATTACGCAAAAATGATTCAGACCTAACCAATATTAGTAAAGGTATAATAATATATGTAAAATCTCTCATATAATTAGCTTTTTTTATGATTTAACACGGTTTGATCGATGTCCAACCTAGCACCATCTAACCTAACCGAACCATTGCTATCCCAAGAAAACTACGCAAAAATGTTTCAGACCTAACAAATATTAGTAAAGGTATAATAATATAGGTATAATCTCTCATATAATTAGCTTTTTTTATGATTTAACACGGTTTGATCGATGTCCAACAAAGCACCATCCAACCTAACCTTACCATTGCTATGCCGAGAGAACTGCGCAAAAATGATTCAGACCTAACCAATATTAGTAAAGGTATAATAATATATGTATAATCTCTCATATAATTAGCTTTTTTTATGATTTAACACGGTTTGATCGATGTCCAACCAGCACCATCTAACCTAACCTAACCATTGCTATCCCGAGAAAACTACGCAAAAATGTTTCAGACCTAACAAATATTAGTAAAGGTATAATAATATAGGTATAATCTCCCATATAATTAGCTACTTTTTATGATTTAACACGGTTTGATCGATGTCTAACAAAGCACCATCGAACCTAACCTAACCATTGCTATCCCGAGAAAACTACGCAAAAATGATTCAGACCTAACCAATATTAGTAAAGATATAATAATATAGGTATAATCTCTCATATAATTAGCTTTTTTATGATTTAACACGGTTTGATCGATGTCCAACCTAGCACCATCTAACCTAACCTAACCATTGCTATCCCGAGAAAACTACGCAAAAATGTTTCAGACCTAACAAATATTAGTAAAGGTATAATAATATAGGTATAATCTCTCATATAATTAGCTTTTTTATGATTTAACACGGTTTGACCGATGTCCAACAAAGCACCATCCAACCTAACCTTACCATTGCTATCCCGAGAAAACTACGCAAAAATGTTTCAGACCTAACAAATATTAGTAAAGGTATAATAATATAGGTATAATCTCGCATATAATTAGCTTTTTTTATGATTTAACCCTATTTTTTCGATGTCCAACCTAGCACCATCTAACCTAACCTAACCATTGCTATCCTGAGAAAACTACGCAAAAATGATTCAGACCTAACCAATATTAGTAAAGGTATAATAATATAGGTATAATCTCTCATATAATTAGCTTTTTTTTATGATTTAACCGTTTTTTTCGATGTCCAACCTAGCACCATCTAACCTAACCTAACCATTGCTATCCCGAGAAAACTACGCAAAAATGTTTCAGACCTATTAAAATATATTAGTAAAGGTATAATAATATAGGTATAATCTCTCATATAATTAGCTTTTTTTATGATTTAACCCGTTTTTTTCGATGTCCAGCCTAGCACCATCTAACCTAACCTAACCATTGCTATCCCGAGAAAATTACGCAAAAATGTTTCAGACCTAACAAATATAAATAAAGGTATAATAATATATGTATAAACTCTTATATAATTAGCTTTTTTTTATGATTTAACCCGTTTATTTCGATGTCCAACCTAGCACCATCTACCCTAACCTAACCATTGCTATCCCGAGAAAATTACGCAAAAATTTTTCAGACCTAGCAAATATTAGTACAGGTATAATAATACAGGTATAATATCTCATATAATTACCTTTTTTTTATGATTTAACCCGTTTTTTTCGATGTTCAACCTAACACCATCTAACCTAACCTAACCATTGCTATCCCGAGAAAACTACGCAAAAATGATTCAGACCTAACAAATATTAGTGAAGGTATAATAATATAGGTATAATCTCTCATATAATTAGCTTTTTTTATGATTTAACACGGTTTGACCGATGTCCAACAAAGCACCATCCAACCTAACCTTACCATTGCTATGCCGAGAAAACTGCGCAAAAATGATTCAGACCTAACCAATATTAGTAAAGGTATAATAATATATGTATAATCTCTCATATAATTAGCTTTTTTTATGATTTAACACGGTTTGATCGATGTCCAACCTAGCACCATCTAACCTAACCTAACCATTGCTATCCCGAGAAAACTACGCAAAAATGTTTCAGACCTAACAAATATTAGTAAAGGTATAATAATATAGGTATAATATCTTATATAATTACCTTTTTTTATGATTTAACCCGTTTTTTTTCGATGTCCAACCTAGCACCATCTAACCTAACGTAACCATTGCTATCCCGAGAAAACTACGCAAAAATGATTCAGACCTAACCAATATTAGTAAAAGTATAATAATGTAGGTATAATATCTCATATAATTACCTTCTTTTTATGATTTAACCCGTTTTTTTCGATGTCCAACCTAGCACCATCTAACCTAACCTAACCATTGCTATCCCGAGAAAACTACGCAAAAATGTTTCAGACCTAACAAATATTAGTAAAGGTAAAATAATATAGGTATAATCTCTCATATAATTAGCTTTTTTTATGATTTAACCCGTTTTTTTCGATGTCCAACCTAGCACCATCTAACCTAAGTTAACCATTGCTATCCCGAGAAAACTACGCAAAAATGACTCAGACCTAACCAATGTTAGTAAAGTAATAATAATATAGGTATAATCTCTCATATAATTAGCTTTTTTTATGATTTAACACGGTTTGATCGATGTCCAACCTAGCACCATCTAACCTAACCTAACCATTGCTATCCCGAGAAAACTACGCAAAAATGACTCAGACCTAACCAATATTAGTAAAGGTATAATAATATAGGTATAATCTCTCATATAATTAGCTTTTTTTATGATTTAACCCGTTTTTTTTCGATGTCCAACCTAGCACCATCTAACCTAACCTAACCATTGCTATCCCGAGAAAACTACGCAAAAATGATTCAGACCTAACCAGTATTAGTAAAGGTATAATAATATAGGTATAATCTCTCATATAATTAGCTTCTTTTTATGATTTAACACGGTTTGATCGATGTCTAACAAAGCACCATCGAGCCTAACCTAACCATTGCTATCCCGAGAAAACTACGCAAAAATGATTCAGACCTAACAAATATTCGTAAAGGTATAATAATATAGGTATAATCTGTCATATAATTAGCTTTTTTTATGATTTAACACGGTTTGATCGATGTCCAACAAAGCACCATCCAACCTAACCTTACCATTGCTATGCCGAGAAAACTGCGCAAAAATGATTCAGACCTAACCAATATTAGTAAAGGTATAATAATATATGTATAATTCTCATATAATTAGCTTTTTTTATGATTTAACACGGTTTGATCGATGTCCAACCTAGCACCATCTAACCTAACCTAACCATTGCTATCCCGAGAAAACTACGCAAAAATGTTTCAGACCTAACAAATATTAGTAAAGGTATAATTATATAGATAAAATCTCTCATATAATTAGCTTTTTTTATGATTTAACCGTTTTTTTCGATGTCCAACCTAACACCATCTAACCTAACCTAACCATTGCTATCCCGAGAAAACTACGCAAAAATGATTCAGACCTAACCAATATTTATAAAGGTATAATAATATAGGTATAATCTCTCATATAATTAGCTTTTTTTTATGATTTAACCGTTTTTTTCGATGTCCAACCTAGCACCATCTAACCTAACCTAACCATTGCTATCCCGAGAAAACTACGCAAAAATGTTTCAGACGTAACAAATATTAAGAAAGGTATAATAATATAGGTATAATCTCTCATATAATTAGCTTTTTTATGATTTAACCCGTTTTTTTCGATGTCCAACCTAGCACCATCTAACCTAACCTAACCATTGCTATCCCGAGAAAACTACGCAAAAATGATTCAGACCTAACCAATATTTATAAAGGTATAATAATATAGGTATAATCTCTCATATAATTAGCTTTTTTTTATGATTTAACCGTTTTTTTCGATGTCCAACCTAGCACCATCTAACCTAACCTAACCATTGCTATCCCGAGAAAACTACGCAAAAATGTTTCAGACGTAACAAATATTAAGAAAGGTATAATAATATAGGTATAATCTCTCATATAATTAGCTTTTTTATGATTTAACCCGTTTTTTTCGATGTCCAACCTAGCACCATCTAACCTAACCTAACCATTGCTATCCCGAGAAAACTACGCAAAAATGTTTCAGACCTAACAAATATTAGTAAAGGTATAATAATACAGTTATAATATCTCATATAATTACCTTTTTTTATGATTTAACCCGTTTTTTTCGATGTCCAACCTAGCACCATCTAACCTAAGCTAACCATTGCTATCCCGAGAAAATTACGCAAAAATGATTCAGACCTAACCAATATTAGTAAAAGTATAATAATATATGTATAATCTCTCATATAATTAGCTTTTTTTATGATTTAACACGGTTTGATCGATGTCCAACCTAGCACCATCTAACCTAACCGAACCATTGCTATCCCAAGAAAACTACGCAAAAATGTTTCAGACCTAACAAATATTAGTAAAGGTATAATAATATAGGTATAATCTCTCATATAATTAGCTTTTTTTATGATTTAACACGGTTTGATCGATGTCCAACAAAGCACCATCCAACCTAACCTTACCATTGCTATGCCGAGAGAACTGCGCAAAAATGATTCAGACCTAACCAATATTAGTAAAGGTATAATAATATATGTATAATCTCTCATATAATTAGCTTTTTTTATGATTTAACACGGTTTGATCGATGTCCAACCAGCACCATCTAACCTAACCTAACCATTGCTATCCCGAGAAAACTACGCAAAAATGTTTCAGACCTAACAAATATTAGTAAAGGTATAATAATATAGGTATAATCTCCCATATAATTAGCTACTTTTTATGATTTAACACGGTTTGATCGATGTCTAACAAAGCACCATCGAACCTAACCTAACCATTGCTATCCCGAGAAAACTACGCAAAAATGATTCAGACCTAACCAATATTAGTAAAGATATAATAATATAGGTATAATCTCTCATATAATTAGCTTTTTTATGATTTAACACGGTTTGATCGATGTCCAACCTAGCACCATCTAACCTAACCTAACCATTGCTATCCCGAGAAAACTACGCAAAAATGTTTCAGACCTAACAAATATTAGTAAAGGTATAATAATATAGGTATAATCTCTCATATAATTAGCTTTTTTATGATTTAACACGGTTTGATCGATGTCCAACAAAGCACCATCCAACCTAACCTAACCATTGCTATCCCGAGAAAACTACGCAAAAATGTTTCAGACCTAACAAATATTAGTAAAGGTATAATAATATAGGTATAATCTCTCATATAATTAGCTTTTTTTATGATTTAACCCTATTTTTTCGATGTCCAACCTAGCACCATCTAACCTAACCTAACCATTGCTATCCTGAGAAAACTACGCAAAAATGATTCAGACCTAACCAATATTAGTAAAGGTATAATAATATAGGTATAATCTCTCATATAATTAGCTTTTTTTTATGATTTAACCGTTTTTTTCGATGTCCAACCTAGCACCATCTAACCTAACCTAACCATTGCTATCCCGAGAAAACTACGCAAAAATGTTTCAGACCTATTAAAATATATTAGTAAAGGTATAATAATATAGGTATAATCTCTCATATAATTAGCTTTTTTTATGATTTAACCCGTTTTTTTCGATGTCCAACCTAGCACCATCTAACCTAACCTAACCATTGCTATCCCGAGAAAATTACGCAAAAATGTTTCAGACCTAACAAATATAAATAAAGGTATAATAATATAGGTATAAAATCTTATATAATTAGCTTTTTTTTATGATTTAACCCGTTTATTTCGATGTCCAACCTAGCACCATCTACCCTAACCTAACCATTGCTATCCCGAGAAAATTACGCAAAAATTTTTCAGACCTAGCAAATATTAGTACAGGTATAATAATACAGGTATAATATCTCATATAATTACCTTTTTTTTATGATTTAACCCGTTTTTTTCGATGTTCAACCTAACACCATCTAACCTAACCTAACCATTGCTATCCCGAGAAAACTACGCAAAAATGATTCAGACCTAACAAATATTAGTGAAGGTATAATAATATAGGTATAATCTCTCATATAATTAGCTTTTTTTATGATTTAACACGGTTTGACCGATGTCCAACAAAGCACCATCCAACCTAACCTTACCATTGCTATGCCGAGAAAACTGCGCAAAAATGATTCAGACCTAACCAATATTAGTAAAGGTACAATAATATATGTATAATCTCTCATATAATTAGCTTTTTTTATGATTTAACACGGTTTGATCGATGTCCAACCTAGCACCATCTAACCTAACCTAACCATTGCTATCCCGAGAAAACTACGCAAAAATGTTTCAGACCTAACAAATATTAGTAAAGGTATAATAATATAGGTATAATATCTTATATAATTACCTTTTTTTATGATTTAACCCGTTTTTTTTCGATGTCCAACCTAGCACCATCTAACCTAACCTAACCATTGCTATCCCGAGAAAACTACGCAAAAATGATTCAGACCTAACCAATATTAGTAAAGGTATAATAATGTAGGTATAATATCTCATATAATTACCTTCTTTTTATGATTTAACCCGTTTTTTTCGATGTCCAACCTAGCACCATCTAACCTAACCTAACCATTGCTATCCCGAGAAAACTACGCAAAAATGTTTCAGACCTAACAAATATTAGTAAAGGTAAAATAATATAGGTATAATCTCTCATATAATTAGCTTTTTTTATGATTTAACCCGTTTTTTTCGATGTCCAACCTAGCACCATCTAACCTAAGTTAACCATTGCTATCCCGAGAAAACTACGCAAAAATGACTCAGACCTAACCAATGTTAGTAAAGTAATAATAATATAGGTATAATCTCTCATATAATTAGCTTTTTTTATGATTTAACACGGTTTGATCGATGTCCAACCTAGCACCATCTAACCTAACCTAACCATTGCTATCCCGAGAAAACTACGCAAAAATGACTCAGACCTAACCAATATTAGTAAAGGTATAATAATATAGGTATAATCTCTCATATAATTAGCTTTTTTTATGATTTAACCCGTTTTTTTTCGATGTCCAACCTAGCACCATCTAACCTAACCTAACCATTGCTATCCCGAGAAAACTACGCAAAAATGATTCAGACCTAACCAGTATTAGTAAAGGTATAATAATATAGGTATAATCTCTCATATAATTAGCTTCTTTTTATGATTTAACACGGTTTGATCGATGTCTAACAAAGCACCATCGAGCCTAACCTAACCATTGCTATCCCGAGAAAACTACGCAAAAATGATTCAGACCTAACCAATATTAGTAAAGATATAATAATATAGGTATAATCTCTCATATAATTAGCTTTTTTATGATTTAACACGGTTTGATCGATGTCCAACAAAGCACCATCCAACCGAACATTACCATTGCTATGCCGAGAAAACTGCGCAAAAATGATTCAGACCTAACCAATATTAGTAAAGGTATAATAATATAGGAATAATCTCTCATATAATTAGCTTTTTTTTATGATTTAATCGTTTTTTTCGATGTCCAACCTAGCACCATCTAACCTAACCTAACCATTGCTATCCCGAGAAAACTACGCAAAAATGATTCAGACCTAACCAATATTAGTAAAGGTATAATAATATAGGTATAATATCTCATATAATTACCTTTTTTTTATGATTTAACCCGTTTTTTTCGATGTCCAACCTAGCACCATCTAACCTAACCTAACCATTGCTATCCCGAGAAAACTACGCAAAAATGATTCAGACCTAACCAATATTAGTAAAGGTATAATAATATAGGTATAATCTCTCATATAATTAGCTTTTTTTTATGATTTAACCGTTTTTTTCGATGTCCAACCTAGCACCATCTAACCTAACCTAACCATTGCTATCCCGAGAAAACTACGCAAAAATGTTTCAGACCTAACAAACATTAATAAAGGTATAATAATACAGGTATAATATCTCATATAATTACCTTTTTTTTATGATTTAACCCGTTTTTTTCGATGTCCAACCTAGCACCATCTAACCTAACCTAACCATTGCTATCCCGAGAAAACTACGCAAAAATGTTTCAGACCTAACAAATATTAGTAAAGGTATAATAATATAGGTATAATCTCTCATATAATTAGCTTTTTTTATGATTTAACACGGTTTGACCGATGTCCAACAAAGCACCATCCAACCTAGCCTTACCATTGCTATGCCGAGAAAACTGCGCAAAAATGATTCAGACCTAACCAATATTAGTAAAGGTATAATAATATATGTATAATCTCTCATATAATTAGCTTTTTTTATGATTTAACACGGTTTGATCGATGTCCAACCTAGCACCATCTAACCTAACCTAACCATTGCTATCCCGAGAAAACTACGCAAAAATGTTTCAGACCTAACAAATATTAGTAAAGGTATAATAATATAGGTATAATCTCTCATATAATTAGCTTTTTTTATGATTTAACACGGTTTGATCGATGTCCAACAAAGCACCATCCAACCTATTCTTACCATTGCTATGCCGAGAAAACTGCGCAAAAATGATTCAGACCTAACCAATATTAGTAAAGGTATAATAATATATGTATAATCTCTCATATAATTAGCTTTTTTTATGATTTAACACGGTTTGATCGATGTCCAGCCTTTTTTTTTTTTTTTTTTTTTTTTTTTTTTTTTTTTTTCGCAGAGAAATGCTGTGACGCATTCGACGCAGGGGATGGGGACTCCCACTGCGGATATGTGGGGCTCGCCGCGCCGAAGATGGTGAGTGCCGCGGCCCTACCCACTAAAACTCTGCGGTGCTCCTCTCCACCACTTTTGACGATGACGTGGGAACTGTACAGACACCACATCACCGTCAGTGGACGTCTGCTCGTGTGTTGCAGACTCCTCTCTGTGGGGGCGTTTACTCGCCCCCCAGGCTGAACAGAGGCCCCTGTAGGGGCTTGTTTAGGCCATTCCACTGCCTTTTGTCGCGATGCGCACGAGCACCATCTAACCTAACCTAACCATTGCTATCCCGAGAAAACTACGCAAAAATGACTCAGACCTGACCAATATTAGTAAAGGTGTAATAATATAGGAATAATCTCTCATATAATTAGCTTTTTTTTATGATTTAATTGTTTTCTCCGATGTCCAACCTAGCACCATCTAACCTAACCTAACCATTGCTATCCCGAGAAAACTACGCAAAAATGTTTCAGACCTAACAAATATAGTAAAGGTATAATAATATAGGTATAATCTCTCATATAATTAGCTTTTTTATGATTTAACCGTTTTTTTCGATGTCCAACCTAGCACCATCTAACCTAACCTAACCATTGCTATCCCGAGAAAACTACGCAAAAATGTTTCAGACCTAACAAATATTAGTAAAGGTATAATAATATAGGTATAATCTCTCATATAATTAGCTTTTTTTATGATTTAACACGGTTTGATCGATGTCCAACCTAGCACCATCTAACCTAACCTAACCATTGCTATCCCGAGAAAACTACGCAAAAATGACTCAGACCTAACCAATATTAGTGAAGGTATAATAATATAGGTATAAACTCTTATATAATTAGCTTTTTTTATGATTTAACCCGTTTGTTTCGATGTCCAACCTAGCACCATCTACCCTAACCTAACCATTGCTATCCCGAGAAAATTACGCAAAAATTTTTGAGACCTAACAAATATTAGTAAAGGTATAATAATACAGGTATAATATCTCATATAATTACCTTTTTTTTATGATTAAACCCGTTTTTTTCGATGTCCAACCTAGCACCATCTAACCTAACCTAACCATTGCTATCCCGAGAAAACTACGCAAAAATGTTTCAGACCTAACAAATATTAGTAAAGGTAAAATAATATAGGTATAATCTCTCATATAATTAGCTTTTTTATGATTTAACCGTTTTTGTCGATGTCCAACCTAGCACCATCTAACTTAACCTAACCATTGCTATCCCGAGAAAACTACGCAAAAATGATTCAGACCTAACAAATATTTATAAAGGTATAATAATATAGGTATAATCTCTCATATAATTAGCTTTTTTTTATGATTTAACCGTTTTTTTCGATGTCCAACCTAGCACCATCTAACCTAACCTAACCATTGCTATCCCGAGAAAACTACGCAAAAATGTTTCAGACCTAACAAATATAGTAAAGGTATAATAATATAGGTATAATCTCTCATATAATTAGCTTTTTTATGATTTAACCGTTTTTTTCGATGTCCAACCTAGCACCATCTAACCTAACCTAACCATTGCTATCCCGAGAAAACTACGCAAAAATGTTTCAGACCTAACAAATATTAGTAAAGGTATAATAATATAGGTATAATCTCTCACATAATTAGCTTTTTTTATGATTTAACACGGTTTGATCGATGTCCAACCTAGCACCATCTAACCTAACCTAACCATTGCTATCCCGAGAAAACTACGCAAAAATGACTCAGACCTAACCAATATTAGTGAAGGTATAATAATATAGGTTTAAACTCTTATATAATTAGCTTTTTTTATGATTTAACCCGTTTGTTTCGATGTCCAACCTAGCACCATCTACCCTAACCTAACCATTGCTATCCCGAGAAAATTACGCAAAATTTTTTAAGACCTAACAAATATTAGTAAAGGTATAATAATACAGGTATAATATCTCATATAATTACCTTTTTTTTATGATCAAACCCGTTTTTTTCGATGTCCAACCTAGCACCATCTAACCTAACCTAACCATTGCTATCCCGAGAAAACTACGCAAAAATGTTTCAGACCTAACAAACATTAATAAAGGTATAATAATACAGGTATAATATCTCATATAATTACCTTTTTTTTATGATTTAACCCGTTTTTTTCGATGTCCAACCTAGCACCATCTAACCTAACCTAACCATTGCTATCCCGAGAAAACTACGCAAAAATGTTTCAGACCTAACAAATATTAGTAAAGGTATAATAATATAGGTATAATCTCTCATGTAATTAGCTTTTTTTATGATTTAACACGGTTTGACCGATGTCCAACAAAGCACCATCCAACCTAACCTTACCATTGCTATGCCGAGAAAACTGCGCAAAAATGATTCAGACCTAACCAATATTAGTAAAGGTATAATAATATATGTATAATCTCTCATATAATTAGCTTTTTTTATGATTTAACACGGTTTGATCGATGTCCAACCTAGCACCATCTAACCTAACCTAACCATTGCTATCCCGAGAAAACTACGCAAAAATGTTTCAGACCTAACAAATATTAGTAAAGGTATAATGATATAGGTATAATCTCTCATATAATTAGCTTTTTTTATGATTTAACACGGTTTGATCGATGTCCAACAAAGCACCATCCAACCTATTCTTACCATTGCTATGCCGAGAAAACTGCGCAAAAATGATTCAGACCTAACCAATATTAGTAAAGGTATAATAATATATGTATAATCTCTCATATAATTAGCTTTTTTTATGATTTAACACGGTTTGATCGATGTCCAACTTTTTTTTTTTTTTTTTTTTTTTTTTTTTCGCAGAGAAATGCTGTGACGCATTCGACGCAGGGGATGGGGACTCCCACTGCGGATATGTGGGGCTCGCCGCGCCGAAGATGGTGAGTGCCGCGGCCCTACCCACTAAAACTCTGCGGTGCTCCTCTCCACCACTTTTGACGATGACGTGGGAACTGTACAGACACCACATCACCGTCAGTGGACGTCTGCTCGTGTGTTGCAGACTCCTCTCTGTGGGGGCGTTTACTCGCCCCCCAGGCTGAACAGAGGCCCCTGTAGGGGCTTGTTTAGGCCATTCCACTGCCTTTTGTCGCGATGCGCACGAGCACCATCTAACCTAACCTAACCATTGCTATCCCGAGAAAACTACGCAAAAATGACTCAGACCTGACCAATATTAGTAAAGGTGTAATAATATAGGAATAATCTCTCATATAATTAGCTTTTTTTATGATTTAACCCGTTTGTTTCGATGTCCAACCTAGCACCATCTACCCTAACCTAACCATTGCTATCCCGAGAAAATTACGCAAAAATTTTTGAGACCTAACAAATATTAGTAAAGGTATAATAATATAGGTATAATCTCTCATATAATTAGCTTTTTTATGATTTAACCGTTTTTTTCGATGTCCAACCTAGCACCATCTAACCTAACCTAACCATTGCTATCCCGAGAAAACTACGCAAAAATGTTTCAGACCTAACAAATATTAGTAAAGGTATAATAATATAGGTATAATCTCTCATATAATTAGCTTTTTTTATGATTTAACACGGTTTGATCGATGTCCAACCTAGCACCATCTAACCTAACCTAACCATTGCTATCCCGAGAAAACTACGCAAAAATGACTCAGACCTAACCAATATTAGTGAAGGTATAATAATATAGGTATAAACTCTTATATAATTAGCTTTTTTTATGATTTAACCCGTTTGTTTCGATGTCCAACCTAGCACCATCTACCCTAACCTAACCATTGCTATCCCGAGAAAATTACGCAAAAATTTTTAAGACCTAACAAATATTAGTAAAGGTATAATAATACAGGTATAATATCTCATATAATTACCTTTTTTTTATGATTTAACCCGTTTTTTTCGATGTCCAACCTAGCACCATCTAACCTAACCTAACCATTGCTATCCCGAGAAAACTACGCAAAAATGTTTCAGACCTAACAAATATTAGTAAAGGTAAAATAATATAGGTATAATCTCTCATATAATTAGCTTTTTTATGATTTAACCGTTTTTGTCGATGTCCAACCTAGCACCATCTAACTTAACCTAACCATTGCTATCCCGAGAAAACTACGCAAAAATGATTCAGACCTAACAAATATTTATAAAGGTATAATAATATAGGTATAATCTCTCATATAATTAGCTTTTTTTTATGATTTAACCGTTTTTTTCGATGTCCAACCTAGCACCATCTAACCTAACCTAACCATTGCTATCCCGAGAAAACTACGCAAAAATGTTTCAGACCTAACAAATATAGTAAAGGTATAATAATATAGGTATAATCTCTCATATAATTAGCTTTTTTATGATTTAACCGTTTTTTTCGATGTCCAACCTAGCACCATCTAACCTAACCTAACCATTGCTATCCCGAGAAAACTACGCAAAAATGTTTCAGACCTAACAAATATTAGTAAAGGTATAATAATATAGGTATAATCTCTCATATAATTAGCTTTTTTTATGATTTAACACGGTTTGATCGATGTCCAACCTAGCACCATCTAACCTAACCTAACCATTGCTATCCCGAGAAAACTACGCAAAAATGACTCAGACCTAACCAATATTAGTGAAGGTATAATAATATAGGTATAAACTCTTATATAATTAGCTTTTTTTATGATTTAACCCGTTTGTTTCGATGTCCAACCTAGCACCATCTACCCTAACCTAACCATTGCTATCCCGAGAAAATTACGCAAAAATTTTTAAGACCTAACAAATATTAGTAAAGGTATAATAATACAGGTATAATATCTCATATAATTACCTTTTTTTTATGATTAAACCCGTTTTTTTCGATGTCCAACCTAGCACCATCTAACCTAACCTAACCATTGCTATCCCGAGAAAACTACGCAAAAATGTTTCAGACCTAACAAACATTAATAAAGGTATAATAATACAGGTATAATATCTCATATAATTACCTTTTTTTTATGATTTAACCCGTTTTTTTCGATGTCCAACCTAGCACCATCTAACCTAACCTAACCATTGCTATCCCGAGAAAACTACGCAAAAATGTTTCAGACCTAACAAATATTAGTAAAGGTATAATAATATAGGTATAATCTCTCATATAATTAGCTTTTTTTATGATTTAACACGGTTTGACCGATGTCCAACAAAGCACCATCCAACCTAACCTTACCATTGCTATGCCGAGAAAACTGCGCAAAAATGATTCAGACCTAACCAATATTAGTAAAGGTATAATAATATATGTATAATCTCTCATATAATTAGCTTTTTTATGATTTAACCGTTTTTTTCGATGTCCAACCTAGCACCATCTAACCTAACCTAACCATTGCTATCCCGAGAAAACTACGCAAAAATGTTTCAGACCTAACAAATATTAGTAAAGGTATAATAATATAGGTATAATCTCTCATATAATTAGCTTTTTTTATGATTTAACACGGTTTGATCGATGTCCAACCTAGCACCATCTAACCTAACCTAACCATTGCTATCCCGAGAAAACTACGCAAAAATGACTCAGACCTAACCAATATTAGTGAAGGTATAATAATATAGGTATAAACTCTTATATAATTAGCTTTTTTTATGATTTAACCCGTTTGTTTCGATGTCCAACCTAGCACCATCTACCCTAACCTAACCATTGCTATCCCGAGAAAATTACGCAAAAATTTTTAAGACCTAACAAATATTAGTAAAGGTATAATAATACAGGTATAATATCTCATATAATTACCTTTTTTTTATGATTAAACCCATTTTTTTCGATGTCCAACCTAGCACCATCTAACCTAACCTAACCATTGCTATCCCGAGAAAACTACGCAAAAATGTTTCAGACCTAACAAATATTAGTAAAGGTAAAATAATATAGGTATAATCTCTCATATAATTAGCTTTTTTATGATTTAACCGTTTTTGTCGATGTCCAACCTAGCACCATCTAACTTAACCTAACCATTGCTATCCCGAGAAAACTACGCAAAAATGATTCAGACCTAACAAATATTTATAAAGGTATAATAATATAGGTATAATCTCTCATATAATTAGCTTTTTTTTATGATTTAACCGTTTTTTTCGATGTCCAACCTAGCACCATCTAACCTAACCTAACCATTGCTATCCCGAGAAAACTACGCAAAAATGTTTCAGACCTAACAAATATTAGTAAAGGTATAATAATATAGGTATAATCTCTCATATAATTAGCTTTTTTTATGATTTAACACGGTTTGATCGATGTCCAACCTAGCACCATCTAACCTAACCTAACCATTGCTATCCCGAGAAAACTACGCAAAAATGACTCAGACCTAACCAATATTAGTGAAGGTATAATAATATAGGTATAAACTCTTATATAATTAGCTTTTTTATGATTTAACCCGTTTGTTTCGATGTCCAACAAAGCACCATCCAACCTAACCTTACCATTGCTATGCCGAGAAAACTGCGCAAAAATGATTCAGACCTAACCAATATTAGTAAAGGTATAATAATATATGTATAATCTCTCATATAATTAGCTTTTTTTATGATTTAACACGGTTTGATCGATGTCCAACCTAGCACCATCTAACCTAACCTAACCATTGCTATCCCGAGAAAACTACGCAAAAATGTTTCAGACCTAACAAATATTAGTAAAGGTAAAATAATATAGGTATAATCTCTCATATAATTAGCTTTTTTATGATTTAACCGTTTTTGTCGATGTCCAACCTAGCACCATCTAACCTAACCTAACCATTGCTATCCCGAGAAAACTACGCAAAAATGATTCAGACCTAACAAATATTTATAAAGGTATAATAATATAGGTATAATCTCTCATATAATTAGCTTTTTTTTATGATTTAACCGTTTTTTTCGATGTCCAACCTAGCACCATCTAACCTAACCTAACCATTGCTATTCCGAGAAAACTACGCAAAAATGTTTCAGACCTAACAAATATTAGTAAAGGTATAATAATATAGGTATAATCTCTTATATAATTAGCTTTTTTTATGATTTAACACGGTTTGATCGATGTCCAACCGAGCACCATATAACCTAAGCTAACCATTGCTATCCCGAGAAAATTACGCAAAAATTATTCAGACCTAACCAATATTAGTAAAGGTATAATAATATATGTAAAATCTCTCATATAAATAGCTTTTTTTATGATTTAACACGGTTTGACCGATGTCCAACAAAGCACCATCCAACCTAACCTTACCATTGCTATGCCGAGACAACTGCGCAAAAATGATTCAGACCTAACCAATATTAGTAAAGGTATAATAATATATGTATGATCTCTCATATAATTAGCTTTTTTTATGATTTAACACGGTTTGATCGATGTCCAACCTAGCACCATCTAACCTTTTTTTTTTTTTTTTTTTTTTTTTTTTTCGGAGGGGGAAATGCATTACGCATACCACCCAGGCGCAGGGGGCGACCCGAGTGGTGATGTGGGACTCCCGTAGCTAATGAGACCACGGTATACCCACTAAAACCCCCCCCCCATCTTCCGCCACGCCGCCTTTCGACGGGGCCACGGGAACGATACACACATCCGCGACCCCGCCAGCGGCCCGAAGACTCCACCATGGGCGCACAACACGTGCGACCTCCTCCTCGGCCCCCACCAGGGCTGTAGCAGACGCCCCCCGAGTCTGCTACTTGGAGGCCATGTGGCAGATCAGGTCTGTGGCTCTGCCATCGACCACACCTCGGCCGCAGAGGATAGGGCAAGCGGCGCACCGTAATACCTACTTTCCTCTTCCTCTGCGGCCCCACCAATGCCGTTCAAATGGAACGGCCCCGCCAGCTCGCAGGGGGGTAGGGAGAGCGGCAACCTACCACAATGCCTCGCCCCCCCGCGATCCGTCCTCGGCCGCAGAGGATAGGGCAAGCGGCGCACCGTAATACCTACTTGCCTCTTCCTCTGCGGCCCCACCTCGGTGCGCATCCGCAGCGGACTCCTCCAGTCCGCTGGGAGCGCCCTCCTCGGGCCAGGCGGCGACACCGGCCGGCACTGGTTGCCTCTTTGCTTCACCGCGGTTGTCCAAGCCGCGGTTACTAGAGCCCCACCGCCACGACAAGGCGTGCAACCATCGGGGGGAGCACCATCTAACCTAACCTAACCATTGCTATCCCGAGAAAACTACGCAAAAATGTTTCAGACCTAACAAATATTCGTAAAGGTATAATAATATAGGTATAATCTGTCATATAATTAGCTTTTTTTATGATTTAACACGGTTTGATCGATGTCCAACAAAGCACCATCCAACCTAACCTTACCATTGCTATGCCGAGAAAACTGCGCAAAAATGATTCAGACCTAACCAATATTAGTAAAGGTATAATAATATATGTATAATTCTCATATAATTAGCTTTTTTTATGATTTAACACGGTTTGATCGATGTCCAACCTAGCACCATCTAACCTAACCTAACCATTGCTATCCCGAGAAAACTACGCAAAAATGTTTCAGACCTAACAAATATTAGTAAAGGTATAATTATATAGATAAAATCTCTCATATAATTAGCTTTTTTTATGATTTAACCGTTTTTTTCGATGTCCAACCTAACACCATCTAACCTAACCTAACCATTGCTATCCCGAGAAAACTACGCAAAAATGATTCAGACCTAACCAATATTTATAAAGGTATAATAATATAGGTATAATCTCTCATATAATTAGCTTTTTTTTATTATTTAACCGTTTTTTTCGATGTCCAACCTAGCACCATCTAACCTAACCTAACCATTGCTATCCCGAGAAAACTACGCAAAAATGTTTCAGACGTAACAAATATTAAGAAAGGTATAATAATATAGGTATAATCTCTCATATAATTAGCTTTTTTATGATTTAACCCGTTTTTTTCGATGTCCAACCTAGCACCATCTAACCTAACCTAACCATTGCTATCCCGAGAAAACTACGCAAAAATGTTTCAGACCTAACAAATATTAGTAAAGGTATAATAATACAGGTATAATATCTCATATAATTACCTTTTTTTATGATTTAACCCGTTTTTTTCGATGTCCAACCTAGCACCATCTAACCTAAGCTAACCATTGCTATCCCGAGAAAATTACGCAAAAATGATTCAGACCTAACCAATATTAGTAAAAGTATAATAATATATGTATAATCTCTCATATAATTAGCTTTTTTTATGATTTAACACGGTTTGATCGATGTCCAACCTAGCACCATCTAACCTAACCGAACCATTGCTATCCCAAGAAAACTACGCAAAAATGTTTCAGACCTAACAAATATTAGTAAAGGTATAATAATATAGGTATAATCTCTCATATAATTAGCTTTTTTTATGATTTAACACGGTTTGATCGATGTCCAACAAAGCACCATCCAACCTAACCTTACCATTGCTATGCCGAGAGAACTGCGCAAAAATGATTCAGACCTAACCAATATTAGTAAAGGTATAATAATATATGTATAATCTCTCATATAATTAGCTTTTTTTATGATTTAACACGGTTTGATCGATGTCCAACCAGCACCATCTAACCTAACCTAACCAGTGCTATCCCGAGAAAACTACGCAAAAATGTTTCAGACCTAACAAATATTAGTAAAGGTATAATAATATAGGTATAATCTCTCATATAATTAGCTTTTTTATGATTTAACACGGTTTGATCGATGTCCAACAAAGCACCATCCAACCTAACCTAACCATTGCTATCCCGAGAAAACTACGCAAAAATGTTTCAGACCTAACAAATATTAGTAAAGGTATAATAATATAGGTATAATCTCTCATATAATTAGCTTTTTTTATGATTTAACCCTATTTTTTCGATGTCCAACCTAGCACCATCTAACCTAACCTAACCATTGCTATCCTGAGAAAACTACGCAAAAATGATTCAGACCTAACCAATATTAGTAAAGGTATAATAATATAGGTATAATCTCTCATATAATTAGCTTTTTTTTATGATTTAACCGTTTTTTTCGATGTCCAACCTAGCACCATCTAACCTAACCTAACCATTGCTATCCCGAGAAAACTACGCAAAAATGTTTCAGACCTATTAAAATATATTAGTAAAGGTATAATAATATAGGTATAATCTCTCATATAATTAGCTTTTTTTATGATTTAACCCGTTTTTTTCGATGTCCAGCCTAGCACCATCTAACCTAACCTAACCATTGCTATCCCGAGAAAATTACGCAAAAATGTTTCAGACCTAACAAATATAAATAAAGGTATAATAATATAGGTATAAACTCTTATATAATTAGCTTTTTTTTATGATTTAACCCGTTTATTTCGATGTCCAACCTAGCACCATCTACCCTAACCTAACCATTGCTATCCCGAGAAAATTACGCAAAAATTTTTCAGACCTAGCAAATATTAGTACAGGTATAATAATACAGGTATAATATCTCATATAATTACCTTTTTTTTATGATTTAACCCGTTTTTTTCGATGTTCAACCTAGCACCATCTAACCTAACCTAACCATTGCTATCCCGAGAAAACTACGCAAAAATGATTCAGACCTAACAAATATTAGTGAAGGTATAATAATATAGGTATAATCTCTCATATAATTAGCTTTTTTTATGATTTAACCCGTTTGTTTCGATGTCCAACCTAGCACCATCTACCCTAACTTAACCATTGCTATCCCGAGAAAATTACGCAAAAATTTTTAAGACCTAACAAATATTAGTAAAGGTATAATAATACAGGTATAATATCTCATATAATTACCTTTTTTTTATGATTAAACCCGTTTTTTTCGATGTCCAACCTAGCACCATCTAACCTAACCTAACCATTGCTATCCCGAGAAAACTACGCAAAAATGTTTCAGACCTAACAAATATTAGTAAAGGTAAAATAATATAGGTAAATTCTCTCATATAATTAGCTTTTTTATGATTTAACCGTTTTTGTCGATGTCCAACCTAGCACCATCTAACTTAACCTAACCATTGCTATCCCGAGAAAACTACGCAAAAATGATTCAGACCTAACAAATATTTATAAAGGTATAATAATATAGGTATAATCTCTCATATAATTAGCTTTTTTTTATGATTTAACCGTTTTTTTCGATGTCCAACCTAGCACCATCTAACCTAACCTAACCATTGCTATCCCGAGAAAACTACGCAAAAATGTTTCAGACCTAACAAATATTAGTAAAGGTATAATAATATAGGTATAATCTCTCATATTATTAGCTTTTTTTATGATTTAACACGGTTTGATCGATGTCCAACCTAGCACCATCTAACCTAACCTAACCATTGCTATCCCGAGAAAACTACGCAAAAATGACTCAGACCTAACCAATATTAGTGAAGGTATAATAATATAGGTATAAACTCTTATATAATTAGCTTTTTTTATGATTTAACCCGTTTGTTTCGATGTCCAACAAAGCACCATCCAACCTAACCTTACCATTGCTATGCCGAGAAAACTGCGCAAAAATGATTCAGACCTAACCAATATTAGTAAAGGTATAATAATATATGTATAATCTCTCATATAATTAGCTTTTTTTATGATTTAACACGGTTTGATCGATGTCCAACCTAGCACCATCTAACCTAACCTAACCATTGCTATCCCGAGAAAACTACGCAAAAATGTTTGAGACCTAACAAATATTAGTAAAGGTAAAATAATATAGGTATAATCTCTCATATAATTAGCTTTTTTATGATTTAACCGTTTTTGTCGATGTCCAACCTAGCACCATCTAACCTAACCTAACCATTGCTATCCCGAGAAAACTACGCAAAAATGATTCAGACCTAACAAATATTTATAAAGGTATAATAATATAGGTATAATCTCTCATATAATTAGCTTTTTTTTTATGATTTAACCGTTTTTTTCGATGTCCAACCTAGCACCATCTAACCTAACCTAACCATTGCTATCCCGAGAAAACTACGCAAAAATGTTTCAGACCTAACAAATATTAGTAAAGGTATAATAATATAGGTATAATCTCTCATATAATTAGCTTTTTTTATGATTTAACACGGTTTGATCGATGTCCAACCGAGCACCATATAACCTAAGCTAACCATTGCTATCCCGAGAAAATTACGCAAAAATTATTCAGACCTAACCAATATTAGTAAAGGTATAATAATATATGTAAAATCTCTCATATAATTAGCTTTTTTTATGATTTAACACGGTTTGACCGATGTCCAACAAAGCACCATCCAACCTAACCTTACCATTGCTATGCCGAGACAACTGCGCAAAAATGATTCAGACCTAACCAATATTAGTAAAGGTATAATAATATATGTATGATCTCTCATATAATTAGCTTTTTTTATGATTTAACACGGTTTGATCGATGTCCAACCTAGCACCATCTAACCTAACCTAACCATTGCTATCCCGAGAAAACTACGCAAAAATGTTTCAGACCTAACAAATATTCGTAAAGGTATAATAATATAGGTATAATCTGTCATATAATTAGCTTTTTTTATGATTTAACACGGTTTGATCGATGTCCAACAAAGCACCATCCAACCTAACCTTACCATTGCTATGCCGAGAAAACTGCGCAAAAATGATTCAGACCTAACCAATATTAGTAAAGGTAAAATAATATAGGTAAATTCTCTCATATAATTAGCTTTTTTATGATTTAACCGTTTTTGTCGATGTCCAACCTAGCACCATCTAACTTAACCTAACCATTGCTATCCCGAGAAAACTACGCAAAAATGTTTCAGACCTAACAAATATTAGTAAAGGTATAATTATATAGATAAAATCTCTCATATAATTAGCTTTTTTTATGATTTAACCGTTTTTTTCGATGTCCAACCTAACACCATCTAACCTAACCTAACCATTGCTATCCCGAGAAAACTACGCAAAAATGATTCAGACCTAACCAATATTTATAAAGGTATAATAATATAGATAAAATCTCTCATATAATTAGCTTTTTTTATGATTTAACCGTTTTTTTCGATGTCCAACCTAACACCATCTAACCTAACCTAACCATTGCTATCCCGAGAAAACTACGCAAAAATTATTCAGACCTAACCAATATTAGTAAAGGTATAATAATATATGTATGATCTCTCATATAATTAGCTTTTTTTATGATTTAACACGGTTTGATCGATGTCCAACCTAGCACCATCTAACCTAACCTAACCATTGCTATCCCGAGAAAACTACGCAAAAATTATTCAGACCTAACCAATATTAGTAAAGGTATAATAATATATGTAAAATCTCTCATATAATTAGCTTTTTTTTATGATTTAACACGGTTTGACCGATGTCCAACAAAGCACCATCCAACCTAACCTTACCATTGCTATGCCGAGACAACTGCGCAAAAATGATTCAGACCTAACCAATATTAGTAAAGATATAATAATATATGTATGATCTCTCATATAATTAGCTTTTTTTATGATTTAACACGGTTTGATCGATGTCCAACCTAGCACCATCTAACCTAACCTAACCATTGCTATCCCGAGAAAACTACGCAAAAATGTTTCAGACCTAACAAATATTCGTAAAGGTATAATAATATAGGTATAATCTGTCATATAATTAGCTTTTTTTATGATTTAACACAGTTTGATCGATGTCCAACAAAGCACCATCCAACCTAACCTTACCATTGCTATGCCGAGAAAACTGCGCAAAAATGATTCAGACCTAACCAATATTAGTAAAGGTATAATAATATATGTATAATTCTCATATAATTAGCTTTTTTTATGATTTAACACGGTTTGATCGATGTCCAACCTAGCACCATCTAACCTAACCTAACCATTGCTATCCCGAGAAAACTACGCAAAAATGTTTCAGACCTAACAAATATTAGTAAAGGTATAATTATATAGATAAAATCTCTCATATAATTAGCTTTTTTTATGATTTAACCGTTTTTTTCGATGTCCAACCTAACACCATCTAACCTAACCTAACCATTGCTATCCCGAGAAAACTACGCAAAAATGATTCAGACCTAACCAATATTTATAAAGGTATAATAATATAGGTATAATCTCTCATATAATTAGCTTTTTTTTATGATTTAACCGTTTTTTTCGATGTCCAACCTAGCACCATCTAACCTAACCTAACCATTGCTATCCCGAGAAAACTACGCAAAAATGTTTCAGACGTAACAAATATTAAGAAAGGTATAATAATATAGGTATAATCTCTCATATAATTAGCTTTTTTATGATTTAACCCGTTTTTTTCGATGTCCAACCTAGCACCATCTAACCTAACCTAACCATTGCTATCCCGAGAAAACTACGCAAAAATGTTTCAGACCTAACAAATATTAGTAAAGGTATAATAATACAGGTATAATATCTCATATAATTACCTTTTTTTATGATTTAACCCGTTTTTTTCGATGTCCAACCTAGCACCATCTAACCTAACCTAACCATTGCTATCCCGAGAAAATTACGCAAAAATGATTCAGACCTAACCAATATTAGTAAAAGTATAATAATATATGTATAATCTCTCATATAATTAGCTTTTTTTATGATTTAACACGGTTTGATCGATGTCCAACCTAGCACCATCTAACCTAACCGAACCATTGCTATCCCAAGAAAACTACGCAAAAATGTTTCAGACCTAACAAATATTAGTAAAGGTATAATAATATAGGTATAATCTCTCATATAATTAGCTTTTTTTATGATTTAACACGGTTTGATCGATGTCCAACAAAGCACCATCCAACCTAACCTTACCATTGCTATGCCGAGAGAACTGCGCAAAAATGATTCAGACCTAACCAATATTAGTAAAGGTATAATAATATATGTATAATCTCTCATATAATTAGCTTTTTTTATGATTTAACACGGTTTGATCGATGTCCAACCAGCACCATCTAACCTAACCTAACCATTGCTATCCCGAGAAAACTACGCAAAAATGTTTCAGACCTAACAAATATTAGTAAAGGTATAATAATATAGGTATAATCTCCCATATAATTAGCTACTTTTTATGATTTAACACGGTTTGATCGATGTCTAACAAAGCACCATCGAACCTAACCTAACCATTGCTATCCCGAGAAAACTACGCAAAAATGATTCAGACCTAACCAATATTAGTAAAGATATAATAATATAGGTATAATCTCTCATATAATTAGCTTTTTTATGATTTAACACGGTTTGATCGATGTCCAACCTAGCACCATCTAACCTAACCTAACCATTGCTATCCCGAGAAAACTACGCAAAAATGTTTCAGACCTAACAAATATTAGTAAAGGTATAATAATATAGGTATAATCTCTCATATAATTAGCTTTTTTATGATTTAACACGGTTTGATCGATGTCCAACAAAGCACCATCCAACCTAACCTAACCATTGCTATCCCGAGAAAACTACGCAAAAATGTTTCAGACCTAACAAATATTAGTAAAGGTATAATAATATAGGTATAATCTCTCATATAATTAGCTTTTTTTATGATTTAACCCTATTTTTTCGATGTCCAACCTAGCACCATCTAACCTAACCTAACCATTGCTATCCTGAGAAAACTACGCAAAAATGATTCAGACCTAACCAATATTAGTAAAGGTATAATAATATAGGTATAATCTCTCATATAATTAGCTTTTTTGTATGATTTAACCGTTTTTTTCGATGTCCAACCTAGCACCATCTAACCTAACCTAACCATTGCTATCCCGAGAAAACTACGCAAAAATGTTTCAGACCTATTAAAATATATTAGTAAAGGTATAATAATATAGGTATAATCTCTCATATAATTAGCTTTTTTTATGATTTAACCCGTTTTTTTCGATGTCCAGCCTAGCACCATCTAACCTAACCTAACCATTGCTATCCCGAGAAAATTACGCAAAAATGTTTCAGACCTAACAAATATAAATAAAGGTATAATAATATAGGTATAAACTCTTATATAATTAGCTTTTTTTTATGATTTAACCCGTTTATTTCGATGTCCAACCTAGCACCATCTACCCTAACCTAACCATTGCTATCCCGAGAAAATTACGCAAAAATTTTTCAGACCTAGCAAATATTAGTACAGGTATAATAATATAGGTATAATCTCTCATATAATTAGCTTTTTTTATGATTTAACACGGTTTGACCGATGTCCAACAAAGCACCATCCAACCTAACCTTACCATTGCTATGCCGAGAAAACTGCGCAAAAATGATTCAGACCTAACCAATATTAGTAAAGGTACAATAATATATGTATAATCTCTCATATAATTAGCTTTTTTTATGATTTAACACGGTTTGATCGATGTCCAACCTAGCACCATCTAACCTAACCTAACCATTGCTATCCCGAGAAAACTACGCAAAAATGTTTCAGACCTAACAAATATTAGTAAAGGTAAAATAATATAGGTATAATCTCTCATATAATTAGCTTTTTTTATGATTTAACCCGTTTTTTTCGATGTCCAACCTAGCACCATCTAACCTAAGTTAACCATTGCTATCCCGAGAAAACTACGCAAAAATGACTCAGACCTAACCAATGTTAGTAAAGTAATAATAATATAGGTATAATCTCTCATATAATTAGCTTTTTTTATGATTTAACACGGTTTGATCGATGTCCAACCTAGCACCATCTAACCTAACCTAACCATTGCTATCCCGAGAAAACTACGCAAAAATGACTCAGACCTAACCAATATTAGTAAAGGTATAATAATATAGGTATAATCTCTCAAATAATTAGCTTTTTTTATGATTTAACCCGTTTTTTTTCGATGTCCAACCTAGCACCATCTAACCTAACCTAACCATTGCTATCCCGAGAAAACTACGCAAAAATGATTCAGACCTAACCAGTATTAGTAAAGGTATAATAATATAGGTATAATCTCTCATATAATTAGCTTCTTTTTATGATTTAACACGGTTTGATCGATGTCTAACAAAGCACCATCGAGCCTAACCTAACCATTGCTATCCCGAGAAAACTACGCAAAAATGTTTCAGACCTAACAAATATTAGTAAAGGTAAAATAATATAGGTATAATCTCTCATATAATAAGCTTTTTTTATGATTTAACCCGTTTTTTTCGATGTCCAACCTAGCACCATCTAACCTAAGTTAACCATTGCTATCCCGAGAAAACTACGCAAAAATGACTCAGACCTAACCAATGTTAGTAAAGTAATAATAATATAGGTATAATCTCTCATATAATTAGCTTTTTTTATGATTTAACACGGTTTGATCGATGTCCAACCTAGCACCATCTAACCTAACCTAACCATTGCTATCCCGAGAAAACTACGCAAAAATGACTCAGACCTAACCAATATTAGTAAAGGTATAATAATATAGGTATAATCTCTCAAATAATTAGCTTTTTTTATGATTTAACCCGTTTTTTTTCGATGTCCAACCTAGCACCATCTAACCTAACCTAACCATTGCTATCCCGAGAAAACTACGCAAAAATGATTCAGACCTAACCAGTATTAGTAAAGGTATAATAATATAGGTATAATCTCTCATATAATTAGCTTCTTTTTATGATTTAACACGGTTTGATCGATGTCTAACAAAGCACCATCGAGCCTAACCTAACCATTGCTATCCCGAGAAAACTACGCAAAAATGATTCAGACCTAACCAATATTAGTAAAGATATAATAATATAGGTATAATCTCTCATATAATTAGCTTTTTTATGATTTAACACGGTTTGATCGATGTCCAACAAAGCACCATCCAACCGAACATTACCATTGCTATGCCGAGAAAACTGCGCAAAAATGATTCAGACCTAACCAATATTAGTAAAGGTATAATAATATAGGAATAATCTCTCATATAATTAGCTTTTTTTTATGATTTAATCGTTTTTTTCGATGTCCAACCTAGCACCATCTAACCTAACCTAACCATTGCTATCCCGAGAAAACTACGCAAAAATGATTCAGACCTAACCAATATTAGTAAAGGTATAATAATATAGGTATAATATCTCATATAATTACCTTTTTTTTATGATTTAACCCGTTTTTTTCGATGTCCAACCTAGCACCATCTAACCTAACCTAACCATTGCTATCCCGAGAAAACTACGCAAAAATGATTCAGACCTAACCAATATTAGTAAAGGTATAATAATATAGGTATAATCTCTCATATAATTAGCTTTTTTTTATGATTTAACCGTTTTTTTCGATGTCCAACCTAGCACCATCTAACCTAACCTAACCATTGCTATCCCGAGAAAACTACGCAAAAATGTTTCAGACCTAACAAACATTAATAAAGGTATAATAATACAGGTATAATATCTCATATAATTACCTTTTTTTTATGATTTAACCCGTTTTTTTCGATGTCCAACCTAGCACCATCTAACCTAACCTAACCATTGCTATCCCGAGAAAACTACGCAAAAATGTTTCAGACCTAACAAATATTAGTAAAGGTATAATAATATAGGTATAATCTCTCATATAATTAGCTTTTTTTATGATTTAACACGGTTTGACCGATGTCCAACAAAGCACCATCCAACCTAACCTTACCATTGCTATGCCGAGAAAACTGCGCAAAAATGATTCAGACCTAACCAATATTAGTAAAGGTATAATAATATATGTATAATCTCTCATATAATTAGCTTTTTTTATGATTTAACACGGTTTGATCGGTGTCCAACCTAGCACCATCTAACCTAACCTAACCATTGCTATCCCGAGAAAACTACGCAAAAATGTTTCAGACCTAACAAATATTAGTAAAGGTATAATAATATAGGTATAATCTCTCATATAATTAGCTTTTTTTATGATTTAACACGGTTTGATCGATGTCCAACAAAGCACCATCCAACCTATTCTTACCATTGCTATGCCGAGAAAACTGCGCAAAAATGATTCAGACCTAACAAATATTAGTAAAGGTATAATAATATATGTATAATCTCTCATATAATTAGCTTTTTTTATGATTTAACACGGTTTGATCGATGTCCAACCTTTTTTTTTTTTTTTTTTTTTTTTTTCGCAGAGAAATGCTGTGACGCATTCGACGCAGGGGATGGGGACTCCCACTGCGGATATGTGGGGCTCGCCGCGCCGAAGATGGTGAGTGCCGCGGCCCTACCCACTAAAACTCTGCGGTGCTCCTCTCCACCACTTTTGACGATGACGTGGGAACTGTACAGACACCACATCACCGTCAGTGGACGTCTGCTCGTGTGTTGCAGACTCCTCTCTGTGGGGGCGTTTACTCGCCCCCCAGGCTGAACAGAGGCCCCTGTAGGGGCTTGTTTAGGCCATTCCACTGCCTTTTGTCGCGATGCGCACGAGCACCATCTAACCTAACCTAACCATTGCTATCCCGAGAAAACTACGCAAAAATGACTCAGACCTGACCAATATTAGTAAAGGTGTAATAATATAGGAATAATCTCTCATATAATTAGCTTTTTTTTATGATTTAATTGTTTTCTCCGATGTCCAACCTAGCACCATCTAACCTAACCTAACCATTGCTATCCCGAGAAAACTACGCAAAAATGTTTCAGACCTAACAAATATAGTAAAGGTATAATAATATAGGTATAATCTCTCATATAATTAGCTTTTTTATGATTTAACCGTTTTTTTCGATGTCCAACCTAGCACCATCTAACCTAACCTAACCATTGCTATCCCGAGAAAACTACGCAAAAATGTTTCAGACCTAACAAATATTAGTAAAGGTATAATAATATAGGTATAATCTCTCATATAATTAGCTTTTTTTATGATTTAACACGGTTTGATCGATGTCCAACCTAGCACCATCTAACCTAACCTAACCATTGCTATCCCGAGAAAACTACGCAAAAATGACTCAGACCTAACCAATATTAGTGAAGGTATAATAATATAGGTATAAACTCTTATATAATTAGCTTTTTTTATGATTTAACCCGTTTGTTTCGATGTCCAACCTAGCACCATCTACCCTAACCTAACCATTGCTATCCCGAGAAAATTACGCAAAAATTTTTAAAACCTAACAAATATTAGTAAAGGTATAATAATACAGGTATAATATCTCATATAATTACCTTTTTTTTATGATTAAACCCGTTTTTTTCGATGTCCAACCTAGCACCATCTAACCTAACCTAACCATTGCTATCCCGAGAAAACTACGCAAAAATGTTTCAGACCTAACAAATATTAGTAAAGGTAAAATAATATAGGTATAATCTCTCATATAATTAGCTTTTTTATGATTTAACCGTTTTTGTCGATGTCCAACCTAGCACCATCTAACTTAACCTAACCATTGCTATCCCGAGAAAACTACGCAAAAATGATTCAGACCTAACAAATATTTATAAAGGTATAATAATATAGGTATAATCTCTCATATAATTAGCTTTTTTTTATGATTTAATTGTTTTTTTCGATGTCCAACCTAGCACCATCTAACCTAACCTAACCATTGCTATCCCGAGAAAACTACGCAAAAATGTTTCAGACCTAACAAATATTAGTAAAGGTATAATAATATAGGTATAATCTCTCATATAATTAGCTTTTTTTATGATTTAACACGGTTTGATCGATGTCCAACCTAGCACCATCTAACCTAACCTAACCATTGCTATCCCGAGAAAACTACGCAAAAATGACTCAGACCTAACCAATATTAGTGAAGGTATAATAATATAGGTATAAACTCTTATATAATTAGCTTTTTTTATGATTTAACCCGTTTGTTTCGATGTCCAACAAAGCACCATCCAACCTAACCTTACCATTGCTATGCCGAGAAAACTGCGCAAAAATGATTCAGACCTAACCAATATTAGTAAAGGTATAATAATATATGTATAATCTCTCATATAATTAGCTTTTTTTATGATTTAACACGGTTTGATCGATGTCCAACGTAGCACCATCTAACCTAACCTAACCATTGCTATCCCGAGAAAACTACGCAAAAATGTTTCAGACCTAACAAATATTAGTAAAGGTAAAATAATATAGGTATAATCTCTCATATAAATAGCTTTTTTATGATTTAACCGTTTTTGTCGATGTCCAACCTAGCACCATCTAACCTAACCTAACCATTGCTATCCCGAGAAAACTACGCAAAAATGATTCAGACCTAACAAATATTTATAAAGGTATAATAATATAGGTATAATCTCTCATATAATTAGCTTTTTTTTTATGATTTAACCGTTTTTTTCGATGTCCAACCTAGCACCATCTAACCTAACCTAACCATTGCTATCCCGAGAAAACTACGCAAAAATGTTTCAGACCTAACAAATATTAGTAAAGGTATAATAATATAGGTATAATCTCTCATATAATTAGCTTTTTTTATGATTTAACACGGTTTGATCGATGTCCAACCGAGCACCATATAACCTTTTTTTTTTTTTTTTTTTTTTCCGGAGGGGGAAATGCATTACGCATACCACCCAGGCGCAGGGGGCGACCCGAGCGGTGATGTGGGACTCCCGTAGCTAATGAGACCACGGTATACCCACTAAAACCCCCCCCATCTTCCGCCACGCCGCCTTTTGACGGGGCCACGGGAACGATACACACATCCGCGACCCCGCCAGCGGCCCGAAGACTCCACGATGGGCGCACAACACGTGCGCCCTCCTCCTCGGCCCCCACCAGGGCTGTAGCAGACGCCCCCCGAGTCTGCTACTTGGAGGCCATGTGGCAGATCAAGTCTGTGGCTCTGCCACCGACCACACCTCGGCCGCAGAGGATAGGGCAAGCGGCGCACCGTAATACCTACTTGCCTCTTCCTCTGCGGCCCCACCAATGCCGTTCAAACGGAACGGCCCCGCCAGCTCGCAGGGGGGTAGGGAGAGCGGCTACCTACCACGATGCCTCTCCCCCCCGCGATCCGTCCTCGGCCGCAGAGGATAGGGCAAGCGGCGCACCGTAATACCTACTTGCCTCTTCCTCTGCGGTCCCACCTCGGTGCGCATCCGCAGCGGACTCCTCCAGTCCGCTGGGAGCGCCCTCCTCGGGCCAGGCGGCGACACCGGCCGGCCCTGGTTGCCTCTTTGCTTCACCGCGGTTCTCCAAGCCGCGGTTACTAGAGCCCCACCGCCACGACAAGGCGTGCAACCATCGGGGGGAGCACCATATAACCTAAGCTAACCATTGCTATCCCGAGAAAATTACGCAAAAATTATTCAGACCTAACCAATATTAGTAAAGGTATAATAATATATGTAAAATCTCTCATATAATTAGCTTTTTTTATGATTTAACACGGTTTGACCGATGTCCAACAAAGCACCATCCAACCTAACCTTACCATTGCTATGCCGAGACAACTGCGCAAAAATGATTCAGACCTAACCAATATTAGTAAAGGTATAATAATATATGTATGATCTCTCATATAATTAGCTTTTTTTATGATTTAACACGGTTTGATCGATGTCCAACCTAGCACCATCTAACCTAACCTAACCATTGCTATCCCGAGAAAACTACGCAAAAATGTTTCAGACCTAACAAATATTCGTAAAGGTATAATAATATAGGTATAATCTGTCATATAATTAGCTTTTTTTATGATTTAACACGGTTTGATCGATGTCCAACAAAGCACCATCCAACCTAACCTTACCATTGCTATGCCGAGAAAACTGCGCAAAAATGATTCAGACCTAACCAATATTAGTAAAGGTATAATAATATATGTATAATTCTCATATAATTAGCTTTTTTTATGATTTAACACGGTTTCATCGATGTCCAACCTAGCACCATCTAACCTAACCTAACCATTGCTATCCCGAGAAAACTACGCAAAAATGTTTCAGACCTAACAAATATTAGTAAAGGTATAATTATATAGATAAAATCTCTCATATAATTAGCTTTTTTTATGATTTAACCGTTTTTTTCGATGTCCAACCTAACACCATCTAACCTAACCTAACCATTGCTATCCCGAGAAAACTACGCAAAAATGATTCAGACCTAACCAATATTTATAAAGGTATAATAATATAGGTATAATCTCTCATATAATTAGCTTTTTTTTATGATTTAACCGTTTTTTTCGATGTCCAACCTAGCACCATCTAACCTAACCTAACCATTGCTATCCCGAGAAAACTACGCAAAAATGTTTCAGACGTAACAAATATTAAGAAAGGTATAATAATATAGGTATAATCTCTCATATAATTAGCTTTTTTATGATTTAACCCGTTTTTTTCGATGTCCAACCTAGCACCATCTAACCTAACCTAACCATTGCTATCCCGAGAAAACTACGCAAAAATGTTTCAGACCTAACAAATATTAGTAAAGGTATAATAATACAGGTATAATATCTCATATAATTACCTTTTTTTATGATTTAACCCGTTTTTTTCGATGTCCAACCTAGCACCATCTAACCTAAGCTAACCATTGCTATCCCGAGAAAATTACGCAAAAATGATTCAGACCTAACCAATATTAGTAAAAGTATAATAATATATGTATAATCTCTCATATAATTAGCTTTTTTTATGATTTAACACGGTTTGATCGATGTCCAACCTAGCACCATCTAACCTAACCGAACCATTGCTATCCCAAGAAAACTACGCAAAAATGTTTCAGACCTAACAAATATTAGTAAAGGTATAATAATATATGTATAATCTCTCATATAATTAGCTTTTTTTATGATTTAACACGGTTTGATCGATGTCCAACCGAGCACCATATAACCTAAGCTAACCATTGCTATCCCGAGAAAATTACGCAAAAATTATTCAGACCTAACCAATATTAGTAAAGGTATAATAATATATGTAAAATCTCTCATATAATTAGCTTTTTTTTATGATTTAACACGGTTTGACCGATGTCCAACAAAGCACCATCCAACCTAACCTTACCATTGCTATGCCGAGACAACTGCGCAAAAATGATTCAGACCTAACCAATATTAGTAAAGGTATAATAATATATGTATGATCTCTCATATAATTAGCTTTTTTTATGATTTAACACGGTTTGATCGATGTCCAACCTAGCACCATCTAACCTAACCTAACCATTGCTATCCCGAGAAAACTACGCAAAAATGTTTCAGACCTAACAAATATTCGTAAAGGTATAATAATATAGGTATAATCTGTCATATAATTAGCTTTTTTTATGATTTAACACAGTTTGATCGATGTCCAACAAAGCACCATCCAACCTAACCTTACCATTGCTATGCCGAGAAAACTGCGCAAAAATGATTCAGACCTAACCAATATTAGTAAAGGTATAATAATATATGTATAATTCTCATATAATTAGCTTTTTTTATGATTTAACACGGTTTGATCGATGTCCAACCTAGCACCATCTAACCTAACCTAACCATTGCTATCCCGAGAAAACTACGCAAAAATGTTTCAGACCTAACAAATATTAGTAAAGGTATAATTATATAGATAAAATCTCTCATATAATTAGCTTTTTTTATGATTTAACCGTTTTTTTCGATGTCCAACCTAACACCATCTAACCTAACCTAACCATTGCTATCCCGAGAAAACTACGCAAAAATGATTCAGACCTAACCAATATTTATAAAGGTATAATAATATAGGTATAATCTCTCATATAATTAGCTTTTTTTTATTATTTAACCGTTTTTTTCGATGTCCAACCTAGCACCATCTAACCTAACCTAACCATTGCTATCCCGAGAAAACTACGCAAAAATGTTTCAGACGTAACAAATATTAAGAAAGGTATAATAATATAGGTATAATCTCTCATATAATTAGCTTTTTTATGATTTAACCCGTTTTTTTCGATGTCCAACCTAGCACCATCTAACCTAATCTAACCATTGCTATCCCGAGAAAACTACGCAAAAATGTTTCAGACCTAACAAATATTAGTAAAGGTATAATAATACAGGTATAATATCTCATATAATTACCTTTTTTTATGATTTAACCCGTTTTTTTCGATGTCCAACCTAGCACCATCTAACCTAAGCTAACCATTGCTATCCCGAGAAAATTACGCAAAAATGATTCAGACCTAACCAATATTAGTAAAAGTATAATAATATATGTATAATCTCTCATATAATTAGCTTTTTTTATGATTTAACACGGTTTGATCGATGTCCAACCTAGCACCATCTAACCTAACCGAACCATTGCTATCCCAAGAAAACTACGCAAAAATGTTTCAGACCTAACAAATATTAGTAAAGGTATAATAATATAGGTATAATCTCTCATATAATTAGCTTTTTTTATGATTTAACACGGTTTGATCGATGTCCAACAAAGCACCATCCAACCTAACCTTACCATTGCTATGCCGAGAGAACTGCGCAAAAATGATTCAGACCTAACCAATATTAGTAAAGGTATAATAATATATGTATAATCTCTCATATAATTAGCTTTTTTTATGATTTAACACGGTTTGATCGATGTCCAACCAGCACCATCTAACCTAACCTAACCATTGCTATCCCGAGAAAACTACGCAAAAATGTTTCAGACCTAACAAATATTAGTAAAGGTATAATAATATAGGTATAATCTCCCATATAATTAGCTACTTTTTATGATTTAACACGGTTTGATCGATGTCTAACAAAGCACCATCGAACCTAACCTAACCATTGCTATCCCGAGAAAACTACGCAAAAATGATTCAGACCTAACCAATATTAGTAAAGATATAATAATATAGGTATAATCTCTCATATAATTAGCTTTTTTATGATTTAACACGGTTTGATCGATGTCCAACCTAGCACCATCTAACCTAACCGAACCATTGCTATCCCAAGAAAACTACGCAAAAATGTTTCAGACCTAACAAATATTAGTAAAGGTATAATAATATAGGTATAATCTCTCATATAATTAGCTTTTTTTATGATTTAACACGGTTTGATCGATGTCCAACAAAGCACCATCCAACCTAACCTTACCATTGCTATGCCGAGAGAACTGCGCAAAAATGATTCAGACCTAACCAATATTAGTAAAGGTATAATAATATATGTATAATTCTCATATAATTAGCTTTTTTTATGATTTAACACGGTTTGATCGATGTCCAACCTAGCACCATCTAACCTAACCTAACCATTGCTATCCCGAGAAAACTACGCAAAAATGTTTCAGACCTAACAAATATTAGTAAAGGTATAATTATATAGATAAAATCTCTCATATAATTAGCTTTTTTTATGATTTAACCGTTTTTTTCGATGTCCAACCTAACACCATCTAACCTAACCTAACCATTGCTATCCCGAGAAAACTACGCAAAAATGATTCAGACCTAACCAATATTTATAAAGGTATAATAATATAGGTATAATCTCTCATATAATTAGCTTTTTTTTATGATTTAACCGTTTTTTTCGATGTCCAACCTAGCACCATCTAACCTAACCTAACCATTGCTATCCCGAGAAAACTACGCAAAAATGTTTCAGACGTAACAAATATTAAGAAAGGTATAATAATATAGGTATAATCTCTCATATAATTAGCTTTTTTATGATTTAACCCGTTTTTTTCGATGTCCAACCTAGCACCATCTAACCTAATCTAACCATTGCTATCCCGAGAAAACTACGCAAAAATGTTTCAGACCTAACAAATATTAGTAAAGGTATAATAATACAGGTATAATATCTCATATAATTACCTTTTTTTATGATTTAACCCGTTTTTTTCGATGTCCAACCTAGCACCATCTAACCTAAGCTAACCATTGCTATCCCGAGAAAATTACGCAAAAATGATTCAGACCTAACCAATATTAGTAAAAGTATAATAATATATGTATAATCTCTCATATAATTAGCTTTTTTTATGATTTAACACGGTTTGATCGATGTCCAACCTAGCACCATCTAACCTAACCGAACCATTGCTATCCCAAGAAAACTACGCAAAAATGTTTCAGACCTAACAAATATTAGTAAAGGTATAATAATATAGGTATAATCTCTCATATAATTAGCTTTTTTTATGATTTAACACGGTTTGATCGATGTCCAACAAAGCACCATCCAACCTAACCTTACCATTGCTATGCCGAGAGAACTGCGCAAAAATGATTCAGACCTAACCAATATTAGTAAAGGTATAATAATATATGTATAATCTCTCATATAATTAGCTTTTTTTATGATTTAACACGGTTTGATCGATGTCCAACCAGCACCATCTAACCTAACCTAACCATTGCTATCCCGAGAAAACTACGCAAAAATGTTTCAGACCTAACAAATATTAGTAAAGGTATAATAATATAGGTATAATCTCCCATATAATTAGCTACTTTTTATGATTTAACACGGTTTGATCGATGTCTAACAAAGCACCATCGAACCTAACCTAACCATTGCTATCCCGAGAAAACTACGCAAAAATGATTCAGACCTAACCAATATTAGTAAAGATATAATAATATAGGTATAATCTCTCATATAATTAGCTTTTTTATGATTTAACACGGTTTGATCGATGTCCAACCTAGCACCATCTAACCTAACCTAACCATTGCTATCCCGAGAAAACTACGCAAAAATGTTTCAGACCTAACAAATATTAGTAAAGGTATAATAATATAGGTATAATCTCTCATATAATTAGCTTTTTTATGATTTAACACGGTTTGATCGATGTCCAACAAAGCACCATCCAACCTAACCTAACCATTGCTATCCCGAGAAAACTACGCAAAAATGTTTCAGACCTAACAAATATTAGTAAAGGTATAATAATGTAGGTATAATCTCTCATATAATTAGCTTTTTTTTATGATTTAACCCTATTTTTTCGATGTCCAACCTAGCACCATCTAACCTAACCTAACCATTGCTATCCTGAGAAAACTACGCAAAAATGATTCAGACCTAACCAATATTAGTAAAGGTATAATAATATAGGTATAATCTCTCATATAATTAGCTTTTTTTTATGATTTAACCGTTTTTTTCGATGTCCAACCTAGCACCATCTAACCTAACCTAACCATTGCTATCCCGAGAAAACTACGCAAAAATGTTTCAGACCTATTAAAATATATTAGTAAAGGTATAATAATATAGGTATAATCTCTCATATAATTAGCTTTTTTTATGATTTAACCCGTTTTTTTCGTTGTCCAGCCTAGCACCATCTAACCTAACCTAACCATTGCTATCCCGAGAAAATTACGCAAAAATGTTTCAGATCTAACAAATATAAATAAAGGTATAATAATATAGGTATAAACTCTTATATAATTAGCTTTTTTTTATGATTTAACCCGTTTATTTCGATGTCCAACCTAGCACCATCTACCCTAACCTAACCATTGCTATCCCGAGAAAATTACGCAAAAATTTTTCAGACCTAGCAAATATTAGTACAGGTATAATAATACAGGTATAATATCTCATATAATTACCTTTTTTTTATGATTTAACCCGTTTTTTTCGATGTTCAACCTAACACCATCTAACCTAACCTAACCATTGCTATCCCGAGAAAACTACGCAAAAATGATTCAGACCTAACAAATATTAGTGAAGGTATAATAATATAGGTATAATCTCTCATATAATTAGCTTTTTTTATGATTTAACACGGTTTGACCGATGTCCAACAAAGCACCATCCAACCTAACCTTACCATTGCTATGCCGAGAAAACTGCGCAAAAATGATTCAGACCTAACCAATATTAGTAAAGGTACAATAATATATGTATAATCTCTCATATAATTAGCTTTTTTTATGATTTAACACGGTTTGATCGATGTCCAACCTAGCACCATCTAACCTAACCTAACCATTGCTATCCCGAGAAAACTACGCAAAAATGTTTCAGACCTAACAAATATTAGTAAAGGTATAATAATATAGGTATAATATCTTATATAATTACCTTTTTTATGATTTAACCCGTTTTTTTTCGATGTCCAACCTAGCACCATCTAACCTAACCTAACCATTGCTATCCCGAGAAAACTACGCAAAAATGATTCAGACCTAACCAATATTAGTAAAGGTATAATAATGTAGGTATAATATCTCATATAATTACCTTCTTTTTATGATTTAACCCGTTTTTTTCGATGTCCAACCTAGCACCATCTAACCTAACCTAACCATTGCTATCCCGAGAAAACTACGCAAAAATGTTTCAGACCTAACAAATATTAGTAAAGGTAAAATAATATAGGTATAATCTCTCATATAATTAGCTTTTTTTATGATTTAACCCGTTTTTTTCGATGTCCAACCTAGCACCATCTAACCTAAGTTAACCATTGCTAACCCGAGAAAACTACGCAAAAATGACTCAGACCTAACCAATGTTAGTAAAGTAATAATAATATAGGTATAATCTCTCATATAATTAGCTTTTTTTATGATTTAACACGGTTTGATCGATGTCCAACCTAGCACCATCTAACCTAACCTAACCATTGCTATCCCGAGAAAACTACGCAAAAATGACTCAGACCTAACCAATATTAGTAAAGGTATAATAATATAGGTATAATCTCTCATATAATTAGCTTTTTTTATGATTTAACCCGTTTTTTTTCGATGTCCAACCTAGCACCATCTAACCTAACCTAACCATTGCTATCCCGAGAAAACTACGCAAAAATGATTCAGACCTAACCAGTATTAGTAAAGGTATAATAATATAGGTATAATCTCTCATATAATTAGCTTCTTTTTATGATTTAACACGGTTTGATCGATGTCTAACAAAGCACCATCGAGCCTAACCTAACCATTGCTATCCCGAGAAAACTACGCAAAAATGATTCAGACCTAACCAATATTAGTAAAGATATAATAATATAGGTATAATCTCTCATATAATTAGCTTTTTTATGATTTAACACGGTTTGATCGATGTCCAACAAAGCACCATCCAACCGAACATTACCATTGCTATGCCGAGAAAACTGCGCAAAAATGATTCAGACCTAACCAATATTAGTAAAGGTATAATAATATAGGAATAATCTCTCATATAATTAGCTTTTTTTTATGATTTAATCGTTTTTTTCGATGTCCAACCTAGCACCATCTAACCTAACCTAACCATTGCTATCCCGAGAAAACTACGCAAAAATGATTCAGACCTAACCAATATTAGTAAAGGTATAATAATATAGGTATAATATCTCATATAATTACCTTTTTTTTATGATTTAACCCGTTTTTTTCGATGTCCAACCTAGCACCATCTAACCTAACCTAACCATTGCTATCCCGAGAAAACTACGCAAAAATGATTCAGACCTAACCAATATTAGTAAAGGTATAATAATATAGGTATAATCTCTCATATAATTAGCTTTTTTTTATGATTTAACCGTTTTTTTCGATGTCCAACCTAGCACCATCTAACCTAACCTAACCATTGCTATCCCGAGAAAACTACGCAAAAATGTTTCAGACCTAACAAATATTAGTAAAGGTAAAATAATATAGGTATAATCTCTCATATAATTAGCTTTTTTTATGATTTAACCCGTTTTTTTCGATGTCCAACCTAGCACCATCTAACCTAAGTTAACCATTGCTAACCCGAGAAAACTACGCAAAAATGACTCAGACCTAACCAATGTTAGTAAAGTAATAATAATATAGGTATAATCTCTCATATAATTAGCTTTTTTTATGATTTAACACGGTTTGATCGATGTCCAACCTAGCACCATCTAACCTAACCTAACCATTGCTATCCCGAGAAAACTACGCAAAAATGTTTCAGACCTAACAAACATTAATAAAGGTATAATAATACAGGTATAATATCTCATATAATTACCTTTTTTTTATGATTTAACCCGTTTTTTTCGATGTCCAACCTAGCACCATCTAACCTAACCTAACCATTGCTATCCCGAGAAAACTACGCAAAAATGTTTCAGACCTAACAAATATTAGTAAAGGTATAATAATATAGGTATAATCTCTCATATAATTAGCTTTTTTTATGATTTAACACGGTTTGACCGATGTCCAACAAAGCACCATCCAACCTAACCTTACCATTGCTATGCCGAGAAAACTGCGCAAAAATGATTCAGACCTAACCAATATTAGTAAAGGTATAATAATATATGTATAATCTCTCATATAATTAGCTTTTTTTATGATTTAACACGGTTTGATCGATGTCCAACCTAGCACCATCTAACCTAACCTAACCATTGCTATCCCGAGAAAACTACGCAAAAATGTTTCAGACCTAACAAATATTAGTAAAGGTATAATAATATAGGTATAATCTCTCATATAATTAGCTTTTTTTATGATTTAACACGGTTTGATCGATGTCCAACAAAGCACCATCCAACCTATTCTTACCATTGCTATGCCGAGAAAACTGCGCAAAAATGATTCAGACCTAACCAATATTAGTAAAGGTATAATAATATATGTATAATCTCTCATATAATTAGCTTTTTTTATGATTTAACACGGTTTGATCGATGTCCAACCTTTTTTTTTTTTTTTTTTTTTTTTTTTTTTCGCAGAGAAATGCTGTGACGCATTCGACGCAGGGGATGGGGACTCCCACTGCGGATATGTGGGGCTCGCCGCGCCGAAGATGGTGAGTGCCGCGGCCCTACCCACTAAAACTCTGCGGTGCTCCTCTCCACCACTTTTGACGATGACGTGGGAACTGTACAGACACCACATCACCGTCAGTGGACGTCTGCTCGTGTGTTGCAGACTCCTCTCTGTGGGGGCGTTTACTCGCCCCCCAGGCTGAACAGAGGCCCCTGTAGGGGCTTGTTTAGGCCATTCCACTGCCTTTTGTCGCGATGCGCACGAGCACCATCTAACCTAACCTAACCATTGCTATCCCGAGAAAACTACGCAAAAATGACTCAGACCTGACCAATATTAGTAAAGGTGTAATAATATAGGAATAATCTCTCATATAATTAGCTTTTTTTTATGATTTAATTGTTTTCTCCGATGTCCAACCTAGCACCATCTAACCTAACCTAACCATTGCTATCCCGAGAAAACTACGCAAAAATGTTTCAGACCTAACAAATATAGTAAAGGTATAATAATATAGGTATAATCTCTCATATAATTAGCTTTTTTATGATTTAACCGTTTTTTTCGATGTCCAACCTAGCACCATCTAACCTAACCTAACCATTGCTATCCCGAGAAAACTACGCAAAAATGTTTCAGACCTAACAAATATTAGTAAAGGTATAATAATATAGGTATAATCTCTCATATAATTAGCTTTTTTTATGATTTAACACGGTTTGATCGATGTCCAACCTAGCACCATCTAACCTAACCTAACCATTGCTATCCCGAGAAAACTACGCAAAAATGACTCAGACCTAACCAATATTAGTGAAGGTATAATAATATAGGTATAAACTCTTATATAATTAGCTTTTTTTATGATTTAACCCGTTTGTTTCGATGTCCAACCTAGCACCATCTACCCTAACCTAACCATTGCTATCCCGAGAAAATTACGCAAAAATTTTTAAGACCTAACAAATATTAGTAAAGGTATAATAATACAGGTATAATATCTCATATAATTACCTTTTTTTTATGATTAAACCCGTTTTTTTCGATGTCCAACCTAGCACCATCTAACCTAACCTAACCATTGCTATCCCGAGAAAACTACGCAAAAATGTTTCAGACCTAACAAATATTAGTAAAGGTAAAATAATATAGGTATAATCTCTCATATAATTAGCTTTTTTATGATTTAACCGTTTTTGTCGATGTCCAACCTAGCACCATCTAACTTAACCTAACCATTGCTATCCCGAGAAAACTACGCAAAAATGATTCAGACCTAACAAATATTTATAAAGGTATAATAATATAGGTATAATCTCTCATATAATTAGCTTTTTTTTATGATTTAATTGTTTTTTTCGATGTCCAACCTAGCACCATCTAACCTAACCTAACCATTGCTATCCCGAGAAAACTACGCAAAAATGTTTCAGACCTAACAAATATTAGTAAAGGTATAATAATATAGGTATAATCTCTCATATAATTAGCTTTTTTTATGATTTAACACGGTTTGATCGATGTCCAACCTAGCACCATCTAACCTAACCTAACCATTGCTATCCCGAGAAAACTACGCAAAAATGACTCAGACCTAACCAATATTAGTGAAGGTATAATAATATAGGTATAAACTCTTATATAATTAGCTTTTTTTATGATTTAACCCGTTTGTTTCGATGTCCAACAAAGCACCATCCAACCTAACCTTACCATTGCTATGCCGAGAAAACTACGCAAAAATGACTCAGACCTAACCAATATTAGTAAAGGTATAATAATATATGTATAATCTCTCATATAATTAGCTTTTTTTATGATTTAACACGGTTTGATCGATGTCCAACGTAGCACCATCTAACCTAACCTAACCATTGCTATCCCGAGAAAACTACGCAAAAATGTTTCAGACCTAACAAATATTAGTAAAGGTAAAATAATATAGGTATAATCTCTCATATAATTAGCTTTTTTATGATTTAACCGTTTTTGTCGATGTCCAACCTAGCACCATCTAACCTAACCTAACCATTGCTATCCCGAGAAAACTACGCAAAAATGATTCAGACCTAACAAATATTTATAAAGGTATAATAATATAGGTATAATCTCTCATATAATTAGCTTTTTTTTTATGATTTAACCGTTTTTGTCGATGTCCAACCTAGCACCATCTAACCTAACCTAACCATTGCTATCCCGAGAAAACTACGCAAAAATGTTTCAGACCTAACAAATATTAGTAAAGGTATAATAATATAGGTATAATCTCTCATATAATTAGCTTTTTTTATGATTTAACACGGTTTGATCGATGTCCAACCGAGCACCATATAACCTAAGCTAACCATTGCTATCCCGAGAAAATTACGCAAAAATTATTCAGACCTAACCAATATTAGTAAAGGTATAATAATATATGTAAAATCTCTCATATAATTAGCTTTTTTTATGATTTAACACGGTTTGACCGATGTCCAACAAAGCACCATCCAACCTAACCTAACCATTGCTATCCCGAGAAAACTACGCAAAAATGACTCAGACCTAACCAATATTAGTGAAGGTATAATAATATAGGTATAAACTCTTATATAATTAGCTTTTTTTATGATTTAACCCGTTTGTTTCGATGTCCAACAAAGCACCATCCAACCTAACCTTACCATTGCTATGCCGAGAAAACTGCGCAAAAATGATTCAGACCTAACCAATATTAGTAAAGGTATAATAATATATGTATAATCTCTCATATAATTAGCTTTTTTTATGATTTAACACGGTTTGATCGATGTCCAACCTAGCACCATCTAACCTAACCTAACCATTGCTATCCCGAGAAAACTACGCAAAAATGTTTCAGACCTAACAAATATTAGTAAAGGTAAAATAATATAGGTATAATCTCTCATATAATTAGCTTTTTTATGATTTAACCGTTTTTGTCGATGTCCAACCTAGCACCATCTAACCTAACCTAACCATTGCTATCCCGAGAAAACTACGCAAAAATGATTCAGACCTAACAAATATTTATAAAGGTATAATAATATAGGTATAATCTCTCATATAATTAGCTTTTTTTTTATGATTTAACCGTTTTTTTCGATGTCCAACCTAGCACCATCTAACCTAACCTAACCATTGCTATCCCGAGAAAACTACGCAAAAATGTTTCAGACCTAACAAATATTAGTAAAGGTATAATAATATAGGTATAATCTCTCATATAATTAGCTTTTTTTATGATTTAACACGGTTTGATCGATGTCCAACCGAGCACCATATAACCTAAGCTAACCATTGCTATCCCGAGAAAATTACGCAAAAATTATTCAGACCTAACCAATATTAGTAAAGGTATAATAATATATGTATAAACTCTTATATAATTAGCTTTTTTTATGATTTAACCCGTTTGTTTCGATGTCCAACCTAGCACCATCTACCCTAACCTAACCATTGCTATCCCGAGAAAATTACGCAAAAATTTTTAAGACCTAACAAATATTAGTAAAGGTATAATAATACAGGTATAATATCTCATATAATTACCTTTTTTTTATGATTAAACCCGTTTTTTTCGATGTCCAACCTAGCACCATCTAACCTAACCTAACCATTGCTATCCCGAGAAAACTACGCAAAAATGTTTCAGACCTAACAAATATTAGTAAAGGTAAAATAATATAGGTATAATCTCTCATATAATTAGCTTTTTTATGATTTAACCGTTTTTGTCGATGTCCAACCTAGCACCATCTAACTTAACCTAACCATTGCTATCCCGAGAAAACTACGCAAAAATGATTCAGACCTAACAAATATTTATAAAGGTATAATAATATAGGTATAATCTCTCATATAATTAGCTTTTTTTTATGATTTAACCGTTTTTTTCGATGTCCAACCTAGCACCATCTAACCTAACCTAACCATTGCTATCCCGAGAAAACTACGCAAAAATGTTTCAGACCTAACAAATATTAGTAAAGGTATAATAATATAGGTATAATCTCTCATATAATTAGCTTTTTTATGATTTAACACGGTTTGATCGATGTCCAACCTAGCACCATCTAACCTAACCTAACCATTGCTATCCCGAGAAAACTACGCAAAAATGACTCAGACCTAACCAATATTAGTGAAGGTATAATAATATAGGTATAAACTCTTATATAATTAGCTTTTTTTATGATTTAACCCGTTTGTTTCGATGTCCAACAAAGCACCATCCAACCTAACCTTACCATTGCTATGCCGAGAAAACTGCGCAAAAATGATTCAGACCTGACCAATATTAGTAAAGGTATAATAATATATGTATAATCTCTCATATAATTAGCTTTTTTTATGATTTAACACGGTTTGATCGATGTCCAACCTAGCACCATCTAACCTAACCTAACCATTGCTATCCCGAGAAAACTACGCAAAAATGTTTCAGACCTAACAAATATTAGTAAAGGTAAAATAATATAGGTATAATCTCTCATATAATTAGCTTTTTTATGATTTAACCGTTTTTGTCGATGTCCAACCTAGCACCATCTAACCTAACCTAACCATTGCTATCCCGAGAAAACTACGCAAAAATGATTCAGACCTAACAAATATTTATAAAGGTATAATAATATAGGTATAATCTCTCATATAATTAGCTTTTTTTTTATGATTTAACCGTTTTTTTCGATGTCCAACCTAGCACCATCTAACCTAACCTAACCATTGCTATCCCGAGAAAACTACGCAAAAATGTTTCAGACCTAACAAATATTAGTAAAGGTATAATAATATAGGTATAATCTCTCATATAATTAGCTTTTTTTATGATTTAACACGGTTTGATCGATGTCCAACCGAGCACCATATAACCTAAGCTAACCATTGCTATCCCGAGAAAATTACGCAAAAATTATTCAGACCTAACCAATATTAGTAAAGGTATAATAATATATGTATAAACTCTTATATAATTAGCTTTTTTTATGATTTAACCCGTTTGTTTCGATGTCCAACCTAGCACCATCTACCCTAACCTAACCATTGCTATCCCGAGAAAACTACGCAAAAATGTTTCAGACCTAACAAATATTAGTAAAGGTAAAATAATATAGGTATAATCTCTCATATAATTAGCTTTTTTATGATTTAACCGTTTTTGTCGATGTCCAACCTAGCACCATCTAACCTAACCTAACCATTGCTATCCCGAGAAAACTACGCAAAAATGATTCAGACCTAACAAATATTTATAAAGGTATAATAATATAGGTATAATCTCTCATATAATTAGCTTTTTTTTATGATTTAACCGTTTTTTTCGATGTCCAACCTAGCACCATCTAACCTAACCTAACCATTGCTATCCCGAGAAAACTACGCAAAAATGTTTCAGACCTAACAAATATTAGTAAAGGTATAATAATATAGGTATAATCTCTCATATAATTAGCTTTTTTTATGATTTAACACGGTTTGATCGATGTCCAACCGAGCACCATATAACCTAAGCTAACCATTGCTATCCCGAGAAAATTACGCAAAAATTATTCAGACCTAACCAATATTAGTAAAGGTATAATAATATATGTAAAATCTCTCATATAATTAGCTTTTTTTATGATTTAACACGGTTTGACCGATGTCCAACAAAGCACCATCCAACCTAACCTTACCATTGCTATGCCGAGACAACTGCGCAAAAATGATTCAGACCTAACCAATATTAGTAAAGGTATAATAATATATGTATGATCTCTCATATAATTAGCTTTTTTTATGATTTAACACGGTTTGATCGATGTCCAACCTAGCACCATCTAACCTTTTTTTTTTTTTTTTTTTTTTTCGGAGGGGGAAATGCATTACGCATACCACCCAGGCGCAGGGGGCGACCCGAGTGGTGATGTGGGACTCCCGTAGCTAATGAGACCACGGTATACCCACTAAAACCCCCCCCCCATCTTCCGCCACGCCGCCTTTCGACGGGGCCACGGGAACGATACACACATCCGCGACCCCGCCAGCGGCCCGAAGACTCCACCATGGGCGCACAACACGTGCGACCTCCTCCTCGGCCCCCACCAGGGCTGTAGCAGACGCCCCCCGAGTCTGCTACTTGGAGGCCATGTGGCAGATCAGGTCTGTGGCTCTGCCATCGACCACACCTCGGCCGCAGAGGATAGGGCAAGCGGCGCACCGTAATACCTACTTTCCTCTTCCTCTGCGGCCCCACCAATGCCGTTCAAATGGAACGGCCCCGCCAGCTCGCAGGGGGGTAGGGAGAGCGGCAACCTACCACAATGCCTCTCCCCCCCGCGATCCGTCCTCGGCCGCAGAGGATAGGGCAAGCGGCGCACCGTAATACCTACTTGCCTCTTCCTCTGCGGCCCCACCTCGGTGCGCATCCGCAGCGGACTCCTCCAGTCCGCTGGGAGCGCCCTCCTCGGGCCAGGCGGCGACACCGGCCGGCACTGGTTGCCTCTTTGCTTCACCGCGGTTGTCCAAGCCGCGGTTACTAGAGCCCCACCGCCACGACAAGGCGTGCAACCATCGGGGGGAGCACCATCTAACCTAACCTAACCATTGCTATCCCGAGAAAACTACGCAAAAATGTTTCAGACCTAACAAATATTCGTAAAGGTATAATAATATAGGTATAATCTGTCATATAATTAGCTTTTTTTATGATTTAACACGGTTTGATCGATGTCCAACAAAGCACCATCCAACCTAACCTTACCATTGCTATGCCGAGAAAACTGCGCAAAAATGATTCAGACCTAACCAATATTAGTAAAGGTATAATAATATATGTATAATTCTCATATAATTAGCTTTTTTTATGATTTAACACGGTTTGATCGATGTCCAACCTAGCACCATCTAACCTAACCTAACCATTGCTATCCCGAGAAAACTACGCAAAAATGTTTCAGACCTAACAAATATTAGTAAAGGTATAATTATATAGATAAAATCTCTCATATAATTAGCTTTTTTTATGATTTAACCGTTTTTTTCGATGTCCAACCTAACACCATCTAACCTAACCTAACCATTGCTATCCCGAGAAAACTACGCAAAAATGATTCAGACCTAACCAATATTTATAAAGGTATAATAATATAGGTATAATCTCTCATATAATTAGCTTTTTTTTATGATTTAACCGTTTTTTTCGATGTCCAACCTAGCACCATCTAACCTAACCTAACCATTGCTATCCCGAGAAAACTACGCAAAAATGTTTCAGACGTAACAAATATTAAGAAAGGTATAATAATATAGGTATAATCTCTCATATAATTAGCTTTTTTATGATTTAACCCGTTTTTTTCGATGTCCAACCTAGCACCATCTAACCTAACCTAACCATTGCTATCCCGAGAAAACTACGCAAAAATGTTTCAGACCTAACAAATATTAGTAAAGGTATAATAATACAGGTATAATATCTCATATAATTACCTTTTTTTATGATTTAACCCGTTTTTTTCGATGTCCAACCTAGCACCATCTAACCTAAGCTAACCATTGCTATCCCGAGAAAATTACGCAAAAATGATTCAGACCTAACCAATATTAGTAAAAGTATAATAATATATGTATAATCTCTCATATAATTAGCTTTTTTTATGATTTAACACGGTTTGATCGATGTCCAACCTAGCACCATCTAACCTAACCGAACCATTGCTATCCCAAGAAAACTACGCAAAAATGTTTCAGACCTAACAAATATTAGTAAAGGTATAATAATATAGGTATAATCTCTCATATAATTAGCTTTTTTTATGATTTAACACGGTTTGATCGATGTCCAACAAAGCACCATCCAACCTAACCTTACCATTGCTATGCCGAGAGAACTGCGCAAAAATGATTCAGACCTAACCAATATTAGTAAAGGTATAATAATATATGTATAATCTCTCATATAATTAGCTTTTTTTATGATTTAACACGGTTTGATCGATGTCCAACCAGCACCATCTAACCTAACCTAACCAGTGCTATCCCGAGAAAACTACGCAAAAATGTTTCAGACCTAACAAATATTAGTAAAGGTATAATAATATAGGTATAATCTCTCATATAATTAGCTTTTTTATGATTTAACACGGTTTGATCGATGTCCAACAAAGCACCATCCAACCTAACCTAACCATTGCTATCCCGAGAAAACTACGCAAAAATGTTTCAGACCTAACAAATATTAGTAAAGGTATAATAATATAGGTATAATCTCTCATATAATTAGCTTTTTTTATGATTTAACCCTATTTTTTCGATGTCCAACCTAGCACCATCTAACCTAACCTAACCATTGCTATCCTGAGAAAACTACGCAAAAATGATTCAGACCTAACCAATATTAGTAAAGGTATAATAATATAGGTATAATCTTTCATATAATTAGCTTTTTTTTATGATGTAACCGTTTTTTTCGATGTCCAACCTAGCACCATCTAACCTAACCTAACCATTGCTATCCCGAGAAAACTACGCAAAAATGTTTCAGACCTATTAAAATATATTAGTAAAGGTATAATAATATAGGTATAATCTCTCATATAATTAGCTTTTTTTATGATTTAACCCGTTTTTTTCGATGTCCAGCCTAGCACCATCTAACCTAACCTAACCATTGCTATCCCGAGAAAATTACGCAAAAATGTTTCAGACCTAACAAATATAAATAAAGGTATAATAATATAGGTATAAACTCTTATATAATTAGCTTTTTTTTATGATTTAACCCGTTTATTTCGATGTCCAACCTAGCACCATCTACCCTAACCTAACCATTGCTATCCCGAGAAAATTACGCAAAAATTTTTCAGACCTAGCAAATATTAGTACAGGTATAATAATACAGGTATAATATCTCATATAATTACCTTTTTTTATGATTTAACCCGTTTTTTTCGATGTTCAACCTAGCACCATCTAACCTAACCTAACCATTGCTATCCCGAGAAAACTACGCAAAAATGATTCAGACCTAACAAATATTAGTGAAGGTATAATAATATAGGTATAATCTCTCATATAATTAGCTTTTTTTATGATTTAACCCGTTTGTTTCGATGTCCAACCTAGCACCATCTACCCTAACCTAACCATTGCTATCCCGAGAAAATTACGCAAAAATTTTTAAGACCTAACAAATATTAGTAAAGGTATAATAATACAGGTATAATATCTCATATAATTACCTTTTTTTTATGATTAAACCCGTTTTTTTCGATGTCCAACCTAGCACCATCTAACCTAACCTAACCATTGCTATCCCGAGAAAACTACGCAAAAATGTTTCAGACCTAACAAATATTAGTAAAGGTAAAATAATATAGGTAAAATCTCTCATATAATTAGCTTTTTTATGATTTAACCGTTTTTGTCGATGTCCAACCTAGCACCATCTAACTTAACCTAACCATTGCTATCCCGAGAAAACTACGCAAAAAATGATTCAGACCTAACAAATATTTATAAAGGTATAATAATATAGGTATAATCTCTCATATAATTAGCTTTTTTTTATGATTTAACCGTTTTTTTCGATGTCCAACCTAGCACCATCTAACCTAACCTAACCATTGCTATCCCGAGAAAACTACGCAAAAATGTTTCAGACCTAACAAATATTAGTAAAGGTATAATAATATAGGTATAATCTCTCATATAATTAGCTTTTTTTATGATTTAACACGGTTTGATCGATGTCCAACCTAGCACCATCTAACCTAACCTAACCATTGCTATCCCGAGAAAACTACGCAAAAATGACTCAGACCTAACCAATATTAGTGAAGGTATAATAATATAGGTATAAACTCTTATATAATTAGCTTTTTTTATGATTTAACCCGTTTGTTTCGATGTCCAACAAAGCACCATCCAACCTAACCTTACCATTGCAATGCCGAGAAAACTGCGCAAAAATGATTCAGACCTAACCAATATTAGTAAAGGTATAATAATATATGTATAATCTCTCATATAATTAGCTTTTTTTATGATTTAACACGGTTTGATCGATGTCCAACCTAGCACCATCTAACCTAACCTAACCATTGCTATCCCGAGAAAACTACGCAAAAATGTTTCAGACATAACAAATATTAGTAAAGGTAAAATAATATAGGTATAATCTCTCATATAATTAGCTTTTTTATGATTTAACCGTTTTTGTCGATGTCCAACCTAGCACCATCTAACCTAACCTAACCATTGCTATCCCGAGAAAACTACGCAAAAATGATTCAGACCTAACAAATATTTATAAAGGTATAATAATATAGGTATAATCTCTCATATAATTAGCTTTTTTTTATGATTTAACCGTTTTTTTCGATGTCCAACCTAGCACCATCTAACCTAACCTAACCATTGCTATCCCGAGAAAACTACGCAAAAATGTTTCAGACCTAACAAATATTAGTAAAGGTATAATAATATAGGTATAATCTCTCATATAATTAGCTTTTTTTATGATTTAACACGGTTTGATCGATGTCCAACCGAGCACCATATAACCTAAGCTAACCATTGCTATCCCGAGAAAATTACGCAAAAATTATTCAGACCTAACCAATATTAGTAAAGGTATAATAATTTATGTAAAATCTCTCATATAATTAGCTTTTTTTATGATTTAACACGGTTTGACCGATGTCCAACAAAGCACCATCCAACCTAACCTTACCATTGCTATGCCGAGACAACTGCGCAAAAATGATTCAGACCTAACCAATATTAGTAAAGGTATAATAATATATGTATGATCTCTCATATAATTAGCTTTTTTATGATTTAACACGGTTTGATCGATGTCCAACCTAGCACCATCTAACCTAACCTAACCATTGCTATCCCGAGAAAACTACGCAAAAATGTTTCAGACCTAACAAATATTCGTAAAGGTATAATAATATAGGTATAATCTGTCATATAATTAGCTTTTTTTATGATTTAACACGGTTTGATCGATGTCCAACAAAGCACCATCCAACCTAACCTTACCATTGCTATGCCGAGAAAACTGCGCAAAAATGATTCAGACCTAACCAATATTAGTAAAGGTATAATAATATATGTATAATTCTCATATAATTAGCTTTTTTTATGATTTAACACGGTTTGATCGATGTCCAACCTAGCACCATCTAACCTAACCTAACCATTGCTATCCCGAGAAAACTACGCAAAAATGTTTCAGACCTAACAAATATTAGTAAAGGTATAATTATATAGATAAAATCTCTCATATAATTAGCTTTTTTTATGATTTAACCGTTTTTTTCGATGTCCAACCTAACACCATCTAACCTAACCTAACCATTGCTATCCCGAGAAAACTACGCAAAAATGATTCAGACCTAACCAATATTTATAAAGGTATAATAATATAGGTATAATCTCTCATATAATTAGCTTTTTTTTATGATTTAACCGTTTTTTTCGATGTCCAACCTAGCACCATCTAACCTAACCTAACCATTGCTATCCCGAGAAAACTACGCAAAAATGTTTCAGACGTAACAAATATTAAGAAAGGTATAATAATATAGGTATAATCTCTCATATAATTAGCTTTTTTATGATTTAACCCGTTTTTTTCGATGTCCAACCTAGCACCATCTAACCTAACCTAACCATTGCTATCCCGAGAAAACTACGCAAAAATGATTCAGACCTAACCAATATTTATAAAGGTATAATAATATAGGTATAATCTCTCATATAATTAGCTTTTTTTTATGATTTAACCGTTTTTTTCGATGTCCAACCTAGCACCATCTAACCTAACCTAACCATTGCTATCCCGAGAAAACTACGCAAAAATGTTTCAGACGTAACAAATATTAAGAAAGGTATAATAATATAGGTATAATCTCTCATATAATTAGCTTTTTTATGATTTAACCCGTTTTTTTCGATGTCCAACCTAGCACCATCTAACCTAACCTAACCATTGCTATCCCGAGAAAACTACGCAAAAATGTTTCAGACCTAACAAATATTAGTAAAGGTATAATAATACAGTTATAATATCTCATATAATTACCTTTTTTTATGATTTAACCCGTTTTTTTCGATGTCCAACCTAGCACCATCTAACCTAAGCTAACCATTGCTATCCCGAGAAAATTACGCAAAAATGATTCAGACCTAACCAATATTAGTAAAAGTATAATAATATATGTATAATCTCTCATATAATTAGCTTTTTTTATGATTTAACACGGTTTGATCGATGTCCAACCTAGCACCATCTAACCTAACCGAACCATTGCTATCCCAAGAAAACTACGCAAAAATGTTTCAGACCTAACAAATATTAGTAAAGGTATAATAATATAGGTATAATCTCTCATATAATTAGCTTTTTTTATGATTTAACACGGTTTGATCGATGTCCAACAAAGCACCATCCAACCTAACCTTACCATTGCTATGCCGAGAGAACTGCGCAAAAATGATTCAGACCTAACCAATATTAGTAAAGGTATAATAATATATGTATAATCTCTCATATAATTAGCTTTTTTTATGATTTAACACGGTTTGATCGATGTCCAACCAGCACCATCTAACCTAACCTAACCATTGCTATCCCGAGAAAACTACGCAAAAATGTTTCAGACCTAACAAATATTAGTAAAGGTATAATAATATAGGTATAATCTCCCATATAATTAGCTACTTTTTATGATTTAACACGGTTTGATCGATGTCTAACAAAGCACCATCGAACCTAACCTAACCATTGCTATCCCGAGAAAACTACGCAAAAATGATTCAGACCTAACCAATATTAGTAAAGATATAATAATATAGGTATAATCTCTCATATAATTAGCTTTTTTATGATTTAACACGGTTTGATCGATGTCCAACCTAGCACCATCTAACCTAACCTAACCATTGCTATCCCGAGAAAACTACGCAAAAATGTTTCAGACCTAACAAATATTAGTAAAGGTATAATAATATAGGTATAATCTCTCATATAATTAGCTTTTTTATGATTTAACACGGTTTGATCGATGTCCAACAAAGCACCATCCAACCTAACCTAACCATTGCTATCCCGAGAAAACTACGCAAAAATGTTTCAGACCTAACAAATATTAGTAAAGGTATAATAATATAGGTATAATCTCTCATATAATTAGCTTTTTTTATGATTTAACCCTATTTTTTCGATGTCCAACCTAGCACCATCTAACCTAACCTAACCATTGCTATCCTGAGAAAACTACGCAAAAATGATTCAGACCTAACAAATATTAGTAAAGGTATAATAATATAGGTATAATCTCTCATATAATTAGCTTTTTTTTATGATTTAACCGTTTTTTTCGATGTCCAACCTAGCACCATCTAACCTAACCTAACCATTGCTATCCCGAGAAAACTACGCAAAAATGTTTCAGACCTATTAAAATATATTAGTAAAGGTATAATAATATAGGTATAATCTCTCATATAATTAGCTTTTTTTATGATTTAACCCGTTTTTTTCGATGTCCAGCCTAGCACCATCTAACCTAACCTAACCATTGCTATCCCGAGAAAATTACGCAAAAATGTTTCAGACCTAACAAATATAAATAAAGGTATAATAATATAGGTATAAACTCTTATATAATTAGCTTTTTTTTATGATTTAACCCGTTTATTTCGATGTCCAACCTAGCACCATCTACCCTAACCTAACCATTGCTATCCCGAGAAAATTACGCAAAAATTTTTCAGACCTAGCAAATATTAGTACAGGTATAATAATACAGGTATAATATCTCATATAATTACCTTTTTTTTATGATTTAACCCGTTTTTTTCGATGTTCAACCTAACACCATCTAACCTAACCTAACCATTGCTATCCCGAGAAAACTACGCAAAAATGATTCAGACCTAACAAATATTAGTGAAGGTATAATAATATAGGTATAATCTCTCATATAATTAGCTTTTTTTATGATTTAACACGGTTTGACCGATGTCCAACAAAGCACCATCCAACCTAACCTTACCATTGCTATGCCGAGAAAACTGCGCAAAAATGATTCAGACCTAACCAATATTAGTAAAGGTACAATAATATATGTATAATCTCTCATATAATTAGCTTTTTTTATGATTTAACACGGTTTGATCGATGTCCAACCTAGCACCATCTAACCTAACCTAACCATTGCTATCCCGAGAAAACTACGCAAAAATGTTTCAGACCTAACAAATATTAGTAAAGGTATAATAATATAGGTATAATATCTTATATAATTACCTTTTTTTATGATTTAACCCGTTTTTTTTCGATGTCCAACCTAGCACCATCTAACCTAACGTAACCATTGCTATCCCGAGAAAACTACGCAAAAATGATTCAGACCTAACCAATATTAGTAAAAGTATAATAATGTAGGTATAATATCTCATATAATTACCTTCTTTTTATGATTTAACCCGTTTTTTTCGATGTCCAACCTAGCACCATCTAACCTAACCTAACCATTGCTATCCCGAGAAAACTACGCAAAAATGTTTCAGACCTAACAAATATTAGTAAAGGTAAAATAATATAGGTATAATCTCTCATATAATTAGCTTTTTTTATGATTTAACCCGTTTTTTTCGATGTCCAACCTAGCACCATCTAACCTAAGTTAACCATTGCTATCCCGAGAAAACTACGCAAAAATGACTCAGACCTAACCAATGTTAGTAAAGTAATAATAATATAGGTATAATCTCTCATATAATTAGCTTTTTTTATGATTTAACACGGTTTGATCGATGTCCAACCTAGCACCATCTAACCTAACCTAACCATTGCTATCCCGAGAAAACTACGCAAAAATGACTCAGACCTAACCAATATTAGTAAAGGTATAATAATATAGGTATAATCTCTCATATAATTAGCTTTTTTTATGATTTAACCCGTTTTTTTTCGATGTCCAACCTAGCACCATCTAACCTAACCTAACCATTGCTATCCCGAGAAAACTACGCAAAAATGATTCAGACCTAACCAGTATTAGTAAAGGTATAATAATATAGGTAAAATCTCTCATATAATTAGCTTCTTTTTATGATTTAACACGGTTTGATCGATGTCTAACAAAGCACCATCGAGCCTAACCTAACCATTGCTATCCCGAGAAAACTACGCAAAAATGATTCAGACCTAACAAATATTCGTAAAGGTATAATAATATAGGTATAATCTGTCATATAATTAGCTTTTTTTATGATTTAACACGGTTTGATCGATGTCCAACAAAGCACCATCCAACCTAACCTTACCATTGCTATGCCGAGAAAACTGCGCAAAAATGATTCAGACCTAACCAATATTAGTAAAGGTATAATAATATATGTATAATTCTCATATAATTAGCTTTTTTTATGATTTAACACGGTTTGATCGATGTCCAACCTAGCACCATCTAACCTAACCTAACCATTGCTATCCCGAGAAAACTACGCAAAAATGTTTCAGACCTAACAAATATTAGTAAAGGTATAATTATATAGATAAAATCTCTCATATAATTAGCTTTTTTTATGATTTAACCGTTTTTTTCGATGTCCAACCTAACACCATCTAACCTAACCTAACCATTGCTATCCCGAGAAAACTACGCAAAAATGATTCAGACCTAACCAATATTTATAAAGGTATAATAATATAGGTATAATCTCTCATATAATTAGCTTTTTTTTATGATTTAACCGTTTTTTTCGATGTCCAACCTAGCACCATCTAACCTAACCTAACCATTGCTATCCCGAGAAAACTACGCAAAAATGTTTCAGACGTAACAAATATTAAGAAAGGTATAATAATATAGGTATAATCTCTCATATAATTAGCTTTTTTATGATTTAACCCGTTTTTTTCGATGTCCAACCTAGCACCATCTAACCTAACCTAACCATTGCTATCCCGAGAAAACTACGCAAAAATGTTTCAGACGTAACAAATATTAAGAAAGGTATAATAATATAGGTATAATCTCTCATATAATTAGCTTTTTTATGATTTAACCCGTTTTTTTCGATGTCCAACCTAGCACCATCTAACCTAACCTAACCATTGCTATCCCGAGAAAACTACGCAAAAATGACTCAGACCTAACCAATATTAGTAAAGGTATAATAATATAGGTATAATCTCTCATATAATTAGCTTTTTTTATGATTTAACCCGTTTTTTTTCGATGTCCAACCTAGCACCATCTAACCTAACCTAACCATTGCTATCCCGAGAAAACTACGCAAAAATGATTCAGACCTAACCAGTATTAGTAAAGGTATAATAATATAGGTATAATCTCTCATATAATTAGCTTCTTTTTATGATTTAACACGGTTTGATCGATGTCTAACAAAGCACCATCGAGCCTAACCTAACCATTGCTATCCCGAGAAAACTACGCAAAAATGATTCAGACCTAACCAATATTAGTAAAGATATAATAATATAGGTATAATCTCTCATATAATTAGCTTTTTTATGATTTAACACGGTTTGATCGATGTCCAACAAAGCACCATCCAACCGAACATTACCATTGCTATGCCGAGAAAACTGCGCAAAAATGATTCAGACCTAACCAATATTAGTAAAGGTATAATAATATAGGAATAATCTCTCATATAATTAGCTTTTTTTTATGATTTAATCGTTTTTTTCGATGTCCAACCTAGCACCATCTAACCTAACCTAACCATTGCTATCCCGAGAAAACTACGCAAAAATGATTCAGACCTAACCAATATTAGTAAAGGTATAATAATATAGGTATAATATCTCATATAATTACCTTTTTTTTATGATTTAACCCGTTTTTTTCGATGTCCAACCTAGCACCATCTAACCTAACCTAACCATTGCTATCCCGAGAAAACTACGCAAAAATGATTCAGACCTAACCAATATTAGTAAAGGTATAATAATATAGGTATAATCTCTCATATAATTAGCTTTTTTTTATGATTTAACCGTTTTTTTCGATGTCCAACCTAGCACCATCTAACCTAACCTAACCATTGCTATCCCGAGAAAACTACGCAAAAATGTTTCAGACCTAACAAACATTAATAAAGGTATAATAATACAGGTATAATATCTCATATAATTACCTTTTTTTTATGATTTAACCCGTTTTTTTCGATGTCCAACCTAGCACCATCTAACCTAACCTAACCATTGCTATCCCGAGAAAACTACGCAAAAATGTTTCAGACCTAACAAATATTAGTAAAGGTATAATAATATAGGTATAATCTCTCATATAATTAGCTTTTTTTATGATTTAACACGGTTTGACCGATGTCCAACAAAGCACCATCCAACCTAGCCTTACCATTGCTATGCCGAGAAAACTGCGCAAAAATGATTCAGACCTAACCAATATTAGTAAAGGTATAATAATATATGTATAATCTCTCATATAATTAGCTTTTTTTATGATTTAACACGGTTTGATCGATGTCCAACCTAGCACCATCTAACCTAACCTAACCATTGCTATCCCGAGAAAACTACGCAAAAATGTTTCAGACCTAACAAATATTAGTAAAGGTATAATAATATAGGTATAATCTCTCATATAATTAGCTTTTTTTATGATTTAACACGGTTTGATCGATGTCCAACAAAGCACCATCCAACCTATTCTTACCATTGCTATGCCGAGAAAACTGCGCAAAAATGATTCAGACCTAACCAATATTAGTAAAGGTATAATAATATATGTATAATCTCTCATATAATTAGCTTTTTTTATGATTTAACACGGTTTGATCGATGTCCAACCTTTTTTTTTTTTTTTTTTTTTTTTTTTTTTTTTTTTTTTTTCGCAGAGAAATGCTGTGACGCATTCGACGCAGGGGATGGGGACTCCCACTGCGGATATGTGGGGCTCGCCGCGCCGAAGATGGTGAGTGCCGCGGCCCTACCCACTAAAACTCTGCGGTGCTCCTCTCCACCACTTTTGACGATGACGTGGGAACTGTACAGACACCACATCACCGTCAGTGGACGTCTGCTCGTGTGTTGCAGACTCCTCTCTGTGGGGGCGTTTACTCGCCCCCCAGGCTGAACAGAGGCCCCTGTAGGGGCTTGTTTAGGCCATTCCACTGCCTTTTGTCGCGATGCGCACGAGCACCATCTAACCTAACCTAACCATTGCTATCCCGAGAAAACTACGCAAAAATGACTCAGACCTGACCAATATTAGTAAAGGTGTAATAATATAGGAATAATCTCTCATATAATTAGCTTTTTTTTATGATTTAATTGTTTTCTCCGATGTCCAACCTAGCACCATCTAACCTAACCTAACCATTGCTATCCCGAGAAAACTACGCAAAAATGTTTCAGACCTAACAAATATAGTAAAGGTATAATAATATAGGTATAATCTCTCATATAATTAGCTTTTTTATGATTTAACCGTTTTTTTCGATGTCCAACCTAGCACCATCTAACCTAACCTAACCATTGCTATCCCGAGAAAACTACGCAAAAATGTTTCAGACCTAACAAATATTAGTAAAGGTATAATAATATAGGTATAATCTCTCATATAATTAGCTTTTTTTATGATTTAACACGGTTTGATCGATGTCCAACCAAGCACCATCTAACCTAACCTAACCATTGCTATCCCGAGAAAACTACGCAAAAATGACTCAGACCTAACCAATATTAGTGAAGGTATAATAATATAGGTATAAACTCTTATATAATTAGCTTTTTTTATGATTTAACCCGTTTGTTTCGATGTCCAACCTAGCACCATCTACCCTAACCTAACCATTGCTATCCCGAGAAAATTACGCAAAAATTTTTAAGACCTAACAAATATTAGTAAAGGTATAATAATACAGGTATAATATCTCATATAATTACCTTTTTTTTATGATTAAACCCGTTTTTTTCGATGTCCAACCTAGCACCATCTAACCTAACCTAACCATTGCTATCCCGAGAAAACTACGCAAAAATGTTTCAGACCTAACAAATATTAGTAAAGGTAAAATAATATAGGTATAATCTCTCATATAATTAGCTTTTTTTTATGATTTAACCGTTTTTTTCGATGTCCAACCTAGCACCATCTAACCTAACCTAACCATTGCTATCCCGAGAAAACTACGCAAAAATGTTTCAGACGTAACAAATATTAAGAAAGGTATAATAATATAGGTATAATCTCTCATATAATTAGCTTTTTTATGATTTAACCCGTTTTTTTCGATGTCCAACCTAGCACCATCTAACCTAACCTAACCATTGCTATCCCGAGAAAACTACGCAAAAATGTTTCAGACCTAACAAATATTAGTAAAGGTATAATAATACAGGTATAATATCTCATATAATTACCTTTTTTTATGATTTAACCCGTTTTTTTCGATGTCCAACCTAGCACCATCTAACCTAAGCTAACCATTGCTATCCCGAGAAAATTACGCAAAAATGATTCAGACCTAACCAATATTAGTAAAAGTATAATAATATATGTATAATCTCTCATATAATTAGCTTTTTTTATGATTTAACACGGTTTGATCGATGTCCAACCTAGCACCATCTAACCTAACCGAACCATTGCTATCCCAAGAAAACTACGCAAAAATGTTTCAGACCTAACAAATATTAGTAAAGGTATAATAATATAGGTATAATCTCTCATATAATTAGCTTTTTTTATGATTTAACACGGTTTGATCGATGTCCAACAAAGCACCATCCAACCTAACCTTACCATTGCTATGCCGAGAGAACTGCGCAAAAATGATTCAGACCTAACCAATATTAGTAAAGGTATAATAATATATGTATAATCTCTCATATAATTAGCTTTTTTTATGATTTAACACGGTTTGATCGATGTCCAACCAGCACCATCTAACCTAACCTAACCATTGCTATCCCGAGAAAACTACGCAAAAATGTTTCAGACCTAACAAATATTAGTAAAGGTATAATAATATAGGTATAATCTCCCATATAATTAGCTACTTTTTATGATTTAACACGGTTTGATCGATGTCTAACAAAGCACCATCGAACCTAACCTAACCATTGCTATCCCGAGAAAACTACGCAAAAATGATTCAGACCTAACCAATATTAGTAAAGATATAATAATATAGGTATAATCTCTCATATAATTAGCTTTTTTATGATTTAACACGGTTTGATCGATGTCCAACCTAGCACCATCTAACCTAACCTAACCATTGCTATCCCGAGAAAACTACGCAAAAATGTTTCAGACCTAACAAATATTAGTAAAGGTATAATAATATAGGTATAATCTCTCATATAATTAGCTTTTTTATGATTTAACACGGTTTGATCGATGTCCAACAAAGCACCATCCAACCTAACCTAACCATTGCTATCCCGAGAAAACTACGCAAAAATGTTTCAGACCTAACAAATATTAGTAAAGGTATAATAATATAGGTATAATCTCTCATATAATTAGCTTTTTTTATGATTTAACCCTATTTTTTCGATGTCCAACCTAGCACCATCTAACCTAACCTAACCATTGCTATCCTGAGAAAACTACGCAAAAATGATTCAGACCTAACCAATATTAGTAAAGGTATAATAATATAGGTATAATCTCTCATATAATTAGCTTTTTTTTATGATTTAACCGTTTTTTTCGATGTCCAACCTAGCACCATCTAACCTAACCTAACCATTGCTATCCCGAGAAAACTACGCAAAAATGTTTCAGACCTATTAAAATATATTAGTAAAGGTATAATAATATAGGTATAATCTCTCATATAATTAGCTTTTTTTATGATTTAACCCGTTTTTTTCGATGTCCAGCCTAGCACCATCTAACCTAACCTAACCATTGCTATCCCGAGAAAATTACGCAAAAATGTTTCAGACCTAACAAATATAAATAAAGGTATAATAATATAGGTATAAACTCTTATATAATTAGCTTTTTTTTATGATTTAACCCGTTTATTTCGATGTCCAACCTAGCACCATCTACCCTAACCTAACCATTGCTATCCCGAGAAAATTACGCAAAAATTTTTCAGACCTAGCAAATATTAGTACAGGTATAATAATACAGGTATAATATCTCATATAATTACCTTTTTTTTATGATTTAACCCGTTTTTTTCGATGTTCAACCTAACACCCTCTAACCTAACCTAACCATTGCTATCCCGAGAAAACTACGCAAAAATGATTCAGACCTAACAAATATTAGTGAAGGTATAATAATATAGGTATAATCTCTCATATAATTAGCTTTTTTTATGATTTAACACGGTTTGACCGATGTCCAACAAAGCACCATCCAACCTAACCTTACCATTGCTATGCCGAGAAAACTGCGCAAAAATGATTCAGACCTAACCAATATTAGTAAAGGTACAATAATATATGTATAATCTCTCATATAATTAGCTTTTTTTATGATTTAACACGGTTTGATCGATGTCCAACCTAGCACCATCTAACCTAACCTAACCATTGCTATCCCGAGAAAACTACGCAAAAATGTTTCAGACCTAACAAATATTAGTAAAGGTATAATAATATAGGTATAATATCTTATATAATTACCTTTTTTATGATTTAACCCGTTTTTTTTCGATGTCCAACCTAGCACCATCTAACCTAACCTAACCATTGCTATCCCGAGAAAACTACGCAAAAATGTTTCAGACCTAACAAATATTAGTAAAGGTAAAATAATATAGGTATAATCTCTCATATAATTAGCTTTTTTTATGATTTAACCCGTTTTTTTCGATGTCCAACCTAGCACCATCTAACCTAAGTTAACCATTGCTATCCCGAGAAAACTACGCAAAAATGACTCAGACCTAACCAATGTTAGTAAAGTAATAATAATATAGGTATAATCTCTCATATAATTAGCTTTTTTTATGATTTAACACGGTTTGATCGATGTCCAACCTAGCACCATCTAACCTAACCTAACCATTGCTATCCCGAGAAAACTACGCAAAAATGACTCAGACCTAACCAATATTAGTAAAGGTATAATAATATAGGTATAATCTCTCAAATAATTAGCTTTTTTTATGATTTAACCCGTTTTTTTTCGATGTCCAACCTAGCACCATCTAACCTAACCTAACCATTGCTATCCCGAGAAAACTACGCAAAAATGATTCAGACCTAACCAGTATTAGTAAAGGTATAATAATATAGGTATAATCTCTCATATAATTAGCTTCTTTTTATGATTTAACACGGTTTGATCGATGTCTAACAAAGCACCATCGAGCCTAACCTAACCATTGCTATCCCGAGAAAACTACGCAAAAATGATTCAGACCTAACCAATATTAGTAAAGATATAATAATATAGGTATAATCTCTCATATAATTAGCTTTTTTATGATTTAACACGGTTTGATCGATGTCCAACAAAGCACCATCCAACCGAACATTACCATTGCTATGCCGAGAAAACTGCGCAAAAATGATTCAGACCTAACCAATATTAGTAAAGGTATAATAATATAGGAATAATCTCTCATATAATTAGCTTTTTTTTATGATTTAATCGTTTTTTTCGATGTCCAACCTAGCACCATCTAACCTAACCTAACCATTGCTATCCCGAGAAAACTACGCAAAAATGATTCAGACCTAACAAATATTAGTAAAGGTATAATAATATAGGTATAATATCTCATATAATTACCTTTTTTTTATGATTTAACCCGTTTTTTTCGATGTCCAACCTAGCACCATCTAACCTAACCTAACCATTGCTATCCCGAGAAAACTACGCAAAAATGATTCAGACCTAACCAATATTAGTAAAGGTATAATAATATAGGTATAATCTCTCATATAATTAGCTTTTTTTTATGATTTAACCGTTTTTTTCGATGTCCAACCTAGCACCATCTAACCTAACCTAACCATTGCTATCCCGAGAAAACTACGCAAAAATGTTTCAGACCTAACAAACATTAATAAAGGTATAATAATACAGGTATAATATCTCATATAATTACCTTTTTTTTATGATTTAACCCGTTTTTTTCGATGTCCAACCTAGCACCATCTAACCTAACCTAACCATTGCTATCCCGAGAAAACTACGCAAAAATGTTTCAGACCTAACAAATATTAGTAAAGGTATAATAATATAGGTATAATCTCTCATATAATTAGCTTTTTTTATGATTTAACACGGTTTGACCGATGTCCAACAAAGCACCATCCAACCTAACCTTACCATTGCTATGCCGAGAAAACTGCGCAAAAATGATTCAGACCTAACCAATATTAGTAAAGGTATAATAATATATGTATAATCTCTCATATAATTAGCTTTTTTTATGATTTAACACGGTTTGATCGGTGTCCAACCTAGCACCATCTAACCTAACCTAACCATTGCTATCCCGAGAAAACTACGCAAAAATGTTTCAGACCTAACAAATATTAGTAAAGGTATAATAATATAGGTATAATCTCTCATATAATTAGCTTTTTTTATGATTTAACACGGTTTGATCGATGTCCAACAAAGCACCATCCAACCTATTCTTACCATTGCTATGCCGAGAAAACTGCGCAAAAATGATTCAGACCTAACCAATATTAGTAAAGGTATAATAATATATGTATAATCTCTCATATAATTAGCTTTTTTTATGATTTAACACGGTTTGATCGATGTCCAACCTTTTTTTTTTTTTTTTTTTTTTTTTTCGCAGAGAAATGCTGTGACGCATTCGACGCAGGGGATGGGGACTCCCACTGCGGATATGTGGGGCTCGCCGCGCCGAAGATGGTGAGTGCCGCGGCCCTACCCACTAAAACTCTGCGGTGCTCCTCTCCACCACTTTTGACGATGACGTGGGAACTGTACAGACACCACATCACCGTCAGTGGACGTCTGCTCGTGTGTTGCAGACTCCTCTCTGTGGGGGCGTTTACTCGCCCCCCAGGCTGAACAGAGGCCCCTGTAGGGGCTTGTTTAGGCCATTCCACTGCCTTTTGTCGCGATGCGCACGAGCACCATCTAACCTAACCTAACCATTTCTATCCCGAGAAAACTACGCAAAAATGACTCAGACCTGACCAATATTAGTAAAGGTGTAATAATATAGGAATAATCTCTCATATAATTAGCTTTTTTTATGATTTAATTGTTTTCTCCGATGTCCAACCTAGCACCATCTAACCTAACCTAACTATTGCTATCCCGAGAAAACTACGCAAAAATGTTTCAGACCTAACAAATATAGTAAAGGTATAATAATATAGGTATAATCTCTCATATAATTAGCTTTTTTATGATTTAACCGTTTTTTTCGATGTCCAACCTAGCACCATCTAACCTAACCTAACCATTGCTATCCCGAGAAAACTACGCAAAAATGTTTCAGACCTAACAAATATTAGTAAAGGTATAATAATATAGGTATAATCTCTCATATAATTAGCTTTTTTTATGATTTAACACGGTTTGATCGATGTCCAACCTAGCACCATCTAACCTAACCTAACCATTGCTATCCCGAGAAAACTACGCAAAAATGACTCAGACCTAACCAATATTAGTGAAGGTATAATAATATAGGTATAAACTCTTATATAATTAGCTTTTTTTATGATTTAACCCGTTTGTTTCGATGTCCAACCTAGCACCATCTACCCTAACCTAACCATTGCTATCCCGAGAAAATTACGCAAAAATTTTTAAGACCTAACAAATATTAGTAAAGGTATAATAATACAGGTATAATATCTCATATAATTACCTTTTTTTTATGATTTAACCCGTTTTTTTCGATGTCCAACCTAGCACCATCTAACCTAACCTAACCATTGCTATCCCGAGAAAACTACGCAAAAATGTTTCAGACCTAACAAATATTAGTAAAGGTAAAATAATATAGGTATAATCTCTCATATAATTAGCTTTTTTATGATTTAACCGTTTTTGTCGATGTCCAACCTAGCACCATCTAACTTAACCTAACCATTGCTATCCCGAGAAAACTACGCAAAAATGATTCAGACCTAACAAATATTTATAAAGGTATAATAATATAGGTATAATCTCTCATATAATTAGCTTTTTTTTATGATTTAATTGTTTTTTTCGATGTCCAACCTAGCACCATCTAACCTAACCTAACCATTGCTATCCCGAGAAAACTACGCAAAAATGTTTCAGACCTAACAAATATTAGTAAAGGTATAATAATATAGGTATAATCTCTCATATAATTAGCTTTTTTTATGATTTAACACGGTTTGATCGATGTCCAACCTAGCACCATCTAACCTAACCTAACCATTGCTATCCCGAGAAAACTACGCAAAAATGACTCAGACCTAACCAATATTAGTGAAGGTATAATAATATAGGTATAAACTCTTATATAATTAGCTTTTTTTATGATTTAACCCGTTTGTTTCGATGTCCAACAAAGCACCATCCAACCTAACCTTACCATTGCTATGCCGAGAAAACTGCGCAAAAATGATTCAGACCTAACCAATATTAGTAAAGGTATAATAATATATGTATAATCTCTCATATAATTAGCTTTTTTTATGATTTAACACGGTTTGATCGATGTCCAACGTAGCACCATCTAACCTAACCTAACCATTGCTATCCCGAGAAAACTACGCAAAAATGTTTCAGACCTAACAAATATTAGTAAAGGTAAAATAATATAGGTATAATCTCTCATATAATTAGCTTTTTTATGATTTAACCGTTTTTGTCGATGTCCAACCTAGCACCATCTAACCTAACCTAACCATTGCTATCCCGAGAAAACTACGCAAAAATGATTCAGACCTAACAAATATTTATAAAGGTATAATAATATAGGTATAATCTCTCATATAATTAGCTTTTTTTTTATGATTTAACCGTTTTTTTCGATGTCCAACCTAGCACCATCTAACCTAACCTAACCATTGCTATCCCGAGAAAACTACGCAAAAATGTTTCAGACCTAACAAATATTAGTAAAGGTATAATAATATAGGTATAATCTCTCATATAATTAGCTTTTTTTATGATTTAACACGGTTTGATCGATGTCCAACCGAGCACCATATAACCTAAGCTAACCATTGCTATCCCGAGAAAATTACGCAAAAATTATTCAGACCTAACCAATATTAGTAAAGGTATAATAATATATGTAAAATCTCTCATATAATTAGCTTTTTTTATGATTTAACACGGTTTGACCGATGTCCAACAAAGCACCATCCAACCTAACCTTACCATTGCTATGCCGAGACAACTGCGCAAAAATGATTCAGACCTAACCAATATTAGTAAAGGTATAATAATATATGTATGATCTCTCATATAATTAGCTTTTTTTATGATTTAACACGGTTTGATCGATGTCCAACCTAGCACCATCTAACCTAACCTAACCATTGCTATCCCGAGAAAACTACGCAAAAATGTTTCAGACCTAACAAATATTCGTAAAGGTATAATAATATAGGTATAATCTGTCATATAATTAGCTTTTTTTATGATTTAACACGGTTTGATCGATGTCCAACAAAGCACCATCCAACCTAACCTTACCATTGCTATGCCGAGAAAACTGCGCAAAAATGATTCAGACCTAACCAATATTAGTAAAGGTATAATAATATATGTATAATTCTCATATAATTAGCTTTTTTTATGATTTAACACGGTTTCATCGATGTCCAACCTAGCACCATCTAACCTAACCTAACCATTGCTATCCCGAGAAAACTACGCAAAAATGTTTCAGACCTAACAAATATTAGTAAAGGTATAATTATATAGATAAAATCTCTCATATAATTAGCTTTTTTTATGATTTAACCGTTTTTTTCGATGTCCAACCTAACACCATCTAACCTAACCTAACCATTGCTATCCCGAGAAAACTACGCAAAAATGATTCAGACCTAACCAATATTTATAAAGGTATAATAATATAGGTATAATCTCTCATATAATTAGCTTTTTTTTATGATTTAACCGTTTTTTTCGATGTCCAACCTAGCACCATCTAACCTAACCTAACCATTGCTATCCCGAGAAAACTACGCAAAAATGTTTCAGACGTAACAAATATTAAGAAAGGTATAATAATATAGGTATAATCTCTCATATAATTAGCTTTTTTATGATTTAACCCGTTTTTTTCGATGTCCAACCTAGCACCATCTAACCTAACCTAACCATTGCTATCCCGAGAAAACTACGCAAAAATGTTTCAGACCTAACAAATATTAGTAAAGGTATAATAATACAGGTATAATATCTCATATAATTACCTTTTTTTATGATTTAACCCGTTTTTTTCGATGTCCAACCTAGCACCATCTAACCTAAGCTAACCATTGCTATCCCGAGAAAATTACGCAAAAATGTTTCAGACCTAACCAATATTAGTAAAAGTATAATAATATATGTATAATCTCTCATATAATTAGCTTTTTTTATGATTTAACACGGTTTGATCGATGTCCAACCTAGCACCATCTAACCTAACCGAACCATTGCTATCCCAAGAAAACTACGCAAAAATGTTTCAGACCTAACAAATATTAGTAAAGGTATAATAATATAGGTATAATCTCTCATATAATTAGCTTTTTTTATGATTTAACACGGTTTGATCGATGTCCAACAAAGCACCATCCAACCTAACCTTACCATTGCTATGCCGAGAGAACTGCGCAAAAATGATTCAGACCTAACCAATATTAGTAAAGGTATAATAATATATGTATAATCTCTCATATAATTAGCTTTTTTTATGATTTAACACGGTTTGATCGATGTCCAACCGAGCACCATATAACCTAAGCTAACCATTGCTATCCCGAGAAAATTACGCAAAAATTATTCAGACCTAACCAATATTAGTAAAGGTATAATAATATATGTAAAATCTCTCATATAATTAGCTTTTTTTTATGATTTAACACGGTTTGACCGATGTCCAACAAAGCACCATCCAACCTAACCTTACCATTGCTATGCCGAGACAACTGCGCAAAAATGATTCAGACCTAACCAATATTAGTAAAGGTATAATAATATATGTATGATCTCTCATATAATTAGCTTTTTTTATGATTTAACACGGTTTGATCGATGTCCAACCTAGCACCATCTAACCTAACCTAACCATTGCTATCCCGAGAAAACTACGCAAAAATGTTTCAGACCTAACAAATATTCGTAAAGGTATAATAATATAGGTATAATCTGTCATATAATTAGCTTTTTTTATGATTTAACACAGTTTGATCGATGTCCAACAAAGCACCATCCAACCTAACCTTACCATTGCTATGCCGAGAAAACTGCGCAAAAATGATTCAGACCTAACCAATATTAGTAAAGGTATAATAATATATGTATAATTCTCATATAATTAGCTTTTTTTATGATTTAACACGGTTTGATCGATGTCCAACCTAGCACCATCTAACCTAACCTAACCATTGCTATCCCGAGAAAACTACGCAAAAATGTTTCAGACCTAACAAATATTAGTAAAGGTATAATTATATAGATAAAATCTCTCATATAATTAGCTTTTTTTATGATTTAACCGTTTTTTTCGATGTCCAACCTAACACCATCTAACCTAACCTAACCATTGCTATCCCGAGAAAACTACGCAAAAATGATTCAGACCTAACCAATATTTATAAAGGTATAATAATATAGGTATAATCTCTCATATAATTAGCTTTTTTTTATGATTTAACCGTTTTTTTCGATGTCCAACCTAGCACCATCTAACCTAACCTAACCATTGCTATCCCGAGAAAACTACGCAAAAATGTTTCAGACGTAACAAATATTAAGAAAGGTATAATAATATAGGTATAATCTCTCATATAATTAGCTTTTTTATGATTTAACCCGTTTTTTTCGATGTCCAACCTAGCACCATCTAACCTAATCTAACCATTGCTATCCCGAGAAAACTACGCAAAAATGTTTCAGACCTAACAAATATTAGTAAAGGTATAATAATACAGGTATAATATCTCATATAATTACCTTTTTTTATGATTTAACCCGTTTTTTTCGATGTCCAACCTAGCACCATCTAACCTAACCTAACCATTGCTATCCCGAGAAAACTACGCAAAAATGATTCAGACCTAACCAATATTAGTAAAAGTATAATAATATATGTATAATCTCTCATATAATTAGCTTTTTTTATGATTTAACACGGTTTGATCGATGTCCAACCTAGCACCATCTAACCTAACCGAACCATTGCTATCCCAAGAAAACTACGCAAAAATGTTTCAGACCTAACAAATATTAGTAAAGGTATAATAATATAGGTATAATCTCTCATATAATTAGCTTTTTTTATGATTTAACACGGTTTGATCGATGTCCAACAAAGCACCATCCAACCTAACCTTACCATTGCTATGCCGAGAGAACTGCGCAAAAATGATTCAGACCTAACCAATATTAGTAAAGGTATAATAATATATGTATAATCTCTCATATAATTAGCTTTTTTTATGATTTAACACGGTTTGATCGATGTCCAACCAGCACCATCTAACCTAACCTAACCATTGCTATCCCGAGAAAACTACGCAAAAATGTTTCAGACCTAACAAATATTAGTAAAGGTATAATAATATAGGTATAATCTCCCATATAATTAGCTACTTTTTATGATTTAACACGGTTTGATCGATGTCTAACAAAGCACCATCGAACCTAACCTAACCATTGCTATCCCGAGAAAACTACGCAAAAATGCTTCAGACCTAACCAATATTAGTAAAGATATAATAATATAGGTATAATCTCTCATATAATTAGCTTTTTTATGATTTAACACGGTTTGATCGATGTCCAACCTAGCACCATCTAACCTAACCTAACCATTGCTATCCCGAGAAAACTACGCAAAAATGTTTCAGACCTAACAAATATTAGTAAAGGTATAATAATATAGGTATAATCTCTCATATAATTAGCTTTTTTATGATTTAACACGGTTTGATCGATGTCCAACAAAGCACCATCCAACCTAACCTAACCATTGCTATCCCGAGAAAACTACGCAAAAATGTTTCAGACCTAACAAATATTAGTAAAGGTATAATAATGTAGGTATAATCTCTCATATAATTAGCTTTTTTTTATGATTTAACCCTATTTTTTCGATGTCCAACCTAGCACCATCTAACCTAACCTAACCATTGCTATCCTGAGAAAACTACGCAAAAATGATTCAGACCTAACCAATATTAGTAAAGGTATAATAATATAGGTATAATCTCTCATATAATTAGCTTTTTTTTATGATTTAACCGTTTTTTTCGATGTCCAACCTAGCACCATCTAACCTAACCTAACCATTGCTATCCCGAGAAAACTACGCAAAAATGATTCAGACCTAACCAATATTAGTAAAGGTATAATAATGTAGGTATAATATCTCATATAATTACCTTCTTTTTATGATTTAACCCGTTTTTTTCGATGTCCAACCTAGCACCATCTAACCTAACCTAACCATTGCTATCCCGAGAAAACTACGCAAAAATGTTTCAGACCTAACAAATATTAGTAAAGGTAAAATAATATAGGTATAATCTCTCATATAATTAGCTTTTTTTATGATTTAACCCGTTTTTTTCGATGTCCAACCTAGCACCATCTAACCTAAGTTAACCATTGCTAACCCGAGAAAACTACGCAAAAATGACTCAGACCTAACCAATGTTAGTAAAGTAATAATAATATAGGTATAATCTCTCATATAATTAGCTTTTTTTATGATTTAACACGGTTTGATCGATGTCCAACCTAGCACCATCTAACCTAACCTAACCATTGCTATCCCGAGAAAACTACGCAAAAATGACTCAGACCTAACCAATATTAGTAAAGGTATAATAATATAGGTATAATCTCTCATATAATTAGCTTTTTTTATGATTTAACCCGTTTTTTTTCGATGTCCAACCTAGCACCATCTAACCTAACCTAACCATTGCTATCCCGAGAAAACTACGCAAAAATGATTCAGACCTAACCAGTATTAGTAAAGGTATAATAATATAGGTATAATCTCTCATATAATTAGCTTCTTTTTATGATTTAACACGGTTTGATCGATGTCTAACAAAGCACCATCGAGCCTAACCTAACCATTGCTATCCCGAGAAAACTACGCAAAAATGATTCAGACCTAACCAATATTAGTAAAGATATAATAATATAGGTATAATCTCTCATATAATTAGCTTTTTTATGATTTAACACGGTTTGATCGATGTCCAACAAAGCACCATCCAACCGAACATTACCATTGCTATGCCGAGAAAACTGCGCAAAAATGATTCAGACCTAACCAATATTAGTAAAGGTATAATAATATAGGAATAATCTCTCATATAATTAGCTTTTTTTTATGATTTAATCGTTTTTTTCGATGTCCAACCTAGCACCATCTAACCTAACCTAACCATTGCTATCCCGAGAAAACTACGCAAAAATGACTCAGACCTAACCAATATTAGTAAAGGTATAATAATACAGGTATAATATCTCATATAATTACCTTTTTTTTATGATTTAACCCGTTTTTTTCGATGTCCAACCTAGCACCATCTAACCTAACCTAACCATTGCTATCCCGAGAAAACTACGCAAAAATGATTCAGACCTAACCAATATTAGTAAAGGTATAATAATATAGGTATAATATCTCATATAATTAGCTTTTTTTTATGATTTAACCGTTTTTTTCGATGTCCAACCTAGCACCATCTAACCTAACCTAACCATTGCTATCCCGAGAAAACTACGCAAAAATGTTTCAGACCTAACAAACATTAATAAAGGTATAATAATACAGGTATAATATCTCATATAATTACCTTTTTTTTATGATTTAACCCGTTTTTTTCGATGTCCAACCTAGCACCATCTAACCTAACCTAACCATTGCTATCCCGAGAAAACTACGCAAAAATGTTTCAGACCTAACAAATATTAGTAAAGGTATAATAATATAGGTATAATCTCTCATATAATTAGCTTTTTTTATGATTTAACACGGTTTGACCGATGTCCAACAAAGCACCATCCAACCTAACCTTACCATTGCTATGCCGAGAAAACTGCGCAAAAATGATTCAGACCTAACCAATATTAGTAAAGGTATAATAATATATGTATAATCTCTCATATAATTAGCTTTTTTTATGATTTAACACGGTTTGATCGATGTCCAACCTAGCACCATCTAACCTAACCTAACCATTGCTATCCCGAGAAAACTACGCAAAAATGTTTCAGACCTAACAAATATTAGTAAAGGTATAATAATATAGGTATAATCTCTCATATAATTAGCTTTTTTTATGATTTAACACGGTTTGATCGATGTCCAACAAAGCACCATCCAACCTATTCTTACCATTGCTATGCCGAGAAAACTGCGCAAAAATGATTCAGACCTAACCAATATTAGTAAAGGTATAATAATATATGTATAATCTCTCATATAATTAGCTTTTTTTATGATTTAACACGGTTTGATCGATGTCCAACCTTTTTTTTTTTTTTTTTTTTTTTTTTCGCAGAGAAATGCTGTGACGCATTCGACGCAGGGGATGGGGACTCCCACTGCGGATATGTGGGGCTCGCCGCGCCGAAGATGGTGAGTGCCGCGGCCCTACCCACTAAAACTCTGCGGTGCTCCTCTCCACCACTTTTGACGATGACGTGGGAACTGTACAGACACCACATCACCGTCAGTGGACGTCTGCTCGTGTGTTGCAGACTCCTCTCTGTGGGGGCGTTTACTCGCCCCCCAGGCTGAACAGAGGCCCCTGTAGGGGCTTGTTTAGGCCATTCCACTGCCTTTTGTCGCGATGCGCACGAGCACCATCTAACCTAACCTAACCATTGCTATCCCGAGAAAACTACGCAAAAATGACTCAGACCTGACCAATATTAGTAAAGGTGTAATAATATAGGAATAATCTCTCATATAATTAGCTTTTTTTTATGATTTAATTGTTTTCTCCGATGTCCAACCTAGCACCATCTAACCTAACCTAACCATTGCTATCCCGAGAAAACTACGCAAAAATGTTTCAGACCTAACAAATATAGTAAAGGTATAATAATATAGGTATAATCTCTCATATAATTAGCTTTTTTATGATTTAACCGTTTTTTTCGATGTCCAACCTAGCACCATCTAACCTAACCTAACCATTGCTATCCCGAGAAAACTACGCAAAAATGTTTCAGACCTAACAAATATTAGTAAAGGTATAATAATATAGGTATAATCTCTCATATAATTAGCTTTTTTTATGATTTAACACGGTTTGATCGATGTCCAACCTAGCACCATCTAACCTAACCTAACCATTGCTATCCCGAGAAAACTACGCAAAAATGACTCAGACCTAACCAATATTAGTGAAGGTATAATAATATAGGTATAAACTCTTATATAATTAGCTTTTTTTATGATTTAACCCGTTTGTTTCGATGTCCAACCTAGCACCATCTACCCTAACCTAACCATTGCTATCCCGAGAAAATTACGCAAAAATTTTTAAGACCTAACAAATATTAGTAAAGGTATAATAATACAGGTATAATATCTCATATAATTACCTTTTTTTTATGATTAAACCCGTTTTTTTCGATGTCCAACCTAGCACCATCTAACCTAACCTAACCATTGCTATCCCGAGAAAACTACGCAAAAATGTTTCAGACCTAACAAATATTAGTAAAGGTAAAATAATATAGGTATAATCTCTCATATAATTAGCTTTTTTATGATTTAACCGTTTTTGTCGATGTCCAACCTAGCACCATCTAACTTAACCTAACCATTGCTATCCCGAGAAAACTACGCAAAAATGATTCAGACCTAACAAATATTTATAAAGGTATAATAATATAGGTATAATCTCTCATATAATTAGCTTTTTTTTATGATTTAATTGTTTTTTTCGATGTCCAACCTAGCACCATCTAACCTAACCTAACCATTGCTATCCCGAGAAAACTACGCAAAAATGTTTCAGACCTAACAAATATTAGTAAAGGTATAATAATATAGGTATAATCTCTCATATAATTAGCTTTTTTTATGATTTAACACGGTTTGATCGATGTCCAACCTAGCACCATCTAACCTAACCTAACCATTGCTATCCCGAGAAAACTACGCAAAAATGACTCAGACCTAACCAATATTAGTGAAGGTATAATAATATAGGTATAAACTCTTATATAATTAGCTTTTTTTATGATTTAACCCGTTTGTTTCGATGTCCAACAAAGCACCATCCAACCTAACCTTACCATTGCTATGCCGAGAAAACTGCGCAAAAATGATTCAGACCTAACCAATATTAGTAAAGGTATAATAATATATGTATAATCTCTCATATAATTAGCTTTTTTTATGATTTAACACTGTTTGATCGATGTCCAACCTAGCACCATCTAACCTAACCTAACCATTGCTATCCCGAGAAAACTACGCAAAAATGTTTCAGACCTAACAAATATTAGTAAAGGTAAAATAATATAGGTATAATCTCTCATATAATTAGCTTTTTTATGATTTAACCGTTTTTTTCGATGTCCAACCTAGCACCATCTAACCTAACCTAACCATTGCTATCCCGAGAAAACTACGCAAAAATGATTCAGACCTAACAAATATTTATAAAGGTATAATAATATAGGTATAATCTCTCATATAATTAGCTTTTTTTTTATGATTTAACCGTTTTTTTCGATGTCCAACCTAGCACCATCTAACCTAACCTAACCATTGCTATCCCGAGAAAACTACGCAAAAATGTTTCAGACCTAACAAATATTAGTAAAGGTATAATAATATAGGTATAATCTCTCATATAATTAGCTTTTTTTATGATTTAACACGGTTTGATCGATGTCCAACCGAGCACCATATAACCTAAGCTAACCATTGCTATCCCGAGAAAATTACGCAAAAATTATTCAGACCTAACCAATATTAGTAAAGGTATAATAATATATGTATAAACTCTTATATAATTAGCTTTTTTTATGATTTAACCCGTTTTTTTCGATGTCCAACCTAGCACCATCTACCCTAACCTAACCATTGCTATCCCGAGAAAATTACGCAAAAATTTTTAAGACCTAACAAATATTAGTAAAGGTATAATAATACAGGTATAATATCTCATATAATTACCTTTTTTTTATGATTAAACCCGTTTTTTTCGATGTCCAACCTAGCACCATCTAACCTAACCTAACCATTGCTATCCCGAGAAAACTACGCAAAAATGTTTCAGACCTAACAAATATTAGTAAAGGTAAAATAATATAGGTATAATCTCTCATATAATTAGCTTTTTTATGATTTAACCGTTTTTGTCGATGTCCAACCTAGCACCATCTAACTTAACCTAACCATTGCTATCCCGAGAAAACTACGCAAAAATGATTCAGACCTAACAAATATTTATAAAGGTATAATAATATAGGTATAATCTCTCATATAATTAGCTTTTTTTTATGATTTAACCGTTTTTTTCGATGTCCAACCTAGCACCATCTAACCTAACCTAACCATTGCTATCCCGAGAAAACTACGCAAAAATGTTTCAGACCTAACAAATATTAGTAAAGGTATAATAATATAGGTATAATCTCTCATATAATTAGCTTTTTTATGATTTAACACGGTTTGATCGATGTCCAACCTAGCACCATCTAACCTAACCTAACCATTGCTATCCCGAGAAAACTACGCAAAAATGATTCAGACCTAACCAATATTAGTGAAGGTATAATAATATAGGTATAAACTCTTATATAATTAGCTTTTTTTATGATTTAACCCGTTTGTTTCGATGTCCAACAAAGCACCATCCAACCTAACCTTACCATTGCTATGCCGAGAAAACTGCGCAAAAATGATTCAGACCTGACCAATATTAGTAAAGGTATAATAATATATGTATAATCTCTCATATAATTAGCTTTTTTTATGATTTAACACGGTTTGATCGATGTCCAACCTAGCACCATCTAACCTAACCTAACCATTGCTATCCCGAGAAAACTACGCAAAAATGTTTCAGACCTAACAAATATTAGTAAAGGTAAAATAATATAGGTATAATCTCTCATATAATTAGCTTTTTTATGATTTAACCGTTTTTGTCGATGTCCAACCTAGCACCATCTAACCTAACCTAACCATTGCTATCCCGAGAAAACTACGCAAAAATGATTCAGACCTAACAAATATTTATAAAGGTATAATAATATAGGTATAATCTCTCATATAATTAGCTTTTTTTTAATGATTTAACCGTTTTTTTCGATGTCCAACCTAGCACCATCTAACCTAACCTAACCATTGCTATCCCGAGAAAACTACGCAAAAATGTTTCAGACCTAACAAATATTAGTAAAGGTATAATAATATAGGTATAATCTCTCATATAATTAGCTTTTTTTATGATTTAACACGGTTTGATCGATGTCCAACCGAGCACCATATAACCTAAGCTAACCATTGCTATCCCGAGAAAATTACGCAAAAATTATTCAGACCTAACCAATATTAGTAAAGGTATAATAATATATGTATAAACTCTTATATAATTAGCTTTTTTATGATTTAACCCGTTTGTTTCGATGTCCAACCTAGCACCATCTACCCTAACCTAACCATTGCTATCCCGAGAAAATTACGCAAAAATTTTTAAGACCTAACAAATATTAGTAAAGGTATAATAATACAGGTATAATATCTCATATAATTACCTTTTTTTTATGATTAAACCCGTTTTTTTCGATGTCCAACCTAGCACCATCTAACCTAACCTAACCATTGCTATCCCGAGAAAACTACGCAAAAATGTTTCAGACCTAACAAATATTAGTAAAGGTAAAATAATATAGGTATAATCTCTCATATAATTAGCTTTTTTATGATTTAACCGTTTTTGTCGATGTCCAACCTAGCACCATCTAACTTAACCTAACCATTGCTATCCCGAGAAAACTACGCAAAAATGATTCAGACCTAACAAATATTTATAAAGGTATAATAATATAGGTATAATCTCTCATATAATTAGCTTTTTTTATGATTTAACCGTTTTTTTCGATGTCCAACCTAGCATCATCTAACCTAACCTAACCATTGCTATCCCGAGAAAACTACGCAAAAATGTTTCAGACCTAACAAATATTAGTAAAGGTATAATAATATAGGTATAATCTCTCATATAATTAGCTTTTTTTATGATTTAACACGGTTTGATCGATGTCCAACCTAGCACCATCTAACCTAACCTAACCATTGCTATCCCGAGAAAACTACGCAAAAATGACTCAGACCTAACCAATATTAGTGAAGGTATAATAATATAGGTATAAACTCTTATATAATTAGCTTTTTTTATGATTTAACCCGTTTGTTTCGATGTCCAACAAAGCACCATCCAACCTAACCTTACCATTGCTATGCCGAGAAAACTGCGCAAAAATGATTCAGACCTAACCAATATTAGTAAAGGTATAATAATATATGTATAATCTCTCATATAATTAGCTTTTTTTATGATTTAACACGGTTTGATCGATGTCCAACCTAGCACCATCTAACCTAACCTAACCATTGCTATCCCGAGAAAACTACGCAAAAATGTTTCAGACCTAACAAATATTAGTAAAGGTAAAATAATATAGGTATAATCTCTCATATAATTAGCTTTTTTATGATTTAACCGTTTTTGTCGATGTCCAACCTAGCACCATCTAACCTAACCTAACCATTGCTATCCCGAGAAAACTACGCAAAAATGATTCAGACCTAACAAATATTTATAAAGGTATAATAATATAGGTATAATCTCTCATATAATTAGCTTTTTTTATGATTTAACACGGTTTGATCGATGTCCAACCGAGCACCATATAACCTAAGCTAACCATTGCTATCCCGAGAAAATTACGCAAAAATTATTCAGACCTAACCAATATTAGTAAAGGTATAATAATATATGTAAAATCTCTCATATAATTAGCTTTTTTTATGATTTAACACGGTTTGACCGATGTCCAACAAAGCACCATCCAACCTAACCTTACCATTGCTATGCCGAGACAACTGCGCAAAAATGATTCAGACCTAACCAATATTAGTAAAGGTATAATAATATATGTATGATCTCTCATATAATTAGCTTTTTTTATGATTTAACACGGTTTGATCGATGTCCAACCTAGCACCATCTAACCTAACCTAACCATTGCTATCCCGAGAAAACTACGCAAAAATGTTTCAGACCTAACAAATATTCGTAAAGGTATAATAATATAGGTATAATCTGTCATATAATTAGCTTTTTTTATGATTTAACACGGTTTGATCGATGTCCAACAAAGCACCATCCAACCTAACCTTACCATTGCTATGCCGAGAAAACTGCGCAAAAATGATTCAGACCTAACCAATATTAGTAAAGGTATAATAATATATGTATAATTCTCATATAATTAGCTTTTTTTATGATTTAACACGGTTTGATCGATGTCCAACCTAGCACCATCTAACCTAACCTAACCATTGCTATCCCGAGAAAACTACGCAAAAATGTTTCAGACCTAACAAATATTAGTAAAGGTATAATTATATAGATAAAATCTCTCATATAATTAGCTTTTTTTATGATTTAACCGTTTTTTTCGATGTCCAACCTAACACCATCTAACCTAACCTAACCATTGCTATCCCGAGAAAACTACGCAAAAATGATTCAGACCTAACCAATATTTATAAAGGTATAATAATATAGGTATAATCTCTCATATAATTAGCTTTTTTTATGATTTAACCGTTTTTTTCGATGTCCAACCTAGCACCATCTAACCTAACCTAACCATTGCTATCCCGAGAAAACTACGCAAAAATGTTTCAGACGTAACAAATATTAAGAAAGGTATAATAATATAGGTATAATCTCTCATATAGTTAGCTTTTTTATGATTTAACCCGTTTTTTTCGATGTCCAACCTAGCACCATCTAACCTAACCTAACCATTGCTATCCCGAGAAAACTACGCAAAAATGTTTCAGACCTAACAAATATTAGTAAAGGTATAATAATACAGGTATAATATCTCATATAATTACCTTTTTTTATGATTTAACCCGTTTTTTTCGATGTCCAACCTAGCACCATCTAACCTAAGCTAACCATTGCTATCCCGAGGAAATTACGCAAAAATGATTCAGACCTAACCAATATTAGTAAAAGTATAATAATATATGTATAATCTCTCATATAATTAGCTTTTTTTATGATTTAACACGGTTTGATCGATGTCCAACCTAGCACCATCTAACCTAACCGAACCATTGCTATCCCAAGAAAACTACGCAAAAATGTTTCAGACCTAACAAATATTAGTAAAGGTATAATAATACAGGTATAATATCTCATATAATTACCTTTTTTTTATGATTTAACCCGTTTTTTTCGATGTCCAACCTAGCACCATCTACCCTAACCTAACCATTGCTATCCCGAGAAAATTACGCAAAAATTTTTCAGACCTAACAAATATTAGTAAAGGTATAATAATACAGGTATAATATCTCATATAATTACCTTTTTTTTATGATTTAACCCGTTTTTTTCGATGTCCAACCTAGCACCATCTAACCTAACCTAACCATTGCTATCCCGAGAAAACTACGCAAAAATGTTTCAGACCTAACAAATATTAGTAAAGGTATAATAATATAGGTATAATCTCTCATACATTTAGCTTTTTTTATGATTTAACCCGTTTTTTTTCGATGTCCAACCGAGCACCATCTAACCTAACCTAACCTAACCATTGCTATCCCGAGAAAATTACGCAAAAATATTTCAGACCCAACAAATATTAATAAAGGTATAATAATACAGGTATAATATCTCATAAAATTACCTTTTTTTTATGATTTAACCCGTTTTTTTCGATGTCCAACCTAGCATCATCTAACCTAACCTAACCATTGCTATCCCGAGAAAACTACGCAAAAATGTTTCAGACCTAACAAATATTAGTAAAGGTATAATAATATAGGTATAATCTCTCATATAATTAGCTTTTTTTATGATTTAACACGGTTTGACCGATGTCCAACAAAGCACCATCCAACCTAACCTTACCAATGCTATGCCGAGAAAACTGCGCAAAAATGATTCAGACCTAACCAATATTAGTAAAGGTATAATAATATATGTATAATCTCTCATATAATTAGCTTTTTTATGATTTAACACGGTTTGATCGATGTCCAACCTAGCACCATCTAACTTAACCTAACCATTGCTATCCCGAGAAAACTACGCAAAAATGTTTGAGACCTAACAAATATTAGTAAAGGTATAATAATATAGGTATAATCTCTCATATAATTAGCTTTTTTTATGATTTAACACGGTTTGATCGATGTCCAACAAAGCACCATCCAACCTATTCTTACCATTGCTATGCCGAGAAAACTGCGCAAAAATGATTCAGACCTAACCAATATTAGTAAAGGTATAATAATATATGTATAATCTCTCATATAATTAGCTTTTTTTATGATTTAACACTGTTTGATCGATGTCCAACCTAGCACCATCTAACCTAACCTAACCATTGCTATCCCGAGAAAACTACGCAAAAATGACTCAGACCTAACCAATATTAGTAAAGGTATAATAATATAGGAATAATCTCTCATATAATTAGCTTTTTTTTATGATTTAATTGTTTTTTTCGATGTCCAACCTAGCACCATCTAACCTAACCTAACCATTGCTATCCCGAGAAAACTACGCAAAAATGTTTCAGACCTAACAAATATTAGTAAAGGTATAATAATATAGGTATAATCTCTCATATAATTAGCTTTTTTTATGATTTAACCCGTTTTTTTCGTTGTCCAACCTAGCACCATCTAACCTAACCTAACCATTGCTATCCCGAGAAAACTACGCAAAAATGTTTCAGACCTAACAAATATTAGTAAAGGTATAATAATACAGGTATAATATCTCATATAATTACCTTTTTTTTATGATTTAACCCGTTTTTCTCGATGTCCAACCTAGCACCATCTTACCTAACCTAACCATTGCTATCCCGAGAAAACTACGCAAAAATGTTTCAGACCTAACAAATATTAGTGAAGGTATAATAATATAGGTATAATCTCTCATATAATTAGCTTTTTTTATGATTTAACCCGTTTTTTTCGATGTCCAACCTAGCACCATCTAACCTAAGCTAACCATTGCTATCCCGAGAAAACTACGCAAAAATGACTCAGACCTAACCAATATTAGTGAAGGTATAATAATATAGGTATAAACTCTTATGTTATTAGCTTTTTTTATGATTTAACCCGTTTATTTCGATGTCCAACCTAGCACCATCTAACCTAACCTAACCATTGCTATCCCGAGAAAACTACGCAAAAATGTTTCAGACCTAACAAATATTAGTAAAGGTATAATAATATAGGTATAATCTCTCATATAATTGGCTTTTTTTATGATTTAACACGGATTGATCGATGTCCCACCTAGCACCATCTAACCTAACCTAACCATTGCTATCCCGAGAAAACTACGCAAAAATGACTCAGACCTAACCAATATTAGTAAAGGTATAATAATATAGGAATAATCTCTCATATAATTAGCTTTTTTTATGATTTAATCGTTTTTTTCGATGTCCAACCTAGCACCATCTAACCTAACCTAACCTAACCATTGCTATCCCGAGAAAATTACGCAAAAATATTTCAGACCTAACAAATATTCATAAAGGTATAATAATACAGGTATAATATCTCATAAAATTACCTTTTTTTATGATTTAACCCGTTTTTTTCGATGTCCAACCTAGCACCATCTAACCTAACCTAACCATTGCTATCCCGAGAAAACTACGCAAAAATGTTTCAGACCTAACAAATATTAGTAAAGGTATAATAATATAGGTATAATCTCTCATATAATTGGCTTTTTTTATGATTTAACACGGATTGATCGATGTCCCACCTAGCACCATCTAACCTAACCTAACCATTGCTATCCCGAGAAAACTACGCAAAAATGACTCAGACCTAACCAATATTAGTAAAGGTATAATAATATAGGAATAATCTCTCATATAATTAGCTTTTTTTATGATTTAATCGTTTTTTTCGATGTCCAACCTAGCACCATCTAACCTAACCTAACCTAACCATTGCTATCCCGAGAAAATTACGCAAAAATATTTCAGACCTAACAAATATTAATAAAGGTATAATAATACAGGTATAATATCTCATAAAATTACCTTTTTTTTATGATTTAACCCGTTTTTTTCGATGTCCAACCTAGCACCATCTAACCTAACCTAACCATTGCTATCCCGAGAAAACTACGCAAAAATGTTTCAGACCTAACAAATATTAGTAAAGGTATAATAATATAGGTATAATCTCTCATATAATTAGCTTTTTTTATGATTTAACACGGTTTGACCGATGTCCAACAAAGCACCATCCAACCTAACCTTACCAATGCTATGCCGAGAAAACTGCGCAAAAATGATTCAGACCTAACCAATATTAGTAAAGGTATAATAATATATGTATAATCTCTCATATAATTAGCTTTTTTATGATTTAACACGGTTTAATCGATGTCCAACCTAGCACCATCTAACTTAACCTAACCATTGCTATCCCGAGAAAACTACGCAAAAATGTTTGAGACCTAACAAATATTAGTAAAGGTATAATAATATAGGTATAATCTCTCATATAATTAGCTTTTTTTATGATTTAACACGGTTTGATCGATGTCCAACAAAGCACCATCCAACCTATTCTTACCATTGCTATGCCGAGAAAACTGCGCAAAAATGATTCAGACCTAACCAATATTAGTAAAGGTATAATAATATATGTATAATCTCTCATATAATTAGCTTTTTTTATGATTTAACACTGTTTGATCGATGTCCAACCTAGCACCATCTAACCTAACCTAACCATTGCTATCCCGAGAAAACTACGCAAAAATGACTCAGACCTAACCAATATTAGTAAAGGTATAATAATATAGGAATAATCTCTCATATAATTAGCTTTTTTTTATGATTTAATTGTTTTTTTCGATGTCCAACCTAGCACCATCTAACCTAACCTAACCATTGCTATCCCGAGAAAACTACGCAAAAATGTTTCAGACCTAACAAATATTAGTAAAGGTATAATAATATAGGTATAATCTCTCATATAATTAGCTTTTTTTATGATTTAACCCGTTTATTTCGATGTCCAACCTAGCACCATCTAACCTAACCTAACCATTGCTATCCCGAGAAAACTACGCAAAAATGTTTCAGACCTAACAAATATTAGTAAAGGTATAATAATACAGGTATAATATCTCATATAATTACCTTTTTTTTATGATTTAACCCGTTTTTCTCGATGTCCAACCTAGCACCATCTAACCTAACCTAACCATTGCTATCCCGAGAAAACTACGCAAAAATGTTTCAGACCTAACAAATATTAGTGAAGGTATAATAATATAGGTATAATCTCTCATATAATTAGCTTTTTTTATGATTTAACCCGTTTTTTTCGATGTCCAGCCTAGCACCATCTAACCTAAGCTAACCATTGCTATCCCGAGAAAACTACGCAAAAATGACTCAGACCTAACCAATATTAGTGAAGGTATAATAATATAGGTATAAACTCTTATGTTATTAGCTTTTTTTATGATTTAACCCGTTTATTTCGATGTCCAACCTAGCACCATCTAACCTAACCTAACCATTGCTATCCCGAGAAAACTACGCAAAAATGTTTCAGACCTAACAAATATTAGTAAAGGTATAATAATATAGGTATAATCTCTCATATAATTGGCTTTTTTTATGATTTAACACGGATTGATCGATGTCCCACCTAGCACCATCTAACCTAACCTAACCATTGCTATCCCGAGAAAACTACGCAAAAATGACTCAGACCTAACCAATATTAGTAAAGGTATAATAATATAGGAATAATCTCTCATATAATTAGCTTTTTTTATGATTTAATCGTTTTTTTCGATGTCCAACCTAGCACCATCTAACCTAACCTAACCTAACCATTGCTATCCCGAGAAAATTACGCAAAAATATTTCAGACCTAACAAATATTCATAAAGGTATAATAATACAGGTATAATATCTCATAAAATTACCTTTTTTTATGATTTAACCCGTTTTTTTCGATGTCCAACCTAGCACCATCTAACCTAACCTAACCATTGCTATCCCGAGAAAACTACGCAAAAATGTTTCAGACCTAACAAATATTAGTAAAGGTATAATAATATAGGTATAATCTCTCATATAATTGGCTTTTTTTATGATTTAACACGGATTGATCGATGTCCCACCTAGCACCATCTAACCTAACCTAACCATTGCTATCCCGAGAAAACTACGCAAAAATGACTCAGACCTAACCAATATTAGTAAAGGTATAATAATATAGGAATAATCTCTCATATAATTAGCTTTTTTTATGATTTAATCGTTTTTTTCGATGTCCAACCTAGCACCATCTAACCTAACCTAACCTAACCATTGCTATCCCGAGAAAACTACGCAAAAATATTTCAGACCTAACAAATATTAATAAAGGTATAATAATACAGGTATAATATCTCATAAAATTACCTTTTTTTTATGATTTAACCCGTTTTTTTCGATGTCCAACCTAGCACCATCTAACCTAACCTAACCATTGCTATCCCGAGAAAACTACGCAAAAATGTTTCAGACCTAACAAATATTAGTAAAGGTATAATAATATAGGTATAATCTCTCATATAATTAGCTTTTTTTATGATTTAACACGGTTTGACCGATGTCCAACAAAGCACCATCCAACCTAACCTTACCAATGCTATGCCGAGAAAACTGCGCAAAAATGATTCAGACCTAACCAATATTAGTAAAGGTATAATAATATATGTATAATCTCTCATATAATTAGCTTTTTTATGATTTAACACGGTTTAATCGATGTCCAACCTAGCACCATCTAACTTAACCTAACCATTGCTATCCCGAGAAAACTACGCAAAAATGTTTGAGACCTAACAAATATTAGTAAAGTATAATAATATAGGTATAATCTCTCATATAATTAGCTTTTTTATGATTTAACACGGTTTGATCGATGTCCAACAAAGCACCATCCAACCTATTCTTACCATTGCTATGCCGAGAAAACTGCGCAAAAATGATTCAGACCTAACCAATATTAGTAAAGGTATAATAATATATGTATAATCTCTCATATAATTAGCTTTTTTTATGATTTAACACTGTTTGATCGATGTCCAACCTAGCACCATCTAACCTAACCTAACCATTGCTATCCCGAGAAAACTACGCAAAAATGACTCAGACCTAACCAATATTAGTAAAGGTATAATAATATAGGAATAATCTCTCATATAATTAGCTTTTTTTTATGATTTAATTGTTTTTTTCGATGTCCAACCTAGCACCATCTAACCTAACCTAACCATTGCTATCCCGAGAAAACTACGCAAAAATGTTTCAGACCTAACAAATATTAGTAAAGGTATAATAATATAGGTATAATCTCTCATATAATTAGCTTTTTTTATGATTTAACCCGTTTTTTTCGTTGTCCAACCTAGCACCATCTAACCTAACCTAACCATTGCTATCCCGAGAAAACTACGCAAAAATGTTTCAGACCTAACAAATATTAGTAAAGGTATAATAATACAGGTATAATATCTCATATAATTACCTTTTTTTTATGATTTAACCCGTTTTTCTCGATGTCAAACCTAGCACCATCTTACCTAACCTAACCATTGCTATCCCGAGAAAACTACGCAAAAATGTTTCAGACCTAACAAATATTAGTGAAGGTATAATAATATAGGTATAATCTCTCATATAATTAGCTTTTTTTATGATTTAACCCGTTTTTTTCGATGTCCAGCCTAGCACCATCTAACCTAAGCTAACCATTGCTATCCCGAGAAAACTACGCAAAAATGACTCAGACCTAACCAATATTAGTGAAGGTATAATAATATAGGTATAAACTCTTATGTTATTAGCTTTTTTTATGATTTAACCCGTTTATTTCGATGTCCAACCTAGCACCATCTAACCTAACCTAACCATTGCTATCCCGAGAAAACTACGCAAAAATGTTTCAGACCTAACAAATATTAGTAAAGGTATAATAATATAGGTATAATCTCTCATATAATTGGCTTTTTTTATGATTTAACACGGATTGATCGATGTCCCACCTAGCACCATCTAACCTAACCTAACCATTGCTATCCCGAGAAAACTACGCAAAAATGACTCAGACCTAACCAATATTAGTAAAGGTATAATAATATAGGAATAATCTCTCATATAATTAGCTTTTTTTATGATTTAATCGTTTTTTTCGATGTCCAACCTAGCACCATCTAACCTACCCTAACCTAACCATTGCTATCCCGAGAAAATTACGCAAAAATATTTCAGACCTAACAAATATTCATAAAGGTATAATAATACAGGTATAATATCTCATATAATTACCTTTTTTTATGATTTAACCCGTTTTTTTCGATGTCCAACCTAGCACCATCTAACCTAACCTAACCATTGCTATCCCGAGAAAACTACGCAAAAATGTTTCAGACCTAACAAATATTAGTAAAGGTATAATAATATAGGTATAATCTCTCATATAATTGGCTTTTTTTATGATTTAACACGGATTGATCGATGTCCCACCTAGCACCATCTAACCTAACCTAACCATTGCTATCCCGAGAAAACTACGCAAAAATGTTTCAGACCTAACAAATATTAGTAAAGGTATAATAATATAGGTATAATCTCTCATATAATTAGCTTTTTTTATGATTTAACACGGTTTGACCGATGTCCAACAAAGCACCATCCAACCTAACCTTACCATTGCTATGCCGAGAAAACTGCGCAAAAATGATTCAGACCTAACCAATATTAGTAAAGGTATAATAATATATGTATAATCTCTCATATAATTAGCTTTTTTATGATTTAACACGGTTTGATCGATGTCCAACCTAGCACCATCTAACTTAACCTAACCATTGCTATCCCGAGAAAACTACGCAAAAATGTTTGAGACCTAACAAATATTAGTAAAGGTATAATAATATAGGTATAATCTCTCATATAATTAGCTTTTTTTATGATTTAACACGGTTTGATCGATGTCCAACAAAGCACCATCCAACCTATTCTTACCATTGCTATGCCGAGAAAACTGCGCAAAAATGATTCAGACCTAACCAATATTAGTAAAGGTATAATAATATATGTATAATCTCTCATATAATTAGCTTTTTTTATGATTTAACACTGTTTGATCGATGTCCAACCTAGCACCATCTAACCTAACCTAACCATTGCTATCCCGAGAAAACTACGCAAAAATGACTCAGACCTAACCAATATTAGTAAAGGTATAATAATATAGGAATAATCTCTCATATAATTAGCTTTTTTTTATGATTTAATTGTTTTTTTCGATGTCCAACCTAGCACCATCTAACCTAACCTAACCATTGCTATCCCTAGAAAACTACGCAAAAATGTTTCAGACCTAACAAATATTAGTAAAGGTATAATAATATAGGTATAATCTCTCATATAATTAGCTTTTTTTATGATTTAACCCGTTTTTTTCGTTGTCCAACCTAGCACCATCTAACCTAACCTAACCATTGCTATCCCGAGAAAACTACGCAAAAATGTTTCAGACCTAACAAATATTAGTAAAGGTATAATAATACAGGTATAATATCTCATATAGTTACCTTTTTTTTATGATTTAACCCGTTTTTCTCGATGTCCAACCTAGCACCATCTTACCTAACCTAACCATTGCTATCCCGAGAAAACTACGCAAAAATGTTTCAGACCTAACAAATATTAGTGAAGGTATAATAATATAGGTATAATCTCTCATATAATTAGCTTTTTTTATGATTTAACCCGTTTTTTTCGATGTCCAGCCTAGCACCATCTAACCTAAGCTAACCATTGCTATCCCGAGAAAACTACGCAAAAATGACTCAGACCTAACCAATATTAGTGAAGGTATAATAATATAGGTATAAACTCTTATGTTATTAGCTTTTTTTATGATTTAACCCGTTTATTTCGATGTCCAACCTAGCACCATCTACCCTAACCTAACCATTGCTATCCCGAGAAAATTACGCAAAAATTTTTCAGACCTAACAAATATTAGTAAAGGTATAATAATACAGGTATAATATCTCATATAATTACCTTTTTTTTTATGATTTAACCCGTTTTTTTCGATGTCCAACCTAGCACCATCTAACCTAACCTAACCATTGCTATCCCGAGAAAACTACGCAAAAATGTTTCAGACCTAACAAATATTAGTAAAGGTATAATAATATAGGTATAATCTCTCATATAATTAGCTTTTTTTATGATTTAACCCGTTTTTTTTCGATGTCCAACCGAGCACCATATAACCTAAACTAACCATTGCTATCCCGAGAAAATTACGCAAAAATTATTCAGACCTAACCAATATTAGTAAAGGTATAATAATATATGTATAATCTCTCATATAATTAGCTTTTTTTATGATTTAACACGGTTTGATCGATGTCCAACCTAGCACCATCTAACCTAACCGAACCATTGCTATCCCGAGAAAACTACGCAAAAATGTTTCAGACCTAACAAATATTAGTAAAGGTATAATAATATAGGTATAATCTCTCATATAATTAGCTTTTTTTATGATTTAACACGGTTTGATCGATGTCCAACAAAGCACCATCCAACCTATTCTTACCATTGCTATGCCGAGAAAACTGCGCAAAAATGATTCAGACCTAACCAATATTAGTAAAGGTATAATAATATATGTATAATCTCTCATATAATTAGCTTTTTTTATGATTTAACACGGTTTGATCGATGTCCAACCTAGCACCATCTAACCTAACCTAACCATTGCTATCCCGAGAAAATTACGCAAAAATGACTCAGACCTAACCAATATTAGTAAAGGTATAATAATATAGGAATAATCTCTCATATAATTAGCTTTTTTTTATGATTTAATTGTTTTTTTCGATGTCCAACCTAGCACCATCTAACCTAACCTAACCATTGCTATCCCGAGAAAACTACGCAAAAATGTTTCAGACCTAACAAATATTAGTAAAGGTATAATAATATAGGTATAATCTCTCATATAATTAGCTTTTTTTATGATTTAACCCGTTTTTTTCGATGTCCAACCTAGCACCATCTAACCTAACCTAACCATTGCTATCCCGAGAAAACTACGCAAAAATGTTTCAGACCTAACAAATATTAGTAAAGGTATAATAATACAGGTATAATATCTCATATAATTACCTTTTTTTATGATTTAACCCGTTTTTTTCGATGTCCAACCTAGCACAATCTAACCTAACCTAACCATTGCTATCCCGAGAAAACTACGCAAAAATGTTTCAGACCTAACAAATATTAGTGAAGGTATAATAATATAGGTATAATCTCTCATATAATTAGCTTTTTTTATGATTTAACCCGTTTTTTTCGTTGTCCAACCTAGCACCATCTAACCTAACCTAACCATTGCTATCCCGAGAAAACTACGCAAAAATGTTTCAGACCTAACAAATATTAGTAAAGGTATAATAATACAGGTATAATATCTCATATAATTACCTTTTTTTTATGATTTAACCCGTTTTTCTCGATGTCCAACCTAGCACCATCTTACCTAACCTAACCATTGCTATCCCGAGAAAACTACGCAAAAATGTTTCAGACCTAACAAATATTAGTGAAGGTATAATAATATAGGTATAATCTCTCATATAATTAGCTTTTTTTATGATTTAACCCGTTTTTTTCGATGTCCAGCCTAGCACCATCTAACCTAAGCTAACCATTGCTATCCCGAGAAAACTACGCAAAAATGACTCAGACCTAACCAATATTAGTGAAGGTATAATAATATAGGTATAAACTCTTATGTTATTAGCTTTTTTTATGATTTAACCCGTTTATTTCGATGTCCAACCTAGCACCATCTACCCTAACCTAACCATTGCTATCCCGAGAAAATTACGCAAAAATTTTTCAGACCTAACAAATATTAGTAAAGGTATAATAATACGGGTATAATATCTCATATAATTACCTTTTTTTTATGATTTAACCCGTTTTTTTCGATGTCCAACCTAGCACCATCTAACCTAACCTAACCATTGCTATCCCGAGAAAACTACGCAAAAATGTTTCAGACCTAACAAATATTAGTAAAGGTATAATAATATAGGTATAATCTCTCATATAATTAGCTTTTTTTATGATTTAACCCGTTTTTTTTCGATGTCCAACCGAGCACCATATAACCTAAACTAACCATTGCTATCCCGAGAAAATTACGCAAAAATGATTCAGACCTAACCAATATTAGTAAAGGTATAATAATATATGTATAATCTCTCATATAATTAGCTTTTTTTATGATTTAACACGGTTTGATCGATGTCCAACCTAGCACCATCTAACCTAACCGAACCATTGCTATCCCGAGAAAACTACGCAAAAATGACTCAGACCTAACAAATATTAGTAAAGGTATAATAATATAGGTATAATCTCTCATATAATTAGCTTTTTTTATGATTTAACACGGTTTGATCGATGTCCAACAAAGCACCATCCAACCTATTCTTACCATTGCTATGCCGAGAAAACTGCGCAAAAATGATTCAGACCTAACCAATATTAGTAAAGGTATAATAATATATGTATAATCTCTCATATAATTAGCTTTTTTTATGATTTAACACGGTTTGATCGATGTCCAACCTAGCACCATCTAACCTAACCTAACCATTGCTATCCCGAGAAAACTACGCAAAAATGACTCAGACCTAACCAATATTAGTAAAGGTATAATAATATAGGAATAATCTCTCATATAATTAGCTTTTTTTTATGATTTAATTGTTTTTTTCGATGTCCAACCTAGCACCATCTAACCTAACCTAACCATTGCTATCCCGAGAAAACTACGCAAAAATGTTTCAGACCTAACAAATATTAGTAAAGGTATAATAATATAGGTATAATCTCTCATATAATTAGCTTTTTTTATGATTTAACCCGTTTTTTTCGATGTCCAACCTAGCACCATCTAACCTAACCTAACCATTGCTATCCCGAGAAAACTACGCAAAAATGTTTCAGACCTAACAAATATTAGTAAAGGTATAATAATATAGGTATAATCTCTCATATAATTAGCTTTTTTTAAGATTTAATCGTTTTTTTCGATGTCCAACCTAGCACCATCTAACCTAACCTAACCTAACCATTGCTATCCCGAGAAAATTACGCAAAAATATTTCAGACCTAACAAATATTAATAAAGGTATAATAATACAGGTATAATATCTCATAAAATTACCTTTTTTTTATGATTTAACCCGTTTTTTTCGATGTCCAACCTAGCACCATCTAACCTAACCTAACCATTGCTATCCCGAGAAAACTACGCAAAAATGTTTCAGACCTAACAAATATTAGTAAAGGTATAATAATATAGGTATAATCTCTCATATAATTAGCTTTTTTTATGATTTAACCCGTTTTTTTCGATGTCCAACCTAGCACCATCTAACCTAAGCTAACCATTGCTATCCCGAGAAAACTACGCAAAAATGACTCAGACCTAACCAATATTAGTGAAGGTATAATAATATAGGTATAAACTCTTATGTTATTAGCTTTTTTTATGATTTAACCCGTTTATTTCGATGTCCAACCTAGAACCATCTAACCTAACCTAACCATTGCTATCCCGAGAAAACTACGCAAAAATGTTTCAGACCTAACAAATATTAGTAAAGGTATAATAATATAGGTATAATCTCTCATATAATTGGCTTTTTTTATGATTTAACACGGATTGATCGATGTCCCACCTAGCACCATCTAACCTAACCTAACCATTGCTATCCCGAGAAAACTACGCAAAAATGACTCAGACCTAACCAATATTAGTAAAGGTATAATAATATAGGAATAATCTCTCATATAATTAGCTTTTTTTATGATTTAATCGTTTTTTTCGATGTCCAACCTAGCACCATCTAACCTAACCTAACCTAACCATTGCTATCCCGAGAAAATTACGCAAAAATATTTCAGACCTAACAAATATTCATAAAGGTATAATAATACAGGTATAATATCTCATAAAATTACCTTTTTTTATGATTTAACCCGTTTTTTTCGATGTCCAACCTAGCACCATCTAACCTAACCTAACCATTGCTATCCCGAGAAAACTACGCAAAAATGTTTCAGACCTAACAAATATTAGTAAAGGTATAATAATATAGGTATAATCTCTCATATAATTGGCTTTTTTTATGATTTAACACGGATTGATCGATGTCCCACCTAGCACCATCTAACCTAACCTAACCATTGCTATCCCGAGAAAACTACGCAAAAATGACTCAGACCTAACCAATATTAGTAAAGGTATAATAATATAGGAATAATCTCTCATATAATTAGCTTTTTTTATGATTTAATCGTTTTTTTCGATGTCCAACCTAGCACCATCTAACCTAACCTAACCTAACCATTGCTATCCCGAGAAAATTACGCAAAAATATTTCAGACCTAACAAATATTAATAAAGGTATAATAATACAGGTATAATATCTCATAAAATTACCTTTTTTTTATGATTTAACCCGTTTTTTTCGATGTCCAACCTAGCACCATCTAACCTAACCTAACCATTGCTATCCCGAGAAAACTACGCAAAAATGTTTCAGACCTAACAAATATTAGTAAAGGTATAATAATATAGGTATAATCTCTCATATAATTAGCTTTTTTTATGATTTAACACGGTTTGACCGATGTCCAACAAAGCACCATCCAACCTAACCTTACCATTGCTATGCCGAGAAAACTACGCAAAAATGTTTGAGACCTAACAAATATTAGTAAAGGTATAATAATATAGGTATAATCTCTCATATAATTAGCTTTTTTTATGATTTAACACGGTTTGATCGATGTCCAACAAAGCACCATCCAACCTATTCTTACCATTGCTATGCCGAGAAAACTGCGCAAAAATGATTCAGACCTAACCAATATTAGTAAAGGTATAATAATATATGTATAATCTCTCATATAATTAGCTTTTTTTATGATTTAACACTGTTTGATCGATGTCCAACCTAGCACCATCTAACCTAACCTAACCATTGCTATCCCGAGAAAACTACGCAAAAATGACTCAGACCTAACCAATATTAGTAAAGGTATAATAATATAGGAATAATCTCTCATATAATTAGCTTTTTTTTATGATTTAATTGTTTTTTTCGATGTCCAACCTAGCACCATCTAACCTAACCTAACCATTGCTATCCCGAGAAAACTACGCAAAAATGTTTCAGACCTAACAAATATTAGTAAAGGTATAATAATATAGGTATAATCTCTCATATAATTAGCTTTTTTTATGATTTAACCCGTTTTTTTCGTTGTCCAACCTAGCACCATCTAACCTAACCTAACCATTGCTATCCCGAGAAAACTACGCAAAAATGTTTCAGACCTAACAAATATTAGTAAAGGTATAATAATACAGGTATAATATCTCATATAATTACCTTTTTTTTATGATTTAACCCGTTTTTCTCGATGTCCAACCTAGCACCATCTTACCTAACCTAACCATTGCTATCCCGAGAAAACTACGCAAAAATGTTTCAGACCTAACAAATATTAGTGAAGGTATAATAATATAGGTATAATCTCTCATATAATTAGCTTTTTTTATGATTTAACCCGTTTTTTTCGATGTCCAGCCTAGCACCATCTAACCTAAGCTAACCATTGCTATCCCGAGAAAACTACGCAAAAATGACTCAGACCTAACCAATATTAGTGAAGGTATAATAATATAGGTATAAACTCTTATGTTATTAGCTTTTTTTATGATTTAACCCGTTTATTTCGATGTCCAACCTAGCACCATCTACCCTAACCTAACCATTGCTATCCCGAGAAAATTACGCAAAAATTTTTCAGACCTAACAAATATTAGTAAAGGTATAATAATACAGGTATAATATCTCATATAATTACCTTTTTTTTATGATTTAACCCGTTTTTTTCGATGTCCAACCTAGCACCATCTAACCTAACCTAACCATTGCTATCCCGAGAAAACTACGCAAAAATGTTTCAGACCTAACAAATATTAGTAAAGGTATAATAATATAGGTATAATCTCTCATATAATTAGCTTTTTTTATGATTTAACCCGTTTTTTTTCGATGTCCAACCGAGCACCATATAACCTAAGCTAACCATTGCTATCCCGAGAAAATTACGCAAAAATGATTCAGACCTAACCAATATTAGTAAAGGTATAATAATATATGTATAATCTCTCATATAATTAGCTTTTTTTATGATTTAACACGGTTTGATCGATGTCCAACCTAGCACCATCTAACCTAACCGAACCATTGCTATCCCGAGAAAACTACGCAAAAATGTTTCAGACCTAACAAATATTAGTAAAGGTATAATAATATAGGTATAATCTCTCATATAATTAGCTTTTTTTATGATTTAACACGGTTTGATCGATGTCCAACAAAGCACCATCCAACCTATTCTTACCATTGCTATGCCGAGAAAACTGCGCAAAAATGATTCAGACCTAACCAATATTAGTAAAGGTATAATAATATATGTATAATCTCTCATATAATTAGCTTTTTTTATGATTTAACACGGTTTGATCGATGTCCAACCTAGCACCATCTAACCTAACCTAACCATTGCTATCCCGAGAAAATTACGCAAAAATGACTCAGACCTAACCAATATTAGTAAAGGTATAATAATATAGGAATAATCTCTCATATAATTAGCTTTTTTTTATGATTTAATTGTTTTTTTCGATGTCCAACCTAGCACCATCTAACCTAACCTAACCATTGCTATCCCGAGAAAACTACGCAAAAATGTTTCAGACCTAACAAATATTAGTAAAGGTATAATAATATAGGTATAATCTCTCATATAATTAGCTTTTTTTATGATTTAACCCGTTTTTTTCGATGTCCAACCTAGCACCATCTAACCTAACCTAACCATTGCTATCCCGAGAAAACTACGCAAAAATGTTTCAGACCTAACAAATATTAGTAAAGGTATAATAATACAGGTATAATATCTCATAAATTACCTTTTTTTATGATTTAACCCGTTTTTTTCGATGTCCAACCTAGCACAATCTAACCTAACCTAACCATTGCTATCCCGAGAAAACTACGCAAAAATGTTTCAGACCTAACAAATATTAGTGAAGGTATAATAATATAGGTATAATCTCTCATATAATTAGCTTTTTTTATGATTTAACCCGTTTTTTTCGATGTCCAGCCTAGCACCATCTAACCTAACCTAACCATTGCTATCCCGAGAAAACTACGCAAAAATGTTTCAGACCTAACAAATATTAGTAAAGGTATAATAATATAGGTATAATCTCTCATATAATTAGCTTTTTTTAAGATTTAATCGTTTTTTTTCGATGTCCAACCTAGCACCATCTAACCTAACCTAACCTAACCATTGCTATCCCGAGAAAATTACGCAAAAATATTTCAGACCTAACAAATATTAATAAAGGTATAATAATACAGGTATAATATCTCATAAAATTACCTTTTTTTTTTGATTTAACCCGTTTTTTTCGATGTCCAACCTAGCACCATCTAACCTAACCTAACCATTGCTATCCCGAGAAAACTACGCAAAAATGTTTCAGACCTAACAAATATTAGTAAAGGTATAATAATATAGGTATAATCTCTCATATAATTAGCTTTTTTTATGATTTAACACGGTTTGACCGATGTCCAACAAAGCACCATCCAACCTAACCTTACCATTGCTATGCCGAGAAAACTGCGCAAAAATGATTCAGACCTAACCAATATTAGTAAAGGTATAATAATATATGTATAATCTCTCATATAATTAGCTTTTTTTATGATTTAACACGGTTTGATCGATGTCCAACCTAGCACCATCTAACTTAACCTAACCATTGCTATCCCGAGAAAACTACGCAAAAATGTTTGAGACCTAACAAATATTAGTAAAGGTATAATAATATAGGTATAATCTCTCATATAATTAGCTTTTTTTATGATTTAACACGGTTTGATCGATGTCCAACAAAGCACCATCCAACCTATTCTTACCATTGCTATGCCGAGAAAACTGCGCAAAAATGATTCAGACCTAACCAATATTAGTAAAGGTATAATAATATATGTATAATCTCTCATATAATTAGCTTTTTTTATGATTTAACACTGTTTGATCGATGTCCAACCTAGCACCATCTAACCTAACCTAACCATTGCTATCCCGAGAAAACTACGCAAAAATGACTCAGACCTAACCAATATTAGTAAAGGTATAATAATATAGGGATAATCTCTCATATAATTAGCTTTTTTTTATGATTTAATTGTTTTTTTCGATGTCCAACCTAGCACCATCTAACCTAACCTAACCATTGCTATCCCGAGAAAACTACGCAAAAATGTTTCAGACCTAACAAATATTAGTAAAGGTATAATAATATAGGTATAATCTCTCATATAATTAGCTTTTTTTTATGATTTAACCCGTTTTTTTCGATGTCCAACCTAGCACCATCTAACCTAACCTAACCATTGCTATCCCGAGAAAACTACGCAAAAATGTTTCAGACCTAACAAATATTAGTAAAGGTATAATAATACAGGTATAATATCTCATATAATTACCTTTTTTTTTATGATTTAACCCGTTTTTCTCGATGTCCAACCTAGCACCATCTTACCTAACCTAACCATTGCTATCCCGAGAAAACTACGCAAAAATGTTTCAGACCTAACAAATATTAGTGAAGGTATAATAATATAGGTATAATCTCTCATATAATTAGCTTTTTTTATGATTTAACCCGTTTTTTTCGATGTCCAGCCTAGCACCATCTAACCTAAGCTAACCATTGCTATCCCGAGAAAACTACGCAAAAATGACTCAGACCTAACCAATATTAGTGAAGGTATAATAATATAGGTATAAACTCTTATGTAATTAGCTTTTTTTATGATTTAACCCGTTTATTTCGATGTCCAACCTAGCACCATCTACCCTAACCTAACCATTGCTATCCCGAGAAAATTACGCAAAAATTTTTCAGACCTAACAAATATTAGTAAAGGTATAATAATACAGGTATAATATCTCATATAATTACCTTTTTTTTATGATTTAACCCGTTTTTTTCGATGTCCAACCTAGCACCATCTAACCTAAGCTAACCATTGCTATCCCGAGAAAACTACGCAAAAATGACTCAGACCTAACCAATATTAGTGAAGGTATAATAATATAGGTATAAACTCTTATGTTATTAGCTTTTTTTATGATTTAACCCGTTTATTTCGATGTCCAACCTAGCACCATCTACCCTAACCTAACCATTGCTATCCCGAGAAAATTACGCAAAAATTTTTCAGACCTAACAAATATTAGTAAAGGTATAATAATACAGGTATAATATCTCATATAATTACCTTTTTTTTATGATTTAACCCGTTTTTTTCGATGTCCAACCTAGCACCATCAAACCTAACCTAACCATTGCTATCCCGAGAAAACTACGCAAAAATGTTTCAGACCTAACAAATATTAGTAAAGGTATAATAATATAGGTATAATCTCTCATATAATTAGCTTTTTTTATGATTTAACCCGTTTTTTTTCGATGTCCAACCGAGCACCATATAACCTAAGCTAACCATTGCTATCCCGAGAAAATTACGCAAAAATGATTCAGACCTAACCAATATTAGTAAAGGTATAATAATATATGTATAATCTCTCATATAATTAGCTTTTTTTATGATTTAACACGGTTTGATCGATGTCCAACCTAGCACCATCTAACCTAACCGAACCATTGCTATCCCGAGAAAACTACGCAAAAATGTTTCAGACCTAACAAATATTAGTAAAGGTATAATAATATAGGTATAATCTCTCATATAATTAGCTTTTTTTATGATTTAACACGGTTTGATCGATGTCCCACAAAGCACCATCCAACCTATTCTTACCATTGCTATGCCGAGAAAACTGCGCAAAAATGATTCAGACCTAACCAATATTAGTAAAGGTATAATAATATATGTATAATCTCTCATATAATTAGCTTTTTTTATGATTTAACACGGTTTGATCGATGTCCAACCTAGCACCATCTAACCTAACCTAACCATTGCTATCCCGAGAAAATTACGCAAAAATGACTCAGACCTAACCAATATTAGTAAAGGTATAATAATATAGGAATAATCTCTCATATAATTAGCTTTTTTTTATGATTTAATTGTTTTTTTCGATGTCCAACCTAGCACCATCTAACCTAACCTAACCATTGCTATCCCGAGAAAACTACGCAAAAATGTTTCAGACCTAACAAATATTAGTAAAGGTATAATAATATAGGTATAATCTCTCATATAATTAGCTTTTTTTATGATTTAACCCGTTTTTTTCGATGTCCAACCTAGCACCATCTAACCTAACCTAACCATTGCTATCCCGAGAAAACTACGCAAAAATGTTTCAGACCTAACAAATATTAGTAAAGGTATAATAATACAGGTATAATATCTCATATAATTACCTTTTTTTATGATTTAACCCGTTTTTTTCGATGTCCAACCTAGCACAATCTAACCTAACCTAACCATTGCTATCCCGAGAAAACTACGCAAAAATGTTTCAGACCTAACAAATATTAGTGAAGGTATAATAATATAGGTATAATCTCTCATATAATTAGCTTTTTTTATGATTTAACCCGTTTTTTTCGATGTCCAGCCTAGCACCATCTAACCTAACCTAACCATTGCTATCCCGAGAAAACTACGCAAAAATGTTTCAGACCTAACAAATATTAGTAAAGGTATAATAATATAGGTATAATCTCTCATATAATTAGCTTTTTTTAAGATTTAATCGTTTTTTTCGATGTCCAACCTAGCACCATCTAACCTAACCTAACCTAACCATTGCTATCCCGAGAAAATTACGCAAAAATATTTCAGACCTAACAAATATTAATAAAGGTATAATAATACAGGTATAATATCTCATAAAATTACCTTTTTTTTATGATTTAACCCGTTTTTTTCGATGTCCAACCTAGCACCATCTAACCTAACCTAACCATTGCTATCCCGAGAAAACTACGCAAAAATGTTTCAGACCTAACAAATATTAGTAAAGGTATAATAATATAGGTATAATCTCTCATATAATTAGCTTTTTTTATGATTTAACACGGTTTGACCGATGTCCAACAAAGCACCATCCAACCTAACCTTACCATTGCTATGCCGAGAAAACTGCGCAAAAATGATTCAGACCTAACCAATATTAGTAAAGGTATAATAATATATGTATAATCTCTCATATAATTAGCTTTTTTTATGATTTAACACGGTTTGATCGATGTCCAACCTAGCACCATCTAACTTAACCTAACCATTGCTATCCCGAGAAAACTACGCAAAAATGTTTGAGACCTAACAAATATTAGTAAAGGTATAATAATATAGGTATAATCTCTCATATAATTAGCTTTTTTTATGATTTAACACGGTTTGATCGATGTCCAACAAAGCACCATCCAACCTATTCTTACCATTGCTATGCCGAGAAAACTGCGCAAAAATGATTCAGACCTAACCAATATTAGTAAAGGTATAATAATATATGTATAATCTCTCATATAATTAGCTTTTTTTATGATTTAACACTGTTTGATCGATGTCCAACCTAGCACCATCTAACCTAACCTAACCATTGCTATCCCGAGAAAACTACGCAAAAATGACTCAGACCTAACCAATATTAGTAAAGGTATAATAATATAGGGATAATCTCTCATATAATTAGCTTTTTTTTATGATTTAATTGTTTTTTTCGATGTCCAACCTAGCACCATCTAACCTAACCTAACCATTGCTATCCCGAGAAAACTACGCAAAAATGTTTCAGACCTAACAAATATTAGTAAAGGTATAATAATATAGGTATAATCTCTCATATAATTAGCTTTTTTTTATGATTTAACCCGTTTTTTTCGATGTCCAACCTAGCACCATCTAACCTAACCTAACCATTGCTATCCCGAGAAAACTACGCAAAAATGTTTCAGACCTAACAAATATTAGTAAAGGTATAATAATACAGGTATAATATCTCATATAATTACCTTTTTTTTTATGATTTAACCCGTTTTTCTCGATGTCCAACCTAGCACCATCTAACCTAACCTAACCATTGCTATCCCGAGAAAACTACGCAAAAATGTTTCAGACCTAACAAATATTAGTGAAGGTATAATAATATAGGTATAATCTCTCATATAATTAGCTTTTTTTATGATTTAACCCGTTTTTTTCGATGTCCAGCCTAGCACCATCTAACCTAAGCTAACCATTGCTATCCCGAGAAAACTACGCAAAAATGACTCAGACCTAACCAATATTAGTGAAGGTATAATAATACAGGTATAATATCTCATATAATTACCTTTTTTTTATGATTTAACCCGTTTTTTTCGATGTCCAACCTAGCACCATCTAACCTAACCTAACCATTGCTATCCCGAGAAAACTACGCAAAAATGTTTCAGACCTAACAAATATTAGTAAAGGTATAATAATATAGGTATAATCTCTCATATAATTGGCTTTTTTTATGATTTAACACGGATTGATCGATGTCCCACCTAGCACCATCTAACCTAACCTAACCATTGCTATCCCGAGAAAACTACGCAAAAATGACTCAGACCTAACCAATATTAGTAAAGGTATAATAATATAGGAATAATCTCTCATATAATTAGCTTTTTTTATGATTTAATCGTTTTTTTCGATGTCCAACCTAGCACCATCTAACCTAACCTAACCTAACCATTGCTATCCCGAGAAAATTACGCAAAAATATTTCAGACCTAACAAATATTCATAAAGGTATAATAATACAGGTATAATATCTCATAAAATTACCTTTTTTTATGATTTAACCCGTTTTTTTCGATGTCCAACCTAGCACCATCTAACCTAACCTAACCATTGCTATCCCGAGAAAACTACGCAAAAATGTTTCAGACCTAACAAATATTAGTAAAGGTATAATAATATAGGTATAATCTCTCATATAATTGGCTTTTTTTATGATTTAACACGGATTGATCGATGTCCCACCTAGCACCATCTAACCTAACCTAACCATTGCTATCCCGAGAAAACTACGCAAAAATGACTCAGACCTAACCAATATTAGTAAAGGTATAATAATATAGGAATAATCTCTCATATAATTAGCTTTTTTTATGATTTAATCGTTTTTTTCGATGTCCAACCTAGCACCATCTAACCTAACCTAACCTAACCATTGCTATCCCGAGAAAATTACGCAAAAATATTTCAGACCTAACAAATATTAATAAAGGTATAATAATACAGGTATAATATCTCATAAAATTACCTTTTTTTTATGATTTAACCCGTTTTTTTCGATGTCCAACCTAGCACCATCTAACCTAACCTAACCATTGCTATCCCGAGAAAACTACGCAAAAATGTTTCAGACCTAACAAATATTAGTAAAGGTATAATAATATAGGTATAATCTCTCATATAATTAGCTTTTTTTATGATTTAACACGGTTTGACCGATGTCCAACAAAGCACCATCCAACCTAACCTTACCAATGCTATGCCGAGAAAACTGCGCAAAAATGATTCAGACCTAACCAATATTAGTAAAGGTATAATAATATATGTATAATCTCTCATATAATTAGCTTTTTTATGATTTAACACGGTTTAATCGATGTCCAACCTAGCACCATCTAACTTAACCTAACCATTGCTATCCCGAGAAAACTACGCAAAAATGTTTGAGACCTAACAAATATTAGTAAAGGTATAATAATATAGGTATAATCTCTCATATAATTAGCTTTTTTTATGATTTAACACGGTTTGATCGATGTCCAACAAAGCACCATCCAACCTATTCTTACCATTGCTATGCCGAGAAAACTGCGCAAAAATGATTCAGACCTAACCAATATTAGTAAAGGTATAATAATATATGTATAATCTCTCATATAATTAGCTTTTTTTATGATTTAACACTGTTTGATCGATGTCCAACCTAGCACCATCTAACCTAACCTAACCATTGCTATCCCGAGAAAACTACGCAAAAATGACTCAGACCTAACCAATATTAGTAAAGGTATAATAATATAGGAATAATCTCTCATATAATTAGCTTTTTTTTATGATTTAATTGTTTTTTTCGATGTCCAACCTAGCACCATCTAACCTAACCTAACCATTGCTATCCCGAGAAAACTACGCAAAAATGTTTCAGACCTAACAAATATTAGTAAAGGTATAATAATATAGGTATAATCTCTCATATAATTAGCTTTTTTTATGATTTAACCCGTTTTTTTCGTTGTCCAACCTAGCACCATCTAACCTAACCTAACCATTGCTATCCCGAGAAAACTACGCAAAAATGTTTCAGACCTAACAAATATTAGTAAAGGTATAATAATACAGGTATAATATCTCATATAATTACCTTTTTTTTATGATTTAACCCGTTTTTCTCGATGTCCAACCTAGCACCATCTTACCTAACCTAACCATTGCTATCCCGAGAAAACTACGCAAAAATGTTTCAGACCTAACAAATATTAGTAAAGGTATAATAATACAGGTATAATATCTCATATAATTAGCTTTTTTTATGATTTAACCCGTTTTTTTCGATGTCCAACCTAGCACCATCTAACCTAAGCTAACCATTGCTATCCCGAGAAAACTACGCAAAAATGACTCAGACCTAACCAATATTAGTGAAGGTATAATAATATAGGTATAAACTCTTATGTTATTAGCTTTTTTTATGATTTAACCCGTTTATTTCGATGTCCAACCTAGCACCATCTAACCTAACCTAACCATTGCTATCCCGAGAAAACTACGCAAAAATGTTTCAGACCTAACAAATATTAGTAAAGGTATAATAATATAGGTATAATCTCTCATATAATTGGCTTTTTTTATGATTTAACACGGATTGATCGATGTCCCACCTAGCACCATCTAACCTAACCTAACCATTGCTATCCCGAGAAAACTACGCAAAAATGACTCAGACCTAACCAATATTAGTAAAGGTATAATAATATAGGAATAATCTCTCATATAATTAGCTTTTTTTATGATTTAATCGTTTTTTTCGATGTCCAACCTAGCACCATCTAACCTAACCTAACCTAACCATTGCTATCCCGAGAAAATTACGCAAAAATATTTCAGACCTAACAAATATTCATAAAGGTATAATAATACAGGTATAATATCTCATAAAATTACCTTTTTTTATGATTTAACCCGTTTTTTTCGATGTCCAACCTAGCACCATCTAACCTAACCTAACCATTGCTATCCCGAGAAAACTACGCAAAAATGTTTCAGACCTAACAAATATTAGTAAAGGTATAATAATATAGGTATAATCTCTCATATAATTGGCTTTTTTTATGATTTAACACGGATTGATCGATGTCCCACCTAGCACCATCTAACCTAACCTAACCATTGCTATCCCGAGAAAACTACGCAAAAATGTTTCAGACCTAACAAATATTAGTAAAGGTATAATAATATAGGTATAATCTCTCATATAATTAGCTTTTTTTATGATTTAACACGGTTTGACCGATGTCCAACAAAGCACCATCCAACCTAACCTTACCATTGCTATGCCGAGAAAACTGCGCAAAAATGATTCAGACCTAACCAATATTAGTAAAGGTATAATAATATATGTATAATCTCTCATATAATTAGCTTTTTTATGATTTAACACGGTTTGATCGATGTCCAACCTAGCACCATCTAACTTAACCTAACCATTGCTATCCCGAGAAAACTACGCAAAAATGTTTGAGACCTAACAAATATTAGTAAAGGTATAATAATATAGGTATAATCTCTCATATAATTAGCTTTTTTTATGATTTAACACGGTTTGATCGATGTCCAACAAAGCACCATCCAACCTATTCTTACCATTGCTATGCCGAGAAAACTGCGCAAAAATGATTCAGACCTAACCAATATTAGTAAAGGTATAATAATATATGTATAATCTCTCATATAATTAGCTTTTTTTATGATTTAACACTGTTTGATCGATGTCCAACCTAGCACCATCTAACCTAACCTAACCATTGCTATCCCGAGAAAACTACGCAAAAATGACTCAGACCTAACCAATATTAGTAAAGGTATAATAATATAGGAATAATCTCTCATATAATTAGCTTTTTTTTATGATTTAATTGTTTTTTTCGATGTCCAACCTAGCACCATCTAACCTAACCTAACCATTGCTATCCCTAGAAAACTACGCAAAAATGTTTCAGACCTAACAAATATTAGTAAAGGTATAATAATATAGGTATAATCTCTCATATAATTAGCTTTTTTTATGATTTAACCCGTTTTTTTCGTTGTCCAACCTAGCACCATCTAACCTAACCTAACCATTGCTATCCCGAGAAAACTACGCAAAAATGTTTCAGACCTAACAAATATTAGTAAAGGTATAATAATACAGGTATAATATCTCATATAGTTACCTTTTTTTTATGATTTAACCCGTTTTTCTCGATGTCCAACCTAGCACCATCTTACCTAACCTAACCATTGCTATCCCGAGAAAACTACGCAAAAATGTTTCAGACCTAACAAATATTAGTGAAGGTATAATAATATAGGTATAATCTCTCATATAATTAGCTTTTTTTATGATTTAACCCGTTTTTTTCGATGTCCAGCCTAGCACCATCTAACCTAAGCTAACCATTGCTATCCCGAGAAAACTACGCAAAAATGACTCAGACCTAACCAATATTAGTGAAGGTATAATAATATAGGTATAAACTCTTATGTTATTAGCTTTTTTTATGATTTAACCCGTTTATTTCGATGTCCAACCTAGCACCATCTACCCTAACCTAACCATTGCTATCCCGAGAAAATTACGCAAAAATTTTTCAGACCTAACAAATATTAGTAAAGGTATAATAATACAGGTATAATATCTCATATAATTACCTTTTTTTTATGATTTAACCCGTTTTTTTCGATGTCCAACCTAGCACCATCTAACCTAACCTAACCATTGCTATCCCGAGAAAACTACGCAAAAATGTTTCAGACCTAACAAATATTAGTAAAGGTATAATAATATAGGTATAATCTCTCATATAATTAGCTTTTTTTATGATTTAACCCGTTTTTTTTCGATGTCCAACCGAGCACCATATAACCTAAACTAACCATTGCTATCCCGAGAAAATTACGCAAAAATTATTCAGACCTAACCAATATTAGTAAAGGTATAATAATATATGTATAATCTCTCATATAATTAGCTTTTTTTATGATTTAACACGGTTTGATCGATGTCCAACCTAGCACCATCTAACCTAACCGAACCATTGCTATCCCGAGAAAACTACGCAAAAATGTTTCAGACCTAACAAATATTAGTAAAGGTATAATAATATAGGTATAATCTCTCATATAATTAGCTTTTTTTATGATTTAACACGGTTTGATCGATGTCCAACAAAGCACCATCCAACCTATTCTTACCATTGCTATGCCGAGAAAACTGCGCAAAAATGATTCAGACCTAACCAATATTAGTAAAGGTATAATAATATATGTATAATCTCTCATATAATTAGCTTTTTTTATGATTTAACACGGTTTGATCGATGTCCAACCTAGCACCATCTAACCTAACCTAACCATTGCTATCCCGAGAAAATTACGCAAAAATGACTCAGACCTAACCAATATTAGTAAAGGTATAATAATATAGGAATAATCTCTCATATAATTAGCTTTTTTTTATGATTTAATTGTTTTTTTCGATGTCCAACCTAGCACCATCTAACCTAACCTAACCATTGCTATCCCGAGAAAACTACGCAAAAATGTTTCAGACCTAACAAATATTAGTAAAGGTATAATAATATAGGTATAATCTTTCATATAATTAGCTTTTTTTATGATTTAACCCGTTTTTTTCGATGTCCAACCTAGCACCATCTAACCTAACCTAACCATTGCTATCCCGAGAAAACTACGCAAAAATGTTTCAGACCTAACAAATATTAGTAAAGGTATAATAATACAGGTATAATATCTCATATAATTACCTTTTTTTATGATTTAACCCGTTTTTTTCGATGTCCAACCTAGCACAATCTAACCTAACCTAACCATTGCTATCCCGAGAAAACTACGCAAAAATGTTTCAGACCTAACAAATATTAGTGAAGGTATAATAATATAGGTATAATCTCTCATATAATTAGCTTTTTTTATGATTTAACCCGTTTTTTTCGTTGTCCAACCTAGCACCATCTAACCTAACCTAACCATTGCTATCCCGAGAAAACTACGCAAAAATGTTTCAGACCTAACAAATATTAGTAAAGGTATAATAATACAGGTATAATATCTCATATAATTACCTTTTTTTTATGATTTAACCCGTTTTTCTCGATGTCCAACCTAGCACCATCTTACCTAACCTAACCATTGCTATCCCGAGAAAACTACGCAAAAATGTTTCAGACCTAACAAATATTAGTGAAGGTATAATAATATAGGTATAATCTCTCATATAATTAGCTTTTTTTATGATTTAACCCGTTTTTTTCGATGTCCAGCCTAGCACCATCTAACCTAAGCTAACCATTGCTATCCCGAGAAAACTACGCAAAAATGACTCAGACCTAACCAATATTAGTGAAGGTATAATAATATAGGTATAAACTCTTATGTTATTAGCTTTTTTTATGATTTAACCCGTTTATTTCGATGTCCAACCTAGCACCATCTACCCTAACCTAACCATTGCTATCCCGAGAAAATTACGCAAAAATTTTTCAGACCTAACAAATATTAGTAAAGGTATAATAATACGGGTATAATATCTCATATAATTACCTTTTTTTTATGATTTAACCCGTTTTTTTCGATGTCCAACCTAGCACCATCTAACCTAACCTAACCATTGCTATCCCGAGAAAACTACGCAAAAATGTTTTAGACCTAACAAATATTAGTAAAGGTATAATAATATAGGTATAATCTCTCATATAATTAGCTTTTTTTATGATTTAACCCGTTTTTTTTCGATGTCCAACCGAGCACCATATAACCTAAACTAACCATTGCTATCCCGAGAAAATTACGCAAAAATGATTCAGACCTAACCAATATTAGTAAAGGTATAATAATATATGTATAATCTCTCATATAATTAGCTTTTTTTATGATTTAACACGGTTTGATCGATGTCCAACCTAGCACCATCTAACCTAACCGAACCATTGCTATCCCGAGAAAACTACGCAAAAATGTTTCAGACCTAACAAATATTAGTAAAGGTATAATAATATAGGTATAATCTCTCATATAATTAGCTTTTTTTATGATTTAACACGGTTTGATCGATGTCCAACAAAGCACCATCCAACCTATTCTTACCATTGCTATGCCGAGAAAACTGCGCAAAAATGATTCAGACCTAACCAATATTAGTAAAGGTATAATAATATATGTATAATCTCTCATATAATTAGCTTTTTTTATGATTTAACACGGTTTGATCGATGTCCAACCTAGCACCATCTAACCTAACCTAACCATTGCTATCCCGAGAAAATTACGCAAAAATGACTCAGACCTAACCAATATTAGTAAAGGTATAATAATATAGGAATAATCTCTCATATAATTAGCTTTTTTTTATGATTTAATTGTTTTTTTCGATGTCCAACCTAGCACCATCTAACCTAACCTAACCATTGCTATCCCGAGAAAACTACGCAAAAATGTTTCAGACCTAACAAATATTAGTAAAGGTATAATAATATAGGTATAATCTCTCATATAATTAGCTTTTTTTATGATTTAACCCGTTTTTTTCGATGTCCAACCTAGCACCATCTAACCTAACCTAACCATTGCTATCCCGAGAAAACTACGCAAAAATGTTTCAGACCTAACAAATATTAGTAAAGGTATAATAATATAGGTATAATCTCTCATATAATTAGCTTTTTTTAAGATTTAATCGTTTTTTTCGATGTCCAACCTAGCACCATCTAACCTAACCTAACCTAACCATTGCTATCCCGAGAAAATTACGCAAAAATATTTCAGACCTAACAAATATTAATAAAGGTATAATAATACAGGTATAATATCTCATAAAATTACCTTTTTTTTATGATTTAACCCGTTTTTTTCGATGTCCAACCTAGCACCATCTAACCTAACCTAACCATTGCTATCCCGAGAAAACTACGCAAAAATGTTTCAGACCTAACAAATATTAGTAAAGGTATAATAATATAGGTATAATCTCTCATATAATTAGCTTTTTTTATGATTTAACCCGTTTTTTTCGATGTCCAACCTAGCACCATCTAACCTAAGCTAACCATTGCTATCCCGAGAAAACTACGCAAAAATGACTCAGACCTAACCAATATTAGTGAAGGTATAATAATATAGGTATAAACTCTTATGTTATTAGCTTTTTTTATGATTTAACCCGTTTATTTCGATGTCCAACCTAGAACCATCTAACCTAACCTAACCATTGCTATCCCGAGAAAACTACGCAAAAATGTTTCAGACCTAACAAATATTAGTAAAGGTATAATAATATAGGTATAATCTCTCATATAATTGGCTTTTTTTATGATTTAACACGGATTGATCGATGTCCCACCTAGCACCATCTAACCTAACCTAACCATTGCTATCCCGAGAAAACTACGCAAAAATGACTCAGACCTAACCAATATTAGTAAAGGTATAATAATATAGGAATAATCTCTCATATAATTAGCTTTTTTTATGATTTAATCGTTTTTTTCGATGTCCAACCTAGCACCATCTAACCTAACCTAACCTAACCATTGCTATCCCGAGAAAATTACGCAAAAATATTTCAGACCTAACAAATATTCATAAAGGTATAATAATACAGGTATAATATCTCATAAAATTACCTTTTTTTATGATTTAACCCGTTTTTTTCGATGTCCAACCTAGCACCATCTAACCTAACCTAACCATTGCTATCCCGAGAAAACTACGCAAAAATGTTTCAGACCTAACAAATATTAGTAAAGGTATAATAATATAGGTATAATCTCTCATATAATTGGCTTTTTTTATGATTTAACACGGATTGATCGATGTCCCACCTAGCACCATCTAACCTAACCTAACCATTGCTATCCCGAGAAAACTACGCAAAAATGACTCAGACCTAACCAATATTAGTAAAGGTATAATAATATAGGAATAATCTCTCATATAATTAGCTTTTTTTATGATTTAATCGTTTTTTTCGATGTCCAACCTAGCACCATCTAACCTAACCTAACCTAACCATTGCTATCCCGAGAAAATTACGCAAAAATATTTCAGACCTAACAAATATTAATAAAGGTATAATAATACAGGTATAATATCTCATAAAATTACCTTTTTTTTATGATTTAACCCGTTTTTTTCGATGTCCAACCTAGCACCATCTAACCTAACCTAACCATTGCTATCCCGAGAAAACTACGCAAAAATGTTTCAGACCTAACAAATATTAGTAAAGGTATAATAATATAGGTATAATCTCTCATATAATTAGCTTTTTTTATGATTTAACACGGTTTGACCGATGTCCAACAAAGCACCATCCAACCTAACCTTACCATTGCTATGCCGAGAAAACTACGCAAAAATGTTTGAGACCTAACAAATATTAGTAAAGGTATAATAATATAGGTATAATCTCTCATATAATTAGCTTTTTTTATGATTTAACACGGTTTGATCGATGTCCAACAAAGCACCATCCAACCTATTCTTACCATTGCTATGCCGAGAAAACTGCGCAAAAATGATTCAGACCTAACCAATATTAGTAAAGGTATAATAATATATGTATAATCTCTCATATAATTAGCTTTTTTTATGATTTAACACTGTTTGATCGATGTCCAACCTAGCACCATCTAACCTAACCTAACCATTGCTATCCCGAGAAAACTACGCAAAAATGACTCAGACCTAACCAATATTAGTAAAGGTATAATAATATAGGAATAATCTCTCATATAATTAGCTTTTTTTTATGATTTAATTGTTTTTTTCGATGTCCAACCTAGCACCATCTAACCTAACCTAACCATTGCTATCCCGAGAAAACTACGCAAAAATGTTTCAGACCTAACAAATATTAGTAAAGGTATAATAATATAGGTATAATCTCTCATATAATTAGCTTTTTTTATGATTTAACCCGTTTTTTTCGTTGTCCAACCTAGCACCATCTAACCTAACCTAACCATTGCTATCCCGAGAAAACTACGCAAAAATGTTTCAGACCTAACAAATATTAGTAAAGGTATAATAATACAGGTATAATATCTCATATAATTACCTTTTTTTTATGATTTAACCCGTTTTTCTCGATGTCCAACCTAGCACCATCTTACCTAACCTAACCATTGCTATCCCGAGAAAACTACGCAAAAATGTTTCAGACCTAACAAATATTAGTGAAGGTATAATAATATAGGTATAATCTCTCATATAATTAGCTTTTTTTATGATTTAACCCGTTTTTTTCGATGTCCAGCCTAGCACCATCTAACCTAAGCTAACCATTGCTATCCCGAGAAAACTACGCAAAAATGACTCAGACCTAACCAATATTAGTGAAGGTATAATAATATAGGTATAAACTCTTATGTTATTAGCTTTTTTTATGATTTAACCCGTTTATTTCGATGTCCAACCTAGCACCATCTACCCTAACCTAACCATTGCTATCCCGAGAAAATTACGCAAAAATTTTTCAGACCTAACAAATATTAGTAAAGGTATAATAATACAGGTATAATATCTCATATAATTACCTTTTTTTTATGATTTAACCCGTTTTTTTCGATGTCCAACCTAGCACCATCTAACCTAACCTAACCATTGCTATCCCGAGAAAACTACGCAAAAATGTTTCAGACCTAACAAATATTAGTAAAGGTATAATAATATAGGTATAATCTCTCATATAATTAGCTTTTTTTATGATTTAACCCGTTTTTTTTCGATGTCCAACCGAGCACCATATAACCTAAGCTAACCATTGCTATCCCGAGAAAATTACGCAAAAATGATTCAGACCTAACCAATATTAGTAAAGGTATAATAATATAGGTATAATCTCTCATATAATTAGCTTTTTTTATGATTTAACACGGTTTGATCGATGTCCAACCTAGCACCATCTAACCTAACCGAACCATTGCTATCCCGAGAAAACTACGCAAAAATGTTTCAGACCTAACAAATATTAGTAAAGGTATAATAATATAGGTATAATCTCTCATATAATTAGCTTTTTTTATGATTTAACACGGTTTGATCGATGTCCAACAAAGCACCATCCAACCTATTCTTACCATTGCTATGCCGAGAAAACTGCGCAAAAATGATTCAGACCTAACCAATATTAGTAAAGGTATAATAATATATGTATAATCTCTCATATAATTAGCTTTTTTTATGATTTAACACGGTTTGATCGATGTCCAACCTAGCACCATCTAACCTAACCTAACCATTGCTATCCCGAGAAAATTACGCAAAAATGACTCAGACCTAACCAATATTAGTAAAGGTATAATAATATAGGAATAATCTCTCATATAATTAGCTTTTTTTTATGATTTAATTGTTTTTTTCGATGTCCAACCTAGCACCATCTAACCTAACCTAACCATTGCTATCCCGAGAAAACTACGCAAAAATGTTTCAGACCTAACAAATATTAGTAAAGGTATAATAATATAGGTATAATCTCTCATATAATTAGCTTTTTTTATGATTTAACCCGTTTTTTTCGATGTCCAACCTAGCACCATCTAACCTAACCTAACCATTGCTATCCCGAGAAAACTACGCAAAAATGTTTCAGACCTAACAAATATTAGTAAAGGTATAATAATACAGGTATAATATCTCATAAATTACCTTTTTTTATGATTTAACCCGTTTTTTTCGATGTCCAACCTAGCACAATCTAACCTAACCTAACCATTGCTATCCCGAGAAAACTACGCAAAAATGTTTCAGACCTAACAAATATTAGTGAAGGTATAATAATATAGGTATAATCTCTCATATAATTAGCTTTTTTTATGATTTAACCCGTTTTTTTCGATGTCCAGCCTAGCACCATCTAACCTAACCTAACCATTGCTATCCCGAGAAAACTACGCAAAAATGTTTCAGACCTAACAAATATTAGTAAAGGTATAATAATATAGGTATAATCTCTCATATAATTAGCTTTTTTTAAGATTTAATCGTTTTTTTCGATGTCCAACCTAGCACCATCTAACCTAACCTAACCTAACCATTGCTATCCCGAGAAAATTACGCAAAAATATTTCAGACCTAACAAATATTAATAAAGGTATAATAATACAGGTATAATATCTCATAAAATTACCTTTTTTTTTTGATTTAACCCGTTTTTTTCGATGTCCAACCTAGCACCATCTAACCTAACCTAACCATTGCTATCCCGAGAAAACTACGCAAAAATGTTTCAGACCTAACAAATATTAGTAAAGGTATAATAATATAGGTATAATCTCTCATATAATTAGCTTTTTTTATGATTTAACACGGTTTGACCGATGTCCAACAAAGCACCATCCAACCTAACCTTACCATTGCTATGCCGAGAAAACTGCGCAAAAATGATTCAGACCTAACCAATATTAGTAAAGGTATAATAATATATGTATAATCTCTCATATAATTAGCTTTTTTTATGATTTAACACGGTTTGATCGATGTCCAACCTAGCACCATCTAACTTAACCTAACCATTGCTATCCCGAGAAAACTACGCAAAAATGTTTGAGACCTAACAAATATTAGTAAAGGTATAATAATATAGGTATAATCTCTCATATAATTAGCTTTTTTTATGATTTAACACGGTTTGATCGATGTCCAACAAAGCACCATCCAACCTATTCTTACCATTGCTATGCCGAGAAAACTGCGCAAAAATGATTCAGACCTAACCAATATTAGTAAAGGTATAATAATATATGTATAATCTCTCATATAATTAGCTTTTTTTATGATTTAACACTGTTTGATCGATGTCCAACCTAGCACCATCTAACCTAACCTAACCATTGCTATCCCGAGAAAACTACGCAAAAATGACTCAGACCTAACCAATATTAGTAAAGGTATAATAATATAGGGATAATCTCTCATATAATTAGCTTTTTTTTATGATTTAATTGTTTTTTTCGATGTCCAACCTAGCACCATCTAACCTAACCTAACCATTGCTATCCCGAGAAAACTACGCAAAAATGTTTCAGACCTAACAAATATTAGTAAAGGTATAATAATATAGGTATAATCTCTCATATAATTAGCTTTTTTTTATGATTTAACCCGTTTTTTTCGATGTCCAACCTAGCACCATCTTACCTAACCTAACCATTGCTATCCCGAGAAAACTACGCAAAAATGTTTCAGACCTAACAAATATTAGTAAAGGTATAATAATACAGGTATAATATCTCATATAATTACCTTTTTTTTTATGATTTAACCCGTTTTTCTCGATGTCCAACCTAGCACCATCTTACCTAACCTAACCATTGCTATCCCGAGAAAACTACGCAAAAATGTTTCAGACCTAACAAATATTAGTGAAGGTATAATAATATAGGTATAATCTCTCATATAATTAGCTTTTTTTATGATTTAACCCGTTTTTTTCGATGTCCAACCTAGCACCATCTAACCTAAGCTAACCATTGCTATCCCGAGAAAACTACGCAAAAATGACTCAGACCTAACCAATATTAGTGAAGGTATAATAATATAGGTATAAACTCTTATGTAATTAGCTTTTTTTATGATTTAACCCGTTTATTTCGATGTCCAACCTAGCACCATCTACCCTAACCTAACCATTGCTATCCCGAGAAAATTACGCAAAAATTTTTCAGACCTAACAAATATTAGTAAAGGTATAATAATACAGGTATAATATCTCATATAATTACCTTTTTTTTATGATTTAACCCGTTTTTTTCGATGTCCAACCTAGCACCATCTAACCTAAGCTAACCATTGCTATCCCGAGAAAACTACGCAAAAATGACTCAGACCTAACCAATATTAGTGAAGGTATAATAATATAGGTATAAACTCTTATGTTATTAGCTTTTTTTATGATTTAACCCGTTTATTTCGATGTCCAACCTAGCACCATCTACCCTAACCTAACCATTGCTATCCCGAGAAAATTACGCAAAAATTTTTCAGACCTAACAAATATTAGTAAAGGTATAATAATACAGGTATAATATCTCATATAATTACCTTTTTTTTATGATTTAACCCGTTTTTTTCGATGTCCAACCTAGCACCATCAAACCTAACCTAACCATTGCTATCCCGAGAAAACTACGCAAAAATGTTTCAGACCTAACAAATATTAGTAAAGGTATAATAATATAGGTATAATCTCTCATATAATTAGCTTTTTTTATGATTTAACCCGTTTTTTTTCGATGTCCAACCGAGCACCATATAACCTAAGCTAACCATTGCTATCCCGAGAAAATTACGCAAAAATGATTCAGACCTAACCAATATTAGTAAAGGTATAATAATATATGTATAATCTCTCATATAATTAGCTTTTTTTATGATTTAACACGGTTTGATCGATGTCCAACCTAGCACCATCTAACCTAACCGAACCATTGCTATCCCGAGAAAACTACGCAAAAATGTTTCAGACCTAACAAATATTAGTAAAGGTATAATAATATAGGTATAATCTCTCATATAATTAGCTTTTTTTTATGATTTAACACGGTTTGATCGATGTCCAACAAAGCACCATCCAACCTATTCTTACCATTGCTATGCCGAGAAAACTGCGCAAAAATGATTCAGACCTAACCAATATTAGTAAAGGTATAATAATATATGTATAATCTCTCATATAATTAGCTTTTTTTATGATTTAACACGGTTTGATCGATGTCCAACCTAGCACCATCTAACCTAACCTAACCATTGCTATCCCGAGAAAATTACGCAAAAATGACTCAGACCTAACCAATATTAGTAAAGGTATAATAATATAGGAATAATCTCTCATATAATTAGCTTTTTTTTATGATTTAATTGTTTTTTTCGATGTCCAACCTAGCACCATCTAACCTAACCTAACCATTGCTATCCCGAGAAAACTACGCAAAAATGTTTCAGACCTAACAAATATTAGTAAAGGTATAATAATATAGGTATAATCTCTCATATAATTAGCTTTTTTTATGATTTAACCCGTTTTTTTCGATGTCCAACCTAGCACCATCTAACCTAACCTAACCATTGCTATCCCGAGAAAACTACGCAAAAATGTTTCAGACCTAACAAATATTAGTAAAGGTATAATAATACAGGTATAATATCTCATATAATTACCTTTTTTTATGATTTAACCCGTTTTTTTCGATGTCCAACCTAGCACAATCTAACCTAACCTAACCATTGCTATCCCGAGAAAACTACGCAAAAATGTTTCAGACCTAACAAATATTAGTGAAGGTATAATAATATAGGTATAATCTCTCATATAATTAGCTTTTTTTATGATTTAACCCGTTTTTTTCGATGTCCAGCCTAGCACCATCTAACCTAACCTAACCATTGCTATCCCGAGAAAACTACGCAAAAATGTTTCAGACCTAACAAATATTAGTAAAGGTATAATAATATAGGTATAATCTCTCATATAATTAGCTTTTTTTAAGATTTAATCGTTTTTTTTCGATGTCCAACCTAGCACCATCTAACCTAACCTAACCTAACCATTGCTATCCCGAGAAAATTACGCAAAAATATTTCAGACCTAACAAATATTAATAAAGGTATAATAATACAGGTATAATATCTCATAAAATTACCTTTTTTTTATGATTTAACCCGTTTTTTTCGATGTCCAACCTAGCACCATCTAACCTAACCTAACCATTGCTATCCCGAGAAAACTACGCAAAAATGTTTCAGACCTAACAAATATTAGTAAAGGTATAATAATATAGGTATAATCTCTCATATAATTAGCTTTTTTTATGATTTAACACGGTTTGACCGATGTCCAACAAAGCACCATCCAACCTAACCTTACCATTGCTATGCCGAGAAAACTGCGCAAAAATGATTCAGACCTAACCAATATTAGTAAAGGTATAATAATATATGTATAATCTCTCATATAATTAGCTTTTTTTATGATTTAACACGGTTTGATCGATGTCCAACCTAGCACCATCTAACTTAACCTAACCATTGCTATCCCGAGAAAACTACGCAAAAATGTTTGAGACCTAACAAATATTAGTAAAGGTATAATAATATAGGTATAATCTCTCATATAATTAGCTTTTTTTATGATTTAACACGGTTTGATCGATGTCCAACAAAGCACCATCCAACCTATTCTTACCATTGCTATGCCGAGAAAACTGCGCAAAAATGATTCAGACCTAACCAATATTAGTAAAGGTATAATAATATATGTATAATCTCTCATATAATTAGCTTTTTTTATGATTTAACACTGTTTGATCGATGTCCAACCTAGCACCATCTAACCTAACCTAACCATTGCTATCCCGAGAAAACTACGCAAAAATGACTCAGACCTAACCAATATTAGTAAAGGTATAATAATATAGGGATAATCTCTCATATAATTAGCTTTTTTTTATGATTTAATTGTTTTTTTCGATGTCCAACCTAGCACCATCTAACCTAACCTAACCATTGCTATCCCGAGAAAACTACGCAAAAATGTTTCAGACCTAACAAATATTAGTAAAGGTATAATAATATAGGTATAATCTCTCATATAATTAGCTTTTTTTTATGATTTAACCCGTTTTTTTCGATGTCCAACCTAGCACCATCTAACCTAACCTAACCATTGCTATCCCGAGAAAACTACGCAAAAATGTTTCAGACCTAACAAATATTAGTAAAGGTATAATAATACAGGTATAATATCTCATATAATTACCTTTTTTTTTATGATTTAACCCGTTTTTCTCGATGTCCAACCTAGCACCATCTTACCTAACCTAACCATTGCTATCCCGAGAAAACTACGCAAAAATGTTTCAGACCTAACAAATATTAGTGAAGGTATAATAATATAGGTATAATCTCTCATATAATTAGCTTTTTTTATGATTTAACCCGTTTTTTTCGATGTCCAGCCTAGCACCATCTAACCTAAGCTAACCATTGCTATCCCGAGAAAACTACGCAAAAATGACTCAGACCTAACCAATATTAGTGAAGGTATAATAATACAGGTATAATATCTCATATAATTACCTTTTTTTTATGATTTAACCCGTTTTTTTCGATGTCCAACCTAGCACCATCTAACCTAACCTAACCATTGCTATCCCGAGAAAACTACGCAAAAATGTTTCAGACCTAACAAATATTAGTAAAGGTATAATAATATAGGTATAATCTCTCATATAATTAGCTTTTTTTATGATTTAACCCGTTATTTTTCGATGTCCAACCGAGCACCATATAACCTAAGCTAACCATTGCTATCCCGAGAAAATTACGCAAAAATGATTCAGACCTAACCAATATTAGTAAAGGTATAATAATATATGTATAATCTCTCATATAATTAGCTTTTTTTATGATTTAACACGGTTTGATCGATGTCCAACCTAGCACCATCTAACCTAACCGAACCATTGCTATCCCGAGAAAACTAGGCAAAAATGTTTCAGACCTAACAAATATTAGTAAAGGTATAATAATATAGGTATAATCTCTCATATAATTAGCTTTTTTTATGATTTAACACGGTTTGATCGATGTCCAACAAAGCACCATCCAACCTATTCTTACCATTGCTATGCCGAGAAAACTGCGCAAAAATGATTCAGACCTAACCAATATTAGTAAAGGTGTAATAATATATGTATAATCTCTCATATAATTAGCTTTTTTTATGATTTAACACGGTTTGATCGATGTCCAACCTAGCACCATCTAACCTAACCTAACCATTGCTATCCCGAGAAAATTACGCAAAAATGACTCAGACCTAACCAATATTAGTAAAGGTATAATAATATAGGAATAATCTCTCATATAATTAGCTTTTTTTTATGATTTAATTGTTTTTTTCGATGTCCAACCTAGCACCATCTAACCTAACCTAACCTAACCATTGCTATCCCGAGAAAACTACGCAAAAATGTTTCAGACCTAACAAATATTAGTAAAGGTATAATAATATAGGTATAATCTCTCATATAATTAGTTTTTTTTTATGATTTAACCCGTTTTTTTCGATGTCCAACCTAGCACCATCTAACCTAACCTAACCATTGCTATCCCGAGAAAACTACGCAAAAATGTTTCAGACCTAACAAATATTAGTAAAGGTATAATAATACAGGTATAATATCTCATATAATTACCTTTTTTTTATGATTTAACCCGTTTTTTTCGATGTCCAACCTAGCACAATCTAACCTAACCTAACCATTGCTATCCCGAGAAAACTACGCAAAAATGTTTCAGACCTAACAAATATTAGTGAAGGTATAATAATATAGGTATAATCTCTCATATAATTAGCTTTTTTTATGATTTAACCCGTTTTTTTCGATGTCCAGCCTAGCACCATCTAATCTAAGCTAACCATTGCTATCCCGAGAAAACTACGCAAAAATGACTCAGACCTAACCAATATTAGTGAAGGTATAATAATATAGGTATAAACTCTTATATAATTAGCTTTTTTTATGATTTAACACGGTTTGACCGATGTCCAACAAAGCACCATCCAACCTAACCTTACCATTGCTATGCCGAGAAAACTGCGCAAAAATGATTCAGACCTAACCAATATTAGTAAAGGTATAATAATATATGTATAATCTCTCATATAATTAGCTTTTTTTATGATTTAACACGGTTTGATCGATGTCCAACCTAGCACCATCTAACCTAACCTAACCATTGCTCTCCCGAGAAAACTACGCAAAAATATTTCAGACCTAACAAATATTAGTAAAGGTATAATAATATAGGTATAATCTCTCATATAATTAGCTTTTTTTATGATTTAACACGGTTTGATCGATGTCCAACAAAGCACCATCCAACCTATTCTTACCATTGCTATGCCGAGAAAACTGCGCAAAAATGATTCAGACCTAACCAATATTAGTAAAGGTATAATAATATATGTATAATCTCTCATATAATTAGCTTTTTTTATGATTTAACACGGTTTGATCGATGTCCAACCTTTTTTTGACTCCCACTGCGGATATGTGGGGCTCGCCGCGGCGAAGATGGTGAGTGCCGCGGCCCTACCCACTAAAACTCTGCGGTGCTCCTCTCCACCACTTTTGACGATGACGTGGGAACTGTACAGAGACCACATCACCGTCAGTGGACGTCTGCTCGTGTGTTGCAGACTCCTCTCTGTGGGGGCGTTTACTCGCCCCCCAGGCTGAACAGAGGCCCCGGTAGGGGCTTGTTTAGGCCATTCCACTGCCTTTTGTCGCGATGCGCATGAGCACCATCTAACCTAACCTAACCATTGCTATCCCGAGAAAACTACGCAAAAATGACTCAGACCTAACCAATATTAGTAAAGGTATAATAATATAGGAATAATCTCTCATATAATTAGCTTTTTTTTATGATTTAATTGTTTTCTCCGATGTCCAACCTAGCACCATCTAACCTAACCTAACCATTGCTATCCCGAGAAAACTACGCAAAAATGTTTCAGACCTAACAAATATTAGTAAAGGTATAATAATATAGGTATAATCTCTCATATAATTAGCTTTTTTATGATTTAACTGTTTTTTTCGATGTCCAACCTAGCACCATCTAACCTAACCTAACCATTGCTATCCCGAGAAAACTACGCAAAAATGTTTCAGACCTAACAAATATTAGTAAAGGTATAATAATATAGGTATAATCTCTCATATAATTAGCTTTTTTTATGATTTAACACGGTTTGATCGATGTCCAACCTAGCACCATCTAACCTAACCTAACCATTGCTATCCCGAGAAAACTACGCAAAAATGTTTCAGACCTAACAAATATTCGTAAAGGTATAATAATATAGGTATAATCTCTCATATAATTAGCTTTTTTTATGATTTAACACGGTTTGATCGATGTCCAACAAAGCACCATCCAACCTAACCTTACCATTGCTGTGCCGAGAAAACTGCGCAAAAATGATTCAGACCTAACCAATATTAGTAAAGGTATAATAATATATGTATAATCTTTCATATAATTAGCTTTTTTTATGATTTAACACGGTTTGATCGATGTCCAACCTAGCACCATCTAACCTAACCTAACCATTGCTATCCCGAGAAAACTACGCAAAAATGTTTCAGACCTAACAAATATTAGTAAAGGTAAAATAATATAGGCATAATCTCTCATATAATTAGCTTTTTTATGATTTAACCGTTTTTGTCGATGTCCAACCTAGCACCATCTAACCTAACCTAACCATTGCTATCTCGAGAAAACTACGCAAAAATGACTCAGACCTAACCAATATTAGTGAAGGTATAATAATATAGGTATAAACTCTTATATAATTAGCTTTTTTTATGATTTAACCCGTTTATTTCGATGTCCAACCTAGCACCATCTACCCTAACCTAACCATTGCTATCCCGAGAAAATTACGCAAAAATTTTTCAGACCTAACAAATATTAGTAAAGGTATAATAATATAGGTATAATATCTCATATAATTACCTTTTTTTTATGATTTAACCCGTTTTTTTCGATGTCCAACCTAGCACCATCTAACCTAACCTAACCATTGCTATCCCGAGAAAACTACGCAAAAATGTTTCAGACCTAACAAATATTAGTAAAGGTATAATAATATAGGAATAATCTCTCATATAATTAGCTTTTTTTATGATTTAATCGTTTTTTTCGATGTCCAACCTAGCACCATCTAACCTAACCTAACCATTGCTATCCCGAGAAAACTACGCAAAAATGTTTCAGACCTAACAAATATTAATAAAGGTATAATAATACAGGTATAATATCTCATATAATTACCTTTTTTTATGATTTAACCCGTTTTTTTCGATGTCCGACCTAGCACCATCTAACCTAACCTAACCATTGCTATCCCGAGAAAACTACGCAAAAATGTTTCAGACCTAACAAATATTCGTAAAGGTATAATAATATAGGTATAATCTCTCATATAATTAGCTTTTCTTATGATTTAACACGGTTTGATCGATGTCCAACAAAGCACCATCCAACCTAACCTTACCATTGCTATGCCGAGAAAACTGCGCAAAAATGATTCAGACCTAACCAATATTAGTAAAGGTATAATAATATATGTATAATCTCTCATATAATTAGCTTTTTTTATGATTTAACACGGTTTGATCGATGTCCAACCTAGCACCATCTAACCTAACCTAACCATTGCTATCCCGAGAAAACTACGCAAAAATGTTTCAGACCTAACAAATATTCGTAAAGGTATAATAATATAGGTATAATCTCTCATATAATTAGCTTTTTTTATGATTTAACACGGTTTGATCGATGTCCAACAAAGCACCATCCAACCTAACCTTACCATTGCTATGCCGAGAAAACTGCGCAAAAATGATTCAGACCTAACCAATATTAGTAAAGGTATAATAATATATGTATAATCTCTCATATAATTAGCTTTTTTTATGATTTAACACGGTTTGATCGATGTCCAACCTAGCACCATCTTACCTAACCTAACCATTGCTATCCCGAGAAAACTACGCAAAAATGTTTCAGACCTAACAAATATTCGTAAAGGTATAATAATATAGGTATAATCTCTCATATAATTAGCTTTTTTTATGATTTAACACGGTTTGATCGATGTCCAACCTAGCACCATCTAACCTAACCTAACCATTGCTATCCCGAGAAAACTACGCAAAAATGTTTCAGACCTAACAAATATTAGTAAAGGTATAATAATATAGGTATAATCTCTCATATAATTAGCTTTTTTATGATTTAACTGTTTTTTTCGATGTCCAACCTAGCACCATCTAACCTAACCTAACCATTGCTATCCCGAGAAAACTACGCAAAAATGTTTCAGACCTAACAAATATTAGTAAAGGTATAATAATATAGGTATAATCTCTCATATAATTAGCTTTTTTTATGATTTAACACGGTTTGATCGATGTCCAACCTAGCACCATCTAACCTAACCTAACCATTGCTATCCCGAGAAAACTACGCAAAAATGTTTCAGACCTAACAAATATTCGTAAAGGTATAATAATATAGGTATAATCTCTCATATAATTAGCTTTTTTTATGATTTAACACGGTTTGATCGATGTCCAACAAAGCACCATCCAACCTAACCTTACCATTGCTATGCCGAGAAAACTGCGCAAAAATGATTCAGACCTAACCAATATTAGTAAAGGTATAATAATATATGTATAATCTTTCATATAATTAGCTTTTTTTATGATTTAACACGGTTTGATCGATGTCCAACCTAGCACCATCTAACCTAACCTAACCATTGCTATCCCGAGAAAACTACGCAAAAATGTTTCAGACCTAACAAATATTAGTAAAGGTAAAATAATATAGGCATAATCTCTCATATAATTAGCTTTTTTATGATTTAACCGTTTTTGTCGATGTCCAACCTAGCACCATCTAACCTAACCTAACCATTGCTATCTCGAGAAAACTACGCAAAAATGACTCAGACCTAACCAATATTAGTGAAGGTATAATAATATAGGTATAAACTCTTATATAATTAGCTTTTTTTATGATTTAACCCGTTTATTTCGATGTCCAACCTAGCACCATCTACCCTAACCTAACCATTGCTATCCCGAGAAAATTACGCAAAAATTTTTCAGACCTAACAAATATTAGTAAAGGTATAATAATATAGGTATAATATCTCATATAATTACCTTTTTTTTATGATTTAACCCGTTTTTTTCGATGTCCAACCTAGCACCATCTAACCTAACCTAACCATTGCTATCCCGAGAAAACTACGCAAAAATGTTTCAGACCTAACAAATATTAGTAAAGGTATAATAATATAGGAATAATCTCTCATATAATTAGCTTTTTTTATGATTTAATCGTTTTTTTCGATGTCCAACCTAGCACCATCTAACCTAACCTAACCATTGCTATCCCGAGAAAATTACGCAAAAATGTTTCAGACCTAACAAATATTAATAAAGGTATAATAATACAGGTATAATATCTCATATAATTACCTTTTTTTATGATTTAACCCGTTTTTTTCGATGTCCGACCTAGCACCATCTAACCTAACCTAACCATTGCTATCCCGAGAAAACTACGCAAAAATGTTTCAGACCTAACAAATATTCGTAAAGGTATAATAATATAGGTATAATCTCTCATATAATTAGCTTTTTTTATGATTTAACACGGTTTGATCGATGTCCAACAAAGCACCATCCAACCTAACCTTACCATTGCTGTGCCGAGAAAACTGCGCAAAAATGATTCAGACCTAACCAATATTAGTAAAGGTATAATAATATATGTATAATCTTTCATATAATTAGCTTTTTTTATGATTTAACACGGTTTGATCGATGTCCAACCTAGCACCATCTAACCTAACCTAACCATTGCTATCCCGAGAAAACTACGCAAAAATGTTTCAGACCTAACAAATATTAGTAAAGGTAAAATAATATAGGCATAATCTCTCATATAATTAGCTTTTTTATGATTTAACCGTTTTTGTCGATGTCCAACCTAGCACCATCTAACCTAACCTAACCATTGCTATCTCGAGAAAACTACGCAAAAATGACTCAGACCTAACCAATATTAGTGAAGGTATAATAATATAGGTATAAACTCTTATATAATTAGCTTTTTTTATGATTTAACCCGTTTATTTCGATGTCCAACCTAGCACCATCTACCCTAACCTAACCATTGCTATCCCGAGAAAATTACGCAAAAATTTTTCAGACCTAACAAATATTAGTAAAGGTATAATAATATAGGTATAATATCTCATATAATTACCTTTTTTTTATGATTTAACCCGTTTTTTTCGATGTCCAACCTAGCACCATCTAACCTAACCTAACCATTGCTATCCCGAGAAAACTACGCAAAAATGTTTCAGACCTAACAAATATTAGTAAAGGTATAATAATATAGGAATAATCTCTCATATAATTAGCTTTTTTTATGATTTAATCGTTTTTTTCGATGTCCAACCTAGCACCATCTAACCTAACCTAACCATTGCTATCCCGAGAAAATTACGCAAAAATGTTTCAGACCTAACAAATATTAATAAAGGTATAATAATACAGGTATAATATCTCATATAATTACCTTTTTTTATGATTTAACCCGTTTTTTTCGATGTCCGACCTAGCACCATCTAACCTAACCTAACCATTGCTATCCCGAGAAAACTACGCAAAAATGTTTCAGACCTAACAAATATTCGTAAAGGTATAATAATATAGGTATAATCTCTCATATAATTAGCTTTTCTTATGATTTAACACGGTTTGATCGATGTCCAACAAAGCACCATCCAACCTAACCTTACCATTGCTATGCCGAGAAAACTGCGCAAAAATGATTCAGACCTAACCAATATTAGTAAAGGTATAATAATATATGTATAATCTCTCATATAATTAGCTTTTTTTATGATTTAACACGGTTTGATCGATGTCCAACCTAGCACCATCTAACCTAACCTAACCATTGCTATCCCGAGAAAACTACGCAAAAATGTTTCAGACCTAACAAATATTCGTAAAGGTATAATAATATAGGTATAATCTCTCATATAATTAGCTTTTTTTATGATTTAACACGGTTTGATCGATGTCCAACAAAGCACCATCCAACCTAACCTTACCATTGCTATGCCGAGAAAACTGCGCAAAAATGATTCAGACCTAACCAATATTAGTAAAGGTATAATAATATATGTATAATCTCTCATATAATTAGCTTTTTTTATGATTTAACACGGTTTGATCGATGTCCAACCTAGCACCATCTAACCTAACCTAACCATTGCTATCCCGAGAAAACTACGCAAAAATGTTTCAGACCTAACAAATATTCGTAAAGGTATAATAATATAGGTATAATCTCTCATATAATTAGCTTTTTTTATGATTTAACACGGTTTGATCGATGTCCAACCTAGCACCATCTAACCTAACCTAACCATTGCTATCCCGAGAAAACTACGCAAAAATGTTTCAGACCTAACAAATATTAGTAAAGGTATAATAATATAGGTATAATCTCTCATATAATTAGCTTTTTTATGATTTAACTGTTTTTTTCGATGTCCAACCTAGCACCATCTAACCTAACCTAACCATTGCTATCCCGAGAAAACTACGCAAAAATGTTTCAGACCTAACAAATATTAGTAAAGGTATAATAATATAGGTATAATCTCTCATATAATTAGCTTTTTTTATGATTTAACACGGTTTGATCGATGTCCAACCTAGCACCATCTAACCTAACCTAACCATTGCTATCCCGAGAAAACTACGCAAAAATGTTTCAGACCTAACAAATATTCGTAAAGGTATAATAATATAGGTATAATCTCTCATATAATTAGCTTTTTTTATGATTTAACACGGTTTGATCGATGTCCAACAAAGCACCATCCAACCTAACCTTACCATTGCTATGCCGAGAAAACTGCGCAAAAATGATTCAGACCTAACCAATATTAGTAAAGGTATAATAATATATGTATAATCTTTCATATAATTAGCTTTTTTTATGATTTAACACGGTTTGATCGATGTCCAACCTAGCACCATCTAACCTAACCTAACCATTGCTATCCCGAGAAAACTACGCAAAAATGTTTCAGACCTAACAAATATTAGTAAAGGTAAAATAATATAGGCATAATCTCTCATATAATTAGCTTTTTTATGATTTAACCGTTTTTGTCGATGTCCAACCTAGCACCATCTAACCTAACCTAACCATTGCTATCTCGAGAAAACTACGCAAAAATGACTCAGACCTAACCAATATTAGTGAAGGTATAATAATATAGGTATAAACTCTTATATAATTAGCTTTTTTTATGATTTAACCCGTTTATTTCGATGTCCAACCTAGCACCATCTACCCTAACCTAACCATTGCTATCCCGAGAAAATTACGCAAAAATTTTTCAGACCTAACAAATATTAGTAAAGGTATAATAATATAGGTATAATATCTCATATAATTACCTTTTTTTTATGATTTAACCCGTTTTTTTCGATGTCCAACCTAGCACCATCTAACCTAACCTAACCATTGCTATCCCGAGAAAACTACGCAAAAATGTTTCAGACCTAACAAATATTAGTAAAGGTATAATAATATAGGAATAATCTCTCATATAATTAGCTTTTTTTATGATTTAATCGTTTTTTTCGATGTCCAACCTAGCACCATCTAACCTAACCTAACCATTGCTATCCCGAGAAAATTACGCAAAAATGTTTCAGACCTAACAAATATTAATAAAGGTATAATAATACAGGTATAATATCTCATATAATTACCTTTTTTTATGATTTAACCCGTTTTTTTCGATGTCCGACCTAGCACCATCTAACCTAACCTAACCATTGCTATCCCGAGAAAACTACGCAAAAATGTTTCAGACCTAACAAATATTCGTAAAGGTATAATAATATAGGTATAATCTCTCATATAATTAGCTTTTCTTATGATTTAACACGGTTTGATCGATGTCCAACAAAGCACCATCCAACCTAACCTTACCATTGCTATGCCGAGAAAACTGCGCAAAAATGATTCAGACCTAACCAATATTAGTAAAGGTATAATAATATATGTATAATCTCTCATATAATTAGCTTTTTTTATGATTTAACACGGTTTGATCGATGTCCAACCTAGCACCATCTAACCTAACCTAACCATTGCTATCCCGAGAAAACTACGCAAAAATGTTTCAGACCTAACAAATATTCGTAAAGGTATAATAATATAGGTATAATCTCTCATATAATTAGCTTTTTTTATGATTTAACACGGTTTGATCGATGTCCAACAAAGCACCATCCAACCTAACCTTACCATTGCTATGCCGAGAAAACTGCGCAAAAATGATTCAGACCTAACCAATATTAGTAAAGGTATAATAATATATGTATAATTCTCATATAATTAGCTTTTTTTATGATTTAACACGGTTTGATCGATGTCCAACCTAGCACCATCTAACCTAACCTAACCATTGCTATCCCGAGAAAACTACGCAAAAATGTTTCAGACCTAACAAATATTAGTAAAGGTATAATTATATAGATAAAATCTCTCATATAATTAGCTTTTCTTATGATTTAACCGTTTTTTTCGATGTCCAACCTAGCACCATCTAACCTAACCTATTCATTGCTATCCCGAGAAAACTACGCAAAAATGATTCAGACCTAACCAATATTTATAAAGGTATAATAATATAGGTATAATCTCTCATATAATTAGCTTTTTTTTATGATTTAACCGTTTTTTTCGATGTCCAACCTAGCACCATCTAACCTAACCTAACCATTGCTATCCCGAGAAAACTACGCAAAAATGTTTCAGACGTAACAAATATTAAGAAAGGTATAATAATATAGGTATAACCTCTCATATAATTAGCTTTTTTATGATTTAACCCGTTTTTTTCGATGTCCAACCTAGCACCATCTAACCTAACCTAACCATTGCTATCCCGAGAAAACTACGCAAAAATGTTTCAGACCTAACAAATATTAGTAAAGGTATAATAATACAGGTATAATATCTCATATAATTACCTCTTTTTATGATTTAACCCGTTTTTTTCGATGTCCAACCTAGCACCATCTAACCTAACCTAACCATTGCTATCCCGAGAAAACTACGCAAAAATGTTTCAGACCTAACCAATATTAGTGAAGGTATAATAATATAGGTATAAACTCTTATATAATTAGCTTTTTTTATGATTTAACCCGTTTGTTTCGATGTCCAACCTAGCACCATCTACCCTAACCTAACCATTGCTATCCCGAGAAAATTACGCAAAAATTTTTAAGACCTAACAAATATTAGTAAAGGTATAATAATACAGGTATAATATCTCATATAATTACCTTTTTTTTATGATTAAACCCGTTTTTTTCGATGTCCAACCTAGCACCATCTAACCTAACCTAACCATTGCTATCCCGAGAAAACTACGCAAAAATGTTTCAGACCTAACAAATATTAGTAAAGGTATAATAATCTAGGTATAATCTCTCATATAATTAGCTTTTTTTATGATTTAACCCGTTTTTTTTCGATGTCCAACCGAGCACCATATAACCTAAGCTAACCATTGCTATCCCGTGAAAATTACGCAAAAATGATTCAGACCTAACCAATATTAGTAAAAGTATAATAATATATGTATAATCTCTCATATAATTAGCTTTTTTTATGATTTAACACGGTTTGATCGATGTCCAACCTAGCACCATCTAACCTAACCGAACCATTGCTATCCCAAGAAAACTACGCAAAAATGTTTCAGACCTAACAAATATTAGTAAAGGTATAATAATATAGGTATAATCTCTCATATAATTAGCTTTTTTTATGATTCAACACGGTTTGATCGATGTCCAACAAAGCACCATCCAACCTAACCTTACCATTGCTATGCCGAGAAAACTGCGCAAAAATGATTCAGACCTAACCAATATTAGTAAAGGTATAATAATATATGTATAATCTCTCATATAATTAGCTTTTTTTATGATTTAACACGGTTTGATCGATGTCCAACCTAGCACCATCTAACCTAACCTAACCATTGCTATCCCGAGAAAACTACGCAAAAATGATTCAGACCTAACCAATATTTATAAAGGTATATTAATATAGGTATAATCTCTCATATAATTAGCTTTTTTTTATGATTTAACCGTTTTTTTCGATGTCCAACCTAGCACCATCTAACCTAACCTAACCATTGCTATCCCGAGAAAACTACGCAAAAATGTTTCAGACCTAACAAATATTAGTAAAGGTATAATAATATAGGTATAATCTCTCATATAATTAGCTTTTTTTATGATTTAACCCTATTTTTTCGATGTCCAACCTAGCACCATCTAACCTAACCTAACCATTGCTATCCCGAGAAAACTACGCAAAAATGATTCAGACCTAACGAATATTAATAAAGGTATAATAATATAGGTATAATCTCTCATATAATTAGCTTTTTTTTATGATTTAACCGTTTTTTTCGATGTCCAACCTAGCACCATCTAACCTAACCTAACCATTGCTATCCCGAGAAAACTACGCAAAAATGTTTCAGACCTATTAAAATATATTAGTAAAGGTATAATAATATAGGTATAATCTCTCATATAATTAGCTTTTTTTATGATTTAACCCGTTTTTTTCGATGTCCAGCCTAGCACCATCTAACCTAACCTAACCATTGCTATCCCGAGAAAATTACGCGAAAATGTTTCAGACCTAACAAATATTAATAAAGGTATAATAATATAGGTATAAACTCTTATATAATTAGCTTTTTTTTATGATTTAACCCGTTTATTTCGATGTCCAACCTAGCACCATCTACCCTAACCTAACCATTGCTATCCCGAGAAAATTACGCAAAAATTTTTCAGACCTAGCAAATATTAGTACAGGTATAATAATACAGGTATAATATCTCATATAATTACCTTTTTTTTATGATTTAACCCGTTTTTTTCGATGTTCAACCTAGCACCATCTAACCTAACCTTACCATTGCTATCCCAAGAAAACTACGCAAAAATGATTCAGACCTAACAAATATTAGTGAAGGTATAATAATATAGGTATAATCTCTCATATAATTAGCTTTTTTTATGATTTAACACGGTTTGACCGATGTCCAACAAAGCACCATCCAACCTAACCTTACCATTGCTATGCCGAGAAAACTGCGCAAAAATGATTCAGACCTAACCAATATTAGTAAAGGTATAATAATATATGTATAATCTCTCATATAATTAGCTTTTTTTATGATTTAACACGGTTTGATCGATGTCCAACCTAGCACCATCTAACCTAACCTAACCATTGCTATCCCGAGAAAACTACGCAAAAATGTTTCAGACCTAACAAATTTTTCTAAAGATATAATAATATAGGTATAATATCTTATATAATTACCTTTTTTTTATGATTTAACCCGTTTTTTTTCGATGTCCAACCTAGCACCATCTAACCTAACCTAACCATTGCTATCCCGAGAAAACTACGCAAAAATGATTCAGACCTAACCAATATTAGTAAAGGTATAATAATGTAGGTATAATATCTCATATAATTACCTTCTTTTTATGATTTAACCCGTTTTTTTCGATGTCCAACCTAGCACCATCTAACCTAACCTAACCATTGCTATCCCGAGAAAACTACGCAAAAATGTTTCAGACCTAACAAATATTAGTAAAGGTAAAATAATATAGGTATAATCTCTCATATAATTAGCTTTTTTTATGATTTAACCCGTTTTTTTCGATGTCCAACCTAGCACCATCTAACCTAAGTTAGCCATTGCTATCCCGAGAAAACTACGCAAAAATGTTTCAGACCTAACAAATATTCGTAAAGGTATAATAATATAGGTATAATCTCTCATATAATTAGCTTTTTTTATGATTTAACACGGTTCGATCGATGTCCAACAAAGCACCATCCAACCTAACCTTACCATTGCTATGCCGAGAAAACTGCGCAAAAATGATTCAGACCTAACCAATATTAGTAAAGGTATAATAATATATGTATAATTCTCATATAATTAGCTTTTTTTATGATTTAACACGGTTTGATCGATGTCCAACCTAGCACCATCTAACCTAACCTAACCATTGCTATCCCGAGAAAACTACGCAAAAATGTTTCAGACCTAACAAATATTAGTAAAGGTATAATTATATAGATAAAATCTCTCATATAATTAGCTTTTCTTATGATTTAACCGTTTTTTTCGATGTCCAACCTAGCACCATCTAACCTAACCTAACCATTGCTATCCCGAGAAAACTACGCAAAAATGATTCAGACCTAACCAATATTTATAAAGGTATAATAATATAGGTATAATCTCTCATATAATTAGCTTTTTTTATGATTTAACCGTTTTTTTCGATGTCCAACCTAGCACCATCTAACCTAACCTAACCATTGCTATCCCGAGAAAACTACGCAAAAATGTTTCAGACGTAACAAATATTAAGAAAGGTATAATAATATAGGTATAATCTCTCATATAATTAGCTTTTTTATGATTTAACCCGTTTTTTCGATGTCCAACCTAGCACCATCTAACCTAACCTAACCATTGCTATCCCGAGAAAACTACGCAAAAATGTTTCAGACCTAACAAATATTCGTAAAGGTATAATAATATAGGTATAATCTCTCATATAATTAGCTTTTTTTATGATTTAACACGGTTTGATCGATGTCCAACAAAGCACCATCCAACCTAACCTTACCATTGCTATGCCGAGAAAACTGCGCAAAAATGATTCAGACCTAACCAATATTGTTAGTGTAATATGAACGCAACCCAATATTTAGTATATTTGGCAACTCGTGTCTAGTGTCTGTAGTCTATACTCTGTGTGTAAAATGTCAAACGTCAGTTGTCAATAGAAATTCTCTTTGTCTTTGTTCAAACTTCGATCTCTGTAACTTGTAACGTGCGGAATAAACTGTATGCATTTTTCAAGCTGTTTTTATATTATATATTTTCACCAACCCAGAAAAATATTAACATGGTAGCAGAGCGTGGTTACTGGAGAAGAAAGTGAAAATACAGAAACTTGGAAAACCGGGCGGATTTGTCTGCTGCACGCAAGTAAGATCGAGCCGACGATAACCACAGGTAGCCATTGTTGTATACCGACGTGCTCTAGAAGACAGAACACGATTACCGGCGTGGCGTGTGTTATCCCGAAAGAACAATACACAAAGAAGATGTCGAATACAGGTATTAATCCATTCCACATAGACAGACTTGTTGGACGAGACAATTACACAAGTTGGAAGTTCGCCGTCCAAGCGTATTTCGAGCTGGAGAACTTGTGGGATTGCGTCGCCGGAACCAACACCGATAGCGCGAAGGAAATTAAGGCAAAATCTAAACTCATACTACTGTTAGATCCGATCATCTACGTACACGTGCAGAACGCGACCACGTGTAAAGAAGTTTGGCAGTGCCTAGAAAAAGCATTCGATGACAGCGGACTATATAGAAGAGTTGCCTTGCTGCGAGACCTTATCACGACAACGTTAGAATCGTCTCAGAATGTGGATACGTACATAAATAAAATCATGTCAACGGCCCACAAGCTTAGAAATATTCATTTTGATATTAACGAAGAATGGCTCGGGACCCTGATGTTGGCTGGCTTACCGGAGACATATAAGCCTATGATAATGGGATTAGAGAGCTCAGGAATCAAAATAAATGCCGATTCTATAAAGACAAAGCTCCTACAGGAAGTACAAAGCTCAGATAACACGGCATTCTATGTTAAGAAAAAGGGAATTTATGGAAATTCGAACAAGAATAAGTCTAATATGGGACCCAGATGTTTCAACTGCAATAAGCGAGGACATTTTGCCAAGGAATGTCGCACTCAAAAGAATAAGAAGCCGCAAAATTCAGAAGATACTAATAGTTTTATTGCAGCATTTTCAGCTCTTTCACAGAAAATGAATCCGGACCTTTGGTATGTGGACTCGGGCGCCTCCATGCATATGACCAACAGAAGCGATTGGATGTATGATGTGACAAGTCCTCCGATACCTGCCATAACTGTTGCCAGTAAGACACCGCTTCCTGTGGAAAGTATGGGAAAGGTTAATTTATTTGTGAATGGAGATGAAAATCGCAAAATTCAGGTAAAACAAGTTTTATACATACCTAAACTTGCTGCGAACCTCTTATCTGTGAGTGCCATGGTCAAAAATGGCTGTAAGGTAAACTTTAGAGACAAAGGTTGTGATATTTATAGCGAAAAAGGAAATCTTTTATGCTCAGCCACCTTAGTAAATAACTTATATCAGTTGAATACACACAGAGAGGTATTTTCAAACTTATTGTGTACAGATAATTTAAGCAATTTTGTCCTGTGGCATAGGCGCATGGGACACCTGAATTTTTCAGATGTTAACAAGCTACCAGAGTGTGCTGATGGAGTAGAACCTTTTGACAAGCATAAAGGGTCTATTACATGCACCACCTGCCTCATGGGAAAACAGACCAGACTGCCTTTTAATAATATTGGTTCGAGAGCTACACAGCCACTGCAGCTTGTCCACTCCGATTTATGTGGACCAATGGAACAGGAGTCACTGGGAGGTATGAGATATTTTATTACCTTCATAGACGATTATACAAGGAGAGTCCATGTCTATTTCTTGAAAAATAAATTAAATACCTTGGAAGTTTTTAAAGATTATAAGAGTAGAGTGGAAAATGAATTGGAATATAAAATAAAAGTTGTTCGTTCAGATAACGGAAAAGAATATTGTAACAGAGATTTCGAAAACTTCTTAAGAATGCATGGTATAGAACATCAGACAAGCACTTCGTATTCACCCCAGCAGAATGGTCTTGCAGAACGGATGAACAGGACCCTGGTAGAGAGAGCAAAGTGCATGTTGTTTGATGCAGAATTATCAAAGAAATTATGGGCCGAGGCCTTAGCAACAGCAGCCTATATCATTAACAGGTCACCCACAAAGTCAATACAAGGTAAAACACCTATAGAAATGTGGTCAGGTAAGAAACCCGATTTATCAAATTTAAAAATATTTGGCTCCGAGGTTATGTCACAAGTACCTAAAGAAAAACGCCAAAAGTGGGACTCTAAGTCTAGAAAATTAATATTTGTTGGATATTGTGAGTCTTCGAAAGGATACAGAGTACTAGATCCTAAAAATAATAAAATTATAAAAACTAGAGATGTCATATTCTTGGAGAATGTTGATAAATATAATAAAAATACATACGTACCTTGTGTGTCCAACAGCATTACAGACGAGCAGCAAACTGAAGAATCCTGCGATGAAGTACCAGAGAAAGACTTGATTGATTCCTTGAGTGATGAGTACCATTCTGGTGATGATCCAACATACATACCGGAGGAATCAATTGAAGTCGAGACACCGATTCGTAATATAAATTTACGTCCACGCAGGCGTGTCCAGTGCAATACGGAAAAGGAGCATGATGTAAGTTACTTTTGTCCAGCTTTTGACCTAAATGATCCTCAAACAGTAGAGGATGCCCTTTCATCTCCTCATGCAGACCAGTGGAAGACGGCAATGCAGGAAGAGTATGACTCCATGATAAAGAATGAAACTTGGTCATTGGTTGATTTACCACCAGGTAAGAGAGCCCTGCCCTGCAAATGGGTATTTAAAACTAAAACTAATGGCAAAGGAGAGATTGAACGCTTCAAAGCAAGGTTAGTCATCAAAGGCTATGCACAGAGAAAGGGAAGTGACTACGATGAAGTATATGCTCCAGTAGTTCGATATAACTCAGTCCGTTACTTGATTGCACTAGCAGCTAAGTATGATTTAGAGATGGTTCAGATGGATGCAATAAGCGCATTTTTGCAAGGTGATATTGACACGGAGATTTACATGTTGCAGCCTACACATTTTGAAGTGAATGCACAGGTATGTTTGTTGCATAAATCAATCTATGGACTTAAGCAGGCTAGCCGGCAGTGGAATCTTAAATTAAATGATGTTCTGCTTAATATTGGACTGAAAAGGTCAAGAATTGATCCATGCATTTATTATTTAGTAAAGGATTCAATCATGATATACATTGCAGTGTGGGTAGATGATTTCTTAATTTTCACTAATGATAAAAACACTACTCAACAGTTAAAGGAAAAATTAATGAAAGAATTTGATATGAAAGATCTGGGTGAAATGAGGCAATGCATTGGTATTAATGTTAATAGAGATCGTGAGGCAGGTGTGATCATGCTAGATCAGGAAAAATACATCAACTTAATGTTAGATCGCTTTGGTATGTCTCAGTGTAGACCAGTTCGCACTCCGATAGAAGTAAATGCAAAATTTGATAAAAACCCTGAGGGTGATGCAAATAATTTTCCTTACAGGGAAGCAGTGGGATGTCTTATATACTTGGCACATGTCACACGACCAGATATTGCATATGCAGTCAGTAAATTGAGTCAGTTCTGTAACAATTCAGGATATCAACATTGGCTTGGAGTAAAGAGGGTCATGCGATACCTGCAAGGTACCAAGAACCTAAAACTGTGCTATGTCAAAGAAGAGTCTCAGGAGATAACTGGATATTGCGATGCAGACTGGGCTAGTGACCCACTAGATAGAAGGTCATGCACAGGATTTGTTTTTCTGTTTCAGAAAGGTTCTATTTCATGGAGCTCATGTAAACAGCAGACTGTGGCGCTGTCTACAGCCGAGGCAGAATACATGGCAATGGCTTCAGCCACGCAGGAGGCTCTGTGGATCCAGCAGCTGCAGACTGAACTCGGACGTCCTAGTGAGAGTGCTCTTGTTATTTATTCTGATAACCAAAGTGCTATAAGACTGGCCTCGACTGACTGTTACAAACCAAAAACGAAACATATAGATATTCGTTTACATTTTCTTAGAGATAATATTGTTGATTGTAAAGTTAAATTTCTATTTGTAAATGGTTGTTATATGGTGGCAGATAATTTAACTAAAGGTACAACATATGAAAAGCATTTGTTTTGTATAAATCGAATGGGTTTGCGTTCAGCAGGGAGTGTTAGTGTAATATGAACGCAACCCAATATTTAGTATATTTGGCAACTCGTGTCTAGTGTCTGTAGTCTATACTCTGTGTGTAAAATGTCAAACGTCAGTTGTCAATAGAAATTCTCTTTGTCTTTGTTCAAACTTCGATCTCTGTAACTTGTAACGTGCGGAATAAACTGTATGCATTTTTCAAGCTGTTTTTATATTATATATTTTCACCAACCCAGAAAAATATTAACAAATATTAGTAAAGGTATAATAATATATGTATAATTCTCATATAATTAGCTTTTTTTATGATTTAACACGGTTTGATCGATGTCCAACCTAGCACCATCTAACCTAACCTAACCATTGCTATCCCGAGAAAACTACGCAAAAATGTTTCAGACCTAACAAATATTAGTAAAGGTATAATTATATAGATAAAATCTCTCATATAATTAGCTTTTCTTATGATTTAACCGTTTTTTTCGATGTCCAACCTAGCACCATCTAACCTAACCTATTCATTGCTATCCCGAGAAAACTACGCAAAAATGATTCAGACCTAACCAATATTTATAAAGGTATAATAATATAGGTATAATCTCTCATATAATTAGCTTTTTTTTATGATTTAACCGTTTTTTTCGATGTCCAACCTAGCACCATCTAACCTAACCTAACCATTGCTATCCCGAGAAAACTACGCAAAAATGTTTCAGACGTAACAAATATTAAGAAAGGTATAATAATATAGGTATAACCTCTCATATAATTAGCTTTTTTATGATTTAACCCGTTTTTTTCGATGTCCAACCTAGCACCATCTAACCTAACCTAACCATTGCTATCCCGAGAAAACTACGCAAAAATGTTTCAGACCTAACAAATATTAGTAAAGGTATAATAATACAGGTATAATATCTCATATAATTACCTCTTTTTTATGATTTAACCCGTTTTTTTCGATGTCCAACCTAGCACCATCTAACCTAACCTAACCATTGCTATCCCGAGAAAACTACGCAAAAATGTTTCAGACCTAACCAATATTAGTGAAGGTATAATAATATAGGTATAAACTCTTATATAATTAGCTTTTTTTATGATTTAACCCGTTTGTTTCGATGTCCAACCTAGCACCATCTACCCTAACCTAACCATTGCTATCCCGAGAAAATTACGCAAAAATTTTTAAGACCTAACAAATATTAGTAAAGGTATAATAAAACAGGTATAATATCTCATATAATTACCTTTTTTTTATGATTAAACCCGTTTTTTTCGATGTCCAACCTAGCACCATCTAACCTAACCTAACCATTGCTATCCCGAGAAAACTACGCAAAAATGTTTCAGACCTAACAAATATTAGTAAAGGTATAATAATATAGGTATAATCTCTCATATAATTAGCTTTTTTTATGATTTAACCCGTTTTTTTTCGATGTCCAACCGAGCACCATATAACCTAAGCTAACCATTGCTATCCCGTGAAAATTACGCAAAAATGATTCAGACCTAACCAATATTAGTAAAAGTATAATAATATATGTATAATCTCTCATATAATTAGCTTTTTTTATGATTTAACACGGTTTGATCGATGTCCAACCTAGCACCATCTAACCTAACCGAACCATTGCTATCCCAAGAAAACTACGCAAAAATGTTTCAGACCTAACAAATATTAGTAAAGGTATAATAATATAGGTATAATCTCTCATATAATTAGCTTTTTTTATGATTTAACACGGTTTGATCGATGTCCAACAAAGCACCATCCAACCTAACCTTACCATTGCTATGCCGAGAAAACTGCGCAAAAATGATTCAGACCTAACCAATATTAGTAAAGGTATAATAATATATGTATAATCTCTCATATAATTAGCTTTTTTTATGATTTAACACGGTTTGATCGATGTCCAACCTAGCACCATCTAACCTAACCTAACCATTGCTATCCCGAGAAAACTACGCAAAAATGATTCAGACCTAACCAATATTTATAAAGGTATATTAATATAGGTATAATCTCTCATATAATTAGCTTTTTTTTATGATTTAACCGTTTTTTTCGATGTCCAACCTAGCACCATCTAACCTAACCTAACCATTGCTATCCCGAGAAAACTACGCAAAAATGTTTCAGACCTAACAAATATTAGTAAAGGTATAATAATATAGGTATAATCTCTCATATAATTAGCTTTTTTTATGATTTAACCCTATTTTTTCGATGTCCAACCTAGCACCATCTAACCTAACCTAACCATTGCTATCCCGAGAAAACTACGCAAAAATGATTCAGACCTAACCAATATTAGTAAAGGTATAATAATATAGGTATAATCTCTCATATAATTAGCTTTTTTTATGATTTAACCGTTTTTTTCGATGTCCAACCTAGCACCATCTAACCTAACCTAACCATTGCTATCCCGAGAAAACTACGCAAAAATGTTTCAGACCTATTAAAATATATTAGTAAAGGTATAATAATATAGGTATAATCTCTCATATAATTAGCTTTTTTTATGATTTAACCCGTTTTTTTCGATGTCCAGCCTAGCACCATCTAACCTAACCTAACCATTGCTATCCCGAGAAAATTACGCGAAAATGTTTCAGACCTAACAAATATTAATAAAGGTATAATAATATAGGTATAAACTCTTATATAATTAGCTTTTTTTTATGATTTAACCCGTTTATTTCGATGTCCAACCTAGCACCATCTACCCTAACCTAACCATTGCTATCCCGAGAAAATAACGCAAAAATTTTTCAGACCTAGCAAATATTAGTACAGGTATAATAATACAGGTATAATATCTCATATAATTACCTTTTTTTTATGATTTAACCCGTTTTTTTCGATGTTCAACCTAGCACCATCTAACCTAACCTAACCATTGCTATCCCAAGAAAACTACGCAAAAATGATTCAGACCTAACAAATATTAGTGAAGGTATAATAATATAGGTATAATCTCTCATATAATTAGCTTTTTTTATGATTTAACACGGTTTGACCGATGTCCAACAAAGCACCATCCAACCTAACCTTACCATTGCTATGCCGAGAAAACTGCGCAAAAATGATTCAGACCTAACCAATATTAGTAAAGGTATAATAATATATGTATAATCTCTCATATAATTAGCTTTTTTTATGATTTAACACGGTTTGATCGATGTCCAACCTAGCACCATCTAACCTAACCTAACCATTGCTATCCCGAGAAAACTACGCAAAAATGTTTCAGACCTAACAAATTTTAGTAAAGGTATAATAATATAGGTATAATATCTTATATAATTACCTTTTTTTTATGATTTAACCCGTTTTTTTTCGATGTCCAACCTAGCACCATCTAACCTAACCTAACCATTGCTATCCCGAGAAAACTACGCAAAAATGATTCAGACCTAACCAATATTAGTAAAGGTATAATAATGTAGGTATAATATCTCATATAATTACCTTCTTTTTATGATTTAACCCGTTTTTTTCGATGTCCAACCTAGCACCATCTAACCTAACCTAACCATTGCTATCCCGAGAAAACTACGCAAAAATGTTTCAGACCTAACAAATATTAGTAAAGGTAAAATAATATAGGTATAATCTCTCATATAATTAGCTTTTTTTATGATTTAACCCGTTTTTTTCGATGTCCAACCTAACACCATCTAACCTAAGTTAACCATTGCTATCCCGAGAAAACTACGCAAAAATGTTTCAGACCTAACAAATATTCGTAAAGGTATAATAATATATGTATAATTCTCATATAATTAGCTTTTTTTATGATTTAACACGGTTTGATCGATGTCCAACCTAGCACCATCTAACCTAACCTAACCATTGCTATCCCGAGAAAACTACGCAAAAATGTTTCAGACCTAACAAATATTAGTAAAGGTATAATTATATAGATAAAATCTCTCATATAATTAGCTTTTCTTATGATTTAACCGTTTTTTTCGATGTCCAACCTAGCACCATCTAACCTAACCTAACCATTGCTATCCCGAGAAAACTACACAAAAATGATTCAGACCTAACCAATATTTATAAAGGTATAATAATATAGGTATAATCTCTCATATAATTAGCTTTTTTTTATGATTTAACCGTTTTTTTCGATGTCCAACCTAGCACCATCTAACCTAACCTAACCATTGCTATCCCGAGAAAACTACGCAAAAATGTTTCAGACGTAACAAATATTAAGAAAGGTATAATAATATAGGTATAATCTCTCATATAATTAGCTTTTTTATGATTTAACCCGTTTTTTTCGATGTCCAACCTAGCACCATCTAACCTAACCTAACCATTGCTATCCCGAGAAAACTACGCAAAAATGTTTCAGACCTAACAAATATTAGTAAAGGTATAATAATACAGGTATAATATCTCATATAATTACCTTTTTTTTATGATTTAACCCGTTTTTTTCGATGTCCAACCTAGCACCATCTAACCTAACCTAACCATCGCTATCCCGAGAAAACTACGCAAAAATGTTTCAGACCTAACCAATATTAGTGAAGGTATAATAATATAGGTATAAACTCTTATATAATTAGCTTTTTTTATGATTTAACCCGTTTGTTTCGATGTCCAACCTAGCACCATCTACCCTAACCTAACCATTGCTATCCCGAGAAAATTACGCAAAAATTTTTAAGACCTAACAAATATTAGTAAAGGTATAATAATACAGGTATAATATCTCATATAATTACCTTTTTTTTATGATTAAACCCGTTTTTTTCGATGTCCAACCTAGCACCATCTAACCTAACCTAACCATTGCTATCCCGAGAAAACTACGCAAAAATGTTTCAGACCTAACAAATATTAGTAAAGGTATAATAATATAGGTATAATCTCTCATATAATTAGCTTTTTTTATGATTTAACCCGTTTTTTTTCGATGTCCAACCGAGCACCATATAACCTAAGCTAACCATTGCTATCCCGTGAAAATTACGCAAAAATGATTCAGACCTAACCAATATTAGTAAAAGTATAATAATATATGTATAATCTCTCATATAATTAGCTTTTTTTATGATATAACACGGTTTGATCGATGTCCAACCTAGCACCATCTAACCTAACCGAACCATTGCTATCCCAAGAAAACTACGCAAAAATGTTTCAGACCTAACAAATATTAGTAAAGGTATAATAATATAGGTATAATCTCTCATATAATTAGATTTTTTTATGATTTAACACGGTTTGATCGATGTCCAACAAAGCACCATCCAACCTAACCTTACCATTGCTATGCCGAGAAAACTGCGCAAAAATGATTCAGACCTAACCAATATTAGTAAAGGTATAATAATATATGTATAATCTCTCATATAATGAGCTTTTTTTATGATTTAACACGGTTTGATCGATGTCCAACCTAGCACCATCTAACCTAACCTAACCATTGCTATCCCGAGAAAACTACGCAAAAATGATTCAGACCTAACCAATATTTATAAAGGTATATTAATATAGGTATAATCTCTCATATAATTAGCTTTTTTTTATGATTTAACCGTTTTTTTCGATGTCCAACCTAGCACCATCTAACCTAACCTAACCATTGCTATCCCGAGAAAACTACGCAAAAATGTTTCAGACCTAACAAATATTAGTAAAGGTATAATAATATAGGTATAATCTCTCATATAATTAGCTTTTTTTATGATTTAACCCTATTTTTTCGATGTCCAACCTAGCACCATCTAACCTAACCTAACCATTGCTATCCCGAGAAAACTACGCAAAAATGATTCAGACCTAACCAATATTAGTAAAGGTATAATAATATAGGTATAATCTCTCATATAATTAGCTTTTTTTTATGATTTAACCGTTTTTTTCGATGTCCAACCTAGCACCATCTAACCTAACCTAACCATTGCTATCCCGAGAAAACTACGCAAAATTGTTTCAGACCTATTAAAATATATTAGTAAAGGTATAATAATATAGGTATAATCTCTCATATAATTAGCTTTTTTTATGATTTAACCCGTTTTTTTCGATGTCCAGCCTAGCACCATCTAACCTAACCTAACCATTGCTATCCCGAGAAAATTACGCAAAAATGTTTCAGACCTAACAAATATTAATAAAGGTATAATAATATAGGTATAAACTCTTATATAATTAGCTTTTTTTTATGATTTAACCCGTTTATTTCGATGTCCAACCTAGCACCATCTACCCTAACCTAACCATTGCTATCCCGAGAAAATTACGCAAAAATTTTTCAGACCTAGCAAATATTAGTACAGGTATAATAATACAGGTATAATATCTCATATAATTACCTTTTTTTATGATTTAACCCGTTTTTTTCGATGTTCAACCTAGCACCATCTAACCTAACCTAACCATTGCTATCCCAAGAAAACTACGCAAAAATGATTCAGACCTAACAAATATTAGTGAAGGTATAATAATATAGGTATAATCTCTCATATAATTAGCTTTTTTTATGATTTAACACGGTTTGACCGATGTCCAACAAAGCACCATCCAACCTAACCTTACCATTGCTATGCCGAGAAAACTGCGCAAAAATGATTCAGACCTAACCAATATTGGTAAAGGTATAATAATATATGTATAATCTCTCATATAATTAGCTTTTTTTATGATTTAACACGGTTTGATCGATGTCCAACCTAGCACCATCTAACCTAACCTAACCATTGCTATCCCGAGAAAACTACGCAAAAATGTTTCAGACCTAACAAATATTAGTAAAGGTATAATAATATAGGTATAATATCTTATATAATTACCTTTTTTTTATGATTTAACCCGTTTTTTTTCGATGTCCAACCTAGCACCATCTAACCTGACCTAACCATTGCTATCCCGAGAAAACTACGCAAAAATGATTCAGACCTAACCAATATTAGTAAAGGTATAATAATGTAGGTATAATATCTCATATAATTACCTTCTTTTTATGATTTAACCCGTTTTTTTCGATGTCCAACCTAGCACCATCTAACCTAACCTAACCATTGCTATCCCGAGAAAACTACGCAAAAATGTTTCAGACCTAACAAATATTAGTAAAGGTAAAATAATATAGGTATAATCTCTCATATAATTAGCTTTTTTTATGATTTAACCCGTTTTTTTCGATGTCCAACCTAGCACCATCTAACCTAAGTTAACCATTGCTATCCCGAGAAAACTACGCAAAAATGACTCAGACCTAACCACTGTTAGTAAAGTAATAATAATATAGGTATAATCTCTCATATAATTAGCTTTTTTTATGATTTAACACGGTTTGATCGATGTCCAACCTAGCACCATCTAACCTAACCTAACCATTGCTATCCCGAGAAAACTACGCAAAAATGACTCAGACCTAACCAATATTAGTAAAGGTATAATAATATAGGTATAATCTCTCATATAATTAGCTTTTTTTATGATTTAACCCGTTTTTTTTCGATGTCCAACCTAGCACCATCTAACCTAACCTAACCATTGCTATCCCGAGAAAACTATGCAAAAATGATTCAGACCTAACCAGTATTAGTAAAGGTATAATAATATAGGTATAATCTCTCATATAATTAGCTTTTTTTATGATTTAACACGGTTTGATCGATGTCCAACCTAGCACCATCTAACCTAACCTAACGATTGCTATCCCGAGAAAAATACGCAAAAATGATTCAGACCTAACCAGTATTAGTAAAGGTATAATAATGTAGGTATAATCTCTCATATAATTAGCTTTTTTTATGATTTAACCCTATTTTTTCGATGTCCAACCTAGCACCATCTAACCTAACCTAACCATTGCTATCCCGAGAAAACTACGCAAAAATGATTCAGACCTAACCAATATTAGTAAAGGTATAATAATATAGGTATAATCTCTCATATAATTAGCTTTTTTTATGATTTAACCGTTTTTTTCGATGTCCAACCTAGCACCATCTAACCTAACCTAACCATTGCTATCCCGAGAAAACTACGCAAAAATGTTTCAGACCTATTAAAATATATTAGTAAAGGTATAATAATATAGGTATAATCTCTCATATAATTAGCTTTTTTTATGATTTAACCCGTTTTTTTCGATGTCCAGCCTAGCACCATCTAACCTAACCTAACCATTGCTATCCCGAGAAAATTACGCGAAAATGTTTCAGACCTAACAAATATTAATAAAGGTATAATAATATAGGTATAATCTCCCATATAATTAGCTACTTTTTATGATTTAACACGGTTTGATCGATGTCTAACAAAGCACCATCGAACCTAACCTAACCATTGCTATCCCGAGAAAACTACGCAAAAATGATTCAGACCTAACCAATATTAGTAAAGATATAATAATATAGGTATAATCTCTCATATAATTAGCTTTTTTTATGATTTAACCCGTTTTTTTTCGATGTCCAACCTAGCACCATCTAACCTAACCTAACCATTGCTATCCCGAGAAAACTATGCAAAAATGATTCAGACCTAACCAGTATTAGTAAAGGTATAATAATATAGGTATAATCTCTCATATAATTAGCTTTTTTTATGATTTAACACGGTTTGATCGATGTCCAACCTAGCACCATCTAACCTAACCTAACGATTGCTATCCCGAGAAAAATACGCAAAAATGATTCAGACCTAACCAGTATTAGTAAAGGTATAATAATGTAGGTATAATCTCTCATATAATTAGCTATTTTTTATGATTTAATTGTTTTTTTCGATGTCCAACCTAGCACTATCTAACCTAACCTAACCATTGCTATCCCGAGAAAACTACGCAAAAATGTTTCAGACCTAACAAATATTAGTAATGGTATAATAATATAGGTATAATCTCCCATATAATTAGCTTCTTTTTATGATTTAACACGGTTTGATCGATGTCTAACAAAGCACCATCGAACCTAACCTAACCATTGCTATCCCGAGAAAACTACGCAAAAATGATTCAGACCTAACCAATATTAGTAAAGATATAATAATATAGGTATAATCTCTCATATAATTAGCTTTTTTATGATTTAACACGGTTTGATCGATGTCCAACCTAGCACCATCTAACCTAACTTAACCATTGCTATCCCGAGAAAACTACGCAAAAATGTTTCAGACCTAACAAATATTAGTAAAGGTATAATAATATAGGTATAATCTCTCATATAATTAGCTTTTTTGTGATTTAACACGGTTTGATCGATGTCCAACAAAGCACCATCCAACCTAACCTTACCATTGCTATGCCGAGAAAACTGCGCAAAAATGATTCAGACCTAACCAATATTAGTAAAGGTATAATAATATAGGTGTAATCTCCCATATAATTAGCTTCATTTTATGATTTAACACGGTTTGATCGATGTCTAACAAAGCACCATCGAACCTAACCTAACCATTGCTATCCCGAGAAAACTACGCAAAAATGATTCAGACCTAACCAATATTAGTAAAGATATAATAATATAGGTATAATCTCTCATATAATTAGCTTTTTTATGATTTAACACGGTTTGATCGATGTCCAACAAAGCACCATCCAACCGAACCTTACCATTGCTATGCCGAGAAAACTGCGCAAAAATGATTCAGACCTAACCAATATTAGTAAAGGTATAATAATATAGGAATAATCTCTCATATAATTAGCTTTTTTTATGATTTAATCGTTTTTTTCGATGTCCAACCTAGCACCATCTACCCTAACCTAACCATTGCTATCCCGAGAAAATTACGCAAAAATTTTTCAGACCTAGCAAATATTAGTACAGGTATAATAATACAGGTATAATAATACAGGTATAATATCTCATATAATTACCTTTTTTTTATGATTTAACCCGTTTTTTTCGATGTCCAACCTAGCACCATCTAACCTAACCTAACCATTGCTATCCCGAGAAAACTACGCAAAAATGATTCAGACCTAACCAATATTAGTAAAGGTATAATAATATAGGTATAATCTCTCATATAATTAGCTTTTTTTTTATGATTTAACCGTTTTTTTCGATGTCCAACCTAGCACCATCTAACCTAACCTAACCATTGCTATCCCGAGAATACTACGCAAAAATGTTTCAGACCTATTAAAATATATTAGTAAAGGTATAATAATATAGGTATGATCTCTCATATAATTAGCTTTTTTTATGATTTAACCCGTTTTTTTCGATGTCCAGCCTAGCACCATCTAACCTAAGCTAACCATTGCTATCCCGAGAAAACTACGCAAAAATGACTCAGACCTAACCAATATTAGTGACGGTATAATAATATAGGTATAAACTCTTATATAATTAGCTTTTTTTATGATTTTACCCGTTTATTTCGATGTCCAACGTAGCACCATCTACCCTAACCTAACCATTGCTATCCCGAGAAAATTACGCAAAAATTTTTCAGACCTAACAAATATTAGTAAAGGTATAATAATACAGGTATAATATTTCATATTATTACCTTTTTTTATGATTTAACCCGTTTTTTTCGATGTCCAACCTAGCACCATCTAACCTAACCTAATCATTGCTATCCCGAGAAAACTACGCAAAAATGTTTCAGACCTAACAAATATTAGTAAAGGTATAATAATATAGGTATAATATTTCATATAATTACCTTTTTTTATGATTTAACCCGTTTTTTTCGATGTCCAACCTAGCACCATCTAACCTAACCTAACCATTGCTATCCCGAGAAAATTACGCAAAAATGATTCAGACCTAACATATATTAGTGAAGGTATAATAATATAGGTATAATCTCTCATATAATTAGCTTTTTTTATGATTTAACACGGTTTGACCGATGTCCAACAAAGCACCATCCAACCTAACCTTACCATTGCTATGCCGAGAAAACTGCGCAAAATGATTCAGACCTAACCAATATTAGTAAAGGTATAATAATATATGTATAATCTCTCATATAATTAGCTTTTTCTATGATTTAACACGGTTTGATCGATGTCCAACCTAGCACCATCTAACCTAACCTAACCATTGCTATCCCGAGAAAACTACGCAAAAATGTTTCAGACCTAACAAATATTAGTAAAGGTATAATAATATAGGTATAATCTCTCATATAATTAGCTTTTTTATGATTTAACACGGTTTGATCGATGTCCAACAAAGCACCATCCAACCTAACCTTACCATTGCTATGCCGAGAAAACTGCGCAAAAATGATTCAGACCTAACCAATATTAGTAAAGGTATAATAATATAGGTGTAATCTCCCATATAATTAGCTTCTTTTTATGATTTAACACGGTTTGATCGATGTCTAACAAAGCACCATCGAACCTAACCTAACCATTGCTATCCCGAGAAAACTACGCAAAAATGATTCAGACCTAACCAATATTAGTAAAGATATAATAATATAGGTATAATCTCTCATATAATTGGTTTTTTTTATGATTTAACACGGTTTGATCGATGTCCAACCTAGCACCATCTAACCTAACCTAACCATTGCTATCCCGAGAAAATTACGCAAAAATGTTTCAGACCTAACAAATATTAATAAAGGTATAATAATATAGGTATAAACTCTTATATAATTAGCTTTTTTTATGATTTAACCCGTTTATTTCGATGTCCAACCTAGCACCATCTACCCTAACCTAACCATTGCTATCCCGAGAAAACTACGCAAAAATGTTTCAGACCTAACAAATATTAGTAAAGGTATAATAATATAGGTATAATCTCCCATATAATTAGCTTTTTTATGATTTAACACGGTTTGATCGATGTCCAACAAAGCACCATCCAACCTAACCTAACCATTGCTATCCCGAGAAAACTACGCAAAAATGTTTCAGACCTAACAAATATTAGTAAAGGTATAATAATATAGGTATAATCTCTCATATAATTAGCTTTTTTTATGATTTAACCCTATTTTTTCGATGTCCAACCTAGCACCATCTAACCTAACCTAACCATTGCTATCCTGAGAAAACTACGCAAAAATGATTCAGACCTAACCAATATTAGTAAAGGTATAATAATATAGGTATAATCTCTCATATAATTAGCTTTTTTTTATGATTTAACCGTTTTTTTCGATGTCCAACCTAGCACCATCTAACCTAACCTAACCATTGCTATCCCGAGAAAACTACGCAAAAATGTTTCAGACCTATTAAAATATATTAGTAAAGGTATAATAATATAGGTATAATCTCTCATATAATTAGCTTTTTTTATGATTTAACCCGTTTTTTTCGATGTCCAGCCTAGCACCATCTAACCTAACCTAACCATTGCTATCCCGAGAAAATTACGCAAAAATGTTTCAGACCTAACAAATATTAATAAAGGTATAATAATATAGGTATAAACTCTTATATAATTAGCTTTTTTTTATGATTTAACCCGTTTATTTCGATGTCCAACCTAGCACCATCTACCCTAACCTAACCATTGCTATGCCGAGAAAATTACGCAAAAATTTTTCAGACCTAGCAAATATTAGTACAGGTATAATAATACAGGTATAATATCTCATATAATTACCTTTTTTTTATGATTTAACCCGTTTTTTTCGATGTTCAACCTAGCACCATCTAACCTAACCTAACCATTGCTATCCCGAGAAAACTACGCAAAAATGATTCAGACCTAACACATATTAGTGAAGGTATAATAATATAGGTATAATCTCTCATATAATTAGCTTTTTTTATGATTTAACACGGTTTGACCGATGTCCAACAAAGCACCATCCAACCTAACCTTACCATTGCTATGCCGAGAAAACTGCGCAAAAATGATTCAGACCTAACCAATATTAGTAAAGGTATAATAATATAGGTATAATCTCTCATATAATTAGCTTTTTTATGATTTAACACGGTTTGATCGATGTCCAACAAAGCACCATCCAACCTAACCTTACCATTGCTATGCCGAGAAAACTTTGCAAAAATGATTCAGACCTAACCAATATTAGTAAAGGTATAATAATATAGGTGTAATCTCCCATATAATTAGCTTCTTTTTATGATTTAACACGGTTTGATCGATGTCTAACAAAGCACCATCGAACCTAACCTAACCATTGCTATCCCGAGAAAACTACGCAAAAATGATTCAGACCTAACCAATATTAGTAAAGATATAATAATATAGGTATAATCTCTCATATAATTGGTTTTTTTTATGATTTAACACGGTTTGATCGATGTCCAACCTAGCACCATCTAACCTAACCTAACCATTGCTATCCCGAGAAAACTACGCAAAAATGTTTCAGACCTAACAAATATTAGTAAAGGTATAATAATATAGGTATAATATCTTATATAATTACCTTTTTTTATGATTTAACCCGTTTTTTTTCGATGTCCAACCTAGCACCATCTAACCTAACCTAACCATTGCTATCCTGAGAAAACTACGCAAAAATGATTCAGACCTAACCAATATTAGTAAAGGTATAATAATGTAGGTATAATATCTCATATAATTACCTTCTTTTTATGATTTAACCCGTTTTTTTCGATGTCCAACCTAGCACCATCTAACCTAACCTAACCATTGCTATCCCGAGAAAACTACGCAAAAATGTTTCAGACCTAACAAATATTAGTAAAGGTAAAATAATATAGGTATAATCTCTCATATAATTAGCTTTTTTTTATGATTTAACCCGTTTTTTTCGATGTCCAACCTAGCACCATCTAACCTAAGTTAACCATTGCTATCCCGAGAAAACTACGCAAAAATGACTCAGACCTAACCAATGTTAGTAAAGTAATAATAATATAGGTATAATCTCTCATATAATTAGCTTTTTTTATGATTTAACACGGTTTGATCGATGTCCAACCTAGCACCATCTAACCTAACCTAACCATTGCTATCCCGAGAAAACTACGCAAAAATGACTCAGACCTAACCAATATTAGTAAAGGTATAATAATATAGGTATAATCTCTCATATAATTAGCTTTTTTTATGATTTAACACGTTTTTTTTCGATGTCCAACCTAGCACCATCTAACCTAACCTAACCATTGCTATCCCGAGAAAACTACGCAAAAATGATTCAGACCTAACCAGTATTAGTAAAGGTATAATAATATAGGTATAATCTCTCATATAATTAGCTTTTTTTATGATTTAACACGGTTTGATCGATGTCCAACCTAGCACCATCTAACCTAACCTAACGATTGCTATCCCGAGAAAAATACGCAAAAATGATTCAGACCTAACCAGTATTAGTAAAGGTATAATAATGTAGGTATAATCTCTCATATAATTAGCTTTTTTTATGATTTAATTGTTTTTTTCGATGTCCAACCTAGCACTATCTAACCTAACCTAACCATTGCCATCCCGAGAAAACTACGCAAAAATGTGTCAGACCTAACAAATATTAGTAAAGGTATAATAATATAGGTATAATCTCCCATATAATTAGCTTCTTTTTATGATTTAACACGGTTTGATCGATGTCTAACAAAGCACCATCGAACCTAACCTAACCATTGCTATCCCGAGAAAACTACGCAAAAATGATTCAGACCTAACCAATATTAGTAAAGATATAATAATATAGGTATAATCTCTCATATAATTAGCTTTTTTATGATTTAACACGGTTTGATCGATGTCCAACAAAGCACCATCCAACCGAACCTTACCATTGCTATGCCGAGAAATCTGCGCAAAAATGATTCAGACCTAACCAATATTAGTAAAGGTATAATAATATGGGTATAATCTCTCATATAATTGGCTTTTTTTATGATTTAACACAGTTTGATCGATGTCCAACCTAGCACCATCTAACCTAACCTAACCATTGCTATCCCGAGAAAACTACGCAAAAATGTTTCAGACCTATTAAAATATATTAGTAAAGGTATAATAATATAGGTATAATCTCTCATATAATTAGCTTTTTTTATGATTTAACCCGTTTTTTTCGATGTCCAGCCTAGCACCATCTAACCTAAGCTAACCATTGCTATTCCGAGAAAACTACGCAAAAATTACTCAGACCTAACCAATATTAGTGACGGTATAATAATATAGGTATAAACTCTTATATAATTAGCTTTTTTTATGATTTTACCCGTTTATTTCGATGTCCAACGTAGCACCATCTACCCTAACCTAACCATTGCTATCCCGAGAAAATTACGCAAAAATTTTTCAGACCTAACAAATATTAGTAAAGGTATAATAATACAGGTATAATATTTCATATAATTACCTTTTTTTATGATTTAACCCGTTTTTTTCGATGTCCAACCTAGCACCATCTAACCTAACCTAACCATTGCTATCCCGAGAAAACTACGCAAAAATGTTTCAGACCTAACAAATATTAGTAAAGGTATAATAATATAGGTATAATCTCTCATATAATTAGCTTTTTTTATGATTTAACCCGTTTTTTTCGATGTCCAACCGAGCACCATATAACCTAAGCTAACCATTGCTATCCCGAGAAAATTACGCAAAAATGATTCAGACCTAACAAATATTAGTGAAGGTATAATAATATAGGTATAATCTCTCATATAATTAGCTTTTTTTATGATTTAACACGGTTTGACCGATGTCCAACAAAGCACCATCCAACCTAACCTTACCATTGCTATGCCGCGAAAACTGCGCAAAATGATTCAGACCTAACCAATATTAGTGACGGTATAATAATGTAGGTATAAACTCTTATATAATTAGCTTTTTTTATGATTTTACCCGTTTATTTCGATGTCCAACGTAGCACCATCTACCCGAACCTAACCATTGCTATCCCGAGAAAATTACGCAAAAATTTTTCAGACCTAACAAATATTAATAAAGGTATAATAATACAGGTATAATATTTCATATAATTACCTTTTTTTATGATTTAACCCGTTTTTTTCGATGTCCAACCTAGCACCATCTAACCTAACCTAACCATTGCTATCCCGAGAAAACTACGCAAAAATGTTTCAGACCTAACAAATATTAGTAATGGTATAATAATATAGGTATAATCTCTCATATAATTAGCTTTTTTTATGATTTAACCCGTTTTTTTCGATGTCCAACCGAGCACCATATAACCTAAGCTAACCATTGCTATCCCGAGAAAATTACGCAAAACTGATTCAGACCTAACAAATATTAGTAAAGGTATAATAATATAGGTATAATCTCCCATATAATTAGCTTCTTTTTATGATTTAACACGGTTTGATCGATGTCTAACAAAGCACCATCGAACCTAACCTAACCATTGCTATCCCGAGAAAACTACGCAAAAATGATTCAGACCTAACCAATATTAGTAAAGGTATAATAATATAGGAATAATCTCTCATATAATTAGCTTTTTTTATGATTTAATTGTTTTTTTCGATGTCCAACCTAGCACCATCTAACCTAACCTAACCATTGCTATCCCGAGAAAACTACGCAAAAATGTTTCAGACCTAACAAATATTAGTAAAGGTATAATAATATAGGTATAATCTCCCATATAATTAGCTTCTTTTTATGATTTAACACGGTTTGATCGATGTCTAACAAAGCACCATCGAGCCTAACCTAATCATTGCTATCCCGAGAAAACTACGCAAAAATGATTCAGACCTAACCAATATTAGTAAAGATATAATAATATAGGTATAATCTCTCATATAATTAGCTTTTTTATGATTTAACACGGTTTGATCGATGTCCAACAAAGCACCATCCAACCGAACCTTACCATTGCTATGCCGAGAAAACTGCGCAAAAATGATTCAGACCTAACCAATATTAGTAAAGGTATAATAATATAGGAATAATCTCTCATATAATTAGCTTTTTTTATGATTTAATCGTTTTTTTCGATGTCCAACCTAGCACCATCTAACCTAACCTAACCATTGCTATCCCGAGAAAACTACGCAAAAATGATTCAGACCTAACCAATATTAGTAAAGGTATAATAATATAGGTATAATCTCTCATATAATTAGCTTTTTTTTATGATTTAACCGTTTTTTTCGATGTCCAACCTAGCACCATCTAACCTAACCTAACCATTGCTATCCCGAGAAAACTACGCAAAAATGTTTCAGACCTAACAAATATTAGTAAAGGTATAATAATATAGGTATAATCTCTCATATAATTAGCTTTTTTTATGATTTAACACGGTTTGACCGATGTCCAACAAAGCACCATCCAACCTAACCTTACCATTGCTATGCCGAGAAAACTGCGCAAAAATGATTCAGACCTAACCAATATTAGTAAAGGTATAATAATATATGTATAATCTCTCATATAATTAGCTTTTTTTTATGATTTAACACGGTTTGATCGATGTCCAACCTAGCACCATCTAACCTAACCTAACCATTGCTATCCCGAGAAAACTACGCAAAAATGTTTCAGACCTAACAAATATTAGTAAAGGTATAATAATATAGGTATAATCTCTCATATAATTAGCTTTTTTTATGATTTAACACGGTTTGATCGATGTCCAACAAAGCACCATCCAACCTATTCTTACCATTGCTATGCCGAGAAAACTGCGCAAAAATGATTCAGACCTAACCAATATTAGTAAAGGTATAATAATATATGTATAATCTCTCATATAATTAGCTTTTTTTATGATTTAACACGGTTTGATCGATGTCCAACCTTTTTTTTTTTTTTTTTTTTTTTTTTTTTTTTTTCGCAGAGAAATGCTGTGACGCATTCGACGCAGGGGATGGGGACTCCCACTGCGGATATGTGGGGCTCGCCGCGCCGAAGATGGTGAGTGCCGCGGCCCTACCCACTAAAACTCTGCGGTGCTCCTCTCCACCACTTTTGACGATGACGTGGGAACTGTACAGACACCACATCACCGTCAGTGGACGTCTGCTCGTGTGTTGCAGACTCCTCTCTGTGGGGGCGTTTACTCGCCCCCCAGGCTGAACAGAGGCCCCTGTAGGGGCTTGTTTAGGCCATTCCACTGCCTTTTGTCGCGATGCGCACGAGCACCATCTAACCTAACCTAACCATTGCTATCCCGAGAAAACTACGCAAAAATGACTCAGACCTAACCAATATTAGTAAAGGTATAATAATATAGGAATAATCTCTCATATAATTAGCTTTTTTTTATGATTTAATTGTTTTCTCCGATGTCCAACCTAGCACCATCTAACCTAACCTAACCATTGCTATCCCGAGAAAACTACGCAAAAATGTTTCAGACCTAACAAATATAGAAAAGGTATAATAATATAGGTATAATCTCTCATATAATTAGCTTTTTTATGATTTAACCGTTTTTTTCGATGTCCAACCTAGCACCATCTAACCTAACCTAACCATTGCTATCCCGAGAAAACTACGCAAAAATGTTTCAGACCTAACAAATATTAGTAAAGGTATAATAATATAGGTATAATTTCTCATATAATTAGCTTTTTTTATGATTTAACACGGTTTGATCGATGTCCAACCTAGCACCATCTAACCTAACCTAACCATTGCTATCCCGAGAAAACTACGCAAAAATGACTCAGACCTAACCAATATTAGTGAAGGTATAATAATATAGGTATAAACTCTTATATAATTAGCTTTTTTTATGATTTAACCCGTTTGTTTCGATGTCCAACCTAGCACCATCTACCCTAACCTAACCATTGCTATCCCGAGAAAATTACGCAAAAATTTTTAAGACCTAACAAATATTAGTAAAGGTATAATAATACAGGTATAATATCTCATATAATTACCTTTTTTTTATGATTAAACCCGTTTTTTTCGATGTCCAACCTAGCACCATCTAACCTAACCTAACCATTGCTATCCCGAGAAAACTACGCAAAAATATTTCAGACCTAACAAATATTAGTAAAGGTAAAATAATATAGGTATAATCTCTCATATAATTAGCTTTTTTATGATTTAACCGTTTTTGTCGATGTACAACCTAGCACCATCTAACTTAACCTAACCATTGCTATCCCGAGAAAACTACGCAAAAATGATTCAGACCTAACAAATATTTATAAAGGTATAATAATATAGGTATAATCTCTCATATAATTAGCTTTTTTTTTATGATTTAACCGTTTTTTTCGATGTCCAACCTAGCACCATCTAACCTAACCTAACCATTGCTATCCCGAGAAAACTACGCAAAAATGTTTCAGACCTAACAAATATTAGTAAAGGTATAATAATATAGGTATAATCTCTCATATAATTAGCTTTTTTTATGATTTAACACGGTTTGATCGATGTCCAACCTAGCACCATCTAACCTAACCTAACCATTGCTATCCCGAGAAAATTACGCAAAAATGACTCAGACCTAACCAATATTAGTGAAGGTATAATAATATAGGTATAAACTCTTATATAATTAGCTTTTTTTATGATTTAACCCGTTTGTTTCGATGTCCAACAAAGCACCATCCAACCTAACCTTACCATTGCTATGCCGAGAAAACTGCGCAAAAATGATTCAGACCTAACCAATATTAGTAAAGGTATAATAATATATGTATAATCTCTCATATAATTAGCTTTTTTTATGATTTAACACGGTTTGATCGATGTCCAACCTAGCACCATCTAACCTAACCTAACCATTGCTATCCCGAGAAAACTACGCAAAAATGTTTCAGACCTAACAAATATTAGTAAAGGTAAAATAATATAGGTATAATCTCTCATATAATTAGCTTTTTTATGATTTAACCGTTTTTGTCGATGTCCAACCTAGCACCATCTAACCTAACCTAACCATTGCTATCCCGAGAAAACTACGCAAAAATGATTCAGACCTAACAAATATTTATAAAGGTATAATAATATAGGTATAATCTCTCATATAATTAGCTTTTTTTTATGATTTAATCGTTTTTTTCGATGTCCAACCTAGCACCATCTAACCTAACCTAACCATTGCTATCCCGAGAAAACTACGCAAAAATGTTTCAGACCTAACAAATATTAGTAAAGGTATAATAATATAGGTATAATCTCTCATATAATTAGCTTTTTTTATGATTTAACACGGTTTGATCGATGTCCAACCGAGCACCATATAACCTAAGCTAACCATTGCTATCCCGAGAAAATTACGCAAAAATTATTCAGACCTAACCAATATTAGTAAAGGTATAATAATATATGTAAAATCTCTCATATAATTAGCTTTTTTTATGATTTAACACGGTTTGACCGATGTCCAACAAAGCACCATCCAACCTAACCTTACCATTGCTATGCCGAGACAACTGCGCAAAAATGATTCAGACCTAACCAATATTAGTAAAGGTATAATAATATATGTATGATCTCTCATATAATTAGCTTTTTTTATGATTTAACACGGTTTGATCGATGTCCAACCTAGCACCATCTAACCTAACCTAACCATTGCTATCCCGAGAAAACTACGCAAAAATGTTTCAGACCTAACAAATATTCGTAAAGGTATAATAATATAGGTATAATCTCTCATATAATTAGCTTTTTTTATGATTTAACACGGTTTGATCGATGTCCAACAAAGCACCATCCAACCTAACCTTACCATTGCTATGCCGAGAAAACTGCGCAAAAATGATTCAGACCTAACCAATATTAGTAAAGGTATAATAATATATGTATAATTCTCATATAATTAGCTTTTTTTATGATTTAACACGGTTTGATCGATGTCCAACCTAGCACCATCTAACCTAACCTAACCATTGCTATCCCGAGAAAACTACGCAAAAATGTTTCAGACCTAACAAATATTAGTAAAGGTATAATTATATAGATAAAATCTCTCATATAATTAGCTTTTTTTATGATTTAACCGTTTTTTTCGATGTCCAACCTAACACCATCTAACCTAACCTAACCATTGCTATCCCGAGAAAACTACGCAAAAATGATTCAGACCTAACCAATATTTATAAAGGTATAATAATATAGGTATAATCTCTCATATAATTAGCTTTTTTTTATGATTTAACCGTTTTTTTCGATGTCCAACCTAGCACCATCTAACCTAACCTAACCATTGCTATCCCGAGAAAACTACGCAAAAATGTTTCAGACGTAACAAATATTAAGAAAGGTATAATAATATAGGTATAATCTCTCATATAATTAGCTTTTTTATGATTTAACCCGTTTTTTTCGATGTCCAACCTAGCACCATCTAACCTAACCTAACCATTGCTATCCCGAGAAAACTACGCAAAAATGTTTCAGACCTAACAAATATTAGTAAAGGTATAATAATACAGGTATAATATCTCATATAATAACCTTTTTTTTATGATTTAACCCGTTTTCTTCGATGTCCAACCTAGCACCATCTAACCTAAGCTAACCATTGCTATCCCGAGAAAATTACGCAAAAATGATTCAGACCTAACCAATATTAGTAAAAGTATAATAATATATGTATAATCTCTCATATAATTAGCTTTTTTTATGATTTAACACGGTTTGATCGATGTCCAACCTAGCACCATCTAACCTCACCGAACCATTGCTATCCCAAGAAAACTACGCAAAAATGTTTCAGACCTAACAAATATTAGTAAAGGTATAATAATATAGGTATAATCTCTCATATAATTAGCTTTTTTTATGATTTAACACGGTTTGATCGATGTCCAACAAAGCACCATCCAACCTAACCTTACCATTGCTATGCCGAGAAAACTACGCAAAAATGATTCAGACCTAACCAATATTTATAAAGGTATATTAATATAGGTATAATCTCTCATATAATTAGCTTTTTTTTATGATTTAACCGTTTTTTTCGATGTCCAACCTAGCACCATCTAACCTAACCTAACCATTGCTATCCCGAGAAAACTACGCAAAAATGTTTCAGACCTAACAAATATTAGTAAAGGTATAATAATATAGGTATAATCTCTCATATAATTAGCTTTTTTTATGATTTAACCCTATTTTTTCGATGTCCAACCTAGCACCATCTAACCTAACCTAACCATTGCTATCCCGAGAAAGCTACGCAAAAATGTTTCAGACCTAACAAATATTAGTAAAGGTATAATAATACAGGTATAATATCTCATATAATTACCTTTTTTTATGATTTAACCCGTTTTTTTCGATGTCCAACCTAGCACCATCTACCCTAACCTAACCATTGCTATCCCGAGAAAATTACGCAAAAATTTTTCAGACCTAACAAATATTAGTAAAGGTATAATAATACAGGTATAATATCTCATATAATTACCTTTTTTTTTATGATTTAACCCGTTTTTTTCGATGTCCAACCTAGCACCATCTAACCTAACCTAACCATTGCTATCCCGAGAAAACTACGCAAAAATGTTTCAGACCTAACAAATATTAGTAAAGGTATAATAATATAGGTATAATCTCTCATACATTTAGCTTTTTTTATGATTTAACCCGTTTTTTTTCGATGTCCAACCGAGCACCATATAACCTAAGCTAACCATTGCTATCCCGAGAAAATTACGCAAAAATGATTCAGACCTAACCAATATTAGTAAAGGTATAATAATATATGTAAAATCTCTCATATAATTAGCTTTTTTTTATGATTTAACACGGTTTGATCGATGTCCAACCTAGCACCATCTAACCTAACCGAACCATTGCTATCCCGAGAAAACTACGCAAAAATGTTTCAGACCTAACAAATATTAGTAAAGGTATAATAATATAGGTATAATCTCTCATATAATTAGCTTTTTTTATGATTTAACACGGTTTGATCGATGTCCAACAAAGCACCATCCAACCTAACCTTACCATTGCTATGCCGAGAAAACTGCGCAAAAATGATTCAGACCTAACCAATATTAGTAAAGGTATAATAATATAGGTATAATCTCTCATATAATTGGCTTTTTTTATGATTTAACACGGTTTGATCGATGTCCCACCTAGCACCATCTAACCTAACCTAACCATTGCTATCCCGAGAAAACTACGCAAAAATGACTCAGACCTAACCAATATTAGTAAAGGTATAATAATATAGGAATAATCTCTCATATAATTAGCTTTTTTTATGATTTAACCCGTTTTTTTCGATGTCCAACCGAGCACCATATAACCTAAGCTAACCATTGCTATCCCGAGAAAATTACGCAAAACTGATTCAGACCTAACAAATATTAGTAAAGGTATAATAATATAGGTATAATCTCCCATATAATTAGCTTCTTTTTATGATTTAACACGGTTTGATCGATGTCAAACAAAGCACCATCGAACCTAACCTAACCATTGCTATCCCGAGAAAACTACGCAAAAATGATTCAGACCTAACCAATATTAGTAAAGGTATAATAATATAGGAATAATCTCTCATATAATTAGCTTTTTTTATGATTTAATTGTTTTTTTCGATGTCCAACCTAGCACCATCTAACCTAACCTAACCATTGCTATCCCGAGAAAACTACGCAAAAATGTTTCAGACCTAACAAATATTAGTAAAGGTATAATAATATAGGTATAATCTCCCATATAATTAGCTTCTTTTTATGATTTAACACGGTTTGATCGATGTCTAACAAAGCACCATCGAGCCTAACCTAATCATTGCTATCCCGAGAAAACTACGCAAAAATGATTCAGACCTAACCAATATTAGTAAAGGTATAATAATATATGTAAAATCTCTCATATAATTAGCTTTTTTTTATGATTTAACACGGTTTGATCGATGTCCAACCTAGCACCATCTAACCTAACCGAACCATTGCTATCCCGAGAAAACTACGCAAAAATGTTTCAGACCTAACAAATATTAGTAAAGGTATAATAATATAGGTATAATCTCTCATATAATTAGCTTTTTTTATGATTTAACACGGTTTGATCGATGTCCAACAAAGCACCATCCAACCTAACCTTACCATTGCTATGCCGAGAAAACTGCGCAAAAATGATTCAGACCTAACCAATATTAGTAAAGGTATAATAATATAGGTATAATCTCTCATATAATTGGCTTTTTTTATGATTTAACACGGTTTGATCGATGTCCCACCTAGCACCATCTAACCTAACCTAACCATTGCTATCCCGAGAAAACTACGCAAAAATGACTCAGACCTAACCAATATTAGTAAAGGTATAATAATATAGGAATAATCTCTCATATAATTAGCTTTTTTTATGATTTAATCGTTTTTTTCGATGTCCAACCTAGCACCATCTAACCTAACCTAACCTAACCATTGCTATCCCGAGAAAATTACGCAAAAATATTTCAGACCTAACAAATATTAATAAAGGTATAATAATACAGGTATAATATTTCATAAAATTACCTTTTTTTTATGATTTAACCCGTTTTTTTCGATGTCCAACCTAGCACCATCTAACCTAACCTAACCATTGCTATCCCGAGAAAACTACGCAAAAATGTTTCAGACCTAACAAATATTAGTAAAGGTATAATAATATAGGTATAATCTCTCATATAATTAGCTTTTTTTATGATTTAACACGGTTTGACCGATGTCCAACAAAGCACCATCCAACCTAACCTTACCATTGCTATGCCGAGAAAACTGCGCAAAAATGATTCAGACCTAACCAATATTAGTAAAGGTATAATAATATATGTATAATCTCTCATATAACTAGCTTTTTTTATGATTTAACACGGTTTGATCGATGTCCAACCTAGCACCATCTAACTTAACCTAACCATTGCTATCCCGAGAAAACTACGCAAAAATGTTTGAGACCTAACAAATATTAGTAAAGGTATAATAATATAGGTATAATCTCTCATATAATTAGCTTTTTTTATGATTTAACACGGTTTGATCGATGTCCAACAAAGCACCATCCAACCTATTCTTACCATTGCTATGCCGAGAAAACTGCGCAAAAATGATTCAGACCTAACCAATATTAGTAAAGGTATAATAATATATGTATAATCTCTCATATAATTAGCTTTTTTTATGATTTAACACTGTTTGATCGATGTCCAACCTAGCACCATCTAACCTAACCTAACCATTGCTATCCCGAGAAAACTACGCAAAAATGTTTCAGACCTAACAAATATTAGTAAAGGTATAATAATACAGGTATAATATCTCATATAATTACCTTTTTTTTATGATTTAACCCGTTTTTCTCGATGTCCAACCTAGCACCATCTTACCTAACCTAACCATTGCTATCCCGAGAAAACTACGCAAAAATGTTTCAGACCTAACAAATATTAGTGAAGGTATAATAATATAGGTATAATCTCTCATATAATTAGCTTTTTTTATGATTTAACCCGTTTTTTTCGATGTCCAGCCTAGCACCATCTAACCTAAGCTAACCATTGCTATCCCGAGAAAACTACGCAAAAATGACTCAGACCTAACCAATATTAGTGAAGGTATAATAATATAGGTATAAACTCTTATGTAATTAGCTTTTTTTATGATTTAACCCGTTTATTTCGATGTCCAACCTAGCACCATCTACCCTAACCTAACCATTGCTATCCCGAGAAAATTACGCAAAAATTTTTCAGACCTAACAAATATTAGTAAAGGTATAATAATACAGGTATAATATCTCATATAATTACCTTTTTTTATGATTTAACCCGTTTTTTTCGATGTCCAACCGAGCACCATATAACCTAAGCTAACCTTTGCTATCCCGAGAAAATTACGCAAAAATGATTCAGACCTAACAAATATTAGTAATGGTATAATAATATAGGTATAATCTCTCATATAATTAGCTTTTTTTATGATTTAACCCGTTTTTTTCGATGTCCAACCGAGCACCATATAACCTAAGCTAACCATTGCTATCCCGAGAAAATTACGCAAAACTGATTCAGACCTAACAAATATTAGTAAAGGTATAATAATATAGGTATAATCTCCCATATAATTAGCTTCTTTTTATGATTTAACACGGTTTGATCGATGTCTAACAAAGCACCATCGAACCTAACCTAACCATTGCTATCCCGAGAAAACTACGCAAAAATGATTCAGACCTAACCAATATTAGTAAAGGTATAATAATATAGGAATAATCTCTCATATAATTAGCTTTTTTTATGATTTAATTGTTTTTTTCGATGTCCAACCTAGCACCATCTAACCTAACCTAACCATTGCTATCCCGAGAAAACTACGCAAAAATGTTTCAGACCTAACAAATATTAGTAAAGGTATAATAATATAGGTATAATCTCCCATATAATTAGCTTCTTTTTATGATTTAACACGGTTTGATCGATGTCTAACAAAGCACCATCGAGCCTAACCTAATCATTGCTATCCCGAGAAAACTACGCAAAAATGATTCAGACCTAACCAATATTAGTAAAGATATAATAATATAGGTATAATCTCTCATATAATTAGCTTTTTTATGATTTAACACGGTTTGATCGATGTCCAACAAAGCACCATCCAACCGAACCTTACCATTGCTATGCCGAGAAAACTGCGCAAAAATGATTCAGACCTAACCAATATTAGTAAAGGTATAATAATATAGGAATAATCTCTCATATAATTCGCTTTTTTTATGATTTAATCGTTTTTTTCGATGTCCAACCTAGCACCATCTAACCTAACCTAACCATTGCTATCCCGAGAAAACTACGCAAAAATGATTCAGACCTAACCAATATTAGTAAAGGTATAATAATATAGGTATAATCTCTCATATAATTAGCTTTTTTTTATGATTTAACCGTTTTTTTCGATGTCCAACCTAGCACCATCTAACCTAACCTAACCATTGCTATCCCGAGAAAACTACGCAAAAATGTTTCAGACCTAACAAATATTAGTAAAGGTATAATAATATAGGTATAATCTCTCATATAATTAGCTTTTTTTATGATTTAACACGGTTTGACCGATGTCCAACAAAGCACCATCCAACCTAACCTTACCATTGCTATGCCGAGAAAACTGCGCAAAAATGATTCAGACCTAACCAATATTAGTAAAGGTATAATAATATATGTATAATCTCTCATATAATTAGCTTTTTTTATGATTTAACACGGTTTGATCGATGTCCAACCTAGCACCATCTAACCTAACCTAACCATTGCTATCCCGAGAAAACTACGCAAAAATGTTTCAGACCTAACAAATATTAGTAAAGGTATAATAATATAGGTATAATCTCTCATATAATTAGCTTTTTTTATGATTTAACACGGTTTGATCGATGTCCAACAAAGCACCATCCAACCTATTCTTACCATTGCTATGCCGAGAAAACTGCGCAAAAATGATTCAGACCTAACCAATATTAGTAAAGGTATAATAATATATGTATAATCTCTCATATAATTAGCTTTTTTTATGATTTAACACGGTTTGATCGATGTCCAACCTTTTTTTTTTTTTTTTTTTTTTTTTTTTTTTTTTTCGCAGAGAAATGCTGTGACGCATTCGACGCAGGGGATGGGGACTCCCACTGCGGATATGTGGGGCTCGCCGCGCCGAAGATGGTGAGTGCCGCGGCCCTACCCACTAAAACTCTGCGGTGCTCCTCTCCACCACTTTTGACGATGACGTGGGAACTGTACAGACACCACATCACCGTCAGTGGACGTCTGCTCGTGTGTTGCAGACTCCTCTCTGTGGGGGCGTTTACTCGCCCCCCAGGCTGAACAGAGGCCCCTGTAGGGGCTTGTTTAGGCCATTCCACTGCCTTTTGTCGCGATGCGCACGAGCACCATCTAACCTAACCTAACCATTGCTATCCCGAGAAAACTACGCAAAAATGACTCAGACCTAACCAATATTAGTAAAGGTATAATAATATAGGAATAATCTCTCATATAATTAGCTTTTTTTTATGATTTAATTGTTTTCTCCGATGTCCAACCTAGCACCATCTAACCTAACCTAACCATTGCTATCCCGAGAAAACTACGCAAAAATGTTTCAGACCTAACAAATATAGAAAAGGTATAATAATATAGGTATAATCTCTCATATAATTAGCTTTTTTATGATTTAACCGTTTTTTTCGATGTCCAACCTAGCACCATCTAACCTAACCTAACCATTGCTATCCCGAGAAAACTACGCAAAAATGTTTCAGACCTAACAAATATTAGTAAAGGTATAATAATATAGGTATAATTTCTCATATAATTAGCTTTTTTTATGATTTAACACGGTTTGATCGATGTCCAACCTAGCACCATCTAACCTAACCTAACCATTGCTATCCCGAGAAAACTACGCAAAAATGACTCAGACCTAACCAATATTAGTGAAGGTATAATAATATAGGTATAAACTCTTATATAATTAGCTTTTTTTATGATTTAACCCGTTTGTTTCGATGTCCAACCTAGCACCATCTACCCTAACCTAACCATTGCTATCCCGAGAAAATTACGCAAAAATTTTTAAGACCTAACAAATATTAGTAAAGGTATAATAATACAGGTATAATATCTCATATAATTACCTTTTTTTTATGATTAAACCCGTTTTTTTCGATGTCCAACCTAGCACCATCTAACCTAACCTAACCATTGCTATCCCGAGAAAACTACGCAAAAATATTTCAGACCTAACAAATATTAGTAAAGGTAAAATAATATAGGTATAATCTCTCATATAATTAGCTTTTTTATGATTTAACCGTTTTTGTCGATGTACAACCTAGCACCATCTAACTTAACCTAACCATTGCTATCCCGAGAAAACTACGCAAAAATGATTCAGACCTAACAAATATTTATAAAGGTATAATAATATAGGTATAATCTCTCATATAATTAGCTTTTTTTTTATGATTTAACCGTTTTTTTCGATGTCCAACCTAGCACCATCTAACCTAACCTAACCATTGCTATCCCGAGAAAACTACGCAAAAATGTTTCAGACCTAACAAATATTAGTAAAGGTATAATAATATAGGTATAATCTCTCATATAATTAGCTTTTTTTATGATTTAACACGGTTTGATCGATGTCCAACCTAGCACCATCTAACCTAACCTAACCATTGCTATCCCGAGAAAATTACGCAAAAATGACTCAGACCTAACCAATATTAGTGAAGGTATAATAATATAGGTATAAACTCTTATATAATTAGCTTTTTTTATGATTTAACCCGTTTGTTTCGATGTCCAACAAAGCACCATCCAACCTAACCTTACCATTGCTATGCCGAGAAAACTGCGCAAAAATGATTCAGACCTAACCAATATTAGTAAAGGTATAATAATATATGTATAATCTCTCATATAATTAGCTTTTTTTATGATTTAACACGGTTTGATCGATGTCCAACCTAGCACCATCTAACCTAACCTAACCATTGCTATCCCGAGAAAACTACGCAAAAATGTTTCAGACCTAACAAATATTAGTAAAGGTAAAATAATATAGGTATAATCTCTCATATAATTAGCTTTTTTATGATTTAACCGTTTTTGTCGATGTCCAACCTAGCACCATCTAACCTAACCTAACCATTGCTATCCCGAGAAAACTACGCAAAAATGATTCAGACCTAACAAATATTTATAAAGGTATAATAATATAGGTATAATCTCTCATATAATTAGCTTTTTTTTATGATTTAACCGTTTTTTTCGATGTCCAACCTAGCACCATCTAACCTAACCTAACCATTGCTATCCCGAGAAAACTACGCAAAAATGTTTCAGACCTAACAAATATTAGTAAAGGTATAATAATATAGGTATAATCTCTCATATAATTAGCTTTTTTTATGATTTAACACGGTTTGATCGATGTCCAACCGAGCACCATATAACCTAAGCTAACCATTGCTATCCCGAGAAAATTACGCAAAAATTATTCAGACCTAACCAATATTAGTAAAGGTATAATAATATATGTAAAATCTCTCATATAATTAGCTTTTTTTATGATTTAACACGGTTTGACCGATGTCCAACAAAGCACCATCCAACCTAACCTTACCATTGCTATGCCGAGACAACTGCGCAAAAATGATTCAGACCTAACCAATATTAGTAAAGGTATAATAATATATGTATGATCTCTCATATAATTAGCTTTTTTTATGATTTAACACGGTTTGATCGATGTCCAACCTAGCACCATCTAACCTAACCTAACCATTGCTATCCCGAGAAAACTACGCAAAAATGTTTCAGACCTAACAAATATTCGTAAAGGTATAATAATATAGGTATAATCTCTCATATAATTAGCTTTTTTTATGATTTAACACGGTTTGATCGATGTCCAACAAAGCACCATCCAACCTAACCTTACCATTGCTATGCCGAGAAAACTGCGCAAAAATGATTCAGACCTAACCAATATTAGTAAAGGTATAATAATATATGTATAATTCTCATATAATTAGCTTTTTTTATGATTTAACACGGTTTGATCGATGTCCAACCTAGCACCATCTAACCTAACCTAACCATTGCTATCCCGAGAAAACTACGCAAAAATGTTTCAGACCTAACAAATATTAGTAAAGGTATAATTATATAGATAAAATCTCTCATATAATTAGCTTTTTTTATGATTTAACCGTTTTTTTCGATGTCCAACCTAACACCATCTAACCTAACCTAACCATTGCTATCCCGAGAAAACTACGCAAAAATGATTCAGACCTAACCAATATTTATAAAGGTATAATAATATAGGTATAATCTCTCATATAATTAGCTTTTTTTTATGATTTAACCGTTTTTTTCGATGTCCAACCTAGCACCATCTAACCTAACCTAACCATTGCTATCCCGAGAAAACTACGCAAAAATGTTTCAGACGTAACAAATATTAAGAAAGGTATAATAATATAGGTATAATCTCTCATATAATTAGCTTTTTTATGATTTAACCCGTTTTTTTCGATGTCCAACCTAGCACCATCTAACCTAACCTAACCATTGCTATCCCGAGAAAACTACGCAAAAATGTTTCAGACCTAACAAATATTAGTAAAGGTATAATAATACAGGTATAATATCTCATATAATTACCTTTTTTTTATGATTTAACCCGTTTTCTTCGATGTCCAACCTAGCACCATCTAACCTAAGCTAACCATTGCTATCCCGAGAAAATTACGCAAAAATGATTCAGACCTAACCAATATTAGTAAAAGTATAATAATATATGTATAATCTCTCATATAATTAGCTTTTTTTATGATTTAACACGGTTTGATCGATGTCCAACCTAGCACCATCTAACCTAACCGAACCATTGCTATCCCAAGAAAACTACGCAAAAATGTTTCAGACCTAACAAATATTAGTAAAGGTATAATAATATAGGTATAATCTCTCATATAATTAGCTTTTTTTATGATTTAACACGGTTTGATCGATGTCCAACAAAGCACCATCCAACCTAACCTTACCATTGCTATGCCGAGAAAACTGCGCAAAAATGATTCAGACCTAACCAATATTAGTAAAGGTATAATAATATATGTATAATTCTCATATAATTAGCTTTTTTTATGATTTAACACGGTTTGATCGATGTCCAACCTAGCACCATCTAACCTAACCTAACCATTGCTATCCCGAGAAAACTACGCAAAAATGTTTCAGACCTAACAAATATTAGTAAAGGTATAATTATATAGATAAAATCTCTCATATAATTAGCTTTTTTTATGATTTAACCGTTTTTTTCGATGTCCAACCTAACACCATCTAACCTAACCTAACCATTGCTATCCCGAGAAAACTACGCAAAAATGATTCAGACCTAACCAATATTTATAAAGGTATAATAATATAGGTATAATCTCTCATATAATTAGCTTTTTTTTATGATTTAACCGTTTTTTTCGATGTCCAACCTAGCACCATCTAACCTAACCTAACCATTGCTATCCCGAGAAAACTACGCAAAAATGTTTCAGACGTAACAAATATTAAGAAAGGTATAATAATATAGGTATAATCTCTCATATAATTAGCTTTTTTATGATTTAACCCGTTTTTTTCGATGTCCAACCTAGCACCATCTAACCTAACCTAACCATTGCTATCCCGAGAAAACTACGCAAAAATGTTTCAGACCTAACAAATATTAGTAAAGGTATAATAATACAGGTATAATATCTCATATAATTACCTTTTTTTTATGATTTAACCCGTTTTCTTCGATGTCCAACCTAGCACCATCTAACCTAAGCTAACCATTGCTATCCCGAGAAAATTACGCAAAAATGATTCAGACCTAACCAATATTAGTAAAAGTATAATAATATATGTATAATCTCTCATATAATTAGCTTTTTTTATGATTTAACACGGTTTGATCGATGTCCAACCTAGCACCATCTAACCTAACCGAACCATTGCTATCCCAAGAAAACTACGCAAAAATGTTTCAGACCTAACAAATATTAGTAAAGGTATAATAATATAGGTATAATCTCTCATATAATTAGCTTTTTTTATGATTTAACACGGTTTGATCGATGTCCAACAAAGCACCATCCAACCTATTCTTACCATTGCTATGCCGAGAAAACTGCGCAAAAATGATTCAGACCTAACCAATATTAGTAAAGGTATAATAATATATGTATAATCTCTCATATAATTAGCTTTTTTTATGATTTAACACGGTTTGATCGATGTCCAACCTAGCACCATCTAACCTAACCTAACCATTGCTATCCGGAGAAAATTACGCAAAAATGACTCAGACCTAACCAATATTAATAAAGGTATAATAATATAGGAATAGTCTCTCATATAATTAGCTTTTTTTTATGATTTAATTGTTTTTTTCGATGTCCAACCTAGCACCATCTAACCTAACCTAACCATTGCTATCCCGAGAAAACTACGCAAAAATGTTTCAGACCTAACAAATATTAGTAAAGGTATAATAATATAGGTATAATCTCTCATATAATTAGCTTTTTTTATGATTTAACCCGTTTTTTTCGATGTCCAACCTAGCACCATCTAACCTAACCTAACCATTGCTATCCCGAGAAAATTACGCAAAAATGTTTCAGACCTAACAAATATTAGTAAAGGTATAATAATATAGGTATAATATCTCATATAATTACCTTTTTTTATGATTTAACCCGTTTTTTTCGATGTCCAACCTAGCACCATCTAACCTACTTAACCATTGCTATCCCGAGAAAACTACGCAAAAATGATTCAGACCTAACCAATATTAGTAAAGGTATAATAATATAGGTATAATATCTCATATAATTGGCTTTTTTTATGATTTAACACGGTTTGCTCGATGTCCAACCTAGCACCATCTAACCTAACCTAACCATTGCTATCCCGAGAAAACTACGCAAAAATGTTTCAGACCTAACAAATATTAGTAAAGGTATAATAATATAGGTATAATCTCTCATACATTTAGCTTTTTTTATGATTTAACCCGTTTTTTTTCGATGTCCAACCGAGCACCATATAACCTAAGCTAACCATTGCTATCCCGAGAAAATTACGCAAAAATGATTCAGACCTAACCAATATTAGTAAAGGTATAATAATATATGTAAAATCTCTCATATAATTAGCTTTTTTTTATGATTTAACACGGTTTGATCGATGTCCAACCTAGCACCATCTAACCTAACCGAACCATTGCTATCCCGAGAAAACTACGCAAAAATGTTTCAGACCTAACAAATATTAGTAAAGGTATAATAATATAGGTATAATCTCTCATATAATTAGCTTTTTTTATGATTTAACACGGTTTGATCGATGTCCAACAAAGCACCATCCAACCTAACCTTACCATTGCTATGCCGAGAAAACTGCGCAAAAATGATTCAGACCTAACCAATATTAGTAAAGGTATAATAATATAGGTATAATCTCTCATATAATTGGCTTTTTTTATGATTAAACACGGTTTGATCGATGTCCCACCTAGCACCATCTAACCTAACCTAACCATTGCTATCCCGAGAAAACTACGCAAAAATGACTCAGACCTAACCAATATTAGTAAAGGTATAATAATATAGGAATAATCTCTCATATAATTAGCTTTTTTTATGATTTAACCCGTTTTTTTCGATGTCCAACCGAGCACCATATAACCTAAGCTAACCATTGCTATCCCGAGAAAATTACGCAAAACTGATTCAGACCTAACAAATATTAGTAAAGGTATAATAATATAGGTATAATCTCCCATATAATTAGCTTCTTTTTATGATTTAACACGGTTTGATCGATGTCAAACAAAGCACCATCGAACCTAACCTAACCATTGCTATCCCGAGAAAACTACGCAAAAATGATTCAGACCTAACCAATATTAGTAAAGGTATAATAATATAGGAATAATCTCTCATATAATTAGCTTTTTTTATGATTTAATTGTTTTTTTCGATGTCCAACCTAGCACCATCTAACCTAACCTAACCATTGCTATCCCGAGAAAACTACGCAAAAATGTTTCAGACCTAACAAATATTAGTAAAGGTATAATAATATAGGTATAATCTCCCATATAATTAGCTTCTTTTTATGATTTAACACGGTTTGATCGATGTCAAACAAAGCACCATCGAACCTAACCTAACCATTGCTATCCCGAGAAAATTACGCAAAAATTTTTAAGACCTAACAAATATTAGTAAAGGTATAATAATACAGGTATAATATCTCATATAATTACCTTTTTTTTATGATTAAACCCGTTTTTTTCGATGTCCAACCTAGCACCATCTAACCTAACCTAACCATTGCTATCCCGAGAAAACTACGCAAAAATGTTTCAGACCTAACAAATATTAGTAAAGGTAAAATAATATAGGTATAATCTCTCATATAATTAGCTTTTTTATGATTTAACCGTTTTTGTCGATGTACAACCTAGCACCATCTAACTTAACCTAACCATTGCTATCCCGAGAAAACTACGCAAAAATGATTCAGACCTAACAAATATTTATAAAGGTATAATAATATAGGTATAATCTCTCATATAATTAGCTTTTTTTTTATGATTTAACCGTTTTTTTCGATGTCCAACCTAGCACCATCTAACCTAACCTAACCATTGCTATCCCGAGAAAACTACGCAAAAATGTTTCAGACCTAACAAATATTAGTAAAGGTATAATAATATAGGTATAATCTCTCATATAATTAGCTTTTTTTATGATTTAACACGGTTTGATCGATGTCCAACCTAGCACCATCTAACCTAACCTAACCATTGCTATCCCGAGAAAACTACGCAAAAATGACTCAGACCTAACCAATATTAGTGAAGGTATAATAATATAGGTATAAACTCTTATATAATTAGCTTTTTTTATGATTTAACCCGTTTGTTTCGATGTCAAACAAAGCACCATCCAACCTAACCTTACCATTGCTATGCCGAGAAAACTGCGCAAAAATGATTCAGACCTAACCAATATTAGTAAAGGTATAATAATATATGTATAATCTCTCATATAATTAGCTTTTTTTATGATTTAACACGGTTTGATCGATGTCCAACCTAGCACCATCTAACCTAACCTAACCATTGCTATCCCGAGAAAACTACGCAAAAATGTTTCAGACCTAACAAATATTAGTAAAGGTAAAATAATATAGGTATAATCTCTCATATAATTAGCTTTTTTATGATTTAACCGTTTTTGTCGATGTCCAACCTAGCACCATCTAACCTAACCTAACCATTGCTATCCCGAGAAAACTACGCAAAAATGATTCAGACCTAACAAATATTTATAAAGGTATAATAATATAGGTATAATCTCTCATATAATTAGCTTTTTTTTATGATTTAACCGTTTTTTTCGATGTCCAACCTAGCACCATCTAACCTAACCTAACCATTGCTATCCCGAGAAAACTACGCAAAAATGTTTCAGACCTAACAAATATTAGTAAAGGTATAATAATATAGGTATAATCTCTCATATAATTAGCTTTTTTATGATTTAACACGGTTTGATCGATGTCCAACCGAGCACCATATAACCTAAGCTAACCATTGCTATCCCGAGAAAATTACGCAAAAATTATTCAGACCTAACCAATATTAGTAAAGGTATAATAATATATGTAAAATCTCTCATATAATTAGCTTTTTTTATGATTTAACACGGTTTGACCGATGTCCAACAAAGCACCATCCAACCTAACCTTACCATTGCTATGCCGAGACAACTGCGCAAAAATGATTCAGACCTAACCAATATTAGTAAAGGTATAATAATATATGTATGATCTCTCATATAATTAGCTTTTTTTATGATTTAACACGGTTTGATCGATGTCCAACCTAGCACCATCTAACCTAACCTAACCATTGCTATCCCGAGAAAACTACGCAAAAATGACTCAGACCTAACCAATATTAGTAAAGGTATAATAATATAGGAATAATCTCTCATATAATTAGCTTTTTTTATGATTTAATCGTTTTTTTCGATGTCCAACCTAGCACCATCTAACCTAACCTAACCTAACCATTGCTATCCCGAGAAAACTGCGCAAAAATGATTCAGACCTAACAAATATTAATAAAGGTATAATAATACAGGTATAATATCTCATAAAATTACCTTTTTTTTATGATTTAACCCGTTTTTTTCGATGTCCAACCTAGCACCATCTAACCTAACCTAACCATTGCTATCCCGAGAAAACTACGCAAAAATGTTTCAGACCTAACAAATATTAGTAAAGGTATAATAATATAGGTATAATCTCTCATATAATTAGCTTTTTTTATGATTTAACACGGTTTGACCGATGTCCAACAAAGCACCATCCAACCTAACCTTACCATTGCTATGCCGAGAAAACTGCGCAAAAATGATTCAGACCTAACCAATATTAGTAAAGGTATAATAATATATGTATAATCTCTCATATAATTAGCTTTTTTTATGATTTAACACGGTTTGATCGATGTCCAACCTAGCACCATCTAACTTAACCTAACCATTGCTATCCCGAGAAAACTACGCAAAAATGTTTGAGACCTAACAAATATTAGTAAAGGTATAATAATATAGGTATAATCTCTCATATAATTAGCTTTTTTTATGATTTAACACGGTTTGATCGATGTCCAACAAAGCACCATCCAACCTATTCTTACCATTGCTATGCCGAGAAAACTGCGCAAAAATGATTCAGACCTAACCAATATTAGTAAAGGTATAATAATATATGTATAATCTCTCATATAATTAGCTTTTTTTATGATTTAACACTGTTTGATCGATGTCCAACCTAGCACCATCTAACCTAACCTAACCATTGCTATCCCGAGAAAACTACGCAAAAATGACTCAGACCTAACCAATATTAGTAAAGGTATAATAATATAGGAATAATCTCTCATATAATTAGCTTTTTTTTTATGATTTAATTGTTTTTTTCGATGTCCAACCTAGCACCATCTAACCTAACCTAACCATTGCTATCCCGAGAAAACTACGCAAAAATGTTTCAGACCTAACAAATATTAGTAAAGGTATAATAATATAGGTATAATCTCTCATATAATTAGCTTTTTTTTATGATTTAACCCGTTTTTTTCGATGTCCAACCTAGCACCATCTAACCTAACCTAACCATTGCTATCCCGAGAAAACTACGCAAAAATGTTTCAGACCTAACAAATATTAGTAAAGGTATAATAATACAGGTATAATATCTCATATAATTACCTTTTTTTTATGATTTAACCCGTTTTTCTCGATGTCCAACCTAGCACCATCTTACCTAACCTAACCATTGCTATCCCGAGAAAACTACGCAAAAATGTTTCAGACCTAACAAATATTAGTGAAGGTATAATAATATAGGTATAATCTCTCATATAATTAGCTTTTTTTATGATTTAACCCGTTTTTTTCGATGTCCAGCCTAGCACCATCTAACCTAAGCTAACCATTGCTATCCCGAGAAAACTACGCAAAAATGACTCAGACCTAACCAATATTAGTGAAGGTATAATAATATAGGTATAAACTCTTATGTAATTAGCTTTTTTTATGATTTAACCCGTTTATTTCGATGTCCAACCTAGCATCATCTACCCTAACCTAACCATTGCTATCCCGAGAAAATTACGCAAAAATTTTTCAGACCTAACAAATATTAGTAAAGGTATAATAATACAGGTATAATATCTCATATAATTACCTTTTTTTTATGATTTAACCCGTTTTTTTCGATGTCCAACCGAGCACCATATAACCTAAGCTAACCTTTGCTATCCCGAGAAAATTACGCAAAAATGATTCAGACCTAACCAATATTAGTAAAGGTATAATAATATATGTATAGTCTCTCATATAATTAGCTTTTTTTATGATTTAACACGGTTTGATCGATGTCCAACCTAGCACCATCTAACCTAACCGAACCATTGCTATCCCGAGAAAACTACGCAAAAATGTTTCAGACCTAACAAATATTAGTAAAGGTATAATAATATAGGTATAATCTCTCATATAATTAGCTTTTTTTATGATTTAACACGGTTTGATCGATGTCCAACAAAGCACCATCCAACCTATTCTTACCATTGCTATGCCGAGAAAACTGCGCAAAAATGATTCAGACCTAACCAATATTAGTAAAGGTATAATAATATATGTATAATCTCTCATATAATTAGCTTTTTTTATGATTTAACACGGTTTGATCGATGTCCAACCTAGCACCATCTAACCTAACCTAACCATTGCTATCCGGAGAAAATTACGCAAAAATGACTCAGACCTAACCAATATTAATAAAGGTATAATAATATAGGAATAGTCTCTCATATAATTAGCTTTTTTTTATGATTTAATTGTTTTTTTCGATGTCCAACCTAGCACCATCTAACCTAACCTAACCATTGCTATCCCGAGAAAACTACGCAAAAATGTTTCAGACCTAACAAATATTAGTAAAGGTATAATAATATAGGTATAATCTCTCATATAATTAGCTTTTTTTATGATTTAACCCGTTTTTTTCGATGTCCAACCTAGCACCATCTAACCTAACCTAACCATTGCTATCCCGAGAAAATTACGCAAAAATGTTTCAGACCTAACAAATATTAGTAAAGGTATAATAATATAGGTATAATATCTCATATAATTACCTTTTTTTATGATTTAACCCGTTTTTTTCGATGTCCAACCTAGCACCATCTAACCTACTTAACCATTGCTATCCCGAGAAAACTACGCAAAAATGATTCAGACCTAACCAATATTAGTAAAGGTATAATAATATAGGTATAATATCTCATATAATTGGCTTTTTTTATGATTTAACACGGTTTGCTCGATGTCTAACAAAGCACCATCTAACCTAACCTAACCATTGCTATCCCGAGAAAATTACGCAATAATGATTCAGACCTAACCAATATTAGTGAAGGTATAATAATATAAGTATAATCTCTCATATAATTAGACTTTTTTTAAGATTTAACACGGTTTGATCGATGTCCAACCTAGCACCATCTAACCTAACCTAACCATTGCTGTCCCGAGAAAATTACGCAAAAATGATTTAGACCAAACCAATATTAGTAAAGGTATAATAATATAGGTATAATCTCTCACATAACTAGCTTTTTTATGACCTATAATTAGCTTTTTTTAATAACCTAGATTAATATTTTTTAATGTTTAAATACTAATGTTCTACTACATACTCAATGGTACAATTAAACGATTGTATTTTGTAGACTATCTTTTTTCTTATTGAAACCCAAATAAGAGAAATTACGTAATGAAACTTCTACATTGGGTACTTCAGGAAGAGATTAGAATGTTAGGATGTTTTTATTCTGTTTTATAGTTAATGTTTTTAATTTTATTTTTATGGAAATTTTTAATTCAAATAACAATAAATGTTTGTGGTAATAATAATAATATCGAGTTATTTTTAAGTTCATACTATTAAATACATGTTACGCAAATTAAATAGCGATTGGTCGATAAAAAATATCGATACTTCAAATGCACAGAGGGACGTCCTTATTGTTTTACATGAATTTTTATTATTATTATTTTTTTAATTTTGTTCAGTTCGCTGTAAACCTGCATTTCCGAGTGACGTTTCAAAAGATCATAATTTTAATTACCGTACTTCTCAGTTTTTCTTAATTTTGACTTTTTCGTTAGTTATAAGTTATTTTCTTGTTTTTTCTTTTTGTAATTAGTGTTAATTGTTTCGTTTATTAATTATTATTGACTATTTTTCTTTGTGTTTTGTGTTTTTTTTTATTTTATTTTAAAATGTCTTCGCCGTATGTGTATACCGCGCGCGAATACGGCATGATGCTTATGTGTTTGGGAGAAGCATCAGGAAATGCCGCAGAGGCTTTGAGGATTTACCGAAGGCGATATCCTCACGCCCGACATCCTTCCGACTCCCGCATTATCACACAGGCATACCAGCGTGTGTTAGAAAATAGGCCCATTGCGCCTTCTACTTCTGGCGGTGGGCGGCAGCTAGACGTGCGTGTCGAGGAGCAGGTTTTGGAGGTTTTACACCGAGACCCTCGACTAGGAACTCGCAGTGCAGCTAAAAGGCTGAGACGACATCACGGCAGGCCAGTTGCATCGCATGTGACTATCCACAAAATTTTAAGGCGGAACAGAATGCGTCCCTACAAATTCCATCGAGTGCAAGCGCTGCTTCCGGTGGACTGTGTCCGACGGACTGACTATTGTTCATGGCTGCTTCAGCGGGAAGAAGCATCCCCCGGGCTTATCCAAAATGTACTATGGACGGATGAGTCCACATTTACAAGAAATGGGATGTGGAACAGGAGAAATGCTCACATTTGGTCAGTCGAAAACCCTCGGGCATGCCAAGAAACTGGCCACCAAACACGTTGGTCAGTTAACGTGTGGGGTGGCATCTACTAAAATTTGATATTGGGGCCAGTGTTTTTGCCTGCAAGGATGACTGGTGCGTAATATTTAGATTTTTTAAACGGTGACTTCACCGAAGAACTGGATGAGCTCATTTCCGTTAATGACCTTCGGCGAATGTGGTTCCAGCACGATGGCGCACCTCCACACGTCACGCGGCCTGTCCGTCAATGGCTGAGAGAAAATTTTGGGGATCGCTGGATTGGACGTTTGGGTCCCCAAGCCTGGCCACCACGATCTCCGGACTTAACTCCGTTGGACTTTTTCCTTTGGGGCTACGTCAAGGAGAGGGTGTATAACCGGCCGTGCGACAGTGCTGAGGAAATGAAGCGGCGAATAAAAGACGTGTTCACTCTACTTAGGGGACTTTGCAGTGAGGACAGTACGTTTAGTTTTCGTTTGCACGAAGAAACGAAGAGGCGTGCAGAACTGTGTCTCGAGTTGCAAGGGTCGCAGTTTGAACCGCATCTCGTAAGACTACGAGTGCAAAGAAACTGATAAGGTCAGTAACAAATAATTTTCTATTATCCAATTGATATTATTATTTTTACATTTTGTTGTTCTGTTTAATTACTGTCGTGTCTTGGATGTACAAACATTTGGACAAAGTGATATTGATATTTTTGTCGGTATAAAACAATAAACGTTGTTAACTGTTTTAGGAATCTAACAAATGTTAGTAAAAGTTATTAAAATGTAACTTTGTAATAGTCACACGACACACCGTACGTACAGCTGATTTTATTCATTCATAAATGAGTCAGGCGCGGATCGCAAGGGCGCGCGGGACGCGGAGCCCGCGGGGAGCGGCGAGCGGACCTGCCTCCCCCTTCGCTCGCCATATACATTGCGTGTTAAAAATTTTGACTAGGGGCGTTCCACGCCAAGCGGACAGGAAAAAATAGTCGATGTCTCCGATTTTGATAATATTTGGATATGTTATACCTACGCGTGTTATTAATTCGTGTGCCAAATATTTTTGTAATATAATTGCTAGATTAAGAATCATGGGACTTTGAAACGCGATTTTTCTATTCGGCACTCAGTGCTTCAAAGCCGATTATAGATTGAAAAAATTATATATTTGAATAATTAAACCGCTGAACTTGTTGCTCCATTTAATGAGCTTTTTAACTGCAATTTTGGAAACAAAAAAAAAAATGTTTTCTTTGAAAAAAATGCAAATCAGTTTTTTTTTTCTTGATTTTCTCAAAGAGGGACCCTTTTGATTTTTTTTTTATATTTTTTGTGTAAATAACTAATATTCTATAGAACATTCCTGCACAACTTCTATAATGGGCCGGGAAGTGGATTAGGAGCTAGACTGAAAATACTTCCGAAGGGTGGTGTCCAACGCCATACTGTACTATGGGCAGAAATCGCCAAGTAGTGGAAATTGCCAAAAAACTTCGATTTTAATGTGGAAAATGTACCCTTAGATAAGTTTTTTTAAAGAGTACCATAATTTAAAAAAATTGGAAATATATTTTTTTGGACAAAAAAAAATTTTTTTTTCACGAATTTTTTTTTCTTGAAAACCTTTTATTGTCTGTTTCTCTTTCAAAAATCTATTGAATGTTATTTTTCCCGACATCAAAATTGATGTTATTTGCTAATATCGATCTCTGCCCATAGTATTGTATGGCGCTGGACGCCACCCTTCGGCAGTATTTTCAGTCTAGCTCCTAATCCACTTCCCGGCCCATTATAGAAGTTGTGCAGGAATGTTCTATAGAATATTAGTTATTTACACAAAAAATATAAGAAAAATCAAAAGGGTCCCTCTTTGAGAAAATCAAGAAAAAAAACTGTTTTGCATTTTTTTCAAAGAATTTTTTTTTTATTTCCAATAATGCAGCTAAGAAGCTCATTAAATGGAGCAACAAGTTCAATGGTTTAGTTATTCAAATATATAATTTTTTCAATCTATAATCGGCTTTGAAGCACTGAGTGCCGAGAGTAAAACCGACTTCCAAGGTAAAAACAATATTAATAGCATCCTTATAATATGAACTAAAAAGTATTAAATAATTTTTCCTATCTAATATGTAGTGCCTTTTCCCGAATTCGGCTAAACTTCAACTATTTCTGTACTCAATCTTCATCATTTTGAAGTCGGTACCAGATATAGCTGAATCTTTATTTCTTTGACAGAAAATTTGAAACTTTTGGAACTGGCACCGACTTCAAAATTATGAAGATTGAGTACAGAAATAGTTGAAGTTTAGCCGAATTCGGGAAAAGGCACTACATATTAGATAGGAAAAATTATTTAATACTTTTTAGTTCATATTATAAGGATGCTATTAATATTGTTTTTACCTTGGAAGTCGGTTTTAATTTTTTGTTAAAAATAATAATTTCACTCTTTTTAGTTACCTAGTAGGTAAACTGTTAGTGCCAATTCAAATTGTATAAAAAATAGTTTCATATTGTCTTCACTAGATGTCACTGAGGCGCTCCTGTGTCGCGCTATCGCTTGTACGTAGAAGTTTTATATAGGTAGTTGTAACTTGTAACAGATTTTCGTTGTGTTGTTGAAAGTTTGTAAGCAACTGACGTCTGACAACTCAACAGTGAGCTTGGTGTGAGCAGTGAGCATTGAATTGACAACATAAATCATAATATTGAGTGGTAATTGATCTCGTATAATTGTTATTAAAGGTGAACGCAGATTTGGCCGCACCGCACGCACCGCAGTCGCCGCATTCGCAATTCTTCATATTATTATAAAGTTGCGAAGACTGCGGCGCGGGTAGGTAGGTATGCGAGCTTGCCTATAACTTCATATAAAGAATTCCGAATGCGGCGACTGCGGTGCGTGCGGTGCGGCCAAATCTGCGTTCACCTTAAGTTGACCTCCGTCATAGTCCGCGAATTTATAAGTGGTCGTCGGTGGTACTGCGTATATTCTACGTATCTTATTACAATTTGTTAAGACTGATATGAGTCATACGGCAAGGCCCAAATATCAGGTAGATAGATAAATTTAAACAATACATTTAAAAAGATCTAAGTGAACACGTGCAAATGCTCGCAGCGCGGCATCACAATAGACATAACTACAAGTACTTCGACTGCTATGAGACTGACGAGTATTAATATCTGTCGTTTCTTTCGTGTTTCGCCAGGATAAGTTAAAGGCTGGCGCGCTGGCTGGTATAATTTAATTTTAAAAATAAGATTTTGAAATTGAATTCTGACAGTTTTCTTTGCATGTGCCAAAATATAAACAACTAAATTTGTAGGTTACGACCCTAGCGACGACTTTTGTCATAATACGTCAAACTTAAAAAAATTACATCAGTTCTAAGTCGGCATACTCTATCATTCTGTCTACTCTGGCGGCATGCCGCATGCCCTGACATTCCAGTTAGAACTTGAATACGATGTTTGCGTACGCGTCGCCGCGCGCCGCCGCGCGCCGCGCGGTGACGCCGTTGCCTCTGCGGCGCCGACCGCCGTGTATATTAAACAGCCTATAATAATTGGTGTTGTTATGTACATAATTATTATTATTGTATCCATACCTATGCCTTGTACTATTATCTATTTTGTGCCATGAGACATTGGTGACCTTAACACGACGTGGTAATGATGATGATGACGATGATGATGATGATGAATTTGAATTGCATGGTAGCATATGCTTTCTGTTCTTAAAACAACGCCGAAACTCCCAAACGTGTATCTATAAAGAGTCAGGAGTTCTCTCAGCATCTTCGAAACCATGGTATACCTTGACCCAATATTTGACTTTTTGGTAGCATATTCTTAGTACACTTCACATAAAACCAAAATCACCATATGTTTCCATATAAATTTCGAGGAGTTCCCTCGATTACTCCTGGATCCCATCATCAGGTCACCACTTTTGTGAACATGGTACCAAATTGGAGTGAAACCTAATACAACAAAACAAAAATTTCGAAAATCGGTTCACAAACGGCGGAGTAATCGTTGAACATACAAAAAAAAAAAAAAAAAAAAAAAAAAAAATCCACAGCCGAACATATAACCTCCTCGTTTTTTGGAAGTCGGTTAAAAAATCACGTTTCAAAGTCCCATGATTCTTAATCTAGCAATTATATTACAAAAATATTTGGCACACGTATTAATAACACGTGTAGGTATAACATATCCAAATATTATCAAAATCGGAGACATCGACTATTTTTTCCTGTCCGCTTGGCGTGGAACGCCCCTTATCTAAAAACTGAAGATTACAAGAAAATTATTTGTACCAATGGATATATCTCATGCCCTATAATAACCCCACGAAGTTGTCGGTCTTTTGACACCCTGTATAGCTTTTTCCTTTACATTTGCATCAATATTTTTGTTTACATAAACTTACATTTCCATTATGTTTCTATTTCACTTTACAAATTTTTATCCTTTAGATTAATTCTGTTATATCTCATTCTTTATATTTATAACTTTATACTATTACATTTATTATTTCTATACAATTTCATCTGCATACAATACAATTACATTCATTATTTTATACTATTACATTTCTTCTTAATATTTATGTTGCTGTTACATTTATACTATTAGATTTATTCCTTTAATACGTTTTCATTAATTTTTATGTACTACTAAATTCCTTCTATATATTTATATTGCTGTTACAGTTTTTCTATTTTCATTTATTACTTGTGTACTATTACATTTATTATATTTAGAATTACATTTTCTTCTTTATATTTTTCTTACATATTTATAATTTCTTAGCATTTTATTATAATAAAGTAGTGTCATATATACATATATTAATACTGCATATACAATACAAGAATAAGCGTGTAAATGACCAGAGCATGGTTCAGGGGGAAAAATATACGTGGAATAAATTTATGACACGAATAAACGTGCATTGATACAATAGTGTTAACAAGTAACATATTCTTCACTAAAATAATAATTTAATATGGTTTTTCTTAAATATGTGGTAAACCGATAATATTTGATTTTTAGTAAATATATGTGACGTTATCAGCGTGAAGGGACCTTATTGTCGGTATTGGGTTATTAGCATCCCCATAATCTACATTTAATAAGCTATCGAACCATGTAAATAACATGCATGTAGGCCTGGCAAATATTTTTTAAAAAAATTTTGAAACTCGAAAGTCGTAAAATGTGATATTGAGAAAATCGCATTCAAACTTCGAAACCCAAAAAAAGTATGTTATTGTGGGAATTTACATAGATATTATGTTTTTTGAGAAGTACATTATATGGTCTTTTAGATTTTAACTTCAATTATATAATTTTATAACTCTATTCCTGTTATTTACCACGCCAAAGTGCATGATGTAATGAAAATGCCCAAGATGGTTTTTACTAAATATTTCACTTATACTATGTTTTCTATTGGATTTTATAAAAGAATAATATAAAACGGATCAGTTTTTACTAAATAGAGACGTCTTCGATATTAAACAACATTGTTTATTGTATTAAAATTTTTTTTGAACAAATAAACATTGTGCTTCTACTAATCTTATTAATCAGTCAAAATCAACAAAAATATATATTTACTACAGTTAAACATAGTCAAATGAGATCAAATATATAAACTTCTATTTAAAAAGTAACTTTTTTCTGTCTTAAAATTAACAAAATTAAAATTAAACACTTAACATTTTTCAAAAGGGACCTTATTGTCGGTGATTAAAAGTTTAGTAATATCACATAAAAATAAATATACATTTTTATTAACATTGAAGTTCTTATTTTTTAAATAACTTTAATTATCCTTTAGTAACAAGACGTGTACCAAAAACATGTAATTTCTCATAGTTACCATAGAAGTATTCATAAATATTAAAAGGGACCTTATGTCGGTCGTTACATTTTTAGTAATAAAGTTAAAAGAAGATACAAAAATACTATTAATTTCGTAGTCGTAACATTATTTTTTTTCTATTTTTATTTTTTATTTTATTTAAATATTTATTAAATTATATTTTTCATTATTTAATTATATTTCTGAGATTTCTTTATAAAAATAAAGGAACCTCAGACTTGGTACGACTTTGTCTAGATTTCATTACTTTTTAATAGGGTTCCGTCGTCAACAAGGAACCCTTATCTATATATATATAAAAGAAAGTGGTGTTAGTTACACTACTTATAACTCAAGAACGAATGAACCGAATTGGCTGAAAACTGGTGGAGAGATACTTTGAGTCCCGGAAAAGAACATAGGATACATTTTGTCCCGGAAAAATGTACGGTTACTGCACAATATACTTTTGTGATTTGCGCGTAAGCTATTCAATAGATTTTGATAAAATTTGGTATGGAGATACTTTGAGTCTCGGGAAAGGACAAAGGATACTTTTTGTCCCGGAAAATGTACGGTTCCCGCACAATAAACTGATTTTCGCTTAAACTATTTAATCTATTTTGATTAAAGGCATGGAGATAATACATTTTAATCTATTGTTCTCTTAATTATACCAATTCGAATTTAATAATCATCGCTAAGACAGGACAACGTCTGTCGGGTCAGCTAGTTAGAGATAAACAATCAGCTCCATCGAGATTCGAGACTAGCTAGCTAGTTTTTTTACAGAATGTTTTTGGTGGGATTTCACTTCTTTTTTTTTAGAAACATATTGACTTTTTAAACTGAGCCAGTAGTGGGTTTCATCATATCGCTCGTGTTGGATTGCGCGCTCGTGTAAACGTCACCATCAGCATCACACGTGTTACATACGCCTCCGTGGTCTAGTGGTTTAGTGCGTGGCTCTTGACTCGGAGGTCGTAAGTTCGATTCCCGAGTTGGAAACTTATTATTTCCAAGTTTGGTTAGGACAATGCAGGTTGATCACCTTTGATCAGGAATAATTTGAAATTAAAATTTAAGGGGGGCTCCCATACAAAAAACCTAATTTCGAGTCCGACTCGCACGTGGCTAATTTTTATGGTTTTCCCTATAGATGGCCATTAAACCCTAAACTGTGCTAAATTTCAGCTCTCTGAGTCTATGGGAAGTACTTCTTATTTCTGTGGAAGTACTAGTTCTATTTTGATGATCTTGAGTGAGTGAGTGAGTGTTATAAATGAGAAACTTAGCTTTAGCTTAAATTCGGAACTTAATGACCTCTAGAGGTTCTCAAATAGGGGCCTAAAATGTGGTGAAATGGTTCCTGTAAATGATGGTACTGCAGTGTTTGCTTCGCGCTCTACTTGGCGGGGGCACTGCCGTGCCCCCAAATATTCTAATCAATGTTACCGATTTTCAGTTTGGTGCAAATTACTAGCAGTATAACACTAGATACCGTGCCGAAAGAAAGCCGCAATCGACTCTCGACTGCAGCACCGACAATAAGGTCCCTTTTTCACTAAACTTTAAGTTCAATTTTAACCTATAAAAAAACGTTTTTATAACCTGTGTCTTTGTCATATCAAAATTTAGAGTCTGTTTATTAACATGGAGCAAAAAAAGAAAAAATGATTTTTTTCGACACTTTACTTTAAATGCGATTATCTCGGAAACTAAAACCCTCCATAAGGTCCCTTTTCCCAGATAACGTCACATGAACACTGCTGCACACACGCTGAAAGTTCATTTTTTTATCTTTAATTTGATAGTACATTATATTTGTCTATTTATTATGTAGTCAAAGTTATAAGGTTCCAAACGTTTTTTTGTCTTCCTGAAAAGTTGTCTTTTTTCGATTGCACGTTTACTCGTTGGGGCCATCGGTTTGTCCGTAATGTGTACCACAAAGTATACAGGTTGTGAGAAGTACTAGGGCTCGCTTCGCTCGCCCTGATAATATTATTGTACTAGCTTTTACCCGCGCCTTCGTTCGTGAATCGTGTGTATGTAGTTTTCGTTACTAGAAGTGCGTGTCATCAAATAGTTCCTTTGCCATCATGTTGGCATTCTCTGTTAGTAACGTAAACACGGTACACACGCTCTGCAAGTATTTATAAGTTTTACTGTGTTTATGGGTGATTAAGCTGACGCTCAGTGGTCTCGAACCTACCGATTTTTCGGTATTTCTACCGATATGGGCTCTGTTCTACCAAAATACCGAAACATAACGATTTTTCAACGATTTTTACAGTATACATGGATTTTTTTTAAGTTGGCAACTCTTTTCATATATAATGGGGGAAGCCCTCAATAGCATGGACCTATGGATGGGGCTTCCCGCTCGACTCGGAATTTACCTGTCTAGTGTATATAAGCAGAAATTCGGTTTAATTTTTTCAATTTTCACTTTGACTTTGAAGAGAGAGTACTTAACGTAAAGTAAAGAGTGCCTACAAAATCAGTTTAGTTAAAATATGTTCGTCTATCGTCTTATGTTAAAATATCCGATGTCGTCTAACGAGGAGCCAAGCACAAGTGCAAGTGTAATAAGAAAAAACATTTTAAATATTGACACCTTAAACATTTTTATCTCGAATTAATAAAGTTCTCATATTTTTTATTTCATTTAAAAAATTTCCCGCCTGTCATGACTTTCTTGACAGACTATAATATTATGATTTTTATATTTTAGTCTGTAAGTTTTTTTAATAAATAAACGAATTTGATTGAATATTGTATTTTTTTGTCAAATACCGATTTTGGGTACAAATATACAGATTTTAGCTGGCAATGAGGGATTTTCTTACCTTTTTAATTTGATTGTCAAACAGTTTCCATTTTAGTAACTAGATGGCGTATGGGTAGACAACTATTGGTAATACCAGGGAATACCATCAATAATTGCTACAAAGCTGGGCAAAAGAATGTAAAACTTGATACATTTCAATTTGAAAAAGACGCCATAATATTCCAATGACTAGGATCACAAAGTTATTACAACGATGTTTTAGTTAAAACTCACGGAAGAAATAGCCCTATTTACCGATATTCAGACCAAATGTCACAGGAATTATACATTTTGTTTTTGACAACATCTTACCTGCACTTGTGCAAGATAACGGGTATTTCAGGCTAATATTTTACCAATAATGAACATCAAAGACCCAAATAACACAATTTGGGAAAAAATAATAAAAACCACACCAACAATAAAAAGTAGAAGAAGTTTGAAGGAAACATGGCCGCCAAAACTGTTGTCACTTGTCAGTTTTCAGTTTGACAAGTATTTCATCTCAGTGTGTTCCTAAACTATTACCAGTATACTGGCCTAAACGCTTAGGCCAATGATCGCTTAAGTTTAAGATATTTTGACTTATGTCACACTTGACAGTACACTGATATTTTTTAGAAACACAAGCAATATGTATCCGTGATGCCAACCTGCAAATAATTTCAGATCGGTGGGGAACCAATAGAAAATCTAGAAGTGTCTATCGTCGCGCCGTCTGGTGGAGATTAAAAATAAGAAAATCCCTCATTCTACCGATCTCGCTCTATGACGTTCGAGACCACTGTCAGCAGTGGTCTCGAACGCGGGTTACCAGCGTCAGCGATGGTAACCCTATTTCACTAAGCCGGAATGGCGGCAGCTCGAGTATAATGGAATTATTGGGGCCTAGTCACGTTTTTCACGTTCACAAAACTCTTTCATTCTTAGCACCATCATTCTTTCACCACTCTATAATGTTTTCGGCATGATTTTCTCACGAAATCACAGTAAAACTTAAAGGCCCCCGAGACGATCAAACGGTTTGATTCAAACCTTACGTGTTTGATGCAACCGTTTGATGTCGGTTTGAACGGTTTGTCAAACGAAACTGCGCAGTTTGGTTCATTACTCGCTGTGGAGTACACGTCTTGTGACGAATAAATATTATTTTTTAAAAGATAAAACCAACTTAAAAATTTGTACGAAATTGAGAATTAAATTCCCTATCTCAAAAACTACTAAACCTATTTTGATGAAACTTGCAGAAGTCTCCCAAGTTAAACAATACCTATTATATTACAACAAAAAAATATTTAAATCGGACTTGTAGTTCCGGAGATATGTGAACACAAACATAAAAACATACATACACTTGAAATTTTGCACATATTTTGTTCAGATGCTGATATAGACTAACTTTATATACAGAAACTGGGCAGTTCTGGAAATATTACATACATACGCATCGAATTGATAACCTCCTCTTTTTTAGTCGGTTAAAAATAATGTACCTACTCCAAAGAATGGCATAAAGTTTATAAACGGCGCGTCAAACATAACAAAAATATGAAATTTCATCAAACGAGCTTCAAACACGTAAATGTTTGACAAACCGTTCAAACTAGATTTGTAAACGATCAAAATGGTTTGAGTCAAACCAAAATTTACGTGTTTGAGTCAAACCGTTTGATCGTCTCGGGGGCCCTTAAGAAAACTCGCAGAGCTGTCAACCTTGTTTACATTATTGACAGACAGGAATACCAACATGACGGCAAAGGAAGGGGCCGTGCAGAGCGATGACACTGCCACTAGTGACGAATAGCCGAAACTTATGCGAAAATTTTATTGTCAAGCCCAAGTCAAGCTGCGCAAAATTATAAGATTTCTTGAGAAATTTAAGTATTTTAAAGAATTGAAATGCATTTTGTATTCCAAGATGTTCAAGAAAAATAAAGGCAAATCGAACGATGTAAAATTTTACTATTTTCCTGGCAAAAGTATTTAAATGCTATGGCTTATTAAAAAACGAAAAAAAAGGATAAAAGCCGGTTAAAACAATAAAACATACGTAAGTATTCAAAGAGTTTCATGAATGATAAGTGTAGACTCGTAAAAACACTAAATTTTGTAGATTATAACCGTAAATTTATTTTTGATGAACCCAATATGAACCTAACCTATAACCATTGCTTCTTTCAGTAAACATCCAAACTGGCTTCCATCTAAATTGATATGCCAATTACATATAAAATTGCATCAAAAGTAAGGATAATTTGGAGAAGTCCTGCCAGGAATTCAACACTGAGGATAGTATTGAACTTTAACCATCTTGTCAAAGTGTTGGTTCTCAAAACGATGATTCTTCAAGTAAAAAAAGATAGTGCAGTCTTTGTGTGTTATTTAAATAATACTTATATGGTGTTTGCACTGAATATGAGGTCCAGACTGAAATTACTTAAAATAATTTATAGTGACAGACAAAAGTTGTGAAGATGGTATCGAGCGAATCGCAGAAGGTTGATGAAATAAAAGCATTTATTTTAGTGAACTTGTTTTATTTTATTAATCCACAAGCATGTTCAGTAATTATTATAAGTATTTTTGCATCTTCATTATTTTATTGCAATATTTACCCATCTATCAAGTTTTTACTTTCTATGCTGATGGATGCTACTAATTACTTTTTCAGATATTTTCTTAGATAACTAGATAAGCTTTATACATTTTTATTCACTCTTTCGTTCTTTGTTTACTGTTAGAAACTCATCCATACTCAATATTATAAATGCGAAAGTGTGTCTGTGTTCTGGCTGTCTGTTAGCACTTCACGCCCAAACCGCTGAACCAATTTTGCTGAAATTTGGTATGGATTTACTTTGAACCCCGGGAATAGACATAGGATACTTTTTATCCCGGGAAAATGTACGGTTCTCGCGCGATAAATGATTTTTGGCGCAACGGAGTTGCGGGCGTCATCTAGTTTTTTTACTTTAATCCTTCGATCGCGGATTCTTGGAAATCTGTTGTTGTTCTCGCGGCCGCATGTGGCCACTTGGGAGTGTAAGTATTAAATCATTTTATAGTCTAAAACATTAAAAAAAAATCACTTATAAACTAGCCGGGGTCAAAGAATGCGAAGCCAAAGTCACTCACAAATTACTTCTTTTACTCGCATCGTGTCGCTGCTGTCGAATTACGACGCCCTCTATAGTTTCTTCACGGTCCCTATAACTGTCTACAATTATAAATTATTACGAAGTAACTAGTTCTTGATCTGTGGTCTACAAATATATAGTAGTATTTAGTAATCTGTGAATATATACTAGTAATCTGTGGTACTGAATACTGTAGTTCTGTAGTTCGTAGTATCCCTAAGTAGTCTGTGTGTAGTTCTTTTTATCACATTTTGCCGCATTTTGCAAACAAAACATAATATAGGTAATTTAAAATAACCATGCCGATGCCAGCATATAGGGGTGTTTTCCAAGATCCCATTAATCGTGAATCAGAAATAATCCCCAATTCAACCTACCGCATCAGTGTATGTCTGAAAAGATATTTCAATGATATGAGAGCGCTTTGTTATGTTCTTATATGTAGAAAGAAAACAGTAAAATGGTTAGAAAAGAAGATACAAAACCTATTCAATGTTAACGGAGATTTCGTTCTTACATCTCGTGGACACTTGTTACCATCATCGGAGCGGTTAGGTTTGCTGAATGCTGATGATATAGTTGAGTGAGTTGTTCATTTTTAGTATGTTAGGCAAAAGCAATGTTATGTTTTATTCAAGAATCAGGAATGATGAACTGCTATGTCAACAGTTTAAATCGAACACTGATTCCTATACTTATAATATTATAAACTTATATTACCCACTCATCAGTTACATTTATCACATGGTAAAGTCTCAGAAAACACATTGCCTATAATATCTACATCAGGTATAGCAAAGTAAACTCAATAATAATTCTATTAAATATATTCCTTATTATTAAAGATTTTCCGATCAGATCCAATCAGCAAATAGTTTTTAAAGTTTAGATTGACCAATTTTACCAATATTCATCAGCAGTAACTACTCAATCCCATTATTCTTTTGTCTAAATATACAAAAGGATATTAGCTACAGTCTACGGTCTACACACTTTCTTTTGACACATCTGGAGAATCTTGAACCCCTTCTACATTTTGCACTATGACAAAATATAACTAAGCATGTTTAACAACTTATAGCCCGGTCTAATTAGACGCAAAAAAATCGTAACCTCAGAATAATTCGCATAGAGTTGAAAATTGGTAGAGACGTTAAATACACAATTACAAATAAAACCTCAAAAGTCCCCGGCGATCCCCCTTGTGCAAAAAATTTTATTCAAGGTCAAAGGTATGAAAAATGAGGTTTTCCTGTTTTTTTTTCCAAACTGTACATTTTATCACAAAAATAGGTAGGGCAAGAGTGTAGATCATAGAATTCTCTACAAAAAATATTCACACTTTTTTCATACGACTTAACTTCCTTATATATGGTGGGCTTAAAGTTTGGGAAAATCGTATCTAATACTTATAAAGCTAAAGAATTTGTGGAGCTACTGCTTTGAATCGAAAAATTGGTTTTTTGTTGGATAGTCTTATTTATCGAGGAAGACTTGAGCTATATAACATCACGTTGGCACCAATAAGAGCAAAGAAACAGAGGAAAATGGGGGAAAACTGGTAAAATTATTTGAAAGAGCTTAACTCACAAACGGCTGAAGCATTTTTTATGTTATTTGGCACAGATATAAAGTAGATCACGAGGGAGAACAAAGGCTATTTTGTTTCTCGGGAAAAGGTACGGTTTCCGTGAAATACATAATAAACAGGGCGGAGCGGAACTTCTTGTACTACAGAAAAAGAGGGCTGTTCACAGCCAAACATACTTCTGTGTGACTTATTACCATTACCAAATCTAAACTTTTCGAGTCGCGAAGAGCAACAGTACGCTTGCAAGTCACTCACAAGTATGTCAGACCGAGAACATTTCAATTTTTTCAAACAACCCTAGTATGTAGTACTAGATGCTAAGCGTGGCTCCGCCCGGCCGCGTTAATTATAAATTTCACGCAAGCCGTAAATTTTCCTGAAAAACAAAATAGCCTATATCCCTCCACATGGCCTATTCTATATCTGTGCCAAATAACATAAAAATTGCTTCAGCCGTTTGTGAGATGAGCTCCTTCAAATAATTTTCCCCGTTCTTCCCCATTTTCCTCTGTTTCTTTGCTCTTATTGGTGGCAACATGATGTTATATAGCTCAAGTCTTCCTCGATAAATAAGACTATCCAACAAAAAACGAATTCTTCAATTCAAAGCAGTAGTTCCACAAATTCTTTAGCTTTATAATATAAGCATATATATGATTTTCCCAAACTTTAAGCCCGCCATGTATAAGGAATGGTAAGTTGCATGAAAAAAGTGTCTGAATATTTTTTGTAGAGAATTCTATTGTCTGCACTCTTGCCCTACCTATTGATAAAATTTACAGTTTGGAAAAAAACCGGCCAAGTGCGAGTCGGACTCGCGCACCGAGGGTTCCGTACAAACCTGCAAGGTTTACAAAGTTCGTTCATTACGACAATCGAGTCATAACTATGGTATTTTTATTGCAAAATGAAATTCATAACATTACAATATCTGTTCATGAGGAAAAAAGTAATAAGTTTATATTTATTAAAAAATATATATTTTGTAATGTAACTAAATATTTAAGGTTTTCGGAATTTTTCCTTTATGTGTGCTATAAAACGTTGCTTCATGCCAAATTTCAAGATTCTAGGTCGACTGGAAGTACCCTTTAGGTTTTGATTCCCTTGCGAGTACTTGCGAGTTTCGAAATATGCAGCTTAAATTGCTGTTTCTTTTGATTGCGTTGACATAGAAGTTTGATTTTGTTATAGCTTAAAGGTATTATAGACCTGAGTATTTGGTATGAATTTCAATTTAATACCTCTACGCGTTTATGAGGAAATGGGTAGTAAGTTTAAAATTATTAAAAAAATATATATTATGTGATGTAACTAAAAATTTATGGTTTTCGTAATTTTTCCTTTATCTATGCTATAAGACGTTGCTTCGTACCAAATTTCAAGATTCTGAGTTCACGGGAAGCACCCTGTAGGTTTTGATTCCCTTGCAAGTGTCGAAAATTTGCGGCATAAACGGCTGTATCTTTTGATTGCGTTGGCTTAGAAGTTTGATTTTTTCACAGCTTCAAGGGACAGTAGACCTGAGTAATTGATATAAATTTCAGCTTCATACCTCCACGCGTTCCTGAGAAAAAGGGTCTTGACAGACGGACGGACGGACAGACGGACAACAAAGTGATCCTATAAGGGTTCCGTTTTTTCCTTTTGAGGTACGGAACCCTAAAAAACAGGAAAAACCTCATTTTCATACCTTTGACCTCAAATAAATTTTTTTGCACAAGGAGGATCGCCGGGGACTTTTGATGTTTTATTCGTAATAGTGTATTTAACGTCTCTACCAATTTTCAGCTCTATGCGAATTATACCAAGGTCGAATGTTTAATTTTCCCGGAGTATTACTATTGTATTTATTCAATAAATTTTATTGTGCATTTTTAATAAAGGGTGGTTCAATTTAAAAAAAGGTTACTATTTCTTCTATGAAAATTTATATTGTTGTTGCGTTTGCCAAAACCACTATAGTAATATGTTTATTTATTCAAGTTTTCAGGGAAAGACAACACTGTTTTATTGAATGATTGATGGTTTTATCAATAAATCAAAGGTTCATACATAATAAGATTTGCCACCATACTGCATTTTTAATTTATGGATAAGTCCAATCCAACCATCAATAAATAAAATTATTTATTACTATCCCCCGAAAACTTGACTAAATACTTAATACACATAAAGGAAATAAGGTAGGGTTAAGTACCTATGTCCAGCAGAGGACGAATATAGGCTGATATGATGATGATGATGAAGTACCTAATTATTAAGTTAGTAATAAAACATCTTTTTCGCAAAGACAACGATCTTTTGATTAGTCTCCCAAGCCTCCTCATTGCAGCATAACAACATTATGTTCTTTCTTTTGTTTTTCACATTTTCAAAATATGTCTACATCTAATAAATATATTATAAATGCTTAAAAATAATTTGACAGTTTATGGAATTGTGAATCTAAAATTCTTAACCAATGATGAACCTCCTCAAAACACGTTTTTTAAATAATAAATATAATATAAAAACAACTAAAAAGTTCTGGTTTCTGTAGTTTTTTTAACTTCAGGTTTAACTAATTGGTTTTTCTTTATTTCATTACAGAGTTATACCAAATGAAATAGAAAATGAACTTAAAAATAAAATGAAATGTGTTCATGGTGTGACTAATAATGGTAGTAATGTTGAAAATGATAGTATTTCATATGATGAGAATGATTCTGCTGTAGATAAAAACCAAATAATCTCCACTAGAATAACATTTGGACAAAAAGACACTTTAAAGGAACTTGAATTGGAACAAAGGTACTAAAATGTATTATTATGAGTCCTATAAATGTATCAGCTAAAACATTTTTAGCAAGAGACAAAATTTTTTACTCAAACTTTTGTATCTTCTAGGTCAGTGTTACTCAACCTTTCTTTCATGCGGACCACAAACATTATAGTGTTGTTGTTGTGGGCCTCTACCAAAATTATTTGTACATTTCAAAATATATTCTGGCCATTGGCACATTTTATAATTTATATATTTTAATTTAATGAAATTTTTAAATATTTTATGTAATTTATTGTGTATTCTAGGTCTATATCCTGTTATCCTAAGGTGGATCAAAAATTACAATTATGAATGAGCCCTGCTTAGTTTTATCTTGCCATGGTACCTAAATAATATGGGCATTAATAATTTGTTGTTTTTTTTTTACAGAATTATACAAAATAATCAGAATCAAAATGAGATTGATTGTATTCGAGCTAGCAGTAATAGCACAGCAGCAGCAGATGTTGTTGATGTTGAAAGTGAATATAAAACCACTGAGAAGTGTGACTCGGGTGCCAGTACCAAGAAGAAAAAAATATCGTTTGAACAAAAATACCCTACAAAGGTGGAATTAGAGAAAAATGTAGAAAATGATGTTTCAAATAAGAGTAACATACATTATTTGAGTACCAATGAAGTTCAAGATGAATTAGAAATAATGAAAAAAAATGCTTTAGCCCTTCTAGACAGCAGTTTCAAAATTTGCTCCAATATAAGTGAGAACAGCAACATAGGAGGTACCCGTAAAAGAAAGAGAGTTCGACGGAAACGTACACAAGTCTTATTACCAGAAGAAATCTCTGAAAATAACATCGAAAGTGTCAATTTTAGAGACACTCTTCCTCTTGAAAACGAAATTAACACCGTGACCGAAAGCTCTAAGACTATTCCACTGGCTATTTTACATAATGAGGAGATATGTATTCGAAAACCTCGCATTGTACAGTCTATAGTAGATTGATTTTTTCTTTAAATAATGAGCCTGAACTTAGAGTGGGTTGCACCAGAGGCGTGGTTAAAGTTAAGGTTAAAGTTACGGTTAAAGTTAAATATGGCGTCCTTTAGCTTTAACTTTAACCTTAACTTTAACCCGAAAAATTGACAGATGTCGTATGAGCATATGGGGTGTTTGGACGCCATAATATTTAACTTTAACCAGAGATTTGACATTTTGCACTGTAAATTGTAATGTCAAATCTCTGATTAAAGTTAAAGTTACAGTTAAAGGCAAAGTTAGTTGGTGCAACCCACTCTTAGCAGACAGCAGACAAAAAAAAATTGGATTGCGATATCTGCGAGCCCACGTAAGTTTTTAGAGTTAGCTAAAGTGATAATTATTGTGTATTGTCAAATTATCTAAACATGATAATAAATATTTTTTTACAGCATACGAAAAAAAATTTAAACAAAAAAAAATTTTTGGGAAGCTCTCACGCAATTTCCTATTATTTAAAATTTATAAAAATTTGTAAATATGCTCAATTTTAGGTTCTATAAATATGATAACGATTATTTTTTTGATTTTTTATTTTGATCATTCTGGGGCTCATAACTCTGTAAATGATCAGTAAGAAAAAAAAACATCATGTATTTTCCTGTCAACATTCTAAACATGATATTTTTTTGTTTTCTTATTTTGTCACTGAGTTGATAGATATCCGTATTTTTGTTTTTTTATTTTTTTTTGGCGTCGGATATCGAGGTTAAAAAAACCAAATAAAAAAAAATCTCATATTATCTTCATTTTCAAAAGATCTAAACATGATATTTTTCAGAATTTAGGTTTTTTCGTTTGTTCATTCATTATCTTTATTTTATGATTTTTTTAATTTTGTCCCAAAAATCGTTAAAGCTAAAAAAAATGTTTTGTATGGAGTATAGAGTACAAAGAATACAAATCAATGATTTTTTTTTTTGAGTTTTTGACGATTTTTGGAACAAAATTTAAAAAATCATAAAATAAAGATAATGAATAAACAAACGAAAAAATCAAAATTCTGAAAAATATCATGTTTAGATCTTTTGAAAATTAAGATATGAGATTTTTTTTTCATTTGGTTTTTTTTAACCTTAATATCTGACGCCAAAAAAATAAAAAAACAATACGGATATCTATCAACTCAGTGACAAAATAAGAAAACAAAAAAATATCATGTTTAGAATGTTGACAGGGAAATACATGATAAATATTTTTTTTACTGATCATTTACAGAGTTATGACCCCCAGAATGATCGAAATAAAAAATCAAAAAAATAATCGTTATCATCTTAGAACCTAAAATTGAGCATATTTACAATTTTTTATAAATTTTCAACAATAGGAAATTGCGTGAGAGCTTCCCAAATATATATTTTTTTTTTGTTTTAGTAAAAATTTTTTCGTATGCTGTAAGAAAAACATTTATTATCATGTTTAGATAATTTGACAACACACAATTATCACTTTAGTTAACTCTAAAAACTTACGTGGGCTCGCAGATATCCCTATCCAATCATTTTTTTTGTCTGCTGTCTGCTAAGTTCAGGCTCATTTTAAATAAGTTATTTAAAATCTATATGATATCTATTCTATATTCTATATGATTCATTTACTAATTAAAGCGCTTATTCCACTTATTCTAGCTAGGTTCTTAGGTAGGATCCTACCTAGGAACCTAGCTAGGATAAGTGGAATAAGTGCTTTATAAAGAATAATAATTATTGTGATCAATGTAGTACCTTATTTCTGATTATGCATGTTATGTGTCTATAATTTCTAGTAATTTTCATGCGAGTTCGATTCTTATTTTATAATGGTGACTGGTGAGTTTCCTTCCAAGTTCCAACTTCCAAGAGAACTTCCACAGAGAACGTGACCAGTGACATTGGTGCAGATTACATTTACATTTGATGGTGTAATAGGCCGAATCGCAGTATCGCAGTACTATTTGTGAATCCCGTGATACTAGAATCGTGATAATATTGACCGTGTAATCTAGGCCATAGAGTTAAAATATAATCCAACTCATTATGTCGGCTGTACACTCTCGCCGAGAGCTCTCGGGCGAGTCTCGTTCGAGAGCCCCTTGCCCGAGTGCGATCATGTACATTCTCGCTTAGTTCAATGGCAGTTATGAACTCAGAGAAGATGGACCATTATTTTTCTAAAAATGGCGAAAACGTATCTACGATCAATGATTACCATTCACCATTGCATCTAAAGATATCACTGGCGCAGATTACACGCATCAATATTATCACGATTCCGTGATAATATTGATGGTGTAATAGGCCGAATCGCAGTATCGCAGTACTATTTGTGAATCCCGTGATACTAGAATCCTGATAATAATGACCGTGTAATCTAGGCCATTGTAATCCAAAGATCTATTATAATATTTAATTTCCAAAAAGGAGGAGGTTATATGTTCGTCTGTTTATATATATATTTTTTTGTATGTTCAACTTCGCCGTTTATGGACGGATTTTCATGATTCTTTTGCTGTTGTACAGGGTTGAATCCGAGGTTGGTACCATGTTCACAAAAGTGGTGATCTGATGATGGGATCCATGAGGAATCGAGGGGACTCCTTGAAATTTATATGGGAACATATGGTGATTTCAATTTTTTCTGAAGTATTTCAGGCGTATACTACCAAAAAGTAAGATTTTGCACCAGGATGTACCCTGGTTCTGAAGGTACTTCAGAACTTTTGAATCCTTATAGATACAAGTTTGAGGATTTTGGCTTTATTTAAACTACTCCAAGCAAAAGCCAATAAATCCTACATTATTTCTGCTGAACATAGGCTAAATTTTATTTTGGAAAAAATTGGGTTTTTCGGACGCCAGGTGAAAAAATCAACCAGAAAAGTTACTTATTTTGCGTACGCTGCCGAAACTATAAAAGATAGAACCATAAAATGTTCTAATAATCCATCAGACTTCAAAAGTACGAAGATTGAGTACAGAAATAGTTGAGGTTTAGGCGAAGTCTATAATAAGGAATAAGAATTATTTGATTCTTTTTAGATTATGAATAAGTAAGTATTACTTTTGTTTTTACCTTGGAAGTCGGTTTTAATTTTTTGTTAATATTTCTCACGGTTAATGACTTATAATGACGTTTATTATTGTCATTTTTCTGTGCACTGTCTATCGGCGCGACTAGTAGTGAAAAACGCGAGAGTGTACAGTAATGCGCTCGCTTTCCTCGCAGGACCCTTTGTCTCGGGCGCAAAATACCGACACCGGACCGAGAGGGTCCGAGACAGGCGAGACGAGGCGAGCGCACCCATTTACACTCTCGCACTGGGGCCGCCTCGCTGTGTCTCGGCGAGAGTACCCATTTACACTCTCGCACTGGGGCCGCCTCGCTGTGTCTCGGCGAGAGTGTACAGCCGACATTACACATCTAATCTTGTGTATCAACCATAAAGTAGGTAATAAAGTATAGATGTAATCTTAGCCCGTCATCGCGTGGCCATTTTGTGTTAGTTCTTCTAAGTAGTCTGTGATTTTGTGCTTATTTTCATAATATGGTAGTGGGTGTTTATTTTCTTGAATATTTCTATTTGTCGATCATTTCGAAGCACATTATAATACAGAAAAGAAAGTCATTTTAGTTCATGATATGGATAAACTATAGTTCAAGTAATGATAATCCGTAAACACACGTAAAAAGCTATGCCATTTTTGTAGACAAATTATTAATTGATGTGACATTTTTAGCACTAATGCCTTATATAGCACGAATAAATGATTATTAAACTTATAAATACTCTTTTTAGCTTACAAAAATACCGATTGAAAAGCCCAAAAAACGCTGTTCAAAACTTACGTATTTAATGTTAAATCCACGTGTTTGAGGCATTCTTTGGCCATTCTTATGGTTTATTATTTAGCGGAACCATAAAACTCAACAATATCTAGCATAAAATGTTCACTAAAAACCTTTATTAACACTTTTATTACATGAAATATGCAGACCGACTCCTTGTTATGTCCTCGTAAGTAGGACATAACATTACACGCTTTTGACGCTTATATACACCGATATAAGGCTCTCTCCTAGTCTATATTATCTCAATGGTATAATATCAAGTATCAACTATGGAGTTTATCTACACTCCATAGTAACAACCAAATTGAACTCTATAGTCTAAAGCGCTTATCCTAGCTAGGATCCTAAAAAATTTAGTCAAGTGGAATAACATTTAGAAAGCTAGGATCCTAAATCGGAAAAAATTTAGTCAAGTGGATTAACATAGAAAGCTAGGATCCTATACTAGTTCCTAGCTAGGTTAAGTGGTATAAGCGCTTTAATGTCTATGTTACAGTCATAGTGATTAAATAGGCGTAGTTTTAAAGATTAAAGGGAACAAAGGGACATGAGGGAAAAAAGCGGCTTTGTTTTATAATATGTATAGACTATAGATGGTACAGAACCCTTCATGCACGAGTCCAGCTCGCAATTGGCCGATTTTTTTATCTTTTATTATGGCTAGTGAGCTTTAAATTTACTTTATACATTAAAAACGTAGCTTAACATTATCGATGGCAATGTTATTGACGTGATAACGTCTTATAATTCGATATGGGGTGCGCGCACGAAAAACATGACAGTTCATGCGGCGTTACCTCGCTCTGAGGCGTTCCATTTAGGGCTTGAAGTGCAAGCGAGAGCGCGGAGCGAGCGACAAAGAGGCACGTTGTCTCTCAACAACCGTTCGATTATATTACGTATTTCGATGACTTAGACTTTAGAGAATACTTTTGTATGAAGAAGTTTGGTTAGTTATGACCTTTGATACATTGACCACACTCTGAATGAAAAATAAATAAACAATCTGTGAGCTATTAGTATTATTTCGGCTATTCAAAATTGTGCTCTATTTCCTACGTGTCAAGGTATGACTTGTACTTTGATCGAAGATTTTACTGGATTTCACGAATGTATACAGTAGCGTTTTGTATTGCGAATAGTTTATTTTACTCATTATAAATATTTTTAGACAATCATTTGAAAGAAATACATCGAAATAACTTCAGGTTACACTCGAAAAAGTTTGTTTCTATTTATAGAGATTCGGAAGCGAGGGTTAAGGGGTTAAGGATAGTTGAACGTGACAACGTCATACGTTGTCACGTTCAACTATCGTCAGTAAACCGACTTTACAGACAACCGATTTTTTTTTATTCTTAAAATAAACTTTATAATTTCAAATAACAGTTTAATATTGCTACATTGAAATATAATTTTATAATCTTTACCAACTTGTTTTATTACATTATCCAAGTCTTTGAAGATACTATATAAAATTGCTAGTTAATGTGATTAATTCTGTGTCAATTATCACTTTATCTAAATTGAGTAGACATTATAAATAATGGCTAGATAATATATATGTTACGCTCAAAGACCGAAATCGCTCATTGAGCGAAAAAATAGCTCACAACGCGTTGTGGTCACAGTGAAACAGCCACGACGCGAAATTCGCGTCATGGCTCTAATGAAAACGGCCACGACGCGTTCTGGCAATCACAAAAAGACCATAACGCGAAACTCGTGTCGTGGCTGATATGCTCTTTGTTTTTCTTAATTTGTTCTTGATTGATTAATCATCCATAGGTATGGAAGATTATACTTAATATATGAATTACCACGCGTACTACAAAATATTTTATCTTTTACTAAATCACTGCATAACGTGCTTATCATTGTTATTTATTAAATATCCATAGTTTTATACTATCCGTAATTCAAATATAATCTTCCATAGCTATGGATGATTAATCAATCAAGATCATATCAAGAAAAATGAATAGTTAGCATATCAGCCACGGCCCACGACACGAATTTCGCGTTATGGCCTTTTTGTGATTGCCAGAACGCGTCGTGGCCGTTTTCATTAGAGCCACTGTTTTACTGTGACCACAACGCGTTGTGAGCTATTTTTTCGCTCACTGAGCGATTTCGGTCTTTGAGCGTAACATATATACAGCGTGTCCAGCAGTCCAGTAAATATTGCGACATACTGCAGGGGGTGATAGCTGGGATCATTACCTACCAAAAAAACACAATTTATGTTCAGCAAAATGTTACGGATTTAAAGTTATACAACATTTTAAAATTTTAAAAATTCGATAAATCTCTACCTTGAGACAGATTTATTAGCATATCGCCAAGAAAAAAATCCTTTTCTAGTATTTTTTTACGTCAAATTATTTCTGAATAGTTAGTCTACTTATTGATAAGTCGTTTTTTAATCAAAAACATTTATTTTTTAAGATAAACTATTCTATTGTTTTAATTTTTGCAGAATGATTTTTCATCAGTTAACTTTAACCTTCAGTAGTGAAATAAAATTGTATGTGAGTGTTTTGTACAATAATCTTAAAAAGTTGCCTGTTTAATGGTGATTTTGAAAAGGTACAATACTATTAGATATTCATTTTTAAATTATCAAAAATATTTATTTTATGGATAGTTAAACGTGACAACGTCATACGTTGTCACGTTCAACTATCGTCAGTAAACCGACTTTACAGACAACCGATTTTTTTAGTGAACATTTTATGCTAGATATTGTTGAGTTTTATGGTTCCGCTAAATAATAAACCATAAGAATGACCAAAGAATGCCTCAAACACGTGGATTTAACATTAAATGCGTAAGTTTTGAACAGCGTTTTTTGGGCTTTTCAATCGGTATTTTTGTAAGCTAAAAAGTACCGTAAAGTGGGCTTGAGATTTTTGGCGTTATTTGGGACAACCCAGGATTTAGGACATAAATGTGTATAACTTTCTTTTTCTAATCTGTAGAAATATTTTTTTGTGTCATGGCAATAGTATGATAGTTGCTGTCAAAATAAGACTTGTCAATGTCAGTCTATGACACAGACCACAGGGCACAGACCACAGTACATATTGCAGTACATCGTTATAGGTAGAAGTTCCTTGGTTTCATCAAATAGTTCCTTTGCCGTCATGTTGGCACTAATGCAAATTAATGTTGCCACATTACCCTTACTGTGCTACCTTAAATTAGGGGAGATAATATGTTATCACAAAATGCACTTAAAGAAAATTGTACATAATTCTAACAGCTTTCGCCCGCGGCTCTGCCTACGTTAACGTCTATCCCTCGGGGACCGTTCTTTTTCCCGGGATAAAAGGTACCCTATGTCCTTCTCCATACTCCAGAGTTCCAGACAACGTGTACCTATGAAATTTTTATGATGATCCACTTAGTACGTTATGTGTGAAGGCGTAACCAGCAAAGTCATTTTCGCATTTACTAGCTAAAAGCCGAGCTTTGTGAGGGCTCGCGTCATCACACCCTCACTGTAAATACTATGTTATAGCACAAATCTATAGAAGTGATAGTTTGTCCGTAAAGTGTACCTCAAAACGTACAGGTTGTGAGAAGTACTAGGGCTCGCTTCGCTCGCCCTGATAATATTATTGTACTAGCTTTTTCCCGCGCCTTCGTTCGCGTGTATGTAGTTTTCGTTACTAAAAGTGCGTTTCATCAAATAGTTCCTTTACCATCATGTTGGCGTTCTTTGTTAATAACATAAACACGGTAGACACGCTCTGCACGTATTCATAAGTTTTACTGTGTTTAAGGGTGATTAAACTGACGCTAGTAATCCTATTTCAGTAAGCCGTAATGGCGGCAACCCGAGTTTAATGGAATTATTGAGGCCTAGTTACGTTTTTCACGTTCACAAAACTCTTTCACTCTTAGGACCATCATTCTTTCACCACTCTTTAATGTTTTCGGCATGATTTTCTCACGAAATCACAGTAAAATTAAGAAAACTCGCAGAGCATGTCAACCTTGTTTACATTATTGACAGACAGGAATGCCAATATGACGGCAAAGGAACTATTCGATGAAACGCACTATACAACTGAACAAACTTCACATGTCATAATTTTAGTTTAAAAATTTTGGTGGTAAAACTTCCCATATACACTGAAATTCTAAAAGATAAGCGAACTATTTACTACGTATTTCAAATATATATATATATATATTTCAGTGTTGATTCTTTTGCTAAATATCGATACGTTATCATACATTTTGTTTGACTTCTGTAGACAAATTTGGATGGGGTTATTTTGGACGGCAACGTGGGGTTATTTGGGTTACGTAAGAAATTGTTGATTAGTACCTGGGCAGGTTATAATAACCTGACTTAATAGAAATTAAGATATAGCTACGTTTGATAAACGATTTATGCAACTACGAGCTTTTGCCCGCGGCTTTGCTCGCGTTAAGAAGTATTATTATATACAAATTTTCATCCCTTATTTTAACCCTTTGGGGTTGGAATTTATCAAAATCCTTTCTTAGCGGATGCCTACGTCATAACATCTACCTGCATGCCAAATTTCAGCCCAATCCGTCCAGTGGTTTGGGCTGTGCGTTGATAGATTACTATGTCAGTCAGTCACCTTTGAGTTTTATATATTTAGAAGTACAAATAAAACCAAATCTTTTTCTAGGATGTTTTTTGTTATATTTTTTTATGGAAAGGTTAAATGTTCATTTGTTTAAATGATGCTACTACGCATTTTGATATGTTTTTAATAGAAACTATATATATAGAAATTGTAGATTCAATTCAAATCCATATTTTATTTTATGTTTTTGCGTCCCAAATAGCGTTAATATGTTTAATTCAGTTATTTAGCTAAAAACCATGATTTAACTATGAAATCTGAAAGCTATCCCAAATAGCCCCATTGAAGCGATATTTGGGACTAGGTTTTTTTTTTTACTGGCCACTATATTATAAATGTCAAAATGCTAACTTCATATGCAAAAAACACGCGCTCAGGAATCCATTTGTAATTTTTGCAAGAATCTACCCGAATAAATAATGAAATATAAACAGAAAACAGTGTTAAATGTGTCCTAAATAGCCCCACTTTACCAGTATTTATAAGTTTAATAATCCTTTATTCGTGTTATATAAGACATAAGTGCTAAAAATGTCACATCAATTAATAATTTGTCTACAAAAATTGCATAGCTTTTTACGTGTGTTTACGGATTCTCATTACTTGAACTATAGTTTATTGATATCATGAACTAAATGACTTTCTTTTCTGTATTATAATGTGCTTCGAAATGATCGACAAATATAAATATTCAAGAAATTATAAACACACACTACTTGGATGAAAATAAGCACAAAATGGCCACGCGGCACGCGATGACGGGCTAGGGTTACATCTATACTTTATTAGGTACTTTATCTATGAGTAAAAGTTATGAAAACTCGCGAGCATGTCTATAGTGCGTTTCATCGAATAGTTCCTTTGCCGTCATGTTGGCATTCCTGTCTGTCAATAATGTAAACAAGGTTGACATATTCTGCGAGTTTTCTTAATTTTACTGTGATTTCGTGAGAAAATCATGCCGTAAACATTAAAAAAAGGTGAAAGAATGATGGTGCTAAGAGTGAAAGAGTTTTGTGAACGTGAAAAACGTAACTAGGCCCCAATAATTCCAATAAACTCGAGTTGCCGCCATTACGGCTTAGTGAAATAGGGTTACCAGCGTCAGTTTAATCACCCCTAAACACAGTAAAACTTATGAATACATACACTACATACACTTAGCACTATACCTTGTTTCATAAACTTATAATATACTGTCGTATAGACCACCTGACAACCCGAAAATGCGTGACCATTTTTGATCTGTCAATGTCTGCGTGTGCTAGTGATGTATATTTTACTATCGATAGTATAGTATTTTGCTATCGATAGTATAGTCCGTTCGAGTTATTTTACCTGAGTTTCTATAAGAAATAAATAATATGCAACTTTGACAAATTTGGTATTTCAAATTAGGTATTATAAATTTTAATTGGCAAAAAAGGTGACGATTGAAAAGTAGATACACATTTTCGTTTAGAATGATTTTTCAATCGTCGGATATGTTATGACATGAGGTTCTTATAGGGGTAAATAATATACACATAACACGTTATAAAGTTACTTATTTATTTCTCAGCTAAAATCTATCTAGTAAATATCCTAGTAAACGAATGCCCAAAATGGGGGTCTGCTTGGAAAAGTCGAAAGCAGAAATTTTAACTTTGGTACTTTATTTAGAGTAGTTAGGAGTTAAACATACTAAAAGTCCTAACCCCTCCAAGGTGCGCCCGAGGGGGGGGGGGGGGGGGGGGGGGGGGGCAAAGAAGGTCCCGTTTTTTTTTTTGGTTTTTTGCTTACTCATCAAAAACAGTGCTTCGTACGAAATTCTCTTCTACTACATAATAAAAGCTAATTAAATTCTCTACAACTTCGTCCTTTACACTTTGTATCTATCTCCAAAAATCAGCCCTTACATTGAAAGTTTACGTTGAAAGTAAACAACACACATAGTATATTATATTTTATTCTTAAATTAAATACATATCATAAAATATCACAATACTTTTTATTACAATTATTTTAACCGACTTCCAAAAAGGAGGAGGTTAGACGTTCTGCTGTGGATATATTTTTTATGTATGTTCAACGATTGCTCCGCCGTTTGTGAACCGATTTTCAAAATTTTTCTTTTGTTGTACATTGTATTGTTCCGAGTAGGTACCATGTTCACAAAAGTGGTGGTCTGGTGATGGAAACCATAAGAAATCGAGGTGACTCCTTGATATTCAAATGGGAACATATAGTTATTTTGGATTTATATGATGTATTTTGATTATATGCTACCAAAAAGTAAGGTTTTTTCCTATGGTATACCACGGTTCTGAAGGTGCTGAACAGAACTCCGGATTCCTTATACATATACATGTTTAGGAGTTTCAGCGTTGTTTAAAGAACCAAAAGCATAAGCTACTATGCTAATAACATTAATCATCATCATCATCGCTACACCATGCATCATAACATTATGATCCTATTATTGGTACTTTTCATAGCCTTGCCGGTGATCAGACTTAGTAAAGTCAGTAAATCTTTTAAAGGTCAATGTATACGCCTTTGCAATAGAATCCCAGAAAACGTTCAAAATCTTTCGTTTATAAATTTAAAAAAGTAGTCAAAGAACGTTTTGTGTCAAAGCCTATTATAAGGTCAATGATTTCCTAAACGATGGCACATCTTGGGAGTAGAATGCTGAATGACTGCTTGCAAGGCTACTTCGACATGACTCACAATAATTATTATGTACCTATCTATGTTTACATTGTATAATTTTTAGTTACAGCATTGTAAATTTTATTTTAAAAGATTAATTTTTTTCTCACTTTTTTTGGTAAAAAGTGGGCCCCGTGTGAGTTTCTTACGCCGGTTCTTCTGGTCGGGTTAGTTCCCGAACCGGTGGTAGGCACAATGTATTCTGAAAATATATTTTATTTTAGATTTATTCAGAAATAAAGCAATTTTGATTTTGATTTTTTAAAACACCAACTGTAAGTTTAGAAAATCTTAAGGACAGCTAAAAAGAGCAAAATTATTATTTAACAAAATTATTATTTAATAATTATTAAACAAAAAATTAAAACCGACTTCCTAGGTAAAGACAATAGTAATATTATACTTAAATGAACTAAAAAGTATTAAATAATCCTTGTTCTGTACTCAGTATTTCTGTTCTCAATCTTCATAATTTTGAAGTCGGTACCAGTCCTATTAATAAGTTTAAAAGTTGCAGTTATACCTATTCCGTCAGAGAACTGTCTATTATATTATTGAAAGCTGCATTCAATGGGTGTTTGCACACTGCACGATAATGACACGACACGATACCACAGAATAGAGGGCCACCGCACATATTATACAATTTCAAGTTGGCCGACTATCGTACAAACTGACTATCGTACTAATTCTAATATTCTGTCACTTAGCATTGAATGCACCCAAAATATTCTCCTTTCTTTTCGCCTTCGTTTTATTAATGCCACAATAAAAGCGTGCTTTTTACGCATTTTAACACGCACGTCGCTAGGCTAGCAACACCGTTACCAAATAAATCTAAAAGTCTGCGGCTGGCAGCGTACACAATGAAGTTGTCCAATTAAATTGTGACACTACGTAATTTAGTTTGTACGATAGTCGGCCAACTTGAAATTGTATTATACGTGCGGTGGCCCTTATCTATTCTGTGGTATCGTGTCGTGTCGTTACCGTCGCAGTGTGAAAACACCCAATGAGTATCAGCTACAAGTGACTAATCTGTGAAACCTTGATTTTATACTAGGTATGTCAAAAGATTATTATTATTTAAAAATAATCGTTAAGATAATATTTCCTTTTTAAGGTGATAAATATATAAAGGTAAATGTTTTTTTTTTTAGTTTTATGTTATTGTAAAATATCGATAAATTTGATTCAAGCACTAGCATATATGTAAAAATTTTTGATGAAAAATTTTTCTTCAAAGTTTGTGTAATGTAAGAACAATAATACCTTTAGTTACGCAAAATATGAAAGTAAAAGGGAGGATTCACAATATTTTATTTGAAATAGAGAACTAAAGACAGAATATAGCAAAAATAAACACATCGTAGCAATTAGGACATGAAGATTAATTACCTGTGAAATGTATATTTTTCAGGATTATTCTTATGATTTACACTGTAATCACTCACAGAACAAGTTACTATTTTTATATGTAATAGTATTTGATGAAAATAATAAAGGATTTAAACAATAAATTGCAAATACCGAAAGGGCATAAAAACGATTGACGACTTTTGACGACCTATCAAATAAAAGTGGTTACAATTTACATTAGACTGCCGCTCTCTTTTCATCTTGTTATAATTCCATAAAGGATTTTCTTCTCTCTCGCACTCTTTGTTGGTCTTTAGCATTATAAATTTATGCCTTGTTTACATTATTGACAGACAGGAATGCCAACATGATGGCAAAGGAACTATTCGATGAAACCAGTGGATGAAACGCACTGTTGCTCTATTGTCTATATGCTATTGGTATTTGGTGGTCTATTGTTCATTGTTGCAGTGTTGCCAACTATGGGGATTTCCCACTAAATTTAGTGGGAAAAAAATTTAGTGGGCTTTTTAGAGGGTAAAATATTTTGGGGATATTTTTGAAGATAAAATTTTTGAAGCATGGATATTGATTTTAATAGCAATCTAATGCCGGCTGTACACTCTCGCCGAGACACAGCGAGGCGGCCCGAGTGCGAGAGTGTAAATGGGTGCGCTCGCCTCGTCTCGCCTGTCTCGGACCCTCTCGGTCCGGTGTCGGTATTTTGCGCCCGAGACAAAGGGTCTCGCGAGGAAAGCGAGCGCATTACTGTACACTCTCGCGTTTTTCACTACTAGGCGCGCCGCTAGACAGTGTAGAACAAAAAAATAACAATAATACACGTCATTATAAGTCATTAACTGTGAGAAATAAAATTAAATATGATTATAGATCTTTGGATTACAATGATATCTTTCGATGCAATGGTGAATGGTGATCATTGATCGTAAATACGTTTTCGCCATTTTTAGAAAAATAATGGTCCATCTTCTCTGAGTTCATAACTGCGATTGAACTAAGCGAGAATGTACATGATCGCACTCGGGCAAGGGGCTCTCGCACGAAACTCTCGCCTGAGAGCTCTCGGCGAGAGTGTACAGCCGACATAAGAGTTTGATATCGATTTAAATAAATTGTATAAAGAAAATTACTGCAACAGCTACCAGATGGAAATGCTGCACAAAGCACATGTGTCTATAGTTTAACCGTTGAATTTAATAACATTTTAATAATAAATGCTTACTGATTCTTGATTTTCTGGAATGTTGAATTGATTTTTTATTCCTACAATATAAAAATAATATATTATGTCGGCTGTACACTCTCGCCGAGACACAGCGAGGCGGCCCGAGTGCGAGAGTGTAAATGGCTGCGCTCGCCTCGTCTCGCCAGTCTCGGACCCTCTCGGTCCGGTGTCGGTATTTTGCGCCCGAGACAAAGGGTCTCGCGAGGAAAGCGAGCGCATTACTGTACACTCTCGCGTTTTTCACTACTAGTCACGCCGCTAGACAGTGCAGAACAGAAAAATAACAATAATAAACGTCATTATAAGTCATTATTTGTGAGAAATAAAATTAAATATTATTATAGATCTTTGGATTACAATGATATCTTTCGATGCAATGTTAAATGGTGATCATTGATCGTAGATACGTTTCCGCCATTTTTAGAAAAATAATGGTCCATCTTCTCTGAGTTCATAACTACGATTGAACTAAGCGAGAATGTACATAATCGCACTCGGGTCTCGGGCAAGGGGCTCTCGCACGAGACTCTCGCCCGAGAGCTCTCGGCGAGAGTGTACAGCAGACATTAGAATTTGTAACTTTAATTATTGTCGGTTATTATAGGAGAATGATCATAGCTCTAGCCTCTATGGTACACTGTACCATTTTGCGTCATTATGAAACTTGGTTTTTTGAAGTCTATGATTATCATTTTAGCTTCTATAAAAATTTATTTGTAAACAAAACCGGGGTTTTAGAGTAAATTGATAAAATCGAAAATAACCTCAAAATCTTCAAAGCACCTATTCTATTGACAAGTCATACACGAGCGAACGTTATTGCTCTAAAAACAGAGTACGGCGCTTATATTAGAGTATCTCTTATTAGTCTGTGTTATGTGTATATTAGTAATAAATCATCACCGAAATCTCCTGCATACTGTGTTGTGACTAAAAACCGCCGCTATAATATCTACTATTCTAGGGGTATTTATTATTATTTAATAAATTATCATAAGCAATTTAAGCAAAAATGTAAGTAACATTTTAGTCACAATACTTTTCACAATGGACACATTAACCCAATAGGTAATAGCGCACTTGCGGCCATCGATGGTGTGGCCGCCTGGCCGGTAGCCGCTTGGTAGCCAAGTGCGCAACTTCCCACATGCCAAGGCCCGCGAAGGGGCCTCGGGTGGGAAACCATGGTCAGGGGCTTTGCCCCTCTACATGGGAAAATACAGTGAAAATTACCGTTTTGGGAAAAACCCCCGCGGCAGAACGCGGAGAAAACCATGGAAAACACAACCAACCCATACCACGCCTGACCAGGCCACAATCTTCCATCAGACGCAGCAGGTTAACCAATGGTGCATGCGGGCCCCGGGCCAGGACCAGGGGAACGTGTATGAGTCCACTCCCGCACGCACCATACTACCACGCCTGCGGACTGACCGACCTGGGAAAATAGGTGGATGGGAAACTACTTCCGACCCCCGGCCTTTTTTATTATTAGCGGACGGGGGGGAAGCTACTGGGAAATGGGGTAAGGGGGGAAAAACTTCCGAACCCGGCCCTTTTTATTTTTGGCGGACGGGGGGAAGTTACGCCGTGGGTCGACGGTTACGACAATAGGGCTGTCGCAGCCGTCAGGCCCCAGGCGGAAAAGAAGAATAAATAAAAATACGCCGGCAGGTAAGTTGCCGGTGCAGGGGAAAGGAGGGGGGGAGAACGATCCCACGGTGTTAGTGGGCACCGCGGCTGGGTGCCGCGGTGCGATCTCCTCCTCTTCGTTGGTGGGGGGGCGGGGTGTCCGCGGTGTCCTCAGGGACGGCATCTCGAAGCAGTCGGTGGCGGTCCGGCGGCCGTGCGTGCCACGGCGCCAGGTCGGCCAACTCGGGTAAGCGCGAGGCGTCCGCTCGCGCGAAAAGGTTTTTCGAGAGATGCGCCACGAACGCCTCGACGCTCTCCACGCGCAGATCTCTCGCGATGGTCTCGTTCCTCACGTACCACGGCGCTCCTGCGATACGGCGCAGCACCTTGTTCTGGACTCTCTGCAGCGTTCGTTTGTGCGTGGCAGAGAGCAGATGGTGCCACGCTGGGGCTGCGTACGTGAGGCGGCTGCGAACATATAATTTGTACAGCGCTAAGCGCATGTTGAGCGGGATCTGCGGTGATGAGTAGGCCGGGTGCAGCTGGGCTACCGCTGCCTTGGCTCCGTTTACCGCGGCCTGGCACTGGGCTGCCATGGTGAGAGAACGGTCTATGACCACCCCCAGGTATTTCGCCGTTCTGCCCCACGGGATCTCGGCGTCACCGATCTTCAGAGGTGCTGGGAAATCTCGCCTCCTGGTGACGGCGAGCGCTTGGGACTTGGCTGCGTTGACAGCCAGTCGCCATTTGCTCAGCCAGTCTGGGAGGAGGTCCAGCGTCCTCTGAATCTTGATGGCCGCATGATCTACCGTGAGGGAGGAGGCGAAGAACGCCGTATCATCGGCATACAGTGCCGCTTGGGTGCCCGGATCTTTTGGGACATCACTGCCGTAGTGGTTATAAAGATCCGGGGAAAGAACACCCCCTTGGGGGACATCGGCGTTTATGGGGTGCTCGGGTGAAAGGACCCCGTCGACACGGACTTGAAAGATCCGGCCGGAAAGGAAAGATGCAATAACCCTTACCAGAAAGAGAGGGACGCCGGCTCGAATGAGTTTACAGAGAAGGCCGTCGTGCCAGACGCTGTCGAACGCCTTCTCCATGTCTAGGTACAGCGACAGTGGATTCCTTTTTGTTGGCCGCAACAGAAAGGTAGTTAACCACGCGCACAAGCTGGAGGGTGGTACTCAGCCCGGAACGAAATCAGAACTGGTCCCCTCGAGGAGGAAGGTAGAGGGATAGATGCTTCTTAAGAAGGACCTCAAAAGACTTAGACATGGTGGAAAGAAGTGTAATGGGCCGGTAGCCCGCGGCCCGTTTGAGGTCCTTGTGAGGCTTGGGGATGGTGATTATAATCCCCTTTTTCCAAGCCGGGGGAAAGTGGCCGGTCCTTACTATCCCGTTATAAAGGCGGGTCAGGGCGGCCACTGTTCTAAAGGGGAGATGGCGCAGGGCGGAGTTTGGGATCCATCCGCCCCGGGGGCCTTGCGAGGCTTCAGCCGAGAGAGTACGGGCCTGGAGGGGAGAGAAGGGCTGTCCTTACCTCCTCGGAAACGGCCTGGACGTGGTCTATTGCGGTGGTCGGTAATGGGGAGAATTGGCGTTCGAGGTGTTCGGCGTGTATCTCCGCTCTGTCTTCGGCACGGTATCGTAAGTTGTCGTCCGGGTACAAGAGAGGTCTCACGGGGGGAGCGGCTTTGGTAAGGGTCCAAAAGCGGTGGAGGGACGGCCAGTCCTCGCCTGCCTCCTGGAGGCGCTGGGTCCAGTCTGCCGCCTTCAAGTCGTTGAGCGCTTGACCGACCTGCTCGTTCAGCCGGTTAAGCCTTCTTTTGGTGGTTGGGCACCTCGTGGACTGCCAAAGCCGACGGGCCTTCCACTTTTCGGCTAAGAGTTCGGCTACGTGGCGAGGCGGGGAGGGGCGTTTGTACAAGTGGCGAGGCGGTCTAGTTGCCGCATTTAGAGCTGCTGATATCACCTCGGTGATCTGCAGGGTCATGGCTTCAACTGACTCCACAGAATCAACCGGGAAATTTGGCGTGGTTTCGTGCAGCTGGGAGGTGAATTTCTCCCAGTCACGAAAGGGGGGCGGCGGCAGCGGAGGAATGCTCACAGGAGCAGCCCGGATAGTGGCCAGAACCGGAAGGTGGTCCGAGCCATGTGCCTCATCAAGAACGTCCTGGTGGATGTCCCCCGGAAGGTTGTAGACAATGGCCACGTCGAGGACATCTGGCGAGTGAGCAGGGTTATCTGGGATATAGGTGGGCGTGTATATGCCCACCACAGAGTATCCAGCCCTCTCGGCATCGGCAAAGAGTCGGCGGCCATCCGCGCTTGCCGTACGCGAGCCCCACCCAGGATGCTTACAGTTTAGATCTCCGGCAATCACTGTGGGCTCCTCTGAGGATAGGAGTCCGGTGATGTCGGAGATATCTAAACGCCTTCCGGGCAGTTTATAGCTCGCTTAGAAATGCGTGCGGGTATGGCCTAAAAGCACCTCTACGCCGAGGGCGTAGATGGACGACACATCGGGAGCTGGGATAAGTTGGTGCAGGATTCTCCTGCCTACCAGGACAGCGAGTCCCCTGCAAACTCTATCTCCCCCCAGGAAATCTCGTGTTAAATCTTGCCGTTATACGTGGTATCCAGGGACACTGAAGCGGTCCGGAGAGGACAGGAGGTTCTCATTCAGCAAGGCTATATCCACCCCGTATTCTTTTAGAACATGGGTGATGTGGACAGCCTTGCCGCGGACCCCCCGGACGTTCCAGTGTACTACCTTTAATTCTGTGGGTGTTGTGGCAGCCATTGGGAAATTAAATTGGAGATTAGGGTCAATCCCTCTGGGAGTGCCTGTAAAATGGCAGAGGTACCCTTCTCCGGCCTGGATCCTTGTATAGGTATTCACGACCAGAGAGAAAAGTGATTGGATGGTGTCCATTACGGAGGAGGTAGCATTACCCCGACTTTGTTTGCTCCTTTCCCTTCTGGGTGGTGGAGGGCGAGAGGGGGTAGTAATCGGCAGAGCGGCATAATTAATCGAGATTGATTCGGTAGTGGTAGTGGCAGGTCTTGCTGCCTGGGTGCGTGAGACACGAGGTGGGCGCGGAGTGCGCTGAGGAAGAGGGGTGGGCGGTATGGTCGCCGCGTTAGTTGGTGGGGCTGATGGCTCATACTCTGAGTCGGTGGCCGCGGTGGAGGTCACACCTCCCGACTTGGACTTCCTCCTCCTAGTGGGTCTCTTCTTCTTCTTTTTCTTTTTCCGTTCCTGGATTTCAGGGGCGGAAAGGGGGGGGGGGTTCCGTGGGATCGGGTCGTTAGCCTCTGCCATTAGTGAAGTGGCTGTAGGTGGAGGGGGGGGGAACCTCTTGGTCCGGTATGGGGGGTTCCCTCAAACGAGGGGGTAGGGGACGCTCCGTTTGCGTGGTCTGTGCCAGCGGGCCCGCATACCTATTGTTGGCTTCCCGCCGGTACACCTCGCAATTTTTGGAGTTAGCGGGGTGGGGCCCCTTGCAATTCGCGCAACGGGGCTCTCCATCAGGTGGGAGGGGGCAGTCTTTTGCGGCGTGCTCGTCGCCGCACCTGACGCAGGCTACCTTCCGATGACAGTTCTGGCTCGAATGCCGGAACTTTTGGCAGCGGTAGCACTGCGCAGGTCCTGCCTTCTTCTTCTAAGCCTCTACTTTGATTCCCGGCATATTCAGGAGTTCTGTTATCTCATAAATGCCGGGAATGATGTTGGGAGTGCGCTTCATAAGGACGTAAAAGGTACCCCTGGTCGGCCCTGACGGGCGAAGATGCGGGAAACGTATAGGGTTTCGAACCCTAATCCTGTGAGCTCCTGTGCTACTTCTTCGGTGCTCGTGGTCGTGGGTAGGCCGTGGATGCCTACCTTTAATCCTTTGTCCTGTGGGAGGGAGTATGAGTATGAGTACCAGCTTAGACTTTCCGACTTACTGAGTTCGGTCAGATAGTGCTGGATGGCACGGTACTCCCTCTCGGACTCAGGGGAGAACCTGACACCCTTGCCGTATGGTCGGGCGTTGGGGGCGTGGACTAGGATCTCCCTGAGGCTTCGGAAATGTTTAACCCAATCTTTGAGTACCTCCAATACCAGCGGGCGGTACTTCGAGGGGGCGGGGAATGCATTGATGTCGCGGCAGAATGCATCTCTGCTGTGGTGGTATCCATCCGTGACGGGGGTCGGGGGTGCCTGAATTGCGACCCGGTTGGGCGGGCGTCGCCCAATGTAGGGCGGACGTCTCCTGAGATAGTGGGGATTGCACCTGATGTCGATGCCGCTGCTGGAGGGCACAGATCTGGTGCTCCGGGTGTAGGGCGGGCTAGGGCGGCCATCGGAGAATGGCCCTCTCCCGCAAATGCCTCTGCGGCGGTGCTGCGACTGCTATGAGGCATCGCGAAAAGGTAGGACACGTCGGGCGGTGGGGCCGGAGTGTCTGGGCGGGTGGCGCACGGTTGGGCGGGCGCTGCTATGCTGGTTGTACCTGCAGGAGGGCGGGCGGAAACCGCTGTGGCGACTGCTTGTTGTCCGGGTGTGGCCGGGGGGTGGCGGGGATCGCACACCTCGGCTGTACCGCGCTGTGGGCGCGGTGGGGCGGCCGAACTGGTGCCGGCAGGGCGGGGCGGGAGCCCAGACTCGCCTCGGGCCATCGTCGGAACGCATTGGGGCAGGGTGGTATCAGTACCTCCCCGCGCGAATGCCGAAGACGGTCCGTGGCGGGCGGTTTCCACCTCGCTCCTGCTCAGTCCGGCGGGTGGGGTAGGGCGGACCTTCTCGGGGCGCGTTCGCGAGCTGGACCTGCTTGAGGTCGAGCTCCGCGACGATTCCGAGACGGAACGGTGGCAGCAACGCGAGTCGCGGCTAATCCGCGGGTAGCGGCTAATCCGCGGGTCGCGTTCGGCCATGGTTAATAATCAAACACTATGTGTTGCCACTCATAGCTCATAGAATTATAAAGTACCTACTTACGTTACTCCGTAACGGGACACGCACGAAAGATCACAAAAACACAAAACGGTGGTCACTCAGTGTACGCACACGATCACGGCACACACACTAAGGGCAACTGGCTCCCCGTGACCTCAACGCCGGAATTTCTCCCGACGGGTGAGTCAAAGGCAGTGCAGCTCCCAGCAGGCGATAATTCCGCTTATATTCCAAGAATATAAGAGGAATATATCGATCGCTATCGATATACAGCGCACTGCAGTAAGATCGGCATGGTCGCACAACATGCGGAATGGCTACGACGAACGGAGGATACCTCGACGTTCGGAGCTCGAAGACACGAGTTGCGCGGGTGGCAGCCAGGACGTTACGTGCGCGCGTGGTCTATGGCGGTTTTATACTATCTCGATGGCCGCGTCGCCGCGACCTGGCCGCTAGTGCGCTATTGGGCTATGCTCGTGCTGTTGACTGGAGTCAAAAATAAAACAAACAATGTATTTTTATTTTATCCAAACAGTGTCACAACAATAACAAATATATACACCAAACTTCCAGCGTCTCGGTTTCATTTATAATATGAACATTAACTTGATTCAATAAACTATTTCATTTCATTAACAAAGAACAGAGTTGTATTATAATTTATAAACTGAAGAAAAAAACACAAAGGGCTTAATTCTACACTTACTTAGGTACTTACTTTAATATTAAGTACATGTAAATTAAGTGTGTAGTGTATGAAATAATACACAATATAATTCAGTATGTAATTCACATATAGCAGTACATATTATGGAACATAATTATTATGTAATCGGTCTAAGCGGAGCGATCCGTACCAATGGTCCGGTGATAGTATAAAATCAGTTTCATACATAAAGGTACCAGCAAACGTCCATTTCAAAACAATTAACAAATATACAGTGATTAGATGTACTTGCAGCTCGTTGGTACACACAAGAGATAATTTTTGGGTGAGGTATATCACTTGATCCAGCATCTGTAAAATGCCGCTTGACAGACCGGGGCGATTGGGAGTCTTGCTCGTCATGACATTGTACTTCCTTGTAGCTGACCTCCAGCAGCAGGACAAACTCATTCCAATCTTGAGATCTAAAAAGTGATATGTAATATAATATTTTTATAGTACCTATGTTAAATCTTACAGATAAAGACAATAAATAAAAATATTTTATGAAATTATTTGTGAAACCATTTTTATTAGGACACAGGACTACCAGCAGTATCTTAATATATTGGATATTGAAAATTAAAAATATCAATAAGATATAATTTAATACTTAATATAAACAATTATTATTTTTAACAAAAAATAAAAACAGACTTCCAAGATAAAAACAATAATAACATCCTTATAATATGAACTAAAAAGTATTAAATAATTTTTCCTATCTCATGGTGCCTTTTTCCGAATTCGGCTAAATCTCAACTAGTTCTGTACTCAATCTTCATAATTTTGAAGTCGGTGTCAGTTACAAATGTTTCAAATATCTGGCATCTGGATTCAGCTTTAACTGGTACCGACTTCAAAATTATGAAGATTGAGTACAGAAATAGTTGAGTTTTAGCCGAATTCGGAAAAAGGCACCATGAGATAGGAACAATTATTTAATACTTTTTAGTTCATATTATAAGGATGTTTTTATCTTGGAAGTCAGTTTTAATTTTTTGTTAAAAATAATAATTTCACTCTTTTTAGTTACCTAGTAAAATCATCGCGTACTATACGTAGATTAGGGCCGATTCACACCGAATGGCAGAAGCGAGGCGAGCAGTTTCAGTGTCATATGATTTTAAACTTTATCTTCATTATTGTAATACATAGTATCGCTTGAGAAATCGACGTCGCCGGCGGCCCCAAGAGGCCACGAGCGTCCACGGGCGGCCGTAGATTTCTCAAGCGATACTATCTATTACAACAATGAAGATAAAGTTTAAAATCATATGACACTGAAACTGCTCGCCTCGCCTCCGCCATTACAGTGTGAATCGGCCCTAATACACCTGTATACTATTCTACGTATCTTATTACAATTTGTTAACAGTCACACTTACAAAATATAATATCAGCTGCAGATAATTTTATACAATACATTTAAAAAAATCGAAGTGGACACATGCTAGGGCCGCGCCAAACCGGAATTTTAGCAGCAGCGAAGCTTTCAGTGTCATATGATTTTAAACTTTATCTTTATTATTTTAATACATAGTGTCGCTTGAGAAGTCTACGGCCGCCCGTGGCCGCGATTGGTAAGTGTGACAGCTGTGCACTCTAGCATGTTACTTGTATTATCGAAGCAACTTACTTCTCAGAAGTAATGTCAAATGTGTGCCTTACGCTCTGGAGATAAGGTTGAATATTTTGTTATGTTCAATTTTGGTGACATTGGTGACCCTGACGTGGTAATGATGATGATGATGATGAATGTAATTTGTATAGTAGCATATGCTTTCAGTTCTTAAAACAGCGCGTAAATCCCCAAACTTGTATCAATAAGGAATCCGGAGTTCTCTTAGTATCTTCGGAACCATAGTATAGCTTGGTGCAGAATCTTGCGTTTTGGTAGCATATGCTTAGGATGCTTCTCATAAAACTAAAATCACCATATGTTTCCATATAAATTTCGAGGAGTTCCCTCGATTACTCATAGATTGGGATCTATGAGTAATCGAGATCGAGAATCGATCTGATGATGGGTCATCAGGTCACCAATTTTGTGAACATGGTACCAAATTGGAGTAAAACCTAATACAACAAAACAAAAATTTCGAAAATCGGTTCACAAACGGCGGAGTAATCGTTGAACATACAAAAAAAAATCCACAGCCGAACATATCGACACCGGAAATATCACTTAACGTAAGGGACATTTTGGCGAAAATGAGTTATATATATCATTGAATTCAGAATTTCGAGCTCTATCGTTTGGCGTACTTGAAATTCTTCTATCGTTAAAAAAATGTCCCTTACAGTACACATTTTTTAAAGTCTGGACAGTTTTTTTCCTAAAAAAATTGATTTAACGGACGTAAATATTTTACGCGTACTATAGTAGTATATAATACGCGCTAATCTCAGGAAGTACTGATTCGATTTGAAAAATTCTTTGAGTGTTAGATAGTCCATTTATCGAGGAAGGCTATAGGCTATATTTTATTACGCAAAGAGTAGTAGGAGCGAAGAAATAGAGGAAAATGTGGAAAAAACGGGAGGAAATTATTTGAAAGGGCTTATTTGAACGCGCTAATCTCAGGAACTACTGGTTAGATTTGAAAAATTCTTTCAGTGTTAGATAGCCCATTTATTGAGAAAGGTTATAAGCTATATTTTATCACGCTAAGACTGATAGGAGCAAAGAAATAGAGGAAAATGTGGAAAAAACGGGGGAAATTATTTGAAAGGGCTTATTTGAACGCGCTAATCTCAGGAACTACTGGTCCGATTTGAAAAATTATTTCAGTGTTAGATAGTCCATTTATCGAGAAAGGCTATAGGCTATATTTTATTACGCTTAGACTAATAGGAGCAAATAAATAGAGGAAAATGTGGAAAATAATCTATTTATATCTCATATTTTTTTACATTTCGTTATTATATTGGAACTAGGTAAACTGGGAGTCACGGAATAACAAATTGGGGTTTATGCCCGCCTTAAGTTTTTGCTGTTGTTATATTTTCATTTTATGTTTCAACTTCCAAGCGGTCGAATTCGACCGCGAAAACAATACATTTGCAGTAGTCCACAATCGAGGGATTAAAAAATTTCATTAGTCACATTGAGATGTATGGAGTTGCTATTGCCAACAAAAAACATGTCGCACTTGAAGAATGAGCGGAGTGAGAGGCGGGGCGGTGATGGCTATAGATCAGTACCGCAGAAGTGACAAAGTTTTGTGCCTACACTAGAATGAACGCAGACTCTATTTGAAAGTGGATAAAATAAAACAAATATTTTTACTAAACATTATTAAAAGCTTTTATTTAACTTGCTCTGTAAATTATTATTTATTTATTTACATTATTATGTAAGTTCGGGTGGAATTTTTGAACTCAATTTCGAAGTAACTATAATATGTATGTACATATAATATTTTAACCGATTGAGCTGAAATTTTGTACACACGTTTGGTTTGAATGACAATGCACGATACAGTATGTGACATCACTATAAATAAAATATAAAATGGCCGACCATCCAAGATAATGGAATAGTTATTTTCTATGCCGTCCTATAATAACAGTATGGATATTAAATGAAAGAACTTTTTGAGAATAACTCGAAAACGAATGTTTTGTCATTCTACATCCAATATGGCGGCTCATCTAAGATAATGCTCATCTAAGGGAATACAAACAAAGTTTCGTTTATTTCTGCATGACTAAAGAATTGGATTTCAGTTAAAAATAGTTAAGTGAAATCCAACTTTTAAGTCATGAGGAAATAAACGAAATAATAATATTATAACAAGTCGCTAAATATAGGCACGGCTTTTTCACTAATCAACACAAAGTACGATTTCTCAAGGACATAGAAGTTGTTGCGGACTAGGGTAGAGCTCAGAGTAAAACGCACGGTGAGGATGGTAATAACAATGAACAATTTATTCATGATTCTCACGCCTTATATACAAAATTGTAAAAATTAATTCCAATGGCGATCGTCAGGGAGCGCTGCAGTCTTCGTCCGATTTGCGCATGCGCTGACCGAGGATATAAATATTCCCGGCGCGCGCTGCGCCTCAGTTCGATGCCCGCTGGTGAACGGACGAGACCTACGTCACTGCTGCACTGTAGAGTAGGACAGCACATGCGCGATCCCCACATACTAATACGCGGCGACGTACGCGCGTCGCGCAGGACCTCAGTGCGGCGCTCGCTGGGTAGCGGAGTGGACATGCGGCGCGTCGCTTCGCCATGCGGGAGCGAGATAGCGCTATGCGCGGCTCTGCGCTCTTATAAGAATATAGCGCGCGTAGGGCGCTCAGTGTAGCGCTCGCTGGCCGGTGCGCTGGTCTTGTGGGACGCCTCCATATCACTCCCCCTCAAGAGAAGCGTACGTTTCGTTTGACGACACGACCGCTTCTCGTTATATAGGGCTGATGCGCAGGTGCAGGTGTTGCCGTTGTCGTCGTCTGATCGCCGCTGCTGGTTCCACTGACTTCTTCGCTAACTATGTAGGCCGGCTTGAGTCGGTCTAAGGACACGACAGTTGTACGTAGGGGCAGTTGAATTTTGAAGTACTTGTCGTAGCGCTTAAGTACCTCAAACGGCCCGTCATAAGGCGGAGATAACGGTGCCCTCACTGTGTCGTTGCGCACGAAGACGTGTGTGCAGGTGGCCAGGTCCTCGTAGACGAACGGCCGCAGGTTAGTTGCGGGCGTGCGCTGCGTTGCCGGCGAAAGAGAGGCCATGGTGCGAGTGAGACGGCGCACCAACTCTGCGTCGCTGATTGTTGTGTCTTTGTTTGGCACGACGAAGTCTGCGGGCACACGGAGAGTTGACCCGTATGTCATGAGTGCCGGGCTCAGGTTATTGTCTTGCCGTATTGCTGTACGGAGGCCCAGCAGCACTGTCGGCAGCTCTTCAGTCCAGCTTGTCGTTGCGCCTCTGGCCATGAGCGCGGCTTTCATGGTGCGGTGCCATCTTTCCACTTGGCCATTCGACTGCGGATGGTAGGCTGTAGTGCGCAGTCTTGTGATGCCGAACCTCTTCATTAACGCATTAAACAGAGAGGACTCAAACTGTCGTCCTTGGTCCGTCGTGATGCGCAGTGGACAGCCGAATCGCACAATCCAATTATCATACAGCGCTTTAGCGACGATTTCGGCTGTTATGTCGCGTACTGGAATCGCTTCTGGCCACTTAGTGCAGCGATCGATGATTGTGACACAGTAGCGACAGTCGTTAGACAGTCGGAGAGGGCCGACTATGTCCGTGTGTATATGGTCGAAGCGATGAGAAGGCGGGAACATTTCTAATGGCGTCGCGACGTGTCGATGTACTTTGGCGCGCTGACAGCTTAAACACGCTCTGGCCCACTGTCCGACTTCTTTGTTCATCGACGGCCAGAAGAACTTGCTCGACACTAGTTTTCTTGTCGCCCTGACGCCTGGGTGACACAGCTCGTGTTGCGCTTTGAAGGCTGCATAACGATATGTCTTCGGTAGATAGGGTCGCGGCGTCGATGTCGATAACTCGCAAGTTATTGAGCGAGTCAAGCCAGGCAAAGTTATTTCGCTGAACTTTAGATTATTTTGCGCCTGCAGCTTTTTTAACTCCTCGTCCTTATTCTGGTCGTTGCTCAGTTGTGTAAAGTCTATGGAGGAAGGACACTCTATCTCCTCAATGCGAGAGAGTGCGTCGGCGACAGTGTTTTCTGCTCCCTTGACGTAAATAATCTTCGAGCAAAACTGACTGATAAAGTGCAGCTGTCTTTCGCGTTTCGGTGTGTCGCTGTTGCTCGGAGATTTTGTTAAGGCGTAGGCGAGCGGTTTGTGGTCGGTGTACACAACGACTTCGCAACCTTCTATTAAACTACGAAAGTGTTTTACAGCGGCGTAGATAGCGAGTAACTCGCGGTCGTACACGCTGTATCGTCTCTGCGTTTCACTCATCGACTTCGAGAAGAAGGAAAGCGGCTTCCATACGCCGTCGACTTTCTGTTGTAAAACAGCGCCAAGGCTGTAATCTGAAGCGTCGGTCATGATAGCGAGAGGACTGTCGGCAACTGGATGACTGAGGACGGCGGCTTCTGAAACGCTTTGTCGGCATTTTTCAAAGGCCTCTTCTGCTTGCGGAGTCCAGTTGATTGGTGTTTTGTCGTTTCGCTTCTTGTTGTGCAAGTATTTATTTAATTCTACTTGCAACTCGGCTTGTAGAGGTAAGCAGCTGCGATAAAAGTTTATCATGCCGAGGAAACGACGTAGCTCGATAATGGTCTTCGGCTTCGGATAGGAAGCTATTGCCTTGATGCGATCTTCGCTGGGTTTAATACCGTCTGCGGAAACTTCGTAGCCCAGGAAATTTATTTTGTTTTTCCCGAACTCGCACTTCTCGATGTTTAGAGTGACACCGTTTTGATCCAGGCGCTCCAGAACTTGGCGGAGAAGCTTCTTGTGGCTGTGTTCATCTTCTGCGTAGATCAAGAGATCGTCAACGAAGGAAAAGCATCCGTCGATGCCTCTCATGACTTGATGCATGAAACGCTGGAAGGTTTGACTTGCGTTTCGAAGTCCAAACGTCATGCAGTTAAATTCGAACAAGCCAAAGGGAGTAATGATGGCTGTTTTCTCTGCGTCCTCTTTAGAAATAGGTATCCAATAGTACGCCATCTTTAAGTCGAGCTTTGAGAATATCTTCTTGCCGTGCAGCTTGTACGTGAAGTCTTGTATACGCGGTATGGGATAGCGATCGGGTAGAGTGACCGCATTAAGTCGCCTGTAGTCTCCACATACGCGTAATTTTCCATCCTTTTTCTTCACGACGTGTAGAGGGCTTGCCCACGGACTCTTAGACGGCTTGCAGATTCCCATCTCCATCATGCGCTCGAACTCTAGCTGCGCGGTCTTGTATTTGTCCGGTGGTAGAGGACGTGCACGAGCGAAAAGCGGTGGCCCAGTCGTTTCGATATGATGAACGACATCGTGTTTGCTCGGCTGCTTCAGTGACATCGGCCGGAGGACGTTCGGGAACAACTTGAGGATGTCGTGGTAAGCTTGGTCGTTGCTCACGACATGCACGGATTCGATATCGGTAACGACTTTCACGGCGTTGACGGATAAGTCGGTTACTTTGTCGACGAGTCTCTTCGTGTGAAGATCGACGAGTAGTTTGTAGTAGTGTAGAAAATCGGCGCCCAGAATCGATGTTTTGATGTCAGCCACTACAAACGTCCATCGAAAACTTCGACGGAGTCCCAGGTTGAGCTTGATCGTTTCTTCTCCGTAAGTTTTTATCGGCGTGTTGTTTGCTGCGTACAATTTGTATGTCTCCTCGGTGCGCTTGTTTTTTCTTAGTTGAGTGGCGGCGAGTACGGAGATGTCGGCGCCTGTGTCAACGAGGAAACGTTCTCGGGTGTCGCGATCGAAGACACAGAGGCGATGACTAGTGCGGGAGACACCGACGTCCGCCACGGTCGGTGTCCGGTTTAGTTTCCCGAATTCTTCTTGTTTCTGCGGCGACACGGCGATATACAGTTCTTCGCTCTATCTCCGAATGTGTAGTGGTAATAGCATTCCCACGAGTCTTCTTGTCCCGGCCTTGGACCACGTCGCTTCGAATGCGAGCGTGATCGCGGTCTTGAAAATGAGCGGCGACGGTTGCGATAGTGTGACCGTCCGCGACGTAACTCGGCGACTTCCAGCGTGAGTTTTTCAATTTGTCTCGCCAGAATTTCCATGTGGGAAGGTTCTGAAGCTGACGAGGTCGACGGCGCTGGTGTGGGGCACGTTGCTGTGACGGCAGCAACGCTGGGAGCTTCTGCGTACTCCACCATTTTGTCCGCCATCGCCGCTAGAGTTTCTAGCGACGACTCTTTATTAATGGAGAGTATAACTCGGACTTGCGCAGGAAGGCGATTCATCCACTCGATCCGGAGTCCCTCGTCTGTTATCATGCCGCTAGCGAGCTCTTTCATCTTCCGCATGAGTTGTGACGGCTTCAGGTCTCCCAATTCTAGGCCGCTGACGAGCTTCTGGAAATTCTTGACGTCCGATGTGTCGTACGTCTCTAGTAGACGCTGCTTCACCTTCTCGTATTTTCTGCTTGCTGTCGGATCGTAGAGAATGTCCGTGATGTGCTCTAGATCGGCTTGCTGCAGTTGTTGGAGCAGGTATCTATATTTCTGGTCGTCGGATGTCTTCAGGGGGTCGACGACAGCTTCAAAATGTATGAACCAGGCGCGCGGATGTTGTCTCCAAAATGGCAGCATTCTGGATTGTACAGAGACAGCGCTTATGTCACTGACGAGACCCTCAGGGACTTCGGAAGGTGTCTTCATTTGTGGCTGAGTGATTGCTCCTTGTTCGGCCATAGTTTTCTCCTGCAGCGATTTCTTCAGCGTCGGGGTTACCAGATGTTGCGGACTAGGGTAGAGCTCAGAGTAAAACGCACGGTGAGGATGGTAATAACAATGAACAATTTATTCATGATTCTCACGCCTTATATACAAAATTGTAAAAATTAATTCCAATGGCGATCGTCAGGGAGCGCTGCAGTCTTCGTCCGATTTGCGCATGCGCTGACCGAGGATATAAATATTCCCGGCGCGCGCTGCGCCTCAGTTCGATGCCCGCTGGTGAACGGACGAGACCTACGTCACTGCTGCACTGTAGAGTAGGACAGCACATGCGCGATCCCCACATACTAATACGCGGCGACGTACGCGCGTCGCGCAGGACCTCAGTGCGGCGCTCGCTGGGTAGCGGAGTGGACATGCGGCGCGTCGCTTCGCCATGCGGGAGCGAGATAGCGCTATGCGCGGCTCTGCGCTCTTATAAGAATATAGCGCGCGTAGGGCGCTCAGTGTAGCGCTCGCTGGCCGGTGCGCTGGTCTTGTGGGACGCCTCCATAAAGTTAATTAGATTTTTTATATAAAAAAACGGGGCAAACGGGTCACCTGATGGAAAGCAACAACCGTCGCCCATGTGCACTCGTAACGTCAGAAGAGCTGCAGATGCGTTGGAATATGCCTTCTTTTTAAAATGCTTCTGGCGATAGTTCGTTCCACAGTTTTGCAGTACGCGGAAGAAAATTACGCGAAAAATGCACGGTGGAAGACCGCCACTTATCAAGGTGATGGTGATGGATAATGGATGGGATAGAAGATGCAAACAGCCAAACAACCAAAAGTATTACATACCAAATGCAAAAAAACCAAAGTATTACATACCAAAATTTTTGCAAAGCCGTTACAGCGGCATAGGCGTGAAGAGGTAACAGACACAGAGAGAGACAGACAGATAGACGGACGGTCAGACAGACGGACAGACAGACAGATGGACACGACACGATGGACAGACACATTTTCGCAATTATAATAATTATATTATAGTAAGTATGGATCCAAAGTCCACTACATACTTACTAAATTCAAATTACTTATTTAATTATAAATACAACTATAGCTGTTGCCCGCGACTTCGTCCGCGTGGACTTCAGTTTATAGTTGTTCCCGTACATCGATTGAATAGTTTACGCGCAAATCACAAAGTTATATTTTGTGGGAACCGTAAATTTTTCTGCGACAAAATATATCCACTGTTCTTTCCCGGGACTCAAAGTATCTCAATACCAAATTTCAGCAAAATAGATTGAATAGCTTAGGCGAAAATCATAAAAGTTTATTGTGCGGGAACCGTACATTTTTTGGGACAAAATGTATCCCTTGTCCTTCCCGAGACTCAAAGTATCTCCATTTTCTATACCAAAATTCATCAAAATCGATTGAATAGTTTACGCGCAAATCATAAAAGTATATTGTGCGGTAACCGTACATTTTCCGTGACAAAATGTATCCTATGTACTTTTCCGAGACTCTCTGTACATAATATAATAATAAAGCCTCATTTATTCCTTAACAATTTACAATATTAACTCTTACATTTTTACCATTTTTACATGTTTTAATATTAATTTATATAAGTACATATCACATTTTCATCGTATCATGCTAATTTAATACCTTTCTGTACATAATATATCTATACCAAATTTCAGCAAAATCGGTCCAGCTACTTGGTTACGACATCGTGATGTCGTAGCCAAGGGAAGTATATGGATTCATTTTTATTCCGCGTAAATTAGATATTTCACAGACAAATTAGTCAACAAAAAATAGTCTATGATCCTTCACGTACTCGTCTTCCTATCTGACCCAAATAACAGAAAAATTGCTCTAGTAGTTCGTAAGATAAGCCCTTTCAAATAATTTCCCCCGTTTTTGCCACGTTTTCCTCTATTTATTCGCTCCTATTAGTCTTAGCGTAATAAAATATAGCCTATAGCCTTTCTCGATAAATGGACTATCTAACACTGAAATAATTTTTCAAATCGGACCAGTAGTTACTGAGATTAGCGCGTTCAAATAAGCCCTTTCAAATAATTTCCCACCTTTTTTCCACATTTTCCTCTATTTATTTGCTCCTATTACTCTAAGCGTAATAAAATATAGCCTATAGCCTTTCTCGATAAATGGACTATCTAACACTGAAATAATTTTTCAAATCGGACCAGTAGTTCCTGAGATTAGCGCGTTCAAATAAGCCCTTTCAAATAATTTCCCCCGTTTTTTCAACATTTTCCTCTATTTCTTTGCTCCTATCAGTCTTAGCCTGATAAAATATAGCCTATAACCTTTCTCAATAAATGGGCTATCTAACACTGAAAGAATTTTTCAAATCTGACCAGTAGTTCCTGAGATTAGCGCGTTCAAATAAGCCCTTTCAAATAATTTCCTCCCGTTTTTTCCACATTTTCCTCTATTTCTTCGCTCCTACTACTCTTAGCGTAATAAAATATAGCCTATAGCCTTCCTCGATAAATGGACTATCTAACACTCAAAGAATTTTTCAAATCGAATCAGTACTTCCTGAGATTAGCGCGTTCAAACAAACAAACAAACTAACAAACTCTTCCGCTTTATAATATTAGTATAGATTATAATGTACGCATGTACATAATGTATACGTGATACCGTATTTATATTATTACCAAAATACAAACTCGTCTACGTCAATACTTCATTAATCGTCGTCTTCTGCCTACATTCCCCTCTGAATCTACTACTCTATGACAATGCGAAATGGCGCGCGTCTTCGCCTAGTAATTGAATGTTCGTATTTTAATTGAAAATAATTAAATAAGAATACTAACCGATGAAATGTTATGCCGTCGCATTTAGAAGTGTTTTTGGAATTATTTTTACAATATCCTAAGACACACGAAGGCATTTTTGTGACTTTTATTTTGTTTTTTTATAATTGTCATACGTCAAGGGCGCAGAAGAGCTTACGGCTGACTAAGTGCACTGCGGCTATATAGCGTATCTTGAATGTGACCAAGCACTGCGTTGCGGTGTCAACTCCATACATCTCAATGATTTGTTAGGAAATACCTAGAAGAAGGCACTTCTTTGACTTTTATATTATACTTATTCAGAAAATAAAATACTTATATCTACTTACCTGAGTTATGAATAATATGAACAAGCATATTTGCAAAATAATAGAAACGAGTTCCGCTTAATATTTAATATTATCTGAAAAATAAGTTTTAAAATACAGACAAATGATTCACAAACTATATAGAATGCTAACGCAACAAATGATTATACGTATTTATAAATGCAAATGTCGGGATGACAGATGTCAGAAAAAATGCGGTGGGAACTGGGAGTTAGTGATGCCAGTCGATAAATAGCAGCACTGAATCGATTATGTGTAATGGATTAGCTGCTATTATTTAACATACATAATATAGAAAAGCTAATAGGTACATCATATCAATAAGTAATATTATCATTCGGAAATTGTAATTAAAGCAAGTAATATTTATAAAAATGAGGAGCAAAACTGACTTTTTATCCCGATAGTCGTCGCATCGTCGACTGACCGTAATTTGACATTAGAGCTGTCAAATCCCATACATTTTTTGTAAACACGAGTATTATTTATCAATTTTCGTAAAAATGCCTCAATGTTGTGCTTTGAGTTTTAAAAACCGGAGAGTTCGTATATTTCCCAAAGACCCAAAGTGAAAAAAAAGTGGGAAAATGCCTTGTGAATAAAGAATTTCAAAGAAAGAATATGGCAGGCTACTTCATTTCAGAGAAGATAATTATTTTGAAAGATGTAAATACACAGGTAAGTCGTGAAATTATACTATCTAGCCTAAGCCAAACTTATTATTTCCTAGACATGCCTCTTAAAAACAAACCAATTACAATTTCTAACATATTATATTTTCAGATATGCTGAGCTATAAGAAACATTTTTAAGAAATACATACAGAGCTTCTGTTATCTGTTTAATAGCATAATTATGCAAGATCTATAAGGGCCGGGACACAAAAACACGGGAAGACGTCGTACGGCGTCGTACGGCGCCGTGCGGACGCGCCTCGTAAAAAACACACGGCACGGTCCCGTACGGCGTCGTACGACGTCGTACCGTAGAAACTCATGTAGAAATTCAAGATGAGTTTCTACGGCACGACGTCGCCGTGCCGTGGATTTTTTTACGACGCGCGTCCGCACGGCACCGTACGGCGCCGTACGACGTCGTGCCGTGTTTTTGTGTCCCGGCGCTTAGTGATTATCAAACAATGGGAATAGGCTATCTTATGACCAAGTGTCAAAGCAAATTCAAGACATGTTTGCTAATAGAAAAGTTACTGTAAGGATTCCGCAGCTTGTTTCACAGTTGCAGCAAGTACTAAAATGTGTTCATACTGAGAGGATTACACATAGGATTAACCAATAGCAAGTAAAATATTTTTTATGTTTCATGTGTTGTAACTTTAGTGAATGTATTATGAAATATAAATAAAAGCTGATATCAATGATTGTTTGGTTTTATTACATTTCAATCATTTTTATACAATTATTTATCAAAAACTGCTGGTTCAAGATGGTGGATGTAAACCATGAATAGGCTACTTGACCTATATTCAATATCATTGAACAAATGCATATTTCTAGTAGAACTTGGCCTAGGAAACCGTATTTCACCCTTATCATCAAATAAAAGCTTGTGATTGATAAAGTCGATTTGAAAATATGATTTTATGAAAATAGGATTTGTACTGACGAAAACGCTTTTGCGGTATTTCCGATTTGGATGTGACGTCATCCTCATAGTAATTTAATATCTTTTATTTATCGCGCTCGTTATATGTAAGTTTATCTGTACATAAATAATAAGAATAAGCCTAGAAAGATTTGTAAAATATATTTTATTGAATAATTCGCTTATAACATCAGTTTTATATATTATCTCTATTTATTATAGACGGGAAATGAAATCGCCAAAACTTTTCTCCAAAAGTTTTCAACATTACAAATGATTTCTAATTTCTTATTTAATTCTTTTATAATTTTTGGGCACTTTTAGACTCGTACATTTAGCACATAAAAAAATGTTCAATAAAGAGAGTTTAAAATACAAAGCGTATGACGTCACACTATGGCGGACAGTGTTTTCGGCGCCATTTAAGAGGCATATTTTTCAATAAACATTTTTATGGGTTTCTACAGTATAAAATATTAAACTATTAGATTTTTTTGTGAAAATGAATGATTCAGAAGCGATTAGCATGAAGAAAAAACGTAGGTCAAGTAGCCTATGACCATGACGCAGACATGTTTGCACGTCTTAGCAGATGCACCGTTTCCTGCAGCGCAGCGCATTCACAATAGCATTCCTCTACACGTCTACACCTCCTTCTTGAGAGACTTTAATGTCTACTAAATACATCACTTTTACAAGTTTTGCACTGTTTGCACTAATATACAAAATTATTAAAATATGTCACTAAATAATATGGCATATAAATATTGAAAAAATAAAACAATAAGTTAACTAATATACAAAATTATTAAAATATGTCACTGTATAATATGGTATATAAATATTGAAAAAATAAACAATAAATCACAGACAAGAATAACAGTTAATTACATAATGTCATAAAATGTCACAAATTATTATTATTTATTCAGTCTTTGGTTACTTTAAGTATTTTCCTTTTAAAAGACGAGCGTTGGTCATGAAATATGTCTAAATCCAAAATCCTATGCCATTTATTGTAGGTAGCCGGAAGTCTCACTATTGGACTGTTTTGTCCCAAGTTGGTTTTGTACCTCGGGGTATTAAATACTCCTACAGGCTTACGTCGTGCACTCAGCTTAGGGACTGTTATAGCTATACCCTCAAGAAGATCTTGACAGGGAATTCGACCCGCAACTACATCACTTAGGAATACCATGTCCATCATACGTCTTCGTTGTGACAGCGTATCCATTTTAAAAGCAGTCAACCTTTCATCGTACGAGCATCGATGGTTAACCTCGTTGGAGATGTAGGCGAGATGTCTGGTAAAGGAGCGTTGAATGGATTCTATACGTTGTGTATGGGCATTGTAAATTGGATTCCAAATAACGCTTCCAAACTCCAAAATACTACGGACAAAGTTTTTAAATTTTCGTATATGGACGCTTGAAATCACGCGAGTTTCGTTTTATGAATCCAAGAGTTTTAGCAGCTTTATTTACCATGTAGTCATAGTGTGGTATAAAACTTAATTTTGAGTCAATAAGAATGCCTAAGTCCCTCACGGTCGAAGAAACAGATATGGTACTCCCGTTGATATGGTAAGTAGTAGGAAAAACCTTTATTTTCTTAGTAAACCTTATGTGTTGACATTTGGAAGCGTTCAATTTCATTTTGTTCTTACGACACCACATGTTTATTCGGTCAAGGTCTGATTGCAACCTTAGCGAATCAGCCAATGAATTAATTTGCAGGGATATTTTCATATCATCAGCAAAGAGGGAACAATGACAATGATGTATACAGGTAATTATATCATTAATAAAGAGAAGAAACAAGATCGGACCAAGGTGTGAACCTTGTGGCACCCCTGAAATTGCAATATATTTTACCGACTCGTGTCCATTTATTACTACTGATTGTTCCCGACAATGCAGATAAGACGCAAACCACTTTATCATATTTCCATCAATCCCGTACTGAGAATTCAATTTCTTGATAAGTATTTTGTGATCAACAAGATCGAATGCACTTGCAAAATCTGTATACACTGAATCTATCTGCATTCCATTGTCAACTCCTTTAAAGATTGGAGTTAAGTACGAAACGAGATTTGTAATAACGGATCTTTTACTTTGAAACCCGTGTTGTTGATCACAGAGTAGCGGTTTGACTTGGTTGACCAGTATCGGGCAGATGATGGACTCAAAAATTTTGGCAAAAGAGGATAGAATAGATATGGGTCTATAGTTTTTGACGTCGGTATTATTACCCTTCTTTAGAACCGGAACTATACGCGCCTTTTTCCACCCATTTGGAAAAACACCGGATGAAATGGACTTATTGAAAATTTCTTTTAGAGGATAAGCTAAATCACGTGCACAATTCTTAATAAATATGGGAGGTATATTGTCAGGACCACATCCTTTATTGGTGTTAATTTTTTTTAAAGTATTGAGAATAGTGGTTTCCGTGACTGTCATATGGGTGAGCTTATTAGAAAATTGTGAAGTAAGAGTTGGGGGAAAATGTTCCTGGGGCGGGCTGGAGTAGTCAGGTTGCCCATAAACTGAGCTAAAATGGTTGGCAAATAAGTCAGCAATGTTTTTACCACCAGAAGCCGTTCCTGATTCCCCTATCATTGTTGAAGGATAGCTATTCGTTGAAGACTTTTTGTTTTTAATAAAGGTCCAAAAAGAACGAGGGTTATCTTTGACACTATTTTCTACTGGTTCTATATAGTTTTTGTAGCATAAATTAACTAGTTTCTTACATCTTTTTCGTATCAATTCATACTCGTATTGGTCACGTGGATTTCCAAATTTGTGTGCTTTACGCCTTAAACATTCTTTTTCTTTTAATAAGTTTATTAGATCAGTTGTAAACCATATAGGATATTTTGCTTTATGTGGATTGCGTTTCGGAACGTGTTTACTAATTATATCATTTAGAACTTCATAAAATTTTTTCACCATTTCATCTACATTCTTACAAGAAGAGAATATTTCGGACCAACTCACGTCATTCAATAAGGATGTGATTTCACTATAGTCAGCCTTGTAAAAATTATAGTCGCATCGGGGGACGCCTTCTACACTAGTACTATCAGGATTAATACAAATATCTATAACGAGGGGTGGATGGTAAGGATCTAATTTGCTTAAGCAATATGCTTCATTGACATGACATTTCAAATTACTTAATACTAAATCTAAAATTTTATTATCTTTATTCACTACAGAGTTATTTTGATTTAACCCAGTCAAGGAGATAAAATCAGTAAGAGCGTAGCCTAAATTATTTTGATAATTATCAGCAACAAGAGTTTCACCATCCACTCCTTTATTCCAGGAAAGAAAGCCCATATTAAAATCACCCACTATTACAATATCATCGAGTTCATTAGTCAAATTATTTATGGTATTGTCTAGGAAAGTTGAAAGTTCACTACGCTTATTTGGTGCAGATAAGCAGAGAGTATAAATAGCGCAAATACCTATTTTCTTCATCTTCTTACCCTTACGCAGGTTTAATAGTATCCATAAATCCTCACATGCACTTTCTTTGTCATTAAGCCGAAAGCTGTTAAAAGTCTTTTTAACTGCAATAAGTACGCCACCTCCATCGCTTTTGTTGTATAACTGTGATACAGTACGGTCGCGACGATATACTTGGTATCTGTCATCTATAAATTCGGAATCATGAATTTTTTCATTTAGCCATGTTTCGGTAAAGATGATAATGTCGTAATTGTGTATTAGAATATTTTTAAAGATGTCATTTGTTTTTGTTCGCATTCCGCGCAAGTTTTGGTAGTAAATATGGAGCATTATAGTTGGTTTATAAATTAAGATGCATGTTATTGATCATCACATAGTGCATTACTGCAGGTTATTTAATTGAGTCTGGTTGTTTATAACTTTCGCAGGAGAGGTATCTGTCTTTCTGATAAATATTTTGCCGTTGCGCACCCACACATATTTATAGGACAGTTCCTTTGCTTTAATTCTAGTTGCAGCATGCAGCGATTTTTTTTCAGGTGTCAGGTGCTCGCTTACATAAAGGTATTTCTTTTCTCCTCCAATACCAATTACACTGGTATTTAGTCTTTCTTGACTATTTTTATTATACTTAGATATAGCAGCAAGAAGAGTATCTCGAGAGCGAGGGCTTTGCATTTTGACAACTACTGAACGCGGTCGATTACTACCTGCGTTCAATTTGGCCACGCGGAAGCAGGAGAAAATATTGCTATCAGTTGTTTGCGAGGAGACGACCTTTGCTATCTGAGTTACTACTTGTGGAAGGTTTTCATTTTTGAACTCAGGAAGTCCATGTATTTCGATATTGGATTCCCTATTGTGCTGCTCTAAAGTTGATAAACGGTTTGAGAGTTCAGCGACATTCTTAGTCAGGTTATTGTTCTCAGTTCTAAGATGAGCTAATTCTTCCTCCTGTGACTTAAGTAAAACATTTATCTCATCATACTTTTGAGTCACAAAGTCTATAGAAGTCAATAATTCCGTCACTTGTTGTTTCAGAGGCTTGAGTTCAGATTCCAGGATTTTTTTCCGTATTTTGGGCAGTTCAGATTTTAAAGCTGTTACTACTTCATCACGTACTAAGTCAGGAAGGCCAACAGTTTCTTCAGTGGAAGTTTTACTAGGAGGCTTGTCATTAAGTTTATCTTTGCGTAGTTGGGTTTGCTGTACGTTATTTCTTCTCAAGGTAACGCTTTCACTAGTATTCAGCTGATTATCTTGTGTTGTTGCTTGCAAACGAATAGGCGTGTTCTGGTTATCTTTCTTAGGAATCTTATTACTACATGCCGGGCAACGCCAGTCTTTTTTAAGATCTTTCGACATAGAGCTAAAATCTCTCCCCGATACGTTAGCACATAACAGGTCGTAGGTAGCTAGACAATATTTGCACTGAAGAAAAATTTTATCTCTGATAGGATTATTGCAACCGCTGCATTGGTTTCCAGCCATTTTTAAATTGAATATTTTTTCCTGAAGATTTTGCAAATTACAATTTCACAATTAGCCTTTGGCTCAACAGGCGCAGTGTTAAAAATAAAAGTGGTTTTTCTATGATTCACAACTGTCTTGTGTCATCTGTCAAGTGTCAAAGTCACTTGTCAACTTCGGAACAGCTGTTGTGTTGTCACGGTTTTCGAAATTTAATTTGCTATTAAATGTGGGTTTATCCGTTTAAATTCAAAATATTAACGGATTAACTGAATAATCTTATCCAATGGCCTGTATTTGTTAATGAGAAAACAAAAATAATGGTAATCAATGCACAATTTTGGATGGGAATCAACAGTAAGTATCTTCGGTCTAATATCGACCTGTTTATCTTTGATATTTGTGGTAATTTATCCAGTTTACTGTCTTCATTCACTAGTTATGGACATAGGCACACTCGCCACTTATCTTCCACAATTGAATTGGTACAGTGTTACAAACATCTTAGGTGTTTAGTCAGGTTGCTATGTATCACTTGGTAGTAACTATGAATAATTATCTTGAATATAATTAATAAAATAGATTTTTTAATATAGAGACAATGTTTACACCGCTAATGACAGATGTCATATGATAGATTTGTATAAAAGTTGGCCTTTGGTTCCGTGTTCAATCTGTAAAAAGGTGGAATAATATCTAAATATTTCACGTTTATCTGTGATAGTAAACAAATGTTAATAATGTATACACATAGCTTTACAGATATTCTATGAGGCATTTTCTTATCTTTTTAATTTGATTGTCAAACAGTTTCCATTTTAGTAGCTAGATGGCGTATGGGTAGACAACTATCGGTAATACCAGGGAATACCATCAATAATTGCTACAAAACTGGGCAAAAGAATGTAAAACTTGATACATTTCAATTTGAAAAAGACGCCATAATATTCCAATGACTAGGATAACAAAGTTATTACAACGATGTTTTAGTTAAAACTCACGGAAGAAATAGCCCTATTTACCGATATTCACACCAAATGTCACAGGAATTATACATTTTGGTTTTGACAACATCTTACCTGCACTAGTGCAAGATAACGGGTATTTCATGACTAATATTTTACCAATAATGAACATTGAAGACCCAAATAACACAATTTGGGAAAAAATAATAAAAACCACACCCACAATAAAAAGTAGAAGAAGTTTGAAACTGACATACCCATGACATGCCCGCCAAAACTCTTTCAGTTGTCAGTTTTCAGTTTGACAATTTGCGTGTTCCTAAACTGTTACCAGTATACTGGCCTAATCGCTTAGGCCAATGATCGCTTAAGTTTAAGATATTTTGATTTATGCCACACTTGACAGTACACTGATATTTTTTAGAAACGCAACCAATATGTATCCGTGATGCCAACCTGCAGATAATTTCAGATCGGTGGGGAACCAATAGAAAATCTAGAAGTGTCCATCGTCGCGCCGTCTAGTGGAGATTAAAAATAAGAAAATCTCTCATAGCATGGACCTATGGGTGGGGCTTCCCGCTCGACTCGGGAATTCACCTGTCTAGTGTATAAAAACGGAAATTCGGTTTAATTTTTTCAATTTTCACTTTGAGTTCAGTGATGACTATAATGACTGATTACAGACGGGAAAATTTTTCTAAAAGTAATCACGCTTTAAAAGGTGTATTTTTTTCTTTGTATTTTTACATAGAATGCTTATTACATTTTAAATATGGTCACTTTGTACATTTTTATCTCGAATTAATAAAGTTCTCATATTTTTTATTTCATTTAAAAATTTCCCGCCTGTCATCACTTTCTTCACAGACTATAATAATATTATGGTTGTTATATTTTAATCTGTAATTTTTTTTAAATAAATAAACGAATTTGATTGAATATTGTATTTTTTTTGTCATATACTGATTTTGGGTACAAATATTAAATATACCGATTTTAGCTGACAATTCTACCGATCTCGCTCTATGACATACCACCAGTGCTGCCAACTTAGCTACTTTGTAGCTAGATCTAGCTATTTTTCGGTATCAAGCAGCTACAATTTTAAAAATTTTGTAGCTAGATTTTTTAGCTACTTTGTCTAGCTACATTTCATCTTTCGAGATTCGTAAAGTATTTACCGAGAATCGAAGGAAAGAATGTTAAAATATATATTTTTTAAGGTAAAACCCTATTAGTTATTACTGAGACTTCGAAATCTGTCTGTCTGTCTGTCTTCAGGCTGTATCTCAAAAACCGCTACAGCTAAACTTCTGAAATTTTCACAGATTGATTATTTCTGTTGCCGCTTTAATAAAAAATACTAAAAATAAAATAAATTTAATATTTAATTTCGCATACAACAAACGTATTTTTTTGGCCTTTTTTTCTTGTAGTCAATAAAGGCACCAGGTAGGCACTTGAACTTTGCACTAAATCCTTAATTTTATTTGTACTTTAATAATTAATAATAAAATAAAAATATATTTAACAAACATAATTTTTGCTTACTTTCGCTCTATAGCGGTACTGTTAAGGGGCCGGGTTACCCTCGAAATTCTCATACAAACGTAATACCAAAATCATTTTGTCATACGAAAATATTTAACATGTTTGAGTTATTTTTCAGCTTAAAATAGTAATTACCTAGGTTCCTGAACAAAAATTAACTTCAAAATATTTACACACTAAAAAATATAAGCGATTACATTTCATAAATTTTTACGCCATTGTCGACATACTTTTCGCACACTTGTTTTATATTAAAAACTCATCGAATCGTAATGTATTTTTCCTGGTACCTCAGCTTATATTGTGTAGTTACAGAGTGTCTTCAAAAGAATGGCAATATAATAAATTTTCATTCATCATTTTTGGTATTCGTAAACGCAACGAAATTTCTCTATAATTTCCAACATGGTATCGTGCCGATCCGCTCACACGACAGAGCGCGGCAACGGGGCGGGAGGCGCGGGAGGCGCGGGAGGCGCAGGCCGGGCGGCGGAGTGGCGGTACACGTGACAATAATTCATTCAAGGCATTCATTATTCAAGTACAATATTCCCTCAAGCTCCAAGCGGTCGCATGCGACCGCGCGCGCGATAACAGTAGATTTCCAAGAATCCGCGATCGAGAGAATGTTATTGTTGTTGAATGTTGATTTTGATAGTTTTTTGTGATACTTGAAGACAATTGCTTGAACAAAATAAAATTATTTTGATTTGTGGTGCTTAAACTTTTGATAATAATTAATAATGGATACCGAAAGGTGGGATGTATGATGTATCACACAGTAGTTTAAAATAAATAATAATTATGAATATCATAAATCATAATATAATTATTTTCTTATATACTGTATTTTGTAAATAACGCTTAGGAATATTAGCGATAGTCATAATATTATAATATGGTTATACAATATACATTGATATTATGTATAATTAATTTCGTTAGTCTCGCTAAAACTCGAGAACTCCTGAACAGACTTGCTAATTTCTGTCTTGAAATAAAGTAAAATATAAAAGTGAACTTGTATTCTAAGTTTGTATACCTATGTTTGTATATTTTATTTTAGTTTGTATTTTTAGTAATTATTTCCTGATGTCAGTTTTATTCAATTAAATAATATAAATACTTAATTAAATAATATTATTATAAAGCGGAAGAGTTTGTTTGTTTGTTTGAACGCGCTAATCTCAGGAACTACTGGTCCGATTTGAAAAATTATTTCAGTGTTAGTCCATTTATCGAGAAAGGATACAGGCTATATTTTATCACGCTACGATTAATAGAAGCGAAGAAATAGAGGAAAATGTGAAAAAAACGGGGGAAATTATTTGAAAGGGCTTATCTTACGAACTACTAGAGCAATTTTTCTGTTATTTGGGTCAGATAAAAAGTAGACCACGTGAAGGGTTATGGGCAATTTTTTTGGACTAATTTGTCAGTGAAATATCTAATTTACGTGGGCGAATCCGCGCGGAACATCTAGTATAGCATATTTTCGACAGCGATTATTCCATACTAGCTGTTGCCCGCGACTTCGTTCGCATTATCATAGTAGATCACATCCCAAGTATTATTTTTTGTACAAAAATATTCAATGTACAGAATTGATATATATATATATATATATATATATATATATATATATATATATATATATATATATATATATATATATATATATATATTCCGCACGGCTTCGCTTGCGTAATTTAGGAATTTCACGCAACCGTACATTTTTCCGCAAAAAATAGCCTATGTCCCTTCAAGTGGTCTATTCTTTATGTTTGCCAAATAACATAAAAATTGCTCCAGTAGATCTTAAGATAATAAGCAATTTCATATAATTTCCCCCGTTTTTCCACATTTTTCTCTATTTCTTCACTCCGATTAATTTTAGCGTTATAAAATATAGCCTATAGCCTTCCTCGATAAATGGGCTATCTAACACTGAACAGCAACAGCTAGTAATTAATAATGCTCTTTTGATTTTTAGGCTTCCGTAGCCAAATGGCAAAAAACAGAACCCTTATAGATTCATCATGTCTGTGTGTCTGTCTGTCCGTATGTCACAGCCACTTTTCTCCGAAACTATTAAAAAAAAAACCTTATAATTTCATAAAAATAAACCTTATTATTGCTGCGGATTGCGGAACCATTTATGGGCGAGTCCAACTCGCACTTGTCCGATTTTATTATTTTGAATGATAACAATGTGAGGGATATTTGGTGTAGCCTTTTTTCTGTTTTTGAAACTTTATTGTTACGTACTGTCTTTTAATAATTTTTAAATAAAAGCGTCGACCTCTGTGGCGCAGTGGTTGAGCGCATGGTAGCTCAAGCCGGGGGTCGCTGGTTCGAAATTCGAATCCCACCGACGGAACAAAACGTTTTCTTGGGTCATGACTCATGACTCATGAGTCATGACTCATGGACGTGTATTAAATATGTGTATAATAATATTGTAAAAACTAGATGACGCCCGCAACTCTGTTGCGCCAAAACTAGTTTATCGCGCGGAAACCGTGCATTTTTTCGGGATAAAAAGTATTATATGTCAAAGGACAAAGACTCGGGACCGCTTCAAAGTATCTCCATGCCAAATTTCAGCAAAATCGGTTCAGCGGTTTGGGCGTGAAGAGGTAATAAGTTAATAACAGACAGACAAACAGACACACTTTTTTATTAATTTTTTACAATTAGTATGAAAGTATGGATCTTAAATACGTTGAGTATAATAAAAAGGAAATCTATAATCTACATAATAATATATACTTATTATAAAACAAAGTCCCTTTTTTTCCCTCATGTCCCTTTGTTCCCTTTAATCTTTAAAACTACGCAACGGATTTTGATGATTCTTTCAGTGTTAGATAGCCCATTTATCGAGGAAGGCTATAGGCTATATTTTATCACGCTAAGACTAATAGGAGCGAAGAAATAGAGGAAAATGTGGAAAAAAACGGGCGAAATTATTTGATAGGGCTAACTTGAACGCGCTAATCTCAGGAACACTGGTCTGATTTGAAAAATTCTTTCAGTGTTAGATAGCCTATTTATTGAGGAAGGCTATAGAGTATAGGCTATATTTTATCACGCTAAGACTAATAGGAGTATGTGGATAAAACGTTGGAAATTATTTGAAACGGGGGAAAATTATCTCGCGAATTACTGAGCAATTTTTATGTTATTTGGCACAGATAAGAAGTAGATCATAGGCTATTGATTTTAATAATTTTTTCAGTGGCTATATATTTTATACCCGTGCGACGCCGGGGCGGGTCGCTAGTATAAATTATAATATATCCGGTATTATATGTCTGGTACTTGTAAGTTGTAACACAAGTCCTTAGTGTACTTAGCACGGGGCCAGGCTGACGTGGTGTGATTTGTGAAGAGTCCAATGTAGATATTATAGTAAGTATATTATTTTAATATATTATGTAGAATCTGTATTCTGTTCAGTTCAGTGACAATATCGACGACACTACGCCCGCGCCCGTATTCCTACTATTCCAATATATAAAAGAACCACAAAAACAATATTGTTAATGATTCATGAAACAGTAAAATATAATATTTCGCAAGTTCGCAACAAACGCACGGCTTGAATAACTTGATCAGAGTAAAATAATGAATGACGACGCACGCACACATATAATACGCTGCCGTGGAGGGCGTCTGGGGCTCGCGGGGCACGAGGTACCTCGCAATAGCGAGACAGCAACATATAAAACTTGTACTGGCGCGGTATCGAATTTGATTTTATCGAGCGCGTAACCCGAGCTCTTAAGAAGGTCTATGGTTTTGAATTAAGTATTGTCTATTATTCCTTCTGTATCCTAGCAACTGTGTTATTATGGTGATTGTCATCAGACTCGAAAATAAACTATTGTCGTAAGCAGAAATAAGTCCCTTTTAGTTGGGTTCTGTTGTGGCGTATAGGGCATAGTCAATCGTTGTACTATTCCTTCCTTCTTGAGAGTAGTTTGTACTTTCGCGTTGACAAACTCTCCGCCATTGTCACTCAGCAGTTCTTTAATAAAAACTCCAGATGCTTTGACTATTATATTTAGGCTTTAGCTACTTCTAGCAACTTATTGGGGGAACAAAAACTGGCAATCTAGCAACTATTGAACAATAATCTAGCTACTCGGCAAGACTAGCAGTTGGCAGCACTGGAGACCACTGTGACAATTGACAAATATATAAGTAATCTGTGCTGTGCGGTGTGCCACTGCCACTGTCTTCTGTGTACAAAAGTGCAACTGGCAACTGCCATTATTTAATTATTTCGCTACAATAAATCTCTAAAAAAGAATACAAGCGAAGAAATAAAACCGAAAATTGTATATTTATTTGCTCACTGTTCTAATTTTATAGTGATCTTATTGTATTCTGAAATTTGTGAGTCTATTTCTCTGGTGATCGTTACAATAACATGAAGCTTTGAATTGTGACGCTATGGTGTAGAAGACTGGACACTGAGCTGGGCTCGGTCTGTCGGAGAGCGATCGTGTGAGGTGTGAGGAGAGAAGAGAGCCAGCTGCCAGTGTGATGTCGAACGTGGAGAACGTGTGCCCGCAGGTGTTGCGCGGTGTGGGACGCGAGCTGCGGCGGCTGGCGGCGCATCCGCCCGCGGGCATCAAGCTGCTGCTGCGTGACGATGACTTCACCGACGTCGTGGCGCTTATCGAAGGCCCGGGTATGCTCCATACCTATTGTTAATTCTTATTTAGTAGGCCCGGGCTGTAAGCTCATACAGCAAAAGCATCATGTGTGTGCCGAAGTGGCTGCCTACTATTTATTGAGTTTTAACATAACACTTCCATCGTGGGTATCACAGACACAATAGATTTTCAATTGTTATGCGACAGCTGACTGCCGCTTGGGGATAAATGGGTTAAAATAATGGATAAATCTCCTTAGAAGTTGCCACACATGTTTCACCTATTCAATTTCCAATAGTCCAAAGACAACATCTATGTTTAGAATAATATGTCGTGTTTCTTTGAAAATCTATTGTCACTGGGATTCCCACATTCAAGGTAATAAAACAGAAATGTTTCTAATTTGGTATATTTGTATCGACATCACTAGACATCGGATTATATGCATGATAAATGGCCGAAATATGCACAGTAAAAAGTCAGTTATTATTAAAATTTATCAATTTTTTGAAGAGCTTCCCAGTGGTGCCATTAATAAAAGTGTCAATTTTATAACTTCATCAAATCCAGAATTTTCAATTTTTTATACAGCACCAATAATAATTTTCTACCAACATTTTCTGATTGCAATCTTAATGCTCATGGAAGGTTAAGGGTAAACCCTTGTATCATTGTTGTACCAACACCACAACAAGGAGCACCCCAGTTTTAGAGCTACTCACGGGGTTGCATTTGAATTACGCATTATACGGAGGGAGCGGGAGGGGTGGGGGAGGGGGGTAGACCTCCCCTGACCCCTCCTTAAAGTTAGGAAATCATAGTTACCATGAAAAAAAAAATATTTATTTTTTGAGGTTATGTTCAATAAAACAACCAAATTAGTGGACTTACGACCAAATTAGTATTTTTCGGGTGTGGGCAAACTCAGTTCTACAACTAATATTGAAAATATACAGCTCTGGTGCAGCAAAGGCAACCAAAAAGCGGGAGCGTCAATTATGATAAGTCGACGGAGCTGGGTGGTTATGGCTTGTGGCTTAGCCATCTAACCTAACCTAATCAAGTCGTATTGGGCCAGCACGGAGTAAAACATTGCTATTAATTACCTAAGAATTATATACTGTTCTTATACAATATACTAAATGATCAAATGAACTTACCAAGTGAAGTTTGATCATTATTAAATAAGTCGCTTCATTCGAAGATATATAATTAACCAAAAGTAGTATCATAACCGCGTTTTTTTAAAGACGTATGTGGGTACTTTGAAAAGTCACCCGCTCGCTCGCGGTCACTCAACATTCCCATTCCGGCGTGCTTCATTGTGTTTAGAGAGAAGTAATGCAAAAAATCTTTCTTTCTTTCTTTGGGTACTGCGGCAAACAGTTTCGTGCAGACTAGGTGGGAGGGAGATTATATCTTCGAATGAAGCGACTCATATAATAATAATCGAACTTCACGTGGTAAGTTCATTTGACCATTTAATCCCTCGATCGCGGAAAAACGAGACACAATAGATTTGTATTGTTATCGCGGCCGCATGCGGCCGCGTCGGGCTTGAAGGATTATAATGAATTTATATGTAATTATATATAAATTTGATGCCATTGTCCCTGGCAGTATCCTGGGCTCGGCGAAACAACATCTTGTTTTGCAGAGTTACATGCTGTTGAGATAAATCTTCTGCGGTGATCCCTGTACTATGTTGATTTGATCAGAGGTACTGCCTTTATTCAGGCGAACAGCTGAGATAAAATTATCTCTGAGTATTTGAGAAGTGAATTTTATGATGACGTTCCTTGGCCGAGAGTTAGTGGGATTAGAATGAGGCACCCTATGGATTTCGGAGACATCGCCAGTGCTAAGAGACATTTTTTTCTCCCATACACTTTATTTAAAATGATAATGATGACCGAGAGTGTTATAACGTAGTGAATGTGGTGTGTGGTGGTGTTGCAGCCGGAACGCCATACGCGGGCGGCGTGTTCCGAGTGCGGCTGGCGTTGGGGCGCGAGTTCCCGGCCGCGCCGCCGCGCGCCTACTTCCTCACCAAGATCTTCCACCCCAACGTGTCGGCCAGCGGCGAGGTGTGCGTCAACACGCTCAAGCGCGACTGGCGGCCCGAGCTGGGGCTGGAGCACGCGCTGCTGGCCGTCAAGTGCCTGCTCATCGCGCCCAACCCCGACTCCGCGCTCAACGCCGACGCCGCGGCGCTACTGCACGAGCGCTACGACGACTACGCGGCGCGCGCCCGCCTCTACACCGACATCCACGCGCGGCCCCAGTCCGCCCAGTCGCAGCAGGAGGCGGAGGGCGCGGAGGGCCGCATCCCGGAGGCGGACGCGGCCGAGGCGCCGGCCGGAGGTGACGCGGCGGAGGGCCCGCGCGCCAAGCGCGAGCGGCGGGGCGCGGGGGTGGGTGCCGGGGGCGCGGCGCGCGACCGCCGCCGCATCCTCAAACGCTTATGAGCGGCGCCCCGGCGACCGGTGAAGCGCCCGGCGCGGCGGCCCGCGCCCTCCACCTCCACCACGATATGTTCCACCGCACGAGTTTCACGACATAGGACTGTAAAAAAATGTTATTTAGATTTATTTGATAAGAATAAATTATGTGAATTTTAGTACTAATGTATTTTCAAGATGATGAAGATGGTGACTCTTCCTGTCTTTTACCGTAAATACAAGTTTTAGCTTTTAGTTCATGGAACTCGTACAATAAAGGTGTCTTCACTTGCATCAAATGGGGTAGTTCTGATTTTTTTGTATGTTGTATGTGATGAGGTGGTAATGTCAAATATAATTTTTCCACCTCGGAATCCTTCCGGAAAATTGTGAAATTCACGAGAAACCATTAAATTTTTGATCAGTTTTTGCCATTTTTTACCACCTAGAGGCTAGAGCCTGTTTAATGGTAGAAGTCACTAAGAATTGTTTTAAAGTAGACTAAATTTGCAACAAAATGAGAATAATTGGGTCTCGATAAACTGAATAGTTTCAAAGATACAGCTGTTCAAATGTTTGCAAAATTAAAAAAAAAAATAATCAAAATTTACTACGTCGTATGTAGAAGACATGGAAATGGCTGTGCTTACTATTAGCCGGTCAGCATCCACCTCTGCTTGTAGTGTTAGAATATTGTTCCTCTCCAGTTGCACCTTCAGCATGTTGATGAATCTAACCTTGTTCCTGTCATTCAATACGAACTTATCCTGAGCAACTGGAGCAATGGTTATCTCGTCAAAGATAACAGGGAGGACTTTGCTCCAACTCTATGGAGACGTTCAGAGCTTTTGGTGTATTTTTCTGAAGCGTCATGTGATACCCGTCGAAAACCACTATTATATTATAGTAGCCGTAGTGACTTTTCAAGTATTGGACATACCTGGCAAAGATTCTTAGACCATAATATAAGTAAAAACGATTATTTTGAGTTACTTACTTAATCTTAAAAGTTAGACACGTACTACCATGGACATTTTTTAGATCATTAAAGAGGAATAATTATTCCATACATATTTTTAGGGCATCTTGGACCTTTTTTGCAGTGCACGCAACGGAACGGAAAGATGAATAATTTTCACCGTTTTTTTTTCACATTTTCCTCTGTTTCATCACTCCTAAAAGTCACAGGTTGATGTTATTATAGCCTACAGCCTTTCTCGATAATTGGGCTATCTAACACTGAAAGAATTTTTCAAATCGGACCAGTAGTTCCTGAGTAATCTCAGGAACTCCGATTTGAAAAATTCTAAAAATTCGTTCAAACAAACAAACAAGCAATTAAACAAACAAACAAACAAACTCTTCAGCTTTATAATATTACTATAGATTAGCATAGATAATTTCATTTTATAAAATATTATAAATTATAATGCTTATTTTATAAGTCGTATTTCATATTGTCTACTCACCTCAGCAACTTTGAACAGCTGTAGCTAGGGAACTATCAGATTTTAATACCTAGACGAAATTGGTCTTGTTTTGTTGAAAAATATTTTGTCTTCTTTAATAACGTATATGAATTTATGCCGTCAAATCACACGTCAAATAGATCAATAATTGACCGCATTAACGAGAACTTGTAAAAACTCGAAAAAAAATTTTTTGTAAAATTTGCAAACATTTGAACAGCTATCTATATCTTTGAAACTATTCAGTTTATCAAGACCCAACTATTCTCATTTTGTTGAAAATTTAGTCTAATTTAAAACAACTCTTCGTGACTTCTACCATTAAACATGTCCTTGGTGGTAAAAAATGGCAACAACTGAAAACTGATCAAAAATTTAATGGTTTCTCATGAATTTCACAATGTTCCGGAAGGATTTCGAGGTGGAAAAATTATATTTGACATTACCACCCCATCACATACGACATATAAAAAATTCAGAACTAAACCATTTGATGCAAACCAAAATGTACCAATTCTATGAACTATTTAATCAGAAACCGCTATATATAGCTATCGCTTAGTAGTCACAATTATTATTATTATAAGTAGTTTATCTTTGTGGTGCTCTCTAAGTTATTTGACATTCGGTCACTGCAACTTTTTGCTGTCTCCGCTTTGAATAGAAAGAGGAATTACAATAATTCTTCAAACTTCTATTTTCTTCTGATTAATTTCGTTGAGGGTCCCAAACCAGTTTGACCATATTGTTCTTCGGGTACCCTGAGATCATATCAATTTTTTTGAGTCGGGAAATGCTTTTACGCATTCCCGGCAGCGTTGGGGAAGGACCACCGGGGTATGTGGGACTTGCTACGGCCCAAGAGATGGTAAGTGGCCGCAGTGAGCTGTACCCACTAAAACCCGACCGTGTTCCTAATTCCGCGCAGGACGGAGACGCGAGAGTCTATTAAGGTGCGTATCGACTTCGCGTAAGTGCGCAAAAAATGGCTCGCGAACCAAAACACAGATATGCCGTGGTCGAACAATGCTCGCGCGGCCGCCGCGCGAAATCGATACGCGCCTTTACACGTCTTCCGTGGCTTTCGTCCGCAGGGATAGATGCCTACAATAAATCCCGTCTTCTGTAATCTATTCTCTATCTCCGTCACATGATCCTTTCCCCTGTCCTGAGGGGACTGTTTTAAAATTTCGTGTGTAATATAGATCCAAATAAAATAGTCGTAGAAAATGTAACACCCATGTGTTAAATTTTCTATATTTCTATTATAATAATTAATAACATTCATTCACGCGGACGAAGTTGCGGGCAACAGCTAGTCCATTGAGCTAGCCAATTGAGTCCATAGCTAGTCAATTGAGTCCATTTCTTACGTTCTAATGGAGTCTAACTCTTATGAGAAGTAAATTACTAAATATTATTGTAAATGTAATATGTAAATTTGTAATACAAAGTATTTCCTATTACTTAAGAACCAGCGGTCGCCCGCGGCTCCGCCCGCGTGGATGTTGGAAACCGCTGCAAAAAGCCTACGACTCCATCGAACCTCCGAGGAGGATGCCCTCACGAAGAGGGTTGCCACATGAAGACCGGCTATACTCAAGAGCACAGTTTCATTCAACACTGGTACATACCAGGCCATCGCGCATGTCACTGCTGCAGGGACCAACCAAAATCTGTGGTGACGAATGCAAGTAGAGGGGTTCAGAGCAACGCCCCAGCTACCACTGCCATACTGCGTAGAAACGGACTCCCACCGCTGCAAAAAGCCTACCCAGGAAAGACTCGGTCAACAAAATGATTCCCAGGTCAATTCACAGACTCCGACACTAACATCGACGACGCAGTCATTTTATCACTGACCTTATAGGTACATGTATAATGGAGATCAGTGCATTTTATGCAGGCTGCACTGCACATATTGTATTCATCCCGCACGTGCACCTACGCCTTGGTGACGCCAACTACTTACATCTATTGAGGGAGCCCTAGAACATTTTTTTTTGTGGTTATGATTACTAACAAGCTAATTTTTTTGTGAGAAGCTATATTATTTATTTATTTAAATCAGGCATCTTGGTCCATATTATAATATATACCTTACTAGTGACCCGCCCCGGCGTCGCACGGGTATAAAATATATTAGGGCCACTGAAAAAATTATTAAAATCGATAGCCTATGATCCTTCACGTGGTCTACTTCTTATCTGTACCAAATAACATAAAAATTGCTCCAGAGTCCAGTAGTTCGCGAGATAATTTCCCCCGTTTTTTCCACATTATCCCACTAGTCTTAGCGTGATAAAATATACCCTATATTGCCTTCCTCAATATAATATGGGCTATCTAACACTGAAATAATTTTTCAAATCGGACCAGTAGTTCCTGAGATTAGGGCGTTCAAGTTAGCCCTTTCAAATAATTTTCCCCGTTTTTTCCACATTTTCCTCTATTTCTTCGTTCCTATTAGTCTTAGCGTGGTAAAATATATCCTATCTACCTAACACTGAAAGAATCATCAAAATCCGTTGCGTAGTAGTATAAAGATTAAAGGGATATGAGGGAAAAAAAGCGACTTTGTTTTATAATAAGTATAGATAGACTAACATACATAACATTTATACTAAAACTAACACTAAACACATATTGTCTGCGACGTGGGGCGTGACGTGTTCGGAAGTAGTCCTCGGAACCTCCTGTAGACGACTCCAATCGCACAGTGTTTCCTTTCCTTTCCTATATGATTTCTGCAACTTTTGTCCATACTGAAAAATACTTTGGTTTAGTATTTACACTACAATATTTTTATTTTTTGTGAATCGCGTCTCATACCAGAGATTTAGGAATTTCTAATTTTTATTCGCGCCTTAAAAAATTTAAAAGCAAAGTTTCATCAAATACTATTTTTTTTAAATAATCAGTTAAATAAAAAAAACATTTACAATTTATTTTTTTAAATAATTCGTCAAATAATAATCACTCAAGTAGTATCCGAGCAAGTTGATTGGTATCTCATTATCTGGTCTTTGCGACACAAGCTGCGCTTAGTGCAAAGGCCGCTGCAAACTGTATTTTTTTTATAAAAATCCTAGTCTTAAGTAAGTAAGTTGAAAGTTGATTAAAATAGTTGATTAAATAAAATACATAAAAAAAATACATAATAATAATAATAAATTTATAGTGTCGTTAATATTGTTAACGACTTCATCCTCCTCCATTTGGCACGAGAGGACAGCATTTTTGAAGACCAAGGTGATGAAGAATAAAATGTTTCATTATTTGACTGATTTATTATCTGAGTGATTATTACACATTTGACTAATTATTTAAATTTTTTAAATTGTAAATGTTTTTTATTTAACTGATTATTTAAGAAAAATAGTATTTGACGAAACTTTGCTCTTAAAATTTTTAAGGCGCGAATAAAAATTTGAAATTCCTAAATCTCTGGTATGAGACGCGATTCACAAAAAATAAAAATATTGTAGTGTAAATACTAAACCAAAGTATTTTTCAGTATGGACAAAAGGTGCAGAAATCATATAGGAAAGGAGAAAAAAAATAAAGTCTAAATATTTTAAAACATTAAAATCTCAGGAACTACTTGAATTGTAGGAATGAAATAAAGTACAAAATTTGTGTCTCTTAATGATTAATGTAATCAGCTGGGTAGCAAGTTTACAAACCCTCGTAAATAATTTAAATAAAATAATTTCGTTTTTAGGGAGTCAAAAAATAACCAATTTAAAAATTGTTTTTCTCAAAAACGAAGTAAAATGCGCACACGGGAGTTCTACTCTTGCATTTGAAATATAAGACGCCATCGACTCATTGCAACTTAATCATGTCCGATTTTGGGGATTTCTAAAACACTGTGAATCGGTCAGAACTCCTTCTCGAAGGTCGGTAGATGATGCGTCGGGACCCTCACCACAAAGGATCTAAAATTGACTGTAGCGGAACTCCAAACGCTCGACCCTGATGCTATCAGTATGCTGATCTCGTCCATTCTGTCGATGGCGTGCTGGATGAACGCCAGCAACTCATTCGCCACGAGCGCCATGGTGACGTGCAGCGGCAATTAGCCGCGCGATTCGCGATAATATTAATTAGTAATTAATATTAGCTGCGTGTGCATAACATGGAGCACAACGTCCTTTAGCTCGTGAAATGTACACATACGACATTTTGATAACATGAACATTTTAATTTTCGAAAAATCTCGAAAGTGGTAGCTAACAGTCAACAGAGATAGAATAGAAAGGTTAATTCATACTTTGACTTGACGGTCCTAAAATATGGATTGTTTTATTTGTAGGACAAGGTTACTCTTAAATCATATAATATAATGTAACTATTAACCTACTAATATACAAAAAAAATCAGTTGGTTAGGGGTTCCGTTTTAGGGTACAACCAAGCTTTGTTGATTACAGAACCCTAAAACGGTAATTTTTTCAATCTACAATCGGCTTCGAAGCACTGAATGCCGATCATTCCGATCGAGTGGCTTATTGCTAGGCCGAGCGCTCGGTAATGTTTGTGTACATACCGATTTATCGGCCGAGGGCACTATCTCGCCACCCTAGTCGGTAGGTGTGATCGTGCCTAGGTTGAGCGTGTTTATGACTCACAACATTACTTAAATATTTGTTTTCTTTTTTAAGCATGAAGTAGCAAAACGGCAGATTTTAGGTCGAAAGTTTTCATTTCAGGCATTCAATGAAACAAAATTAAATTACGTGAAAATGTATATTACAAAACGATAAAGTATAGACGAGATGTAAGCGAGGCTCGAATTGTACGACGAGGGTGTCGCACCGAGTGGCGTGCGGGCGCGCTCACGGCTCGGCCTTGTCGTGCAGCGGCAGCGCCTCGGGCAGGCGGGCGTCGGCGGGAGTGCGGGGGGCGGGGGGGCGGAGCGCGTACCGGTGCAGCAGCGTCGCCAGCGCCGACCCGCCCAGCGGACCCACCCAGTACACCTGCACACCATACACGATCGTTTTATTAGGTGCATTTATTTATTTATTTATTTAAAAAGGACACCTGCGGTACAACATGTAGGTACATACATTTAAACAATAATACGTCAACAAAAATAAATCATCACAATTTGTTTAATTGTTATGCTTTTGTTATTTTGTTAATAGCCACCATTTTAATGTTAAGAGTCCGGGTGTCATCGCAGTTCTCATACAAACGTAATATATAATTTAACGTAATACACATGACGCAGTCATCTGGTTTAATCTGCGATTCGATCGAATGACTAGCGCATTAATTGAATGACTAAAGGACAACTCGTCAAGAACGTTGTGTGAAACATGTAACGTTTAACGTCTTGACTGTTGTGAAACATGTAACGTTTAACGTCTTGACTAAAAGTCATATAGCGAAGTCGTTAAATGGGATGCTATATTTTTTTCAAGTAGCCGTTGACGGGGTAGCTATTCCGCTAGGTATATTAATTTTATGTGTAAAACACGTTATAAATGTCCTGTCATTGACTAATCAAAAATTTGCGGTACTACGGAACCCTATATTGCGCGTGGCCCGACATGCACTTGGCCGGTTTTTATCTATCTAGCCCCTTTCGCAACTCGTGAAAGGTTACAAAAGTTGCTTACATAGATTACTTATTACCTACAAGATTTTAAACAAGCAAGGACTAAAACATTCAGCCGAGTAAAAATCTGAAGCTTTATATTTTAAAATGTTATGACAGGCTTACCGTACCTTTCGATCATCAGAGCTTTATGCGTGTTCTTTTAATGTTAATGTACCCCACATTAATTAATGTCGATTCCAAAACCAAGTTCGTTAACCGATTTCCAAAAAACAAGGAGGTTATATGTTCGGCTGTGGATATATTTTTATTTATTTTTGTATGTTCAACGATTACTCCGCCGTTTGTGAACCGATTTTCGAAATTTTTGTTTTGTTGTATTATATTTCACTCCAATTTGGTACCATGTTCACAAAAGTGGTGACCTGATGATGGGATCCATGAGTAATCGAGGGAACTCCTCGAAATTTATATGGAAGCATATGGTGATTTTGGTTTTATGAGAAGCATCCTAAGCATATGCTACCAAAATGCAAGATTTTGCACCGAGGTATACTATGGTTCCGAAGATACTAAGAGACCTCCGGATTCCTTATAGATACAAGTTTGGGAGTTTAGGCGCTGTTTTAAGAACTGAAAGCATATGCTACTATGCAAATTACATTCATCATCATCATCATCATCATTACCACGTCAGGGTCACCAATGTCACCAAATTCAACCTTATCTCCAGAGCATAAGGCACACATTTGACATTACTCCTGAGAAGTTAAAGTTGCTTCGATAATGTAACATTCTGTTTCACTTCGCCGATATATTCTGGAAAACAACCTAATTTCAACCTTTTGCATTGCGAGCGTTCATAGTACAATAACGCATCGCATCGCATATCTGCCAGGGCTGTCAAGCGAGCGGCGCGGCGGCGCGGGCGCGGGCCGGGTACTACATGCGTTGCGTGTGCGACAAGTCTAGCGAGTGCCAGCCTATTGAAACTAGTCCGGTGACCGGCTACTTCGCACGTCACACGTGTTCACTTCGATTTTTTTAAATGTATTATTTAAAAATATCTGCAGGCTGCAGCTGATATTATAATATTTTGTAAGTGTGACTGTAATATGTAAGATACGTAGAATAATATACAGGTGTATTATTCTACGTATAGTACGCGTTTGCTTACTAGGTAACTAAAAAGAGTGAAATTATTATTTTTAACAAAAAATTAAAACCGACTTCAAAGGTGAAACAATAACTCCTTATAATATGAACTAAAAAGTATTAAATAATTATTCCTGTCTAATAGTGCCTTTTTCCGAATTCGGCTAGAACGCAACTATTTCTGTACTCAATCTTCATAATTTTAAGTCGGTGTCAGTTCCAAAAGTTTCAAATATTCTGTCAGAGAACTGAAGATTTATCTGGTACCGACTTCAAAATTATGAAGATGAGTTTTAGCCGAATTCGGAAAAAGGCACTATTAGATAGGAATAATTATTTAATACTTTTTAGTTCATATTATAAGGATGTTATTATTGTTTTACCTTGGAAGTCGGTTTTAATTTTTTGTTAAAAATAATAATTAATCAGACAGACGTAGGACAGATCCGATGATAGAAAATAACTTTTTCAACGCATAGAATTAGAGCGTTTCAACGCACCAACTAAGAAATCTGGTTTTATACCACGATAACTAGAGACATGTGGGAAAACTACGTAACGTACGTAAGCTTAATCTGACACGCTAGAGTATGTCGCGAAATCACCTCTCGGCCTCCCCTACTATAAAACACATCAGCCGAATAATTATGTAGACATCTACATAATTATTCAGCTGATGTGTGTAGGATTCGAGTTTAATGTTGCACCAAAAGGTAATAATAATAAAAGTATAAAGATAATTTACAAAACTGTTTCCTAAATAAAATAAAATAAAAAATTTATGTATAAAGTGCATCGTATTCACCCAGTGGTCGGAGTTGAAGTGCTGCAGCAGCGCGGGCGCGAAGCTGCGCGCCGGGTTGAGGCTGGCGCCGGTCATCTCACCCTGAAAACATTCAAATACCATTTCATTGCACGACCTACCGCCTACGACTACTTACCTATAATATGCTAACGACAGCCCCATGAGGCCTCAGTCATCGATCCAATATTAAACACGGGACTTGATATCGTGTAATTAACTATAATATTTTACTGAGGTAAACAACTAAGGTCTTTAAATCGATAGATGGCGCTTTTAAGCTCTAATAGCAAAATAGCATTTGTTTGGCCTTATATTATTATTAATTATCTGATTCAATCTGATAGCTAGCGTCGACCGCTCCGCATGCTGCGACTGGCGACGTTGCCACTTATTTGCACGTCTTTATATGCTTCGTCACTCAATCAGTCGCTGATTTTAGTGATATTATCCTCAGATAATATTGAACATTTTTAGGGTTCCGTAGCCAAAATGGCAAAAAACGGAACCCTTATAGATTCGTCATGTCTGTCTGTCTGTCTGTCCGTCCGTCCGTCCGTATGTCACATTTTTGATACAAAAATGGAAAAATTATTAAAAATTTTAGGGGCCCTCATAGGTACAACTGAAACAAAATTTTTTTTTCATCTGGCCTATGCGTGTGGGGTATCTATGGATAGGTCTTTAAAAATCATATTGAGGTTTCTAATATCATTTTTTTCTAACCTGAATAGTTTGCGAGAGAGACTCTTCCAAAGTGGCAAAATGTGCCCCCCCCCCCTCTAACATCTAAGTAGGGACATGATAATTCTAAAAAAAATATATGATGTACATTACTATAAAAACTACCAACGGTTTGAACGAGATCTAGCCATACTGTTTTTTTTATACGTCATAAATGATAAACCTTAATTTAACTTTCATTATATCAAAATTTTTTGGGTTTTTATTTTTGGATATTTTCTTAAATCTTCATAGAATTTAAGAAAAACACCACCTAGCGGCGACGTAGAGAGACCAGACGTAGCCATATTGGTAACGTCACTGGCCACGTCGCCATGGCGTCCCGGTGAGGTATGGCTCTTAGCCTACGAATAATAAAAACTAAGGAAGAGTAGAGATAAACTACGATAACATGGAGCGCCCCTCTAAATTACTGTTTCAATGTGTGTAGTCACTTCCTTATTAAAGAGTTTGTATGTAGTAAGTATTCAAATTTCAACCAATCAACCAGTACTCGTAATATTTCACTTAAGACCCGGGCGGTTACCCTCGAAATTCTCATACATACGTAATACCAAAATCATTTTGTCATCCGAAAATATTTAACATGTTTGAGTTATTTTTCAGCTTAAAATAGAGTAAAACACTAAAAAATATATACATAAATATTAAATTTACTACAAAATATTTCAACTCTAGAAAATATTTTTTAGTATTTAAATATTTTGTAGTAAATTTACTATTTATTTATATATATTTTTAGTGTTTTACTCTATTTTTTAGTGTTTAAATATTTAGTAGTAAATTTAGTAAAAAAAAATTTATACACAAAAAAAATTTTTTTAGTGTTTAAATATTTTGAAGTTAATTTTTGTTCAGGAACCTAGGTAATTACTATTTTAAGCTGAAAAATAACTCAAACATGTTAAATATTTTCGTATGACAAAATGATTTTGGTATTACGTATGTATGAGAATTTCGAGGGTAACCCGGGCTCTTAATGTCACTTATTAGTTATTACTTATTACCAAGATTTGTTGGTCGGCTAATCATAACTAGCCGACCGCGCAAGACAACGCACTTCAAACGTTTTGACAATGCACTTCAAACGTTTTGAAATTTGGAGAGGCACGCCATGTTATCGTAGTTTATCTCTGTGTCAAAAAATATGTTCCGATTCTACAACGGCTTTAATTCGCCAATTTGAATGTAGTGTTTCGTAGCTATATTGCCTTATTTTAGTGTGCGAAAAGGAACCAAATTCAAAACGATTTAGTTTTTATTATTCGTAGCTCTTAGCCTTAAATCTTGAAAAGTATCATCGACTACTATTACGCTTTTGGCGTACTATGGCGCTTTTGGCGCACTCGAATCGTTTTAAATCGTGCAGCTATCATATATTTTCTCTGTTAGTTCTACAATATTAGGTGGTCGCACTATGCTACTAGATAGATAATATAATATTACGCCGCAGGACGGCGGCTCACCCCGGCGTAGATGAGTCCGGCGACGGTGAGGCCGAGCTTGATGGGGGCGGCGGGGTCGCGCGCACCGGCGTCGTGCGCCGCCCACAGCCCGCAGCACAGCAGCACCAGCACGGCCGTCAGCAGCGCCTCCACCACCACCGCCGCCGCCGGGCTCACCGTGCCGGCCACCGTGCCGCATAAAGCCGCGCCGCCCGCCGCGTCGTTCGCCGCGAACGCCGCCGGCGCGAGCGCCATCAGCGCCGCGAAGCCGAGCGTGGCGCCCAGCAGCTGCGCCAGCACGTAGAGCGGCGCGGCGGCGGCGGGCAGGCGGCGGTCGAGTAGCGCGGCCAGCGTCACGGCGGGGTTCATGTGCGCGCCGGACGCCGCGCCGAACGCCTCCACGTTGGCGACGATGACGAGGCCGAACGCGAGCGCGGGGTGCGCCAGCGGCGGGGGCCGCCCGTCCTTAGGCAGCAGCGCCGCCGCGCCCAGGGCCATCAGCAGCGCCGTCGCGACGAGCTCGGCGAGCGCCGCGCGCCACCAGCGCCGCACCCACCCGCTAACCCCCTTAGCTGCCTCTGAAACGTTATTTTATTTTATTTGTATAATATGTATAATGTCATATCTGTGACGTCACGTTGCGGTTCAATCGGAGGACCGCCGCGAAGGGGCTAGAGATCGAACGTAGTAGAGTTATATACGTCGATATTGATATTGAAAAAGTTCTTAATACGATCGTCATCGACAAAGCGAACACTTCGAAACTGAAATGCTTCGCGCTCTCTACTGGACCGGGCGTTCAAAATTTTTATTCTTCGTAAGATAGTCCCGGTGCCGTTTACTCGTGGGGTCATTATATTCGGCAATATAATAATAGCCTTACATTGAGTTTACGAGTAAACGGCGGAAAGACTCGCCGAATAATTAAAATAATAATGACCGCTAAGGCGTCGCCATAATTTCCTGTCAATTAAATGTAAGTACGTCTCGGCTTAAACCTTACTTCCTGCGCCCGAAAAAGTAACAGCCGATTATAAGGTTGGTAATTAGTATTTAGTTGGAACTTGAACACCGACCGATTTATGTACAATCGGGCGCATACGCGTGCGGCGTGACATAAGTTCGTCGAAAACAAGCTCGTACAGTAGGAGTCCGGGTGTTCGACGTTCGTGTCACCGCGGCCGGACGAGTGACGAGAACGAGTCCGGCTCGATATATCAAGCCCGCGGGCGGCCGGTACTTCGAGATAGGGAAGTAGCAGCGCGAAGCGTCTGCCAAGATTTCTTTTAAATGTAGACGCATCATTTTAATAATATCTAGTGACAATCACAGTGCACCAATAAACGGGCCCACGTGCGAGCGAAACTCTCACGCGCGTGGGCTCGGCGGGCCTCCTCGTCGGCCGTCGGCGGCGCGGCGCGGGCTTCCGAAACCCAAAAATAAACAAAGTGTTTGTAAACAACTCATCGGACGCGACGGAATGGAGGGGGCCACGGGCGCCCCGGGGCCGGTGCCGACCGCGCCGGAGAGTACTGACCGTCGTTGGGCATGACGTGTGCGACTCGGAGTCCGCGGCGAGTGTAGTGTGGCGAGCGTCGCGGAGCGCGCACTGCGAGCTACTGCCGGCGCGCACGCCGCCGCCCGACCCGCGCGCCCCACGCGCCGCCCCAGCTTCGCACCCTCCTCGTGCGACGTTCACCCCGACTCGCCCGCCCCAGCCCGCCCGACCGGCCGCTCGTCCGGAAGGACCCCCCGGACCGTCCGGGGATCGCGGAGCTTTTCAAACGTTATCGCGGTCGCAGACGATTAGGTGACGCCGTGATGTCGCGCGGCGGTCCCGTGACCCGACTCGGCCGAAGGTTCGAGCGTGTAAATATTGACCGGGGCGGGGCGAAGACGTACACGGTAGGACTGATTGGTATTATCTCGGTAGCTTAGCCGACTGTTTGTCGCAGTGGCTGGTTCAATATTTGTGAAGCGCGATGACGAGTGGCAACTGACGAGGCGGACTACAGTCGCAATGATTATATTATTTGCTCGTGTATTTGATAGTAGACTTAGGTATAAAACTTAAAGATAGGCCAGGGACTAGGAACTCCATCGATAAATAGTCGCTTCGAGCTCCGAGAACGTGACGATTGCAAATTATTTTTCCCCAAAAACTAGGATATTCGGTATCCGAGCTTGGGTAATTTGTGCAATAACGGTAAACCGGTGTAATCTCATAATGACCGGTCTGTCGGGTCGGTGGACGGGCCGCGGGTCCGGTCCACCGCCGCCGGCGTTGCGACACCACACCGTCCACACCAGACCGGACCGCCGCGAGGTCGCCGCCCAGTGGGGCCCAAGCATTTTAATTACACTGGCGTTCGCCGACCTTTCGCGTATGGTTCCGATAGTACTTACGAGCGATCGCTAAGAACTTAGTACACGCCGAGCTAGAGTTAGAGCCAGTCCACACTGGAGCTGGCGTGGTGCGGAGAGGCGGGGAGTGATGATGATGAAGGAGGCGTGTTCTGTTGAGGGTACCAATTTGGGATATACGTGGTGGCCACAAAGGAAGATCTTCCGATCGAGCGAGGTGTTATGCGCGGTCAGGCCGAAGCCCACGTGATATATATACCGACGCGCTCAGAAAACTTCGATAGCGCGATGCAGGAATGTTAGGCGAATTGTGGGTACCGCCACAGATTTAAGCCTTCTAAAGTCTATAATATATCTAATCTTTCAATGGCCGAATTTGCTGCTTTTGTCGAAACATCGAGCTAGGCAGGGAATGTCATGGGCCTAGCAGGCGCGGTCGCAGCCTGAAATTTTGGGGAGGAGGGGGGGGGGGGGGGAGGGTGTTACTCACTAGTCACTCCTAATATGTATATTTTTTTTTATCTGCGCCCTCGGACGGTTCTGGGTTGACAGTCGCAGCTGTCTAAGATTGGACGTACGGCGGTGGGATAGATAGAAATTTCCTTTTATTATTTGGCAAGATTTTGAAATTTTTCTATTTTACCTTAGATTTTGGGGGGGGGTCATGTCCCCTGTGGGCTGTGACTCCCCCCCCCCCCCCTTCGGACCGCGCCTGGGGCCTAGATAGGTTGGGAAGAGACAAAAGCTAAGAACTAATATTAGCTTTACTTAAGTAGGTATGGTTCGACCGGTTTATTTATATAAAGTCTAGACTCGTTAGCTTACTGCCAGCTACGGAAGTGATGGAAAGACGACGCGGACGTAGGTACTTACAATAAATACCCTCGGGTTACGACTGCTAATGGATTAGTGGACACTAAACAGCACGGCGGCCGGAGCGGGAGTAATTTGTGTTTGTGTTGCGGCGACAGAAGGCCGCGGACACACCTTCGTTGCCACTTCCGCCCAATCAATTTAGGGAAGTAATAACTCGCGTTGTAAACTAATAAAGCTGTAACTTATAGCGCTAACAGCGCGGGGCACCTGCTTAGTACTTCTGTAAAATGACAATAAGCACATCGGGACTCTTTATAGTGGCACGGTTTTAGTTATCGCATTATTACGTGCCTGACTACTAGCTGAGAGTTGAGACTCGTATGAATAACGATATAAGCGACCTCGGGCCTTCTCTACATCACTAGTTACTTAGTAGCTACCATGTAACGCTCTTGAAGCTCCAAGTTTATGTTTAGAGTGTCATTATTCCTTATTTATGAAAATTCTAAATTGACGGACTAATTTCCTTGTTGCTAAAACTAATTACAATTACTTAAAATTTTCTTCCAACAAGTGGGGACCAACCGCTTGAATCTGAATGAGTGTACCTGCTGCTGTATGCATTTTATCTTAAATGCTCAAAAGAAATTTAAAAGGCTACAAAGGTCACTCTTGACGAATTAAGGGTGCCTTCACATTAGGTCGCCAGTAGTGCGGTAGCAGCGCGACTTCTATACCGAAGAGAGTCGCGCTGCTGCCACACTACTGGCGACCTAATGTGAAGGCACCCTTAATTCGTCAAGAGTGACCTTTGTAGCCTTTTAAATTTCTTTTGAGCATTTAAGATAAAATGCATACAGCAGCAGGTACACTCATTCAGATTCAAGCGGGGGTTGAATACAAGTTTATAATAATATAGAGATCAACTACGATAACATGGCGCGCCCCTCCAAATGACTGTTTCAATGTGTGTAGTCACATGATTATGAAAGAGTTTGTATGTAGTAAGTATTCAACCGATCACAGTACACGTAATATTTCAGTTAATGTCACTTATTACCAAGATTTGTTGGTCAACTAATCATAACTAGCCTACCGCACAAGACAACGCACTTCAAACGTTTTGACAACGCACTTCAAACGTTTTGAATTTTGGAGGGGCGCGCCATGTTATCGTAGTTTATCTCTACTTAATGTCTTCTATCGTCGTAACATCGATGAATGTAAATGGAGCATCAACTCTACAAGGCGAGAGGCTTCTTCATTATATTATAATATTATTATATATTATAATATTTAAGTCGACATTTAAGTTACAATAATATAATTATTATCGCGGTCGCGGTGACGTCATCGGCTCGAATCCGTAAAACAAAATATGAAGTTCGGGCGCGGGGTTATCGCCGAGCTACTTTACTCCCAACTGGGACCTTACGTCGACGACATAAGGCCCATTCTAGCACAAACTCCGGGGCAGAGTGACTCCGAATAATCGCAGCCCAAACGATAGGTAGGTAGAGTTATGTAACCGAGTCCGGCCACCGATGACGCTGCAAGTAGCCGCGACCTCGCTCGCCGCCCGGAACAGGTTTGGGCGATGATGATGATGATGACACATGACACCGTCCACCGACGTGTTTGCCGCTCAGTTACAACTTACATGGCGGCGATGTCGGATGGCGGATAAGCGACGGGAGTGACGGGCCCACGTGGCGGCGGCGACCGGCGCGCGGCATGCGGAGGTCGTGGACGCTAGTCGGTCTTCGCTAATCTTATCACAGCCAGCGCCGCATATGATGGTACCGAGTACAGGATTCAGACGAGGAGCAGGTACAAGTTGAAGGTAGAGTGTGCGGGATAAAAGAGGGAGTGGCAGGTGTAAGCTACAGAACTATCGAACCTTTCCCAGAGGCGAGACTTGCCGACATGCACAGAATACGCCTGACATGTCTCAACAATTTATTTTCCGGACAGTTCGAGAAGCTCGGCGTTCATTTCTGATTATGTCCGTCCTTATTTACTCTGCGATAGCGCGGTGCCCGCTACAGTATTGTCTGCGATAACCCCTGAGTCCCGACTCCAACATAAGACGAGCACGAAGCGCTAGAATTTAAAAACAAATAGTTATCCTGCAATTATGTAACGATTTATTTATACTTCAAAGGTCAGCGGCCAAGAACCCAAGAGTCGAGATAAGCGCGCACACTAGCTCGCCGTTGATAACAGAGGGCCCAGATACGAATAGGTATAACTGCAGGAATCGTAGGAAATAGTTGTATGTATAAGTATACTGGATCGCGTGTGCTAAGCTAAGTATATTAACAAGGTGACGGATGCAAATGAGCAGCGACTAGCGAGTGGCACATTCCAATGATAATAATGAATGAATGCTAACGACAAGCCGGGTCCGCACCGGCCGTCGCCGTGGCCGCGTGGGTGCAGCGGACGCCGGCCGCCCCAATCAGGCAGGGAGAGATCTACTACCTCCATGGACCCTCCTTCTCCCTTCATTTTCGACATGCTCGTCATAACAGTTTAGCTGTTTTTGGGAGGAAAACTTCTACATTTTTCTGATTAAGTTGCAAGTCCCAAGAAATGGGCATTGCCGCATGTCACTCGAGAACCACCCGAACCATGGCTGCTCGGGAGCAGCAGCGATGGGCTGGCGGGCCCTCGACACCTACATAGTAGTCACTAGTCAGCACGGCGCGGGTACTCGGTACTCGGTAGAGTCAGTAAGACAGGTGGAGCGAGGTCGCCTTCGCGCCGCTCACAAATCACAGCCGACACGAAAATTATTATGTATTATTATTAAATAGGTTACACAACAATACGCCGTTTCTGAGGCACGTTGAATACCTAATTAATATTATAAATTAGTTACGACGGCCACTAAGTACTAGCAGTGGCATGTAGTAGTCACTCTCGTGTTTATCGTCTCGGTAATACCAAGGCACGCGGTATTATTATCGATTTCTTGCAGCTACCCACAATTTAAAGTATATCAAAATGCATTTACGATTAAAAACATTTAAATATTATAATGATCACGGCGGGCGAGCAGCGGCCACACACACATACGACATGAAACTGGTTTTACTAAGAATTTGCGATTTTTCGTTCGATGTGCATATAATTACTACCGGAATCATTGAAAATAATTACAGTATTACAATGAATTAAGATTAAACATCAGATAGTCACTAGCAGCCGGCCTTTTTCCCGGTTAGCGAGAACTCAGAGCTGCTCCTGCGCAGCAAACGCCGAGTTAATTGCGGAAACGTCATTCGGGGAATTTGGATGAGGACCGGATCTTAGGAACAATAATTGACAGCTACGTATTCGCAACTCTATCGAAAGATAATGAAAATTATGAGAGCTCCAATCATTCAACTTGATATACTAAAAGTTACGAATACGTATCTGTCGATTGTTCCTGCTTAGCACCTAAAACAAAGGTATATGCTATAATATAATAATATTATCTATGTACGCTTCACACCGCGTCAGTCTGGCCCCGTGCTAAGTACCTCAAGGACTTGTGTTACAGGTAATATATTGAATGCTTTTATACTACAAAATATATTTAAGATTTTTATTATATCATACACTTTTTGTTCCGTCGGCAGGATTCGAACCCGCGACCCCCGGCTTGAGCTGCCACACACTCTTAACCATTGAGCCACAGAGATCGTCAAATGCTATAATATAATATAATAAGATAGCTATTAGCTAGTGAATGTCGTACATCTATAAACGAGACTTTTTTTTGGCCATTGTAGACTGACGGCCTTATAACGGCGTCTCGTCAACTCTTGGCCCCAGCAGCTAGTTTGAGGTGAAATTACAGATTCGATTTATGCGATACCTACTGTACGCTATATCGATCTAGACTCTAGAGGCACGGTTGTGCCCCCGCCAAGTTGGTTTGCGATTCCTACAATTTGATGTCAATAACAGACTAATTAAACTTACAAAGTCTCAATTGAATTGCTCTAATACTTCAGATTTTATTGATATCTAAAATACACCGATTTCGCCCCTGACACACTGATGATCATCAAAATGTTCGACTACTTCCTGAAGTACTAGAAAGCTGAAAGGTATGTATAATCTAAGTACTTTAAATACAACCAAAAAAAAAAGACATAAACTAATAACTTTCGCCCCTATCCCCTAAAATGGGGATGGAAATTTATATGCGACTTTCACCAATTTTATGTATTAGGATTTAGGATATGAAAGTTTACACGGGACTGTACACACTAACTAATAAACCTATAAGTGCATACAAGAACCAACTTACAAAAAGAACTGAAATCCCACCAAATACATTTCATGTAAAATATTGCCAAGATGACCACATAAGGTTTGCCCAGTGAAAAAGATATAAGATCTCATGTAGAGCCATCCAAATATTCGCACCACCTCCACGACTGTAGCGAAACGGCGAAGCCATATATTTACTGATATTATGTAGAATTTGTTGAAGTTAGGGTTAGTAGACTTAGGCCGTGTAGATTCAGAAGCTTGGCTCTACATGAGATTTTATATCTTTTTCACTGGGCAAACCTTCTGTGGTCATCTTGGCAATATTTTACATGAAATGTTTTGGTGGGATTTTATTAGTATATAATATGGAAATTGCAGACAACGTCTATAATATTAATAATAGTTAAAACCATGATCACATTTTTACCCCTGATGGTATACGGGGTAAAAGTATCCTCACCCCAGTTCACGTGTCCCTTACGGTACGGTTGGCTTCTTCCGTGTTACCAATTAAAACACAGATTTTAACATTATGCCGACGTGGTAAATTCAACTGAGTATAAACAAATTTTGTAAAATCACATCCAATAAATGATTATAATAATTTAAAATTAAATCGTTGTGATAGAATGCGATGCTCATGAGTTTTGTAGACATTAACTACAGAGCTCTAAACATGGTCAACTAAAAAGAATATATAAAATACAAATTAAAGCCATTTAAATTTTTATATTGACACTAATTTATAAGTCGTCCCGATTTTAAAGTGTTCAACGTTTTTTATTATAAAATAAATATATACTTATGTATATTTAGGTTTGCATGTTATCACGTATGGGCCACGTATAACTTTAAGTAATTTTTATACGCTAAATCAGTGTTCCTCAAACTTTTTGTGTCTAACACACACAAATTAACCTTTAAGTACACGCGTTGTTTTGGGTAACGTTCCGTCACGCGTGGGGTCTAGAGGTACCCCAATATAAATATACGTATAAATTCAGAATGGTTTAATAATTTTTAAAACCCGTTTTAATTTATAAGAATATATATTATTTTATTTATGAAAAGCATTTATTAATAATAAACTAACCATCATTTAGACAGTAAACAACATTTTTATGAACTAACCAATCTCGTGCATAGAATTTGTAGTGCACATGTTTAATGTACTAAAATTCAACAAAAATGTCTACTTCTGACTAACTTATTGTTTTTTTCTCATAAAATAAGACTTAGAAATAAATAATCAAAATAAAAATTAACACTAAAATTTACAGAAAAATAATTGACAATCCTTGAAAATTATTCCTTGAGTAAGCTAGGTAAGTAATAAATAATTTTACTGAATGAGACTTGCAAATAGTTTTATAATAAGGCTTACGGGCAATAATAATTAGTTCTGGGATAATAATAGCATCTTCGCCTCATTTTTGGTGCATTAGGTCTAGCTACCTCTAACTCTTTCAAAATGTTTCCAAAAACTTTCAGAGACATTAAATTGCATAATATGATTTGAGCAATTTGATTTTCAGTTAATCGGCAACAAATTTTCCATTTATACATAGACAATTAAAAAAAACAAACGAATAAACACATAACCAATGTGAAAAAAGTACATACGTTAAATCACGGGTGGGGTCTGCAGGTATCCCCACATAAGCAAAAATGTAACTTCTCTTATTAGAGGAGCGACGGACTTTTACTCACTGAAAAACCTCGCGTTGCATTGAGATTAGCCGAAAACATGCGATCGTAACTTGCCAATTTAAAAAATATCGTCAAAAAACAGCGCGTGGGGTCTGCGTAGACCCCGCCCGTGACGTTAAAGGTTAATCAGCGTGTACAGGGGTGCTCCGAGGTCCCATCCCTTCGTCGATCGTTTTAAAATGTTCCCGTTTTTGGTTCTTATAAACTAGGAATGAATACACGACGACATTTTTTGAGGCACACCAACTACTCGCCACGGTACACCAGTGTGCCGCGGCACACCTTTTGCGGAACACTGCGTTAAATAATTTAAATACGTCGGAAATGACGGACAAAGACAAAACCTATGAAAACATTATTTTTTAGTATAAAATATTATAGATAATTATTCTAATAAAGTTATCTAGAACATTCATAACAAGGAAAACTATAACTTATAAATATACCTACAGACTATGCGAGTCACGTACATTATACATACACTACACTACTAGCGACAGCTGGAAAAAACGTTGCTTTGCCTTCGCGAGGTTAGAGGTCACGAGTTGTTCCCTTTGCTCAACAGATGGCGCTAGTTGGACGATTAAGGAATAGGAGCGAAAATAATTCTTACATGGTGTTCACTCGTGCAACGGTCGCGCCTCGGCACAACGCGCGGGTGTGTCGAGGGCGGCGCGGCGCGCGGGGAGAGAGGGGCACGCGGGGGGTCCCGCCCACACCACCCCGTACAGCACCGTCGCCGCCAGCGAGCCCAGCACAGGGCCCGCCCAGTACACCTGTATAACACCACCAAGTTAATATACATTGAACGGAATGCAGATCGAATGCAGTTACAATAAAAATTATACATATTATAAAACAAAGTCGCTTTTTTCCCTCATTTCCCTTTAATCTTTAAAACTACGCAACGGATTTTGATGATTCTTTCAGTGTTAGATAGCCCATTTATCGAGGTAGGCTATGGGCTATATTTTATCACGCTAAGACTAATAGGAGCGAAGAAATAGAGGAAAATGTGGAAAAAACTGGGAAAATTATTTGAAAGGGCTTATTTGAACGCACTAATCTCAGGAACTACTGATCCGATTTGAAAAATTCTTTCAGTGTTAGATAGTCCATTTATTGAGGAAGGCTATAGGCTATATTTTATCACGCTAAGACTAATAGGAGGATGTGGAAAAACCGGGGGAAATTATTTGAAAGGGCTTATCTCGCGAACTACTGGACTCTGGAGCAATTTTTATGTTATTTGGCACAGATAAGAAGTAGTTGCCATAGATAAACGCAAACTTTTCAGCATTGACTACTGAGATGATGATGAACTATAGCTGTGAACATTCTTAAAATTCTATCAAACTCAAAAAAACTCTGTCAGGATCAGTCCACCCGTTTTGATTTGACCCCGGACCGACACACAAACAGTGCTCCAAAAGTGATAGTGCGCATAGGAATTTTCGTCATCATTCGGTAAAGTTCGTTTTTCCCGAGCATCGGAGAAACCTTTTATTGCGCATGACCAAATAATGTAATGCCATGGCAACGCCAAATGTTTACGACTTGACCGTAACCAAATATAAACAACTTGTTGGTGAATGGTGGCGTTGCCATGGCACGACATGATTTGGACATGCGCAATAAAAGGTGTTGAGGCGCATGCGCCAAAAATAGAGACAATTGACGGACCGGCGGCAGCCACCGAGTACCGACTATAGGCATTAGGCATCCATTAGACGGTAGGTTTTGCTGTCAGTTTTACCGCAGTCATGACTGTGACCTACCATGTAAGAGCGTGACTGACGGTTGCATGAAGCTGATTTATGAAAATCTGGACATTTTGATTTTTGCTTCATGCAACCATCAATCACGAATTTTGAGTGAGTTTTGTCACATCTGACAAAATTGGATTTTTTTTTTAAACGTATACCTTTGGAAATTTTGGCTTTGACTGACATAAAACTGAAGAGAATTGAGTGACCGTCTAATACCATTCGTCAGTCCATCAGTCCTTACTGTTGGTGACTGATGGACTGACGGAATTGACTGACGCTTACATGCCCTTGTAATGGATGCCTTACGATACTTACTTCTATTTCCTTTGCAAAATGCAAGTGCATTGTTTGGGGCTCTTACGTTTCTAGATTCGGATGTTTTCGTGATTACGACAATTAGCGAAGATTTGTATGCGCATTATTAATTCGGGAGTACTTGTACACAGACAGACACGTCAATCTTATAATACTCTTCTTTTTTCGGGGGTAAAAAAATGGTCTAAACAAAATATTGAATACCACCGTACCCAGTGGCTGGCGAAGTTGCCGGTGAGCAGCGCGGGGCCGAAGCTGCGCGCCGGGTTCATGCTGGCGCCCGTCAGCTCGCCCTGCACAATGCACATGCTCATATTGTTAATTGTAGTATTCATTAAGAACGTCATAAAATAATAACAACAATAACAACATGTAACACAGTAGCAACTAGACCTTAGTGTAAAAAAAAACTAGGCGAGGCCCGCAACTCCGCTAAAACCGTACATTTTTCAGCAACAAAAGCTATTCTATATCCTATCCTGGGTCTAAAAGTACCTGGCTACCTGCATATCCGTCGTAACCAGTTTAGCCGTTTAAGTGTGGAAAGGTAATAGACAGACGCAGTTTCGTATGTATACCTCTAATATAAGTAAGGAAGTGTGTGTAATGTGTATGTACTGACGGCGGCGAGGGCGAGCGCGGCGACGGCGACGCCGAGCCGCAGCGGCCACGAGTCCTGGTGTGCGGCGCGGCGCGCGTCCCACGCCGCGAGGTTCGCCAGCACCAGGCAGCCCGCACACACGCCCTCCGCGCACACCGCCTACACACACCACACACACACACACTACATACATATCAACACGCTCGAAAAGACCAACGATCGTTATTCGTTACTTATTAAACGTGCGGTGAGGGCATTGCGTAGTGCGTAGCCGTAACCGTTTGTATATTTGTTGTGTATATAAATATTGTTAGAATATGTATAATGTACAGCTCGACAAGGCTGTTTATGAACGTGGCGAGAAAAGGAACTAACACATCTATCATACAAAAACGTCATTTTTGACAGTTCTCCTTTACCAGCAGCGTTCATTGTCACCGGCTACACGGTCAATTTTTCATCAATCTGATCCATCAATCTGGTGTCAATCTGATTGACGAAATATTGATGGTTATAAAAAGTTTGATGGATCAGATTGTTGAAAAATTGATCGTGTAGCCGGTGACATTGACATCATTGACATATTCATTTAAAGCCTTGTCGAATTGTAGTGCTAAGTTCCTTCTTATTTTTTGTCTTTTATAAGCTTTGGATGTGTTTTATCCCTTATGTCTTAAAAAAATGTTTTTATTATTATTATTTATTATATTATTACTAGCTGTCCCGGCAAACGTTGCTTTGCCATATTATTTTATTGCCATAATATATTTGCCATATTATTTTATTGAAGTGATTAAATAAGTATGTCACCATGGCAACGTCCATCGCTATCCCGTCGCACAAACAATGGTCGCCGTCAGTCTCAGGTTGTAATAATTTACTATTATTTATTCAACAAATGCACTTATCAATATATAAAGTACCGAGTAGCAGATTCTCAGACCTACTGAATATGCATATAAAATTTGGTGAAAATCAGTAAAGCCGTTTCGGAGGAGTTCGTGGACGAACATTGTGACACGAGAATTTTATATATAAGAAGATAGGGATTGCAAAAAACGGATTTTTAAAAAATGTATATATTTGATCTCATTTGACTATGTTTAACTGTAGTAAACATATATTTTGTTCATTTTGACTGATTAATAAAATTAGTAGAAGCACAATGTTTATTCGTTCAAAAAAAAATTAATACAATAAACAATGTTGTTTAATATCGAAGACGTCTCTATTTAGTAAAAACTGATCCGTTTTATATTATTCTTTTATAAAATCCAGTAGAAAACATACTATAAATGAAATATTTAATAAAAACCATCTTCGGCATTTTCATTACATCATGCACTTGGGAGTGGTAAACAACAGGAATAGAGTTATAAAATTATATAATTGAAGTTAAATTCTAAAAGACCATATAACGTACTTTTCAAAAAACATGATATCTATGTAACTTCCTACAATAACATACTTTTTTTGGGTGTCGAAGTTTGAATGAGATTTTCTCAATATCACCTTTTACGACTTTCGAGTTTAAACATTTTTTAAAAAAATATTTTCCAGACTTACACGCATGTTTTTTACATGGTTCGATAGCCTATTAAATGTAGATTATGGGGATACTAATAACTCAATACCGACAATAAGGTCACTTCACGCTAAGACCAACCTGTACTTCATTCTGGCAATAAACGAATTATGAATTATGAAAAACAAAAAAAAAAAGATGCTACACAATACTTACATCTAAATTAATTTTATACTACGCAGAAGCTTATTTTTCATAATTTTACCAACTATTCGAAAAAACCGAAAATCCGGATTTTCAAAACTAAAAATCCCTATCCGGATTTTTCGGATTTCGAAGTATCCGGATTGCAATCCCTATAAGAAGATATACCTTATGGCTTATGCATAAGTAAAAATATAAAATAAAAAATATAAAAAAATAGAAGAGAATGCAAGGCTTAAAAGGCTAGCGACAAGATGAGCTTAGTTCACCTAGGTTTAGGATTTAGCTAGTGCATAATAGCTTATTGCGCGTGTCGACATTTCGTAAAAAGTTAGTTTAATTTAATTATGAAACATTTTCTTTATTTCATTACTAGATAACCCGTCTTGCTTTTCTCCTATAAATATCCCTGATCCTTCAACAAATATTGGAAGATAGTAAATTAGCCAAATCAGATCCGCTGTTCCAAGTTTTAGGTTAATTATTGCTATAGTTTGTGCGTTATAAGATGATATTGGTGACACTTCTCATATTCCTTGCTACGGATTTTTTTACAAGAAAACAAAAAATCAAACAATTTAATAAATTATATTCCATCTACAAAAACAAATGTTTCCTATAACTGTAAATGAATAAAAATGAAAAGTTGCTAAAAGCTAACTTATTAATATAAAATTATAAATATTAACATTGAAATAGGAGTATGAAATTATTGATACGAAAAAATTTGAAAAATGTCAGATGCATGAAACGGAACTTATGCCGATAGAGATTGACACTATTGAATCGAAATCAAATCGATAAAAAGGGCGGCCATCTTAAATCGAAGGCGCCACTCTGAAACGTCAGTACGAAATCGATAGTTTCGATTGCAGTGATTCGATATTTTTAAATTATCGATTAAAATTTTTGGGTAACTTCCCTACTATTGTCAATTATAATGTGTCACCCATATCATCTTAAAACGCACAAACTATAACTAGATTGAAAAGTCGTTTTCTCTCATATAGAAAATTGTGGCTGTAGGTATGAAGTTACCCGGGCGTCGGTGAGGTGCGGGGCGGGGAGCGTGCAGCAGGGCGGCAGCAGGGCGGGGCGGAGCAGCAGCAGCGCCGCCGCGCCGAGCGCCGCGCCCGCCAGCTGCGCGCACACCTCGAGCGCCGCGCGCGCCGCCGACTGCCGTCGCCGCAGCGCGGCCGCCAGCGTCACCGCCGGGTTGAGCTGCGCGCCCGACACGTGGCCCAGGCTGTGCACCAGCAGGGACACCTGCCACATCGCAATATCCTTCATTACTTACCGGTTACCACTAACTACATACAGATATGTATTATGTTTACACATATGAAATCCCACAGCTGACAGTTAAATACCAGAAGGATGTCTTCGCTGTGTTTTATTTCCTAGATACTACAGTAAGTCTTAAGACGACCTGTTTCATATCCTATTAAATCAGTGAACCAAACATTGGTTTGGTTCACTGATTATATTCGATCCAATAGAACATTTGACAGTAAAGAACTAAAAGCTTCAAAAAAAGACTGTTTCGGCTCACCTGAGAAACTAAATAATTTTTCAGAGAAATTTGACGACGCAATAGAAGATAAATAAATATTGAGCTAAGTACATGATAATATTTGTACCTATATACGAATATGTAAGTACCTACTGCACAAACTATTATTTACAAACATAATATTATATGCCATCAGAGCTACGTATGGTGCGAACTAGCGCGCCATAAATGTCGACTGTTGGTAGTTCACACATAAACAAGGCAACACGTATGTATGCAATGTATTTATAATAACACTGTAAACTATTATTTAGTCGCAGGTTAATTTTAATTTAATCTAACCTAAGCAAACAAAAAAAACCGGCCAAGTGCGTGTCGGGCCACGCGCAATATAGGGTTAGGAAAACTTCCTTTATACTTCGCCGAATACATTTTTTTTAGTTGATCGACTATTACTCAAAACTTATGAAGTCTTCTTAGTCGTGATAGTATACTCGTACACAGTCGGGTGGACGTGAAAAAAAATCCCCGCTTGATGTAGGGGAGGTACCATAAAAATATTTTTTGTCGTTAAGAGTGTGTATAATACGAGGGCGAACTGACCGTGGCGCCGGCGCCGGCCGCGCGCGCTGTGGGCTCGGCGGCGGCCTGCAGACACAGCAGCGTCACCAGCAGCGCGGTGCCTGCCAGCTCCGCCGCGCACGCCCGCGCCGTCTCGCCCCACCCCGCGCCGCCCCTCCTCGCGAGCCGCCCCTCGCCACCTACACAGTACACACATTAAACAGAAATATTATTACATAATAAAAGTTTAAAACAGCTCGTAGACAAGAAATAAATCACTCAATAAAAACAAAACTATTCTTTAAAATGACAATAAAAAAACTACTTAGATACTTACAACAGATAAGTTTTCGCGAGCATACATGCTCCGCTCCTCATCTACGTTGTCACTAATAATAATAATATAATAATATCTATGGACGCTTCACACGGTCCTTCTGTCCGGCCCCGTGGTAAGTACCTGAAGGACTTGTGTTACAGGTACCAGACAACGGAAATATATTTAATACTTTTATACTATACATATATTTACACTACAGAGACACTACTCTAAATACTACAGAGTAGTTCTCGATCATTGTTATAATACGGTGGGCAACAACAAAACGGTTCGTACTCACCGTCTTCCACTCCCTCACATTTAAGCACTACCGACGACATTTTCGCACCTAAACAATTATCACGATCCTATTTTGTCTCGCACAATAAATATAATTATTTTTGGATTTCAATTTGTCGCAGCCGGCGATTCTCGCAAGGAACTGACAACCAATGCAGTTTCCACCTGACGAGAACAAATAATATTATGTTATCATCCGACTATTAGCATTGGATTACTTCATTACGGCCGCTTACAGTTAATTACGAAGAATTTTGCCCGGTTATCTCTGATGAGAGTAAACCTCCGCGTGTATTGTTTAGGTAAGTACATATTAGATAAGCAGTCTGCGACAGACACGAGTGCGTCCTCGAGTAACGGAAGCGCAATAATTAATTATTATTGCAATTCAGTTTCCAATGCCAAGTGGCATTGAAAACTGAATTCTGAAACTGAAAGTCTGGTACTTGTAACACAAGTTTTTCAGGTACTTAGCACGGGGCCGGACTGACGTGGTGTGAAGCACATCAAGTATATTATACTAAAAAAATGCCAAGTGGCAAAGTGATAAGTCAAGGTCGGAGCGGAATCGTCGTTTGTAATAACGATCCTCGTCCGAAGTCAAAACTTAGCAATCGCTCAAACTCAAATATTTGAATTTAGACGTTAAAAAAATTGTATTGACGTCACATAAATTAAATTGAAAAAAGTAGTTTTACGGGTTACTATTTTGTATTTAGCTTCGGCTATAATTACGTGGTGAAAGCCGACGGTTTAGCCAAATATAATTGTATGGTCGAAGGTGACCGACACCGCTACTGCTGAAGCTCGGATCGGATCGCATCGATCGAATACAACCCACGCCGACTTGCACTAAAGATAGTGAATACTCGGTGGTCAAATAAGTCTTCTCGGGAATATTCGAAACACTCACCATTTTATTCGTCATAACATTATGTAACAGACAGCGGGAGGGCTTCGGGGCGACAAATGAAACACTATCGAGTAGAGAAGCAAGTATATAAGTGTATGTAAGTATCTAGTATTAGAGTCGCTGGAGGTGCGGCTGGGGCGGGGCGTGGGGCGGGGCGTGGGGCTGGGCGTGGGGCGGGGCGTGCAGCGCGGCGTCGAGGTCGCGGCGTCTGGCGGCGAGGCGGGCGTGCAAGTACCGCGCCGCGCCCTCGTCCGCCCACGCCCCCGCATACAGCGCCGACCGCCGCTCCTCCTCCGCCCCGCCCGACCCCGTCACACCGCCGCCCAGAGTCTGCGAACACGACACAACACGCTATTGTATTTTTTTAATTTAGCTAAAAAACGAGCCTAAAGTACCATTAGTTAATACAAAACTAAAAACAAAATGCACTGTGGTTAATTCGTAGCGTTAAGTCATAAGAACATAATATTGTGTTGTATTTTAACATTGAATTACTAATTTTTAATTTTCTTTCTCCGTAACAACCTTAATCTGATATTATTACAGACATATTAAAAAAAGAATTAGCGAAATCGATTCAAGGCGCGTTTTCCCAAACGCTACAGCAGAAAACGCGCACGTCTGAACGCGCCGTCTGCCGACCTCGAGATTAGCGCTTACACACACATATTTTAGTGTTTTAAATTTGAATATTATTTATAAAATAGGTATTTACACTGCTCTACGTTGAACCTATATACGATTATATAGGGTTATATTGCATCATTCCTCTTCGAAATTTAAGTTTAAAATGTAAACAAAAAAAATGACAGTGGAATCGTTTCAAACCACGGGGTCAAAATATAATCACTGCAAAACAATAAAAAATCTAGTAGCTTATTTAGGGCTCCCACACATAACGGAGAATTCGCATCGCATAGCAAATATCTGCGACAAAATTCATATTGAATGTAATCAAAATGACATTACGATGCGAATTCGCAGTTTTGTGTGGGAGCTCTTACATTAGTCTACGAAATGTATCTAATACAATATATATATATATATATATATATATATATATATATATATATATATATATATATATATATATATATATATATATATATATATATATTACTACAACAGCGACTATCGAGAAGGGGGGTCCCCTCACCTTGAGGTCGCGCGACTGCGAGAGCAGCCACTTCTGGACGAACTGCTGCGGGTCCTTGCTGAAGCTGAGGAAGAACTCGCGGTTCGTCTTCAGCTGGTTGATCGTGTCCACCTGCCGACCACACCACTATATTATACTGCCGTCAACCGGTGTAACTACACTGTTGTGAAACGGATGGCGGTTGGCGACTATCGCTTACCATCATCAAGTGATCCGCTTGCTAGTTTTTTGCTTAATTTCATAATAAAAAAATAGTTGTCTGTAAAGTCAGTTCACGGACGGTAGTTGGGCGTGACAACTACGAACTGAGCCGATCGCTCGAGCCGATCATGCCTCTATCTCGTTCTCTCGCTTTTGAAAACGGGGCAATGACGTAATCTTTTTCGTGCATGCAGCCCGTAGTGTCGAGTTACTAGACGTTGTCACGTCAAAAATGTATAATTACAATAATTTAATGAAAAAATGTAGTATCTAATTTGTCTCAAGGTCGCTGTAGGTCACGCGGGGATAGTTTGGGTTAAAATGAGTCGTGAATTACGTTATGAAATGTATAATTATAATAATTTAATGAAAAAATGTAGTATCTAATTTGTCTCAAGGTCGCTGTAGGTCACGCGGGGATAGTTTGGGTTAAAATGAGTCGTGAATTACGTTATGAAATCTATAATTATAATAATTTATAGTTTGTTCGTTCTAAGATGATATGGGTGACAGTTCTCATATTCCTTGCTACGGATTTTTTTTACAAGAAAACAAAAAAAAAACAGAATGTAATAAATTATATTCTATCTACAAAAATAAATGTTTCCTGTAATTGTAAATGAATATAAATGAAAAGTTGCTAATTGCTAACTTATTGATATAAAATTATAAATATTAACTTTGAAATAGGAGTATTAAATTATTGTTACGAAAATATTTGAAAAATGTCAGATGCATGAAACGGAACTTATGTCAATAGAGATTGACACAGTTGAATCGAAATCAAATCGATAAAAAAGTGCGGCCATCTTAAATCGCCGGCGTCACTCTGAAATCGATAATTTCGATTGCAATTCCTTTACGAGGTGATTCGATATTTTTAAATTATTCGATTAATTTTTTTAGGTAACTTCCCTACTATTGTCAATTATAATGTGTCACGAATATCATCATAAAACGAACAAACTATAATGAAAAAATGTAGTATCTAATTTGTCTCAAGGTCGCTCACGCGGGGATAGTTTGGGTTAAAATGAGTCGTGAATTACGTTATGAAATGTATAATTATAATAATTTAATGAAAAAATGTAGTATCTAATTTGTCTCAAGGTCGCTGTAGGTCACGCGGGGATAGTTTGGGTTAAAATGAGTCGTGAATTACGTTATGAAATGTATAATTATAATAATTTAATGAAAAAATGTAGTATCTAATTTGTCTCAAGGTCGCTGTAGGTCACGCGGGGATAGTTTGGGTTAAAATGAGTCGTGAATTACGTTATGAAATGTATAATTATAATAATTTAATGAAAAAATGTAGTATCTAATTTGTTGAGGCTCAAGGTTGCTGTAGGTCACGCGGGGATAGTTTGGATTAAAGTGAGTCATGGATTAAATATTATCGTGTTATCTCTAAATCTGGGAAGAGTGAAGACATATTAACTTTTCGACCAATGATTAGCTATTACATCCAGACAAAAACGAGTGAACTTATTATATTAAAGAGTTATTAAAAATTGAATTCGAAGTAATCATGCAAACTGTACACTTGTCAAGCGAGAAATCCTTTTATTCTAGAGCAGAACCAGTACTGAGCTTATTAATTATAGTCAGCGTAACATATTAGCAAAGAAAGTAGTATTTGAACAGTACCAAGTTATCAAAATCGATCCAGCAGTTTTTGCATGACAAAGGAAAATACAGTCTGTATCGTAATCCATACTTACTAATATTATAATTGCGAGAGTATGTCTGTCTGTCTGTTATCTCTTGACGCCCAAACCGCTCAACCGACTTTAGTTCAATTCGGTATGGATATACTTTGAGTCCTGCAGGGCTAGCATAACAACAGTAGAACGTGGGAAAGAATCGACATACTGACAGATTTTATCGACAAAATGGCGGATTTCCATTGTCTAACTGTCACTTTGTCCTAACTGTCACTTTGTCTATTCTTCCGTAGAAACAAACCGTTTCTATGGTGACCATGCTACGCCTGCTGGAGAAGGACATAGGATACTTTTTATCCTGGGAAATTTAAGGTTCCCGCGCGACAAGCAAATTTTGGCGCAATGGAGTTGCGGCCGTCATCTAGCAAGTAATAGTAGTTAGAGCGCTTCTTTGGTGGTAGTAGACCACGTCCGCTGTGTAATACGGTGCTGTGTATACTGTTCAAGTGGCAGGTACGTACAGTTTCATGTATTTTGGCATCGAGTCCCTGGATCTCCTGCTGGTTGGCGGTGCTCTGCAGGAAACTGTTCATCTGATTCTTGAGGGTGTCGTCAACCTGAAAAGTTATATTCCATAACAACTGTTGGGTTGAAACAAAAATGGAAGAATTCTGTAGTACTTATATACGTCCTATGAAGAGTGGCGCGACAGGTTACAATTGACAATCGTAGTAAATTATCTCGCGAAAATTATTCGATTTAAAAAATTATCAAAATTATTGTCACTTCAAGTTGCAAGCTCCTATTCATCGATTCGACATCGATTCGACATCGATTCAAACGGGTCAATGTCTATTTAATTTTCATTCAAAATATGTGGCATTGTTGTGTCATATTTTTGTATTTTTTATTGAAACTAACAAATATTACAATTTATTAATTAGTATTATTGTTCAAAATATTTAAAAAAACGCATACATAACAGATTATGTATTTGGAAATGTGTGTGTGCGTGTGAGCGCACCTCGACGTCGATGTCGTAGCAGGCGGTCTGCTTGGCGTCGTGCGGCGGCTCGACGGTAATGAGGTGGTTGATGACAATGGGGTCGGGGGCGTGCAGCAGGGCGCCGAGCCGCGCCGGCACCTCCGCCAGCTTCATGCGCGAGCACCCGAATATCTGCTCCAGGTACTTGTCACACACCACGTACTCGCGCTCGTGCGGGTCCTGACACACACACACACATCACGTTACTACATCGCTGGAACAATCAATGGTGATATAAATAACACATTTTTTTATTGAGAGATTGGCTCTCAAATTGTTTCTCTCACGGTTGTAAAATGGCAGCTGTAAGGTCTATGGTGTAGAGTCCAGAGCAGTAGCACGAGGAACACAAGTGAAAGGCTCGAGAGTGGTAGACCAACTGTTTATTGAACATATTAAATATAATATTCTAGACTCCGTTCACACGTCACATCTTACATACACAATAACAACTCGCACGCGTCAGCATTCACACACTTGGAAACAAGGTACAAAGTGCAGACCCCACAGCAGCTATTTGAGTTTTTTGCTGTCCGATACTTCTCACATAAATATCCTATGAGCATACAAATTACAAAAAGGTATCATTTGATAGCTAAACTTGTGGATTACGTATATATGTTACGCTCAAAGGCCGAAATCGCAGTGAGCGATTTCGGCCTTTGAGCGTAACATATACACTCAGCGTATATACCTGCAACTTGTGCGTCTTGACGTACTGCCACAGCGCGTTGACGATGACGGGGCGGGCCTGCGTGTGCACGCCCAGCAGCCGCGCCAGCCGTCCGTCCAGCTTGAACTGCAGCGGCTGGTAGTCCAGCAGCAGCAGGATCGTGCACCGCACGTTCTTGTACCCCGGCCGCTTCACCTGACCACACCATAACATCACATCTTACCGTTTACTCCAAAAATATGTAAAGAAAAAAAAAATGTATGCGCGATGACATGATAGTATTAGGAAGGTGTTGTGTGACCTGAAAGCCGTCAGTCTCCTGCGTGGTGAGCGTGCGGTGCCACTCCACCAGGTGGTTGTCGGGGCCGTACAGCTCCTTGTCTAGCTCGATCACCAGCGACTTGAAGAACGACGAGAACTTGCGCTTCACCTGCACGTTACACGTCCGTTACAGTAGCGATTTCAAAACTTATTGTCTACTGCCCACTTTGACAACAAATTGTCTTAGCGCCCCCATTGTTTCAATTTAAAATGCATCCTGATGACATAAATCACCCCCAAGCCTCTACACAACGCCCTTATTTTTTCTCTGGGTACTACACCTACGCTTTAGGCCTTCAGCACCCACAAGGGGGCGTTATCACTTATCACCCACTTTGGGAAAGACTGGGTTACACGGTCAATCTGGCATCAGTGCAGTCCATCGATCCGTGGGTCGGACGTTCAGTTTCGCGTCGATCTTTACCAGATTGATGGACTGAACTGATGAGAAACTGAACGTGTAACCTACGTCACACGAGCGCACCGTCAACACCGTCCATTGTGTACGACGACGACGACATTCGTTTAACGTGCGGGAACCATACATTTTCCACGACGAAAACTATGCTAATATAATTTCTCGCCACCCAGAGTAATTCGATTTTCCATATGACAACAGCAGCAGAACGACAGACACACTTCTTCTATACTTATTGTAAGACAAAGTCGCTTTTTTCCCTCATGTCCCTTTGTTCCTTTTAATCTTTAAAACTACGCAACAGATTTTGATGATTCTTTCAGTGTTAGATAGCCCATTTATCGAGGATGGTTATAGGCATATATTTTATCACGCTAAGACTAATAGCAGCGAAGAAATAGAGGAAAATGTGGAAAAAACGGGGAAAATTATTTGAAAGGGCTAACTTGAACGCGCTAATCTCAGGAACGACTGGTCCGATTTGAAAAATTCTTACAGTGTTAAATAGCTCATTTATTGAGAAAGGCTATAGGCTATATTTTATCACGCTAAGACTAATAGGAGAATGTGGGAAAAAACGGGGGAAATTATTTGAAAGGGCTTATCTCGCGAACTACTGGAGCAATTTTTATGTTATTTGGCACAGATAAGAAGTAGACCACGTGAAGGATCATAGGCTATCGATTTGAATAATTTTTTTAGTAGCTATATATTTTATACCCGTGCGACGCCGGGGCGGGTCGCTAGTTGTTTATAATATTAATAAGGTTACAACCAACACTTTGCTTGTTGGTGTAACCAATTAACCAGACTCAATCATTTAGCAACAGCTAGCTAAATGAGTAAACTGTTTATATGCCGAGCTTGTAAAGAGTATCTACAAATAGCTCTTTGTTAGTGTTCAATCCCTTGTAAAATGCATGAGTTTGAAACAATTTACTGTGCTGACCTTGTGCGGGTCATTCTTGGAGTCATCGAGCAGGCGGCCCTCCACGCGCAGCTCCCACGACGCCACCGCGCCGTCGCCCTGACCTGCAACACACAACACAAAGACCTCACTCACACTACTCGCCTTCATCCTATGATACTCGTTCTGTAGTGACTTAAAGTAGACAAAGAGGTAAGAGTAGAAAACATTACATCATTTCCAAAGTGAAATTGAATTAGGGGATAGACAACCTTGCATTTTTGTTAGCCTATCTGGAATTAAAAATATTACTCTCCCACCACTCGTTAAATAGGTAGGCAGCAGCAAAATAGCTCACCCGGATAGAAGGTATTAGATATGAAAATACGAAGTTTGCGCTTCTGCTTCATGGGCCGCTTGAGCGCCTCCTGTATGTCGAGGCGCTTGCGCATGATGGTGGCGTCCAGCTTGCGCTCGAATGCCAGCAGGTCCATGTAGGCCTGCGACTCCGGCACCAGGTCGCGCACCTTCTGCGGCAGGATCTTGTCCGCCAGACGCTTCTTGCGCTTGCCGCCCGCACCGCCGTATCCCTCCCTGTTGCATTGTACACATTTATTGGATAGGGTATATAACATGTATTTATAAACTAGCTGTTGCCCGCGACTTCGTCCGCGTGGACTTCGGTTTATAGTTGTTCCCGTACATCGATTGAATAGTTTACGTGCAAATCACAAAGTTACATTTTGTGGGAACCGTACATTTTTCTGCGACAAAATATATCCTATGTTCTTTCCCGGGACTCAAAGTATCTCTATACCAAATTTCAGCAAAATAGATTGAATAGCTTAGGCGAAAATCATAAAAGTTTATTGTGAGGGAACCGTACATTTTTTGGGACAAAATGTATCCCTTGTCCTTCGCGAGACTCAAAGTATCTCCATTCTGCATACCAAAATTCATCAAAATCGATTGAATAGTTTACGCGCAAATCATAAAAGTATATTGTGCGGTAACCGTACATTTTTCCGGGACAAAATGTATCCTATGTCCTTTTCCGGGACTCAAAGTTCATATATCTATACCAAATTTGGGCAAAATCGGTCCAGCTGTTTACGCGTGATGTCGTAACCAAGGGAAGTATATGGATTCATTTTTATTATTGATATACGTTCCGCGCGGATTCGCCCGCGTAAATTAGATATTTTACAGACAAATTAGTCCACTTAAAATAGCTTATAATCTTCACGTGCTCTACTTCCTATCTGACCCAAATAACAGAAAAATTGCTCTAGTAGTTCGTAAGATAAGCCTTCTTTCAAATAATTTCCCCCGTTTTTTGCACATTTTCCTCTATTTCTTAGCTCTTATTAGTCTTACCGTGATAAAATATAGCCTGTAGCCTGCCTCGATAAATGGGCTATCTAACACTGAAATAATTTTTCAAATCGGACCAGTATTTCCTGAGATTAGCGCGTTCAAATAATCCCTTTCAAATAATTTCCCCCGTTTTTTCCATATTTTCCTTTATTTCTTTGCTCCTATTAGTTTAATCGTGATAAAATATAGCCTATAGCCTTCCTCAATAAATGGGCTATCTAACACTGAAAGAATTTTTCAAATCGGACCAGTAGTTCCTGAAATTAGCGCGTTCAAATAAGCCCTTTCAAATAATTTCCCCCGTTTTTTCCCTATATATCTCTATTCCTTCGCTCCTATTAGGTTTAGCGTGATAAAATATAGTTTATAGCATTCCTCGATAAATGGGCTATGTAACACTAAAAGAATTTTTCAAATCGGACCAGTAGTTCCTGAGATTAGCGCGTTCAAATAAGCCCTTTTAAATAATTTCCCCCCGTTTTTCCACATTTTCCTCTATTTCTTCGCTCCTATTAGTCTTAGCGTGATAAAATATGGCCTATAGCCTTCCTCGATAAATGGACTATCGAACACTAAAAGAATTTTTCAAATCGGACCAGTAGTTCCTGAGATTAGCGCGTTCAAACAAACAAGCAAACTAACAAACTCTTCCGCTTTATAATATTAGTATAGATGTTAAATTCACGGTATCTAAAACAATCCTCTGAAATATATCCTGTCCTATGATAATCACTACACATAGTATTAAACAAAGTCGCTTTTTAGGGTTCCGTACCCAAAGGGTAAAAACGGGACCCTATGCATGAGACTTCGATGTCTGTCCGTCTGTCTGTCTCCAGGCTGTATCTCAAGAACCGCTATAGCTAGAGTTCTGAATTTTCACAGATTGTGTATTTCCGGTGCCGCTATAACAACAAATACTAAAATAAAAATAAAATTAATATTTAAGGGGGGCTCCCATACTACAAACGTGATTTTTTTGGCCTTTTTTGCTCGTAATCAATAATGATAACAGGGAGGCACTTGAAACTTTCACGAAGGCCTTAAATATAATTGTACTTTAATAATTAATAATAATATTTAAATAAAATAAAAAAATAAGGGGGGCTCCCATACAAAAACACAATTTTTGGCCTATTTTTGCTCTACAACGGTACGGAACCATGCGTGCGCGAGACCGACTCGCACTTGGCCGATTTTTTCCCCTATGTCCCTTTATTCCCTTTGATCTTTAAAACTGCGCAACGGATTTAGATGCGGTTTTCTTTAATAGATAGAGTGATTAAAGAGGAAGGTTTATAAGTATAATAACATTCATTAAATAGTGGAGAAATACTGTTACTTTTGGGGTTTCTAATGTGATGTCGTAAATAATTAATTTTTTTTCAGCTTACAATGCAAACGCAGGCTGAACCCTACGAGATTTATCAAAATAGTGTACTTAGTATTGTACACTATGAAAAATTCGCGATGGTATATTATGTCCATCTCTTATGGATATACCACAATAGCATTTTTTTGTCATTTACTTTTAACTTCAAATAATGGCTAATTTTCGAAGCGATTTTAACCAATACGGCAATAATCCTTATTCCATAAAATACTTTAAATACATTATTGATTTAATATAGATCGATATGGCTCTTTACAGCATATAATTTAAAATGAAACATTTAAATATTTTCGAAGATATTACAGATTTAAAAATTGCAGGACGTAGCTTTTGCGGCGGTACCGACCACGGGTAGTAATGAATATAATTCAAAACTAAAGAATCGATTTTAAGAATTTTTTCAGTTGAGTGACACAGGCTATATTTTATACCCGGGCTATGCGAAGCCGGGGCGGGTCGCTAGTATCTATTATATTTCACAAGGTACAGGAGTGTCTCAATGTGAAAATCCATCCATGCTCACCCGCCATAATGTCCGGGCTTGTGTTGCGGCGGCAGCGGCGCGCGCGCGTCGTTGGGTCGCTTGGCGGGCGGCGCGGGCTGTGCGGCGGGCGCGCGCGCGTACTGTGCGGGCGCGGGGGGCGGGGCGGCGGCGGGGGGCGCGTATCCCGGTCGAACGCCGCCCGTTGGAGGGGGAGTGAAGCCACTCCGCTGCTGAAATATAACAATGTTTCTCAGTAAACATTTCTTACAACATTCTTAAAAAATGCTTTTTTGTAAATTGTATTCCATACAAAATGAATATTAAAGTCTGGTGATTCTAATATGATTTGTGGTGTGTATTTATAGTATGGATTTTTATCTGTAATGAGGTTGTGTTTGATTGCGAGTATCTGGTGTATGATAGCTGCTACTTGATCGTGTCTATGCTTGTAGTCTGTTTGTGTTATGGATGAACAGGCGCCGGTGATATGTTGAATCGTTTCAGGTTGTCTGTGGCAGTGTCTGCAGTGGTCGCTCCCTGCTGTGTTATCCCGGATGATGTAATTTCTGTAATTTTTTGTGTCTATGACCTGGTCCTGAATTGCTATCATAAAGCCTTCGGTCTCTGGGAACAGCTCGCCTCTCTTTAACCACATGTTTGACGCTACTTTGTCAACATTGGTGCTGGTTAAATCCATACGATGGCAGCCGTGCATAGATTTCTGGGTCCATGCGTCAATTTTTTGTTGATTTGAAATTTTGTTGGTTTAGATTGATCGGCTAGCATGAGTGGTGTGTATGTCTGACTGGCATATGACGTTATGTATTGGGGATTCTTTAGAGCGGTTGTAAAAGTATGATCGGAGAAGTGTGACTTGTTTGTTGTGTAAATTAGTGATGTCTATCAGCCCTCTACCCCTTTCTATTTTAGGTAAGGTCAACCTCTGAACACAGGATCTTGGATGGTGTTTTCTATGTTTTGTTAGTGCCGTATTAATAGATGTTTGTAGAGATTTAAGGTCGGTTTTAGTCCACTTGATTATTCCAAATGAATATGTAAGAATTGGGATAGCAAAAGTGTTAACAGCTTTAATTGTATTTTTTGAGTTCAAGTGAGTATTGAGTATTTTATGGATTCTATTTTTAAATTTATCTCGTAATATTTTTTGGTGTCTTATGGTGTATTACCTGTGTTTGGTTATATCCCAGGTATTTATAACCCTCAGCTTGGTCTACTAGTCCTATTACCTCGTTATTGTTTAGTCGGTACGACGTTTTCTGTATTTTTCCTTTATTTACAGATTGGATCTTACACTTATCGACTCCGAATTCCACGCAAATATTATTTGAAAAATTTTGGGTGATGTCAGCTAAATAGTGTAGATCCTGAATGGAGTTAGCGAAAATTTTAATGTCATCCATGTACATGAGATGGGTAAGTCGGGCGTGCAATGAGTTGTGTTTAATTTTATATCCTATTTCGTTGGAGTTGAGTAAAGAAGATAATGGGTTGAGTGAAAGGCAGAACCATAAAGGGCTTAGAGCATCTCCTTGAAAAATACCTCTTCTGATAGAGATGACATCAGTCTACTTCAGTCTACATAGAACATATGAGAATAATGAAACTGAAGGTGATGAACTTGAGGAGGGATGATCATCTGCAGCAGCACTGGGCTGGGCAGACTGGCGCGACTCGTTAGAATACGAGGGGCAGCCCGAGCCCGAAGGCCCGGGGCGGGATTCTCCATTGCTTTTCGCTTCGGTACCCGCCTGGGGTATAAAACCTCAAAAAACCTCAAAATCTTCAAAGCACCTTTTTCATTGACATGTCACACAGGTGCGAACGTCATTGCTCTAAAAACAGAGTAGGGCGCTTAAATTAGTAATAATTTCTAATTAAAACGTAGGTATTTACTAACCTAATGCTCGTTACCCGCTCATAGTTACCGTCACCCACAATAATTTTCACAATGGACACTTACCTATGATAATGCTATTAGCTGGAGTAAACAATAAAACAAAGAGAATGTATTTTACTTTATCCAAACATTCATAAGCATATTATATGGGGCATATTAGATTATCATTTATATTCATCATTTAAATGATCATAATTATATTATATGATCCAATATAAATCAAGGAAGAAATGAATAAATCATCCAATATAAATGACTCAATGATCTAGGATCCAATTTATATGATAATGTAATATGTCCTTAACAAATACATCATACCATTTGGTGCAGTTAATCAAAAGTTATGATTCGAGAGTTGAAGTATGTTGTATGATGTATTTATCATTAAATAAAAACAAATTAATAAAATATATTTTTATTCATAAAAGAAGAATGTGGAATCTACGGTGCCTACCAACGGTTCGGGACTAACCCGGCGAGAAGAACCGGCGTAAGAAACTCGCAGCGCAAACATCTTTTACTAAAAAAATAGAAAATTACAATGGCTTACAGCTATGTAAGAAACATTACAATGTCAATAAACATAATCTAATACAATTTTAAAAAAGGTAATAGTTACTTACATAATTGTAAATCAAAAATGAGAATTAAAGTATGTAGAAGTAAACTAATATAATGTTTTAAAATGAACCCATTTACATGAATAATGTAATGTAATTCAGTGGTCACATTTTGCAGTGCATGTTTTAAGGGATAATACTTGAATAAAGAAGACAGCTGTATTAAGAAACAAAATCACAACACAAAGGGCTTCATAATAATTGTAAGATCAATAATAATTAATCAATAACATAATATATAATAACATGTTAATGAAGCCTTTAATAGTGTATGAATTAATACATAATAAACCTAATTCAGTAATTCACATTTTGCAGTATAGCAGCATAATGTGGGATATATTTGAAAAATACCACATAGTTCTAAAGAAAAGAAACAAATGGGCAGAAACACAAAGGGCTTAATTCCTTAGAATTATTATTGTTCAAAAAAAAATATATTATTCAATAAAATAATATTACATGTAAATAAAGCCTATTAAGTATAGTGTACACATAATTCAGTAATTCATATTTTTCAAAATGTAAACATGATCACACAAACATTTAAATCAGATTCATTTTTATTTACATAAAAGAAAAATACCTAATACTTATGCTTAAATCAGCGTTTCCCAACCTGTGGTCCGCGGACCCCTGGGGGTCCGCGAGTATATATATGGGAGTCTGCGGTGTCACCTCTGGACCATACATAATCCGATTTTTACTGTTGATTTTCTTAAAGGGGTCCTTAGGGTCCGTGGCTGAAAAAGGTTGGGAAACACTGGCTTAAATCATTCATCACACTCCTCAAAAAAAAGCTGGGAAGTTAATTCGTTCCACTGGCCATGATTTAGATGATGACAACAGATACATGCTGCTGGTGGAACATAGAATTCATAATTAAGTAACTAATAACTGTTCCTTTATATGTAAAGGTACCAGTAAACATTCCGTTTCAAAACAATTAACAAATATACAGTGATTAGATGTACTTGCCGCACGTTTGTACACAGAAGAGTTAATTTTTAAGCTTGTCGTGATTTGAGGAGTATGATAGTTTAACCGAGGGAGTGGAGGTGGCTGAGGTATATTGAGATCTGCACTTGATCCAGCATCTGTCAAAATACCTCTTAGTCCAGAGCGATTGGAGTCTTGTTCATTACGACGTTGCACTTCTCTTTGAGCTGACCTCCAGCAAGCACCACAAACTCTTTCTAATCTTGAGATCTAAAAAGTGATATGTAATATAGTAATATATTCATTGTATTGTTAAATCTTACAAATAATTGGGACAACAAATAATAATAATTTATGAAATTATTTGTGAATCCATGTTTATTAAGACACAATAATAATGCTTCGTTCAAACCTACGCGACCAAGTGACTGCAAAGAGAAAGCGTCAATACAAAACACACATTTGACAACTTCACGTAACTTGACGTTTCCGCTTTGCAGTCGCTTGGTTGCTTAGGTTTGAACAAAGCCTAAAAGCACTACCAGCAGTATCAAATGTTGGAGATTGAGAATGAAAAATATTAATAAGATATAATTAAATATAAACATAAAATATTACCAAATGCACCGGTACTAGTCTAATTATATTGTTTCTCTCTAGCCGTTCTTGTCGCACAGGATATGTTCTTCTAGCATGCACAATAGACCGGCCAAATGAAAAACATACTCTTCTATGACTAAAAGCAGGTAAAGACAACCTTCCTACACTGGTTTTATTCACTCTGTCTTCAAGGAGTGTCAAACACTCTGTACAGAGTACATGATCTGAAGTCAGCTGTAATAAAACAATAAATTAAATAGTGTTTGTAATACAGCAGTTTGTAATAGAAATAGCATCTATAATACTCTAAATTCTAAATAGTAATTGTGAAATCAAAGACTTAAGTCTATACTCTAAGCTTTTAATGTTTTTTGTAATGTTATATTTTCAGGTGTAGTTTAAAATGTTTCTTTGGAATGATAGAGATTTCTTTACAATTCTTAGAAAACCATTTGTCACGAAGCACATAGAAGGTGCCTACTTACTTCTTAGACTAATATAAGTACTTTACATATTCAGAATTTTATGGTCTGCTTACTTGAGTAGGATTATCCACGATTATAATAGGTTAAATATTGGAGTAGACACAGTTTTGATTACACATTACATGGGTAGTTGATACAATATCTGTCTCGCCAGGTCATCCAGACGGCACCACGACTCGCCATATTATCTGCAAATCAAATATATTACGCGGAAAAAGTTCACAAAATATAAACAAGCTTATTTACAAATAGAAACAAGTTCTGCTAAATATTTTGTGAAATTATTCTGAAAATAATAAAATGCGCAAGTTTTCACGTTTGACAAATGCCACAATGACAGATGTCAGCAAAGGGATGCAGTCGATAAATCGAAGAGATTTTGAGTCTTGTAGCAGTACTGAATCGATTTGATGTAATGGATTAGCTTAATTTTAGTGTAAATCTTACATACATATTATAGAAAAGGTTATACATGATATCATTATGTAATAATATGTATAATATACTTCTTCTTCTTCTTTGAATTATGGCGGCCTCAGTGAGTTGCCAATGTCAGAGTGCTTATTTTATTGTGGATTGTTCTGTACCAGTTGTCAAAATTGTTTGTAACCTTGTACGTTCTACTTCTTTGGTTTTTTTTTAGTTTTTGTTATTATTATACTTACTATTATTTTTTTTGTTATTATGTCTTGTGGTGTAATGGTCAAAAAATAGGAATAAAAGTTTATTTATTTATTTATTTATTAAAGCAAGTAATGTTTATAACTTTAGTTGAATGAATCGATATTGTTACAATATCGATTCTTTGATATTATGTTTCTAATAATGCACTACATCACTAACCAAACATGGAGGAAATCATATTATGTAATTTTTATTCCATAATTTATATTCACAGTTCAAATATTCGATTTCTGGTGTGGAATTACGTTAAAAAATTCGAAAAAGAATTACTATTATACTTTCATTTTGAAGCATGCGACAAATTGGTACCACCTTTGAGCATTCGCCTTTAGCTGTTGAGGATGATGATTATGATCGATTTTGAAGTGCATCTAAACTTGGAATTAGATTGGATTTCAACTCTTTTTTATGGCTAATAATTAGCCAATAGGAACTTGGCCCCATTTTTAACAGGTATGTTTTTGGTGGGATTTCAATACTTTTTTTCGAGAAATTGTGCGGTCTATTTTTATAGTGCCACACCCGCATGTATTGTTAATCTAAGTCATTCTGCGTTTCAAAGTAACTTTGCTAGCGCCATCTATTGAAAGTATTTTATAAACAATATTTTTGATAGATGACACTAGTGGTATTTGTTAACCTATCAATAGAAGCCAAATTTTTAAGGTAGCAGTATTTATTTATAAGCTATACAGTGTGCATTATACATGAAAATATTTTTAAGCCCTTCTCTCCTCCTCCCACGCGTATTCACTGTTACATAAGAAGTTTTTCCAAAAATTCGTAGATGAGCCAACTCACGCTTGACCGATTTCTAAAATTTCTAAATTTTTTGTTAATCTACATACAACACCCAACCTGTGTGCCAAATTTCATAGCGCTAGGACAATTGGAAGTGGCCTAGAGGTTTTGATTACCGGTCAGTGAGTCAGTGCCAAAATTAGCTATTTTTACAAGGACATATTTCAGGATCTAACAACACTATATCTATGAAATTTGGTATATTGCATAAGTACTAGTATATGATTACGTACGTTTAATTTTATCTTTGCAATAGTTACTGAGCTACAGGGGTTCAAAAGTGCATCTAAACTGTTCGTGTAAATAGTGCACGGCATGCGGGCGGCCTGCTGGAACTTGGCGGATCGTGCGCTTTGATGTTCCTTTATTTTATTTTTTAAGGTTTTAGTTTGTACTACATCATAGTTATATATGAGAAACCTGTTATTGGCTTTATTGTTTTTTAAATACTCTTTGTAAATTTTATAAGTATGTAAGGTTTTCACAATAAATAATAAAAAATAAAAAAACAACTTACATACAAATTGAGTAGTAACTAGAGTAGTTGTAGGAGTTAGAGTAACACTAAGTAATTATAAAAATTATTGTTACAAAGAAGTATGTTTCAAATATAAAAAATTTCAAAGGTGAGTACCTTTGAAATTTTCGGAATTCTGAGGCAATGTTTTGTGACGGTCGCCAGTTGCTGCCGCAGCACAGTCACAGTTCCAACCTAACCTACTTTTGGACTTTTTGGACTTTCTGGATTGTTTTAGTTGTTTGGTAGATATGGAGGCACTCCCTAGTAAGCAAGTAACACATAAACACCAGAAAACAGATGATCTTATCTCAAGGTTACGAAAATTTCAAATGTTTTCTCCCGGGGTGGAAGTGGCACGAGGAGGTTTTTCTGACCCAAAACATCCTTCCTCAACCCATGTGAGCACCAAAAAATTGGGGTAGGTTTGTGAACCTTGCCCACTGGCACTAATACACATATATTCTGTGACACCAATATGATTAGGAATGCAGCCTGGTACATTATCTATTGCCCTAATTCTTGCTATTACAAAATAATTAATCAGCAGTAAAAAATAAACAGGAAAAGTGAAAGATACCTTAAATTCTAGTCACATTATAGGACTTAGCATTAGCTATGTTCATACCTCAGTTCATACGATGCTATGACATTTCAAAATTAGTTACTTACTGGGAAGTTCGGTCCGGAATATGGTCTTGGGGGCATAGGCGAGCCTTGTGGCTGTGCTGGCCCCGGGTAGCGTTGCTGTGGAGGTATAGCTCCGGCAGGCGGTGCAGGGCTAGGCCCGCCAGACGGGAAACGTTGCGCCATCTTAAGCTGCACTTATTTCATACTTTTCAGTGTCACCGTATTAGGTTAGCACAGTTTTATTACGGCCAATATTACCTAAAACCACACTATAACATTTTACTTTTGTAATTTTCCAAACAAAATGTCTAACAAAATGACGTTTCTCGAGTTTGACACATGACAGGACGCTTAAATTTTTGAAGTGAAAAGCGGTAAAAAAAAGAAATCTTTAACGGCGTTGAGCACTTTTGTGGGATGGGTAAAAACTGTGAAACTCGCGTCAGATTTTCGCGTCAGATCGAAAAACCATACAAAACGCGTAAAGCGGAGAATTCACTACCGAGCCGCCCGCTACAGGCCGCCCGTCACGGGAAGGTCTGTCGCATGTCTGCTCGTCAATTCCTAGGTACGGGCACAGACATGCCCGCCGGCCCGTGCCCGCAGCCTGCCCGCGAGATCGCATTTTTCCCGCGCGGGCACGGGCAAGTCTGTACATGAATGGTCGCGACGGGCGGCCCGTCGTCATTTGCGCCTTAAAGCACTGAAGTGTACCTAAAATATTATTTTAAAACATAGTATTGTAAACAATACAAACATTGAACTTAAGAAAAACCAACAAAAACAATTTTGACATTCGTTTATTTCCATTTACCGGTCGCATCCTTGTTTGTGGAAAGTTATAAAAGCAAGGATTACATGAATACCGATCTACGTAAAGTCGCTTACAGCGAACTTATTGAAAAATCCAAAGAAATCAATGCCGATGCTGATCTAGCATCTGTTAAAAAGAATATCGAGTCCATGAGTCCACGACCGAGCTGCAGCCCTCTATCTATAATCTATTCGACTGACTAGTCTGTTCTGTGTGTGTTCAATAGGGGCAAGCAACAGACTTGTGCCAGACCGGGCGGCCCGCGGGCAGCCCGGTAGTTCACTACCCCGTTTAAGACCGTAAGACGATTGAGAGTAGTGTTGTAACATCGAAATTAAAATGAAATGATAATTAAAATTAAGCAATAATTAAAAATAAATAATAATTAAAATACGAATAATAATTATAATAATAAAGTTAAATATAGATTAAATAAAGTTAAATAATAATTTAAATTAAATGATAATTAAAATAAAGTAATAATTAAAATTACGTAATAATTAAATGATTAAAATTAAGTAATGATTAAAATTAAGTAATGGTTAAAATTAAGTAACGATTAAAATTAAGTAATGATTAAAATAAAGTAATAATTAAAATTAAGAAATGATTTAAATTAGGTAATGATTAAAATTAAGTAATGATTAAAATTAAGTAGTGATTAAAATTAAGTAATGATTAAAATTAAGTAATTATTAAAATTAAGTAATGGTTAAAATTAAGTAATGATTAAAATTAAGTAATGATTAAAATTAAGTACCTAATAATTGAAATTAAGTAATTATTAAAATTAAGTAATGGTTAAAATTAAGTAATGATTAAAATTAAGTAATGATTAAAATTAAGAAATGATTAAAATTAAGTAATGATTAAACAGGGCCGTCTCTAGCCCATGTGGCGCCCGTGTGCAAATATTATTACTCTAGCGCCCCCTAGCGCGCGGTCAAAATGAAATGGGTACAGACTACAGAGTACAAGTACAGTTTTTCCGGCCGCTTAAAGATGATCGAGGACCAGTGCCATTCCCAGTAAAATTTTCAGGTGGTGCGAAAACCTTTAGCCTTTAGTCCCCTAAGCAGCCTTAGCTCTCCGAAGTAGCCTTTAGTCCCCTAAGCAGCTTTAGCTCTCCGAAGCAGCCTTTAGTTCCCTAAGCAGCCTTAGCTCTCCGAGGTGGCCTTTAGTTCCCTAAACAGCCTTAACTCTCACTGTTTTCACTTCTGCCGGCACTCCCGGAGTGCAACCCGTCTTTTTTTTTAAGGCGAGATGTACGGTACCCATTGACCTCCATTAAACAAGTATATATATTTATTTATTTATTTATTTATTTATTTATTTATTTATTGGAAAACAAACAGCATTTTAATACAAGCAACTGTAAATAGTAAAGTAGCACATATGAGCCAATAAAGTTTTCACAGATAAGTATTTCAGTAACATGGATTAACAATTTGTGATACAAAAAGTTTATGCAACGGTTGACAATCAATAGTAATTATTATAAATAACAGGATGTTAAAGTTTCTTAAGGAAATTTCACACAATTTTATGCATTATTGTTTAAAACAAAAAATATGTACATTATAAGAAAACAACTATATTTCTTTGATTGTGGCAGCAAATTTTTTAAATTTTAAGTTGAATATATCAATTTCATTAAAATTAAGATTATGTTTTTCACACGCTCTCACAATAAAGCGATTCTTAGCATAGTTTGATCTACACACAGCTGTAGCAAATGTTGAGCTACTACGGGTACGAGACGGGCACCTAAATAGAATTTGACTTAGGAGGTATGGAGAATCTATCATGTTGTGGATAATTTTATATAAGAGTATTTCATCTTTTAAACCTCTTCGCTTATACAAGGACAATATTTTAGTTTTGTTAATATTTGTAAACTTGTATTGTAATCTTTTTAGAAATTTATTTTGTATCTTTTCTAACATATCAATATATTTAAAATAACAGGGATTCCAAATAGTTGACGCATACTCAAGCACTGATCTGACTAGCGAGTTATAAAGTATAGTGTATGTTGTTGGTTGTTTAAAATCGTTAGCCTGTCGAAACAAGAAACCAAGAATTTTGAATGATTTGTTACAAATACTACTTATATGATTTGCAAAAGTTAGTTCACGGTCCAGAATTAGTCCGAGATCTTTGACTTCATCGACACGCTTAAGAGTTTTACCAAACAGTGAATAGTTAAATAATGATGAATTCTTCTTCCTAGAAAAGGATATAGTTTGACATTTATCAACATTAAGATGTAATTTGTTTTTAGTACAATAATCACATAGGTCATCTAAATCTTTTTGCATGTTAATGCAGTCACTTATAGTGCGAATTATACAAAAATTTTTTTTGTCATCAGCATATAAAAGAACTCTTGAGTGCTTAAAGCAGCTTACCACGTCATTAATGAATATATTAAACATTAATGGGCCAAGATGAGATCCCTGGGGAACCCCCGAAGTGATAGGAACAAAATTAGAAGTGTGTCCTTTAATTGCAACAGCTTGGCTTCTATTACGCAAGTAGGATTCCATCCATCGCAAAAGATCACCATGTATACCGAAATAAGCCAGTTTTTTAATAAGTATTCTATGAGAAATTTTATCAAACGCCTTTGCGTAATCGGTATAAACGGCATCTACACGGTAACCCTTGTCCATGGCTGTACAGACGTAGTCAATAAATTCGTTGAGGTTAGATTCTGTTGATCTTCCACTAACAAAACCATGCTGGGAGAAGGTAAGGTGGGGTCTAATAAGGGGAAAGATTGAATCGTAAATAATTTTTTCAAAAAGCTTTGGTATAACAGATAATTTAGAAATTCCTCTATAGTTTTTACAGTTATGCTTATCACCACTTTTATGAATGGGGACAACTAGTGATCTTTTCCAGACATATGGTATCACTCCTTGCTTAAGGGACTTATTGAATATTATAGAAAGAGGAAGTGAAATTGATTCGCGGGTATTTTTAAGGAAACATGGAGGAATCATATCTGGCCCACAGCCCTTATTTACGTCTAGATTTTTCAAATATTTTTTAACACTAAAATCTGTTATTTCAACAATGTTTATGACATTTACATTATTAGGTTCAGGGACATGGAATTGTACGTCCTCAGAGTCACGCTCAAAAACCGACTGAAAAAAAGAATTAAACATGTTACATATTTGAGGACCATTGGAACTAACTTCATCATCCAGGTACATTGTGTCTGGCAGTCCACTTGCAGATCTTTTTGAATTAATAAATGTCCAAAAGGGCTTAGAACTAAATCGAATATTAGTTTCAATTTTTGATACATAAGTACTGTAGCAAATCTCTTCAAGAGATTTAGTCCAACGACGCAACTCGCAAAAATTTTCATAATCATAATTCCTTCCATATATTTTCCATTTTTTATGGGTCCTAATTTTTTTATTTAGCATTCTGATTAGTTGTTTCGAGTACCATATAGGATAGCGATTTGATCCTGACACGTTTCTCGATGGAACAAATGAATTAATAATATCATTAATTTTTGCATAAAAAATGTCTACTACTGAGTCTAAGTCTGCTCTCGATAAACAAGATTGCCAATCGATTTTAGCAATCTCCCTGTTAATGGTGTCGTAGTCGGCACTAAAAAAGCGTCTTACAATTCGTGAAGCCGGCTGCAAAGAATTACTGGTTAATTGAAAATTCAATGAGATATAAAAACTAGGATGATGACTGTCCTCTGGCAGACAGAGTGGTTCCGTACGCACAACTTCGCATTCACGACTAGAAATGACAAGATCTAAACATCTGTCATTCATATTTTTAATGCCATTATATTGGAACCAGCTATTGAACGACATAAATGCTATTAAATCGTTTACCATATTGCTATTTGTGGGATTTTGAAGGAGCAAAACATTTTTTTCAGTATTAGAAAAATTCCACATTGCATCTTTTATGTTAAAGTCACCCGCCAGTAGAAAAGAATCGTCTGTAAAGGAGGTCAGTGACGGTACCACAAATATTACTAGTAATCTGTGACGGTACCTATCAACTTTGTACCTACACAGTACATTTCTAACAGTTCGACAAGGCTAGATACTACGTATAGTTATTAGTACAGCTTGACAAGGCTATAAATGAACGTGGCGAAAAAAGGAACTAACGCTGCCATCTTCTTCTTCTTTTTTAATGGCTAGCTCAGTGAGTTTCCAATGTCAGAGCAACCAGGGTACAGGTGGGTTATTATGACCTCTTATTTCCAGCCAGTTTACGCCCGAAAACGGTACATTTGGGCGTAAACTGGCTGGAAATAAGAGATCATAATAACCCACCAGTAACGTGAATTATATATTTACAAATTGATTTACCTAAAACAAAAACAAGTGATAATAAAGACATCACAATCTAATATTGTTATCACAAATATATGCACACAAAATCTCGATAAAAGGAGTATTTACATAACTTAAAACCGTTTTAAAATCGATAGAGCGAGGAATGGATTTGGGGAGATGGTCATATAGGGATGATTGGTTCCTAGGACAGCAATAGAAAATGTGATCATACAAAAACGTCATTTTTGACAGTTCTCCTTTACGAGCAGCGACACCGCCCACCACCCACGCTCATTTAAAGCATTGTCGCACTGTAAAAAAATCAAGTAAAAGCTTCTTTATCTCAATGGCTTCTAGTTTCTACAGACGGATGGATCCGGTCCAGAGTGAAGATAGGCGTCGGTAGGCGTGGATGACATTGACAGCTGTCAAAATGGTTCGAAGCTATATTAACTCTGTACACTTTTGACAGTGATGGTCCACCTCACAGATCAAGGGGAGACATTGCTCCATAGATAAAGTAATAAAGTATAGATGTAATCTTAGCCCGTCATCGCGTGGCCATTTTGTGCTTATTTTCATACAAGTAGTGTGTGTTTATTTTCTTGAATATTTCTATTTGTCGATCATTTCGAAGCACATTAAAATATAGAAAAGAAAGTCATTTAGTTCATAATATCGATAAACTACAGTTCAAGTAATGAGAATCCGTAAACACACTTATAAAGCTATGCAATTTTGTAGACAAATTATTAATTGATGTGACATTTTTAGCACTAATGCCTTATATAGCACGAATAAAGGATTATTAAACTTATAAATACTCTTTTTAGCTTACAAAAATACCGATTGAACAGCCCAAAAAACATTGTTCAAAACTTACGTATTTCATGTTGGCTATGTTCCGAAATGTACTGCGACCACTGCAGAGTGTGACGTCATTTTAGTATACTGCGAAGCCGTTCCTTTATAGTTAGTATACTGTTGGTATACTGGTTACTATTTAAAACGGAACGCAATCCATTATACTATCAGCCGCATTTTTGACAGCTCGTATTGAACATTTTCAACACAGTCTAATAAGGTTAATTTTTGCAATTCTTCCAGTGTTTTATAATTTATTATTATTAATCCAAATTAATTACAGAAATTTATAACTTTGGGATTATACTGTAGGTATTGTTTTAAAACGTTAGACACTCGAGTGGTTTTGACACTTGACAGTTGACTTTTGACAGTTGACTGATCACGTGATCAAAGTACTGCGAGTGCCTTACCTCGAAAACGCCAGTGCTCACAGTACAATATAGCGACGATTGATGATGTCATATATTTTACTAGGGTACTGCAGCAGTGTACTGCAACTCCATTACGGAACGATTTTTCTACAGTGATAGCACTGTGCAGTGGTCGCAGTACATTTCGGAACATAGCCGTTAAATCCACGTGTTTGAGGCATTCTTTGGCGATTCTTATGGTTTATTATTTAGCAGAACCACAAAACTCAACAATATCTAGCATAAAATGTTCACTAAAAACCTTTATTAACACTTTTATTACATGAAATATGCAGACCGACTCCTTTGTTATGTCCTAGTAAGTAGGACATAACATTATATTATGCTTTTGACGCTTATACACCGATATAAGGCTCTCTCCTAGTCTATATTATCTCAATCACAGATCTCTATCTAGTTAGATAGGCCATGTGTATGTACTTCGCGTGCCATCGCGTTCCCAAACGTTTACACATTTAAATCTTTCGAAAGTCTGTTCTTTAGTCTGCGCTCCACCGTTATCGGAATCGGACGTCAATCGGAATTCTAAAAATGCCTAATTGTGCCATATTGGGCTGTGGAAATTTGAATAGAAACGTTGGTATAAATAGTGGACACGTTTCTTATCATCGGTAAGTAATTTTATTATTTAATCATGTGTCCTTTATTTTAAAATCAATTATTTAATGTAAATCGTGTGTGGCTGTAGTTTTTACCATGAAATCTACGTAACTGCGTGTGTACCGCATGATTCATAATACATTGCCGCTTTAGTTAGAAAATTATAGAGCCCGTTCTGTTTGTCCGCTTTTGAGCGCGCAATGGAAATAAAACATTCGATACTTTCACTCATCGCTTAGTTTCGAGGTACAGTCAATATTCTCATTTTTCTGTCAAATGAAGCAAATAGTGTTGTACATATTCTCCATTCTAATTAATCGATTTTCGAAACAGACATGAAACAGAGGAATGATAATGGGATAACGCTTTGGGATATTTTGTGACTCGGTAATTATATTTTTATACATTTTCTATACATATTATAATAAAACTGTAGAAATAAAAAATCTTTGCATTAAATATATTAAAAAAATAATAAGCGGGGGTGTCACTACATAGCAATAGAAGCCAAAACTGTAGTTAGTTTTTTGTCTACTGTCTGTCTGTCTGTCTGTCTATATGTTTGTTCCACTATCACACGAAAACTACTGATTCGATTTGAATGCGGTTTTCGCAGATATATTTGTCTTCTTCCAACTTAACATCTGGTGTATGAAAAAAATCCCCCCACCCCTTACAGGGGACCAAAGAGGGGGTCAGATTTTGTATCAAACTTTTTTCCTTAATGGACTTACCTCATATTATTAACTGTTTTTTCCAACTTAACATCTGGTGTATAAAATTTTTCCCCCCACCCCTCTTAGGGGACGAAAGAGGGGGTAAGATTTTGTATCAACTGACGAAATACAAATACTTAAAATGGCAAAACAACATTTGCTGGGACAGCTAGTTATGTCATATGTATTTATGTTCCTGTTTAGTAATTTAATTTAGAATAATATAATATATTACTAGCTGTCCTAGCAAGCACGTATCTTAAGATTTATCATTCCTCTGTCTATGAACTCGAATAATAATCGATTAAAAAATCGATATAGGTACTTATAAAAATGGCAAAAGAGGCGGGGCGCGGCGATTCCTTTGAATCGATTCCGCGCGTACGGGTATTCCCATCACTAAAGCGCTCTTGTGACGTCACAGTAGGTATGAAAAAAGTGACACACTCGTGTTCATACAAATGGAGCGACATAGTGCTTCTATCTAGATCTTATTTCTGTGATGTCAATGCTTTGCTCTATACCGTGAAAAAAATACTTTAATGACCGCTTGACACTTCACAGTTCTGTCAAAAGGAAAAAAATTCGCGGCAAAAGTTTTAAATGTTAAAATCACTACGTTTTAGCAAGAATAATAAGTAAATTATCTTGTGTAATTGTGCTGTATTCCTTCCTTGAGATTTTGGCAATATTTAGTGTAGAACTGTAGAAATTGTTTGCTATGCTTTGTCCCAACAGCTACCTATGTTCCGTAGATTTTTGAAAATGAGTACCTGTTGTAAGTTGGATAACTTACACGTGCAGTGCATGGTTTTCTAGTTGCTTCAATCCTGATCCTAATACTAAATTAAAAGATCCCTGCCATCCCTGTAAATTTAAATCCTTAAAAGTTCAAACAGTTTAAATACACACCAAGTTGAAGACAGATGAGTCCGAACACAATATCGTCAGTAGGTAAGTAGCGAGTGTATATTTTATAGATATACTAATAATCCAGAGCCGTAACTATAGGATGGCAGAGCTGATAAAAAGCCACGGGCCCCCGACCCAAAAGGGCCCCGGCCCAAGAGGCCGTGAAGTCAGAAATATTTTATTCTTACTTACATTGTTTTATTATTAACGTGACGGTTTTTACTGATAGGACCCCATCAATTTGCCACGGGCCCCGGATGTTATAGCTACGCCACTTACTAATATTTTAACATAGCTTGAATATAATATAAAAATAAATAAGTATAGAATTTGTATGATGTTTGCAATAATTTTCTTTAGAAACCGTTTGCGTGCGGAAGCATTTGACAGGAGATACAGTATCTCTGTATAGATAGGGTTGCCACATTGTGAAACCACAAAGCCGGACAAAGCAGTCAGCTAAGCAGGATATTTGAAAAAAACCTGATTTTTCTTTACATTTACGTTCTCAACTTAGCAATACATTCAGCAGCGCATGTAAAAATTTACTGTTTCAGTAAATAATAATTTAACATTCAATAGATAAAATTTTACTTCTTATATTTAAGTGGAAATTTCGTCTAAAATCAGTAGGATTTTCATATAAAATAATACCTATAGTTTAAGCTGTACAAAACCGGAGTACCTTTAATTTTGGCTAGACATGCAATCAGATAGCTTGACTGTGTCTGGCTTTATCAGGATGCCTGGCAAGTGGCAACCCTATGTGTAGATTATGACTGTCATTTCATATAGCATTTTTTAATCTATGAAGATTGTGTACTGTTTATAAACCCAAATCGTTGTATACACAAGTAAACAAGGATTAGATAATTTGCAATACTTACAGTCCCTTTAGATCATTTTTTCTATTAAAAACTTTATACCTCAGAATATCAGAGGGTCACTCCTAAAGAATCTCAAAAGTAAAATAATTAAAAATTGATTATGGACCATACAAAATCTTGTGACTTACCTATTAAATATAAATTTACATTTGCATGGTGCTTAAATTAGACTATCCAAAGTTATGACTGAAGTAAACTTATAGGCTGACAACAATAAGTTTCTTTTACATTTATTAAATTATGACCTATTGTATTGTCTTACATAATCTATATACTTAATATATTAAGTAAAAATGAATTTTAAGTTTTGTTAAACTTGCTAAAACTCTAGAATGGTTTAACAAATACGTGTACTAAGTCTTGAAATATTTGTTGATGACCAGGGACAGTTTATATTAGGAGAGAAGTGATATGGAGTTGAGGGTTATGTAGTTTTGTTAAGTTGTAAAAAGTTGATAGGTACTGTGTAAAATGTATCTTTATATCTAATAGAAAGAAATGTAACATTATTTTGTGGTAGACTTTTCTGTCCACATTCTGAGATACATTAATAATTGTTGAGTTTTATTTAAATATTATCTTTTTAGGGTTCCATAGTCAACAAGGAACCCTTATATTTTTGGTCTGTCCGCGGTTTTGCTCAGAGACTATAGGGGCTACATAGCCGTAATTTGGCATAAATGCACATAATATAATTAATGATGCCGACAAAATAGTATTGATAAGAAAAACGACTTCAGTAACACAGTTAATATAGTTTATTAATTATTATTATAGTTACACAGGTTGTACAAGTACATCAATAGACACAGATACCAGTTTGTTACAAGTTCAGCTTCTTCGATAGCTTAGCAGTGTAATAAGTTCCGCTAACATCGGTAGGCTTTTTATATCCAAAAGCCATTATACAATTCAACAACTATTTTCTTGCAATTAATGACAAAGTATGTATTAAAAACTAGTACAATTTGTAGTAGTATTTGTGATACTAATTTTGCAACTAATTTCACTAAACAATATCGTTATAAAAAGTTCTTCAGTTATTTTGAGTAGCATAATTATTATTATTTAATTTCTAGAATCTTCTACGGAAGGTTACTTCCATAGAAGTAGTTTTATTAAATACAATATTATAAATTATAAAACAGGCCTTATCATTACATAATAAATTATACAGAATTATTTGCAATCTTACTTTAATTTAATCATTCAGTCTCAATAAGATTATTCACTTTTCGTTACAGTGATAATCGTAAATACAGTGTTTAAAATTCTACAACTATTTAATTCGTAACATAGGAGATTTTTAACAATTATGTTTATTCTAATATACCAATAAAATCATGGAATTAAATATACAAATCAACACCAATATATTACAGATCAGTTTTGACTCCGGCCATAGACAACGCTACTCGTTAAGGGTTAGCACATTGAATTTGGTTTCTTTAGAGCGCGTATGGTCTGTTAAAGGCTCTTATGCGTACAACATTGCACAATATTGTTTTAACTGCCAACTTTAACGTAACAAAATTATAACATTCTGCCATCCTACTCATGTGTCGCCTCCTGGCGTCACATCATACACTTAATCTCACGTATTGTCAGTGTTGGAACTTGATTCATCGGTTTCGTGCAACTCTAATGTTCTAATATGTATCCACGGGCGAATTCTATGAGCAGCTATTACAGTTGCATATGGTTTACCTTTTTTACTAAAGCCAGGCACATCAGTTATCCTATAGCGATCATTCCCTAATACTTCCGAGTCTGCTTACGGATCCCGTCCGATAAGCACGTGTTTCCCGCTCAAGTGCACGCTGCTAGGCGACTGTGGTGCTGTCTCTTTCTATAGACAGCGCGCTCTCGCTCGGCACACTTTGTGCTTGTTGCGATTTCGCGATCACGTCCGCGCCACGAGGTTTTTCGATTTTAGTGTGTCCGCGATCGAGCGAACTCTGCGCCGGCGCTTGTTTCGCCTCGCCCGAGTGCGGGCTCTCGCCCGCGCTTGCCGCCGTAGGTCGCGCCGCGCCTTGCTCGCCAGCGCCCGTGTGCTAGTGTTGTGAGTGTTTGTGTGTGTTTCCCGACCGCCTGGAACACATCGTAAGTACGGCGATACGAAAACTAGGTACACTACACGAGGTTTATACCTCTTTACACACCTCCCCTCCCGGTTGCCGGGCGGGGTTGTACCCTCTCGGAAATTTTTCATTAAGAGCAGACTGACCGACCGACATCATGGCCGACATGATTGATAAATTTTTATCTTTCTTAAAAGTAGAGTACCCTGACGCCGCGAAAAGGTGGGACAACTTCGTGCGAAATCACGACGCTGTTTCCCCCGCGTCTCCCGACTGTGACACCGCCGTGACTCCTGTAGAGTCCGTAGTCCCCCGACTTACATACTCGTCTCCTTCTGAGATGTCTTGCTCGGAGCAAGAGACTGACCCTGGTGAAGGCGACTTCACCACGGTCGTCAGTAAAAAGACCAAGAAGAGGAAGCGCGCTGAAGGCTCTTCCTCTCCAGTCTCGTCCTCCCCGACTAAACAGGCCGGAAAACCAAAGTCTAGAAAGACTAAACCGGCCCCTAGGCCCGAGCTACCCGCGATGTCCGTGCAGACTAGTACCGCCGCGTCCCCCGCTCGCCCCCCAATCGCCCCTCAGGCATCCCAGGCCTCGCAGGCCTCTCAAATAGTTCCGTCTCAGGCCCCTCTGACTTCCGAGACGGAACCCGCTTCCAAAATGCCTCCTCCTGTCATAGTACAGGAGAAGGAAAAATGGAACATCATCTCGGCCGCGATAAACGAGAAAAAGCTCCGTTACTCGTCGGCTACCACAACTCCGATCGGGATAAAGGTCCAGGTCCAAACGCCTCAGGACCATCGCCTCCTAACTGCGTTCCTCCGTGGAAAAAACATAGGTTACCACACCTATGCCTTAGAGGACGAACGTGTCCTCCGCGTCGTCATTGTAGGTGTCGACAAGTTCATCTCCGAAAGGGATGTACTTGAAGACCTAATAGCCCAAGGTTACCCCGCGACCGAGGTACACAGGATGTACCACCCCGTCAAAAAACACGTGTACAACATGGTACTAGTGATCCTCCCCCTTACCCCCGAGGGTAAGGAAATTTTTAACATACGCGCCGTATGTAATATAACCGGAATACGCGTGGAACCCCCCCGTAAAAGAGGCACTCCTGGCCAATGTCACAGGTGCCAACTTTACGGGCACTCCGCGCGAAACTGCCAAGCCCGACCGCGTTGCGTCAAGTGCCTAGGAGACCACGGCACCTCTGACTGCCCACGCAAAACACCAGCTGAGGAGTCCGAACCCCCCAGCTGTGTGCTATGCAAAACACAAGGCCATCCGGCTAATTACAGAGGGTGTGTAAAAGCACCCAAAGTAAAGAGGCGAATTGCGCCTCAAACAAAGAAAAACAATAAGGAAAAAACAAAGCAGAGATTTATCCCTGCTCCGCTTCCCACTAAATCACCTTGGGTGAACAGCACTAGTGTCCCTAATAACTTCCCCGTGCTCCCCAACAGGGCCCAGCCCACCGCCGCGCAAAAACCTGCGCCCTCCGCGACAAAACCTGCGCCCCCAGCGGCAAAGCCCGCAACACCCGTGGTAAAACCCGCGCACCCCGCGAAAAAGCCCACTCCCCCCGCGAATATAACCTCCAATTACGGAGACGACCTGCGTGACGTGACCGACTTCCTAAGTCTCATAAACCCGTCAGAGGTAGCCGAATTCTCCTACGGACTACGGACGGCTAGGACTTTTTCACAATTATCCGCCTGTCTGTCGACTTACAACGATTTGATCCGCAGGATCAATTCTCTCAATTTATCACTATCGTTTAACTAATGGATTCAACCGGAAGAATAAAACCGCGCTCCCTACAGGTAGTTACGTTTAATACAAACGGCATACATAATAATATAGACGAAATCCGCGAATTCGTCATAAACTACAATGTCGATATTTTACTAATGCAGGAGACGTTCCTTAAGCCTAGTAGAAAAAGCCCAAAAATAGCTAACTATAAAATAGTTAGAAATGACAGAACCCGATCCCAACTCGGAGGCACAATGATTTATTACAAAAAATCATTGCACTGTGTTCCCCTAGAACCCCCATCCCTAACTAACTTAGAAACTTCTATTTGTCACATTAGCATGACAGACCATCAACCTATCATAATTGTATCTGCCTATTTAGCCAGCAAAATGCCCATAACTTCTAGCGAATTAAGATCGCTATTTAATTTAGGCAATGCCGTCATTATTGCCGGCGACCTAAACTGCAAACACACAGAGTGGGGCAATGTCATATCTAATACGAATGGCATTAGATTATCCGTCTTAAGCGACTCCTTAAATTTTGCAATTTTAGCCCCTAACGACCCCACTCGCTACGACACTGCTAGCCGTAGTAACAACCTTATTCATAACCCTAGTGTTATTGATATTGCGTTAGTTAAAAACATTAACCTCAACATCTCTTTGGAAACAATCCACGAGCTTAACTCGGACCACAGACCAGTTAAAATTGCGCTTGGCAATTCTAACCAACTCGCTGCTAGTACTAAAAAGATAATTGATTATAAATTACTAGCAGATAACCTAGAAAACCTTCAATCGAGTCACCTCGATCTCATTCCCGATTTTATCGAAAACTCTAAAGTGGCGCTTGAGGCCTCTCTCCACTTGACTGATCATCTGGTAGAGAACATCGAAAAATCTTCTAGAGAAATGCCAACGATTCATGAGAATCGCTGGCCTCTCCCAGATGATATAAAAGAGTCCATCAGACTCCGTAACGCGGCTAAACGCACATACGATCGCTACCCATCGGAAGACTGGAGGAGGGCCCTCCGTCACTACGAGAGGGAAGTTAAATATAAAATCAAACAACACAAAGCCGAGAGGTGGGATCGACTTCTTAGCGAACTCGAACCGTCTCACACGGCCTACTGGCCGCTCGCGAAGTCCCTCAAAAAAGATACGGAGAGCGACATGCCTCCACTAAACAGACCAAATCGTCCTCCTGCACTGGAGGATATCGACAAAGCCGAATGCTTGGCCGACACCATAGAAAATCAGTGCCGACCTAGTACTCTCCCGACCGACCCTGATCATGATAATCTAGTCAATACCGAGGTAGAAAGCCGACTCATGGCCCCACCATCAGAGCCCCTCAGGCCGGTGGATATGGAGGAAATCAAAGATATTATTAAAGATTTGAATTCCAGAAAGGCCCCAGGCCTGGACGGTATCTCAAATAAAACTCTTAAATTACTACCTGCCACTATAATTGAATTGCTCGTGAACATCTTTAACGCCCTTTTACTAGGATGTTCATTCCCAGATATATGGAAAGTAGCTATAATAATAGGTATCCACAAACCGGGTAAACTCCGGACGGAACCAAGTAGTTACAGACCAATTAGCTTAATTAGTTGCCTCGGTAAAATTTACGAAAGAGTTATACTAAGACGCCTAAAAGACGTCATAGTTGATAAAAAACTCTTACCTGACGAACAATTCGCATTCCGCGAATTCCACAGCTGTCCCGCTCAGGTACACCGCCTAACGGAGTACATATTAGAACAAAAGAACAATAGGAGACCGACTTGCGCTGTTTTCTTTGATGTCGCAAAAGCATTCGACAAAATTTGGCACAATGGGCTAATTTATAAACTTTTTAAACTCGGCATTCCCGACAGTCTTGTTATAATAATAAGTAACTACCTCAAAAACCGTAAATTTCGTTTTAGAGTCGAAGGCATTCTGTCTTCACTTAGAGATCTAGAGGCTGGAGTACCGCAGGGCTCGGTTCTCTCCCCGACCCTCTACAATCTCTACACGTCCGATTTGCCCACCCACCCTCGAGTACAAAAAGCGCTATTCGCAGACGACACGGCCCTGTTCTTTGCTCATCGCCAAATAGCTTTCGCGTCCAAAAAACTCCAAGAAGCAGTTACCGAACTCGGTAAATGGTTCGCAAAATGGAGAATCGAACTAAACCCCGACAAAAGTCACGCTATATTATTTAACGGACTAAAACGTAAGAAAATGCAACCTATTAGTCTGCACGGAAAATTAATTCCCGAAGTCACGGCTGTCAAATACTTAGGAGTAGTACTAAACAAGTCGATGTCATTCACGAACCATATAGCGAATACCGTACGTAAAGCGAAATTTGTATTATACAAATTATATCCTTTACTCAACGCGAGTAGCAAAATGTCCTTAAGACATAAGCTCACCTTATACAAAACATGTATAAGAACGATACTCACTTATGCGTGCGTCTCTTTCGCACACATAAGTGACAATCAGATGAACCAATTGCAACGAGTTCAAAACCGTTTTTTGCGCATGGCAACAGGTGCCCCCCGTTACATGCGAAACATCGACTTGCATAGAGACTGCGAGCTTATCACTATCAAAGCCTATATCAAAGAACTCTCGGAGAGATTCTTTGAGAAAGGAAAAGTACATCCCAATCAGCTCATTCGTAAGGCTGTGGACTACGAACATGACGCACGGACATTCCGATACCCCTTCAGGCGGCCTAAGCATATCTTAGCCGACCCTGTAGATCCCATCACAGAATACGTAACGTACTGTGTACAGTTACGCAAACACAAATCACACTCACCCGCGTGGTTAGTACTGCACCGGGGACGACGCCGGCGCCTTCCCCGAGGACTTAACACGACCCGAACGACAAACAGACAGACCGACCGAAATCCGGTGCCGAGCTCGATCCCGGGTTCGAGTTCGCATGCGGATAGCATAGGAACACACCTAAATCATGACCGCGACCGCGACATTGTCGTAGAGAGCTCTACCAATTACTTTGACATTAGAACATACACGCGTATGTCACCCCAACCGGACTCGGAAGGGGAGAGGGACGGCCCTCATTTATGCAATAACATTAATAACTTGAGCTCATTTACCGCGATAACTCGTACGCAGCTAGTTTGTGCTACCGCGCGCGAGCAGCCTCACTCGTCAGAGAGTGAGTAAGGGGTCGGACCCCTTAAGAGCAGGGGGGATCCGTGTCCCCACCTCAGATGAAAATAGCTTATTTTCGTAGCTCTCCCCAATATTGCCCGATTAGAATGTCACACGTGTGACTTTAGGGGAGGGGGCCAGGCCTCCTCATTGTTTATCTCCAAACCAACTAGCAACAGACTAGTTATAGCCACGATTAAACTACCATGGTCTTAACCAGACCAGTAGCTTAGACCCTTTCGAAAAAAAAAAAAAAAAAAAAAAAAAACTAATACTTCCGTTATCTTATACGGGCCAACGAATTTAGACATAAGTTTCGTACTTTTGCTGTTGTTGTCAAAATTCTTACGAGATATTTTTACCAAATCACCTACTGAATACTGAGTTCCTGGAATTCGATTTTTGTCATGTCTCAGTTTTTGATTATTTTGATCTTTTTCTATATTTGTGGAAATTTCATTTCTAGTTTCCTGTACGTTATTTAAAGTTTCCTGTAATCCATTACTTAATTTATTTGATAGAATATCGCGAAGTTTAATTCCGAACATTGCCTCGGTAGCAGTTTTTTTTGTGGTGGCGTTAACAGTATTATTGATGCCCCACTGTATTTTGCCTAGAAATCTTTCCCAGTCGTTTTCATGACCTAACGAATTTTGAGCTGCTAACGAGTTCAAAATTGTTTGATTAAATCTTTTTGCTTGTCCATTAGCTCTGGGACAAGCGACTGCATTTAATACGTGTTTTATACCATAAGATATGCAAAAATTTTGAAAGGCTGCTGATGTAAAACTAGTACCACGATTTATCTCACAATCGTTATGCAATAAATTAAAAATACGCATATTACAGTCCACTCAGCATATTCACGGTGTAGGTAATTCTATTCTCATAGTCAACTTCACGTCGTGTAGAAAAGGATGCACTATATCATAACAATTGAGAGCGACTGAAACAACAATAAAACTGGCTGGGCAACATTGCAGTAAAATCGACAGCCCAGCGATCGTCCGGCAACCTATCAAAACAATATCGGCCATTCGCTGCAACATCAAACATATGTGGCTATATGTCTGGGAAATTCCTGCAATATTGTGTAGTATGGCTGGAATTGCTCGCAATGTTGCCGACCACTGTATTGCAGCCACATATTGCAGGAAAACATTGCTCGTTTAGGAGCACCTTACACGCATTGTTCGCAATCGTGTAACATTGAATTAAAATCGCGCGACGGGAGCTTGCCACAAATAACTTCCAAGTTGCCTACGATTACGCAAAATTTTAAATTCGGACTTTAAGCTGTGGATCAGCTGATGCTACTGTGCGCATGTTATGTTCCAAGGGCAAGGTCGCGCCTACTAAACCCACAACTATACCTCGCTTAGAGTTGTGCGGTGCTTTGCTAGGAGCGCGTTTATATCGCAAATTAAAAGAATCGCTGCGTTCTTCTTTTGATAAAGTTGTGTTTTGGACGGATTCTACCATCGTTTTAGGTTGGTTAAGTATGCCTATTAATTTGTTAAAACCTTACGTTCAAAACAGGGCGGCAGAGATCCATGAGTTGATTAAGGAACATGCCTGGCGTCACGTAGCGGGCAAAGACAATCCGTCCGACTTAGTCTGACGAGGCCAAAGTTTACCCGCGCTTATTTCCTCGTCTCTATGGTGGAATGGCCCTACATTTTTTAAAGATTTAAACTTCGAAATTCCAAATTTAAAACAATCCAAATTAGTATTTAACGATTTACCAGAAACTAAAATATCATCTAATGTATGTTGTCATGCCGTCGATCAATATGAAATCAGTTTATTTAATTTTTCTCGGTTTTCGCAGTACATAAGACTTAAACGAGCCGCTGCTTATGTGTTACGCTTTATCTATAACGCTCGCAATTTAAATAATAAGCGGACCGGTTTGCTTTCTGTCGAAGAATTAAATTGTGCAGAGTTGACGTTAGCAATGATAAGTCGACGGGATTCATTTAACGATATTTTTAATTTTATTAAAAATAAGCAACCTTTGAAAGGTTGCAGTCAACTTTCAAAATTAAATTTATTTATAGATTCGAATAATTTAATTAGAGTAGGTGGACGTATTCAAAATTCGCCTCAATTTAATTTTGATAAGAAATTTCCTATTTTAATCTCCACAAAACATGATTTTTCTGTTTTGCTTTTTCGGTTCGAGCACCAGCGTTTGTTGCACGCGGGACCGCAACTCCTTTTGTCCTCTCTGAGGGAGATGTGGTGGCCCGTCGGAGGTCGGAACCTTGCGCGGAAGGTGGTGCGCAGTTGCATGCGGTGCACACGGTTGAGACCGACGACGGTCACTCCTATTATGGGTAACTTGCCCAAAGAACGTTTAAATCCAGGGTTTCCGTTCTTGTGCTGTGGCGCTGGTCCAGTGTTTACGTTGAACCGTAAAGGCAGGGGCGCTAAATTACAAAAATCGTATATATGCCTATTTATTTGTTTAGTTACTCGAGCCGTTCATTTAGAGCTAGTGAGCGACCTTTCATCATACGGGTACCTTTTAGCTTTGAAGCGATTTATTGGTCGCCGTGGCAAGCCGCGCGACATTTTCTCGGACAACGGGAAAAACTTTGTCGGCTTGATGAATGATTTCAAGAAATTTTTGGATTCTTGTTCTGATGAAATACGAGAATACGCAATTTCGCAAAATATTAACTTTAAGATGATTCCGTCTTACGCTAGTCATTTCGGGGGATTGTGGGAGGCTGGAGTAAAAAGCTGTAAGCATCACTTACGACGCGTGGTAGGTAATGCACATTTGACGTTCGAGGAATTTAGCACAGTGCTCGTTCAAATCGAAGCCATCCTAAACTCCCGTCCCTTAACTCCTCTCTCCACCGATCCCAACGATTTTCTCCCCCTTTGTCCTGCCCATTTTTTGGTTGGCCGTCCGCTGACTGCACCTGTAACGGCCGAGGTACACGACGTGCCTGCTCATCGCCTCACACGATACCAGCGTCTCGAGCAGATCCGACAGCACTTTTGGAAGCGATGGTCCCAGGAGTGCGTGTCCGAGCTTCAGACGAGAAGCAAATGGCAACAGAACAAGGGAGACCTCAAGGAGGACATGCTGGTCCTCATCAAGGACGACAACTTGTCGCCGATGAAGTGGAGTTTAGGCCGCATCGTCAAAACCTACCCAGGCAGAGACGGAGTTTCGCGAATTGCCGATATTCGCAAGGCAGATGGCGTTGTACGGCGAGCCTTCTCCAAGATTTGCCCACTTCTTCCTCAAGAATCTTAATGCCTGAACTGTTGGAACCTGCAGATGCTCCAGATTCCAAGGCTGGGGAGTATGTCCACGGACAAGATAGGATATATCTGCTATCCTCCTAGCTGACGTATCATGCCTGCAGCAGCCCATTGGTCACCCATCACGCGATAATTGCAGCGATTGGCCGCCGATGACGTGATACGTCGTGATACGTCGTTGTTTCATTACTGTATTACACACGTACATTATGTATTATTTATTATTGTTATTGATAATACGTAAGTATATTGTTCGTTGCTGAGGTATATTAGCGGTGACCCGTGCCCGGTAGCCCTGCGCGCGCGGTGCACCTACCCCATGCAACAACCATATGCGTTATGGTGAGTGCACGGGTTTTACGAGGGGCGCGGGCGGCGGGGGGCCGGGATAGCCGTAAAATCATGCCATAGCAATGAGTCACACGCACTGCTTTATAATATTATCTATTTATTTGTTACTATATCTTCATAATTAGATATCATCGTATATAAAATGTATTAATAATTATTATATTATGTAATATTTAAAAATATACTACTTATATTATTTTTTAGGTTAAAATGTTAATGCTGAGTGCATGTATCTGTCCCTATTTCTGAATGACTGTTATTAGGAACCACATAACACCAGGCACTGTGGTGAACACCACGGTAATAAGCCTGAGTGGTATCCTTTTCTACAATGGACATAACAATACACTACTCGTACAGCTGACCCTTGCACTATGGGGATGTCGGGAATGTCCCCATAGTTTACGTCCTTATGTTGTGCATACTGTCTCATGAATAATAATTCCTCCCTTTTGATTTCTTTTGTTTTATAATTTTGTGTCTTTTGCGTATGTGATGTTTTAATTTTCTTTAGATATTGTGTTGTAACGTGTTATTTATTATTGTAGTGTAATGTGGTGTCTTATTGTCGAATAAACTTTATTATTATTATTATACGCAGTCGTGTCACCCCTCATACGCACCTAGGTTCATTTTGCATTCTCTATCTTAAAAAATACGCATTGTAACCCCTTAACGTTTTCTCTAAAAATTCGCAAAATATTGTAAAAGTTTTTAACTGAATATACGCAAGAAGTTGATCCAGCTGTTTTCTTCACTCCTCGAGTAAAAGGCCAAACCAAGCCAGCCAAAAACGCACAAACAAGGTAATAATTTAATCACCATCATACGTGATACGAGTAGGTATAGCTACATAAATAATATTATGGTAAGAGTTGAGTCTACTTTCTAGCCATGTTCAGTGATGCCAATTCTTCAAAAACTTTCCCCCAAAAGCAACTTTAAAACCCACTAAATTTCAAACAAAATAAGTGGTTCATTTCAATTTGAATAATTATGATACTTCATTACATTATCTTCATTACTCTTACTTCATTAGCATTCTTATTATTATTTAATCATAATATTGATTAAATAATAATAAGAATGGTAATGAAGTAAGAGTATAAAATAAATAAAAATTAAAATAATAGTACCAAAATCGAAACAAATATACATTTGAGCTGCAAATATTTTACCCACAAAACCACAGTTTTTATTTTTTTCCACTAAATTTAGTGGGAAATCCCCATAGTTGCAACACTGGCCATGCTATTTTATAAATCATCGAACAGCTGTTGTTGTAAAATGGCTGTAAGTCAAAAATTTAACTTTTCAGAGATGTCAATTAATATTGTATCGATGTATTGATAAAATTATTATTTTGTTTTAGACGCAAGAAAAAGACAACTGGTCTAGAAGAAGCCTGTAAATCATCATTATCAACATTGCAATCGAATGAAAATGATTACAGGTAAGAAAAAAAAGTACCTACTAAGATCGATAGAGGGTAAACTTAGACATAAAAATATATATAATTATTTAAGAAATTTTGAAGAAACACGTGAAATGTCTGTGTCAAGATAGTAGATTCCTACGTAGTGAACTGTACAAATTATATCGTTTTGAAATCTACAATATTCGCTCACCATCATCCACAATCTTGGTATGCCTTAAAAACACTGTGTAAACACCGAGAACAGTCAACATAGCCTTAAAATTCCATAAATTTCAAATGTGAATATCTCTTCAACGGAGAGTTTTCTGGATTTGGAAGTGGTACGTAGGGGTTTTCCTCTCCCAAACCTTCGTCTTACCTTCCTTTCATCTTACCCCCAAAATAGTGGGGTCTTATTCTAAACTTTAGCCGCATTCACTCCGACTCCTTTACTATAATAATACGTAATATTAATGGGTTATAGTCTTGTGTGTGAAATAAAGTATTTAAAATATATTTCGCGGGAATGGTATTGCAAAATAAATATATGTGCATATAAATTTATGTAGTAATAGTATGAAATTAGCTAATTAATGTCAATTGTTTTTTTGTATGGGAAACGAACCACCTTAATGACTAATATCCGATTAAAAATCAACCAGAAACACAAATTTAAAAAATGAGAGTTTGATATTTTTATAGTCTAAACTTCCACGTCCTAAAGCACTGACAATTTAAAGATTAGCTGAGTCTGTAGACATATTTGAAAATATAAATTACCTCTTCCTTTTTGAAAGTCGGTTAAAAAATAAAGCTTATGAAATGTGAAGCTTTATTTTCCTAAGTTACGCAGATATTTTTGTTGCACTAAACTAAATAATTTTATCTTTGTTGTCAAAATATTATTATTTATTAGCCTTTTTTATTATTTTACCTAATGTAAAAAAAAAATCATAGGGATATGACGCTCGACTAATTTTATTAGGTATAATAAGGCCTGAAAATTTGAAACATTCGTCTCCCATCTTACACAATCTTGATATGACGAAAACACCGAGAACAGTAGACAGACCTCAAAATAACAAAAAAAAAAGTAATTTATTCAAAGTTTCTTGAATAATTCTATATATTTTTATGTCTAAGTTTACCCTCGATCGATCTTAGTAGGTACTTCTTTTACTTACCTGTAATCATTTTCATTCGATTGCAATGTTGATAATGATGATTTATAGGCTTCTTCTAGACCAGTTGTCTTTTTCTTGCGTCTAAAACAAAATATAATAATTTTATCAATACATCGATACAATATTAATTGATTTCTCTGAAAAGTTAAATTTTTGACTTACAGCCACTTTTACAAGAACAGCTGTTCAAATGTAAATATCTCTTCAACGGAGAGTTTCCTGGATTTGGAAGTGGCACGTAGGGGTTTTCCTCTCCCAAACCTTCGTCTTACCTTCCTTTCATCTTACCCCCAAAATAGTGGGGTCTTATTCTAAACTTTAGCCGCATTCACTCCAACTCCTTTACTATAATAATACATTAACAAGGTAATATTAATTGGTTATAGTTTTAAACGATTCTTTTTTATTTTAGAACCCAAGAACATGATAGCTGATGATGCTCATGATGAACTACCTGTCCAGTCAGTTATTGAAGTATGTTAAGATAGTAATGACGAGTAAGTACTACATAATTTCTAATCATACTGATCATATTAATATTATTATAAATGTGACGGTTTGTGTGTAAGTGTGTTTGTTACTTTCTAAGCTTAGACGGCTGAAGTGAAAATTTTAACAAATAGGCTACTTTTTAACCGACTTCCAAAAAACGAGGAGGTTATAAGTTTCAAGTAATTTATAATTTATTTAACACATAAACTATATTCAAGTAATTTACTGATGGTGTTATAACTGCCGCAGTTTTTTTTTTTTAATTTTGGAATCGAAATTGATTTTCTGTCACATGAACACACATTTTATGATGAAATAAACATTAAATTTTTTTCCGTTTCGCCAGTAACAGGTTTAACATTTTCTTTCCCTTTTGCCTTTTTCTTTAGTGCTTCTTCTATCCTTTTAGGGTTTCTAATAGGCATACCTCGAGGGTGACGGGGATCTATAAGTTCTGGCAGAATACAGTCTAAATAGAATGACTTAAGTTTGTTTTCCATTTTATCAAACCAGAATTGGTCGTCTTTAGTAATGAGTTTCATTTTAAGGGGCGTATTCTCGTTGCTCCAAACAGCAAATATACATTTTGACCTTTTTGTAATATGTAACTGTCCCTGAATTTGGTAATACCACTGGTGTTTTTTATTTATTTCTACTACACCAGTCTTGTTTTGTTTCCAGAAGGTCACATTCTTTTTCTTTATTGCCTCTTCAATGTCCATTTTGTGGGCAGTTATAGGGCACTTTATTTCAACTATTGTGTCTTGTCCATAAATCCCGTCAGGAGTAGCACCTAAATATGCCAAATTTTCATCAATAAATAAACCACATGGTTCAATTTTGATACCTTCCTGAGCCTCTAATTGTTTGATAGCTAGTTTTTCATTTTATTTTCCGTGTCTTATGGATGGAACGTGGTCAATGCTGTTCTTGTATAATAGATCATGAACAAAATTTTGGCAACTGCTATCAATGCGTCTGTTTATAACTTTTCCAAAGTTGGATGCGGTCAATAGACTCCTACGCAATTCTAGCCATTCACTATTGTCACCTTGTAATATGGTTTCTTTTTCAATTTCTAGCTTTTCCTGAGCCGTCCTTTTTAAATTTTCTAAAAACTTTTCCCGTATTGCTTCGAACGTCTCTACAGGCATGTCTGATTTAAGGCAGTCTTGGCCATAATTATTGTCTCGTTTTTGCTGTTTTACAAATAATGAGCGATTCTTTGGTTTATACAATATTTTGTTTCTCATGTTTTTATTTATTCGCTTTCTTTCCAGAACGCTTAACTTACCCCTGGGGCTAGCTCCTTTATTTATGGATTTATGTAAGCGAGAAATTGTCTTTTTTTCATTCAAGGTGACAGCAGCAGCTTGACATCTAGTTTGGTAGGAATTTTTCTTTGCGAAATTAATTCGCTTTCCGCCAACAAACTTAGCCACTATACTGTGGTCACCCTCTACTGCATTGCTGTCAACGTCATATATTAAGCTCCGAGCGTGGCCAGCCACATTCTGTATTATAAAGCAAATTTTTTGCCATACAGCGCTTAAATAAAAGTTACTGGGCGTGTTTACCAATAAAAACCTACCTGTAAACCAATTTTGTTGCAAAAATATGCACGACACTTAGTGTGGTTGCCAAATGCATAAATATCTCTCTGCAAGATATCTTCGAACAGTAGGTGGACGTCCGAACTGGTTTTGTGTTTTTTGGCCTTGTGGCCTTGTGCTTTATGGCCTTGACTACTACGGCTCTTATGGTTAAAATACGTTTCGTGGTTATAAGTTTTCGCAACTGACTACTGTACTTCATATCTGTAGTCAGTGCTTGCAATTTATTGCATAAATTACGAAGAACGTGGTTTCTACATTCTACTTTCTCCACGGTTACATCGGGATATGGGCGTGCTTGTAGTATTTTTGAATATGTGCTCGAATCTCCATCTGATATGAGTCTCCCATAAATCAAATTGTGCTGTTTTACAGATTCTTTGAAACCTTCCACTAAAATTTCACTCTCCGTGTTTGTTGAAGGCTCTGTGTAATTTTTAAAACATCTGTGTTTTCTTGCTTCGGCGTTATTTTATTGTGCAAGGGCACATAACAATATTTATTTTTTATTCCAAGGAACAATGTTTTTACAGTCCTTTTCCCTATTATTGCTGCTGCACCTGAAGGCGCATTGTAATTTCTTTTGTAGGAGCGCTTGCTCCAACAACCGTCGACAATTACATCAATAATCCATCTTTGTTTACTCTGTTTTCTTCTATTGCCAGTCTTCTTTCTTCTTCGGAAGCCACATTCATTGATTCTAATAAAACATCCTCCCATTTTTTACTAATGATGTCGTGGCTTTCGTTATATGTTTTTTTTAGAAAGAACGGGCAAATTCATTGAGGGCAAAAGCTCCTCTAACTGCGAGTATCCACAACCTATAGCTACAGTGCCAGCTACAGCGCACTTTAAAGTTTTTTTTTATTTTCATTATAATTGTAGTTGATTTGTTTTAAGTTTTCGACTGTGATTTTATATAATTATCTAGTTTTAAGTAAGTATCCCGTTGCACAAACAATTACGGTATTTGTAATAACTTACTATTATTTATTCAACAAATGCACTTATCAATATAAAATACTTTTTATATTGATAAGTGCATAAGTGCATCTACTGATGTTAGTTGATTCTCCACCCTAGGGCCTAGCCGATATGCTCGCTTAGATTCACGAACGAAAATCGGTCGAGCCGTTTCCAAAGAGTTCAACCATGCACACCGTTCTATGCCATGTGTAATTTAAATTATATAAGTATATATATATATATATATATATATATATTATTTTAAAATAAATAAATAAATAAATATATATATCAAAATATTATTATTGTGGTATGTAACGAGAACGACCCATGCGATAATGCGATTACTTTTCCTCTCAAATCAATTCAAAAAATGAATTGTCAAAACTGTGATACTGACGAATGTCAAATTAGTACGAATTGTGCGAATTACTATATATTTATTATGAATTGCAAGCAGAGTGACCATTTTCGATACGATATTATGCCTCTCTTCCTTAATTATTGTAAAGTGAATAATATTATACATGTCTTCTAAATAAAAGTACATTCGTAATAAATATTGAAATATTATCATTTTTATTCTTTTATTTTACATAACTCAAAAACACAATTATTTGACTTACACGGTTTCTGGAGAGACTCGTGTCTGTTGTTAGTATTATAAATAAATAGTAGATGGCACCACAGCGCCTTCGATTTTATATTAATACAAGCAGTCTACAATAGATGTCGCTAAAAAGAATTACGTAACTTTGTAGAGGTGAGACGTGGTGGTGAGGTAGTGAAATTCTCAAGGTCGTTTGCTCGGGGAACGGCCTTAATAATATAACCGATCGCCGATTCCTGGAAATCCATTGTTCCTGCGGCCACAGGTGGCCGCTTGGGAGTATAAGCGTACGAAAAATAAAATGATTTCCCTGTTCAACTATCGTGCATATAAAATATATATATTTTGATATTATAATTTCTATTCGGTTTTAATATCTCGAAAAATAAATAAGGTACTGTAATCAAAATAATAAATATTCGTTCAAGTATCAATGTCGGTGATATAGCGCTATCTAGTATTAAAGTTATGAACTATATCTCACAAACTGATTTTATCCAAACGAAACCTAAGATAAAATTAATTAACTTGTTAAATTGTTACACATAAAACAATATTTTGATTTTATAACGATCTCCATTTTTTTTACCGAATAATGTACTGTAATCAAAATAATATATTCGTTCAAACTTATCAACGTCGGTGATATAGCGCTATCTAGTATTAAAGTTATGAACGAACTGATTTTGTCCAAACAAAACCCAAGATAAAATTAATTCACTGGTAAATTATTGTCACACATATGTTGATTTTATAATCTCCATATTTTTTTTTTGTATTAATCACGAGAACTAAATAATGTACTGTAGTCAAATATTTATTTAATATTTATTTAAGTATAAACGACAGTGTAATAGCGTTATCTAGTGTTAAAGTTACGAACTACATATAATTAATTACAAACCTAGTTACAAACTGATTTTACGAGAATAACACCAAAAAAAATATGGGTGGAATAAAATAAGATAAGATAAATTACTGATATACAAATAATATTTACCTTGTGGGTCTATCTCCGCTTCTGACTTGATAAGAAAAACGACTTCAGTAACACAGTTAATATAGTTTATTAATTATTATTATAGTTACACAGGTTGTACAAGTACATCAATAGACACAGATACCAGTTTGTTACAAGTTCAGCTTCTTCGATAGCTTAGCAGTGCAATCAGTCCCGCTAACATCGCTAGGCTTTTTATGTCCAAAAGCCATTTGGCTCATATAATGATCCTTGCGAGATAAATATATTATGATCTAAATTTCATAAACACAGCTCAAATGGTTATTAAGATATTAACGTCTGAAAATCTACATTTTTATCACTGCCTGACCGAATGACTGACTGACCTATAGATCAGGGGTTCCCAATCTTTTTCAGCCTGCGGGCGTACTTACAAGTTAATATTTTGTCACGGCGCCCTACTTTACCTAGCTAATAAGCTTTTGCATTTGACTATTTGACGCTCCCGCCTTGCAGTCGCTTGGTCGCGTAGGTTTGAACAAAGCATTACATTATTATTTTTAACAAAAAATTAAAACCGACTTCCAAGGTAAAAACAATAATAACATTAATATGAACTAAAAAGTATTAAATAATTTCTACTATCTAATAGTGCCTTTTTCCGAATTCGGCTAAACCTCAACTATTTCTGTACTCAATCTTCATAATTTTGAAGTCGGTACCAGATAGCTGAAACTTCAGTCCTCTGACAGAATATTTGAAACTTTTGGAACTGGCACCGACTTCAAAATTATGAAGATTGAGTACAGAAATAGTTGAGGTTTAGCCGAATTCGGAAAAAGGCACTATTAGATAGTAGAAATTATTTAATACTTTTTAGTTCATATTAATGTTATTATTGTTTTTACCTTGGAAGTCGGTTTTAATTTTTTGTTAAAAATAATAATAATTTCACTCTTTTTAGTTACACTAGTAGATAAACCTTCGCGTATATTTTACCTAAGTATCTTATTACAATTTGTTAAGAGTCACAAATCACACTCACAAAATAATATATTATCAGTAAAGTGAACATATTGTGCTAAGTAATTTAACAATTTTAATGCTTCAAGCCCCAAGCGGTCACCGGCGATTGCGATAACAATAGAAAGGCTATTGTGTCTCGTTTTTCCACGATCGAAGGATCTATCAGATAAAAAATTGTATAAACTTGCATAGGATGTAGCGTAGCTACTCATAATATTTAATATTATCATAATTATTGACAGCTGTTCTTGTAATAAAGAATTCAAATCGATACTTAGTGCGCCATCTATCGATTAATAAGTATAACTAATTAAAAAGACTTAATGACTTTGTTTTGTTTAAATGCTCTTTTTAAAATAACTTTATTTACAATTCTATTTGCCTATTTAAATTTTATAAAGTAGTTAATAAAGTATTCGATCTGTATATAAAGTAGTTAGTAAAGGATTCGATCTGTCGTCTGCCGCCATGCGCCGCGCGGCGGCGACGCCGTCGCCTCTACGGCGCCGACCGCCGTCATGTATTAAATAAACAGGTGTTGTTATACAGTAAGTACATAATTAATATTATTAGTATATCCATACCTATGCCTTGTACTATTATCTAGTCTGTGCCATGAGACATTGGTGACCTTAACACGACGTGGTAATGATGATGATGATTATGATGATGAATATAAATTGCATAGTAGCATATGCCTTCTGTTCTTAAAACAACGCCGAAACTCCCAAACGTGTATCTATAAGGAGTCAGGAGTTCTCTCAGCATCTTCGAAACCATGGTATACCTTGACCCAATATTTGACTTTTTGGTAGCATATTCTTAGTATGCTTCACATAAAACCAAAATCACCATATGTTTCCATATAAATTTCGAGGAGTTCCCTCGATTACTCATGGATCCCATCATCAGGTCACCACTTTTGTGAACATGGTACCAAATTGGAGTGAAACCTAATACAACAAAACAAAAATTTCGAAAATCGGTTCACAAACGGCGGAGTAATCGTTGAACATACAAAAAAAAAAAAAAAAAAAAAAAAAAAAAAAATATATCCACAGCCGAACATATAACCTCCTCGTTTTTTGTAAGTCGGTTAAAAAATAATTTACATAAATAAATAAACAAATATTTCATAATCTGCCTGCTTAGTTTAATAATAATTATTCATATTACAATTTTATTTTGTAATATTTTTGTGGTTATAATAATGATGGAGGATCGACTCACGGGCCACGGCGTGGCCGCGGCGCCCCACTTGCCTTTCCACGACGCATCAGGGCGCCGCGGCGCACAGTTTGGGAACCCCTGATAGATCAAAATTCTAACCCAGTTCCAGATGACCTAGAACTCGCCAAACGGAAGGCTGAAATTTGGAATACAGCTTGGTAATTGTGTGTAAGCGTAGGGAAAAATCAAAACACAAAAAAAAAATGGTCAAGTACGAGTCGGACAGAGCGAAACTAGTGTTTTTTTGTATGGACTCCTCTTAAATATTTATTTTATTTTTACTATAAATTATGAAAGTAAAGATATAATTAAAGGTTTTGTGAATATTTCAAGTGCCTACCGGCTGCCATTATTGATTTTGAGCAAAAAAGGCCAAAAAAATCACATTTATTGTATTGGATAATGGGAGCTCCCCGTAAATATTTGTGAAGTGAAGAAACTTTATAAAATGAATAGAAGGTGATTTTATGAAGTGTGTTTGTTTGTCTGTTACCTCTTCACGACGAAACTGATTGTACCGATTGTTCTTTTTTAGGGTTCCGTACCCAAAGGGTAAAAACGGAACCCTATTACTGAGACTTCGATGACTGTCCGTCTGTCTATCCGTCTTGTCTGTCTGTCTCCTTTTCTTATAAGAAATTTTCTTATAACAAGGATGACGTGGAGGTTGGTTGGCGGTCAGCGCGGCGAGGGCGGGCGGGGTGTGCGGGGTGCGGGGCGCGAGGTGCGGCGGGTCACCGCGGGTTATCGCCGACGATGTTCTGATTTACTGCCCCTCGGTGTCTTATCGTCTTGTGCGACACATATGCAACTAATATTAAACTGTTACGGAATAGAACAAAATTTCATGTTTTAAAAATATTTTACTGATGATCCCACAACTTGGTTCTACTAATATACTTACTATATTCTGTGTCATTAACATACGTACATTAAATATTAACCCCCTTACCCATAGGTTATAATAATAAGTATAATAGCGTTAAGCGGTACAAGGTCTGATGTCTTTATCAAAAAAAGGACATATGATATTATAATTCTTTTAATCCCAGAAAAATGTACGGTTACCGCGCGATGGACGAATTAGGGGCAATAGAGTTTGCGATTGGCATCTGTCTGTACTCTGTATTTGTCAGTATTACTGTATTTTAATAACTACTTTCGCACAATAAGTTAGTTAATATGTAGTTGGAAATACACTTGTGTTGTTACATCGTATTATTTCAATGCCTCATGATGGCAGCTGCATATTCCATTCGCTTGAATTTTCGTTGTTTAATTCGACTGATACTCAACAAGCCTTACCTAAGAGCTGCTTTTCCACTTTCTGATAGGTTTTGGATAGGCTATCCACAACTTATCTGACAGATAAAGCATGGAGTATCTGTCAGATCATATAAAGTATGGAGTATCATATGCGACACTTATCAGGAAGTGGTGAAGCAGGTTGTGAACGACTATAGTCGACTATTTAAGTTTCTCTTCTTTACAAAAAGTAGTGATATTCCATCAAAAACATAAATGTAAAAAGGGAAAGCCAAGTTCAATACAAACATTATTCTTGTCTATGGACTTCGCCGTAAAAAGAATGGATATCTAAATGAGTGCCAAGTTCTATGGAAAATTTAAATATGTATTTAAAGGAACCAAAATATAACATTATGAACAAACAATAAAGTCTATTTCTTTGCTTTATTGAATATCTATAACAATTGTTGTTATTTAAATAATATGATCTTAAAGTAGATTAGATTTAACTTGGCCAGTTTTCATTACATCAGTCATTTCATAAAGTTATTGAACATTTTAATTCTGATAAAACTGGCTAAGTCAAATCTAATCTACTTTAAGATCTCACACAATAGATTTTATTATTTGTTCATAATGTTATTTGGTTCCTATATAAATACATAATATTTCGATTTTCCATAGAACTTGGCACTCATTTAGATATCCATTCTTTTTACGGCGAAGTCCATAGATCAGCATAAATCATAATGTTTGTGTAGAACTTGGCTTTCCCTTTTTACATTTATGTTTTTGGTGGGATTTAGAAGTACAAATAAAACCAAATCTTTTTCTAGGATGTTTTTTGTTATATTTTTTATGGAAAGGTTAAATGTTCATTTGTTTAAATGATGCTACTACGCATTTTGATCTGTTTTTAATAGAAAATTTGTTCGAAAGAAATCTATGGAACTCTAATAAATCTATTTTTTCTTAAGAGTGCTTTTATTTTCGAAAAATTCTTAATTTAATTGTAGATTCAATTCTAATCCATATTTTATTTCATGTTTTTGCGTTCCAAATAGCGTCAATATGTTTATAATTCAGTTATTTAGCTAAAAACTATGATTTAACTATGAAATCTGAAAGCTATCCAAAATAGCTCCATTCGAGCGATATTTGGACTAGGTTTATTTTTTTTTACTGGCCACTTTAATAGAAATGTCAAAATGCTAACTTCATATTATGCAAAAAACACGCGCTCAGGAATCCATTTCTAATTTTTGCAAGAATCTATCCGAACAAATAAATGAAATATAAACCAAAATAGTCTAAAATGTGTCCTAAATAGCCCCACTTTACCGGTACTTAATTCTAATGCTTCCAGTTCCAAGGGCTTGCACAGATATACTTTTTAGGGTTCCGTTTTTTCCATTCCTTAGGGTCTACACAGACGGACCGCATTTCAACTGCAATCCAACCGCAAACTGCAGTTTAAGTGCAGTTTGAATGCAGTTGACACGACTGCAATACGACTGCAGTAGAACTGCAAACCAAACAGTTCACACGACTGCACGCCGACTGCAACTGAACTGCAATCCGACTGCGCGTTTGGTTTGCAGTTCTATTGCAGTCGTGTCAACTGTTTGGTTTGCAGTTCTATTGCAGTCGTATTGCAGTCGTGTCAACTGCATTCAAACTGCACTTGAACTGCAATTTGCGGTTGGATTGCAGTTGAAATGCGGTCCGTCTGTGTAGAGAAGAGAGTATGTAGGTTTATGACAGAAGAGTTTATGTAGGTATATAGCTATACCTATTACAACCATTTTGTGCAACGGTATTTTATTTAATACTAGATGATCCGTGTACTTCGTATTACTTAAACTAGTAAATTTTCAACCGTATGAACCTTCCTTGAAATTCCACAAAATATATTAATTCAAGATTAAAATTAGCAAAATCGGTTCAGCCGCTCTTGAGTAATTTGGAGGTTTGGATAGTTTGAATACTTGCTCCTAGTCACCGAAAATCTAAATTCGTACCATTGTTAACATCGAAGATCGAGGTATAGGGGGTGTGAAATAGTCGCGAACCGCGTCGAGAAAAGTATGGTACACGGCCGGGGCCGTGCCTTTGCTAAAGGCTGGGGCACTGGCCACTGCCGTGCCCCCAGATATTTTTATATTACATTTTATATTTTTTATTTCTAGCTTTTTGTCTAGATCCACTCTTCTGTTCCAAGCTTTATGTCTTCACCGACATATTTGCAATATTCGTGTAGTTAAGCCGAAGCCCACAAAACGTGAAACTGTTAATTAGTAATCGACTTCCTTTTATTTCATAAAAAATGGTAAAGTGCCGCACTGGAATTAAGGGGGGGTGGGTCGCCGTGACCCGGAGTCGGCAGGGCGCCGGGCGATGCGGGGCGGAGGGGGGCGGCGGGGGGCGTGGGGCGGGCGTGCGGCGGCGCCGCCTCCGCAGCGTCGCGGCGCGCGCTCGCCACACGCCTCAGTCCGTTCCGCGCCCGACCCGCGGCCGCACGTGCCCGCTGCGCCGCGTCGCTCGTTACCCGCGACCGACCGACTTCAGCCCGGAGTGGCGGTTCGCATCTTACCGGGCAGCATTAGAGTCGTGTCGTATTTTCTAATACTGTCTGGTAAAGATGTCGTCCGCGCTCCACGTTCAGCGTCGTCGCCGAGGGCGGAGGGATCTCCCGCCGGAGCCGGAGTGGTGTGCGGGGTCGGGGACCGCGTGGTGGCCGCATGGAGGCCGGGAGCCGGCCGCGCGTCGCCAGACCGCCGGAGCGAGCGCCCGAAACTACGGCGCCGCTGTCCTCGTGCTGTGTGCGGTCGAGCAGCTGCCACGTTGCGCCACTTCGCGACAGGTAGTTATTGTGCTCATTTGAAATGTAAATGAACCTCGGTTTTATGTACTGGCATCTGAGTATATAGAATGTGTACTCTGTGACCGCTATAGCTACGTATGATTTCGCGAGACGGTGGGTAGCGTTCGAGTCTGGAACTCACAATTTTTCCTAACCTAGCGGGACAGACTACTTATACGCTGTGCAATTTTTGACTAGGCTGGAGGGTGTGGTGACTGGTGGGTGTCCCCAGTCTACCGATGGACCGCGCGGACCACCGCATCTCTGTGGTCCGACCGGCTGCGGGCAAAGTTAAATCGATGTCGAGTTCCCAATTATTGCTCAAGTATTACAAAATGGTCGACCTTCTGTGATTCGTCTAGAATAATAATTAACCTTGAATATTTACATATTATTCAAATATTATTAAGGTCAAAATGTAACACGACGTTTCCCAAATTTTTGCGTCACCGAACCGCGTTAGTTCAAAAGATCTAATTAAATTGCATGTGTGTTTTAGTATACCAAATACCTGCACTAATATATTTTTAATGAATAATATTATAATTAAATGCTACTTGCCAGTTGTTGCAACGTGCAACAATCTTTCTATTCGCAATAAATGAATCCGCTAGTCAGGATGACTGTCACAAATTTACATCGGGCAGGCTGTACACAGCGCGCGCGGCTCATACTTCGCGCGTCGCGTCGGTCCCGCAAGGACTACATCTGTGCGGCGCGGTGCGACGCACGACGCTGCGTTTTCTCGCTCGCTCGTGCACTTTGTGTGTCTGCAGCCCGCTTAACTAATTAAAATTCCTCGCATCAACGACGACTTCGCCTCAACCAATAACAATTAATTAATTCCTTCGTACCGTTCGCCACATTATCTTTAGGGTGTAGTGTATCTACCATTTTAATGTACTCCCAGAAGGTTGAAAATGTTGAAAACAACATTTTCAACAGTCGCAACTCGCAAAATATTAACGTCATCGGTTGCGGGCTGCGGCGGAAACTGCGTAAAAGTCGTAAAGGGGGTGACAGACACGAGTAAGTACGCGGACTTATGGCTCGACGATCTTAATCGCCTGTGTGTCAGCAAAGAGCCGCGAACCACGAGCCGCGCGCTGCGTGCCGCGAGCCTGGGGGCATGGTAATCCAGGGTGAGCGATTCTCGTGTGTCACCGACGCGAGCCGAGTAAGTTCGCGAACTAAAAACCCGCGTACTTTAAGTTCGTACGTCTGTCACCCCTTTTAGGTATTTCAATGTCGAGGCCCATACTCAGTGACTAGTCGAGCGTTCACTCGGTCGCAGTGCTAGTGCTATTATTTATGTGTCGGTCGTTATCATGGACGGACTCGGAGTCTCGAATCCGGCAGATGTTTAATTCACGAGCGGGCCCGCAGGCCGCTAACTATTCTTCGGATACGTTGAATTATTTATCAGGGGCTGGAAAGTTTTCGTCTTATCGAATATTAAGATGTAGGTCAAGGTCCTGGGTCGAGTCGGTCTTCGTCGCCGATTACTCCGGTAGCCTGCAGCTGCGACGCGATTTTGATTTGATTTTGATGTAACCGAATGATGTTGAATTGGTCATTATGATCTTCTTCATTAAACTTTAAGTTATGACGGGACTTTGGCATGTCAGAGCCCAGAGGACATCGGCGGGAACGTGGTCGCGATAAGCGGCGGGCGGGCGGGCGGCGCTATCGCTGCGAGTCAGAGGTCGGGAGATATCGCTGTTGTCGGCAGTCGCTATCGAGGGTTATCATGCCTCAACTCCTATTGTGACTGCTACAAGTTGACACGCAATCTTTTCGTGTTATAATAATAATAAAATTTTAGGCTTAATCTTGGTATCTTGTTTCTCTTTTTCGTGTCATATTTACGACCACAGGCATATTGAATGTTGCCGCTAGTGCCTGCAGCGTTTGTTCACAGAGCAAATCTCATAAATACCAATCAAATCCAAAACTTTACATTTTGTCGTTTTCCAGAATCAACGCAACCTATGATGTTATGTTATAGAGCAGAAGTTCCCAAACTCTTTTGTTTCATGTCTCTCTTTGAAAAATTTTCTGGATCCGGTGGACCCCTGCACCAGGAGAGCCTACAATAATAATTTGTGAAAGTATCGCTTGGCCTAAGATTTTTGAAAAGAGCTGAAGTCAAGCCAATATTTTAGCTCTTCACTGCAAAACAAATTCATGTTCATCCTCGCTTACGATTGTGGACCCGGGGTCCACCTGAACTACTTTGGAAATTACTGCTGTGGAGTGTACATAAACTTTCAAGAATACAATATGGGTGATATAAGAATCCCACCAAAAACATAAGTGTAAAAAAGAGAGCCAAGTTCAATACAAACATTACCTATGGTTGTCTAAGGACTTCGCAGTAAAAAGAATGTAGATCTAAATGAGTGCCAAGTTCTATGGAAAATCGAAAAATTATGTATTTATAAAGGAACCAAATAACATTATGAACAAATAATAAAGTCTATTTCTTCGCTTTATTGAATATGTATAACAATTACTGTTATTTAAATAATGTGAGACCTTAAAGCAGATTAAACTTGGCCAATTTTCATTACATCAGTCATTTCATAATTCATATACCTAGACTCATTTAGATTTCCATTCTTTTTACGGCGAAGTCCTTAGAGAAGCATAACTATGAACTTGGCTCTCCTTTTTTACATTTATGTTTTTGGGGGGATATCATTATTTTTTTGAAAAGAAAATTTTCCTAGAAAGTTTAGACACCTAAATCCTCCCGGTTCAAACTTAAATATTGGACTATAGTCGCTCGTAACCTTAAGAGGCTGGTGCCTTACTCCCGAGACTGATATCAACTTGATACGAGTCTGATTTCGATTTCGTTTTTGATGTCATTGTAATACGTAGGAATTCCGGAACAAAATCGTATCAAAATCGAGATGTTGCCATGGCGTCTTGTCAATGTCGTTATAGCAACGTCCTTGTTATAAAGTAGAAGAAGGTTACGAAAAATATGAAATAATGTTTGTGTTTTTTCGTCATACTATTTAAAAATACATTTCTTTAAAAACTTTAAATGGATGTGGCCATGTTCTACTTTAGTGGGTTTAAAGTGGTTATTTTCGTTAAGAAACATCTTGACACTAAATAAATATGTAAATTCTCTTTTGTAGTTACACAATAGTTATATATAAACAAAGAAAATCCAGGAATCGCAAAAGGGTACATGCGGGCGAGCCAAGCTAAGCACGATACCAAACCCAAATGGGACGGTATAGCTGTAGAGCTTAACTCCATTGGAGGTGCCATCAATCACATTAAAAATGCTTGCAGATGAGTCATTTTTTTAATGAAATAAGGGGGCAAACGAGCAAACGGGTCACCTGATGGAAACCAACTTCCGTCGCCGTGCTACCGTGAAATTTGAAGTTTGTAAACGATCTGTAAGTCGATTCTCATACAATTTTGCTTATCGCGAGCACCTAAGATTTCGATTTGGCGAATGTTTCGATGCTGATTAGTTCCAAATTGAGCCGCAGCCCGATCGTGCGCTAGCATAGCTGTCAGGAATAGCAAAATCCATTGAGGTTGAATTAGTTTCAAACCGATCCGCAGCACGATCGCGCGCTATTTTAGATGTCTAAAGTGTCAAAAACCGTTAAAATCGAAAATCGAAATCGATATCAGTTTGGGGAGTAAGGCCCCGGTTTATTAAAAAAGCATATTTATGTATCTCGCAAGTCTCAATATAATATGAGCCAAAGGACAAAGCTAAAAAAAAATCCAGAGCGAACAGATACACGTAGCTCATAATTTCAGTGATATTAAATGAAATTATTCTGTATATATTTCAACTTAAGGGGCCGGGCTACCCTCGAAATTCTCATACATACGTAATACCAAAATCATTTTCTCATACGAAAATATTTAACATGTATGAGTTATTTTTCAGCTTAGAATAGTAATTACCTAGGTTCCTGTACAAAAATAAACTTCAAAATATTTAAACACAAAAAAAAAATTGTGTGTAAATTTTTTTTAGTGTTTAAATATTTTGAAGTTTATTTTTGTACAGGAACCTAGGTAATTACTATTTTAAGCTGAAAAATAACTCGAAAATTTTAAATATTTTCGTATGAGAAAATGATTTTGGTATTACGTATGTATGAGAATTTCGAGGGTAGCCCGGGCTCTTAAGATTTGATGGCTAAATAGAAGATATTGCTATTAACATTTCGTCAGGGGTCGTATTTTTTACTTTATTTAATGTTATATTTTAATGTTTTTTGCAGTACTTAGCAGCTGAATTGTTGTTAGAATGCAGTTCATCTTTTATTGTTTTATTACGATAATTATAAATCTCCGTAATTAAAGCGGTCCATAAAAATAGGTAACTATTTTAGGTTGTGTGATAAAAAACATCGTTTATAATAACACAAAATATATTTTTAAACAGTTTACATATTATCTATAACTAATGTGACATTTTCTAACATAAGAGCGGGGTGTAAAAATCGGACTGATGTCTGGCCCACCCCAAAAAGATGAAGAATGATGAAGAAAAACATTACACTTATTATATGGGCACAACTTCCCAAAGTTCTTCTGCCATGTATGCAGGAGCAGTAATGCTCACGTATGGCTCGTCGGCCATCAAATGTATGTATCATTTTGCTCCTGACATGCCTGATTGTATTCTACATCTAATCAATATAATATTATTTTCTTGAGGCTCTTGTAGTTGAACGCGCTCAGGATGTCTAAAAACTCCGATTTTATATACACCCGTTCTCTTAATATGCTCGCTGCAATAGTAACGGGCGATTTTGACATGGTACGTTCCCAATGCAAAGAAAATCAAATCCACATGAGTTAGCCGAGGGAATAAAATAAAAAGAAAATAAAATAGAGTGCGCATAGATAATGTCACATTAGATGTAGAAGGTAGGTAATGTGTAATTATTAATTAAACTATTTGAAATATATTTTGTGCTACTTAAAAATGTGTTATTATCACGCAATAATACCTAGTTGCCCATCAATAGATCGTTTTTATAACGGAGATTTGTAATTATTATAAAACGATAATAGATGCACTGCATTCTGTATGACGACCTCTGTGGCTTAGTGGATGAGTGCGTAGGTAGCTCAAGCCAGGGGTTGCGGGTTTGAATCCCACCGACGGAACAAAAGGTTTTCAAAGTCCCTGGGTCGTGGATGTGTGTTAAATGTGTATCATAATATAATAAAAATTTTAAATATACTTATTATAGTATAAAAAGTATTAAATATTAAATATAATACGTTGTCTGTCATAACACAAGTCCTTCAGGTACTTAGCACGGGGCCAGACTGACGTGGTGTGAAGCGTTCATAGATATTATTATTATTTTAACTACAATTCAGCTCCAAAATGTCGCAAAATAACATAAATAAAATAAAATTAAACATCACTCCTTATGAAAAGTTAATAGCAATATCTCCCATTTAGCCATCAAATCTTACAATGATATATATACAGAATTATTTCATTTAATATCACTGAAATTCTGAGCTACATCCTGTATCTGTTCGCTCTGGGTTTTTTTTTCATACATGTAATAGCATTGTCTTTTGAAACGTTTATGTGCAATAGTTTTTGAATTATGAGGGGGTCAAAAGATTCTGCAAATGGTTCGTGTAATATTAGACACGGTGCTGCTCGCCAGTTCTGTTACCTTGAACTTGGCTTGACACGCTACCGCGTGTCTAAATGATATAAAATTTAAACTCAAAGTTTGTAACCCTTAATGGCATAGGCATCTAAAAAATGGCCAAGTGCGAGTCGGACTCGCGCACGAAGGGTTCCTTATAGAGCGAAAATAGTGAAAAAGTTCTGTTTTTTGTATGGTTGCCCCCAAAAAATATATCTAAGGAGACATTTATTTAAAATTAAATTTTATTATCTTAATATCTCTATCTGTATATACTATAAAAATCAATGCCACTTTTCGTTTTGATTTTATAACTCAAGAACAGGCTCACCTATCCAAATCAAATGCTTGGGCTTTGTTTGTACTACCTAGTAGATGGTTTATACATATTATATGAAAGAAGACTGGTCACGGACCATACAAAATTTACCCATGCACGACACGAAAGAAACGTATCCCATTGTTTTCGTTATGTTATGGGTATCCAAGATATATAATTTTTATATTCAATATCAGTGGCTAACATGTTATTTTATTGCTTTCCTTTTTCTTCAGGCGCAGTATGAAAAGTGCAAATGTTAAGCCACTTTATTCAATATCATTGCCTAACATGTAAATGCACTTATTAGATGTAAAATTTTCCGGCAACGCACCTGCAGCTCTTCTGATGGTCCATGGGCGACGGTAGTTGCTTACCATCAGGTGACCCGTTTGCTCGTTTGCCCTCTTATTTAATAAAAAAAAATGCAATCACGACATGTTTCTTCAAAAATATATCTATACTAATATTACAAATGCGAAAGTATCTCTGTCTGTCTGTCTGTCTCGCTTTCACGCCAAAACTACTCAACCGATTGTAATGAAATTTTGTACACAGATAGTCTAAAGCCTGAGAAAGGACATAGGCTACTTTTTAACTGGAAAAAGGGGTTGTAAGGGGGTGAAAATGCGTAAATTTGTTCAAATTAAGTTAGTTCCAAAAATTTATAACAGATGGCGTTAAGAGTCGCCTACGTCTCGCTATCGCTTGCTCATAAGTCTTTCTATAAGAGGTGGCACCATATTGAGTAAAGTTTTTCGATTCTATCGATTGTTTTACACGCTATTAAATAACTCACTACTCATACTTTATCTATGCAGTGACGTAACCTTAAACCTACCAATGATAAAATATAGTTTATGGGTAAAGCTAAAGTGGTGTAAAGGGCCAAATAAGCTTTAAATTTGGTATAAAGTTTACTTAATTTAAAAAATGAAATATTATGTGCACACTGCACAGCTGTTTTTGGGTATTTTAATTTAAGGGGTACCAGGGTTTCAAAAAGCTTTTAAATTTGACACCAATTTTGTTGACACCGCGCGCTATAAACTGAAGTCCACGCGGACGAAGTCGCGGGCAACAGCTAGTAATATATAAATATAAAACATAGTAATGTACCATCGAGGAAATCGATTCCTAGGCAGTTGTCGGATCAACGTCATTTAGTCGGCTTATGTCAATTCAATGTTAGCTGTGATCTGTCGGCTCGGTTTGACGCAACGCGACCAAACTACGTAGGACCCTCATCTACCTAGGAATCAACTTCTCTGATAGTACAATCCCATCACTGATGGAAGATTTTTATTAATAAATATTACTGACATAATATAATATGTTATCATGGAAAGCGAACATTAGGAAGTTGTGCATACGTGGTAAGTGCTATTATTACTGCCTAGGATGGGCTAGACATCTCGTTTTCATGTTCATTAGCTAAAGAAAATCTAATGTAGGTAAATATATAGATTTATCTCGCCCTCAGTGTTATAATTATCACGCGTAATAAAATATAACATGTTTGAAACATACTAGAAGGTACTGAAAAAATATATTTTTAATTGTAAACAAAATAATATTTACTATGGTTTTGTGTTTTTATATAATATATATCTAAGTGTTCCACTGATATTAAATAAAATAACATGCAAATAACGATTCTTATTTTTAGTTTTAGCACTTTTCATACTGCGCCTGAAGAAAAAAGAAAGCAATAAAATAATATGTTAGCCATTGATTTTGAATATAAAAATTACATATCTTGGATACCCATAATACAACGAAAAAAATGGTACATGTCTCGTTTCTGTCGGGCCTGGGTCACAAATGACCCGTCGCCTTTGCAGAAAATCTGTCGAACAGTTCTTCATTTATCACATTTTTATTGTAATGGGATTTCATTGTGAAATGGAAACTTTTTTCAGTGTTGACAGTACAAGCAAGTTACAATTATTTTTCATTATTATTTCACTTTATAAGGCCGCTCGTTATTTTGTAAATATTACAAGTGCCTACCTGTTGCCTGTATTGATTTTGAGCAAAAATGGCCAAAATATCGCATTAGTTGTGTGCCCACTTAAATATGAGTATACAATGTGTCCCGACACCGGTGTCCGAGCCTAAAAGGTTATGTTATGATGTAGGGTATATTTATCGACAATTGGCTATTTTTTTTCTGTAACTCTTGAAAAAATATAATATTTTTTCTGGCTCTCATGGTAATCTTACCAATACTTCATAAGAAAATCATTATAAATTCTAAACTATCTGACTTGGAGCATACAAGTAAAGGAGATGACGCCCGCAACTTCGTTGCGCCAAAAAATGTTTTCGCGCAGGAACCGTACATTTTTCCGGGATAAAAAGTATCCTATGTCCTTTCCCGGGACTCAAAGTATCTCCATGCCAAATTTCATCAAAATCTGTTCAGCGGTTTGGGCGTGAAGAGGTGGAAGAGAGGAACAGACAGACAGACAGACGGACATACAGACAGACACACTTTCGCATTTATAATATTAGTATGGAAGTATGGATGAAAATCTCTTCTATCTTTTTAAAAGAAAAAAATGACCAGTTTAATGTGCTAAATTTTTTACAAAAAACCATTTATTATTATTTCATGAATTATCATGAATAGAATTTGCATAGTAGCATACTTTCAGTTCTTAAAACAACGATAAAACCCCCAAACTTTCATATGAAAACTTATTATCTGAGTTCACTACCACTTTAGAATTTCTTAAAGAACTCCAAGCATATACTTACCCCTGTATATGCTTAGACTTTAGAGTTCATAAAGTAATGCTGAAATGTTCAAACGCCTATCTCTGAAGGCTTTAGAGTTCTGGTTCAGTGACTTTCGTTGTATTATAAAACTTTCGCATGTAAACTCATCAGCTCAACATATTAAAATATTATGCTTTAACTACTTTAAGCTACAATAATATAACTATATATTTTGTCCCAATCAAGGAGTTTCTTAGATCAAATTACCAACTTGGTAACCACAACAACAAGCTTAAATCATTTACTTTGTAACAACATTGATACAATTTTCAAAATCACTCGACAAACTCGAGTCTCGATCGAAAAGACTATGAAAAGTACCAATAATAGGGGTCATCACATAACTCATAACGATGCATCGTGTGATGGTAGTTATAATTATGATGATGATGATGATGATGATGAATGTAATTTGCATAGTAGCATATAACATCGCCGAAAGTCCCGAACTTGTATCTATAAGGAATCCGGAGTTCTCTTAGTATCTTCGGAACCATAGCATGCCTTGGTGTAAAATCTTACTTTTTGGTAGCATATGCTTAGGATGCTTCACATAAAACCAATATCACTATATTATGTTTCCATATAAATTTTGAGGAGTTCCCTCGATTACTCATGAATCCCATCATCAGGTCACCACTTTGTGAACATGGTACCAAATTGGAGTTGAACCCTATACAACAAAAGAAAAAATTTGAAAATCGGTTCACAAACGGCGGAGTAATCGTTGAACATACACAAATAAAAACAAATATCCACAGCCGAACAGATAACCTCCTTCTTTTTGGAAGTCGGTTAAAAAGATACTAAATTTTTATGATTTAAAATTTTTTTTTCCGTATTTAATTCAACGAAATTTATAACATATTGCCCGTGTAAGCGTATTCCACAAGTTTAGCTATCAAATGAGACCTTTTTTTATCTTCATATGATATTTACATGAGAATTACTGGTCAGATTAGTGTGAAAGCCCGAGAAAAACTAAAATGGCTGCCATTTTACAACCGTGAGAGAGAGAAAAAATTTGAGAGCCAATTTGTCAATGAAATGTGCCTTAGATCATGACATTGAAGGATCCTTCAGGATAATCTAAAATGATAGATTTTTATAATGATAACCTGCTACATTGTTTTGTAGTGTATGTCTCATCTATATAAGGTAGGTTAAGTAATTATTAAGTTAGTTAATAAACATCTTTTGCGAAGACAGCTCTCTATTTATAGAGCCTGCACATTACGTCAGCCTGCAATTCGCGAAGCCTGCACTTTGCAGTTTCTTTGTAATTTAGAAAGCACTTATAGTAATTATTGCCCTGAGTAAATTATTTAGATAAAAAGTTGTCTTATGATTTGGCATACTCTATTCCAGGGGTCACCAAATGGCGGACCGCGGTCCGCATCCGGACCGCCGACCCATTGTGTGCGGACCAAGCATGTTCGAAGATGAACTTCGTAAAAATTTATTTCGGTCTCGAGTCTCGACATACTGATGAACGTTGTTAGCAACAAAAATTGACACTTTCTCATTGATACAAATTATATCTTTGTAATTTCTGTATTTTACATATTTTGTTTAATTTTTTTTAATGTGCGGACCGCGAAGGTCATTTTATTATTAAAAACGGACCCCGGGCGAAACTAATTGGTGACCCCTGCTCTATTCGGTCAAAATATAAAGTTTGAAGAGTTGAATTGTCTTTAAAAAGAAGAATCTGTATTTGATCTCGATTTACTCCAAAGCTTTTATGGCCCGTATTCACTTTCATTAGTAATAAGTGCAAGTGTTTAGGGCAAGTGATTAGTTATTAGGAAAAAGTAAGTGTGGACAGCGACTGTTTAGTGCAAGTGATTAGCCGGCTGCGTAGTAACGTGATTAGTTCTGTATTCACTTTGATTAGTGATTAAGTGCAGGTGACTAGTACAGGTGATGAGTGATTAGTAGAAAGTAAATGTGGACAGCGACTGATTAGTGCAAGTGACTAGTCGGCTGCGTAGTAACGTGATTAAAAGCGTGTTCTATTTTTTGCGAGTGCAAGTGCGTGACAGATGAAAACCAATTTTGGTTTCGTTTGACAGCTCAAGATTGTTACTATTATTCCGCTAGGTATATTAACTTTATGGGCAAGACTGACGTGGTGTGCCGTGTGAAGCGTCCATAGATATAGTATATCATTATTAAATAATATACCTATTAAAAGTACAAAAGGACACCCTTTCAATTACTTCCATACTAATCCATACTTATTACTTACTAATATACTAATAATATTATAAATGCGAATGTGTGTCTGTCTGTCTGTTACCTCTTCACGTTTATATCTCAGAAGTCAGAACCGATTTTGCTGAAATTTGGCATGGAGATACTTTGAGTCCTGGGAAAGGACATATAAAAATACTTCGTGGTCTTTACATATAAAACTCAAAGGTGACTGACTGACATGTTGATCTATCAACGCACAGCCCAAACCACTGGACCGATCGGGCTGAAATTTGGCATGCAGGTAGATGTTATGACGTAAGCATCCGCTAAGAAAGGATTTTGATCAATTCTACCTCCAAGGGGTGAAAATAGGGGATCAAAGTTTGTATATAACAATACTTCTTAATGCGAGCAAAGCCGCGGGCAAAAGCTCGTTTTTAATAAAACCAATATTTAAAATGAAGGACATGTCAAAATGGCAGTTTTATTTTTGAAACTAAGACGCTCGTGTTGACAGCTACTACTCAATTTACTAAATTAAATTACTAAAGAGCCACTAAACAAGAATTGGACACTACTTGCACTACACACCTGCACTCCACTGCCTCAATTACTAGTCACTTGCACTTGCACTAATCAAAGTGAATACAGGCCTTTAGGCGAAGTGGTCACAAAATAGAGTAGGTACTTATCAACGATGATTGTTGCTATTTAAAATTTCAAAATCTGATGAAGATCTGCGGCTTTAAATTATAAGTGTTAGGTATTATATGTTTGGTATTAACATTTTTGTTCGTCATTGTTGTTTGTTATTTTCAACGGACTTCCAAAAAACGAGAAGGTTATATGTTCGGCTGTGGATATATTTTTTTATTTTTTTAGTATGTTCAACGATTACTCCGCCGTTTGTGAACCGATTTTCGAAATTTTTATTTTGTTGTATTTTTACCATAATTTGGTACCATGTTCACAAAAGTGGTGACCTGATGATGGGATCCAGGAGTAATCGAGGAAACTCCTCGAAATTTATATATATGGTGATTTTGGTATTATGTGAAGTGTACTAAGAATATGCTACCAAAAAGTCAAATATTGGGTCAAGGTATACCATGGTTTCGAAGATGCTGAGAGAACTCCTGACTCTTAATAGATACACGTTTGGGAGTTTCGGCGTTGTTTTAAGAACAGAAAGCATATGCTACCATGCAATTCAAATTCATCATCATCATCATCGTCATCATCATCATTACTACGTCGTGTTAAGGTCACCAATGTCTCATGGCACAAAATAGATAATAGTACAAGGCATATGTATAGATACAATAATAATAATTATGTACATAACAACACCAATTATTATAGGCTGTTTAATACACACGGCGGTCGGCGCCGCAGAGGCAACGGCGCGTACGTAAACATCGTATTCAAGTTCTAACCGGAGTGTCAGGGCATGCGGCATGCCGCGCTGCGAGCATTTTGCAGCACGTGTTCACTTAGATTTTTTTAAATGTATTGTTTAAATTTATCTATCTACCTGATATTTGGGCCTTGGGGTGTGCCGTATGACTCTTAACAGTCTTAACAAATTGTAATAAGATAAATGAAGAAAGAAAGAAAGAATATACGCAGTACCACCGACGACCACTTATAAATTCGCGGACTATGACGGAGGTCAACTTAATAACAATTATACGAGATCAATTACCACTCAATATTATGATTTATGTTGCCAATTCAATGCTCACTGCTCACACCAGCTCACTGTTGAGTTGTCAGTTGCTTACAAACTTTCAACAACACAACAGAAATCTGTTACAAGTTATAACTACCTATATAAAACTTCTACGTACAAGCGAAAGCACGACACAGGAGCGCCTCAGTGACATCTAGTGAAGACAATATGAAGCTATTTTTTTATACAATTTGAATTGGCACTAACAGTTTACCTACTAGGTAACTAAAAAGAGTGAAATTATTATTTTTTACAAAAAATTAAAACCGACTTCCAAGGTAAAAACAATATTAATAGCATCCTTATAATATGAACTAAAAAGTATTAAATAATTTTTCCTATCTAATATGTAGTGCCTTTTCCCGAATTCGGCTAAACCTCAACTATTTCTGTACTCCAATCTTCATAACTTTGAAGTCGGTGCCAGTTCCAAAAGTTTCAAATTTTCTGTCAAAGAAATAAAGATTCAGCTACATCTGAAACCGACATCAAAATGATGAAGATTGAGTACAGAAATAGTTGAGGTTTAGCCGAATTCGGGAAAAGGCACTACATATTAGATAGGAAAAATTATTGGATACTTTTTAGTTCATATTATAAGGATGCTATTAATATTGTTTTTACCTTGGAAGTCGGTTTTAATTTTTTGTTAATTATGGATCAATTTTTAATTGATCTGTTTTCTGTCTGTTTTAAAGAAGATTCCATTTTTAGTCTGTCATTAAAAATGGAATCATCAATCAACGTTCGACTGAAAAGCTGAAATAATGTAAATACCAATATTTCTTACTTTTTATTATTTTATTTATGGAACTAGATAGTAGACGCCAACAACGCAATATACGCCAACTTTATAAAATTATGGACAAAAAATATTTATAATTAATTAGCTGTGCCCCGCGGTGTTACCTGAGGTTCAGATTCGACGAGTAAGAGTATGGTACATGTTACTATCATAAAGTTAGGTAAGTATAGACTATAGTCACATATCGACAGTTTTAAAATTTGGAAGTTCACATCTCAGACCGGTATACTTCGCGCCGCTCGAGCGGCGGGTGAAAGCTGCAGTAAATTAATCGTTCAGGTGGATTCCGCTTTCGAATCGAATTCTTATTGGTTTGGGAGAGTGTCGCTGCGTCGGGACCGGTTCTTAATTTCTTATAGGTGCGCGCGTTGTGCATCTATTTCGGGAGTCGTTGACCGCCGGTTTGGCACTGCCGACCGCGGCCGGTTTTATCCGTTCGTGTCCGGGAACGAGCGCGTCTCGGCACCTTCGCGTCCGACACTCGAATTTCAGGTGCTGGCCGTGCGCCGCCGCGGCGAAACCCGGCCCCGAGCCCCGCAGCTCTCGATGACCTGAGGGGTGTGCCAAAATGTTTTCGTTTTCGCTTCGTTATAGAATCGCCGATGAAAATTGGAAATTGGAATTGACATAACTGTTCGTTAATATGACGTTGACGTTCGACTCGTCTTATGTCAATTCCATACATTTTGATCGGCGATTCTATAACGAAGCGAAAACGAAAAAGTTTCGGCTAAATGTCCAGGTCTGAGGTCCTGGGCCGATCGCAGGCGAACGGCCGCGTCTCGGTGGGCGAGAATATGATATCCCACGTGACGCGACGCGAGACGCATTGTTGATAGTTAGTTATTTATATCGGCCGCTAAAACGAGTCCCATGCCTGTCGCTGCGGCGGATTACTCCCTCGTCTCCGCCACGACCATGTTCTATGCTGTGGACACTGACATAGTATGTACTACGTAGTACTTACTACCTCAGTGGCTATGGATAAGTCAAATATCGTTACTTAAATATATCGAGATAACGAGGTGAACGACTATCGCTAGACCTTCTAAGTTGGAAATTAACGTTTCCCTTCTTGTCGCTAATTATAATTATTTGTAATACCATATTTTATTATACTAGACAAAATGTCGCTTATTAGTAGCGAACGCCGAGGCGCTAACGACAGGGGAGAGGCGGCTGCCGTTTGCGCAGCAGGTATTAAAAACCAGTCAATCTACGCGGTGCTACGACCCGATCGTTGTTCGCTTCGACAGGTTCTATAGACAGCAAACTTTACGTCAAATGAAAACAGCTTATTTTCGTAGCTCTCCCCAATATTGCCCGATTAGAATGTCACACGTGTGACTTTAGGGGAGGGGGCCAGGCCCCCTCATTGTTTATCTCCAAACCAACTAGCAACAGACTAGTTATAGCCACGATTAAACTACCATGGTCTTAACCAGACCAGTAGCTTAGACCCTTTCGAAAAAAAAAAAAAAAACAGCAGACTTCGCTATTGCACGTTATTGGCAGACTGCTCAACTTGTAGTAGATCTATTATTTACGTTATTTATTATAGTCCGAAGTTACGAAAATTAATATTGTTTCGTACAATATCGAAAGAAACACGAATCTCTCGAATTGAATTGAAAAATTTAATGAATAGAATTATGTTTTGAAGGAAGATCCTACACAGTAGCTTCTAACCACAGAAGCTTATAACAGTTCATCTAAACAGAATGTTATTCTTTAGAAAACATTAAAAATTGATGTTATAATAATATAATATTTAATACGATATGTAGCCATTTTAAGACGTATCTAATCATATCACACCACAGTGTCAATTTTAGATCTGCTTTAAATAGCAGATGGGATGTGACTCGTAGCTACCGAAACATATTCTACTCAAGTACCTACTTATGATAACAACGAAGTACATCATTAAACGGCTTGATATATCTGTTCTGGTTTTATCAATAAAGTTATCGTATGGTGATAGGCGATAGCATTTGACATAGAATCATAATTCATAAATTATATTTAAATTAGGTTATCAAATGAGCCCAACGTTTAATTTTAATAATACTTTTTACGTTTTCTTGAAATGTTATATTTGGCTGTTTCTTTTGTAGGTATAAAAATCATTTAGTATAAGGTTTATACTTAAAGTAGGGTTTATAAAACGACTTTCGCTTTATAAAGTTTATAAATTAAGTATTTAACATAAATTACCGCTCACAACAAATAGCCACATCGGCTCGGAGAATCAGGCGACAGTGTCGTTAGTGACCTTTAGCCTCAGCGAGTGTCTTCCCTTTACTTATTGACAATGAATAAATAAATTTAAAATGTGTTTTTCTTCGCAATCTACTTTATGTAAGGTGCTATGAAGGACTACTGACGACACGATAATACATTGTGTTAAATATATCTGTAGTTGCCGAGAACTAAATATAATTTGTCTTGTCTGTTGTAACTTGTATCTTTATTGACGTTACAGTAGATCGGAACGTAATTCATTTATATGACTTTGATTATTATTAGGAGATTTACATACTTGGACCTAATAAACATTACTTAATACCTACTCAAAAGAAAGGTAGGAGAAAAATAAAAAAATAATATAATTATATGTAATCACCAACAACTTACAAATGTCGAAGAGCAATCGCTCAAACATTTTATTATTTATTAAAATTAAACTATTTTTAACTAATATTATGTAATCAGTAGTACCAATGCAACTAGGATTACTACTATTCTATCTTAGATCAAAAATGATTTATCACAGTGCAGTCGAAGATACATACGGTGTACAACTTTTCGATCTTCGATGTTCCTACTTCCTCTATCTTTCCTCTATTTATATTAATTGTTTCTCCTATGACCTCTCCTAGTTTGTTTTACAAAGATAACTTAAATCCAATGCACGGGGGACAAAGATTTCGTTATGCTGGCACTTCACATGGCTATTTGTATTTGCTATTGGCTATTTGTTGTATTTGGCAACATTATTGACGAATACGCAAACAAGCAAATAAAGGCAAATACGGCCTTCCACACATGGACGTCAAATACCAAACTTGTACTTGATTTTGTTTACAATGCGACAAATTTTTAAATGAACATGGGTGGTGGCGCTACTCATAAAGGAGAACTGTCAAAACTCAAAAATGACGTTTTTGTATAATGGCAGCGTTAGTTCCTTTTTAGCCACGTTCATTTAAAGCCTTGTCGAGCAGCTGTACTATACTTAGTATCTCACTCTGTGGGTGTACTTGCCTATTTGACTCTTTTGATGTGCGTCAAAAAGCGATAAAGGTACGGATATGTGTATTTGGTATTGGTCATATTTGTTAAATAGGCAAATAAGGCCAATACTTGTCAAACATAGCGTCTACACATGGTGATTGTTTGGCGAATACATCAAATACGCAAATACAAATAGCCATGTGAAGTGGCTCCATTAGATTTAATACACAAACATTCAACATTGTTTTTTTCTAGACAATTTTTTATAAAAATCTAATAAACAATTATAACACTATACAACTACAATATCCAACACGACCCTGGAAAATCAACACTATTATAATTTCATGCAGGGTGCAATTAAACCTTCCTGCCAAATTTTTCCCAGGGCTTAGGTATCATTAGTCCATTTAACCAACAAATTTGGGTGTTATATTTATTAATGACATATTTAATCCTATTTAGAATCGTTGCAGAACGGTCACTCGCGGTGCGGGGGAATGAGCGAGGGTGACGCGGGGGGAAGCACACGCGCGGGGGCACGTCACGCGCAGGCGACGCGTCGTGTCCATTAATATTTAATACAATTAATATTTAATTTAAAATTTTATAAATATTTAATATTTAATTGTAGTGTTTTTAAGAATAACTTTTGGAAGCTATTTCTCAACATTTTAGTACTGAGTGATTATAAAAGAAAAAATGTGTATTTTTATTTTTAACAACGATCAATATATCAAAATTTGGCAGGAAGGTTTAATTGCACCCTGTATAAATACTACGTCGAAACCTTAATACGAGGTCGATTTAAGATCGGTGGATCAAACCGATTATTACTATTATTTGTTCAGTTGCCCCGATGTGTGGTTTTCAGCGAACGTAACTCGTGAAACGACAAAAACTGAGCAGCGCCTCGTATAATTAATTCGAATTATTCATTGAAGGCAGGCATGAAATGGACAGACAATACGAGGCAGCAAGAACGCGAGCGGGTATGTCGATTGTTGATACTCGATGTGAAGAAATTACAGGCCCATGAATATGGAGGCGACCCCCGACCCGCGCCCGACCCGCCCGGCCCGGGACGTCAGCCGTAATGTATGTACATAATGTACGACGGACGTCACCGCGACATTTAATGAAAAAAACTTGGAAAGCATAAAATATATTCAATTTTTTAAACTTTAGTGGAACTTATCGATCACCTGATGCGTCGGGGGACTAGTGCTTATAAGAGGTACAAAATTGCTGACGCCAAAGAATTATTAAGAGACCGAGCATTCTTCTGTTGTATTTTTTTAATTCGACTAAATTAAGCCAGAGATTAGGGCAGTTGAAATCTGTATATTATTTTTTGGCAGCTAATTTATCTTATATAATTGTCTACACTAATCTACACTAATATTATAAAGAGGAAAACTTTGTTTGTTTGTTTAATTGTAATGAATAGGCTCAAAAACTACTAGACCGGTTTTAAAAATTCTTTCACCATTTGAAAGCTACATTATTTAAGAGTAACATAGGCTACTTTTTATTTTGGAAAAATAGTTAATGGAATCAGGCGTTACTTTTCTAAAAAAATATATGATGTACATTACTATAAAAACTACCAACGAAAATTAGTTTGAACGAGATCTATCAAGTAGTTTTTTTATACGTCATAAATGGTAAAATTTAATTTAACTTTCATTAAATCAACTAAAATATAAAAAAAAAAATCAAAAACCTTTTAATTTTATAGAAATAAACCTTATTGCTACTGCGGAACCCTTCAGTGGCGAGTCCAACTCGCACTTGGCCGGTTTTTTTTATTTAAAAATCTTGATTTTTTCTACTACATTTAGACGCGTTTATTTTACTCATGATATTAATCCTTACCAAAGTAAATTATTTCATCACTAAGTGCAGTTTATGTAGATATTATTTGGTCTTTGACTGATTAAAATTGGACGTTTGGTTTAGAAGTTATGGCGAAATTAAAATATTGCAATTTACGCCCGTTGCGAAGTAGGTGTCACCAAGGCGGGGTGCGCTTTAGATATATGACTTATGAAGTTATGAGTTATGTTATGAGCAAGGTACCCGCGCGGCTAACGCGAGGTCGGCTTTTAACATCCACAGAAAGACCACTTGTGCAGCCTGCGGATAATGACTGCGTCGTCGATGTTAGTGTCGGTGTCTGTGAATTGATCTGGGAATCATTTTACTGACCGTGTCTTTCCTGGAGAGAATTAGGTACTGAGTAACGATAACTCTGCAGTTACGTTACGTTACCTACTTACTAGTCACTACCCAGTTCTCTCCGTCGCGTCGTTTAGCTTTAGCAGCCCGTCATCACGTAAGAGCGCGCAATCACAATGCTGCGTCCGATGCCGCTTGTAGATATAATCCATATCCATACTTCCATACTAATATTATAAATGCGAAAGTGTGTCTGTCTGTCTGTCTGTTACCTCTTCACGCTCAAACCGCTGAACCAATTTTGCTGAAAATTGGCATGGAGATACTTTGAGTCCCGGGAAAGGACATAGGACACTTTTTATCCCGGAAAAATGTACGGTTCTTGCGCGATAAACGAATTTTGGCGCAACGAAGTTGCAGGCTTCATCTAGTGATCTATAATTTATGTTATAGTGATGTATGATTTCACTATAATTTGTAATTTATAATTTAACAATTATTTTAAATAAACGACGTGAATTAAACATGTATAGTGTATACACGTTGTTAGCGACCGCGTGCAGTTTATTTTTCCACTCCCCACGATTATTACACTTTCTTGCGAAAGTTCATTATAGTGTAAATTAGTTCATGTAAAACGTTGAGTTGCTAATTTAGGTCGTAATTGAAGTATTTTTACTTTTTGATTTCACATTTTTATACAGTTTTTAAATAAATGGAAAGAGAAATCACGGGGCAGTATCACAAAAGGAAGGTGCAGCTGCGCTTCGTAATTAAGCATTTTAGTTTGGCTTGAAGTAAACATTGTTACTGAGTAGCTAATACTTGTGCTCGATGGCATCTGACTCGAAAAATTCTTTTAGTGTTAAATAGCCCATTTATTGAGAAAGGCTTATAGGCTATATTTTATCATGCTAAGACTAATAGGAGCGAAGAAATTGAGGAAAATGTGGAAAAAACGGGGGAAATTATTCGAAAGGACTTATTTGAACGCGCTAATCTCAGGAACTACTGATCCGATTTGAAAAATCCTTTCAGCTTTAGATAGCCCATTTATCGAGAAAGGCTATAGGCTATATTTTATCACGCTAAGACTAATAGGAGCGAAGAAATAGAGGAACATGTGGAAAAAACGAGGGAAATTATTTGAAATGGCTTATCTCACGAACTACTTGAGCAATTTTTCTGTCATTTGGGTCAGATAAGAAGTGGACCACGTGAAGGATCATAGGCTATTTTTTGTGGACTTGTCTGTGAAATATAGAATTTTGTTAGAGGAACGTTTAGTTTTATTATAAATTACACATACTTAATATTTTTTGTGAAAATTTCAAACACACACAATATGTTGCCATTATTGATATCGAGCATTAAAATTTAAAGCCCGGCAGCAGAAATACATAATCAGTGAAAATTTCAGAAGTCTAGCTATAGCGGTTCTTGAGATACCTGTAGCCGTAACACGGCGACCAGTGGAAATGCGAAAGTATAGACAAACTGCGGAGATAAACTTAAGGTGCGGTTCCGATCTTTTTTCGTTCCGAAAAAGTCAATTAAAATGCCACTTTATGACAGACTATAGTCACAAACTGTGGAGATAAACTTAAGGTGCCGTTCCGATCTTTTTTCGTTCCGAAAAATTCAATTAAAATGCCACTTATAACAGACTATAGTCCTAAAAATTCAAATAATATCGTACTTTATGACATATACTATAGTCTGTCATAAAGTGGCATTTTAATTGAGTTTTTCGGAACGAAAAAAGATCGGAACCGCACCTTAAGTTTATCTCCGCAGTTTGTCTAAGCTTTCGCATTTCTACTGGTCGCCGTGCTACGGCTACTGAGCCTGGAGACAGACACGGATAGGCATACAGACATACAACGAGATCTTAAAACAACAAACGAACATAAAACTCTAATATAATATAATTTAATCTACAATTCCAACCGCTCTATGCATTTATAATTTGGCCGGAAACCTCCAAGGTTAATGTGCCAGTTTATTTGAAAATTCTACAAAATATTTTACTCTATAAAATTCATTTACCTTAAGAATATTATACTGATTATGCTACACTTGTCGCTGGTCAAAAGTAGAATATTTTTATTTAATAATCGGCCGAGTGCGAGTTGGACTCGCGCACGAAGGGTTTCGTACCACAATAGAGCAGAAATAGGCTGAAAATTGTGTTTTCTGTATGGGAGCCCCCGTAATTATTTTATTTATTGAAATTTTATTATAAATTATTAAAGTACAAATAAAATTGAGTATTTCTTAAATATTTCAAGTGCCTATTTATTGCCATTATTGATATCGAGCAAAAATAGCAAAAAAATACGTTTGTTGTATGGGAGCCTCCCTTAAATATTTAATTTATTGTGTTTTTAGTATTTGTTGTTATAGCGGCAACATAATATTATATCATACACAATCTGTGAAATTTTCAGAAATCTAGCTCGATTCTTGAGATGCAGCCTGTTACCCCGTTGTTACGCCGCGCTGTTGTCCCGTTTTTACCCTTTGGGTACGGAACCCTAATAAAAAAATACGTGTGCTATAGGATAAAGAAAGTAAAATAACAAAACGTCCGAATACTTAATCTTAACGTACCTATGCAGGTAAAGCTTAACTTAGACTTAACTAGTCTTCTGGATTTTTCAGCGTAACTTCCTTAGGATTTCAAGTCCAATCTTCTTTAGACTCAGCTCTCAGGTCAGGTGACAGGGGCGCGGGCAGCGGGGCGACGCACGCGGACAGTTTACGGGCGCGGCGTGGGCCCGCGCGCCTCGTATAATATCCCACTTTGTACCGACTGCGCAGGTGAACGAACTGCTCAAAATTTAAATGAGTATTATATACTTTATAGTGTAATTTAAATAAAACATCGTCGCGGGAGGGGCTCGGCGCGGGGAGGGGTGAGCCCGGCCGAGTGCGAACCGCTCATTAATTATGACACCTCAGTGCGCGGGAAATTTAGAGCCGCTCCCTCGACTCGCCTGACCGTCGCGTCGTCGAGTGTACAGAAACGGCAATGGCACACCACCAATGCCTTGGCGGGATTGAAACTATGACCATTGTTAAGCTAGTTTCTGAGAAGCAACAAAAAACCTAAAGTTAGAACTAGCTTAGTTACACTTAGTGACTCACTTTTGTGTACAACACCTCTGCAATGATCCATACTAATATTATAAATACGAAGGAGTGTCTGTCGAGTGTCATCAACTCATCAGTATGTTTGTCTCTCTGGTACCTCTTCACGACCGAATCATTGAACCGATTTTGCAAAAATATTATGAAGATAATTTCAGTCCCGGGAAACGACATATAAGTAAACGCATAGAGTTAACGATATAAACGCAAACATTTTTTCCCGGAAAATGTACGGCTGTGTTGAATATCATCTTAAAAACCAATAACCATTAAAGAACTTCATGATCCTTCCAGGTTTTCAGTGTAATAATATAAATTGGCATTATGTAGGTTCTTTACTTCAGTTTAATATTATTTAGTATATTTAGGCGGACTTGCACAGATCTGAGTTAAAGTTAACTCTGAGTTAAACATTGTCATCTCTATCACTCACTTGGTGATCGACAGATATGACATGATGCTTAACTCAGAGTTAACTTTAACTCAGATCTGCGCAAGTGGGCCTTAGAAGCTTAATGTAGTTAAACAAATTCAAAAAACAATTTTAGCGTTCTCCAAGTACAGAGTCGCTCAAATATTTATGTAGATGGCGTTATGTTATAGAACCAGCCACTCGGAATACATAATTTTATGGGAATATTTATAGAACTCGTAACGAGAAAAACCTTGGAACCTGTCTGCCTTGTACGGACGAGCTTCTCATTTCCTCGCACACAAACACAGACACACACAACGTAAAACTTGTGTATTTACACTCATAGAACCATTATACACATCCAAACGCTTCTTTTTTTTACTAGGTAATAGAAGCTGCAGCCACTTAGCCACTCAGCAGACACATTTTTATTTTATATATAGAAAAAGAATCACATCTAATACATTCTATGTACAACGATCATGAAATTCTTATAAAATATCTAAAGGCCTGAGCTGCTGTTGTGTCATGCAGTACGACGTACAAGTCGATAGCCAGCCGCCAGGTGATCTCTCGATTTGAGAAGGCGCTTGATGCTCTTGATAGCAACGATGTCAATACTTCTATAGGTTATTCTATTATTCTATGTTTGATATATTATAGTGACTTGGTAAAATAACTAAACACATCATGACAATCTGACGTTTAAAGAAAGTAAAAACAATTTTAAACTTAATAAGTACGCATCGGAAAAGCCATGTACTGTTAACGTGGCTCGGCAGTTGTTTCGGTGTGTAGGTGTGCGTGCGTGGCGCTAGTGTGGAGCTAGGCTAGCACATCTGGTAATTTGCAATTTACCTCCATTAGCACACGGACGCGGCGGCGGCGGCCATGTTGGCGCTCGGCGGCGCGAGATGTCTGCACTCCGCCGGCACAGAATATTATATATTAGTAGTACCACCGCCGCCGCACGCCGCGCCGGTCGGAAGACATCGACGGGCGACGACCACGCGCCGCACCCGCCGCTCGCCCCTCGCCTCGCCCGCAGGCCGTTGCGGGCTTAATTTATGGTTATTATGCACGGAGCGGGCTCAGCCCCACCCGCCTGCCTAGATCCTATTAATTGTGGCGAGTCGGCGACGACCGGTGCCTCGTTACACTGAAGATTCTTTTCGAATTAATTAGCTTGTATATTGTGCTTACGTTTTGTTATCATAAAAAAGATGCCATGCAGTTCGTAATTGTAGCTCCAAACCTTAATGTACTCACCGATGCTTTTAACGTCATATTTAGTTACATTTCAGGAGGCCAAGGCGACCACGACGATTTTATCGAAAACCACAATCCTACGTAACATTAAAATTTCTTAACATACAAAGTTGTTCATAGAACTAATTATAAAATTTAATGTGTTTTTGCATCGGTTGAGCGAGCTTCACCCTGCTCGAAACCGCGCGAGACTTAACAATGTCTGACCGAGTCTTCTTGCCGACAACTCGGGTCTATATTTTGTTGCTTTTATTGGTTGTAAACTTTGGAAATTTTGATAGGAGACGACAAAGGCGCCGAGAATTTACGTCGTCCACTACCCCTAATTTATCCATCCTTCAACAATCGAAATCCCGATGCCACGCGGACGTGAGATAACTTTTCAAGATTTAAATACGTTAGTTAGGATAAAAAGGATCAAGGATTATATTATGCCAATCCCAATTAAACAGATTTTCATATTTATTTAATTTTTATTCAAACTTCCAACCCGCGTTTTAACAAAGGAGTTAGTTTTGTAAAATCCGTTAATGATGGATGTCCACATGTTATGAGCAAACTTCTTGCCAAAGCTTTCACCTTCTCCCACTTTTCGAAAGACGCCGTATTTCTGACATACTTTTCCTACTTAAAATTATCCAAAACAAAATTGACACCCCATTACTCCTTTCTAAAATTTCCCTAAAACTACCATCAAGATCAGCTCGAATCCAGACTTCCCTGTAATTCCCATTTTGCAATACAAACTATCGAAGAAACTCCTTTATCATTAGATCTTCAAAAGCAATTAACAACTTGAATGATACTCCTGAACTTGATTTTGATTTGTTTTTGACTTCACCTTCTGCTATGAAACAAAAGTTAACACAGCACTGGTTTGATGCGATTCTCTGATACTCTGCATAATTTTGCCTTCTTTTTCTCCTGTATCAGCTAAATTATCATTTATTAATTCGCATAGTATTTATTTTTAGTATTAAGTTGCAAGTGTTTGTTTCTGTTTTCTTCTTAAAGTTAGCTTTATGTGAAAACATATAAATGGTGTACTAAAACCTATTCAATATTTTAACTTAGTATTGTATCACTGTTTGTTTTCCAAATAATATAAAAAAGCTGTTTTAAGAAGTCCTGGTAAAATGGGACCAGCTAAATAGTTGAAAAACTTAATTATTGAAATTTTCAGTGAAGTCATAAGAGGTTCAATTGAATTTGTATGAGAGTCCTATATTTTTTATAGCTTACCTACTATAAAAAAACGTAGGATTCTCATACAAATTTAATTGAACCTCTTATGACTTCACTGAAAATTTCAATAAGTAATTGAGGTTTTCAACTATCCAGCTGGTCCCATTTTACCAGGATGTCACTGTTACGAATTTATTTTAGACATAATTTTATAACGAATTTTCATATTATAATCTGGCTTAGATGATTATTTATCGTTAGGTGGCTTAGATTATTATAAATTATCGTTAGGTGGTATTTAAAACCTTTTATATTAGGGAGCATACCAATACTACGTGACCTACTTTTTAAGATTTTTGACACCCCACACACACACACACAAAACTCTAGACCCCCCCTCTTGTGACCGAGCGTACTATTTTGAAGACTCCCCCCCCCCCCCCCCCCCCCAAATGGGTCACGTAGTATGAGTATGTTCCCTTACAGCGCAGCGCGCTAATACAAATAATCCATCGAGTCGTCCAAAATAACATAAAAATGGTCGTGAGCAACAGGTGACCTAACCTACTTCAGTGAAATATTGCGTTATGGCGTGGGCTTAATTATAAATTATGGCCGCACTCCCAACGACGGAGGTAATTATTTAAATGGAGTTAATTTAAACGTAAAATGTATGTCGGAGGGATCGCCCTGCCCTTTGCTAGATAAATACGATTTTATCAAGGGTTACTCAGGTATCCAACGAACTCTTTATTATAACTGTTACGCTCAAAGACCGAAATCGCTCAGTGAGCGAAAAAATAGCTCACAACGCGTTGTGGTCACAGTGAAACAGCCACGACGCGTTCTGGCAATCACAAAAAGACCATCTATATATTAATACGTGAGAGAAAAACTTTATAACCCTTTTCAAGAAAAATGGGGAAACGTAGGTGCATGAAATTTTGCACAGTTATAGTTTATATGGAGAAGGAGTGCATCGAGCCAATACTATTTTAAAATTATGCTTTTATCATGTATATTTTTAACAAATAAAACGTTACACACACTACGACACTACTACTAAAAAAGATGACAGATTTTTGAGTGATCCATTGAGAGTCCACGCACTATACTTAAACATACGCTAATACATATTATACGGCTTAAGGCGCTATATTGAAAAAACTGTCCTTTTTGACGTAATACTATAGGACCCTCAGAAATGTTACAAATCTGGTAATGACATATACATATTATCTTCATAGCCTTATCTAGGTTTGAGAAGAACTAGAAACACGATTAATGTATTTTGCCTCGATACATTTAATTTTCGAAATGACCTCTTAAAAATACGAAATTTGAAGATTATTTTTAAACGAAAATAGATGTATTGTATGAAATTAGTCTAATTGATGACACCTTTGCAACTCAAAATCGTATAGAAGTATTTAGCTTAAATGCTCCTAGTTAAATGATTATAATTACGTTTTTTCGCATGTTTTCCGAGCGAGCCGGTAGCTTCTGGCCGCAGCGTATTCATGACTTTATAGTCATACAAATTAAGTATAAAATTGCCCTTGCGGTAAAATTACTTTCGATATAGCGCCTTAACCACGTCTACACTGCAGTCAATGCAATAATTTTTGTGGAGGAAGCAAAGTTTCGAAATTAACGAGCATGAATTTTGTCGATGTACATATTTTTGGATTCGTAAAAGGTAATCTACGATGGCACCTTGAGCGGTGAGCGACGAGCGGCGAGCGACGAGCGGCGAGCGATGAGCGGCGAGCGAACCAGCGCGCAGCGGCGCGGAATGGTGTGGCTGGTGTAGTCCGACCGCTCGATAAAAATTAATTCCGTTAATGCGTCGTGTTTAATATCACTGAGTCCGCACATCACGGTGTGTAGTTGCACGTACACAACTACGACTACACAACTACACACTAGTCTGTACACGACATACCCACAGCGCGTGTATGTGAGAACTCGTATGAAGCATGTTAGCCTTCACGTACAAAGTTAACTTTAGCGAAAGCACTCTCCGCTTACTCTCTTCAGTGTAAAGTACTTTACATAGGCCTAAGTCATGTGCTGAAAGATTCTGTAACAGATTATGCAAAACGTTATACTTATTTCAGGAAAAGATTGCTTGTTAGTTGTTGGACAAAATTTTATATTGCGTCGGTAATGTTTCGGTTCAAACTTTCCTTTTAACCACGATGGTAGCCACGATGCGTAGAAAATACTTGTAGAGGGTACTTATAGCTAAATTGGGCATTCCAGCAGGGCTAGAATAACAACAGTAGACTTGGGAAAGAATCGACATAATGACATATTTTATCGATAAAATGGCGGATTTCCATTGTCTAACTGTCACTTTGTCTTGTCTAACTGTCATTTTGTCTATTCTTCCGTAGAAAGAAACCGTTTCTATGGTGACCATGCTACGCCTGCTGATAGCTGCTTGGATTTTAACCGCGAAAGTCCTCGTTTGCATGACATAAATCTTATTAGTAAGTTTATCTGTAATAAATAATAATATTATATCATAATGCATACTGTTAAGTACTAAAATATTATATAGTAAGAGTCTTATGAAGCAGGTAAGTACTTTGTATGAAAACATGAGGTTGGAGTTTGGACACAGATTAGCAGTTCGTGCAGCTACTACGTAAGTTTGGACACGAACACGAGGAATGATTATTGAAGTGAGTATTCATTAATATTAAAGGTTTTAAAACGCGGCGGACCGTGACCCTGCGCCCGCGCCGTGCTCGGTCTCTGGGGCCCAATTCCCAACTCGAATCGGATCGATTGTAAAGCTGTCCCGCTCGCGTGTGTAGGTAGGTATGCGGGAGAGTGACAGCCTTACGAGAGAATTTAGTCCCCCGATCGGGGCGCCGGGATCCACCGGGCTGCGGGGGATTTATAGCCCCGGTTATGATAGTGCCCCACACCGTACATTAGTTCCGGGGTTTTGGAATTGTGAATAAATCTACAATCTAACAAGTGATAATAATGAAGCAATTACCGACCTAATCGGTACCCTGCTACATTTTTGTAATATACGTCACCTACATCACAAAATTCCATTTTCACTAAATAATATATTTTTCTCATAAGTCGCTCTTACAAAAATGACGATAAATAGAATTGTAGCAGGCGCCGCTCGCGGGGCGGCAGTCGTCGAGGTGCTGAACCGTCACTGATGTGTGCACCGAACATTGTAAACGAATAAACGCAAATGACTATCATTATCGACACGGTATCATCTGATTACCGCGCACCGGGTAAACCTCCGCCGACGTCGGCCATTAGCGCGACCACCGTAGCTCGTCATTTTGACGTACAGGTGGGCGGAGAGACCGTGTCGTTGGAGTTTTCGAGTCTAAACGTTGCGAGGTATTCTCAGGGTTCCATCAACTGGACTAGGAACTTATCTCTTCAGGAAGTCGATGGTTCCCGGGACTTGTTGCCGGCGACGCACATCGGCGGCGACGGCGCTGGGGCCAGTGGCAAGTTCACGCCGGTATGTGTGCCGCTCGCGGCTATTTGCGGCGGCGCGCGGCGTGAGCGGCGCTAACTATAAATACGCGCGGTGACACGCGCCGACGCCGCCCGTACAAACGTTTTGTTTAATTATATTCCTCCTAAGTGCTAGCCAGATAGTATCGCGTTTGATTACGTCCGTGATTGCAACACGATCGCGACACGCGCTCGTTGCACGGTGCATTAACGTGGCGTGCGCCACATCCAGGTAACACACGAACTGTTTGCACAAGGCGTAACAAAACCCAGTGATGATAATTTACGGTGTGTATCTGTCCCTTGTATGGAGTTCACTGTGAAGTAGCAGTGCTAAAAGAGCAATTTTTTGTGGTTTATAATATGGGCAAGCGTCCCCGCGTCATAAATTTACATTTATGACGCGGGGACCTTTGTGTTTTGTCATAAACACAAAGGTAAATAATTAGCCAAGTGCGAGTCGGACTCGCGCACAAGGGGTTCCGTACCGTTATAGAGTGAAAATAAGGAAAAAAATATTTTTGTATTTATTATTTACTTTATTTTAATTTTATTATTTAATATTAAAGTACACAATACGTAATTGAGGATTTTGTGAAAATTTCAAGTGTCTATGTTGTCATTATGGATTACGAGCTAAAAAGACCAAAAAATAACTTTTGTTGTATGGGAGCCTCCCTTAAATATTAACTTTATTTTGTTTTTAGTATTTGTTGTTATAACGGCATCAGAAATACATAAACTGTGAAAATTTCAGAAGTCTAGCATTAGCTGTTCTTGAGTTACAGCCTGGAGACAGACAGACAGACGGACAGACATCAAAGTCTCAGTAATAGGGTCCCGTTTTTACCCTTTGGGTACGGAACCCTAAAAAGTAACTCTTTCAGCGCTCTGCGCTACTACTTTCATCTATAAAAGTAGTAGCGCAGAGCGATACGTACTTTGCAGGAGTTGTTACCGCTGTCTGTACGTGCGGCGGCGCGCGGCGGGGAGATACTTATTGTTGTATGAATTTTAAAACTCATGTGCTGTCACGCAAAGGTCGCGCGCGCAGCCGCCGGAACAGGGCTGGCGACTGGCGAGTCTGTGAGTAGAATATAGTATCTACCAACCCAGAATGCCAGAAGTCAGAACCTATCTATTAAGTACTAGTTACTAACACTGTCTCGCGGGCCTTGCCCTGTTAGTACGTTGATTTTTCATCCGTCCCTTATAACGCTCAACTAACAAAGACTGGACTGTGTGCGTGTTCCAAACGACTTTCAGCCTGAAAAATACACGCAAAAACTTTTCTGGTAAACAGCAAAAACCTGAGTACTGACTAATCTTTGTATCATAGTATTCAAATTCAAATTCTTTATTGAGCATACAATAATATTGGTACAATAGTATAAAAGCTAGGTAGCGTACATCACGTCGTCTAGGTAATCCTATGCTAAGTAAAAACTTGTGTGGCTTATGGCAATCAGACAACGGATGCACGCCCTACAATTTTATCCTAATATATATTATTTACACATTCACACACACACAATCACACTACACTTTATCACGTAAAGTCTCTTTCGGCGACGCGATGCACGCTTTGTTCGGGAGCCTCCCCCGGAACCTCCGGAAAACTACATCGGCGGGCCTGAACTCCACCTCGAAGATGGATAAAACTTGAGTCGGCACTCTCACCACAAAGGAACTGAAATTCACTTTGTGGCGAGAGTGCAGACGCTCCGCCCTCAAGGTGTAGGTGGTCTTCTCGCGGATGTAGTTTACGACGTCTTCGACCGTCATGGACCAGTGCAGGCGCGACACGTAGAGCGGTGTCGCGGGTGCGGTGCCGCGGTGGTTGCGGACGGCTTCCTCTTCTTCCTCGTCTCCACCAGATTAAAGAATGAAGCCATCCTCATCGCACCTCCTGCTCTCGTCCCTGTCGAGTCGAAGGTGTTCAGCCTTGCGGCCCTCATTTGCACCTCTCGCCTTTACCCGCGGGGGCGGTGCGGGGCAAGCAGCGACGCTTGTATAATTTTTCTGTTGACATTTAATAAATGGTCCAAGATGCCTGACTTATATAAATAAATAAAAAATTACATTTAATGAAAATTAAAAATTTCACGCCCTTGTTGTTACGTCGTCGTTCGCACTATTAATCAAAAATGTCTTCTTGTTAAGGATGAATATAATAAGACTACCTTATTATATTCATCCTATACTAGGCGAGATACATTTTGCGAGGTCCCCTAGGCCCAAATGAGTTATTTTTAGACAATTTTTTTTTATAAATAAAATTTGGGTCACAAAACGCGTAAATTCCCGAAAAAAATCCTCGGGGTCCAAGAGGCGCGAGGCCCCTTGGACCGCGAGGCCGTGGGTGGTTGCCCACACCGCCCACGCCTTGCGCCGCCTCTGCATGTGCCAAAATCTAAATATGCGCGAAAGCTGCACATGCGCATTGAAAATCTTGAAAATGAAACGAAGTCTAACCTTTTTGCATCCGCGGACGTCTGCCATTAACATAATTATAGGTCTACCAGAATCTGATGGCAATTTTTGACAGCAGATTTTCAAAAAATATCCTTGATCATTGGATACATTTTTATAATTTCATGTTTCACACACAAAATATAAGCCGCTAAAGGAATAAAAAAGGATGAAAATGTTTTATTCCTATTACCCCGGTATTGCTAGAGTCAATTTATTTTCTCACTTTTTGCCATCAGATTCTGGTAGACCTATAAAGGTTAGGTCTTTGACGTCCGCGGATGCACATTGCTAAGCCGCACCCATCAGCCGCGACTTATGGATTAACAGCTGTGTTTAGCTGGGAACAAATTATCGGACGAACGTCCGCGGACGTTTTCATCGAATGCGGCTTGAGTCTATCTGTTTAATACATTATTATTTTTTAACAAAAAATTAAAACCGACTTCCAAGGTAAAAACAAAAGTAATACTTACCTACTTATTCTTAATCTAAAAAGAATCAAATAATTCTTATTCCTTATTACAGTCGCGTCTTCAGACTTCGCCTAAACCTCAACTATTTCTGTACTCAATCTTCGTACTTTTGAAGTCGGTAAATTGTCCAAAAAAATTCAAGATTTTTAAATAAAAAAATGGTTATTGTGCCTCACTCGACATAGATAAGTATAGTGTGTCGCGGACTTTTTTGTAGATATTTATAAGATCTACAATACTTAGAACATTTTATGGTTCTATCTTCTATGGTTTCGGCAGCGTACGCAAAATAAGTAACTTTTCTGGTTGATTTTTTCACCTGGCGTCCGAAAAACCCAAATATCTTACGAAACCCTATTTTTTCCAAAATAAAATTTAGCCTATGTTCAGCAGAAGTAATGTAGGACTTGCTTGGAGTAGTTTAAATAAAGCCAAAATCCTCAAACTTGTATCTATAAGGATTCAAAAGTTCTGTTGGGTACCTTCAGAACCAGGGTATATCCTGGTGCAAAATCTTACTTTTTGGTAGTATATGCCTGAAATACTTCAGAAAAAATCAAAATCACCATATGTTTCCATATAAATTTCAAGGAGTCCCCTCGATTCCTCATGGATCCCATCATCAGATCACCACTTTTGTGAACATGGTACCAACCTCGGATTCAACCCTGTACAACAACAAAATAATCATGAAAATCGGTCCATAAACGGCGAAGTTATGGTTGAACATACAAAAAAAAATATAAACAGACGAATATATAACCTCCTCCTTTTTGGAAGTCGGTTAAAAATACACTAAACTGTGCACATTGTCTGACATAAGTCGCGGACGCGACCTTGAGTGTTCGGACGTCTGAACAGAATCTGGCTGGCCGGATGTTTCGGCATCCGCGGACGTCTAGAATTGACATAAAGGTTAGGGTCTTTGACATCCGCGGATGAACCGTGTACATTGTTAAGCCGCGTCCATCAGCCGCGAATGGATGCGTCCGATAATTTGTTTCTAGCCTTACTTTTCGAAGGAAAGTTTTCATCAATAATATTTCTGCAGAATCCGGTGAACCCACTTTTTTCTGGGCTTAAAAAATCGCAAACCGTCCAAGGAAATTGATAAGCAGTTTTTTAGCCTCTTTGATATAAAGTTCCCAATTCTGATGAATTCTCAAAAATTGTAACACTTCCGGCGAAAATGACGAAAATAAATTACTTATTTCACATAACTTGTCGGTAAGGTACTTATTGATTTTTTGGTATCAATCGATGCAGGATGTTTTATTCTGTTTATACATTTCGAATTTAGATCAAAATCTTTGAATTTATAAATTTTATATACATATCCTTAAACTCCGATACCGCGCATGATTCAATTTTAAGACAATTTAAATGAATATTATAAATGTTCTGCTATCAGATATGTTAAAAAATATAATATCTTATCTACACCTAATACCAAACCTATACTATAAACAGGAAAGATTTGATAGTCGGTTGGCATTAAAATATAGGCTCCAAAATACAAACTACTAGTCCTCTGCGGAGGTTTGCTAACGCAACTAAAATTTAATTAGTATTCGTATCCAACAAGATTGTGACGTAAAAATAAAAATTATTTTATCTTCCTACAGGAGGTTAGGTGGTAAAAACTAATTAACCGCAGATAAAAGGTACATGTTTTGTGGTCATTATCCTATCACGTCGTTTCTGACGGACCGGACAGCTCGACAACCCTAGTATTAACGAAGGGTAGCCTTATTTTGAGCTGCAACTTTCACTGAGCGAAAGCGTTCTCCACACATAACACACCGGGACTATTTACATAAAAACGACACAATATAAATTATGAATAGATAGCGCAGTAATAGGTAGCGAGTGACAAAGCTTATAATAGTGAAAATATGTGAAGAAATCGGTCGCGGGCGAGTTACAGGAAGTAGAAGTTTCGCGGACGCCCGCGCCCGCCGCCGGGGCTAATTTTAACATCAACTGGAATGAGCCTCGATCAAATGTTTTTATAGGTCTACCAGAATCTGATGGCAATTTTTGACAGCAGATTTTCAAAAAATATCCTTGATCATTGGATAATTTTTTATATTTTCATGTTTCACACACAAAACAAGCCGCTAAAGGAATAAAAAAGGATGAAAATGTTTTATTCCTATTACCCCCGTATTGCTAGAGTCAATTCATTTTCTCACTTTTTGCCACCAGATTCTGGTAGACCTATAAAAGGTCACACCTTACACTATGCATTTTAAATTTTCATAACTTATGGATTCGTTATCGATATCGACTATAATTATCACAGCCATTGATTATTATAATAAATTTTCACCAAATCTTTAAACGAGAAACGATTAGGGGCTATTAAGTATAGCTACTAGTTACTACGTTACATACGGAGAAAGAAGCATTTTTGTATGGGACCCGTACCCAAGCTGTAGCACGTTGAGACATAATATATCAAATGAAAGGGCTTGAAAAGCTGTACATTTTCTTGTATGACATAAAATCTCTAAACCGTGGGAGAAAAAAGTTAACGAGGGTAGAAGGTAAGAAAATTTCACAAAAAAACCACCTGCATTATTGCATCAATTTATAGTGTTGCTGGTAAGGAATCATTTCTGGAAAATAATCGTATATGACAAACTTAAGGAAATTGTTATATTTTAGTATATAATTCTTTCATATTTTAAAGAAATGTATGAGAAAACAATAAAACCTTAAAAATCTAACCTTTGCTGGATTTTATCGTATATGTTACGCTCAAAGACCGAAATCGCTCAATGAGCGTAAAAAAGGCTCACAACGCGTTGTGGTCACAGTGAAACAGCTACGACGCGAAATTCGCGTCGTGGCTCTAATGAAAACGGCCACGACGCGTTCTGGCAATCGCAAAAAGTCTACGCGAAATTCGTGTCGTGGCTGATAGGCTATTCGTTTTTCTTGATCTGTTCTTGATTGATTAATTATTGTCCATAGGTATGGAAGATTATATTTGAATTACCACGTGTACTAGGTACAAAATATTTTTTCTTTTACTAAATCACTGCATAACGTGTTTATCATTATTATTTATAAAATATCCATACTTCCATACTATCCGTACTATTATTATTACTGTCTGTCTGTCTGGCGCAATATAGTTGCGGGCATCAACTAGTAGTATTATATTTAAATTATATATAAATAAAAATAAAACTAAATACTTATTATTTATTATGATCAGATTACCTAATATTAAAAATCGGCCAAGTGCGAGTTGTTCTCGCCCATGAAGGGTTCCGCAGCAGCAATAAGGTTAATTTCTATAAAATTAAAAGGTTTTTGATTTATTTTTATATTTTAGTTAATTTAATGGAAGTTAAATGAAGGTTTATCATTTATGACGTTTAAAAAAAACTACTTGTTAGATCTCGTTCAAACCAATTTTCGTTGGTAGTTTTTATAATAAGTAATGTATATCATATATTTTTTTTAAATTATCATGCCCCTACTTTAGAAGTTAGAGGGGGGGGGACACATTTTACCACTTTGGAAGAGTCTCTCTCGCAAACTATTCAGATTAGAAAAAAATGATATTAGCAACCTCAATATAATTTTTGAAGACCTATCCATAGATACCCTATACGCATAGGTTAGACGAAATTTTTTTTTTGTTTCAGTTGTACCTATAGGGACCCCTAAAATTTTTAATAATTTTTCCATTTTTGTATCAAAATCTTAATGCGGTTTACAGACTACATCTACTTACCAAGTTTCAATAGTATAGCTCTTATAGTTTCGGAGAAAAGTGGCTGTGACATACGGACGGACAGACAGACAGACAGACAGACAGACAGACAGACAGACAGACATAACGAATCTATAAGGGTTCCGTTTTTTGCCACTTTGGCTACGGAACCTTAAAAAAAACAATAACAAACAATAGCACTTTGTGCCAGACAGACAGATAGTAATAATATTAGTACGGATATTATGGAACTATGGATATTTTACAAATAATAATGAAAAACTTGATATGCAGGGATTTTGTAAAAGAAAAAATATTTTGTAGTACGCGTGGTAATTCAAATATAATCTTCCATACCTATGGATGATTAATTCAATCAAGAAAAACGAATAGCATATCAGCCACGACACGAATTTCGCGTTGTGGAATTTTTGTGATTGCCAGAACGCGTCGTGGCCGTTTTCATTAGAGCAGAGCATTAGAGAGAGTGGTAAAGGATATTGTTTTTTTTATTTCTTAGAAAAAAAATTAAACACCCTGTATTATTGCACCATTCGCTAGTATTGCTTATTATAAATAATTTTTCCAAAGTATCAATATACGTTAAAACTTAAAATCCAAGAAAGGTTAGATTTTAAAGTTTTTATTGTTTTCACATACATTTCTTAAAAGTATGAAACAATATACTAAAATATAACACTTTCCTTAAGTTTGTTATACACGATTACTTTCCAGAAATGATTCCTTATCAGCAACACTATAAATTGATGCAATAATACAGGATGTTTTCTTGTGATTTTTTCTTACCTTCTACCCTCATTAACTTTTTTCTCCCATGGTATAGAGATTTTTCGTCATAAGGGGGTGACACACGTACGAACTTAAAGTACGCGGGTTTTAAGTTCGCGAACTTACTCGGCTCGCGTAACGCCGCGAGCCACGAGCCTGGGGGCATGGTAACCCCCAGGCTCGCGGCTCGCGGCTCTATGCTGACACACAGGCGATTAAGATCGTCGAGCCATAAGTCCGCGTACTTACTCGCGTGTCTGTCACCCCCTATACAATAAAATGTTCAACTTTTCAAGCCCTTTCATTTATTTATTTATTTATTTATTTATTAGGGTACAGTTACAGACCACAGAATAACAACATACAGTAACAAAAACATTAACAACACACAGCAATTAGACTGAAGTCCAATTATAACTACACCAGTATTGAAAGTAACCATATTAACATATTATGGGTGTAATTAGTGAAAGACAAGGAAACACAAAAACAAATAAAACTAAAAAAAAAAAAAAACTAAAACTAGACATACACACGCCACAAAAATTAACTATCAATAGACTCACAAGGAAAGTATATGTAATACTATTCTAATTAATATTACCTACATTGATAATAATATCTAGAAGCATAGTAAAAACTCAGTTAAAGGCCATCCATACATAATATTATTGCCATATATTTAGATCTTAAGATCCTTGGCTAGATCACGTTTAAATGCTATCAGACTACAATTAAAAATATCTTTATCATGGCACAATTTATTATACATATTACACATTCTATGCAAAGGATTATTTTTGGACACATTATTACATGTCGGTGGTACATTAAATAGCTGTTGAATACGTACGGATCGAGTAGGGACCTTGAATGACAACTGCTCTAAAATAATGGTGTCCATAAGACCATTAACAATTTTGAACAGACTACTAAGATCAGTAATCTGTCTACGTTTCTCAAGGCTTAGGAGACCAAATTTATTCATCCTATCAAGATAATCAGGCAATTTCCTCCGCAAACCACATCTACTACTCAGTACCCTGACAAATCTTCTCTGAACAGCTTCAATTCTGTCAATATGAACACTATACCTAGGCGACCATACAGATGAACAGTATTCGAGAATACTTCTCACTAGGGCTACATACAGGAGTATGGAGTCATAGTGCGACCGAAATGATAGTGCAGTATCAAAAATAATTCCCAAGTCTTATTACTGAGACACGAGACAAAGGTTTGTCATTTATCTTATAAGTATAATTAATCATATTTTTATTTCTTGTAAAAGTAATAACTTGACATTTATTAGCATTTAGTGCCATAAGATTGAGTCTGCACCATTCCGTCAAGACATTTAAATCTCTCTAAAGAGCTAGGCAATCACTGATTTCAAATATAATTCTAAAGATCTTTATGTCATCTGCATATGCTAAGCAATTACATTTTATGCAATCCAAAGGTCATTAATAAACATTAAAAACAGCAGAGGACCCAGAATTGAACCTTGCGGAACCCCCGATGTCGCAATGAATGGAACAGAATCATAACCACTTAAGGCGACCAACTGCGTTCTATTCATTAAGTATGACGCTAACCATCGGTATAGATTACCGTGTATGCCCTGGTGGTAGGCTTTGATCAATAGTATTGAATGGTTAACCTTATCAAACGCTTTTGAGAAATCCGTATAGATAGAGTCAGTTTGTTTTCGAATATTAAATGAATCACATATATAACTGGTATAGGTAAGTAAATTTGAATTTGTAGATCTGCCTTTAACAAATCCATGTTGATTAGGACTTAACAAATGTTGAAAGTGGTAATATATTTGATCATGCACTAGGCTTTCAAAAATTCTAGCAAACCAGCTTAAAATACTAATCGGACGGTAATTAGTAACATTCGTTTTATCTCCCGATTTGTGAATTGGAGTTATCTTAGATATTTTCCATAAAGATGGAAAACATCCTTCTTGCAAAGATTTTTTATATATCAATGTAAGAGGAGACACTAAAGCAGCTGAACATAATTTTATAAATATAGGAGGTATACCGTCTGGACCAGCACTTTTACTAACATCCACATTCTTTAATTTATTAAGTAAATTTTGATTGTCTATATTAATATTGCTTATAGAAAAATTGGATTGCCTAAATTGAGGTTTATATTTATTTGTAACGTTAGGATCTTCATATACTGAGGAGAAGTACTCAGCAAATAAATTAACTATTTCTTGCCCACTTTCTTTTGTTATGTTATTAAAGGACATCCTATTTGGGGTGTCATTTGTAATTCTTTTGCTTTTGGTGTATCTCCAAAAAGATTTTATGTTCATACTTAAGTTGTTTTCAATATCATTAATATACGTCTTAAAACTAGCTTCCATCATGACTTTTAGCCTTGATCCCAGCATGGAAAAAGTATCGTAATCTCGAGGGTTACCGTATTTTTTTATAGTGTTTGTGGTATCTCTCTTTTTCTTTTACCAAGTAAATAAGGGGTCGAGAAAACCACGCCGGATTGTGTTTATATTCCCTGTTTTAGGTTCCTTATTCCTGCACTCATGACATTTCCAGTTCAATTTCAAATCTTTTGTAATCTTAGTGCGGAAGTGCTTCAAAGAGATATTAGCGCACTCCAAGTCATAAATTTGCTTGCAGATGGAGCAACTAATATTTTCATCTTGTTTAACTTTCGTTTGACACCCGGCGCATACGATGTTGTTAGGCCTTATAGACATTCTGTTGCCTGTATTTCGCAACAAGAAAAAAAAAAACAAAAAAAAAAACAAGAATACTTGTCTATGACTCCCTTGTCTAAAACGAATGACAGCACACACACAGACAGTCAGTTGTCAAAACAATGTGTTAGCTGTCAAAAACATATGATCGGCCAATGAACTCAATTTTAGTAACGCCGTTTTTTAACTTTTGTTATTATTGGCCCAAATTCTTGCCGAAATTCTGTTTGAAATGCCTGTTATCAAAGTTATTACGAAATTTTGTATACCTTGAGTCGGAAAATGTGGCAAATTACAGGTGATAATGACTGCAAAAAGTTATCCGAAAGATGGATGATAATTGTGTCTTCCTTGTTTCACCAGCTTCACAGGTATTTGTTACTTAGAACCACTTTTTATTATTATTTAACTAGGAGCTTCTAAAGAACGATGTTTACAGCAAGAATGACAGATGACATGAACGATTTGGTATATTATGTCTCAACGTGCTACATTGGTGGGTACGAAATGCCCCTCCTTCTTTGAAAATGTACAGTACACACCAAGTCTAAAATATCTGCTCTAAATTTTACACCTTCCATTGTACAACTACAATCTTGATTATATTTAGCGGAGCACGGCCCTCGGTAGCTGACGCACCGCACGGTAGCGCCTCACGTCGCGCTATCGCTTATCGCCGATAGCGACAATCGCAATCGTCCGATAACGACAGATTAATTATTATATTTGCGGATAATAGTTGTCGATATATCCTGGCTAATCAGTACGGCTATAATGAACAACGCCGCCGTGGCCGGCCTCGAAAAAGACGGCGCGATGAGCTAGACAAATACGAGTCAGGTTGGCCCACGGCTGCGTTGGATCGAGAGAACTGGAAGACTGGGGAGGCCTTTGCCCAGCAGTAGGATAGTATAGGCTCTTAAAAAAAACAGTACGGCGGAATTCGAAGCTGCTGCCATATCCATGGTACGATTGCGTAACGATTTGAAGCAAATGTTTTGCGTAATGTCGGCACTACATAATATAGGCGAACGCGTTGGCCGACGCGTTTTGTCGGCCATTCAAAAACAATGAAGGTTTTCTTTTATTCGTGTCAAATTAAAATCTTTTACCTACCCTTTTGTAGCTGGTGAACAGGTGTAGCAGATATACAATTTACGACTGCGTGGGTCTCTACTTTTAATACCTAACATGAATTAATGTAGAGGTCCTTCCCGGGGGCGGACAGCGGGCAACCGACTAGGGGCTAAATTAGCTAGTGGCCAGTGGCCGTAATTAGTGAGTAATTAGTGAGTTCTCACAACACCTCGGCCTGACGGCGCGGCGGTGATGTGATAAGGAACCGGTCGCTAACGGTCGTCGCCCGAATTCCCGGCCTATCGACACTTAACGGGTTTATTGCCCCAGCTGCCCAACTAGACGCCCGCGCCGCCCGAGCGGACCTCCCGCTCGGGATCTGCTTCTTCTTCACCTGCCTACATAGAATTCTACGACACTATCCTCTCGCTCGGCTCGATCCCCCGAACCTACTCGTTATTGCTCAGTTTTGTCATCGAACAATGTTATGAAGTGTCTCGTAAGTCGTAACTGGCCCCGCCTCGATCCGTATACTGCCGACCGCGACGCCACTGACCCAATGTTGTGGTAAGCGGACGGCACCTACTCGTGTACTTAGTATTTTATGCACATATTACGGCCATTACGCTGTGTTTACACGGCGGCGATGAGGTATGGCATTTAAAGTGTCGCGCGGCGCGCCGAGTCGGGCGTGCGTCGAGGAAACGTGGCTGACCACGTGGGATACAAATTAAAACGCGAGTACGTGGGATAATCACGAAGGTAGAGGCGACCAGTCGAAGTGGTGGAGGATGCTAATGTGTGTCGCACTGTCCCAGGCGCGAACGGGGAGTGCGGGGTGCGAGGTCAGCGGGGGACGGGGAGGGTGGTGTCCTTGGCATTCTGAGTGCCCCGTGTCGGTCGGCGACCCGCGCCCGCGCCGCCCCGCAGCCCCCCCGCAGCGACCCGCGGCGCCGACACCGACTTTATAATTGCAGGCAGCTGATCGGGACACCTATAAAACACAATATTGTTTCAATAGCTCGGGCGCCACTTGAGTCAACAATGAGTTGGCCGGGTGCCAGTGGACGTATCTACATGCAGATAAGACGTGTTCTGAAACATCGACACGAGACATTGTATCGCTGACATGATACTGCGTTGATATTATTGTCTCGACTCGCGGCATAAAGGGACTGTCGGTAGTGGGCTTTTGGGTTTAGGAGGGACAATATTCGCTATTCAGACTCACACAAACACTCCGCCACGTGGAATCATTCCCCGCTCATCAAATAAGAACACTTAATTTAATCCACTCAGGAAGTTGTTATTGCTCAAACGGGAACCACAGAAAAAAGGTTTTCGGCCATTATCTACTTAATATTCAACTTTTCAATATCCTGACTCCTCAGGTTGCATAGAATTTAAATAAATAAGTACTTAACATTATGCTGTATTGTGAGCTAATTTATCTCTGAATGTAGACTGCTCCGTGCGAACAAAATGTTTTTTATTATCTTTGCAAATTGTACGAAGATGACTAAATTATTAAAATGACTGGGTTGCATTCTAGTTTAATTACTCATTAGTACCGAGCTCATTAGCCTGTTATAGCCTGGCCACTCGATGTAAGAAATAGAAGCTCAAACTGCTTAGCAATTAGCATATTCGCCGCACACTTCACGAGTCGAAGTTACGTCCTAAACAGTTTCTAATCCATGCGTCATGTTATCTTCGTTCTCGTATAGTTTTCCTAAGAATTAAACGGGTGCTACATGCACAATAGGATACATTTTCTGCGAAAGACATAAGCTGGGATCGTTCGACATCGAGCGGCGCTCGCGGCGACACATCGGGTCAACGGAACCGCGGCATATCACAGTTACATTGAAAATAAAACACAATGCGGTGTATAAATAGCTCCGTGCATCATAGACCGTGTAGTGCGGAGCCCGCGGGCCGCGCCGTGAATGTGAAGGTCGCGCGGTGCACCTGCCACCTGCTCGCTACCGCTTCCCCGCGCCGCCGCGCCGGCCGCTGGCGCCTGGCTCCCTGCCGCTGAAGACACGCCCTCCGCTTCGGATGATACAGGATTACAAACCGTTTACAAACGTTACAAACGTTTTCTACAGAAAAGCCTCGCAGGCCGTAAAATCGTCCTGAGTTCTGATTTCTGGCATTCGAGACAAAGTGCGAGGTGCGTCGATGTGTAGATACAGTTACAAATTATATTTAAATCCTTTATAATTAAAAAACGGCTTCGGTTTAGATTGAGGAGTTTGGACTCTGGACGGTGTCGCGGTCGCAGTGTACTCAGTGTACTCAGTATGCTGCAGTCGCGGGCGTGGGGACTGGGGAGCCGCGTGTAGTTGGTATGCCGGTGCTGCGGGCTCTCCCTGGGCGACCGGAATCACAAGCGGCAGTCCCGAGCGCGACTCCCGACTTCTCAGACACTCTCGCGTGGCCCCGATGTCGATGCCCTTGCGCGACCTTAACTAAAGTGGGTGACAGACACGCGAGTAAGTACGCGGACTTATGGCTCGACGATCTTAATCGCCTGTGTGTCAGCAAAGAGCCGCGAGCCGCGAGCCTGGGGGCATGATAAAAATGGTAATCCAGTGTGAGCGATTCTCATGTATCATCGACGCGAGCCGAGTAAGTTCGCGAACTTAAAACCCGCGTACTTTTAGTTCGTACGTCTGTCACCCCTTTTACACCTCGCCCATTTAAACTGCTCACCAGGGAATAAAATTATCTTCCCATGTTTCCAGTGTTGACCCTTTGTGAGCGAATCCCGAAGCGTTTGTAAAATAATGTGCTATCGATATAGGTAATATCTGTGGCGAGGCAACGTTTAATGTTTAAACAGTGCGGTGTAATGATAGTTAATCGGTTGCTCGAACGGATGTTCAGCAACACAGGATTTGTCCATATCGAGCGAGCGCAGCCGGCGCGCGGCGAGTGTCGAGACTCGAGAATCGAGATACATTAAGTACATGAAGAATTCAATGCATAAAAATTATAAACAGCCATAACGCTATAAAATAATCATAATAGTCAGGGTTCCCTAGAACAATTTTTTTATTACTATCGAGCTAATTTTTCGTGAGTAGCTTCATTTTGATAAAACGAACAGCATTTTTATTTGCGAAAAATCTCGAATGTGGTAGCTAATACAAAGATAAAAAGGATTTCATACTTTGATTTGATGGTGATAAAATATGGATTGTTCTATTTGTAGAACAATGTTACTCTTAAATTATATAACTAATAACTCTAAAACGGAACCCTAGCCAGGTGATTTCATGTAAATACTTATATTAATAGGTTAATAGTTCCTTAATCCTTTGGCCTCTCAAAGAAAACAAGAAATGGAACAGCAAGAAATGGAAAGGGCGTAAGCGACAAAATGTCGCGTAATTTAAAAACTATAAAATATATATTTCATATAAACTATGGGCAAATTAAAGTGTATCCTTGAACCAATCTATAGTACCTACAAAGGACAAGATCCAAGGTCCACACAATTTTGGGCTAATTTTAAAAATGCCGACCAACGCAAATAAACCCATTATTTAAATAGAACATAATCTAAGGAATTATTATTTTTAACAAAAAATTAAAACCGACTTCCAAGGTAAAAACAATATTAATAGCATCCTTATAATATGAACTAAAAAGTATTAAATAATTTTTCCTATCTAATATGTAGTGCCTTTTCCCGAATTCGGCTAAACTTCAACTATTTCTGTACTCAATCTTCATCATTTTGAAGTCGGTACCAGATATAGCTGAATCTTTATTTCTTTGACAGAAAATTTGAAACTTTTGGAACTGGCACCGACTTCAAAACTATGAAGATTGAGTACAGAAATAGTTGAAGTTTAGCCGAATTCGGGAAAAGGCACTACATATTAGATAGGAAAAATTATTTAATACTTTTTAGTTCATATTATAAGGATGCTATTAATATTGTTTTTACCTTGGAAGTCGGTTTTAATTTTTTGTTAAAAATAATAATTTCACTCTTTTTAGTTACCTAGTAGGTAAACTGTTAGTGCCAATTCAAATTGTATAAAAAATAGTTTCATATTGTCTTCACTAGATGTCACTGAGGCGCTCCTGTGTCGCGCTATCGCTTGTACGTAGAAGTTTTATATAGGTAGTTGTAACTTGTAACAGATTTTCGTTGTGTTGTTGAAAGTTTGTAAGCAACTGACGTCTGACAACTCAACAGTGAGCTTGGTGTAAGCAGTGAGCATTGAATTGACAACATAAATCATAATATTGAGTGGTAATTGATCTCGTATAATTGTTATTAAAGGTGAACGCAGATTTGGCCGCACCGCAGTCGCCGCATTCGCAATTCTTCATATTATTATGAAGTTGCGAAGACTGCGGCGCGGGTAGGTAGGTATGCGAGCTTGCCTATAACTTCATATAAAGAATTCCGAATGCGGCGACTGCGGTGCGTGCTGTGCGGCCAAATCTGCGTTCACCTTAAGTTGACCTCCGTCATAGTCCGCGAATTTATAAGTGGTCGTCGGTGGTACTGCGTATATTCTACGTATCTTATTACAATTTGTTAAGACTGATATGAGTCATACGGCAAGGCCCAAATATCAGGTAGATAGATAAATTTAAACAATACATTTAAAAAGATCTAAGTGAACACGTGCAAATGCTCGCAGCGCGGCACAATAGACATAAATACAAGTACTTCGACTGCTATGAGACTGACGAGTATTAATATCTGTCGTTTCTTTCGTGTTTCGCCAGGATAAGTTAAAGGCTGGCGCGCTGGCTGGTATAATTTAATTTTAAAAATAAGATTTTGAAATTGAATTCTGACAGTTTTCTTTGCATGTGCCAAAATATAAACAACTAAATTTGTAGGTTACGACCCTAGCGACGACTTTTGTCATAATACGTCAAACTTAAAAAAAATACATCAGTTCTAAGTCGGCATACTCTATCATTCTGTCTACTCTGGCGGCATGCCGCATGCCCTGACATTCCAGTTAGAACTTGAATACGATGTTTGCGTACGCGTCGCCGCGCGCCGCCGCGCGCCGCGCGGCGACGCCGTTGCCTCTGCGGCGCCGACCGCCGTGTATATTAAACAGCCTATAATAATTGGTGTTGTTATGTACATAATTATTATTATTGTATCCATACCTATGCCTTGTACTATTATCTATTTTGTGCCATGAGACATTGGTGACCTTAACACGACGTGGTAATGATGATGATGACGATGATGATGATGATGAATTTGAATTGCATGGTAGCATATGCTTTCTGTTCTTAAAACAACGCCGAAACTCCCAAACGTGTATCCATAAAGAGTCAGGAGTTCTCTTAGCATCTTCGAAACCATGGTATACCTTGACCCAATATTTGACTTTTTGGTAGCATATTCTTAGTACACTTCACATAAAACCAAAATTACCATATGTTTCCATATAAATTTCGAGGAGTTCCCTCGATTACTCCTGGATCCCATCATCAGGTCACCACTTTTGTGAACATGGTACCAAATTGGAGTGAAACCTAATACAACAAAACAAAAATTTCGAAAATCGGTTCACAAACGGCGGAGTAATCGTTGAACATACAAAAATAAAAAAAAAAAAAAAAAAAAAAAAAAAAATCCACAGCCGAACATATAACCTCCTCGTTTTTTGGAAGTCGGTTAATAACTTTTATTCACCAAAGTTCTAAGTCAAGTCTCCAAGTTGTTATTTAAGGTTAAACAATTTTTATAACATGTAATAAAACTTATTTATTAATTACTAGCGACCCGCCCCGGCGCGGCGTCGCACGGGTATAAAATATATAGCCACTGAAAAAATGTTTAAAATCGATAGCCTATGATTGTCTGTGCCAAATAAAATACAATTGCTCCCTACATTGCTCTTGTAGTTCGCGAAATAAGCCATTTCAAATAATTTCCCCCGTTTTTTCCACATTCTCCTATTAGTCTTAGCGTGATAAAATATAGCCTGTAGCCTTCCTCAATAAATGGGCTATCTAACACTGAAATAATTTTTCAAATCGGATTCTCAGGAACTACTGGTTCCTGAGATTAGCGCGTTCAAGTTAGCCCTTTCAAATAATTTTCCCCGTTTTTTCCACATTTTCCTCTATTTCTTCGCTCCTATTAGTCTTAGCGTGATAAAATATATGCCTATAACCTTCCTCGATAAATGAGCTATCTAACACTGAAAGAATCATCAAAATCCGTTGCGTAGTTTTAAAGAATAAAGGGAACAAAGGGACATGAGGGAAAAAAGCGACTTTGTTTTATAATAAGTAAGTATAAGTATAGAAAAGCAATAAGTAATCGATCCCAACGCCCCTATTCAAGTCATAGAACAGACTGGAAGCCAAATACCTACAAATGGTTTGAAAAAACTCAAAGAAAGGGGGATACATACTCCACGTACTTGGGGTACGCACGGCATTAGCCTAGTATTCCAAGTAAGCAATGAGTTGTGCCCTGCAAGCCCCAAGCACGTAGAGGTTCCCTCTTCCTTTGAATTTTTCCAAATCATTTGTAGGTATTTGGCCTCTAATCTGTTCTATGACTCGGGTCTCGGACGGTCGGACCTCTCGCTCCCGAGCATGGTGTGCTGCATGCTCGAGTGCGATGAGGCCTGGCAGGCGGCGGTCTCTTTCAGTGAAACCTTTCCTTTCACAGAAAGAGGCCGCGGAGCGGAACAGAGAGGATGACCCATCCTCCGTTCCGCTCCGCCGGCGTAGGACGGGAGTGCGGAGGCGTCGCTATGCGAATCTTCTATAACTTCCGTCCCACGGGGCTCCGCGTCAGGATGGGAACTCGGCTTAGCTAGTCCCGGCGCCGAGGGGAACGCTTTAGTTTGCCTAAGCGTTCCCTAACTTGGTGGAAGTCCGGTCCTTTGTGAGGTAGAGTAGAGGTGGAGGGAGTCCTGTGTTAGACATATCCAGGACCTCCCTCCGTATACGGCTGAAGGCAATCCGCAGGTAGTTTTAGTGGGTAAGAGTCCCACATACCCCCGGGGTGCTTCAGCTAAGTGAGACACATCCCCAACCCGGGGCACTTTCCCCTGCGCATAAAAAAAAAAAAAAAAAACGTGATGAATACTGACAATCCTCGTCGCCTTAATCCTGATCCCCGGATCAGAGAACAGGTGTGCCATAATGCTGAAAGGGCTATCTCATAAATCCCTGTAATGTCGGCACTACAAATAGGCGAACGCGTTGGCTAACGCGTTGGCCAACGCGTCGGCCCAATGTGTAGAACAGGCGTTCGCGCGTTCGCGGTAGGTATTTAGACGTTGGCCAACGCGTTTGCGAGCTTGCCGCGCGGTGTCGGAATGATCAAAGGAAATTTGTCGCAAGGCTTGCGTTCCATCCACACATAGGCCGCGCGATCAGTTCGCCCGGAGCAGCGCTGAAGAGTGCACGTTTCCTTCTTGTGGCGAATTAACATCTAACTTGACGAAATAGCGAACAATATAAGTATCGAGTAAACATTTAAATTTATTGAGTTAACTATCAGAGTAAATCTTCCTGTGGAAAAAATCATATCAAAAATGCTAAAAAATATGGTTCTTGGACATGCTGTTTTACTCACGATGTTTTTTAGGGTTCCGTACCCAAGGGGTAAAAACGGGACCCTATCCTTAAGACTTCAATGTCTGTCTGCTTTTCTGTCTGCCTTTTTGTCCGTCCGTCTGTCTGTCTGTTTGTCTGTTTGTCTATCTGTCTGTCTGTCTGTCTCCAGGCTGTATCTCAAGAACCGCTACAGCTAGATTTCTGAAATTTTCACAGATTGTGTAAGTACTTATATATCTGTTGTCGCTATTAACAATAAATATACTAAAAACAAAATAAATTAAATATTTAATAAAAAATAAATAAGTATATATTAATCTTAATAATTATAATTATAAGGTAATAATAATAATTATAATGTAATTATAAGATGTTAATAAATATACAGCTGCAGCTGTTAGCGACTCAGCATCCATTTCGAATCCGTCCGCACGTTGGCGCGATCCAAAGCATACTGAATGACTTTCCAATGTGTGGATTACTCACAAGCGTCGTTGCAAACGCACCACCGTTTGCGTTGGCCAACGCGTTGGCAGTGCGTTCGTCTATATGGGGAGGCGGCATAAGACTAGTGCATACTTAGTGCATTGAATAATTCTGTTCTCGTAATGCACAACGGCTAAAGAAATGGATTTTGCCTTGGAATGTTAGGTATGTGATAATAATATTTACTATTACAGCTGTTTGTCGTTGTACCTGGCTGCTTATTGCCCATAATTGAGTAAGTGTATTTTTATTGGTTTTTCCAATGCAAATACATAAAAAAAAAAAACAATAAACGAATGGCTCATAAATTACGAAGGACTGCTAAAATATGCCAGTAAACTCTGGTTATGACTTTTATGACGTCATGCATTAAGATTAAGAGCCTTTGCGGCTTTGTGTGCCTACTGGCTGCCACTACACAAACAGTAACTATATTAGTATTAAATATTATATTCTATATTATATATACTATAATACTATACTATATTCTCGGTGTCGGAGTATGGACAAACCTGGTAAACGATAAAGCCATGTTTACTACGACTATCCCAAGCTATCTAATCTTTATGATCTACGGTGTAAGTACCCGTAAATATTATCACCGTATATTGTTGTTCTGTTGTGGATCTCGCGTGCGGTGATAGCGCGATGTGCCCACTGCTGGGCGACCCGTGTCGTGCCCACGCCCACGCCCACGCCCGCTGTTAAGTACCAGATTGTATTGTAATCTTCGTGTACAACAAGCTCCGTTCCCCTCTATCCTCTATGATATAAATATAATACCATACTATAGTTTCTCTCGACTTAACCTGATGGTATCTACGGTTTACCCCAGGAGTTCAAGTCGCAGCGAGATATACCAAAAACTCTCATTAATCTAATGGACACAACACAGAAGATTTGCAATGCTAAATTTACATAATTGTACTTGTTAACTTACAAGCTAGCTCTCGTCTCTAGACGCTATGAAACACCAACAACGTAAGTATCAATCTCTGTCTCCTAGATATGGCATACTACTAACTACCTTATAGACGTAATGAGTATACTTCTGACTTATTGACGTAATGACGTCGGGATGATCCACAAAGGCCTTATCATCAAACAAAGGCGGGACTCGGTGTGGCTACCGCGCGCGGCGTAACGCGGGAGCCGCCAGCCGCACAATCTGGTTCATCACTCTCGACTCTCGAGTCTCGCGGCAGACAAATTGTTCAATGTTCATAGATACATCATACACCGCTTATAGTACAGCCGTAAGATGTTGCTCCTGACACTTTACGTTCTATAAGGACTCATTGAATGTACTTCCATTTATGCTATTGTTTTTATACGTAGCTATCTTTCTGTCTGTTCGTTACCTCTTCACGCCGAATCATAAAACCGATATAGACGTGTAATGAAACTTTGTGTTGTTAAATAAAAGCCTAATTACCGATGTAACTGTTTTATTCTGAGAAATATCACACATGACACAGCTAGTTCACTCATCCGACGCCATAGGCCATAGTGTACATAGACAACACAGAGAACAGTAAACCAAAGACAATAGTGTGGCAAACCTAAAAAACTAAATGCATTTACATTGCACTAATAACTACAACACCCTTCCTCAATGTAAATACATTTTAAAACAAAATAAACTAACTTAATATACTTAATATATTATATCTAAAGCTGCATTAACAATACCGCACTTCTTTAAATGTCTGGCAATTAATTCCTTACTCAAAGCTTTTGTTAAAATATCAGCTGGCTGTTCACTACTATTAATATAATGAATACAAATTTGTTTACTTTTAATCAGATCTTTTATAAAATGGTAGCGAATGTCCACATGTTTTAATCTTTTAATATTATCTGTTTTTGCATTTACTATAGCCGACTGATTATCAGAATATATATTTATAGGAGACACAATTTCAACACTAAAATCAGTCAACAATTTCATTAGCCAAATAGCATCGCTTGCAGCCATACTCATTGAAACATACTCAGCTTCTGTAGAAGAAAGACTTACAGAGGTTTGTTTTCGTGAACTCCATGAAACTAAGCAATTAAAAATTAAAAACAAATATCCCGAGGTGGACTTTCTGTCCATTAAATCCCCACCCCAGTCTGCATCACAATAGCCTTCCAGGACCCCTTCACACTTATAATAAATTAGTTTGTAATTTAAGCTAAATTTTACATATCTTAATACTCTTTTTAATGCACTTAATAGTGCAGTATTTGCACTCACTTGATACCTACTTAGCAAGGAAACAGGAAAACATAAATCAGGTCTAGTACCCATTGCAGCATACATTAGACAGCCTATAATTTGGCGACATAACTTTTCTACTGATTTATTTTCAGGCTTGTTACAGTTCTCAAATATTTTAATATTGACGTTCGGGTCCATAGGAGTTAACATATCCTTACAATTTTCCATATGAAACCTCTTGAGAATACTTTTTAAATAACTACTTTGATCAAGTTCAGTAATACCAGTTTCAATATTTTGCTTTACATTTATTCCTAGAAAATTGGAAATTAATCCCATGTCTTTAATTTTAAATTCTCTGTTCAAAGTAATTTTAAGTTGCGAAATATCACTTTCATTTGAACCAAAACACAATATATCGTCGACATACAGTAAAACATAAGTTTTATCCTTACCAAAAGATTTTATATACAAACATGAATCATTTTTAGATTTTACATAACCTTGTTCAGACATTACTGAATTAAATTTTAAATTCCAACACTTAGGAGAGCTCTTCAAGCCATATAATGACTTGTTTAATTTAACAATGTTTTTATTTCCAGAATAGGTCCCCTCCGGTAATCTAATTAACACTTTTTTATCTATGTCTCCATACAAAAATGCTCCAGTGACATCCATTTGGTATACAGGGAAATTAAACTTAGTTGCCACTGCTATGAACACTCTAAAGGTAGAAAGCATAGCTACAGGAGCATAAATATCACCTAGATCATAATAACTATTTTGTTCAAAGCCCCTTGCTACTAATCTGGCTTTATATTCCTTTTTATCCCCATTCCTTTTAACTTTGAAGACCCATTTAGTACTAATTATATCTTCACCCTCACTTTTATCACAAAATTCCCAAGTATTGTTATCTTTTAATGTTTGTAACTCCCTATTAATAGCATCAGTCCACTTACTTGCATCTTTTCTACTCATCGCCTCCTTGTAGGTAGCGGGTTCACATTCACCACTCACCACATTGTGACACTGATAAAATGAAGTCTTCTTCCTTGTTCGCCTGCTTCGTTCTCGCGGTTGCAATGTGTCGTCAATCTCAGATTCATCACTTGAGATCTCATACTCACTCATCACATATTCACTTTCAGCAGATTTGTCAATATCAGGACAAATTTGAGTCTCATTTAAATTATTTTCTGACTGTTCAAAAGACTGATCCTTATTGTTGCCTATCTCAGCTTCTTGAGCACCTTGTTGCAATGATGGCTCATCTAATTCCAGCATAATCTGTGGTTCAGTCTCTACCTCTTTAAGAAACACAACATCTCGCTTTGTGACGACACAATTTTTCTCAGGAAAGTATATACGGTATCCTTTGACCTGCTCCCCGTAGCCAACCATCATTCCTTTTTCTCCTTTCTGATCCCACTTTCTACGTTTTTCTTTAGGGATGTGTACATATACTGGAGAACCAAAACTCCTTAGTTGATGGATATCATAACTTCTGTTTGTCCACACTTCATATGGTGATCTGTCATCAACACCCTTTCCAGTTCTGTTGAGAACGAATGCTGCTGTGTTTACCGCCTCTGCCCAGAACTTCTTGGGTAGATTTTTAGCATGTAGCATAGTCCTTGCCGCTTCAACAAGAATTCTGTTCTCCCGCTCAGCTTTCCCGTTTTGTTGAGGTGTATATGTTATGGTTGTTTCATGAATTATGCCTCGTTTAGAACACATAGCATACACTTCTTTGTTGAGAAACTCTAAGCCGTTGTCGCTCCTGAACGTCATGACTTTGTTTCCGGTAATGTTTTCGGCTTTGTTAATAAAATCTTCCAGGCAGCGCTTAACCTCATCTTTCGTTTTAATGAAGTATACAGTCCTGAAGCTTGAATAATCGTCTTTCATAACCAAGAAATATCTCGACCCGCCGATGGATTCTTCTTCCATGGGACCACAGGTGTCACCATGTATTATTTGACACGTTCTTGTGCTTTTTGTTACACTATTCTTAAAAGGCAACCGATGTATTTTACCTTTTAAACAACTTTCACATTGAGGTGCATGTGTTTGCTTAACTTCAATGTTATTTTTCTTCAACACCTTTTTCACATAATCGAAATTTTGGTGGGCCATTTTTTGATGCCATTCATTAAAATCGTTTTTCACTACGTTTGCAACGCCTGCAATTTCACATTTGAAACGTAAATCCATGTAATACGAGTTTTCAATTCTGTTTGCAATTGCACAAATGACGCCATTTTTTAAAAATTTGCAAGAGCTGACATCTGTCATTATAGTGTATCCGCGGTCGGCAATGCGATTCATAGACAACAAATTAGTTTTTAATTCTGGAACGAACAACACATTATCTATTGTCGTATCAATCCATTCTCTTCCGTTGTTGACTTTTACCGCCATATTTCCGTGTCCCAATACACTAATGATATTACCGTTTCCAACAATTACGGATTTTTGCGACTCGCTTACAAATGTCGAGAATAATGACCGATCTCGGCACATATGCTCACTTGCTCCGGAGTCAACCAACCACTTTGTCTCTTCGTATTGTTTACTCTCCGAATTAGTTATCATGAACGCATTGTTCATTTTCTTGCCTTCTTTGAACTTTCTGAATCGACACTGCGCCTTATAATGTCCAATTTTACCACAGAAATAGCACTTATTATCGTTCACCTTCTTAGCACTGTCTTTATTACTCTTACATTCGGTTTGAATATGTCCAGATCTTCCACACTTATAACATGTCACGTTTCTTTTAGCCACTAAAGCCGATGACAAATTAGTATCTTGCTTTTCATCAGTTTTAACGTTCAATCTGTCCTCTTCGACCAACAATCGCGCCACTAAATTATCAAATGTTTGTTTTTCGTCCGGGGCAGACTCCCATGCAGATATAAAATGTTTATATTCGTCTGGCAAGCTCATCAATACTTTGGTTATTATAAATTTATCAGAAATTTCTTCGCCCATTTGTTTTAGTTGACTTTGCATTTCTTGTATTCTTGATAAAAACGCTGACATCTCAATACCTCTCTCGAATTTATATTGAAAGAATTTTTGTTGCAGAATGTGTATACTCGTTTCCGACTTTTGTTCATAAACACTCAAAAGTTTTCTCCACATATCTGCCGAGGTTGAGCACGTTATAAGGTGTAACATAACATCTTCCGACATCCTGGTGACCAATAATGTCTGTGCCTTCGCGTCTTTGGACTCCCAGGCGGCCCGTGCAGCTGCATCTTCAGGTTTTAATGACCGTCCTTCCACGATTTCGAGCCATCCCTGTCCTCGTAGTAACACCATCGTTTGGAACTTCCAAATGTTCCAATTTCTGGTTCCTTCCAGTTTCATCGCATTATTAATGTTGCTAATAGTTCCTTCCATCTTGCTTTTCCGCCTCGCTATATTCCACAGCAAGTATTCCTTCTCGACGATGACGATGTAAGTTTCTCGTACCTAACCTTACTTTTCGCCGATATTCACTGAGCACGATGTTATTACTTATTTTCACTTTTACTTTTTACTACTGAATTTACGAACAGGTAGGCGTTCTGGGCCCATAACCTGTTGTTAAATAAAAGCCTAATTACCGATGTAACTGTTTTATTCTGAGAAATATCACACATGACACAGCTAGTTCACTCATCCGACGCCATAGGCCATAGTGTACATAGACAACACAGAGAACAGTAAACCAAAGACAATAGTGTGGCAAACCTAAAAAACTAAATGCATTTACATTGCACTAATAACTACAACACTTTGAGACCCAGGTTAATCTTGGAAAACGATTCGTGCTTCGGGCATTGTCCAAAAAAAACACATGTACTTTTTATATTTTTTTCGTTAAAATAGGGTATTTTAAGAATATAAATTAAATAATTTTAAAATTCATTGACTAGTTTTTTCTCAATAAATTTTTAAAGTTTCGCTCTGACGTCATCATCGGGGGCCAATTGACCTCTGCAGTATGTTTTAAATTTCCTTTCAATCTTATTTATAATGGCTGGTTTGTCAAATGCAAGTTCTTATTATGTGAAAGCTGATACGAGAAGCTTACCAAAAGTTCGAAACGTAATGTTGGTCGAATTTATTGCTAATTTAACGCCATTGAAGGTCAAACTAAGGTTAAACATATTTGTTCAAAAATATAAGTAACTAATGGGTATTTTTTCGTTTATATACAGAAAAACGATCACTGACCTTATCCCTCGAAATGTTTTTGTAATGAGCAAAATTAAAAAAAATGGACAATCCCCATTTTATGCGTAAGAAAGTTGCGGGAAATACAACAATAGTTGTTTACAAGCGACAATCAAATCAGGGAAACTATAACCGAACTCTTTAGCCGATGTGTAGATCCACCTGCATCCTATGCATGCATCCTATCTGTAGGGGCGAAGCCCTAGGACGTTGTGAGCTAAGGGGGAGAAGGGATATAATGAAGGAAATACCTGGTGATTGAGATGCTGGCGGCTGCGCTGAGACGAATTGAGCTGATGCGGTCACGACACTGTCACCCCGGTCCACAATCACCATCACTGAGCTGAGCTCATGAGGATAAATCACGGATAATTATTGGATTAATCGCGAAGTTTGGGCCGATCGGCTAACCGAGAGGAGATTTTCGTATTTTTTTAACGAGCGCGCGCCGGTACCGGTTCAGAGCGGAATGTGTCACTTCACAGTGTCGCGTATGACACTTGACAGCGCAGAGTGCAGACTCACGCGCTGCAGTGTTGCCAACGTCGCGAACACTATCCTTGGGGGCACGTGTGCTTCTCGCCGGATGATCCCGACAACACTGCCAACTCTGTTGCCGATGTGGTGATGCAGGGGATGGAACTTTTCATTCCGTCCTCTGTAGTGCCAACTGGCGGCAGATTTCGTCCCTGGTTTGGTTCATCCCCCAAAAAAGCTTCTCGCCGGAAGCAGGAGGCTTATCAATCCTGGGCCAACGCGGTGTCTGCTCGGGATTTAAATACCAGCACATATAAAAAGGAGTACAACCTTGCCTCTAGGTCCCTCAATAAAGAGATTACTCGGGCAAAGCAACAGCACGTCAATAGAATTGGCAAGAGACTTGAGCGCCTCCCCTCGGGAACCCGTGCATTCTGGTCTCAGGCCAAAGCTATTGAAAGAAATTTCTGCAAGCCAACCCTACCATCCATACACGTAGGAAATGGGTCGTTGGCCCAAGACGCAAAAGACAAAGCCGATCTTCTGGGCAAGCTCTTTGCGTCAAACTCGACCCTGGATGATGGGGGGCAAAAACCGCCGACCATACCGCGATGCACGAGCATCATGTCGGATATTCGGTTTCATCAGCGCTCAGTGCGAAAAGCCCTCCGTTCCCTTGATATCCAAAAGTCGAGTGGGCCTGACGGAATCCCGCCTATTGTGTTAAAAAAAGTGTGCTCCAAAGTTGGCTCCGGTCTTGACGCATCTTTTTCGGCTCTCCTATTCTACTGGCATCGTCCCGGCTTCCTGGAAGACAGCCTTGGTGCACCCGATCCCCAAAAAAGGTGATCGTTCAAATCCTTCCAACTACAAACCAATCGCTATAACCTCTCTCTTCTCGAAGATAATGGAATCCATTATCAATAGCCAGCTTCTTCGATACTTGGACGGCCAGGGATTACTACGACAAACAATACGGGTTCCGTAAGGGCCGCTCGGCTGGTGATCTCTTGGCGTACCTGACTCATCGTTGGGCTCAGGCAATTGAGTCGAAGGGAGAGGCATTGGCTGTTAGTTTGGACATTGCGAAGGCCTTTGATCGGGTTTGGCATAAAGCGCTGCTTTCAAAGCTGCCATCATACGGGCTGCCTGAGAAATTATGTAAGTGGGTCACTGGTTTCTTAGCAGACAGAAGCATAAAGGTCGTAGTTGACGGCGAATGCTCGGAAACTCAGTCTGTTGATGCTGGTGTCCCTCAGGGCTGTGTGCTATCGCCTACTCTATTCTTACTGCATATCAATGACATGTTGCAGACCAGCGGCATTCATTGCTATGCGAATGACAGTACAGGTGATGCTGTATATACCGGCTCCCCCAATATTTTTCGGCAAAATGTCACTGAGAGTCGAAACGAACTTGTGTCTAAGGTGGAGAATTCATTGGAGAAGGTCTCTGAATGGGGTAGACGTAACTTGGTCCAATTCAACCCCGCCAAGTCTGCGCGTTCACCACTAAAAAGTCACCAATGGTCGTATGTCCTCGTTTCGAGGGCACATCTTTAACTATCTCCCCTAGCATTGAGATACTTGGCGTCAACATATCGAGTGAAGTCCAGTTCCGATATCATCTAGAGGGTAAGGCCAAATTAGCCTTGAATAAGCTTGGTGTTCTTAACAGAGCGAGACAGTACTTCAGTCCGGACCAACGCCTACAACTCTACAAGGCGCAGGTTCGGCCTCATATGGAATATTGTTCTCATCTCTGGGCAGGGGCGCCAAAATACCAACTGCTCCCTCTGGATCGTATCCAACGAAGGGCCGCTCGAATTGTTGACTGCCATAGTGTTTCAAACAGCTTGAATCCCTTGGAATTACGCCGAGATGTAGCTTCACTCTGCATCCTCTATCGGTTGTATCACGGGGAGTGCTCTGAGGAATTGTTCGGAATCATACCACCTGCAACTTTTCGCCATCGTCCCACGCGAAAAACATACCATCCTCATCACCTTGATGAGTGGCAGTCTTCCACAGTGCGTTTTTCGCGTAACTTTCTGCCGCGCACTGTAAAACTCTGGAATGAACTGTCACCAGCAGTTTTTCCGGACCTATACGACCTGCAAACCTTCAAGAAAAGAGCGTATTCCCTCTTAAAAGGCCGGCAACGCACCTGCAGCTCTTCTGACGTTGCGAGTGTCCATGGGCGACGGTAGTTGCTTACCATCAGGTGATCCGTTTGCTCGTTTGCCCCCTTATTTAATAAAAAAAAAGACCCTGAAAGGAGCGACCGGCCAAACCATACCAGCTGCAGCTTATGAAATATTTTTGTTCATATGATATGATACTGGTGGAGTTTTTTAACCAATCATTGAGATGCTTTTTTTATTCTTCTAATTTAAGTCCCACAAAGCCAAAAGTTTACCCAATCGGCAGTAAGTATGCCGCAACATCACGTGTTACTCAAAACTCGCTCACCGTGTAAACGTCAATTAGTCAAACGTTCGCCCCTAATCACCACATTAACGAATTCATTGTGACATTAACCTATAATTACAATATTTACTTTTGTAATGGAATATTTTCGTAGCAATTAATTAATTGCTTATTTTGTTCGCCAACAACTATCCAATTCTTTTATTCATCTACTAAACAATACTACGAATCTGCTGCTGCATTCCTAGTTTAGTGAAGCTACGAATATTATCCTGGGTAAAATTTAGGTCTGCTTTTACGAGCACGTACTTAACAAATTCCTGTCATTACTTACAGAATATATTTAAGTACCCACTAATGTAATTATACGAGACCTCGATACTCGACAGTCAATACCGGGCCACATCGGGAACACGTTTCGGGTGTACCGCGCGCGACCGGTCCCTCGCTCCCCGCACCGGCCCGCACCGGACGAGCCCGAGTTGTCGATGTCCAATAATTGATTTTGAATACGCCACCGGCTCCGCGAGACGTTATACATATTTATAGGGGCATTAGCACGATATTTATGTTTATAACTTTAATTACCATACCGTTAACGGCCGAGTGCCGGTGTATGTCGACGTCCAAAATGTATCAGATTATGTCTTCTGTAATAAATACCGACGTGTAGCAACAAAAGAACTTACTTAAACTACTGTCTACTATTACTCACTCTTTCTGTGTACCTCCAGAATTGTTTTCTTGAAGAGCGAAATAATCATGAGACTAGATTAGTAGCAGTGACGCGGACGGTGGAAGTGGCTGTGGTAAATCTCCGCCGCTCGAGTGACGCTTCCGTCTTCCTCGTCCTAGCACTCCTAGCAGTAGTTAGGCTATTTGTGGCTATAATTAGGTGCGTAGAGACAAACAAACAGTACTCTGCCATCTGTACCTACATCAATAGGATGCGTTATGCATGCCATTTCTCCTGTTTAAGGGCTCCCACACAAAACTGCGAATTCGCATAGCATCGCATCGCAAAAATCTCCAACAAAACAAATGACATTGCGATAGTGGGAGCCCTAAAATGACAAAAAATCATAAATTATACATGTATCAAACGAGCATTTGGGCAGACAGATTAAATATTAGTATTTAGAAAAAAACTTTATTGAGTCACGAGACAATGACACGCGTTGAAGTCTTTAGTGCGTTGTCTTTGAAGGCATCATATTTGCAGTAATTTGCATCAATGTGCATAACTCGGTGGCGAGTAGTCGATAACAATTTACTGCACACAAAGAATTTTAATTAATTATTATAATGAATGTAACTTGTAAGTGCAATTTTTACAAGACAGTTAATAACACGGTTTGTCTCCCCAGAAGCACCTGTGGGATACTCGGGCCTTGGAAATATACTATACTTACATATTACAGTAGATATACCGTATACAGAATACAGTCAACCTGTTCAAAATGTTTTTAAATTTTTTGGAAGTTTATTTTTCTTGATATTTTAAATATGACAAATTCTGAGATGTGACTTGTGTAGAGAAAATTGTGTATGAAAAATGGTGTATTGAGAAAGAGCTTAGAGTAAAATAATGTGTATTGTGTTAGAGTTTATTGTGTTATGTGAGTTTAAGAGTTACAGAGATAATATGAGTAAAAGTAAATAAAGAATATTAAGAGAAATAAGAGTGTTTCTATAAGAGTATTTGAGTAGAGTTGAACTGAGCTACTTTCGTTCATGGTGCCGAAACCGGTTTGTGTGGAGGAGGAGATGATATTGAGTAAGGAAATCAGAGAAAATAATATTTATATCATAAGCTTTGTCGAGGAGATTGAGAACTAAGAATATGATATTATAGTTTTTACTTCATAAAGAAGTAAAAAGTAAAGAGCAAGGAATAAGAGAGATATTACGAGTGAATAATTTGTGATAAATTCACACATTTTGAGGAGGCGAAAGGAGATAAAAGAGAGTGTACACAAAATGGATGTCGAAAAATTAATAAAATAACAGGAGCAGTTAGTTGACAGAATCAAGGACGCAATTGAGTTTTATAAGGAGTTCCCAAAGAAATTTAAAACAATGAAATATATAGAGGTAAAAATAGAACAAGCTGAAAAATGGTATCGCAGTTTTGATACAACTCACGATGATTTACTTGCCACTCCGCGGGAAGAAAGAGAGAACCTAGAATATTTTACTGAGTACTTTTATGATGATATGTTTATTGAGACCTACTTAGATTACGTAGTGCTTTTAAAAGATGACTTAAAGAGTCCTCAAAGTTTAAAAGGAGAAGAAAAAGAAACAGAGGTTGAGAGCAACGAGGGAAAACAAATTATAATATTACTTACAAAAATATGAGTTTAATAATGATGTAAAGATAAGTGAAGACAAGAAAATGATAGAGCAAGTAGAGATAGAGTTTGATTGTGTTAAAGAGAAAATAAAGCGAGTAAATGAAGAGTCTAGTAAAAATAAATTATAGTTTGTTCGTTCTAAGATGATATGGGTGACAGTTCTCATATTCCTTGCTACGGAATTTTTTTACAAGAAAACAAAAAAAATCAGAATGTAATAAATTATATTCCATCTACAAAAATAAATGTTTCCTGTAATTGTAAATGAATAAAAATGAAAAGTTGCTAAATGCTAACTTATTTATATAAAATTATAAATATTAACTCTGAAATAGGAGTATAAAATTATTGTTACGAAAATATTTGAAAAATGTCAGATGCATGAAACGGAACTTATGTCAATAGAGATTGACACAGTTGAATCGAAATCAAATCGATAAAAAAGGGCGGCCATCTTAAATCGCCGGCTTCACTCTGAAACATCAGTACGAAATCGATAATTTCGATTGCAATTCCTTTACGAGGTGATTCGATATTTTTAAATTATTCGATTAATTTTTTTAGGTAACTTCCCTACTACTGTCAATTATAATGTGTCACGCATATCATCTTAAAACGAACAAACTATAATGAACATTGAAAATTTAGAATTTGGAGAAATACAAGGAATAGGAGAAAGACAAGTTGACGGGAATGACTGTCAAGGTTTGATTGAAGCGAGAAGTGACGGAATAATGGAAATAAAACCAGAAGGAAAGAAAATACAAATTATAAAATTAAAAGATGAACTAAATAGAAATGTAGAAATAAGCTTGTCGGTGCTAAGAAGGAAATGACAAAGAAAGTGGAACTACAGCTTAATAACGAGGAGCTACTATTAGTTAAAATGGCCAATACTAGAAAGGAAACAGATTTCGAAATGGATTTTAGTTTGCTTGTGGATGATGAGAAAGTGAGGTTATATCCAGATGTTTTCAGATATGAGTCGAATATATGGAGATTTGAGGAGAAAGAATATGTAAGAATATATTATGCAAAGAAAATGCATTTTGAGAAATTAATTATTAAGAAGCGAAAAACTAAATTTAAACATGCAAAGAAACTATTTAGCCATATACATTTAGAAAAATTATTTAAGAAAAGGAAAACTACATTTAAATCAGGAAATGGGCTACCTAGAATGTGTTTATGGTGGAAGGGACGAAATAAAATAAGAAAAAAGAGTATTTATGGAGATAATATTGTAATTAGTGTGATAATGAGACAGAGGGATGAGATTTTAATTTAATTTAGTTTTGAGATTTATTATTGTGAGTTAAAGGTTAGGAATTGGAGTAAATTTATTTGATGTTTGTTATTGTTAATGAGAAAGGGTGATTATGAAATGATAGTTAATATTATCTGAGAGAATAGTTTGCGTTATTAAAAATAGGAATAATAATTATTGTAATGTGTGAGCATAAGAGAGAGTACATAAGTTATTGAATTTATAATATAGGTATATTGAAATGTTATTGGTGTATGAGTAGTCTAGTTATTGTTCTAGGAAATGAATAGGTATAGGCCACCTCAATTTGTGAAATCACTAGCTTTAGCACTATTTCCTGGGGCGGGAGTGTGTTCAAAACGTTTTTAACCTTTTTGGAAGTTTATTTTTCTTGATATTTTAAATATGACAAATTCTGAGATGTGACTTGTGTAGAGAAAATTGTGTATGAAAAATGGTGTATTGAGAAAGAGCTTAGAGTAAAATAATGTGTATTGTGTTAGAGTTTATGAGTTACTGTATGAGTTAGAGATAATATGAGTAAAAGTAAATAAAGAATATTAAGAGAAATAAGAGTGTTTCTATAAGAGTATTTGAGTAGAGTTGAACTGAGCTACTTTCGTTCACAACCTATACACAGATAATACGAGTATTGCGGCCTGCGTCGCGGTCGGTTGGTTTTTTTATTTGTTTTAAATGCCACTCGAGTATGCATTAATTGGGCTCGGGCAAGGGAGGGGAGGGGAGAGGAGGGCAGGAAACACATCTTGAGCCTGTCCCGAACATCCGATATGTCGACACTTCACGCTGTCACATGGCGATGGGTAACATGCTACTGTTTCTCGTAATTGTAGCTTTTGCTAAGCCATACTTAATCAATGCCTAGTTCATAAGTTATGTGCTTATAAAAATGACAATTCAAAGGACCTATGATTAATCGTTTCGTCTCAGGCCTTGATTGCCTTTTCCGCCATAGAAAATAGAATGTTATCTCAGTTTCCCACGGATATTGGAAAATTTATAATTCTCCGATCGGCGTGGCGCGGGCGGTATGCGACTGTATGCCCATACTGTACGTGTGTCTACGTAGTGTTTTTATACCGAGTATGACCGTAGACGTACTACCTAATAAAGTGCATAAGTATGGCTATTATACCTACTCAGTGGGCTATAAGGGGTAGTGAGTATCATAGTGGCCAGTGGGTATTGGTTTATGGTTATGGAGTGGTCGGTGGCCGGCGGCGAGTGGCGAGATGGCGACTCCATATCGGCGGACGGTCGCAAACCCGCCGCCCGCCGCGCGCCGCGTCCGACTAACTGTACTGGCTGCGAGCGTACAGGGGCACAGAGCAGGCACACCAGTATGTCAGAATAATTGTCAGACAATAAGTATTATAACCTACATAACAATGAGAAATTGCTTAATAACCATGTCACGTAGACCGAGTGCATACATGGAGTTTCATTATTGTGTTAATGAACACAAAATTATTGCCTTATTGTAAAAACTACAATAGGACGATTTATGAATCTTTTTTAGAAACGTGTTTCAATTTGTTTAATAATATTTTACATACCTAGTTTTAATAAATAAAATACAATTTCTCAATGCTTTAACTATCTATAGAAGTGCACTAAGGGTTTAATGAGTAATAACACAAAAACTCCGCAGATAGAGCCAATAGAATGTAATACTTAAAAAACTGATCAATTAGCTACTAAAAGAATCAAAACAAATGAGTTTATGCAATTTATATCATTTAAAATTATATTAAAGTTATATCCTTTAAAATATATTTTAAGTGCTCATTTAAAATGACTCCTCTTTTCACTATTTTTGCATCACCTAACATTACGACAAGCTGAAAGTGTCACTAGGCACATCCTTTAGGCCGCTCTTGTTCATATTCTTTGTAGAAAATGTAATTAGTAAAGAAATTAATAAATGTCATTAACACGGTAATTAGTTAATTACTAAAAGAAAGAATCCGATGCAGCACACCGTCGCAATAATTTGCATGCTCAATTATTGTCTCCCAGTTCCCACACCACGTGAGCCGTCCTGCTGTGTCGCGGCCCTGTGGCCGGGCGAGCACGTTCTACCACTCGCCAGAAAAAAGGTTAAAAAGTATAACAAGTGCGCGTTATATAACCGTAGCGGTGCACCGAGCAGCGCCGAGTGCACAGCGCGCAGGGAAAATTGATGTCTTACTACATTGCAATTTTTATTGCATTGCTGCTACTCCATTCCAGGATTAGACATTTTAATTACAATTACCCGTCTGTGCTGCGTATTTGTCAGGGTTTAGAAAAACAGGTTTACCTAATATCGGACTGGCCTTCACATTGTAGATCCAATGCGGTATGAGGTCGTGTTACGTTGCGCAATAAAACTGAGCATTTATTGTGCTGCGTTTATATAAAATGTCTTATTTAGATAGTATCCTAGACAGAGAACAGTAACATATTAGTGATTTTATTTCGTGTAGGTCGAAAATGGTCACTCGGGTGTTCCGTATTAAGTTTCATTTCAGATGTCGTAAAACAGAGTATAACATGTCGGATGAAATTATGAAACGTCCATGTGCCAGTTTTGAATATGGCCAATACTGGCTGCTAATAAGACTGGCAGCCAGTATTGGCTTGGTATATGCCCCGTGTGAACAGTTTGGCCTGGCTTGAAAAACTGTTCGCACGCGGCATATACCAAGTACCTAAACAAAGTACTACTTATGAAAAGTCAAATGAGATAGAGATTTAGAATTGTTAAAAGTTAGTGTGTCCGCGCAACTTCTTCCTAAACATGAATATACGATTCGCTCTATGTCGCTATTTTTGACATGCATATTATGTTCAGTATACCTACCTACCGCAAACATACGGTAGGCTTTTTTATTGCACTGTAACTGACAGCCGGTCGATGTGGCTATACTTTAACATCAGACTATTAGTTTTTCAGCGATTGAAGAAGTGATTAATTGTCGTGATTTGCTCGACAATCTCGAGGCTCGAGCTAAGTACAGGGTGCTCTGAGCTTCAGAAACATTGCAGTGTTCTTTGGAACGTCTCGTTGTTGTACGGTATTATAATATGTCGTAGTATGATCTTTATTGTGCAGGTATAGGTATATTTTTAATTCAAGTTAGTTTGACAGTTTGATTTTTGGCTGAACTTAGCTTACAAATTATGACGATTAGAGGTACCAGGCACATCATGTACTTATACATAAAGTACATAATATACAGTGTGACTGGACTCTGGAATCAGCAACAAAGTATCAGACGACCAGTCGCGGTTTGCGGGGCGTGGGGCGCAGGGGCTGACGTCGGCTGATAACGCGCGGGTGACGCCGCGGTTTCATTCGCCCAATTACTGACTGCTACCGGTTATTTGCTGCATCATTTATCAACGAAGATCCTTTCAACATCGTGAATTTTATTTTTGGTTTTCACTTAGTTGCTATATAAAGCCCAGATGATTAGTATTTTTTATTATGATCCCTCGACTTGGCTTATTCGCTACAACAGGCCAAACATACCAAAGCCGTCGTGTGTCAGTTTGAAACTCATAAAGAGCTTTGATTCAGTTTAGTTTTAAAGCAAATCGAATATCTTTTTAAGCAAAACGCCAAACGACCATTGGTAACTTTTACGTGTCTATGATTTATGGATCATCGTTCAGTTTGATTATCTCGACTATCACCAATTACGATATAAGCTCTCCTTTTGGGGATCGTTTCATAACAATAAAAGCGAAATAAAACACGTTTGTGATACAAGGATCTAATTTGTCGGATTAGTTCGTTAACCTCCCACAGTTTGGTGGGCAAACACCAATTTATACAATTTGCGAGGGTGCGGTAAGTGGCGCGGTTGCGGTTCAGCTGCGGTGCTGTCGCGACTGTAACGCGACGTCAAGATTATTAACAATTTGTTAATTACACGAGTTACTGTTCGTAAGTACTAAATACAGGTTATTAGTTTTATAAAACGTTTCACCGGCCTCATCAGAATTTCCTCGTTCAGGAAATAATTCTACGCTGGATTTCCGGTTGAACTTGTGATAGTCTGAAGCTATTTCAGCGTGAAGTTATAGTGTGTAGCTGCCGCGTGCAGTTCAGCGTGCAGTTGAGTCTAGCAGCCACAGAATGTATTCGCATTTAAAGTGCTAAATTACAAAGTGCTGTTGAGGTTTGCAGCTACGGCTTGCAGTTGCGGTGTGCTGCGTGCGGTCGCGGGCACTCCGCTAATTAACAGGGGCGCGGCGCCACTCCATTAACGACTGTTTATTGTGACAATTATTCGCCGCCCCTCGACGCCGCGCCCTGCGCCCTGCGCCCTGCGACCATAAACACGTTAAATGAACTTCATTATTTTAATAACTGTCAGTTGCTCCAGTTTAATGTTCGATTTTTGTTTCTGCCGGCGCGCGGCACTGGCGGTTGACTCACGTAATGAAGGCCCGGGGACTGGTTCCGAACCTGTCCCCAGAACTCGCACTAACAGTAAAGATTACAGCTCTTAACGTTTTGAGGTCTCGAAGCGAATGAGAATATTTCAAAAGATCCAGCGGACCCCAATAATACCGTAGAATTGTAGTCTGTTGAGGCTCCTAACTCCTAAGTCTTCACTCCCTATTGAATTTTGCTAGAGTCTAGACACTTTACGCTCGGCTCTACCTATTTACTAGTAGACATTTTTTGTTTGATCGGGAAATTATTTCTTCTTTACATTCTCTATCAATTGCTGACTTACATTGAGATATTATCTAGTCGTAAACACCATTGTCGACAATAAACGAATAGTGCACACAACATGTCGGGAGGTGTGCGGCGAATTGTGTCATCGACCCCTGCGGTGCGGGGGGCGAGGTGGGCGCAGGGGGAATGTTTGTGTGGAGATGTAGTTAGCACCAAACACATAGGTATTAGAGCCTGCCTCAGAATCCGGCGCGGGCGATAGAATGCACCTGTAGATAGGTGTTGCATACTAAGCCAGCAGACATTGGACAACTTTTGAAAAGTATGGTATCTTGCTCTCTGCAGTCTGCACCATGCCCTATATGCAGAGTGATTATAGAATCGATAAATGTCATACTCTACTTTTCACCTTAGCCTATGAAAATTGGGCACAAGTAGAGAAGTATGAAAATGGTTTCCCATATATAACTCAGTCCATTGAGCCCTTATCGTGCAGTCGTGCCGTATGAACATACAATCAGCAAACAGGTGAGCATACGGCACTGCATAAATTGCACCGTATCGCCGGCGATAACGCTGACAGCGCACTGCATTACGACTCCCCGTGACAGCGGACAAGTGTAGTGACAGATCCTGCTGCCTGCATATGTCGGTAATTGACAGCGGGGCGCCCGGGCGGGGGGCGCGGGGGGTGGCACTATCTCACGAAGATCAGGGGACACCTGGGCCTCCTCGATAGAGACCCGAGTGTCCCCCGGCTGAGAGGGCACCTGCTAGTGAGCGGCACGGCATGCCATGTGTCAGCCGACGCGTGGCCGACCACCGCCGACCCTCACTAAGCGCTCATTAGGACCCGACTGATAAATATAATCAACGTAACGAGGTGTCCATACGATTGTGAGATATCCGGCAACGCGTCGTCGAGTATCCTCAAACGTGTAGTTAGGAGCGATCCAATCGGCTGTTTATGTTTCCTGTTTACTATCGTTCAGATAAAATTGGTTAAAACTTTCGGAAAATGTTACTCGAGCGTTGTGCATAGCGAAGGTTCTACGTCATACGAGGTATCTTACAATGGGACCAGCACTGTCCAGTGTCCTCGACGCGGGGAAAGTCGACGTCAGCTGCTGACGGTGACATTTACCGGTTACCAACCGTCACGAACTATGTTTTGTCGCGAACACGATACGATAGGTCAAATTGCTTCGACGCAACTTTTTACTACCGCTCGGTAGCTCCATAACATAGTTGAATCGGTAAATATTTTACTGTTACAAAATAATGTGCGATAAAGACGTTCAGTGATATTTTACCGCTGAGTTTCAAAGCACGATCCTTATGTCGACACCGCAATGCTCACGTCCGAGGTAGATTAAGTGTGAACGGTCGTACATCGTACAAGTGAGCAGGGGCATATCGCTCCACATAGCATTGACCCAATAGCGTCGCGGAAACAGTCCGCGAGCGGCGGCCGGCGACTGTTCCCACACCGAGCACGTGGTCGCCGACACATGCCTGATGCCGCCATGCGCGCGCCGTACCGCCTGTAACGCGTACACTAACGACCATCGTAAACATAATAATTGATGTACTTGCCAAAACATTCTCCTTAACGCCACGATCGCACCTACCGAGTAGAGCGGCGAGACAGTTCCCTCGGCCAATGGAATTGTCTCCTATATAATTAGTAGTTAAATACTAGCCCAATGGATTTTAAATCAAATCTTAAAATTCCACCAAAGTATTATTATAGCGACGTATTTCTTTACTGCATGCAGCATGGCGATTGGCGATATATTAAATGGCATAATGTGCGTTTTTTCTAGAAGACTTGTATAAGAGCAAAACATGGGAGACTAGAACGTGCAGTAAGTGTTTCGGTATCGGGTATCGACAGCAGATACCGCGGCCGGGTGATAAGAGGTCGCGCGATAACCCGCCCGAGGTCAGCCGCCGCCGAGCGACTCTCGCCCCTGTGTACAGGCCGTAGAGTCCAGAATACGGCGCGCTCCTAAAGTGTATCACTAACGACGTTCCTCCTTCGATGGACGATTATTTTTAACTTGACGACAGCGATGTCACAAGAAAGATGCACATTGCACAATAATCAAATCGACAAAAATAAGGAAGGCCTCGGCAGAAACATAACGTCTTATGTGACCTTGTGATTGTTTACCTACTACGTATTATATTATTAAAGAACACATTTATTGCAGTAACACATTCATTTGGTCCTATCGTCTTCGTTGAATTAAATTGACTTGTACATTTAAATTAAATTGACTCGTACATAATAATTTAAACACTTTCGTAGAAGTCAATAATTTTGAGCTGCTCTACATTTGTAATTGTCGCCTACGGTAAGTACGGTAGGTATTATTCAATCTGTGGCACGGCGCCTGCACTTATCTGCAACACGTACTCTGTTATTTTAGACATTTGCATTGCACGTGAATCGCACGCACTTATTACTCAAAGTACTCAACTTGTTAAACCTCTAGGTTTTTTTCTCTACAATTCGTAAACTGTAGCCGAGCGCTTGTCACTGTACGATGCTTAGATGTGATTTTCAGAAGCCGGTGGGATAAGGGTACCGCAAATTCGAAGATATTCTGTAGGGTATCAATAATTCTGAAGGATGAACTAATGTGACGACACTTAATAGTAATTCTTAATGTCTAGGTGTACTATATCTATCCGCGCACATGTACCTATTCGATAATAAGTGTCGGGCTCTGTCACACGCGCGCGGCATGTGTGCAGGGGAGGACGAGAGGGAGGGAAGGGGAGTGATACCACGTGGTGCGCGGCGGGCTGATGATGATGATGGTGATAACGGCAGTCTTAATTAGCTGGCAGAAGCGATAACTTCGTCCCCTGGACGCCCGTGACCGCTGAACTTCAAGTGACTGGAACATTTTTCCTTGTTTTTAGAATTTTAGTTTATCACTGGATACTCTGTACTTACTAGAGTAGGTATGAGTAAGTACCCGTCACATAAATAGTCGATTACGCCATCATGACACTTGCGGAAACATGCACAAAGTACAAACTGCTGTGTTAATTTAACGCCTTTTATAATAAACAATGGATCAGCTGATCTCATGAATTAAAGTCCGTCGGCTCATCGATTAGCGAGATAATGTCGGTCGCGTGATCCCACCGCAGGACGATCCCGTGATCCCACCGCAGGACGTTGCCATTTCCCAGCGATTTTGCATTAGCCGTAGTTTCGAGCTTCGGCGAAAATTAATGATAATAAAAATGTAAAATGAAATTTGTGTGTCGGGCGTGGTCGGTATGATTTAGGGGCAGTTTATCGCGAGTCCCGGGGGTGTTGACTCACCCCCACACCACCCCGCACCCCCCGCACCCCCCGGGGGTGATGCACTACATTTGTGTAATTGGACAGGTCAAATGAAATTATAAGACAGTAGACGTGGCGGGGAAATGCAAATTGTAATACAGGCAATCGTAAGGCGGCAATCAGCTTAATATTATTATTGACAGTGTTGCAGTCTATCCCACAGTATTGATTCCTTATTCATATACTTTATGTAGAGTATGTGACGTAATATACTGCAGAAAGTACTTACAATAATGTAGAGACTAAAGAATAACTGAGCTACACGAACTCCTACACACTACACAGGATCGCACTTAATGTAGCTACTAGCTGCCTACATCTCGAGTACAAGCGCGAGGCATCGTCAGAAGGTAATTCCCTCATCATTTTGACCGTCGTGTGCAAACCAGCTATCTGGTATACATGACTGTAGTATAGCACAAACAGAATATATCTTAATTGGCAAATCACATCTATATTTAGGTTAACTGCAAACTGTTTCGTCACATGATAGCGCGGGGTCGTGCGGGGGGCACGGGGCGGGGAGGGGTTATCGCCTGTGACCTGGCTGTTGGTACATCAGATACAATATCTTGAAATTACTAGTATTTTGTTACAGTGCTACTTATAATTATTAAGAATATATTTTATAAATTAAATATATTTTAAATTAGAATATTTAGAATATTCTAAATTAGAATATATTTTATCTACTACATATGAATATATAGATGTAAATATACCTAATATTACTTAATTACATTTCATACAAAGTCGAAAAAATAGCTGAGACAGTACTTCAGTCCGGACCAACGCCTACAACTCTACAAGGCGCAGGTTCGGCCTCATATGGAATATTGTTCTCATCTCTGGGCAGGAGCGCCAAAACACCAACTGCTCCCTCTGGATCGTATCCAACGAAGGGCCGCTCGAATTGTTGACTGCCATAGTGTTTCAAACAGCTTGGACCCCTTGGAATTACGCCGAGATGTAGCTTCACTCTGCATCCTCTATCGGTTGTATCACGGGGAGTGCTCTGAGGAATTGTTCGGAATCATACCACCTGCAACTTTTCGCCATCGTCCCACGCGAAAAACATACCATCCTCATCTGCTTGATGAGTGGCAGTCTTCCACAGTGCGTTTTTCGCGTAACTTTCCGCCGCGCACTGTAAAACTCTGGAACGAACTGTCACCAGCAGTATTTCCGGATCTATACGACCTGCAAATCTTCAAGAAGAGAGCGTATTCCCTCTTAAAAGGCCGGCAACGCACCTGCAGCTCTTCTGGTGTTGCGAGTGTCCATGGGCGACGGTAGTTGCTTACCATCAGGTGACCCGTTTGCTCGTTCGCCAAAAAAAAAGCTGAGAAAATTTGCAGCTCCCAACACTTCCAAGAGTTACAAGTCCCAACCTACCACGCTCAGATCACGTAGAGCGCACACAGTGACAGGCTTCAATAAACTAAATATAAAATTAATTAAACTTTAACACTGTTTAATGGCATAGCTGTTTAAGTTCTTAAAAAACAATATTTCTTTCCCCGATCATCATAGAGCAGGCGATCAATCATCAGCAGACACCGCGGGACTGTAGCAGCGGGCCCCGTGAACGACTGAACGTAATTGACGCCGAGACAAATTGATACATTTGTATTAATGTTACGTCCACTCCCAGATGACAGCTCGTAACACTTATCGCTCATATCTATTAAATTCAATCTAAAGGGAACTATCTCTTTAGTGTAGGGGTACGGTCTACGGAAGAGACGATTAGAAAGTTTTGTTCGGCCACCCTTGAGTTTTAAGTAGTAGCAACGATATCGATACTATTTAAAGTCGGAATCAAAGAGGAAAACACAAGTATGTGTTATTTATAGGGGCAGGTGGCGAATGGCTATAGCCGGCCCCGGCCTGGGACACGACTGCACTAAACGTGAGAGGATTCTCTTTTTATACCCTGCACGGTTTTTTCATTGATGTGAAGAAAAAAGGTCAAATATTTTTTCCTAATATCGAGTGCTAGTACGAAAATATTTTCCTGCATAAGAGTAACTACCCACTCAAAAACAATCTGCCTAATTTAATATAACTGAGAGTGAATTTATAGCGCAGGTATACCGTATATTTTATTCACCACACTCTATAACATGTTGACACAAATTCATTAATAAGAGGCGCAGGGCTGTTCAGGTAACAGGGCGAGTCGAAGCGCACGGAAACATGAATGGGCGACGACCCTCATCAGTTAACGCGGGGTCCTGGGGGCAAGCGGGGGCCACACGGGGCCCCGGCCCGGGGCGCGCCGGCGGGGCACGCTAATGGGGCCATTTTTTAGCGCACGAGAGCCGCGCCCAGCCGTTGTTCATATTATAATTGTTTGTTACATGTTTTTCAACTTTACAAGGGTTGGTTTGACTGATGTGGCTTTAATTTCGTTTACAAAAAAATTATCGTGTCTTTTGTTAGTGTCCAATCGAAACCCCGTATATAAGCATAAAACCGCATTAAGAAGTTATTTATGAAAATCAGATAACGAATTATGCCTAATGCGTTATTTTAACATATTATATTAGGCGTGAAAAGTTAGGAGCCTTCATCTATAAAAAGAAAAAGAGACAATAAAAACAGCTATCGTAATTCGTAGGTTACAATTTCATAGAGCATAGCAACGAATATTTAGCATCATAAGCACAGGTATTTAGTACTAAAGCACTGTAACAGTAGCACGTGGTTACTACAACGACTGCGCTACGCTGGGCGGGCGGAGTTGGGCGGGCGGGGTGAGGGCGAGAGCGGGCGGGGCCCTCCCACCTGTGGCGGCACCTGTAGCGCCCCGCAGCCTCCTCGTGACCTCGTTACATTTGTATAACACCAGCAGGCCAAATGTCAACCAACTCGTTATTACCACTAACTCGAATCTAATACACATGTATCATTAAGTGTTTTGAACGTATGTTTTGGCAAAAACAGTATTACATAACATTATGTTGTAAACAAATATGGGGTATTTATTATACTTACAGTATAAAGTTTAATGGTGATTTAAGACAATTAATTAGTGGTTCTTTAATGTCTAGGAGGCCCCTAGACATTTAAGAACGTCTTAACAACTCTGTTGTTTATTGCAAAAATATGCATCGTTAAATTCCACTGCACAAGATTAGAAAAATAAAAGCTTTGCGTAGCGTCGCCAGTGTCAACGTCCACTAGCAGCAGCCTCGTGTAGTCGCTACGGACTTTATCAGCTAGTTGAACTCGGAGTATCTACGATTGTAATCCTTATGTGGTCGGCATAGGAGCCTTTTCAGGAGCAACGTAACTCGGAACGGTCCGCAGCAGCTTCATTATAACCACGACCGGTATTTTCCCATTAAAACGGCAACAAAACGAAACAAAACACCCGAAAATTTCGACTCAATACGGATAAAAATATGATAATTTATAAAATGATAAACATTTACATAAACAAGAGAAATGTTCCTCGACCATAAAACGCTGGAACGAGTATTGGGTTTAGCGCACACTGCCAGCCTGTACGTACGCGGATAATAATAAATCACAGTGTAATATATAATATGTGTATACTCAATATTACAGAGTTTTCGCAACTGAAAATCGGTGGCATTATTTCGATGACTGTCTACATTTTTAAATAAACACTTCTCAATATTGCTAAAAGGTAAAAATCCCAAAGTTTACGCTCTATTTACTCGTATTGTATGGAAATTTAGAGCAATGCCGTAGCCATATAGGGCAATGAAATGGCGTCAACATAAAAATTTAATTGTACTAAGAAGTAGGACGCAGTAAGGAAGATAACTGTAGGATTTTAGTTAATCTTTATTACAATTTTGTAAGGACCGATACTTAATCTACAGTATCGTTTACCGTTCTTATAAACTAAAAGATTTTTATTTTTTTTATTTTGGGCGCTAGTGTGCGATGTCTGTTTAAGGCAATACAAAACTAGAAAGAGTGTGTAATGGGACCCAAACGGACTGTAGAATATAGATGTCGGTGCCGATAGCCCGGTACCGACAGGTCTGTGTCCCGGAATACGGACAAGTTCACTCAACGTCGTAGAGCTTTATCTTAGAAGCTTTAAGCTTGACGACGATGAGTGGAATAGACACAGAAGAGGGAAAAGCAACTGTACACATTTAAGTAGTAGTCGCCTAAGGCCCGTATAAATAGTACTCAAGATGCATTTCGGTCTCAAAGATTCGGTTCAGGCTCTGTGATTGATTGGCTGTCAAAATTTAGACCAATCATAGTGCTGAACCGCGTCTTGAGACCGAGATGCATCTTGAGTACTGACTATTTATACCAGCAAGTAGCAAAGTAGCAGGCACCTCTGAGGCTGATTGAAAATTTGGAAATCGAACATATTAATATTATCTACATTGTATTTCCCGTCTAGAAGTTACCTCTTTTAATAATTCGACACTTACTAAATCTAATTATTAAAAGAGGGATCCTGAATTGAATTTTGTACAAAACTGCAACGAAAAATCTGCTGCAAAATCTCAGTCACACAGTTTTTGTAAATCTCAGTCACACGACGCGACTCTAGTGACAATACATTAATATTTTACAACAAGAATGTCGTCGTCACGATGATATTCTGAATGGGCACTGGGCAGGTCGGAGGCCTAGCTCTCTGCTCTACAGTCAGTCAGTTCTGCGTGATGCGTCCAACACGCATCGTCCGACGACTGGCCCGGCGACCGTGACCGGGAGTAAACTGTATAGTATATGGCCTACATGTTTGTGTGGACGATGTCCAACAATAAATTACGCCGACGTTTGATTGCGCTAGCGAAATGTGGGAACCGAGTTGGCGCCATTTTTGGTCAGAACTGGTTTGCCGAGCGTTTGTTTAATTTGAATAAATACCAAATAAACATTCACCGCTACAAACACGCCACACATACGCGTCACGAGGCCGACGAGACGCTAGAAAGTTCTAGAACGTCGAAAATGAATGAAATTTATACATAACGTAGAGACAATAATTATTAAAGACATGAGTAGAAGAACAAGATATAAGTAACATTTTATAACATAAGGACAATCATACATTTTTTTCCTTATAATTTCAACGAACCTTGTATCATTTTTACTTCGTCATCTGGCTAATAATGCTAATATATCTGACTATACACACAATTTTATTTCAAATCATTTTCCGGTTCTAGTCTCTAGAGCCTCTATTTATGCAAGAAACGGCAATGTTTAACTGTTACTTGACTTACCTGCTTTTTCCACTCATGTCTTCAATTCTCCGTGCATTAAATAGTAAATACCGATAACATTGGTCGAGCTTCTTACGTTCAGATTAAAATCCCTATAAAACAGAGTACCACATAAAAGCAAACAAGTGCGCGGTCGAGGTAGAGTGCAACTTGCCAGTCATCAATATTCTACATTATACACGACCTCAGTCCCCGACCGCAGTCCGCGGGGCACCAGCCTTCATTCTATTGTAATTAGGAGATCGCTGTAATTGACAGTTTATATGCACCAGCGAGCGGCTTACACGTGTTCACGTCTCTATAAGGACTTACTACTGCAATTACGACCATTACCCATGATTACTTCATGATTTATTGTATATTTTTCAAATTTCCTAAGTTATAATATTGTATTATACTGTACTCAGCGAAACATGGCGATAGATGGGCCGTGGGCGGTAGCGGTCATTGACTCCCTGTCAAAAACTTGTCATTTTCTATACAAAACTGCGATTGACAACATCTGACACTTCATTGTCAATCGTTGTTTATAATATAGAAAATGACAAGTTTTTGACACGGAGTCAATGACCGCTACTGCCATGTTTTGCCGAGTACAGTATAGATTTTTAGCTTTAGTGCAAGATTTAAAAATATTGGTCGGTGAAGAAAACTATTGATTCGTATCTTAATGATTTGATCACTCTTTTTAAATCTAGGTCAAATCTTCTATCAAATCCTCCGTAGTCTATTCTATCGGTAATAATATACTCCATTATCTTAACGGTAAAGTTTCAACTTTCAACAGTGATAGCTGTAAGTCTGTCTGTGGCGCAGGCGCAGGGAGATGTTTACGAGACAGCTGGTTGCCCGCGGCGCTACCTGCCCCTGCCGTCGCCGCCGCCGCCATCTGTCACCGATATAAACTACGAGCCTTATCTTGATGGTTCTGATTAAAAGTCATCATCATCAGCCTGCGCTGTACTATTTTTGTTTGGAAGGAAAACTTTATTTACAAAGCAACAATTGTGCGTTCAAGTGGACCTCGAGCCTTCATCAGAAGATTATGTAAAGTTTTTCTATAGCCGAGATTGGTTATTGTTAAGTTATTGATTTAAAAGTGTGTAAATAGATAAACTCCTGTTGAAATACCTCAGAAACAGTTTTTTTTTATTAAATAAGGGGGCAAACGAGCAAACGGGTCACCTGATGGTAAGCAACTACCGTCGTCCATGGACACTCGCAACATCGGAAGAGCTGCAGGTGCGTTGCCGGCCTTTTAAGAGGGAATACGCTCTTTTCTTTCAGTACATCAGTAGTGTAGTTTTTGGTTCGCTATTATGTCAAGGAAAGGCTAACCTCCCGTAACCCGTGCGTTTGTTCAGCGCGATGCGGCGAATGTGGGGCGGCCCTTGTTTGGTCAAGTGGCTCGGGGGTCGACTGTCGACACACAGACCTACAGTCCTACACACATAACACAGATATAACCATGCACCTTAAAGAAATTATAATAGAACTACGTATGTATCGTCACTGTCAGTATTCAGACTGCTGAGTCATATTGCATTCTCTAGTTTCGAGAGCCAAGTTATAATATGTGTGTGCGTATATTATACGTATGATTAGCGAATGCAATGTGTAATAATTGTTAACATTATGACTAATCAATCGGAAAGAATGTTACCACGTGTTTAACCTCTTATAATTATTTTACTTCGTGAAGTTAAAAAAATGCTGTACTTGATTCCATTCTATCCATTTGGGTCACCCAGTGTCGACGCCGGCGACTACAGCTGACACAGATTAATGAGAACTTGTCCTGGCCATTTAGCCGAAACTTTTTCGTTTTCGCTTCGTTATAGAATCGCCGATCAAAATGTATGGAATTGGCATAAGACGAGTCGAACGTCAACGTCATATTAACGAACGCTTTAAATGTCAATTCCATACATTTTCATCGGCGATTCTATAACAAAGCGAAAACGAAAACATTTTGGCACACCCCCCTTATCAGCTCTACTTCACATTATAGTGATCTACTTCTGTAAATGCTTGTGCAAAATACTTATATTATTATGATATTTATCTCAATTACAAACACGTGTTATGTTTTTTGTAGATACTTAATAATATCTAGTTGATTTTACTGAAATGTGTTACAGAACTGATAAAGAACGTGACTCCTTGCTGTAACAATATGTGATACATGCTTCTAATAGAGTGTGCTGCGTGCCCTAACCTCGAGCTTTATGAAATTGGCTGTGTAATCACTAATCATTCCTCATCTTGCGACAGCGATGCAACAGGCGGTTGACAGTAGATATTGTTTAATTTTTGATTGCTGCGTTGCAATTGCAAGATACACAAACACTCTGTAAACACCTTTCCCAGTTAATAAACATTCCTATAGAGCTGAGAGAGGAGGAGGTCGCGCGTCACATCCAATGGGTGACATTGCCATGGGATAAGGAAAATACTTAAGCATAATAAATCTTAAAAATGATCACACAACATTTCATCAGCGTTTATCAGTGCTCCAACAAACAGCAGTTATCTAAATGATCGGTCGCCGAGCCGGTCAGGGGGCACGAGATAGGGCGCCGCGCGGTGTTCTCGCCCCTATCTGTAGAAGTCGTAGAGACTATATTCGCGCGAGGCGGCGGGGGCGTGTTATCGAGGGCGGCGTGGTATTTTCCGATCGCCGATCAAATATTGGTCGACCTATTTGTGTCTACAATGTAGCAGGACACTGGTGTCCTCGCCGAGATAACATCACGCCACCACGGGGCTGGCTTGGATGCTGGAGCTAGAGAGCATGATGATTGATGAGGTTTGGGGCAGCACTATACCGGCTATCTTCAAGCTCACCGCGTATGAGTCGCTAATCGCTTTGGAAACTTTTTAAAAATATTTTTGAGGCTAAGTACCAAATAGAATGCAAATCCTGGACTGACGATGAGGACTAGTCGAGAAGAGGTGAATTTTCAGACATTACGAGCAACGAGGTGGCGCTCAGCGCGTGGACGAGGCCGCCTAAGGTAGAAACGGTCAATGGCGCTTGTTGGAGGAGGCCCACGTTGAAAAGTGGACAACGTCATACTGATGATGCTGAGCAACTATCCTAGCAACCCCGCTTTTATTCTATACGTTAGGTAATAAAGTTATTTCGACCATTAAATCACAGGTTACATAAGTTGTAATTCACAAAGTCGACTTCAATAACAAATGGATAAGATAATTTGAAATATTCCATTCATGTCGTGAAGATGTTTTGGCAAAAAAAAATATACTTACTTACTTAGTTGATATTAAGATTCGGCTGTATTGCAAACTGGTTCAAAGGTTATTTGCATTTTATATGAAGATACATCGTTTTATGCAATAATATTATGAGGTAAATGTTATGTAATGAATACGCGAAATTCTATCCTTGTTACGTTCATCGTCTTTCGTCGAATATTAATTTGTTAGACATATAAACATTGAATAGTTGCATAGTCAGGTATTGATTTGTAATCATTAAATTATATAAGTATTAAGTATTTAAATAAGCAAATTATTTTTCTAAATTGGAAATTAACACTTTAAATACTTATAAAATAATATAAGTATTATAATGATAAAGATTTTAAATTTAAATTTGAAAAAAAATTAAGACTAACAAAACACAACTCAATAACATTTCACTAACCTTCACTTTAACATTTCACTAACCTTCACTTTTCGCGGAAATAGGTATGTAACATTAGTTTTGCAACTGTAATTTCAATATCAGGCTAAAGAGAAAAACGAAAATTAAACAAGTACATAACACATAAATTAAATTACAAGAGGTATTTTGTGTTAAATTATATATAATATTTTGATAGTTTAAAAATATTGGTGAATAAAACATGTTTAAATAAATTAAAATTTATACAAACCTATAAAATATAGTTAATACAGCGCCATCTATGACACAGTGTACAAAACATCAGTCCCTCTTATTTGCTAATATATTATCAGCTGGTGGTTGAGTACATCGTGAGGCCGCTCGACGTAGCTCCGAGTGTCGCGTATAGATGTCGGGACTGGTTACACATCGAGACAGAAACTTGATGGACAAACGAGCATTCATTATCACTTGATAGTAAACAATTCGTTCATCAACAACAGAAACACAAGGGATATTTAGGACAGGTGACAGTAGTCGTAACATCAACGAAAGAGAATTTAATAGCTCTTTGAACACCAACCGGCCTTAAAGAACAAATTACAACAAAAATCAAAATATTTATTTCTAAATAGGTAAACAAAGTTAACTTTTAGAACGTCTACACGAGGCTTACCACCGGTTCCGGAACCAAGCCGGTGAGAACAATCGGCGGCGTAAGAAACTCGCACAACCTTAATTATTATTAATATTGGTTGAAGCATAGACTAAGGAAATTTACCTTAGTCTATATATTATGGTTGAAGTAAAAGGTTATCATTGTTAAGGAATAATGATCCTACTCATACTTAGAATTGATGTCACAAATCGGCCCTAATTTAACTGTTAATATTTGTAGATGCGTTTTCATGCAGCAGAAATGAATTTTTCTCACCTCCGGGCGGAAAACGTCAACTTTCTTCCCGCTGCGCTTACCGGACGTGTTGCCGTTTTCCGCCTCCGTCGATGAGAAAAATAGTGTACGCACCGTGGGCAGTAAATAAGAAAACCTCAGATCACATGTTTGTTGACCTCGGCTTCGTCTCGGCCAACAATTACATGTGATCTGAGACATTTCTTATTTTCCTGCCCTAGGTGCGTAATGTACTATAGCTACAATCCTTCAAAGACATAGTAAGCACGGTGTAACATTTAGGGTGTGTTGCACCAGAGGCGTGTTGGTATAGCTACAGTTAACTTATGGTCAAAGTTGTGGTTATAGTTAAGAATGTCTGTTGCGTTTTTTTTTTGTTAAAGCTACAGTCACAGTATAAAAAAATAAATTATCCGTAAAAATCGTCAGGAAAAATATTTCTTATATTATAACAACACTGTGCTCCATTGTAAATTTTCACGAAAAAATTTCGATATATAAGTTTGAGCGGTTATGGTTATCGTTAATAAGGCGTCCTTAACCAAAGATTTGACATTTTGCACTGTAGTTATACTTGTAGTTAAAGTTACAGTTATAGTTAAAGTAAGTTGGTGCAACCCACCCTTACTATTAGAGGCCTCTCACAATGCAATCGATAATAATTTGATGAAAAGCGTATGCGAGAGCTCAGGAAAGTCAGGAGTGCAGAGTACTCAGAAGTGATGCTCATTAGCGACAGAGCCGCGGTAATCCTGTTAGTACAGCCGCGGGGCCCTGAGGCTCCGTGTCAGGCGAAACTGTTACCAGCGTCATTTGTGCCCTGATTCTGCCGTTTAAATTCAACACTAATGCAGCTTTAATTCGGTACAGATGTGGTACAGATCCTTTTAAACAAACTACATATTTTTAATCAAAACACACTGATGTTGACATTTTATGTGAATAGCAATCTTGTGTATATCTCTACCGCGTTAATGCCATCTATGTGTTGTAAGTACATAGGTATATTTCTATATTATATTTATATTGTGGGTCGTCCAATATAACAGAAAGCTTATATAACAATATTTATTGCTTTGGCCGTCTTAAATGCGTTGAGCGCTCCAGACTCTCAAGTAACCTATTGTGATACATTCATAATGCTGCGATCGTGAGCGATACAATACCGCCTCGGAGAAGTTCCCCCCGCTCCCCGTTTCCCCGGATGGGATATTAATTACCCGCCCCCCACCCCCCCTACAATGGAGCACAAATATAATATGGAAGCGATCAATCAACCTCGGACCGAGCTAATGCTGCAACACAATATCCTTAGTATTTAATTCTGCGAGCTCTCCCGACCATTTTTCTCGCGCTGATGGCCGCCGTTTGTATGGGAGATGAATGAACCTCGGTCCGTTACTCGTAAAAATATTCTGATAATATAAATTGATCAAATGAACCGTGGAATGCTTTTATCCGACATTTTTCGAGAGCATTACTCGTAGATCGTTTATACCGCTTCGCTTACAGAGTGTTCACTGATTATAATATAATCTTGTCCCCTGGTGGGGCCGCCTTCATCGTCAGCTGACGACCCCTCCCTCCCCTCTAGCTGAACAATATATGACGCAACAGCCAACCTACAAGAACTGACTGCTACTCTTAGTTTAGGACGCCATGGCCCACCTACGCCAATGTGACAAAAGGAGTGAGATAGAGCTATAATAATAATATGGTCATCTATATCATTATATAAATTACTTATATAAAAGGCTTTGTCCTGAATGACATGAAAATGGAATCACGCCACGGCCGAAACCAGTGATCGTAAATACTTAAAATTTAGAGGGAGTCGTATGACGTAGGCATGTGATAAGAAGGGATTTTTAGAAATTCCTCTCCTAAGGGTGTGAAAAGGGGGGATGATGTTAGTATGTGACAACTCGATTCCTTAGTCCGATCTGCTCGAAAATTCGCATCATTATTATTTTATGTATTTTATAGAAGATGTAATTCATAGTTTGTCGTAATTTATCCTTAAAAGTCGTTAAAAAGCATGAACAGTTTACAGCGCTTTACAGCGTTAAGCAGCGGCTTGCAGCGACGCAGGGAGTTAGAGACATGAAGCTATAATAGAGAGGAGCTGGCCTAAGCAACTGTGCACTGTGATTTTCAACTAGGTCCTGACGTCATCATTGTGGGCGGGGCTAAGTCAGTACACTTTCGGCGTTTGTCAGGTGCACACGTCACGAGAATCCCAATAAATTGGTGTTTTCTGCGTTTTTAACAAGGAAAGGATGAAGTATTGTGTTTTACAATGTCAAAGTTACTCAGACAGACGTTCTGATAATATAAATAACATCACATTTCATCCGTAAATAATTTTAAATGTAATTTAAATACAAAAGTTCTAGAACATTTCATCTTTCAGCGTTAATTATACTACTTGACACTAGATGGCCAAACCTTTGAAAGATAATACAGACGTAAATGCGTTTAATTTTGCATAAGTTTATTACAACTAGCATACTTGAATACTTTAAATTCTTATACACTTTGTCTTCAATACATTTAATAGCTAAAACGGTACTTATATAGCTTTTATTATCATAGTACTTATAAAGCGCCATCTGTCGACATCTAGGATAACTATTTGAAACGTAACAATATGTCCAGGGCCGTATTTAGAATTAAATTATTTTTTAAGGGTGGGTTGCCCCAGAGGCGTGGTCAAAGTTAAGGATAAAGTTATAGTTAAGGCTAAATTTAGCTTTAACTTTAACCTTTACTTTGACTGGCAAAATTGACAGATGTCTGTTGGTTTATTTTTTTATTCAAGCTTCAGGTAACGAGATTGAGAGTATAAAAAAATATTATCCATAAAAATCGTCAGAAAAAATATTTCTTTTAAGGGGGCGTCCACAAATTACGTGCGGTGTTTGGGGGGGAGGGGGTCGAGGCAAATCTCATCTAATCTCACGTTGGGGAGAGGGGGGTCTCGGCAAATCTCACGTAATTTTTTCTCAACAAAATAATACTATTTTAGTCCATTTCATCCAGATTGTATGTATGCTTAATTTTTTATCATAATAAGCGTAATCGTTATACGATGAAGATAATTCACAAATTCGTTCGAAATAAAATGTACTGACTGCCAAACGAAACGTTTTCGTAAGAAACCCACATTTTGAAAAGTCTCACGTGAGATTTGTGGGAGGGGGGATTGAATAAAATCTCACGGAATCTCACCAGAGGGGGAGGGGGGATCAAAAAAGTAAAAAAAAACACCTCACGTAATATGTGGACGCCCCCTAACAACACAGTAAATTTTCAGGAAAAAATTTAACACCATGTTAGGTGATTTGACATGATTTTAGGGCATGGTGGAACGCTCGATAGCTCCAACAGGCCATTAATTACTGATCTAACAAGCCATTCTTTATTTAACCCACCCTAAGTATCACATTATCAGTTTTGTTTGCTAATGTTGACGCGCGCTGACATGAGCCCCTCTAGCATACGCCAACGAGAAAATTTTGTCTACACGTTTTATTGCTTTTCTCTTTATCTCTATTGACCCTAACATGTCATACATTTTTTCTCGTGTAGATCTGTCGTCAAAATCTATCGACATAGTGTCAAAAAATGATTTTGACATTATGTCGTTATCGACAATATAACTACACACGAGAGTGAGATATCTCGAGATTTTCTCGTTTGCGCATCTTAGGCCGGATGGCCAGTGCAGTGCAGTTGGTTAAAAAAATTTCATGAAAATTTTGAAAAAGGGTACTTATACCTATTCCTTAATAATACCGAGTACCTATACCCTCTAGTTACCCTATTACCTCATAAAAGGCCGGCAACGCACCTGCAGCTCTTCGGATGGTGCGACTTGCGAGTGTCCATGGGCGACGAAAGTTGCTTTCTACCAGGTGACCTGTTTACTCGTTTGTCCCCTTATTTTACACTAGATGACGCCCGCAACTCCGTTGCGTCAAAATTAGTTAATCGCGCGGGAACCGTACATGTTTCCGGGATAAGACAGACAGACAGACAGACAGACAGACGGACGGACGGACGGACGGACGGACGGACGGACGGACGGGCGGACGGACGGACAGACAGACACACTTTCGCATTTATAATATTAGTAGGAAGTGTGGATTTAAAAATCAGTCAAAATGCTAACCCTAATTTTATTGATGACCTTATTATACCTAATTCATATACATTTTTTAAAGTTCTGAGTACGTCCCATAATATTGAAGACAAAATGACATCTAGTGTAAGATAGCTGAACTACGTAGTAACATCAACATCGACCTAAGCTAGTAGTTTTGCTTTTAGCCGATAGATGAAATATTGAAAAGTGGGCGGAGCTTGACACCCCCTCAGTGCCCCTCACCCCGCAAATTCTCACGCGTCGTTTCATAAGGAAACTTGATTATGACAGCTCCTCCTGTTATAGCTTCATGGTTAGAGACGCCAATTATTGCTTTTTGCCGCAATAAACATAATCTGTATGCTCTATTTTTGCCATGTAAGTTATGGCTGGTTTACACGTATTAAGTAGATGAGTAGTCAACTAAATTTTAACTCGGCTCGGCTCGGGGGGCGCAGCCCCCCGCCAAAACAAACACAATCCAGAAAGTCCAAAAGTTGGTTGGGTTAGAATTGTGACTGTGCTGCGGCAGCAGCCGGCGACCGTCACAAAACACGCTATGCAAATTGCCGTGAATAAAATATGATGTACCCTCAGAATCCCGAAAATTTCAAAGGTGAGTAGCTCCTATACTGGGGGGTTTCTCAGTTTCCGAACCTTTACCGTTTTTTAAGTTATTATTTGTTTTAGTGTATATATTATCTATCTATAGGTATCTATCTATCTATATCTATACATATAACATATAATAAAATTGTAGAGTTAAAATTTTTGTACATCTATAATATACATCTTCTATACATATTAAACAAATTCGCTTTTTTTCCCTCATGTCCCTTTGTTCCCTGTTTAATCTTTAAAACTACGCAACGGATTTTGATAATTCTTTCAGTGTTAGGTAGCCCATTTATCGAGGAAGGCTATAGGCTATATTTTATCACGCTAAGACAAATAGGAGCGAAAAAATAGAGGAAAATGTGGAATAAACGGGGAAAATTATATGAAAGGGCTAACTTGAACGCGCTAATCTCAGGAACTACTGGTCCGATTTGAAAAATTCTTACAGTGTTAAATAGCTCATTTATTGAGAAAGGCTATAGGCTATATTTTATCACGCTAAGACTAATAGGAGAATGTGGAAAAGACGGGGCAAATTATTTGAAAGGGCTTATCTCGCGAACTACTGGAGCAATTTTTATGTTATTTGTCACAGATAAGAAGTAGACCACGTGAAGGATCATAGGCTATCGATTTTAATATTTTTTTCAGTGATCATATATTTTATACCCGTGCGACGCCGGGGCGGGTCGCTAGTATTGATATAAATGAACCGAGGATTAACTTTGTACCTTATTATCGTTGTTGAAAGTAGTTTAAGTACTAGCTGGTACTCGGATAATAATTACGTGCTATTCGTGTTTAGATAAGTTATACATTTTCAGAAAAGTAAAATATAAAAATCTTTTTATAATACACGAGTAACTAAGATTTATAAGACATAAAATGTTAGTTCAGACTCTAAATTCAGAGGTCACTTAATAAAAACATGAGACGATAAAAAATTAAAGTTATAATAAAGTTTAAGAGAGTATTAATAAAATTTACGATACTTCAGCCCAGCATTCGCTAAGTAACTAAATAATTCCAGTCAATTTCGCAAATCTCTCGAAATTAAAGTCAAATAGAACGTCGCAAGTGCTTTTATTTTCTCTTTATTATTTCATGAGCGGAATTTTAAGACGTCGGCCGGCGCCGGACATCAAAGACACGCTCTACTAATCGCCTTTTACTTTTTACTCGCAAATAACATTTTATAGATGAAAAAGCGGCCTAATTTCAGCCAGGGGCGGGAGTTAAAGAAACTGTAGACCGATCTTGGTGGTTGGGTGACTCTTGAAACTAGTGACACCGTCTTGTACAGTGTCAGTGGGATTGCAATCCGGCGTCATTTTCAATCCGGACCGGATTTGACCGGATCCCCATTAATCTTGATTAATCCCCGGATTGATGAAACTGAACCAAGAAGCGAAAATATTTTTGCTTTTTAATTAAAAAACAAGGCCTTATATGCATCCCTTGTAGCTTGTATAGTAATTTCAGAGCGATATAGCCACAATATAATATAAAACTATTGAATTGAATAATAGTTACTTATTACTGTTTCTCATATTAATACTTTAAGCAAATTGTAATGCATGATATAATAAAATATATTAAATATTTTTAGTCGATTTTATGATATTGTGAATGCGGTGTTTGTTTTTAAGAAATTGATATGCGTTTTTACTGTAACCTAAAATTGTATTTCTTAAATGTATTACGTGTAATCAATTGTTGACAGACCAAATTAAATAAATAAATAAATAAATAAAAGATACATCAAAGCGCACGGCCGTGCGCCGCCAAGTTCCAGCAGGCCGCGCGCATGCCGTGCACTATTTACACGAACGGTTTCGACGCACTTTTGACCCCCCTGTAGCTCAGTAACTATTGCAAGTACAAAGATAAAATTATACGTACGTAATCATGTACTAGTACTTACGCAATATACCAAATTTTATAGATATAGCGTTGTTACATCCTGAAATATGACCTTGTAAAAATATCTAATTTTGGCACTCACTCACTCATAATCAAAACCTCTAGGCCACTTCCAATTGTCCTAGCGCTATGAAATTTGGCACACAGGTTGGGTTTTATATGTAGATTAACAAAAAATTTAGAAATTTAAGAATTCGGTCAAGCGTGAGTCGGCTCATCTACGAATTTTTGGAAAAATTTCTTATGTAACAGTGAATACGTGTGGGAGGAGGAGAGAAGGGTTTAAAAATATTGTCATGTATAATGCACATTGTATAGCTCATAAATAAATACTGCTACCTTAAAAATTTCGCTTCTATTGATAGGTTAACAAATACCACTAGCGCCATCTATCGAAAATATTGTTTGTAAAATACTTTCAATAGATGGCGCTAGCAAAGTTACTTTGAAACGCAGAATGACTTAGATTAACAATACATGCGGGTGTGGCACTATAAAAATAGACCGTACGATTTCTCGAAAAAAAGTATTGGAATCCCTCCAAAAACATACCTGTTAAAAATGGGGCCAAGTTCCTATTAGCTAATTATTCGCCTTAAAAAAGAGTTGAAATCCAATCCAATGCCAAGTTTAGATGCACTTTAAAATCGATCATCATTAAACAGCCTGATCCTTAATACTTCTAAATTGGAACTTGGCAGGTTTTTATGATATACGTAGCATTTGATAAATTGCATAATTAAATTTAATATTGATATTTATGTAATCAAATCAACCTGCCAAGTTCAAATTTAGAAGTATTAAGGATCAGGCTGTTAATGATGATGATTATGATCGATTTTGAAGTGCATCTAAACTTGGCATTGGATTGGATTTCAACTCTTTTTTAAGGCAAATAATTAACCAATAGGAACTTGGCCCCATTTTTTAACCGACGTCCAAAAAACGAGGAGGTTATATGTTCGGCTGTGGATATATTTTTATTTTTTATTTTTTTTTTGTATGTTCAACGATTACTCCGCTGTTTGTGAACCGATTTTCGAATTTTTTGTTGTGTTATATTAGGTTTTACTCCAATTTGGTACCATGTTCACAAAAGTGGTGACCTGATGATGGGATCCATGAGTAATCGAGGGAAGTCCTCGAAATTTATATGGAAACATATGGTGATTTTGGTTTTATGAGAAGCATCCTAAGCATATGCTACTAAAACGCAAGATTTTGCACCGAGATATACTATGGTTCCGAAGCTACTAAGAGAACTCCGGATTCCTTATAGATACAAGTTTGGGAGTTTAGGCGCTGTTTTAAGAACTGAAAGCATATGCTACTATGCATATTACATTCATCATCATCATCATCTTTACCACGTCAGGGTCACCAATGTCACCAAATTCAACCTTATCTCCAGAGCATAAGGCACACATTTGACATTACTCCTGAGAAGTTAAAGTTGCTTCGATAATGTAACATTCTGTTCCACTTCGCCGAGATATTCTGGAAAACAACCTAATTTCAACCTTTTGCATTGCTTTTAGCGTTCATAGTATAATAACGCATCGCATCGCATATCTGCCAGGACTGTCAAGCAAGCGCGCGGCGGCGCGGGCGCGGACCGGGTACTATGCACAGAATACGAATTACCCACGGAGGTACTATGTGCGCTGCGTGTGCTTGTCGCACATGTCGAACGAGTGCCAGCCTATTGAAACTAGTCCGGTGACCGGCTACTTAGCACGTCACACGTGTTCACTTCGATTTTTTTCAATGATTGTTTAAAATTATCTGCAGGCTGTAATAAGATACGTAGAATAATATACACGTGTATTATTCTACGTATCTTATTCTTATTCTATATATATATATATATATATATATATATATATATATATATATATATATATATATATATATATATATATATATACGAATACGAATTCGGCTAAAAGTCAACTATTTCTGTACTCAATCTTCATCATTTTGAAGTCGGTAATTTTTAACATGTATGTTTTCTGTGGGATTTTAATATACAGCAACGAAAAACCCTGACAGGTTTACACTTTATACCGGTTGATAATAATTACAGAAAGATATGTTTTCTTTGGGTTGTCTAGGAAGTCTCATTGACGTCACTACAGAAGTACCCGTCGAGTGGGTCGAAGGGGGGATCTCTGCCCTTCACGGCGTCTACTTCACTTTCGAAAGAAACACACTCGAGTTCTTAGACAACTTCGTCAGAATATATATCTAAGTCAAAGAATATTATAATTTTGAATATTAAGTAATAATAATGGAATGGAAGTCTGTGTTATGTTTGAATTTGATAAGAGTTACAAACAACTTTCTCAGAATAATAAGATAAAGGTAATGGCAGACTAAGCGGTGTTGCCAAATTAAAATTCTTTATTTCTAATTGATAAGGACTTACTTATGCTGCAGTATCTAAAATGGCTGAAGGGTGTAAGTGTCGGTTGAAAATTGAAACTGATTAAATAAAAAAAAAAAAATTAAATATCCAGTGCGATTATACGTGCGGCGACAAGACAAATATAACTGCAAAAGTGAAAAAAAAAACCTCACAAAATGTGGGGGCTATAAGTTATAACTAAAATAATTGACCAAGTGCGAGTGGGACTCGCGCACGAAGGGTTCCGTACCAATTTAGAGATACCAATATAGAGCAAATTAGGCCAAAAATTGTGTTTTTTGTATGGGAGCCCCCCTTATTTTTTTATTTTATTTTAATATTATTATTAAATTTTAATGTACACATATAAGTAAGGATTTTGTGAAAAAGTCAAGTACCTACCTGTTGCCATTATTGATAAAGAGCAAAAAAGGTAAAAAAAAATCACGTTTCTTGTATGGGAGCTCCCCTTAGATATTAATTTTATTTTGTTTTTAGGATTTGTTGTTATAGCGGCAACAGATATACATATTCTGTGAAAATTTCAATTCTCTAGCTATTACCGTTCTCGAGTTACAGCCTGGTGACAGACAGACGGACAGACGGACAGACGGACAGACGGGACAGACGAACAGACAACGAAGTCTTAGTAATAGGGTCCCGTTTTTACCCTTTGGGTATGGAACCCTAAAAAGAGATGAAAGAATAATTTATTGTTTAAATATTATGTATGTAAATTATTGTTATAAAGTTTACTAAGTCACCTCGCTCTCCTCACATTCATTAACACTGTAAGGAGCATAATCTTAAAACTAATCTCCTCGTAGAAAGTACTGACAAGATACTTATAGCTGGGATCCCCCAAGATTTGCTCCGGAAGCTTTGCCTTAGTGAAGTGCGAGGAGGCACGATGATACTCCTTTAGAAAAACAGTTTACTTTAAACGAAGCGTGGTCAAGGCGAAAGGAATTGAAAGGCCTTAAATCAATCAACTTGTTTGACGGAACGTGCGGGTTAGCATCGCCGTGGGGTTGGGTTGTTTATGCGGGGCGTGGGGCGTGACGGGCGCGGGGGGCCGCGGGCTACGTGGGGCAAATATTTGTCGCGGCGTGACGCGTGACATCGGACGGGTTAACAGATTAAATCCATCGGCGACTCGGATATCGCCCATAACAGAATTAATATCACCCCCCACCCCGACCGGATATCTATGCTAATATTAAGAGGATTTGTTTGCGTCGAGGAGGCTCCAATACTGCTGGATATTATTGGGCCATAGATATAGATTAGATGACGGTAATCGACAAAGGCTACATTCAATTGCGGGAGATATAGAATTCTCTCGAGATTTCCCTGTGCAAGTCGTCGGTAAACTCTATATAACTTTATAACTCTCTGTTTATTAGACACTAGACCTAGGAGAGCTGAGGCCTGCCCGATAACCGCAGCCGAACCCTCGTCAGTCTAGAAACGTCAAACTCCGACACCCTATTGAATGTTGGTATACTCAATACTAATGATAATATAATGTAGTTACAAGAGATGACCCTAATATCTAGATCCGAAGGTTTCATAATTGACTTATGCCTGGCTTACACGGTGCGAGCTGAGAGCTGACATGCGAGCTGGCCTAGTCAGTTACTGAGGTGCAGCTACTTGCACCGTGTGACCGCATCATACGAGCTACTGTCATGTTCGAGTGAGTCAGCAGCTTGCGTGCAAGTTACTACAAATTTCTTTTCACTCGCCACTCGCCTTCCTCCACCACAGATACAACTCGACTAGGAGCGTCACTGTGACATTACCTATCTACTACGATGTCAGCAGCGTGCATAGTGTGACCCAGCCTCCCAGGGAGGCGAGTCGAGCTGGTCTCGTGCGAGTACACAGGCGCAGGAGCTGCCTACTGTCACTTCAGTTGATCGCACTGTGTAACCTATCCTTTACGCTGTCAGTCTCGGTTTCTCTTAGGCATAAAACAATACGACTTGAAAGTCTCGTTACTTTAGATAGAGTTTAAATTGTTACTGAGCTTTCTGTTATTTTCAAAGGGTGAACCTTAAAACTAGTGTTACCGCAACGACAGCAGATAGATGCCATCGGTCAGTCAGAAGGCGAGGGCGTTATTTATCAAACGCTTTCGAAGGATCTATTAACGAACGATTTTCTTTTCAACGTCAGCTAAGGATGATGATATTCTCGGGGCTAATTCGGGCGGTCAAAAATAGATCCGATATCGCCCCCGCAGCGCTTATCGTGATGGCTTAAAAATCCATTAGCCCAATAATTATAATCACAATACGAAGTTAACTTCCCTCGGCCGAGCGTCTGCGGCTGACGGCGCCGCGCAAAAAACTCCCAGCGAACTTCAGCGAATCGCCGGCGAATATAATAAATTCCAATCTCCAGAACAAAACAATTCACCTCTTTATCTTTTCACGGAGCGTTTCGCCTGTCACATTAGCCGGCCGGCACGTGGGGTGAGTTCGCGTGTTGCGGGCAGCGGGACGCCGCATGTCATATTGTTACTATCCCCAATATAATATTGGCCGAGACGGGGCGTAAATCGATAATAATTTGCTACACTTTAAAAGTGGAGCAAGTTTCGAGGAGCTCCATACTTTTGGCAGAAACCGAGTTTTTATTACCGACGCGAGCGTCCGAGAACTACCGGCGACTCCTTAGTTTGTTTGTTTTCGCCGTTGTCAAAGTTTTTTCATAATTTAGGGCGACCAAAATATTTGCGACGCCTTCGCAAACAAGAAAAATAAGGAAGGAAGGCTCAACCCTCCGCGTCGGCCGACACGGGCCTCGGTGACAAAGTTAAATTAATTAAATGTTTCCCCGTCGGCGCGTGCTCGACTTCGGTCGACACGGTAATTGGTCGACACCTGTCCAGGATAGTCCGGCAGGCTCGGCCGGCGTCCGTCCGCAGCGCGGGGACCGGTGATCCGATGCATTTTTATTGGCTTCCCATTCGTTAACGACTTCGGTAACTCGAGTTAGCTGCACAGGGTGTAGCCAATTTGTCGATCACGGCTCAGCGTAGCGCGATGATAAACTTATAATAAGCATGGAACTTATAATAAGGTGTCCACTGATATCGAAGGAATTAGAGTGGAAATAAAAAGTTGCATATAAATTGCAATTCGCAGTATAGTTTAAATAGCACTCAAGAAGCACTCAAGTTATAAGAATATGATTCAATAAACCACAATTTCTACAAGATTTTCGAGATTTATAATAAAACAAATACTTGAAATATAAAACAGCTTTGGTTCAAGCTGAACAAAGTTCAAAGTGAATAGTTTGAACTCTGTTCATTTTCTTAGTTTCTATTCACTCTGTATGTCTAATTATTTATTTTACGACCGCACCGAGGGACATATTTTACTGATGATAAAACTTCAATTGAATGAAGAGTTTGACAGATAATGTATGGGACTTATGAGTTATGACAAAATCTTCATTCAATTGTTGTTAATGTAATTAATATTCGTCTCGGACCGCGGTAGTAAGGTGAAATTTTACCAGCAACCACTGAAAGTGAATGGTTGCTTGCTCTGTTTCTCTTCATTTTTATATAAAGGATAAGATGTAATATTAAAAAAACTCCTTAGAAGTGGTATTTCCTAAAACTGAGACTTAAATTTACTTCGATCACTTCATAAATGGTACCGTATAATATGAACTGCATCGTCAGCGGTCGGCCGCGGTCCTGTACGATATCGACGCAATATTTTTACAGTTATTGTCGGCTCATACTCGCAGTACAATACGGATATTACTGCACTGCAGATGAACTTCACGCCATATTTACATATCGCTCCCAGGTCGATACAAATGATCAGTTGTTTGCAACATACGAGTTTAAAAGTAATTTTGTATTAAGAGTTTTTCAGTACCATTATCGCCTTTATTATGTATCAATATTTAAAATAATCTTATATAATAATCTTATTGTGCAGATGCAGGTGGCAGATTTCGTACACGGGGCGGCGGGAATAAAGTAGCCTACACTCATAAAAAATATAAATCCAGCACGGTTATACAGAATATCTCGTACGTTTCTCTCGCCACCACAGCGAAGCCGCGTCGCACCGAACCACAGCGAGCGCCAACAATTACAACACCGACCGCTAATGTCGGTGCGCCATTACAATACATTGCGGTCGACCTGCCGCTGCTGTGGTCGACCTGTCACCGTTACGGTCTACCTGCCGCCGTAAGCCGCGGCCTGTCGTGCTATTTATTGTTGTTGGGCCGCAGCCGCGCTGGTCAATTCAACAATATCATCACAGCGCAGAGATTAGAGCGTTTGCTAACCCGGAATTCGTAGTTCTGTTAAATCCTATGAAAATAGAGACACTTTATTGAACGGGTACATTAGGAATCCTTTTAAGTACACCGAGTCACTATAGGTACTCGAATTTAAGCTAAAGGCTAGGAATGTGTTGAGTTTTATTATATATTTTTGGCGGTGATAAAACATACGTTTTGAAGAAAATAGTACATCGTGATCTGAGGATTTCTTACTTCGACGACCTCTGTGGCTCAGTTGGTGGACTCTTGGTAGCTCAAGCCAGAGGTCGCGGGTTCGAATCCCGCCGACGGAACAAAAAGTTTTTCAAAGTTCCTGGGTCATGGATGTGTATCATATTATATTAAAAATCTTTAATATATGTATAGTATACAAGTGTTACAGTACATTACGCACCTAGGGCAGGAATATAAGATCTGAGGTTTCTTTTTTATTTACTGCCCATGGTGCGTATACTATTTTTCTCATCGACGGAGGCTGAAAACGGCAACATCAGTAAGCGCAGCGGGAAGAAACTAAGAAAGAAGAAGTTTTCCGCCCGGAGGTGAGAAAAGCATTTGCTATAGTTTAAATATTTTATATATATTACTAAAGCAAATATGATGTACTTTGTAAAAAAAGTATTATGCTTCATATTGTACGTAAAATAATAAGGATAAGCCTGCTGTAGAAAGTATCTCCCTAAGAGTTTTCAAGATGGATTGGATCCTGAAGTAGGCGATGTAGCATCGAGCACTCGAATGCTTCCGATACAGGCCCCTCTTTAAACCGTGGAGCTACACGTCACTTACGATGATTAAGTTTGTAAATTGTATCAACGATTTTTAGAAGAAACACTTTTGTGCATACAAAACATTAATTATTTTATTAGTTTATACTTGGTACAAAATATATCGTGTATATCTTTAAATAAGTAATAGTGAAAAGTTATCATAAGAAAGGCAATATTTCTAAATGTAATATAAAATTAAAATATATTTCACATAGCCTAGTGCTGGCGATTTAGGGAGCACCAGTGGCTTAAAGTCACCTCCCTGCCGATGGGACATCGACGCTCATATGTATAATGAAGCCAAACGAATTAACACGATCCACATTCGTTTACAAATTGCCAATTTATTTACAAGTTAATAATGCTATACCATTCCAAATATTTCACGTACATATTTAATGAGAACACGTGTTAGGTATGTTACGTGTTACACAAAATGGGAATTGGAAGTGCTCTTAATAAAGTTTGCACATTATATAACAGGCTTGTACAACAACATAACCTTTTATTATTCCTGAAAACGTGTAAACAGTTACCACCTATTAGTAATAACCACCTAAGTCCTTACCCACCCTCTTACGCAGTATGGAGTAGTTTTGATATAATATACTTGTATTATGTGCGCGTAAAGCTGTATAAAACAAAAATAAAATGGCGTGACATACTTTGATGGGTATTATATCACTTTGTAATCCGCTGTCTGTTTACTCTATTGTCTGTTTTTATTAGGTCTTAAGCAATAGCTAGTCTATAAGCAGTTGTGATAGTCCTTTGTCGCGTACCGCGAGTTATTGTCGGCCGTGTACAAATTGGCCACGTCCCCATTTACATAATTATGATTAAGTCCGGGATAAATAGCGGGATGTGACGATTTATTACCGCCGAGCCTTCCCGAGCCTTGTCGAGCTTTCCCGAGCCTTCCGAAGCCTCCGCGGGCATTAATAACAACTTATTGACGACCTCCGTCAACGTTCGAGTGCCGACAGCCGCTTTGTGGTGACAAAAGTTTAGACCCGTCACGCGCCTTCGACAAAATTACATGCAAATCCTATTAATAAAGGCTCAGCTACTCTCCCGACCGCGACCGGAAACGCCAAGGCAAGTGGGCACCACGTTTTAACAGAGTTTTCGCTAGGAACTTACGAAAAAATGTCGTAAGTCTTGTATTGTCAAAACCGTCAGGCTAGGCATACAACTTTATGCTTAAAAATACAAAGTTCTGTATTTCTTTACAGTTTACACGGTTTTACAAAAAAAAAACAATCTTCAATATGTCATACCTTAAATGTGAGTGTCCGCGCGACGAGACAGCAAATCCCCGCTCATTCTGTGTACAGTTTCAATTACAGCGTGCTATTAGCGGCGGACGTGTTGTTTAGACGGCGGGGGCAGGCGGGGTGGACGGCGTGGCGGGGTCAAGTGGCCCGCCGAGGGGTCAAAGAACATGCTTACATTTGAGGCGTTGTTCTTGAATATTTTCAATTAAGCAAAGAAGATTTTTAGTCTTTCGCTGTCTACAGGTTATGTGTACCTAACATACACAAATTATTAAATAAACCAATCTATACATATAATAAAACTGTAGAAATAAAGATTCTGTACATTAAAGATATTCAAAAAATAATAAGCGGAGGATGTTACTACATCGCTTTAGAAGCCAAAAATGTGGTCAGTTTTTTTCTCTGTCGGTCTGCCTGTCTGTCTGTTTGTCTGTCTGTCAGTCTGTAAGTTTGTTCCACTATCACCCGAAGACTACTGATCCGATTTGAATGCGGTTTTCGCTGATATATTTGTCTTCTTCCAACTTAACATCTGGTGTATAAAAATTAACCCCCCCCCCACCCCTCTAAGGGGACCAAAGAGGGGGTCAGATTTTGTATCAAACTTTTATCTTTAATGCACTTACTTCATATAATTAACCGTTTTTCCAACTTAACATCTGGTGTATAAAATTTTTACCCCTTCTCTTAGGGGACAAAAGAGGGGGTAAGATTTTGTATCAACTGATGAAGTACAAATGCTTTAAATAGCAAAACAACGTTTGCCGGGACAGCTAGTAATGTATAAAGCCAAAAATATAAGTACATAATACGTAAAATGGGAAGTGAAGGTTTATTTTGATGGTAGCATCATGTACACACTACATTCTGCAATTATAAGAACTTTATCAGTAGGTGCCCATTCTACTCACATTCGACTGCAGTAATGCCCATAAAAAGTTGGGTCGGAAATCTACTAGACTTAACGGTCAACAAGCTACACCCACGAGATATCTTTTGTGTCGAACCTTGTATTGTTACAGTTTATAAGTTGTTCCGTGCCGTATGTGCTCTCGGCCGGCTCACTACTTGGCAACAGCCCGATTGGATTTTAGGACGGATATAAAACGTGACGGACGTCGATGCCAAACAAGTTTCCGATCAACAAACTACAATGTATGTAATGACAATACAACTAGTTGTATACACAATGTGTTGTGCAATTGCTATATACAGAACTAAATTAAATTATTATTTATAAGCTACAAAAAATCCTACAAGTACTACTGTAGACTGCGCCGTCGCGGCGTGGCGTGGACGCCATTTTGTGCACTCGTCTAGGAATGTGACATTGTAGATAGATAGCTACTGAGTGTCCAAAACGCGGAAGGCAAGCTGCGTCAATCGCGGCGTCATCGTAGCGTGTGCGCTGCGCAGTCGCGTCGCTTTCAAATCGCTCGCTAATTGCCAGTGTAATAAGGCCCTTACAACGACTACGCCGTTATAGTAGAGCTACGAATAACATGTTTTCTTTAAATATATTTTTTTAGGAATAATAATGATACATATATCGAACATTTTATATAGTTAGTGCCAAAATGGATGACGATGATGACGGTATAATATATAACGTGTCAGTTATATAATCTTTTTATAATTTATGTAAGAAAATCTTATACAAACAAATTGTGCGAAATTGTCGTATTGTAAATTGCAAATGCGTGTTTGTTTCATTTATATTTTTACCATTTGGGAATGAAGATTGACACGATCCAAAAAAATTCATAAAGTGACATATATTCTCTTTCATACAATATGTAAGAAGATAAGTGCTGAATGTGATACTCGCTATTGTGATGAACAATTATATTATTATTATTTAGTACCGAAACGTGAGTGAAGGTGAGGAAGTAACAGCTCGCTGTTCCTGGCAGTCGGCACGTTCCGCCCGCGCCTGGTGATGACAGCGGGCTGCCAGCTGCGCGATGTACAATGGTCCTATTATTGTTACTGTTTTAGTATTGTTATCCATATTAATTCCATACTAATATTAGAAATGCGAAAGTATGTCTGTCAGTCTGTTACCTCTTCACGCTCAAATCACTGAACCGATTTTGCTGAAATTTGGAGATACTTTGAGTCCCGAGAAAGAACATTGGATAGTTTTTATCCCGGAAAAATGTACGGTTCCCTCGCGATAAACGAATTTTGGCGCAACAGAGTTGCGGGCGACATCTAGTTATTGTATAACTAGATGACGCCCGCAACTTCAGGTTCAGCGGTTTAGGCGTGAAGAGGTAACAGACAGACAGACAGACACACTTTCGTATTTATAATATTAGTGTGGATAGTTAGTGAAAATGTTAAACAAATGAATAAAACAAAAACAACGGGTCGCACTACATTTTTCTGGGATAAAAACTATCCTATGTCCTTTCTCGGGACTCAAAGTTTCTCCATGCCAAGTTTCAGCAAAATCGGTTCAGCGGTTCGAGCGTGAGAGGTAACAGACAGACAGACGCACTTTCGCATTTATTATATTAGTATGGATATGGATTTTCGATCATTGCGTGTCCTCACGAGTGTATAATAATGCACTGTATGTCACATGTACGTAGTGTCAACGTTGTGATAAGTTGATAACGCAACACTACAAGGCGATGTGGATTCAGAATTGTACTATCAGATAAGTTGATTCCTATGCAGATCGGGGACCTACGTAGTTTGGTTGCGTTACGTCAAACCCAGCCGACAGATCACAATTAACATTGAATTGACATAATATTCGACCAAATCGCGTTGGTCTATCAACTGCATAGGAATCAATTTCCTCGATGGTACATCCACTCTTTAGATTCTAATGAAAAGTTCATTGACACTTAATACAAAATACGACAAAGATTTCTACAATAGCTGTTACTGACGCGCATCTAGTGTCGACATATTATCCATGTCTTTCTTCTAAATCTTTTAAAAAAAAAGTAATCGACCGTTATTTAACAAGTATTATCTTCATACACTTTTAATAATGTAGGCCTTTTTAGTTTTTAAAGTCAGATTATCCAATGAACTAGTGCCCTTTTTCTTGGAAACCATCTTAGCGGCTCAGAACATTGATAGGCGAGATTAACATAATATACGCGGTATTAACATAATGTTACCCTTTATCTTAAACGTACGGTTCCCTTGGGATATAAATTATGCATCTGATTACATAAAATTGTAGATATATGAAAATGCTTCTAATAAATATAAATATTATGTTACAATGGATAACTAGCGGTAGCCATACTTTTAAGTCCAAAGAAGAAAATAATTTTGTAGGGACTAGTCGTAAATGTAAGCTACCCGACTACGGCGGAGGCAAAACGAAGGGATTTTAGCAGCCTGTGTATGTATATTGTATGTATGTGTTATGTATATGCCCTTGTAGCGGCTTAACTACTGGTCCAACTTTAACAAATGAGGTGTCAATAAATTAGTAATGATTCCGCGTGTGACATGGGCTATTTTTAACCGACTTCCAAAAACGAGGAGGTTATATGTTCGGCTGTGGATATTTTTTTATTTTTTTTATTTTTGTATGTTCAACGATTACTCCGCCGTTTGTGAACCGATTTTCGAAATTTTTGTTTTGTTGTATTAGGTTTCACTCCAATTTGGTACCATGTTCACAAAAGTGGTGACCTGATGATGGGATCCAGGAGTAATCGAGGGAACTTCTCGAAATTTATATGGAAACATATGGTGATTTCGGTTTTATGTGAAGTGTACTAAGAATATGCTACCAAAAAGTCAAATATTAGGTCAAGGTATACCATGGTTTCGAAGATGCTGAGAGAACTCCTGACTCTTTATAGATACACGTTTGGGAGTTTCGGCGTTGTTTTAAGAACAGAAAGCATATGCTACCATGCAATTCAAATTCATCATCATCATCATCGTCATCATCATCATTACCATGTCGTGTTAAGGTCACCAATGTCTCATGGCACAAAATAGATAATAGTACAAGGCATAGGTATGGATACAATAATAATAATTATGTACATAACAACACCAATTATTATAGGCTGTTTAATATACACGGCGGACGGCGCCGCAGAGGCAACGGCGTCGCCGCGCGGCGACGCGTACGTAAACATCGTATTCAAGTTCTAACTGGAATGTCAGGGCATGCGGCATGCCGCCAGAGTAGACAGAATGATAGAGTATGCCGACTTAGAACTGATGTAATTTTTTTAAGTTTGACGTATTATGACAAAAGTCGTCGCTAGGGTCGTAACCTACAAATTTAGTTGTTTATATTTTGGCACATGCAAAGAAAACTGTCAGACTCATCGATTCCTACACTGGTAACTTCGTTTGCCCAATATTATAACCCTTTTGTAGTATGTACTATGTTGTACGACTGAGGAAGAAAAGTTAAGATAGTAATTATTGTACATATGTACTACATTCATCAGTGTTTAGACTTTAGTGTCTAGTGAGTGTAGAGCATTTGTGTAGACTGTAGAATGCCTTTGCGTGTTTTATGTATTTGCTTTTAATTTTTATTAACCGACTTCAAAAAAAATAACAATTATACGAGATCAATTACCACTCAATATTATGATTTATGTTGTCAATTCAATGCTCACTGCTCACACCAAGCTCACTGTTGAGTTGTCAGACGTCAGTTGTTTACAAACTTTCAACAACACAACGAAAATCTGTTACAAGTTACAACTACCTATATAAAACTTCTACGTACAAGCGATAGCGTGACACAGGAGCGTCTCAGTGACATCTAGTGAAGACAATATGAAACTATTTTTATACAATTTGAATTGGCACTAACAGTTTACCTACTAGGTAACTAAAAAGAGTGAAATTATTATTTTTAACAAAAAATTAAAACCGACTTCCAAGGTAAAAACAATATTAATAGCATCCTTATAATATGAACTAAAAAGTATTAAATAATTTTTCCTATCTAATATGTAGTGCCTTTTCCCGAATTCGGCTAAACTTCAACTATTTCTGTACTCAATCTTCATAATTTTGAAGTCGGTGATTTTAGTAGCCTGTGTATGTATATTGTATGTATGTGTTATGTATATGCCCTTGTAGCGGCTTAACTACTGGTCCAACTTTAACAAATGAGGTGTCAATAAATTAGTAATGATTCCGCGTGTGACATGGGCTATTTTTAACCGACTTCCAAAAACGAGGAGGTTATATGTTCGGCTGTGGATATTTTTTTATTTTTTTTATTTTTGTATGTTCAACGATTACTCCGCCGTTTGTGAACCGATTTTCGAAATTTTTGTTTTGTTGTATTAGGTTTCACTCCAATTTGGTACCATGTTCACAAAAGTGGTGACCTGATGATGGGATCCAGGAGTAATCGAGGGAACTTCTCGAAATTTATATGGAAACATATGGTGATTTCGGTTTTATGTGAAGTGTACTAAGAATATGCTACCAAAAAGTCAAATATTAGGTCAAGGTATACCATGGTTTCGAAGATGCTGAGAGAACTCCTGACTCTTTATAGATACACGTTTGGGAGTTTCGGCGTTGTTTTAAGAACAGAAAGCATATGCTACCATGCAATTCAAATTCATCATCATCATCATCGTCATCATCATCATTACCATGTCGTGTTAAGGTCACCAATGTCTCATGGCACAAAATAGATAATAGTACAAGGCATAGGTATGGATACAATAATAATAATTATGTACATAACAACACCAATTATTATAGGCTGTTTAATATACACGGCGGACGGCGCCGCAGAGGCAACGGCGTCGCCGCGCGGCGACGCGTACGTAAACATCGTATTCAAGTTCTAACTGGAATGTCAGGGCATGCGGCATGCCGCCAGAGTAGACAGAATGATAGAGTATGCCGACTTAGAACTGATGTAATTTTTTTAAGTTTGACGTATTATGACAAAAGTCGTCGCTAGGGTCGTAACCTACAAATTTAGTTGTTTATATTTTGGCACATGCAAAGAAAACTGTCAGACTCATCGATTCCTACACTGGTAACTTCGTTTGCCCAATATTATAACCCTTTTGTAGTATGTACTATGTTGTACGACTGAGGAAGAAAAGTTAAGATAGTAATTATTGTACATATGTACTACATTCATCAGTGTTTAGACTTTAGTGTCTAGTGAGTGTAGAGCATTTGTGTAGACTGTAGAATGCCTTTGCGTGTTTTATGTATTTGCTTTTAATTTTTATTAACCGACTTCAAAAAAAATAACAATTATACGAGATCAATTACCACTCAATATTATGATTTATGTTGTCAATTCAATGCTCACTGCTCACACCAAGCTCACTGTTGAGTTGTCAGACGTCAGTTGTTTACAAACTTTCAACAACACAACGAAAATCTGTTACAAGTTACAACTACCTATATAAAACTTCTACGTACAAGCGATAGCGTGACACAGGAGCGTCTCAGTGACATCTAGTGAAGACAATATGAAACTATTTTTATACAATTTGAATTGGCACTAACAGTTTACCTACTAGGTAACTAAAAAGAGTGAAATTATTATTTTTAACAAAAAATTAAAACCGACTTCCAAGGTAAAAACAATATTAATAGCATCCTTATAATATGAACTAAAAAGTATTAAATAATTTTTCCTATCTAATATGTAGTGCCTTTTCCCGAATTCGGCTAAACTTCAACTATTTCTGTACTCAATCTTCATAATTTTGAAGTCGGTGATTTTAGTAGCCTGTGTATGTATATTGTATGTATGTGTTATGTATATGCCCTTGTAGCGGCTTAACTACTGGTCCAACTTTAACAAATGAGGTGTCAATAAATTAGTAATGATTCCGCGTGTGACATGGGCTATTTTTAACCGACTTCCAAAAACGAGGAGGTTATATGTTCGGCTGTGGATATTTTTTTATTTTTTTTATTTTTGTATGTTCAACGATTACTCCGCCGTTTGTGAACCGATTTTCGAAATTTTTGTTTTGTTGTATTAGGTTTCACTCCAATTTGGTACCATGTTCACAAAAGTGGTGACCTGATGATGGGATCCAGGAGTAATCGAGGGAACTTCTCGAAATTTATATGGAAACATATGGTGATTTCGGTTTTATGTGAAGTGTACTAAGAATATGCTACCAAAAAGTCAAATATTAGGTCAAGGTATACCATGGTTTCGAAGATGCTGAGAGAACTCCTGACTCTTTATAGATACACGTTTGGGAGTTTCGGCGTTGTTTTAAGAACAGAAAGCATATGCTACCATGCAATTCAAATTCATCATCATCATCATCGTCATCATCATCATTACCATGTCGTGTTAAGGTCACCAATGTCTCATGGCACAAAATAGATAATAGTACAAGGCATAGGTATGGATACAATAATAATAATTATGTACATAACAACACCAATTATTATAGGCTGTTTAATATACACGGCGGACGGCGCCGCAGAGGCAACGGCGTCGCCGCGCGGCGACGCGTACGTAAACATCGTATTCAAGTTCTAACTGGAATGTCAGGGCATGCGGCATGCCGCCAGAGTAGACAGAATGATAGAGTATGCCGACTTAGAACTGATGTAATTTTTTTAAGTTTGACGTATTATGACAAAAGTCGTCGCTAGGGTCGTAACCTACAAATTTAGTTGTTTATATTTTGGCACATGCAAAGAAAACTGTCAGACTCATCGATTCCTACACTGGTAACTTCGTTTGCCCAATATTATAACCCTTTTGTAGTATGTACTATGTTGTACGACTGAGGAAGAAAAGTTAAGATAGTAATTATTGTACATATGTACTACATTCATCAGTGTTTAGACTTTAGTGTCTAGTGAGTGTAGAGCATTTGTGTAGACTGTAGAATGCCTTTGCGTGTTTTATGTATTTGCTTTTAATTTTTATTAACCGACTTCAAAAAAAATAACAATTATACGAGATCAATTACCACTCAATATTATGATTTATGTTGTCAATTCAATGCTCACTGCTCACACCAAGCTCACTGTTGAGTTGTCAGACGTCAGTTGTTTACAAACTTTCAACAACACAACGAAAATCTGTTACAAGTTACAACTACCTATATAAAACTTCTACGTACAAGCGATAGCGTGACACAGGAGCGTCTCAGTGACATCTAGTGAAGACAATATGAAACTATTTTTATACAATTTGAATTGGCACTAACAGTTTACCTACTAGGTAACTAAAAAGAGTGAAATTATTATTTTTAACAAAAAATTAAAACCGACTTCCAAGGTAAAAACAATATTAATAGCATCCTTATAATATGAACTAAAAAGTATTAAATAATTTTTCCTATCTAATATGTAGTGCCTTTTCCCGAATTCGGCTAAACTTCAACTATTTCTGTACTCAATCTTCATAATTTTGAAGTCGGTGATTTTAGTAGCCTGTGTATGTATATTGTATGTATGTGTTATGTATATGCCCTTGTAGCGACTTAACTACTGGTCCAACTTTAACAAATGAGGTGTCAATAAATTAGTAATGATTCCGCGTGTGACATGGGCTATTTTTTCAACAATTTTTATTTTACATAAACTTTAAAAAATATATTACTTGTTGGGCCATCCGACTGAAATAACGTAATTATGTAAAGTTTTATCTCGCAAGCTATATGTCGTAACGAGCTACTTCAGCTGTAGTCGAGCTGTAAACTGGTAACGGCTTCGCGTTTTGTTCTACTGTTAACTGCCTCGTCGACTCCCGCACTCGCACTTTACTGCCGCACGTGACCTCATTACCGTTAAACTAATTAAAACTACCAATAAAACGGATTAACTACGATAGTTTAAGTATATAACCAAGATTTTCTTTGCCGCTAAAACTGCATAATGTTAGTTGTTAGCAAATTATTAAATCCATACTAATATTATAAAATATGCAAAAGTCTGTTTGTTACTTCTCCGAGTTTTAGAATTCTTCGAAAGATATGGAGATACTTTTAGTCCGGGAAAGAAACACTTTTTAACCTGAAAAACAGAGAGCCTAGACAAGACGTGGCAAGCGATTATCGTAGAGATCAACTACTATAACATGGCGCGCCCCTCCAAATGACTGTTTCAATGTGTGTAGTCACATCCTTATGAAAGAGTTTGTATGTAGTAAATATTCAACCAATCACAGTACACGTAATATTTCTGTTTATGTCACTTATTACCAAGATTTGTTGGTCAACTAATCATAACTAGCCTACCGCGCAAGACAACGCACTTCAAACGTTTTGACAACGCACTTCAAACGTTTTGAATTTTGGAGGGGCGCGCCATGTTATCGTAGTTGATCTCTAAACGCCAACAAAATGTATGGGATTTGACATTCGTATTCGCTAGCGAAGCGATGACTTATGTCAAATGTTTCCACGCGATAAACAAACAGAACTGCGGGCATCATCTAGTATGATATGGTTTAAGACTTTAACAATGGCAGTTCCAGATCTCGAGCACCGGATACAGTTAATAATATTGATTATTTATCAAGTTACAATGCTCTTGTTCCGTGTTTCTGTGTCGAGCGTCCTCAGCCCTGTAATGAAAGGGCCTACGCCCTACAGTTAAACAATAACTAACAAATATCAATGACAATGTTCTAGTAATACATAATAATCTAATGTAATGACGGAAGTTCCGCCTTAAAAGTATTGTTATATTCTTAATAATTCTCTATATATATATATATATAAATAAAAATGAATTTTAAATTTTGTTAGTCTCGCTGAAACTTAAGAACAGTAGAACCTATTTGGTTAATTTAGTCTTGAAATGTTTCTTAATTGAATATAAGCCACATTAGGAAGAAAGTTATAAAAGGTAGCTGGATCATATTATTTTAGTTATCATTATTAACATAGATTTAATTAAATCTGATTCATTAAGATACACGTCATTAAGGTACACTAATTAAAATTTGTTAATTTGTAAGTCGCAATTACTTTTAAAATGAGTGTTCTCAGTATCCGGCTGTAAGTGGAAATTTAGCTGTAAACAGGTAAGGGCATCCCCCCTGCTTCCTCCCCCTCCTTCCCCCTCTACCCCTCTTCCTCCCGGGTTCGACGCCGGCCGATAATTTGGCTAATTGCTGCCGAGCGACAAATACTACTATTGTAGAGCCTTCCCGTGACGTCAAAGGGTACAGGCTATTGTACGATCAGCAAAAAAGTGTGACAACAATAAATTATTTTCATTTTAAATCTACCCATCATTGAAAATGGATTTCCAATTGTGTTAGTAACGCTATAACTCGATAATGGCTGGACTGATTCTGCTAATTTTGGTCTTAAAATAATCCTTGAAGTCCAGGCAATGTTTTAAAATGACACGAAGTTCGCCGGGACAGCTAGTAATAAAATATATTCTGGTTGTGTAATTCATAATCTTAAAATTTTAGTTAAATTAATGTAAATTCGCACTGATCTTTATTTTTGCGGACGTACGTATAATAGTGAGTATCGTTTAGTGTGATTGCCGTTCAATACAGTACATTAAACTCACCTGGCGAACGGAGAGGATTATACGGGTTTACTTATTCCTCGTTCAAGATTAATACTGGGAAATATTGACTCAAGCCCGTGAAGATAAATTTTCGATGACAATGTAAAGAATATCGCACTTGCCTTCTAGTATTTAAGCTGTAATAAAAAAAATATACAATTAACAACACTCTCTCGGTATGAAACATAATATGTTGGCAAGAAGAAACATCATTTGCGAAATAACCTTGGATTTGTCCCTTCAATAACCTTGTTCACATCTGTCAACCGGTACTATTTTGCACACGGAATTTACAAAATTAGCTGGGTAGGTTTAAACTTTAGAAATAGTTTTAAAGTCTAATAATATTCCCTATTAAAAAGAGTATCAATTATTTTAATTTATTAAGAAATCTTTAAATATTGTCCCTTGCCTTTTAAGCTAAAGTACAATGTACTTGTACCTCAATTCTGTTATTTAATGCGACATCTACAAAGATACGTTGTTAAAGTCTTAAGACAGACTTTTCCAAAAAGTATTTGTTAACGTGTATATTCATGTACATTGTATAATGTATATTATTAGTCTGTCTAAACGACGTTCTTATTCATTTATTCATGGCTCTTTAGATAATCGTCATTGTCAAAATGAAAACGCTTCAAACTAAAACAAAAACTTGTTTTGACTGGTTAAAATTAGGAAATCTGTCCTTTGATTCATATGAAAATCCTATTTTGCTGTTTGTTATGATTCGGATTGGGTCGAAGTTGTAATTATTGTTAGTTAATAGAATCAGGCGTTACTTTGCGGAAATCCATAGCTAAAAATTTAATTTGTTATTATTTTTAGCAATATTCCGCGAAAAAAACTTCCACCTTTAAGTAAATGAGTGAGTGCATGAGTGAGTGCAATGACTTGACGGACGTTGTTCGTAGAGTCCACATCCCGAGGATGCTCCGGCGTTGGAGCGAAACGCGCGTCGAGGTTTTCAACCTGCATGGTGGTGAGGGGCCTTGCACGGATTTGCCAACATTATTGCTGGTGTGGTGGTGGTGTTTGCAGGTTCTTGCATGCGAGTGTACGCATAGGCAGTGTGGGAGGAGGGAGGTGCTGTACGCATGCCTATGCGTGCGCTCACTCATTTACTTAAAGGTGGAAGTTTTTTTCGCGGAATATTGCTAAAAATAATAACAAATTAAATTTTAAATTATTGTTAGTTTAGAACAAGGGTGGCCAACCTTTTTAAATAAATAAATAAATAAACGTTTATTCAACAAAAATTTGAACATTACACAAAGTACCTACATTTAATAAAAAGAAGAAAAGTACGACACAATACAAACAATCAAGATTTTTAAAACAATAATACAGAATACAGACAAATAGATGGTGACTTGATAAAACAAAAGCACAAAAAACAACAAATTCACAAAACAAAATAAAAAAATAAAATAAAAAAAAAACATTAAAAAGACAATTATAGTGCCAATGCTAAATAAAGGCGCATTCAGAGATAAACTGGTAGGCAGTGTAATGCTCAAACCGTCGAAATGGAATCCACTCAGGTAATTCATGACTGTGGGTTCACAGCCCCTGATATTCTGTGGACCCATTTTTGTCAGCGTTGGACAGACTACTTCAGGCACAGTGTATGAATAATAATTAAAGTAGTAATTGACTTAATAAAAAGTATAATAAGTACATAATAATATAGTACTATACGTACATAAGTACATAATAATATAGTATATAGTACATAATAATATAGTATAATAATATAGACACTTGGGTCGAAATTCGGAAGTAGAATTTTACCCCGGGCCGCACTACCAAATGTTATGTATACTCGTAGTGCGCGCCAGATAAGTCTGCGCATAGTCAAAATCGAATACTAATTTTTCCTATTAGAACTTAGAGCTTGAAACAAAAAATGTACTGTAATTAATTAAAAATCAAAAACCCGACTGCAAAAAATGTTAACTAAAAAGAACGAAACAAGACCTAATTCTGCCGGAGGCATCGAATCCATGTTTTAATTGATACGACTCTTGCTTACGAGTTTCATGCCAGGATAAATAGAAGGTTATATATAAATATGTAGAAGAAGAAAGTGGACAATAAAATGCAGTCGGAGGCATAATTTTTTATGATTTTTGAATTAATGTTAAACTTGGTGCGACATGCCTCCGACTGCATTTTATTATCCACTTTCTTATTCTACATTTTTCTATGTAACCTTCTATTTATCCTGGCATGAAACTCGTAAGCAAGAGTCGTATCAATTAAAACATGGATTTGATGCCTCCGGCAGAATTAGGTCTTGTTTCGTTCTTTTTAGTTAACATTTTTTGCAGTCGTGTTTTTGATTTTTAATTAATTTATTTTATTTGCGTTGTAGTCATCTAACCATTTCGACAATCAATCTAATAAAAAATTGACTACCGTGCTGATATAACCATATATATCGTAGGTACACTTAGAAAAGTGTACCTACAATACGTTATAATAGGTACATACAGGTTTGGTACTGTTTCAATGTATGTTTCTAGTTTTAAGTACCAAATCATTGTTTTTTTTAATACTTTGTCATTGAATTTTCATCTTGTTTCAGTAATGTCAGTTAATTTTTAATTAATATTGGATTTATCCATACAGTCGGATTTTGGTTTTTTCTTATTTTATTACTAGCGGCCGGCCGCTGCTCCGCCCGCGTGGATGTCGGTGAGCTCTGCAAAAAGCATACCCAGGAAAGACTCGGTCAGTAAAATGATTCCCAAGTCAATTCACAGACTCCGACACTAACATCGACGACGCAGGCGCACAGATTGTCTTTCTCCCGCACGCGGGCGCACCCGCCTTGGTGATGCCAACTATCGTAATATTTTAATTTCGCCATAATTTCAAAACAAAATGTCCAATTTTATTCATTCAAAGACCAAATATTATCTACATAAACTGTACTTAGTAATGAGATAATTTATTTTTATAAGGATTAAAAGAATGAGTAAAATAAACGCGTTTAAATGTAGTCCAAACAATTTCAAGATTTTTAAATAAAAAAAATGGTTATTGTGCCTCACTCGACATAGATTGTTGATATTTGTAAGTTCTACAATTAGTTAGAATTTTATGGTTCTAACTTTTATAGTTTAGGCAGCGTACGTAAAATAAGTAACTTTTCTGGTTGATTTTTTACACCTTGCGTCCGAAGAACCCAAATATCTTACGGTACCTTATTTTTTACCAAAATAAAATTCAGCCTATATTCAACAAATATAATGTAGAATTTCAATGGTAAAAGAATTTTTCAAATCGGTCCAGTAGTTTCGGAGCCAAGCAAACAAAAAATCAATTCTTTCCTCTTTATAATATTAGTGTAGATTTATTGATCTATTTAATATTAAAACTGCAAGTTATATACATATTTAGAATCAGTGTTTAAAATCCTTTATTTTGATACCCCACTCGATATGCTTGGTAGAATTTTTGTTTTTTTTACCTCACAATATGGCGTCAAACATCTGCCATTTTTGTTCATCTAAGAACACTTGGGTCATTAAGAAAAATCTAACGATACCTCAAATGTGAAAATCCGTTCAGCGGTTCTGAAGATACAAGGTAAGGAACTAGGAAGAATATTACAAACATACAAGATACGCGCTAAACATACTTGTATAACCCTCCCGGCAGTCGGGTAATAAGCAAACAAAACACATCAGTCACGCGCAGAGTTATATGACACGCACTCTAACTAAGCAGCGCACAAAAAAACATTATATTTGGAGTTTCTAGCACTCAGTACGTTATTTTAAAGTCAGCCCCACTTTATGTAGATAAATCATGTGTTGATTTTAAAAGTAAAAGAAAAGAAGCGTTTGTTTGCTTTTTATAGTAGGTATGACAAGGTAATTTTAGTATTAACTTTTTTTACTTTAAAAAGTGCTCGGCTCCGCGGGCTACAAGGTAACAGACGGCGGGCCGCGTGTTGGCCACCCTTGGTTTAGAATAATAGAGTAGTGGTAGTGATCTATTGGAGTTTCGAGTGAATTAAATCAATACATTATCTTAATCAAGTTGCTAAAGTTGTAAAAACTTCAGACTCGTATTATTAGTGAAAGGCAATAAATCAAATCTATTTTCGACGAAATAGCGTTTTATGCTTAAGTTAATTTGACGTTCCAGAACAGTCTATCGGATTTGTAATAATTTATCTTTTGTACGCGCTTAGTTTTTGTTTGTCAAAGCCTTTAATTTGCTTAACGGACGTCAATATAACTTAATCTACGCGAGATTTATTGATGTCACTTAAATGCCCTCGATTAAGACCCCGTGTTACCCTCGAAATTCTCATACATACGTAATACCAAAATCATTTTCTCATACGAAAATTTTTAACATGTTTGAGTTATTTTTCAGCTTAAAATAGTAATTACCTAGGTCCCTGAACAAAAATTAGCTTCAATATATTTAAACACTAAAAAAAATATTTTGTGTATACATTTTTCTTACTAAATTTACTACTAAATATTTAAACACTAGAAAATAGAGTAAAACACTAAAAAATATATACATAAATATTAAATTTACTACAAAATATTTCAACTCTAAAAATATTTTTTTGGTATTTAAATATTTTGTAGTAAATTTACTATTTATTTATATATTTTTTAGTGTTTTACTCTATTTTTTAGTGTTTAAATATTTAGTAGTAAATATAGTAAAAAAAAATTTACACAATTTTTTTTTTTTGTGTTTAAATATTTTGAAGTTAATTTTTGTTCAGGAACCTAGGTAATTACCATTTTAAGCTGAAAAATAACTCAAACATGTTTAATACTTTCGTATGACAAAATGATTTTGGTGTTACGTATGTATGAGAATTTCGAGGGTAACCCGGGCTCTTAAGCCGAAAAAAAAAATAAGCTAACCATTTTGGATTTGGGGATTATTTTTTTGGAAAAACAGTAGAACGTAAAGAGATATAGTATGGGATCCAACGTTTTTTAAAGTGAGGCAATCATAACATCTCAACGTATAATATTTTCCGTTTAAGATTTTTTTTCTTAGCCACAACATATCAATGTTAGTAACAAACCTGAAGGCACGGTTGCGCCACCACCGAGACGAGTCAAGTATAAACACATATCGCCATCAATACTTCAGTGAATGACATTTTCCCTATAGTGTGCCCGCAGTACAAGAGTCGGTAACGACTGTAACGAGCGGCCGTAATGCGCCTATGGAGTAATGTATCGGAACGGAACCATCTATCGGAACCATTAAACGACTTACGCAATAAATGACTTGATATTTCAGCTGGGTATGATGGACTAAGAGGCCATAAATAGGCACTTACGGTGAAGGCATCTCCGCGTTTCTAACATACCCGCTAAGTTAGAAAAATAAATTATAAATATTTCATCTTTTTGCTTGTTACAAGAGCAACTATATCTTCATTGGAATCTAAAAAAAGCTGATTTATACCGTACGTTTGTTTTATACTGCGATATACTTTGCTGCGTCTAGACAAGATAATATATGGTGATGCTGATGATCGAACAATATATTTCTGTTAAGTCACCCGAGTAAGCCGTTTCCAAATGACGGCGCGGGGAGTCAGCGTTTTCCGCTGATGAGAAGTTTTTTCGCTAAATCTTTTTCTCTCAAAAATAAACATTTATAAACCCCATGACGAATGACCTAGACATTTTGATAAAGCGCTGGTCCTGCGACCCCCGCCCCGTCCTGACCACATGACACAACTCACGAGTCACGACTGACTTATGTACGACTTTTTACGACACTTTTGTTCAATTTTGCGTACACTCGCCACCACAATTTTAATGAACACAGTCGGTTCTTGCGGATATCTTGTTTTTGTATTTTACAATCACGAAATGTAGTCGCAGTAGGTACAAATCGAGCAGGCACTACTCGAGGTCGGTCGCGTTATATTTTTATACGCTCGCTATATTTGGACAAGGGATTGACATGTCACAGCGGCGCCCTTCATTACTAGCGTCATCGTGAGTTAAATCGGACAGAATCTTCGAATACGCTCTATTTGTCTGTAATATTTCCTTATTTGTAGAGGGGCAACGAATCGTTTAATTAAATTTACAATACACATAACTCTCGTGAAGGGGCCTCTCTCCCCCGAATGACGGTGTTGTAAATGTGGGAGGCCCGTTACAGATGCCTCTTTTATTAGCTTTGGCTATATTTTTGTTTGTTTACAGTTTAAGATGTCTATTATGCAGTATAGAGGTACTCGTATATGTATGTATTCCCGTGTGTAATGTGTCGAGCCAGCGGACGGTCGCGCTCCACGTTATGCACACGCAGCAAATATTATTAATTATTAATTAATATTTTCGCGAATCGCGCGGCTGATTGCCGCTGCACGTCACCATGGCGCTCGTGGCGAATGAGTTGCTGGCGTTTATCCAGCACGCCATCGACACAATGGACGAGGTTAGCATAATGCAGATCTGCAAGTCCTCCTTCACCAGCGAGGAGATTTGCCAGGGGAAGCATTTGCTCTACGAGACGCTCGGCCAGAGCGCGAATATGCCATCGTGACGGAGGGATGGAACAAAAAGAAGCGTGCAGCATATAATATCCTTGCTGAAGCAGACGGATCCGGATGAGGTGCCGGCTTTTGTAGCGAAAAAACTGCACAAGCTGCCGCCCGTGACGCTGAACCACGTCGACGTCGTCAGCCTCTTAAAGGACATCAGATTCCTGAAAGAAGAGTCGGCCGAAGTTCGAGGTAGACTGCAGGCATCGGAGTCTACGATCAGCGATCTACGTAATGAATTATCACAATTAAAGAGTGGTAATTCAATATGTAGGTCACCTGATGCCGCGTTCGTCGCGCCCCACGTCGCAGACAATACGTGTTTAGTGTTTTAGTGTTAGTGTTAGTTTTCAGTATAATAGTATGTATGTTAGTCTATAAGGTATTTATAATATGGGCCAAGATGCCTGAGGTAAATAAATAAAATAGAAGTATTGGTGGCCCACAAAAATTTTGCATGGGGAGTTGGTCGCAGATTTTGTATATATTGTATATTGATTTGTTATATCTTCTGTAATCTTACTTTCATCCCAATAGTATGTTTACTGTTGTACTTTTATTATTTATGAAGGGTAAAAACTAATGGAAAATATGGTGATGTTGACGATAGCTACGCCGGTACGGCAGTATGTGTCAGCTGATATCTGTCGGGATGTAGTTGGCACCTTCCATATTCATTGGCAGTTTATCGCATTTTATTGTGGAATCAAATTGGCGTGCGGGTTGCAGGGGGTGGGGGGGGGGGGAGGCCGATAGCGGTAGTTCGGGCATCGTTATTGGGACATTAACATTTTTATGAACGCTTAGGTTCGCGCGGTAGGCAGGTTTCTATTTTCGTGGCAATTGATGTAAATCGGGTCAAAAAAGTTAAACAAGTAATTTATGACATATTCTTTATGCATAATTCCAATGAACTTTTGAATTGACTAAGAAAACTGACACTATAGGATATGTCAGGTCTTATAAGGACAGACAAAAACATTAAACTTCCAATCAATTGTTGTTATGGAATTTCTTGATTACAGTATTCTGACTTGTAAATATAATTTTCTATCTGTGAGATTTTGCCTTTTGATAAAAAAATTCAATATATTATGTTAGGATTATTACGTAGATTATTACTACGTAGATAAGTAATAAAACAAAAGTTAATAATAAGTGAAATACACGTAAGGTTATCGAAAATAAACTGTTCCAGCCAAAAGTTAATAACTACTACGGTAAAAGGACATTAAAATATATTATAGTACCTAAATTATTTAATAAAACAGATATGTACTAAGACATGACATAAAATTAAATATAGGTGCGCTTAAAACAAAATTACGTAAGCATCTTAATGGAGTGTAGATAGTAAATATAGACACGAAATTTTATGCATATGTAAAAAAATGTATGTTACTATAAAAAGTTTTGTAGTAAGTGTAAAATGAGCGCTTTTTGCCTTCAAACGTAAAAGTTTGGCGAGTTTATAGTTTGTAACAACACATAAAAAAATGTATTTTGTGAAAAAAAAAAACATAAAAAGGTTATGATATACTTGAGACTCATAATCGATTTATATCGAAAAACTACATTTTGTATATTGTGTTACGCTCAAAGACCGAAAACGCTCAGTGAGCGAAAAAATGGCTCACAACGCGTTGTGGTCATAGTGAAACGGCCACGACACGTTCTGGTAATCGAGAAAAGTCATGACGCGTTCTGAGCATTTAAAAACAGCCACGACGCGTTCTGGTAATCGAGAAAAGCCATGACGCGTTCTGAGCATTTAAAAACAGCCACGACGCGAATTCGTGTTGTGGCCTTAATGAAAACGGCCACGACGCGTTCTGAAACCAGGCTAGTAATTTTAAAGCGCCCAAGTGTGTGCGCAATACACAAGAGCACTCTGGTTTCAATGAAACCAGGCTAGTTACGCAGCAGTCATTGAGATGTACATCTCAATGGCAGTATTTATTTTATAGCGCCCAAGTGTGTGCGCAAAACACAAGAGCACTATGGTTTCAATTAAACCAGGCCAGTTACGTAGGAGTTATTTTATAATGCCCAAGTGTGTGCGCAATACACAAGAGCACTCTGGTTTCAATGAAACTAGTCCAGTTACGCAGGAGTTATTTTATAGTGCCCAAGTGTGTGCGCAATACACAAGAGCACTATAAAAATTACTCCTGCTTAACTGGCCTGGTTTCATTGAAACCAGAATGCTTAATTTGTGTATTGCGCACACACTTGGGCACTGTAAAAATTACTCCTGCGTAACTGGCCTGGTTTCATTGAAACCAGAGTGCACTTGTGTATTGCGCACACACTTGGGCACTACAAAATTACACCTTCGTAACTGGCCTGGTTTCTAGTTTCATTTAAACCAGAGTGCTTTTGTGTATTCCGCACCCACTTGGGCACTATAAAATAACTCCTGCGTAACTGTTCTGGTTTCATTGAAACTAGAGTGTTCTTGTGTATTGCACACACACTTGGGCACTAACTACTGACATTGAGATGTACATCTCAATTACTACTGCGTAACTAGCCTGGTTTCATTGCAACCAGAGCGCTCTTGTGTATTGCGCACACACTTGGGCGCTATAAAATTACTAGCCTGGTTTCAGAACGCGTCGTGGCTGTTTTCATTAGGGCCACAACACGAATTCGCGTCGTGGCTGTTTTTAAATACTCAGAACGCGTCATGGCTTTTCTCGATTACCAGAACGTGTCGTGGCCGTTTTTAAATGCTCAGAACGCGTCATGGCTTTTCTCGATTACCAGAACGCGTCGTGGCCGTTTCACTATGACCACAACGCGTTGTGAGCCATTTTTTCGCTCACTGAGCGATTTCAGTCTTTGAGCGTAACATATGCAATAAGAGAAAACAAAAAGAAAACTAACGATTGATTATCTACTCAAAGGATAAACTATTGAAAGAAAACTTTTTATTGCCCACGATACAGTTCGCTGTTCAACAAGTACGCTACACGTAGTAGTACGTACAAGGCGGATAGTGCCCTTAAAACTAGCGGTAGATAAGACGCCACACTTATCTCGTGACATTAACAGCCGCGCGACAAAAACAGTCGCGGCTTACGGCGCAGCGACTTCCGTGCTCTACACAATACCAACTATAAACTACGCTATAGTCGGTACACTTAAATTCTATCTGATGCTGTCGCAATAAAATTTTGATGGCGCTATGAAACTTTAACGCACTTCACACCGGGTACAGTAAATACGTTATATATTTTTATAATGCGAGTATACAGAAATATGAACGTCCACAAGTAATATAATATAATATTTTGCGTCGTCTTATTGAGACATAATATAAGTGGCGAGACGACGATACGACTTCACACCAATAGTTTTTTCGTTGTTCCTAAAGAATCAAGTTCGTTAACGAGTGCCACTGAGTATTTAGTACTGGTGCTGATGATGATGTAAATGATGGAGCGATTAGTGGTGGTGTAATGCACGTTAGGCGCGGATGGTGAACGGTAATTAATGATTTTCACACAACATCGTAACGGTGCGTCCACATTTGTATCATTTGCGCGAAGACAAAGTTACTTTCGTTAAAAACGATAGCGAAATTCATTATCAAAATGTATAGGATTTGACATTAGTATTCGCAAGCAAAATGTCATTTAGCGATGACTTATGTCAAACCGCATACATTTTGATAACTAATTTTTTCATCGTTTTTAACGAAAGATACTTTGTCTAAGGGGCCTGATCTCCGTCGCAATCATCGCGCCGTATCAAGTATGCGTGTCATAGTGTGGACGCCTATTAGATTATTCTGCCGATCATGCGCGTATTTGACGCGACACGTATCAGATACGCGGTTAATAGCGATCGGGGCGTATCATGATACGCGTATCATTTTGATAAGCTTCGATGATACGCGACGGAGATCTAATCGCGCAAATGATACAAATGTGGACGCACCGTTACGTGAGCACTTTTGGTGCTTATTATACAAATAATTACTAAATATAATATGATAACAAAGTTTAATAATCACTTGCATAATATAATATAGAAAGTCCTATATTAGAAAATTATATTTTCTAAAATAGGTCGTTTTCTCAATTTATGTAAATAAACGCAAAAATTATATATACAATTTAAAGACAATGTGAATACTGAATACATTTAATTAGTGTTTCCTGTTAACCCTACGAGGTGTGAACCGTTAGCAATTTCGCTTTAACATCTCTCACGTATTTTCTATTAATATCACCTCAAAACTAATATAACGACGCAATTTATAAGGTTCTAGTTTGTAATATCATAAGGGAACAATTGCATTAGTGTTCTGGGAAGCAGCACCGAGAGGGGCACGGCTATTTCCATCCTACCAGGAACACGGTAAATCACAGAAAAGCTCTCTTGTAGGACTTGCATTCAAATTAAACTTAAAAGGAGGAAAACGTATTACTTATTACGATATTATTCTAATAAATAAATTTATATAAAAACCAAACAACTGACCGAGAGTGAGCCGGATATGACAAAACTTCTTTAACATATTTTGTGGACAAAATTATACCATCAGTCAAATTTTTCAACTGTATCATGAAAATCATCTAATTTGTAAGAATTACTAGAAGCCTACATAATAATATATTATGATAGAAACTCGAAATAAAGCTAAATACTTTCCGTAGGCCGATTACATTAATACCTGCAATCTCAAAATTTTTCGAAAAAGCTATTTACCGACAAATTGAAGCATTTGTTTATTATAATATTTTAACTCCTCAGCAATACGGCTTTCGAAAAAATCGCTCAACAAATCTAGCATGCTTCAAATTGACAAAAACAGTTACGGAGAGCTTAAGTCAAGGTAATCGAGCAGTCTCTATTTTTCTTGACATGTCAAAAGCATTTGACCGTGGAAATCATAAAATACTCCTCGATAAGCTATCAAAATATGGTATAAGAGGTAACGCTTTAAGCTGGATTGCCTCTTAGCTGCGGAATCGATCACAACGCGCAGTAATAACTAAAATAATTTTAATAATGAATGGCTACATTAAAAAGATCTACAGATCAAAATACATCGTAATCGATTTTGGAATTCCCCAATGAAGTATCTTAGGGCTTATCAACTATTTCTTTTCTACATACATAATTTCCCAATAAGTATATCCCATGACTCTATTTAATTCGCTGATGACATAATTATAATAATTAAAGATAAAACTAATAATACTTTGACATTCGAAAATGAAATTAATAACACTCTTAATTTGACAAAAAAATGGCTAGAAAAACATGACCTCATTATCAATATTGACAAAACTAATATAATAGAATATCAAACTTACGTACTTACGTAAAGTCGTACAATTTGTAGACAATACAGTATTCTTAGGAGTAAATATTGATAAATATTTTAATTGGAAAAAGCACGTAGAAGCAACCTGCTTGAAATTAGACCGATTTGTCTTCGTATTAAATCGATTATGAAACGTGAGCACTAAAGAATCGGCGTTGCTAGCAAATCACGGTTATGTTGCATCCGTGTTAAGATATGGTATTATCCTCTGGAGCAACTCAACAGATTGCGGAAAAGTATTTGTTGCCCAAAAAATGTATACGTGCTATATTTGGTGCCAATTATACTGAAAGCTGTAAACCTCTTTTTAGGGAAATTAATTGTCTGCCTTTACCATGTTTATATTTATTCGAAATAAGTGTATTTATTAAAAATAACATTAATCTTTTGGACAAAAAATTAGATAACACAAGCCGATCTCTGAGACATAAAAATAAATTATGTGTACCAACACAAAGGCTAGACGTTTTCAAAAAAAGTGCCTTCTGTATGGGAATTAAAATTTATAACCACTTACCTGACATTATTAAAAACAATAACCCTAGAATATTTAAGAAACAATTATTTGAATTATTGATAAAAAATGTTATTACTCAGTAAATTAATTCATTAATGATAAAGACTTGAATAAAAATATGTAATTAGTGTATAAGTAATAAGTATAGTATGTAAAATTTAATGTATTTAATTTGTTTTCATTTATTTCCATTATAATTTTGCTATGATCTATATTTAAATATTTGCACGCCGCATGTGGCAGAATGTGTCTGAACTATTACATATTTTTAAACACCTTACCATACCATTTTCTGTCATTTGTACCATATTCTGGCAAATAAATATTTGAATTTGAAATTTGAATTTGAATTTACAACAAAGCTAACCAAAAACTTTATTAACTCCGACATAACGCAGTAAACAGTCGCATAATATCTCACCTATTTTCTGAACTAATTAAATTTCTTGCTTTATACCTCTAGCAGTGAGTCTTCGATATACAATAGAACGGGAGAAGCTGCACAAAACACTTTTATTGAGCGAAGTTCAGTGAATACGGCGCTCGGCCGGCGTCCGGAGCGCGGCGATCAAACTCTTAACAGTTTAGTTTATAATATTGCTCGTAGCTTCGGCGAGCGCGCCGCGGATACCGTTCACATACTTCATAATATAGTTGGTGGTACAGAGGATTGTTGATACTACTTGTCTTGTTTATTAGCTTTTGGAATTTAGAAGTTTTAGAATTTTGTAATAACCTACCATCAGTTCAAATTCTAGAAAATAATTTCTAATTACTGTTGAAAAACACTAAAATATTTTTCCATCTCAGAATCTATAAACACTTTATGGGTCAGCGCTGGAAGTATAAATAACTTTTTAGTATTCTCACACAATATGAGCGCGGTAATATAATTTTTAACGCTCGCCTTTATACCTCGCGCTCGGCCGCAGGGGCCGCACGGGGCCGCACGGGGGCGCAGGGGGCCGCGGTGTACGTACTCTCAATTCCGCGGGAGTCCTGGAAGTCAATAAAAGGTATTGTGAGGTGCACATTAAACGTATATAGGTCAGTGCCGGGAAAAACGCGGTCGAATCATTTTATAACCCATTTAAACCACCCCCCTCCCTCCGCTCACTTTACGGGGCATTAAAATGAAGTTCCGAGGTTACAAGGGAATATACTTTACTTGACGCTGCGAGTTAGAAGGCGGAGTTGACGAACATCGAGCAGGCACCCGGGTTGACGTAGGGGCAGGTCGAGCTACGGGGAGCATTATATTATAGCGTAGCGCTCCGTCCTACGAGCTACGGCGTAGCGCTCCGGCCTACGAGCTACAGCGTAGTGCTCCGTCCTACGAGCTACGGCGTAGCGCTCCGGCCTACGAGCTACGGCGTAGTGCTCCGGCCTACGAGCTACGGCGTAGCGCTATGGCCTACGAGCTATCACTGCATCGCAACAAGTAGATTCAACACGGTGACCGTAACTTTTTCACTTGCTACAGTTTCGGTTTAAAAAAATTCGATTAAGTGTACATGCAGAAGAAAAAAATTGTGTAGTTCGAATAAGGATTTACACTTTACACGGGACTTACAAAAGAGTTTCGATCAATCCGCAGATAATGTCGTAGTATTAATTTTTTTATCCCCATTCCCTTATTATTGTTCGCTATATTCACTTAATTTAAAAATACAGACAAATACAGTGAACACATTTTAACGTTTACTTACGGCTTTAATTCCTGTATCAGATTGTGTGAGTGTTATCAGTAGCGAGTTATTCGTCTGTCCGCCGCCCGCACCGCCGCCACCGGCCCGAGCCACATAAGTCGCGCTAACTCCGTGTAAGCTTCCCATTCACTTGTGTAGTACTACCGTAGTCATTTATAATACAGTAGACTTTGTCCTACATCGCCCAAATTGGTGCATGCACAAAATATATTATTTGTGATTTTAGATATTTTGTTGAGGAGCAAAATCCTGCATCGTGCTATCGAATATTTGATTGTTTGTGCCAACAAAAAGAATATCATGTGAATAGACAAAATAACAAAGCAAATATACATATATATTTGGTTTGTTTATTTGCGAAATATAAATTATCAGTGTGTCGGGTATTTAAAATAGCAATTTGTCGGGTAAAGTTATCAGCAGCTGTTGCTTTTTGTAAACTGTAGGCGCTCTAATACCATAAAACAATGCAGTATTAAATCTTACTTGAGTAAACAGCGACCACAGTAAAACTTAAAAATTTTTAGAGAGTTTGATTTCAAAGACGTTACTTTACTGTACACATTTATATTGTGTAAGTCCTGTACGAGTCTCACGGTACGAACGAAACTCCTAATAATGTAGTAATTAATCCACTGGCCTGCAGGTGCTTCTCTCTCCTCTCTCCGCTCTCTTCTCTCCGGCAATTCCGACTTAATTAAAGCGATAATGCGCCCTCGTAAACTACTTCTATTCTATTGTTTCGGGATTATTTTAAAAATTAGTTGTTTCAATTGAGATCAGGGCGGGATTAGAATAACTCGTGGAGTCCAAATTTTTCGGTATGGAGTGGTAGTTAGGATGCGTGTGTCCTTCATATTAATAGATCAATAATTATATATATATTTTTTTCCGAATAGATTTGTTACAAATGCTTTCAGAACGTTGATACTACTGGTGCCTACCACCGGTTCGGGAACTATCCCGGCGAGAAGAACCGGCGTAAGAAACTCGCACTGGGTCCCAGTTTTTACCAAAAAAGCGAAAAAAAAATTAATCTTTTTAAAATAAAACTTACAATTGCAACTTAAAATTATATAATGTCAACATTCATATTTTTATTATCTTCTACTTTACATAAACAAGGATAATCTAATTAAGGAACCCTAATGTATCAAACCAGCTGACTTCGCGCTCCTGCAACTTTCCCATCAACGGTGGCCAGCAGTTCTCCGAATCCCGTACAATAGTCTATTCGTTTAGGTCCCCATTGTTTTAATCCCAGAAGCATACTTTCCATTTATAATATTGTCACTTCATAATCTCACATCGATTAGGACAGTCACTTTTAGAATAATTAATTTTAAATTTGTAATTTTTAATTTTAAATAAATGCTTAAATATTTTTTGTTTTTTTCTTAAGTCCTCAGGCTGTCGCAAACGTAATTATCTCATACTTGATTTAAATTTATATTTCATTTCTCGACAATAGCTGCTCCTCCTCTTAAAGGTACAATTCCGTGCATCGCGACAGTCGTAAGACGCGCGCGGCCTACGACTATCGTCGGCCGCTCGCGACAATAGTCATTGTATGAAAACGTATGGCACCGCTTCCAAGGCCCGCGGCCGACGACTGTCGTAAGCCGCGCGCGGCCGTGTCTTGAAGTTCATACGTGTCTTAACGGCCGCGCGCGGCCTACGACAGTCGTCGGCCACGCACGTCTGTCGCGGGCCTCGGAAGCGGTGCCATACATTTTCATACAATGACCCCCCGCGCATTAGGCGGCCAGGTCGCTGCGACCAACTAATTCTTCTATGATATATGTAGGTTCGCGCATTAGGCGACCAGCGGCCAGCGGCCACGCTCTGGTCGCGCGGCCAACGAAAAATATCGTGACACACACGCGGCCACTTGGCCGCCGCGGCCAACGAGATACGGGAAATTGTATGAAATTACTCAGAGTGCGCGCACTGGTCGCCACGGCCACACGTTTTTTGTGTACAGAAAACAAAATAATATTCAAAGTTTACTCATCAAATCACTACTCATTCGAGTGTGGTCGCAGACGTGGCCGCAAAGTGCGCGGGGTGGCCGCAGCGACGTGGCCGCATGGCTTGGTCGCCTAATGCGCGGGGGCCCAATGACTATTGTCGCGATGCACGGAATTGTAACTTTATGTCCATGATATTGAGTATCAATTGTTTCATGCATATACTTCATAGAATAATATTTGTTTTTTGTAAAAAACAGGGTAAATGTTTATGCACTGTTGATGGTGTGCTTAGTAAAAATATATATCTGCATAAAAGCTAGTACAAATAAAACAAAATGGGTATGAGATAATATATCAATATAATATGAGTCGGTTTGACTGCTGAACGGAGCTCAAGTGTTCAGTGATCCGGAAGTTACGTCACGTGATACCGGATACTCCTATAATCCATACTAATATTATTATAAATGCGAAAGTGTGTCTGTCTGTCTATCTATCTGTCTGTCTGTCTGTCTGTTACCTCTTCACGCTCAAACCGCTGAACTGATTTTGCTAAAATTTGGCATGGAGATACTTTGAGTCCCGGGAAAATGTACGGTTCCGGCGCAATAAACGAGTTTTGGCGCAACGGAGTTGCGGGCATCATCTAGTATTAGTATATTTTTCAGTTACTTAAGATATTTATTGCTCATGTTATAGGATACTTAACAGAGAATCATATAACAAAGGAAAATACAACTAGTAGAGTGTAAAATATATTTAAATGTAATTTTTTGTTGTTCAGATATAATATACAAAGGCATTATCATTTAACATCAATACGCCAGTGCGTATTATATGTATAGATTTTAGGACACGCTAATTTGAAGCCCAAGGGGGGCTTGTGCTTAAAAGCAGTGAGATTTTACGTGCACCTATAATACGAAATTTAAGAAACAGCTTGATATAATAGAATTATTACTGCCCGCGCTGCGCGGTGCTGCTGGCTGCTCCACTCTGATAACTGTAATTACTCACTTTTTAACACTTTGCACACTTGAAAATTATGCACACTTTTACAGTTTTAACTTGTCATACTGCTAACTTTAATAATTTATAAGTATTAACCCGGCGACAATGATGCCGGGTCATATTGACCCGAGCCATGTTTAATTGGATATATTTTGTCTTTGCGCCAATGGAATGTTTTCCAATCTTCGTATAGCTGGAGATACAACCCACTTCCATCCACCTAGCTGTTACGGCTAGAGCCATACCTAGTATGCAGCAAGATACTTGTGCGTCAAGTTAAAACGGGTCATTATGACCCGGCATCATCGTCGGTGTATTATTTTCGTGGCTAACTTTTATTAGTATTAAAATATTGTTTTGCTTTATTTTTTACGTTTTAAAGGAGAATATCATTGACAAATATTCCAGAAAGGACTTAAGAATTGTTACAAATGTTAGACTTTGACGATGAGAGTCTCAGGCTGCTTTGGGCATTGAACTTTTGGACCACGTATCTAGGTAAAAGTGAAAAAAATCCTGGAACTTACAAACGATGTGAAGTCTGTTCATCAAAAAGAGATAAAAAAATACTTCACACATGCACAGCATGTCCAATTTTTATATTCTAGGACATGATTACATATTGTGATAACTGTAGTAGTTCTATAACTCTGAATGAGAAAGTAGAAGACGGATTTCTTTTTATTTTCATGTTAGTTAGTTATAACAACTTCTCTTTAAATTCATCAGTAATTTTTTTCCTTCATAGGTAAGAAAATTTTGCGAAAGTATAAAATTAACGTACACGTTAAGTTTTCAAGGTGGATTTTGCATCTGCCGCGAAGAAAGCCAATAATAAAAATAATTACTTTATAATACAGGGTTTTTTTAAATTTTATGCATAATTAAAGTCCCCTTTTAAAATAATAAATAAACAAAATTGTGGTAGCTTACTTAGTTTCATTAAAAATGTATATACAAAGTTCGGGTCAAAATGACGTCGGGTCATTTTGACCCGAACTTTAACCGAATGGACTACCATGGACTACCATGTAATTATTTTCACGTCATTGACGCCGGGTAAAGTATGATTCTGAAAATGAAATACCCTAACGACCTAAGTACTCTAAATATTACCGGGTCAAAAGTGCTCCAAAAATGTAAGGTGTATTAAACTTTACTGTTATAGAAAAAGACAACAGGGACATAAAAATATGCTGTACGAATATAAAATATTACAAAGTAAGTTTTACCCCAGATGTATTTTTCACTATTAGATTACTACCTCCACAGTCTACAATGTTCTGAAAATATTTGCATGAAAAAGCTAGCTCACGTCGTATGTTTCGACGACAAAGAGAAACTCTTGTTTTTCGCATCTTGTCATATATTGTCTTATATTGGTACACTAGGTAAATATATTATGTAGTTCAGGAATGAAATATTATTTACATTGTTTTTTACTTTATGCAAATTTTGGCAGTAGTCCGGTTTCAACTTAACACAATATACTGTTGATTAGACTAGCCTTTAATACAATGCGCAATAGGCATGCGTACACTCACTCATTTACTTACAGGTTTATTTCAAGGAATATTGTTAAAAATAATAACATACTAAATTTTAAGCTATGGATTTCCGCAAAGTAACGCCTAATTCTAGAGTCTAGACTAGCCTTTTCCCCAGCATTATGCTTACTTCTTATTTACGTAAATATCAGCGGACTCCGCTCACTCAGAGCAAACTCAGTTAATGAATTGTCAAGTGAATTAAAACATAATGATTGAGCACCCCCCGCCCCCGCCGCCGCTCCCCCCGCACTCGCCCGATGACCAATCACGGGAAATTAAATTGTGATCAATCGTTAATCAATTTCACCAGTTTTGTTTGCGACCAGCAAACAAAACTGGTGAAATTGATTATCGCGAGAGTGACGCGTTGTTGTAATCAAAGTGTTCGCAGCGAGCGGTGCCGATACAATTTCCAATTGAGATTTCCTCATTAACACGTTCCGTTATTTGGACTATCGACTTAGACGACGGACGGATCAAATTAATACTACTTAAGTGATGTTGGACACGGTCGCCTCCTATGTTCTATTTACTACGTTTATAATAGGATTCTCCGGTCCATTTTTTTCTAAAAAAGACTTACACAGAAGCCCGTTACGGTACCTACTTGTACTAGTATTTGTAGTCACTTTCAAATCAGAAATGGTATTTCAAATGTGTTTTAATTAATTAACTAACCTAGTCGATATCGCTCTGCAGTCTCGCTACCTATGCTGAAGCCCTAGTAGCTCGAAGTAGGGATCTGGGTGAAGTTGGAAGTATGTTAAATTCCTCGGGTGGGGGTATAAATAGTTGACATTGTGTGCAGTTCGCAAGTAATACAAGTTGGCAGCGGAAACCTCCGCCGGGCAGAAGGCACAAGGCAATATCGTACTATTGTTTAAAACTACTCCACCTAAGTAGAACAGTTGAGTAGGTTCATTAATAGAGCGAATTACCTTACTACGTAATCCGTATACGTATGGTATCACTGATGCTAACGCGCGCTATTTCATACGTGAAACTAGACATCTATATAATACTAGCTGACCCGACAAACGTCGTTTTGCCATATAAATAATTTTTGGTATGAAAAATAGATGTTGGCCGATTCTCAGACCTACTCAATATGCTCACAAAATTTCATGAGAATTGGTCAAGCCGTTTCGGAAGAGTACGGGAACGAACAATGTGACACGAGAATTTTATATATAAGATTATGTACTGTAATGTAGATTCAAGTCTTATTCGATTAGAACAAACTAATCTTTCTGCCTTGTAATAAGCAACCACATACTAAACATATTTCCGACATTTAAAAAATTATAATAACTGTCGGGTGGGCGCACCGCCCCGAGTCAGCTTCAATCTCATTACTCCTGCACGTTTTTGCCGTCGGAAGTCTCCGAGTTAGTATAAGTGGTCTCCGTCAATGTCAAACTTTACGTGACGTCCAGTTTTTGCAGGAAGTTTTTCAATTGTCTAAAGTTCTGGTGGCGCGCGCTCATTAGCTAGCGAGTAGGAGATGAGTAGTGACAGAGTTCATAAAAGTTAATAAAAATTCACCGTCGACTTTTTGTTTCAAGAGGTTTTAAAACACAACAATACCTAGCAAGACACATGAGATAATAATGAGATATTTAGTTAGGAAGATATTGTATTTAACATTTTTATTTGAACAATGAAAAAATGATAAATTTTGCCTCGTATATATAATTCAAAAAGAGTTGTAAAGCAACGACGTGAAGGACCATCGCCTGATAATAGTCGTTCCGCAGGAAATCCCTCAACTTCAGCAATTACCTGGTTAATTCCACTTCAACTTTATTATTAAAATGTTTTTGGGGCTTCTGTAACACACGAGATTGTGATGTACGTGATTACTCGGTAACAGACGTCATCTGTGAGTTGGAACAATTACTGTATTTTAAGGAAAGAGGTATCAGAAGTGAAACTAAGAAGCCTAATATTACAAAAGTCTTTTATTAAATGCGATTACAATTCTACAAGCCTAAACTAATGCACCAAATCTGAGCTCGCGCACGCGAACACGTCTATCCCGCACCGAGTCCCTATGACGCTGGCCGCCGCAACCGAAGCCCGACGACACCTGCCTCGGCTCTCCTTACACGGCCTCTCCTGACGGAAGAACGTTCTCGTTCTCCTGTGGTACGACTTCTGACGACTTTTGGGCTCCATCGCTCGACATACTAGGTGTCGGCTCCAGGACTCCCATGAGTTTAGAATCGTCTTGTTCTGCGTCTATATGGAAAATAAAGCTAAAATATCCAAGATAGGATCGTGAGGTCTGCTCACTTAACAGAATCTTTTAGGGATGCAACCTTGAGGTCTGCTCATATTATGCAGTGACTGAGAGGTCTGCTCTCAACTGTATCACTGAGAGGCTTCCTCCCTCATTTATAACAACGTTCATATCAAAAGTGTTAGATTTACTCATTCACGAAATGCACTTGTGAGGTCTGCTCACTTTAAGCAACTGTGAGATCTGCCCACATGATATACAACTATGAGGTCTGCTCTTTTAACACATCTATCATGAGGTCTGCTCATGCAACACAACTGTTAGGTATGTTCATATAAGACAATTATGAGGTCTGCTCATTTAACACAACTATGAGATCTACTCATAATATAATACAACTGTGAGGTCTGCTCACATAATACAACTGTGAGGTCTGCTCACATAATTCATCTGTGAGGTCTGCTCACATAATACATCTGTGAGTGCATGGACAATTATGCGAAATCAACACAAAATACGTTTTAACTCACTTTCAAAGAAAGCCAGACATGAATCCGGGGTCCACTCTCCTTTCCACAACACCATGGACTCTGCCGCTGCTTGAGTTAGTTTTCCATAGGAACCGCCAACAAGCTGTAGCTCGTATCTCCCTTGAGGCAGAGCTTTCATCACGCGGTAAGGACCTCGCATACCAGAATCAAGTTTCCCTGTTGACTGTGCTTTCTTGATAACAAATACTAGCGAATCTAGTCCAAACACATGAGGCAAACGTCTATTTTTATTAACCAGAGTGTCCTGGTATTTTTTATTTTGATTCAAGCGCTCCGAGGCGCGTTGTTTCCTCATAGTGTTCATGGCTTGTTTGTTAGGGCTTAAGCCTTCTATCGCTATATCACGAACAAGGTTTCTAATGACTGGTGTAACAGCTTCCGTCCCAATAAGGAGGCTGAGAGGTGAGTATTGAGTTGTCTTCTGCTTTGTTATGTTTAATACCAGTTGTAACCTCCAAAGTACACTGGACCATTCTTCTTGACGGTAATTAGAATGGATGCGGATCATGTTTAATAAAGTGCGACAGTAACGCTCAACTTGGCCATTAGACTGGTGCATTTCAGGCGTAATAAGGTGGACATCACTGCCAATTTCATTTGTCCATTGTAAAAATTCGGAGCTTTGAAACATTCGGCCTCGATCAGCGACAATTAATTTAGGAGAACCGAATAATGAAATGGCATTTAAAAAGTGACGCTTCAACTCGCTCGCATCCTGCCTTATCATTGGATACAAAAGGCAAAATTTTGTAAAAGCGTCCACAATTATTAGGACATAGCGATGCCCATTTGATTCGGGAAGTGGACCTAATGCATCAGCATGTACAACAGTAAAGGGACAATCTGGTTTCTCCCAAGAATGAATAGGTTGAAGTGGTGCACGAGGTAATTTCTTTTGTGACATGCACACAATACAATGAGAAATATATTTTTGGACAAATGGCCTCAGACCAGGAAACCAAAAATGTTTTATTATGAGATCAAGGGTTTTGTCTACACCACAATGATCGTGCTCATCGTGGAATACACGGAGTAAGCTTAATCGATGACCCTTTGGAATGAAACACAACAGACGTGGCTGCTCGCCAGCTGGTGTAAAATTGTAATATAGAAGGTCATTTCTTTTGACGTAATGTTTAGGGTCTAATTTTCCATCATTTAATTTTTCGATTAGAATCTGTGTTTCCTCGTCTGCAGCTTGCGCTATTTGAGCCCAACTTCGAGGCTTCTGAATTTGGACTACGTTTACAGGATTTCGGCTTAAATAATCAGCATGAGACATAGCACTACCTTTGCGGTATTCAAGAGTAAAATCAAAATCCTGCAAATAAATCCACCATCTGGCAACCCTAGGCATTAAATCTTTCTTTTTTTGTGTTAATTTAAGAGCATTGCAATCAGTGACAACTTTAAAATGTACGCCAATCAGATAATGCCTGAAATTTTGCAATGCCTTGACGACTGCCATAGTCTCTAATTCATACGAATGGTAGTTTGATTCGGCACCTTGTGTTAGTCTACTAAAATAAGCTACTACCCTCTTATGTACAACGTTATGAATTTGAAGCAAAACAGCCCCGTAACCGATCGCGCTTGCGTCTGTGTGTACTTCAATGGGCAATGCTGGATCATAAATAGCAAGTACGGGCTCATTAATTAAACACTCAATTATACTTTTCCTAGCTGCTTCTTGTTCAGGTCCCCAATCGAATGTTATGCCTTTCTTTGTGAGGTGTGCAATGCAAGCTATTTTAGATGCAAAACCGGCAATGTACTTTCGAAAGTACCCAGCCAAACCCAAAAACTGACGTATTTGTTTTACATTTTTTGGTATAGGAGCTTCAACTAGGGCTTTTACTTTGTGTGGGCTTGGTCTTACTTGACCCTGACTGATAGAACGACCCAAATACTCAATTTCAGTTGATAAAAAAGAACATTTACTCAAATTAAGAGAAAATCCAGCTTCAGTCAAAGTTTTGAGTACCTTGTGTAAAGTTTTAAAACCCTCGTTTTCGGAATTACTTAGAATTAGGACGTCATCAATATAAACAAGGACTTTACCGGAATCAATGAGGTTCCGAAGAGTATTTGAAATAATACGTTGGTATACCACTGGTGCATTTGCCAAACCATAAGGCATTTTTAAATACTCATAATGTCCTTCCGGCGTAACAAAAGCTGTGAGTGGAATCGACTCTTTTTCCATTGGAATCTGGTGAAATCCTGTTGCCATATCAAGGCTCGTAAAAAACTTATGACGACCTAAGCGATCAATGTGATCATCTATTAAAGGCAGTGGAAAACGATCTTTGACTGTGATTTCATTTAATTTTCTAAAATCTACGCACATACGGTCTTTACCGTTCTTTTTCTTTACAAGGAGGATAGGACTAGAATATTCAGATTCAGATTCTCGTATAATGCCTTTATCTAACAAGTCTTTCACAATTTCACGAACGCGTAAATTTTCAGATTGCGAAAGACGGTACGGTCTATAATTAACAGGGGTATTGCTGTTAAGTTTAATAGACATACTTCCGGTTTTTACAGTAGAGCTGGCTGTTCCCGTGATAAAAAAGTTAGAGAATTCGTCTATAATAACCAGCAATTTCTTTAACGCGTTGTCAACAAGTTTTGTATTTATTGACGTTCTGTAGTCGCAATTAATAGTGAAAACATAATCGTGCTTGCTACTGTTGCGCGTGATACGTTGTCGTTCTCGGGTTCGTACATATGTAATGTCGTCACGGTTTAGAACATCAGTACCTATTATGACCGGAGTGTTCATATACTCCGATGCTACTACAAAGAGATCAACTTCTAGGGTGATATCGTCAAATTCTATGGGTAAGGTTACGTAACTGGTGGACTCTATTTCTTGACTTCCGATGCCTTTTAAAACTCTAAATGCGGCTTTACATGAGCATTTAAAGTGTTTTATTAGTGATGAGGAAATAAGTGATATAGAAGAACCACTGTCGATTAAAATATCCACAGGAATGCCCTGTATTACTGCAACTACGATGTCTACACTTTTAGGAAAGTCTTTCATTTCATGACAGAAATTCACGTTGTTTTTATTACGAGACTCGGATCTTATTTTAGCGAAGCAAGTATCTACTTTATGGCCTGGTTTCTTACAAAAAGAACAGGGTTCTGCTCTAAATTGAGCCATCGTTTGAGTACTGGATACTTGAGTCGCCATAGGGAAGTTATCACTATTTGAATTAGGTTTCGCTCTCTTATAACAGTTAGCTAAAACGTGTCCAGGTTGTCCACACGAAAAACACAAATTGTTGTCAAATCGGCGTTTCCTCGCAATGTTGGTGCGTTTTTCTTTAAATTTACGATTCCGTTTGAATAAATCTGGCTGAACCTGATTTGTTGTCGAAGTACTGAAGCTATTTTTAATGTAAATCGAAAAGAACTTTACTAGATCACTTGGTAATAAACTGGCATTAGTTGCAGCTGCTCTGATTTGTGGGTCAGTAATACCACGAATAATTATGGCGGAGATTAACTCCTCGCTCAAGCCTGCCACTATACGTAAACGAAGTAGTGAGCGACGCGCGTAGTCCGCGTAAGTTGAATATTGATCTGAGCTGGTACTCATTACTTCAAACAATATATCAGCTACGTTTACGTTTTTCGGACACAGAGGCTTGAACTCCCTTTTAAAATTGCTCCAACTACGATCATTTGTGACCCAATCATTGAGCCATGTTCGAGCATCACCTTTCAAACAATTACCGATTCTAGAAAAACATTCGTTATCACTCCAATTATTAATCGTTTTGGCCCGGTCAACCTCTTGACACCAAACTTCAATGTTATGAAGAGATGGGTCGAAGCTAGAAATATAATACGGCTGATTAGACCGTACAGCAGTATTAATTGAACGTAACGCGTCACCCAAAGCGTTTGTCAGTATTTGTTCCGATGACGTAGACGCACTACTCGCGGGCTGTACTTGTGGTTGAAGTGGTTGAACGCTCGGTACCGTTACCGCGCCTATTTTATTACACCCGCTTGACTGGCAATGATAATCACTCGTGGATTCATTTTTTCGGGGTGGGGTACCGGGTGGTGTATATGTGTCCCGCGTTACACGAATATCGTCCCTACTTTTTATGACCGGAATATTAGAAGACGGTATCTTAGACAAACTATTTTCGCTGTTAAATTCGTGACCATCGTCGTTTAAACGCGTTAAAATAGCACCCAACATATCTCGTAGCGAATCAACGTTACGAACCCTATCTGCGCTACGAACGCTACGAGTCGTAGACGGTGAGCGAAGTCTACGAGAAGAACAACGATCTCTTTCATGCGAACGACAACGAGACCGACATCTACTTCGAGTTCGGGGAATTCCGCGCGACCGCCGACGCTGCGAGCTCGGATTACTAGCCGACATGACCGATAACGCGTCTCGGTGCCACGAAATAATATAACAAAGGATTGCGTAATAGTCCACCTTTTGTTACTACGCACTAAATTTTACTCACTAGTTTAACAAGTCACTAAAATCACAGTTGTCAGGAATGTCACTAATTTAACACTTTCACAGATCAAAAATCTAACATCCGTATAAAACTTAGATGGCACTAAACGTACTAAGGCCGTGAGATTTTTCTTTCATAATCCCACTTCTGATTTAAGGAAAGAGGTATCAGAAGTGAAACTAAGAAGCCTAATATTACAAAAGTCTTTTATTAAATGCGATTACAATTCTACAAGCCTAAACTAATGCACCAAATCTGAGCTCGCGCACGCGAACACGTCTATCCCGCACCGAGTCCCTATGACGCTGGCCGCCGCAACCGAAGCCCGACGACACCTGCCTCGGCTCTCCTTACAGTATAATATAATTTCATTATAATAATTTGTCAATTGTATATTATTTTGTTACTGTTATCATGAATTTCGCAATTTACAAAAAAGTTAGCTTACGTTAACCAAATTCATTTAATTGGTTAATGACCAATTATATATTATACAAACTAAGATTTTAATATGGACGCACGAGAAAAATAAAAATAATTTAACTTAATATGTGACTTGCATTTAAGTCTAAAACGCTATTTACAAATTACGTAAGTATTAATAAGGCATTTTGGTATAAAATATAATATTATATTCATCATTCATCTTTGAAATAATAGCAACTCAAATGTATCCTTAAACATAAAATTACTAACAATAATTTATAAGTTTTACTAACAAGTAAGTCTATGTTACTTTAAATATAACTTATACATATCATTATTTTAATATACTGTAATAAAAACTCTAGATCACAATTATAATACTTTATTTTAACAGACATCTATTAATAATTAATAATAATTATTAAATCACCTCCAACTAACAGTAATTAACATTAGGTCTAACACAATGTGAGCACGTTACATCAATACAGCAAATAATTATAATAAATATAAGAAATTCTAAAAGTGACTTACCAGTATAACCTGCCGAGGTCAACGTTGATACCAGAATTGAACAAATAGGGCTGAAACCCTCTATTTTATACCCAGGTATTCCCGCCAACCCCCGCCAACCCCCGCCAACTGCTATAAACGTCGCACTCTACAAGGGAAGTCAAATGCAACTTCCTTTTCTTTATTTAATACATTGTTTCATTTTAACACTAGAAAAATCCTAACATACTCTCAATAAATATTAAATAAATATTATGTAATTTTAATGAAATAACTTCTTAATTTTTACATAATATCCTTGAATACAATTTATAGAAATGCAATAAAGCTTTATTTCCTTTTAATCAACAGTTCTACAAAAATCCAAAAACAACCTTAATAAATATAGCATAATTATTCATCGTTTTGTAATGACATCTCTTGATTTTAGCCGTCTTATTTTAATTTGTAATCATTTACTTTATATTACATCCTGTTAGTTAATTCAAGTTAAAGATTAAATCAAAACAGAATCATATTATATAAACTAAATGACTACTAAAAATATTGTTTTTAATTTTCAAATTAGAACATACATTTCTAAAATAAAATTGACCTAACAATACAATATATTACTAACTCGCATATATTATTATGACGATAATCCTCTGAGTGTCGACACGTATGAGCGGCGGCCGAGGAGAGTGTCACGTTAACAAATGTTATGAGAAAAGTTGCGAGCGTCATACAACTTCCGATGAAAATATTATACAGTATACACTCCACCACGACCGGGATTTTAAATAATATTATGTTATGAGTTCAAGTGTGGGCTTTGAAACGTATGCGGATAAAAGTTTTTAATAATATCGTTAAAAGTTGTGAAAAACCGTAAACTCTTAGGGTCTTACGACAAAAAACTAAACATCTATTGAACGGTTGTTTTGAGACCATTTTGTACTGAATTTTTCTCAAATCAACTGTTCAACAGTTGTTTAAATCTTTTGTAGTAAGACCGTTAACGTTTACCTATAAAGAGCTGTGATACCAGTATAATTGGATCGTTGCTAGATCTGTAGGTGCTGTGTCTAAAGTTATTGTCCTTAAGAATGCTTTAACTCTATTCAGCCACAAAACACTTGACAATTTCACGCAGAAATCGTTTATATGCGTGAATATAGTGATAATTGTGAATACACAGAACTGTGCATTTTTCGGTGATGAAAATACCCTAAAAGAAAAATTACTAATCTCTCCCCGAAAATCGAATACCTCTCAGCGCTTTAAGTAAAGAGGTTACAGGATGTAATATTATTCTTACAAAACATAAAATCAAACACTTTCGGATTTAAAATATCCTTTGAATAGATGCCTCCAAAGATAAGTTGTGCCTTTGATCGTTAAGAGGGCGAATAACCCAGAAAATCAAACATCGTCCTTCTCTCTTCACACTCACGCCCGTCTTTCATATGCCAGGTGAAAAAAGACGACGTAGATTCATCGCCAAATTAGTTTTTTCTCAATAACTCGATAAATATACAACATTTTAAAAATCCGTTAGGTCGGTTTCTCAATGATAGAATTTTACACAATGTGTTAAAATATTAACTTAGTTCAATGCACGGTTATGGCAATAAATGAAAAATTCGAGTATCGATATCGATATCTAGTTCTTTAATCTGTGAATTCGTTAATGTATCGATTAAATTTTCGAGGAGCACGTTTCTCGTAGGGCGCAAGGAGTCTGCGATGTAATTAAAGCTAAATGCGATAATTAAACCAGGTCCAATCTCGAGCAGACGTAAATAAATGTAAAACTCGTGGGCGAGCTATTCTCGCCTTTACGGCCCCGAGATAGGGGCGACGCGGGGTGGTAATCCCGCGCTAATGATAATGGTTTAATATCCGATAAGGCGTCTGTTACATTCGGCCAATAAAGCGGGTTGTGACGACAGTGATTCTACAGCTATTTCGGTATTGATAGAAGCTCTCAAATACTTAAAATATCAAGTACCTCCAAATTCTATGACTGTTTCAAAAGTTAATAAAATTATAATAAAGAAGTCTTCGGGCTGGTTTCTCATTTAAATACTACATTAATTGTTTTCAAAATCTCTTCGTCCTATAACATCATTATAGAAACAGTTACAGTATTCGGTATCGCATATCCGTCCGCATTTCCAGAACAAGTTATAGTATTCACGTGCACGTGTATAATTATTATGTGTGTATATGTGTGTGTGTGAGTGTGCGGTTGCAGCGAAGACAATCAGCAAGTAATATAGCGGTGGGTATTGGCCGGCGCCTTGCGGCAACTTGTATAATATTCAATGTTCGATTACGCCGGATGCCCGGAGCATACCGAAGCAATTTATACACGGTCTACAATACAAATTGTAGTTAAATTGTGTATAATATCGGAAACAGAATAATACAATTCAATTTTTGGTCGTTGAATAATTTCAATTGTTCTAAATGTAGCTTCAGATGCAGTGACATGTTGAAGCCCCCACAAAACATTCAACTGCCTTTAACAAAGGCCTTTCAATTAAAGATATCCTCTTGTGTCTAAATAAAGTTAGCTCATCGGTTTGTTTGGAAACTTATCGCCTCTCATCACCCCGTCACGTTGCAATGTAAACCAATCCTAAAAGTAGAGCTCATACTTTTAAATAATAGGAATTAGATATTATTGCAACTATCTGCTGTGCATGTTTCTAATTGATATAAATAATAAGGACCTAATTGTTAATAATTAATTATTATTTATGCAGGCTTGTATTTATATTATTGATATACCTAATAAATAAATGAATAAATAACCAGCTGAACCATGTGTTAAAAAACTTGGACCTTATTGAAAATATATTTAATTAGAATAAATCTCCTTTCGAGTTCGGGTGCGAAACAGTTCGCGTCATCTCCGGCGCGGGCGGTCGCAAAGGCGTCGTTTACTATGCAACACGTAAAGGCTGTATAAACTCAGTCTTTTACGGCGGCAAATTTTCCACTGCGTACTCGGGGCGGGGCGCACAGTGGCGGAGCTCACAAAATGCTACTGCAAAGGCAGCCACATCGAGCACAAGTTTTAAATCAACAAGAGCGAGTCTACTTCATCCACCCATCAAGCACCGTACGAGCACCGGTGATCGCGACAACAATAAAATACAATAACATTTCCGAGAATCCCCGATCGAAGGATTCCTTCGATCGGGGATTCTCGGAACAATTACAATTATTGTTGAACAATGAACAAAAACCTTTTGAAGATTTTTAAAAAGTTTTAACCCTATTACGCTCCCGGCATTATTACTACAGCTGTGATGTTTATTATTTTAAATGAACTAAATATAATTTCAGTAATCGAATGTTCGTTTCGGGACCCCGGTGTACTGCGTGTAGCTCCGCCCCTGGTCCGCCAAACTAATTCCGTCGGGAATATTGTCTGTGGTTTACGACTCGTGTATTCATTTAATGGTAAAATAATTTGTTTGCCGAGCGGGGCCCGGAGAGCTTTAGTTATTTAATGTTTCAAAAACATTTGAATAAGTTCAGAATTTAAATAAAGAATATATTTTATGAACGTAGCATAACATGATATTGAGCTAGCAAAGCTTAGATATGTAAGAAAGTAGAGGCTCGTACATCCATACTTACTTACTTAGAAAGTATGTCTGTCTGTTTCTCTGCCTGTCTATCTGTTACCTCTTCACGCCCAAACCGCTGAACTGATTTTGCTGAAATTCAGTATAGAGATACTTTGAGTACCGAGGAAGTACATATAATACTTTTTATTCTGTTATCCCGGAAAAATGTACGGCTCCCGCGCGATAAACCAATTTTGGCGCAACGGAGTTGCGGGCGTCATCTAGTCTTGTATAATCTCGTGGTCGACTGTAAACAACTTAACGAGACCTGTCGACAGTCGGCACACTGTCGGGCTGTCGGGTCAGTCACTCACGAGCCACTCAGCAACCCCCGCCTCGAGACGAGCTTGCAATTTTCATCTCCATCCAAATATTTGTGAAGCTCGACCTTACTGCACCTCGATATGGGCTACCTTTTTCTTCGGCCATTAAATTTCTATTACTAGCAATAAAATATGTCCACTCTCGACACAAAAGATATTTTAAAGCCGGCGCGGACGGTCGTAAAACATCCAGTTTAATGACAATGTTTGTCCAGGCCGGCAGCGCGACGGCCGCGAACGATGACCGGAACTTCACGACTCACGAGAATCGACCAAAGTTGGAAGAAACTTGGTCTTGAAGAACTTTAATATAACTTAATATAGACTACGAATATTGAGGTAGTAGGGAAGTAGTCTTCAAATACTAGAGGTTTCCGGTAAAATATTTTACCGGAAACTAATAAACACTTAAGTGGATCTGGTTTGGGATAACTGCTTTTAATTTTTTATACATATTTGACTTTTCCTTTGACTTTTGTACCAAGAAATCAAAACGTAATATAGTAGGATATATTATTAGTCCATACGATTTTTTTCTAATATTACCATATACATTACCCTATGTTTTAATACTTCTTTTATACCTCTATAGACGCGGTCAGTAATAATAAGCTTCGGGCACATCGCCACTCAATTAGCACCCTACACACCAGCTGCCCGTCTGTTTACTCCCTAACAAAATAAGAGGCTTTCCCGATACCGAACAAAGCGGTTTCCGTCGTAATGACATCCCAATAAGTGTGGCCGTTAATAAGGACCGCCAAACGCACAATAAGGGCGCGTACATACTAGCAGAGTTAAACGCAGAGGAGCGAAATCCTGCGAAAGTGATACACAAAATATTCCATTTGAGATATAAAAAAATTGCTATGGGCCGACCGGAGAAATACCACGGGCTCACAGAAAACCGGCGTGAAACAGCGATTGCGTTGTATTTTTTTTTTAACGCAGAGAAATGCTGTGACGCATTCGACGCAGGGGCTGGGGACTCCCGCTGCGGATATGTGGGGCTCGCCGCGGCGAAGATGGTAGGTGCCGTGACCCTACCCACTAAAACTCTGCGATGTTCCTTCTCTTGCTGCTGACGGATGCACGGGTCCCATGGAACATTACTCCGCAGTTCCTGTCGGAAGGCGTAGGCGTTGCGCTGTCGCGTAACGCCTACTTACGCTCAGCATGGCAAGCACCAATGCCGGCAGCGATAGGTCTTGTCCGATGGCGGCCTTTAAGGCCGCTCTTTGTCTCGTTCAGGAGGGACAGGCCGCGATGGTGTGTTCGGCCGTGTCCCTGTCAGCGATGCAGTGGTGGCACCGCGACGATTCCTCTCTCCGGGCTATCTCACATAGGTACCGACCGACGCAGCCGTGCCCGGTCAGCACCTGCGTAAGGCGGAACGAGAGAGCGCCGTGCTTGCGATTCACCCATTCCCTCAGGATAGGGCGAATGGCCTCCACTAGGCCCACGCTAGCTCGTGGCTCCAGCAGGCGCTCCTCCCAAAGCTCCATTGTCCTCTCCTTTGCATGGGCCCGCCACCGACGTACGGCGTCCGGAAGGGGGTTACTGCCCCGCGTGCGGACATCTGCGCAACGCCAGTAGACGTCGGCGAGGGCTCCTGCATCTATGCCCAGGGGACACCGGCGAGCAGGCACGCCGCATCTCTGGAAATTGTGCGGTATCCGCGCACTTCCCGCGTCGCCATCGTCCTCTGCAGTCGTCCCAGGACAAGTCCATTGACGCGCGACAGGTTTTCTGCCCAGATCGGCGCCCCGTACATACACATGGAGCGTATTACGCCCATATACAGGCGCCGACATTCCAGGCTCAGGCCCCCGAGGTTCGGGAGCAGAAAGGCCAGAGCCCCAGCAGACCTGGTTACTCTCTCGGACAGCCGGCGGAAATGCTCCTTGAAGGACCACCGACTGTCAAGGACCAAACCGAGGTACGTCATGGAGGACGTCACGTCGATTCGGGTTCCGCCAACCATAATTGCCAGACCCGGCGGAGGCGCATCCCTCGGCCGATGGAAGAGCAGGGCCTCGGATTTGTTGAGGGCCACCGTCAGGCCCAGTGACTCGATGCGCCGGACAGTTTGCGCGACCATCGCCGTCGCGAGTATCACCGCGTCTCGTATCGTCTTGCCACGGCAGACGACAGCGGTGTCGTCCGCATATGGGATCTTCTCTGTGCCGGGGAGGTCGGCGCCTCGGAGGACATAATCGAAACCAATGTCTCACAGGCACGGCCCAAGAGAAGAGCCCTATGGGACGCCGCAGTCAACTTCGTGTTCCTCCCAGGCGCCGCCCTCGGTGGGGTATTTGACGTAGCGCTCCGACAATTAGCTCCGAATCGTCCTACGCATGTACCTTGGCACGCCGTGGTACCTGAGCGCCTCGTTAATTGTTGCCCAGGGCAGAGTGTTGAAGGCATTGCTGATGTCTAACGAGACAACCAGCACTACTCCGGGAAACCTCCTCCGTGATTTGCCGGAGTCGGGCCACCGCATCAATGGTCGATCGACGAGATCTAAAGCCGTACTGAGAATTAATCAGATTCGTCAACGTCCTCAAGGTGGCGGTTAAGACGCGCCACTTTTTTTTTATTTATTAAATAAGGGGGCAAACGAGCAAACGGGTCACCTGATGGTAAGCAACTACCGTCGCCCATGGACACTCGCAACATCAGAAGAGCTGCAGCTGCGTTGCCGGCCTTTTAAGAGGGAATACGCTCTTTTCTTGAAGGTTTGCAAGTCGTATAGGTCCGGAAAAACTGCTGGTGACAGTTTATTCCAGAGTTTTACAGTGCGCGGCAAAAAGTTACGCGAAAAACGCACCGTGGAAGACTGCCACTCATCAAGGTGAAGGGATGGTATGTTTTTCGCGTGGGACGATGGCGAAAAGTCGCAGGTGGTATGATTCCGAACAATTCCACTATGACCCTCTCGAAAGTCTTACAGATCTCATCGATCAACACAATTGGCTGATATCCAGACGGCTGGTCCTCTGGCCGCCCGTGTTTCCTCAGCAGGACGAATTCGCCGGTTTCCCACCGGCGGGGTACTCGACCCTGTACCAAACATCTGGTGAAAACGGTGAGTACCCGCTCCTCCATGTGCTTCATGGAAAGCACCCACACTCGTCCTGGTACGCCATCAAGGCCTGGGGCCCTGTTTTTTTGGGCCATTTTGGCGACCGCAGCTGCCAGTTCCCCTGCGGTCACGGGCGGCACTTCCTCTTCGACCTCTGACTCCGCAGCGTAAGGCGCCATAGTTGGCGGCGACCAATCGGCCCTAGACGGAAACAGGGCCGAGATGATGGTGCTACGAAGCTCTGGTGACATAATCTGGGTGAGCGGTGGGGCAGCCGGGCGAAGCTTCTGCCTGACCCATTTATATGGCTTGCCCCACGGATCCTGGTTCAGTGTTTCCAGGAACTCATCCCAGGCCCGCTTCTTTGCGTCTTTGATGGACTCGCGCAGTTCACGTCTCGCCACGCGGTAGCCCTCGTAGAGGATTCCCTCCTCCTCCTCACTCCTGTTCCGCCGTCTGCGGTATCGTTGGTAGCATCGTCGGGCCGCCACACACGCCTCTCGGAGTTGTGTGAGCTCAGGGCACCACCAGTAGCTCTGGCACCGAGGCCCAGCCGGACCTACGTGGGGTATTGAGGCGTCACAGATGTTGTGTGCCGCCTCGTTCAGCCACTCCGCGCATTCGTCTACATCTTCCGACAGGAGAGGCGGCACGACGCCACTATTGCCGCCTCCTCTAGCAGGTCGCGGTCCAAACCTTTCAAGGACCACTTTGGGCCACCACGGGACGGAATCGGGCGACCCAGCTCCGTCGAGCTAGCAGAGACGAAGCTGATGTATCGGTGATCCGAGAGAGTCTCGGTGTGAACCAGGACCTGCCAATCCTTGATGCATCGAGCGATCGATGCACTGACGAAGGTGAGGTCGACAATTGACTCGCCCTGAGGGCGGACGCACGTACTGACCGCGCCACGATTTGCCAACACCAGACCGGTTGTGTTCATCCAGTCTTCGACCACGCGGCCTCTTGCACTTGTCGCCGGAGAACCCCACAGCGTAGACTTCGCGTTGAAGTCCCCGGCGACAACAACAGGAGAAGATGACCCCTCGATACAGGCGGTGAGGTGGAGCAGGAAGTCCTCGAACTCTGCCAGTGGCCTATTGGGGGAGAAATACACACCCACAACGGTGAGGGCTCCCAGGCCGACAGCGACAAAACCGTGGCCATGTGTCGCATTCCCCCGAGGTGGAGGCACGATATTGGGGCCAAGGGCTACGACGACTGTTGAGTCAGCGTCTCCGAACCAATTGTCCCTAGCCAGTACCCGGTATGGCTCAGAAACAACGGCGACATCTATCCTCCGCTCCAGTATCGCCTGAACCCACAAGTCCTGCGCCCGAGCGCAGTGGTTCAGGTTGCCCTGAAGGAAGCGTAGAGTGGCCGTTATTGGGCCTCCATCGGAACCTCTCCAGCAAATCCCCTACCCCCTAGAAATGCCGCAGTTGAAAAATACCTTCAAGAAGAGAGCGTATTCCCTCAAGGCCGACAACGCACCTGCAGCTCTTCTGGTGTTGCGAGTGTCTATGGGCGACGGTAGTTTCTTACCATCAGGTGACCCGTTTGCTCGTTTGACCCCCTTATTTAATAAAAAAAAAACATATTGTTTGTGCCGATGGATCCCATCAATTTAAATGTGTACAGCTAAATTCCAACTGAGTAGCGACTAAACGCTAATGAATTGTAACTAAGTTGAGGCTGAATTTCGTTGTAACTGTATTACGACTAGATTGGAGTGAAAATTTTATATACATATTCGATAAGTTTTGATTTTGCTCTACTATGAATTGACCCTCAACGTCACGTGTCACGTGCTTTCCCCCACCACACCGGCCCTGGGAGGACAGGGGGGTAGGGGGACAGGGGTCGGGGGGGGGGGGGGTAGCTCGTATCGCCTCTAATTAGTTATCTCCTTGTATTAATCCGCTAACAATAGGGTTTCTTTTGATGAAATCTTTGTTCCGCCTTACGTCGGTCCCGAGCGTTGCTGTGCGGGCCTCACTAATTAATACATTTAATGACGCCGAGTTATTATTATTACATTACACAACACTAATAAGATACTGTCGCACGAGATTTCCTTTATTATTTTGGTACCGGAATAGACTTATTTAATTTTGTTATAGAACATTTACATTCCATTAATATAAAATGTTTTTCCTAAAAACATTTAGGAAAAACATTTTATATTAATTGATTAAATTCATTTTAACGAAAATAAAACTTTGCCATTTATTATAAATAAACTGTTATTATTTCTTTTGAACTTGACCGATTGAACAATTTTCGGCGCGTTTACAAATGATCGGTGTTTACAAGTTGCTCATTAGCTTTGAATTAGAAGCAATGATGCGGTACCATTGTGCGATGAACCTCCAGCAGGCAGATAAAGGGATTGTATTATAATTTAATCCTTCAGGCCCCGCGCGAGCACCGGTGATCGCGACAACAATAGAATACAATAGCAATTCCTGGAAATTCCGACTGAAGTATTAATAACATTTAAAATACACACAAGCTTATTGACTTCGATGAAAAAAGCTTATTACTTACTGTCGTATACGTAGGCCATGTCTATGAGTTAATGTCTCCATTTTAGCTCTTTTAGGACACACACAAAGCTTTGTAGTATTATAAGTATTTTTGTACTGGCACTAATACCACACCATAGCACTAATAAACATTTTATACGAAAAGGATAATTTAGATAATCACCATGATTTAGGGCAATAACTCTTAGACCTTCAGTCGAACGCAGGAAAAGGACTAACAATAGATCATCCGCTTCACTAAAGCGCGTTAAATATGATAAAATACACTAAAAATATGGCTAGCGACAGAATTTATCTCCCGAGTGACCCTCAGCCCTGTGCGACTGTCGGGCCCAGCTTCCCTTACCTCAAGATTTATGTAGCACGAAGCCTTTTTATATTGAAACTAACGAGCGATACAATTATACTTTGTTCAAAGCGATAATCTAGCTGTTTTACAGTCATCGGGGCCATCTAAAAAAGCTGATAATAAATAAATATTAATGTCCGACCGAAGTGTCTCTGAGCAAACCCAATTGTTGTTTGGCAGGAATCTTAGGCTAGATCTGACATCCAATTCGAAGGTTTTTTTAAGATTTTTCAGGTTGGATAAAAGTTACAATTATTTGAAGCCTATGATTATCTTGGTCGAAAATGGCCGAGACGACAAATAGCGAAGATAGACATTACAAATTTTTACCAACCATATTTATCTACATTCTACATCATAACGTTGAGTACGTTTTGATGTAGATGAATATTGAATATGTATATGTCGCAGGGAAAAGAGGATATCAGGGATTTTACGATATCCCTAGGTATATCTCGAACTCCCGGTAGATGCCGAATATTCTTGTTTGTTACGTCTTCTTACTAAAAATATCTAGTGATATGTCATTTCCCTAAACTAAATCTAGTGAAACGTCAGAAAAGCGGACACCGCCGAATAAAAATCAAGCCACGCATTTCTCTCTCTTGTTCTAGTATACACACGGGTACTTTGATAGGATCATCTAACATCTGAATCTGACAAGTAAGATGTTAGATGATCCATGCGTCGGATGGGCATGTAAAAAGTCGGTCCTGCGCCTGATATCTCGCCGGTCGTGTCAGTCTTCCGTCCCACCGGGTTATGCGAGTAAAGGAATATATAGAGATTGCTCTTGTGTACAGCGCACACACTTAGGCACTATAAAATTACTCTTGGCCTGGTTTCAATGAAACCGGCCACCGCCCGCGTCACCAAAACCAGAGTGGGAGTTATTATTATTATTATCACACGTGTAATGCAACTATAGCAGATCTGAGGGGATCTGAGGATTTCTGAATAATACAATTGAAACCAACTGAGGGTTCTTCATCAGATACTTCAGACCTTTGATTTTTGACGTCAAATGAAGCGGCCGACCAAGTTGAATATTTTTTGTAAAGGCGGCATGCCACCTACGACATGTCGTACTCCAGCTCTTCGATTATCCTAGTTTTTAACCGACTTCCAAAAAACGAGGAGGTTATATGTTCGGCTGTGGATATTTTTTTTTTTTTTTTTTTTTTAATTTTTGTATGTTCAACGATTACTCCGCCGTTTGTGAACCGATTTTCGAAATTTTTGTTTTGTTGTATTAGGTTTCACTCCAATTTGGTACCATGTTCACAAAAGTGGTGACCTGATGATGGGATCCATGAGTAATCGAGGGAACTCCTCGAAATTTATATGGAAACATATGGTGATTTTGGTTTTATGTGAAGTGTACTAAGAATATGCTACCAAAAAGTCAAATATTGGGTCAAAGTATACCATGGTTTCGAAGATGCTGAGAGAACTCCTGACTCCTTATAGATACACGTTCGGGAGTTTCGGCGTTGTTTTAAGAACAGAAAGCATATGCTACTATGCAATTCATATTCATCATCATAATCATCATCATCATCATCATCGTCATCATCATCATTAAGGTCACCAATGTCTCATGGCACAGAATTAATAATAGTACAAGGCATAGGTATGGATATACTAATAATAATAATTATGTACTGTATAACAACACCTGTTTGTTTGATACATGGCGGTCGGCGCCGCAGAGGCGACGGCGTCGCCGCGCCGCGCCGCCGCGCCGCGTGGCGCGTGGCGGCAGACAACAGATCGAATACTTTACTAATTACTTTATAAAATTGAAATAGACAAATAGAATTAAAATAAAGTTATTTTAAAAAGAGCATTTACACAAAACAAAGTCATTAAGTGTCTTTTTAATCAGTTATACTTATTAATCGATAGATGGCGCACTAAGTATCGATTTGAATTCTTGATTAAGCGCTTATTCCACTTATCCTAGCTAGGAAGTCCTAGCTAGGGTCCTAAAAAATTTAGTCAAGTGGAATAACATTTAGAAGCTAGGATCCTAGCTAGGATCCTAAATCGGAAAAAATTTAGTCAAGTGGAATGACATTTAGAAAGCTAGGATCCTAGCTAGGACTTCCTAGCTAGGATAAGTGGAATAAGCGCTTTACAAGAACAGAGCTGTCAATAATTATGATAATATTAAATATTATGAGTAGCTACGCTACATCCTATGCAAGTTTATACAATTTTTTATCTGATAGATCCTTCGATCGTGGAAAAACGAGACACAATAGCCTTTCTATTGTTATCTCAATCGCCGGTGACCGCTTGGGGCTTGAAGCATTAAAATTGTTAAATTACTTAGCACAATATGTTCACTTCACTTATAATATATGATTTTGTGAGTGTGAGTTGTGACTCTTGACAAATTGTAATAAGATACGTAAAATATACGCGAAGGTTTACCTACTAGTGTAACTAAAAAGAGTGAAATTATTATTATTTTTAACAAAAAATTAAAACCGACTTCCAAGGTAAAAACAATAATAACATTAATATGAACTAAAAAGTATTAAATAATTTTTACTATCTAATGTTGCCTTTTTCCGAATTCGGCTAAAACTCAACTATTTCTGTATTCAATCTTCATAATTTTGAAGTCGGTGCCAGTTCCAAAAGTTTCAAATATTCTGTCAGAGGACTGAAGATTCAGCTATCTGGTACCGACTTCAAAATAATGAAGATTGAATACAGAAATAGTTGAGTTTTAGCCGAATTCGGAAAAAGGCAACATTAGATAGTAAAAATTATTTAATACTTTTTAGTTCATATTAATGTTATTATTGTTTTTACCTTGGAAGTCGGTTTTAATTTTTTGTTAAAAATAATAATTACGGTTCCGTACCCAAAGGGTTAGTCTGTCTGTCTGTCTCATGGCTAGACGAGCCGCGCCAGCTCGAGCGATGCATTTGTTTCACTCCCACTAGTGCCCGTGTCACGTGTGGGAACTAGAGCGAGTGAGAGAAAAATGAGTGGCTCGATTTTTATTCGGCGGTATCCGCGTTTCTGACATTTCACTAGATTTAGTTTAGTGAAATGACATATCACTAGATATTTTTAGTATGAAGACGTAACAAACAAAAATATTCGGCATCTACCGGGAGTTCGTGATATCCCTAGGGATATCGTGAAATCCCTGATATCCTCTTTTCCCTGCGACATATTTATGAATATATTATATTAACAAAGAGATAATAGAGTACTGTACTGTGTTGTACCAGTTAAAATGTCACACGTTCAATTATTCGTATAGAACGTTTTATTCGTTCAGAGAACAAATTACACCCACGTAATAATTCATTTTCCGAGGGAAGAGAGTCGAGTGAACACTATTTTGATTACATTTCAAAGCAATTTTTTCTAGAAACCGGTTTAAATATCTTTATTTATCATTAATACATTTCATCATTTATATTATTATGAGAACAATAAAATATTACAACATTTTAAAATTTCATAATAATTAAGAAGCGAAAGTCCTTGACATTATACATCTTGGGTGGTGATCCATATTGACATCGTTGGATCCAAGTACAAAACGCTATCAGTAGTTATAAGGGGTTCTGGTTAAAGAAACAATTTGTATAGGTAAGCAGGAGTTAAGAGAGGTATCATCCGTCTAGCTGACAGCCGGCGGCAGGTACAGGTGGGTCTCCGGGGTATCATCATCGATAGCTTACGTCATACAAACTTATGTCTTCAGTTATATTAATCATCTTCTTTACTTTTACCCTTTTCTTAAACATGGTTAACTATCGCTTGCATATATGCGCGAAATATTTTAAACTACATAACGAAATTAAATTCGGCGCTCAATAATAACTAGATTTACCTCAATAATATTATCTTTTACGATTAAAACAATTTACCTTAAGACGCTGACAACTGCCAATGACCTTGATCTCACATCACTCTCGCACCTGTGTCGATTTTCATGCCAGAGAGACAGAGATGTGAAGTGTTCACTCGGTGGCGTGGATACATTTTTTGTTTTTTAGAGGAAAAAATAAATATTATGGGAAAACTAGATGTCAAAATTGAAAATTAAATCCGGCAATCTTTGGATTTTTGTAAAAGGTATCAAATAAAGAAATTTTTAAAGCATAGATTGTATTATTACTTTAGTTAGAACTGTTTAAAGTTCCTGAAAGATTTGACTTTGGTATTTTTTTCATCCAGTAGGAGTACATTATTTTATTAAATTCGACAAGCATTTCCAAATATAATCAAAAATCACATATATTTTTGTGCCAGTCAATGAAATACACACGTCTAGAAAACTGCACAAAGATGTCGAATTGGCAGCTGTTTTCCCCTAAGTCAAGTTCAACAAAATTCACCTCACAAACATCATCAACATCATTCACACACAACAACATCGCCTAAGTCAAGTTTTATTTATTGGAAAAACCGCGGGTGGAAACTAAAAGTTATAATAACTCGTCCATAAATAAACGACCCGCGAGAAGAATAAGTACAGTATGCCCAAAGTTCGTCGCGGCCCGCACACCGCACTTTATTATATCCCGATACAAAGGAATGTTTTTTATCGTGCCGTGAATAACGTGATACGTAAATCAACGGGGTACGGTGACCAGGATATTGAAACCCTAGAATTTTCATCATATTTTCATATTTCCTTTACTGTAATATTAGACAACCAAAGTGGTTCATCTCTCTCATACACTGTGTAATATCATGGGCTCATAATGTTTACAATGGCTAGTAAGTTTCAAATTTAGCCACTTGCGATTATCATTTTTTTTATTAAATAAGGGGGCAAACGAGCAAACGGGTCACCTGATGGTAAGCAACTACCGTTGCCCATGGACACTCGCAACATCAGAAGAGCTGCAGGTGCGTTGCCGGCCAAAAAAAATACAGCCATTATCATTTATCTGTTTTCTAGTGTATCTAGTAGTCATTTCATTCCGGACAGGACCATAAAAATGTAGTAACTCGATTTACAATTATTATATCCGTGACAATTCTAACGGATGTAAACTCTATCGACCACGGCGAAATCAGCAAGTTATGTCGGCAAGTCGTCATGTCGGCAAGTTCGGCCCGGGCTCGCCGACTATAATAATTGGCCGAATAATCTTATTACGACCGACAACCGCGCCTTCGCGACTAACTTATCGCAAAAATAACAACATTTTACCTCTCGCAAACTTCTTAAACGTAAAAGAAAAACAAAACCATAACTAGCTGTAGCTAATAAATCTAGGCGATATTTTAGGCAGAAATGTTGCGCTACACAAAACTTGTTTTCTCGTAACATAAGTAATTACTAACAATTTTACATTTTATATTCTAGGATTGGTGCAAACGGGTATACCAAGACCAATGCTATCTCTGAAAAAAATGTTTGATACGCTGCAGCTCTATGCCTCTATATTTCGAGGTCACGGTTGTATTTAGCTAGGTCGCTATTTGGAATAGCGATGCTTATGACAAGCACAATATGTTATACTAATTTCATTAAAATGTGTTCTCGAAAGCTCGAAAGAAAGGCCCAATCCCCTACCCTATTCCCTTCCATACCCTCCCCTATTACCCTATTCCCTCTTAAAAGGCAGGCAACGCACCTGCAGTTCTTCTGATGCTGCGAATGTCCATGGGCGACGGAAGTTGCTTTCCATCAGGTGATCCGTTTGATCGTTTGCCCCCTTATTTCATTAAAAAAAAAGCTACTTGGCTGAATTCTCAGATTTTATATCCCATCGATTAGAAATGACGCGCTGATGTTGATTGGCTTTTTGAAGTAGTATGTTGCCGCGTCCAGTCGCTGCGATGGTCACGTCTGTGTCCCATATGTACGGAGTCTCATAAGGTCAATTCGTTTCAGTTTAATTGTTTATTGATTTGAGGGCAGGCAGACTGTGTACAGTGTAGTTTACACAAGATGGCCGCTGAAGAGGCCTCGTAATTACCGCGTCGATCGACAGTAATTAATTACTCTCCGTAGTTTAATTACTTTATACACTAATTGTATTTACTTTATAAAGTACGTTTAAACTTGAACCCAATAAATATATCGAAGCCTGATCCCGTAGTATAGTTTAATAATAGAGTCCGGTAGAGTGGTGTATCAGATGAGACCACAGAACTGCTCTCTTACTACGAAAGAATAGTGAAATTGACGGATCAGTGAGGCTGACAGATTAGTCCGCACGCGAGCGTCTCATATGAGCTCCCGTACGGGCGCCCGTATTGCCGGCCCGTACGGGTGTCCCGGATAGCTGTGATGCCAGCCTAAGTGTTTAGTTTAATTAGCCGTTAGCGTAGTTATACTAAGCCTGGTAATGGTAGGAGTGAACTTGGGTCGCAAGTAACAGAAGCACATCAAGAAACATTATGTCATCCCGTAAATCACATACTTCAAACAATTCATATTCCTTGAATATGAATATACTTAATCGTTCACCTTTTGAAGATATTCGTAAGATAGGTGTGTAAATTTTGATGAGTTAATTTGGGCGCTATCAATGTTAAATACCACTCAAAGTAAACGTCACCTGAATATCTAACCACCTCGCTGATTACGACACCAATTCACACCTCACTCCTGACGTCTGTCCTGACACCGAGTCATATTAATTAAGGACTACAAAATACAAGGTCACAGACGTAATGCCCCGGCTTAATGTTGAGCGCGTATTAAGTTAAAAAAATTGATACTGGGATATCAGAAACTCAACCTCAAAATAAAAACTCGATGACTTTTTTATCGCCCCCATTAAAACGATTGATTCCCAATAAAATATCGATAGAACGAAACATTAAATTTTACATTTTAGTAGCTGCTAATGTTATGATATTGTTGTAACTTTATAATAATTATGAGTTAAGTTATCTCATTAATATGAGAGTAGTATCATTAAAGTCGTGCGACCTACAGGGCTGAGGGCTCGCACAATTCACAAAGTATGATTTATCCCGGCCCTTTTGCGTGAATTTTGGGGCCCTTAACATAAATTATGTAGCCGCTTTGTTTGTTGCGTCTGAGGGCCGCTAAAAGGCCGCGGTTGACGATTAAATTGGTAATTGAGATATTTGGGGAAATATTATAGCGGGCAACCAATACTCATTACAATTATCTATTGTTTATTTGCATAAACGGTTTCGTAATCAGTTTTGAGGCTAAAAAGGCTTTCCACAGTAACAAGGAATTGTTTAAAACATAATATAAAACCCTTGAAGTAGTCGAAACTTTCGTACCTAATACTCGTATGTATACTTTAAATTGCGCGTATGTAGAAAATTTTGTAAATGGCCTCGTAATAAAGTATTTTATGATTGTTTAAAAAAAGTTATAAAATTAGTGTACAGGGACAAAGCTATAATATTTTAAGTATCAAGAAATTCTCCTGATATTCTATAAAAATATTATTGAAAATGTTTCCCCCGAAATAAGCACGTCGTTATATCGAGCTGTCGAGTCGGGTATAAGTATCACTCTGTATAGCGTACAGGCGGGGGAAATACAAGTTTTTGATTTTCAACCGTATTGTGATGGAATTAAGGTACTAAAGCCGTAAGGCAAGGTGTCCGAAACCTGTGCTGTACATATACAGGGTGCGGCGGAAATAGCTCTCACTTATCCGCGCTGACACTGTCTATACGATACGTGCCTCAGATTTGGAGTTGTATTTTTGTTATAACAACGCTTCGACAGGGGACACATTATAAATATGTAGAAAATAAATAGATTTAGAATTCTGGAAATGAAAATGTATCAGCTATTTCTTCTTACAGCGAATTAATGTTAGGACATTTTACGGTCATTCTCCAATTTGGCATTATTTGCCTAATTACCGTAACTTTTTTTTCTTCATTGATTTGTCTTGGACACATTAAAATATTAAAGAAATGAAAGATACGAACACAGTAATAAATGTGGCATGTAACAGTTAATTAAAGTTTTTTTGGATAATGAGACTTAAAAATTTATGGGTACGGTAATTAGACAAAGGTTGTGTTTTACGTAACGGTACAACAACACAATTCACAAAAACTAGCTTATGGCAACGTACGTAGGTCAAGTTGTGTAACATAAACATAATATACATAGTAAAAATCAAATTTAAACATATCCTGATATTTTTTGGTGGGCATCCGAAAACAGCATGCGTTACGGTAATTAGAACTTTCGATCGGACAAGCGATTATTTCATGATAACTATTTATAGGCTGGGCCTATAGAGTCGATATTTTGCAATGCGATAACCAATGTTTATAAGCGTTTAAAACCATGAATAGATTAAATTAAATATGTACGTTATAAAAATTACAAGCAAGTTTCGAGATCAAGTTGGCGTGGGGGACACGTTACGGTAATTAGAAAAACATGGTTTTTGAACACGACTTCAATTAATTTAGTCTGAATTACTTAAATTAGAAGCCTGTGTTTAAGTTTGTACCTAGATTCCGATGCTATCTACCATTTAAAAATATAACATACTTGAATAAGATAACATTACAGAGTATACAAGCCCGGGACACGTAAATTTTGCTCTCCGGAGAGTAGCCGTTTAGAAGCTCACGACTAAACAAATTACTGACTATTGACTGTTTCTCTACTATACCAAACATCTTTCTTCTCTTTTAGATTTAAAAACAGTTAAAAGTAAATATTAAAGAAATTAGTTTTTCAAAAGTTGATTTCCTAAGCTTACATTTCGCATTTTAAGTGTCTGGTTTACATTTTTTCAAATAGAAAGAAAACAAAATTTAGGATCGTAAGCTATATACTATGTAAACATGGCAGTAAAATGTAACTAACAGCCTTGACTAGCTCCAATTCCGCTAACTGCATTTGTGACGTTATTAACTAAAATATGGCCGCCATTTAAAAAGCAATAACTCGGGATGGATGTTCTAGCGAACAGTCGAGCGTTTAGCGCGGAAATAAACGCGTTTATGTGATGCCAACCGCAACCGTTGGTATAAGTTTGAGGCTACGAATCGAGCGGGTTGCGGCTATGGTACTGCGGCGGTACCCACAATTCGCCTAACAATCCTGCATCGCGCTATCGAAGTTTCGGAGAACGGCAATATATATACAACGTCTGTCGTCTGAAATGACGTCAGTGGGCTTCGGCTTGTTAAAGTACCTTCAGCACCGTTAACATCAGGCATTCAAAGAGTGGCAAGGAATTGTAGCTGTAATATTATAAACTCGCTTTATAACAGCGATCGCGTTTTAGAAACCCTGGATTTCACTCCAATAGATGTCGCTTCTTTCTTTTATGTAAATTTCTGTAGTTATTGAGCAATTATTATATAATATCAGTGCTTGATAAAAGTGGCTGAGAATTTGTAAAGAACGACGCACTAGCGACAAGTTGAATTGTTTTCAATTTCGCAGTCGCATTCACTTGATTTCGTGGCCTCGCCGCAACTTTTATCTCTGGCAAAATGAGTTGGCGGCGACTCGCGCCTGTCAGCAGTTTCGGTCACTTAACATACTTCCTCCTTCACTTTAACTACTAATATCACTAGCATCTGACACAGGAAAGCAAATTTATGACGTGGGTCATTCTTGGAATCTGTTTCATCCGTTTCCTACATCATTTAATATAATACAATACGACCCTTTAGCAGCACCTTGTTAAATGCAGGTATAATTAGAGGAGGTTAGGGTTGAAAGCGAATAATTAAATATTAATTCCATTTGGTCCCAATGGTCACATTTCTAGAACACATTTTAATCAATACAATATTAAGGGCCTGTTTCACCGCTTCCTGATAAGATGCACGATAGGCTTATTTGACAGATTCTCCATACTCTATGTGTCAAGTTAAGTGGTGGATAGCCTTATCAGGAAGCGGTGAAACAGGCCCTAAATTCGCACCATGAACCGATATTGATATCGGTCAGTATATCACAACACGTTGCGCGACGCGGCGCGTGGGGTGTCGATACGAGGTCCGCGTGGGACGACTGTTGAAAGACAGGAATTTTCAATTAGCAACTTGAGCTGGCCGGCAGAAGGAGGGGGTAGAGAACAGGGGATTAGAAGATGTCTCATTGAATAATTCATCGCTTGTAACAAAATAGTTTACATTGAGTGAACTGAGCCAAGTACAACACACGGGGTGTTAATCTGACGAAGTTCGTCGACAGTTGGGAGAATCAACCGGATTCTTATTCTCATGGGTATTTGTTTTTCGTCCAGCTTGTTATTTAAAGAAAAGCTATCATTAACATAATATAAAGTATAGTAGCTTGTAAAGCTTTATTAAGCTTTTATATACGTGGGAGAGCCATGCTTCGGCACGAATGGGCCCGCTCGACCGGAGAAATACCACGTTCTCACAGAAAACCGGCGTGAAACAGCGCTTGCACTGTGTTTCGCCGAGTGAGTGAGTTTACCGGAGGCCCAATCCCCTATCCTTTTCCCTTCCCTACCCTCCTATATTCCCTTCCCTTCCCATCTCTACCCTCCTCTATTACTGTATTCCCTCTTAAAAGGCCGGCAACGCACCTGCAGCTCTTCTGATGCTGCGAGTGTCCATGGGCGACGGAAGTTGATTTCCATCAGGTGACCCGTTTGCTCGTTTGCCCCCTTATTTAATTAAAAAAAATTCAAGTATTAATGTAAAATGCTATCATTTTTCTCCTGATTGGACACTTATACGTTTTATCAATTGTACAATATATTTTACCAATTCCTGCCGATTTGATTAAATGTATTCTATATTTTACATGTACAATAATATTATGCTTGCGTTACTTTACGATCTGTATGTGTGTCGCGTTGATTTTCACGTCGTTTTTACGAGTTTCGATGTATTTCGCCGAAAATATCGATAAGTTATATACAGACAGATAAGGTTCGTCGTATCATGTTCATTTTATAGGCCATATACTTCGATAAAAGTTACTTTTGTAAATTGATATTGGAGCACTCGCCGTTAAAAAGGCTTTTGTTGCCCTTCACGAAAAACGATAAGATAAGATGTTTTATTCTACATTATAGAACCAAGTTGTTGTATAAATTATATTAGTCGTTTACTTAAATCGCTTGCGCATTTATGATATTAAGGGCTTGATGGTCAGTATCACAGTTTTTTTCACAGACGTTATAGAGATAATTATTAATTATAATATTCACTCATTTATTCAATAGCGTTGTTGATTAGTTAATGTTTAGTCAAAAGAGCTAACAAATAGATAAATTTTCTTGAAAAAACCTCCGATTAGGGTGAAATAATTTAAAGGGACAGCAGCACCTAAAACAAAAACATAAGTGTACGAAAAACGACATTTATTTGGGTCGAATATAAATGTGGTAATCAGGATTTCCCTCCAGTGGGCCGGACAGGTGGGCCATCAGCGACCCGCGTCACAGTAACGACGCCACGTCGCGTCGCCTCGCGTCACGTCACGTGATGTAATCTGAGAGTCGTTTAGCTCCGATCCGTGTAAGGTAATTAAAACGCTTTAATTACACTCGTTCAGTGTAGGAGGATCAAAATGTTTTCCTGTTGATGACTCGATAAGATTGCTTATATTATTACAGACGACGATGGCTCAGTGGTTGCAGTCAGTTAGTTCAAATTTTAAAATATGCCTATTTAGGACATAAGTTTACGATATTATAATATTGTTACGGACACACAGAGCCATCTAGCGTTGAATCAGCAAAACTTATCTAGAGGACACACTACACATAAATCCCCTACTCAAAACTAGATGGCGCTAGGTGGTACATGCTCGAGCCTCCTAGAAAGTTCCCAAACTTGTTTACTGTTTACGTGTTTATTTGTTTACATGAATCGAGTACGGAACTTTCTAGAATTCGACTCGCAGGTGGACGGTCCGGAGTTCAGTTTCATCTGAGCGATCTTCGAGGCGACTTCGAAGTGAAAACAAGTGATCAATAGTGAGTGATTGTGATAGTGAACTTACGACTCGGCTATGACCTAGGACAGTGATAGTGCTCAGTGATTTGGATCTAGTGCTTAGTGTTTGGACTTAGTGATTTGCGTGAGCTAGTGTTTGTGAATAAAGTCTTCAAGAGAGTCACCAGGTCTTTCTCTCCGAATCCTCGAACCCTAGCACGTAACAATATTATCGATTTGGGCTTGGAGCATTATAATTTTCTGCTAATGCTAATTTTATAAATAAAATTGTTTGCCTGTTACGTTAAGTGTGAACTTAAGCCGCTTAACTGATTATTTAAATTTGGTATTACTGGGTTATGGACATACGTTTAATTTAACAAATTACTGTTTTTACTTTAATAAATTTCCGTGTGAATTAATTAATTAAATAAGTCTATACTGTACTCGGTGAACATGGTGGTAGCGGTCATTGACTCCCTGTCAAAAACTTGTCATTTTCTATACAAAGCCGCGATTGACAACATAAAATATCTACGAATATTGTAAAAATAAAACATAGGTACTAGATATACTTACTTCATAATTCAAAAGGCTTTATAAAGTTGTCCAATTATTTAAGATCTTCCCAAGATATAACTTACCAAACAGCTACCTATCTTATATCTTTAAACGAGCAATTCTTGTATATCCATACTAATATTATAAATGCGAAAGTGTGTCTGTCTGTCTGTCTGTCTGTCCATCTGTCTGTTACCTCTTCACGCTCAATCAACATTTCATTATCAATCGCAGTTTATATAGAAAATGTCAAGTTTTTGACAGGGAGTCAATGACTACTACCGCCATGTTTCGCCGAGTACAGTATAGTATTACCTACTCCACACCACTTTACAGAAGTGTGTGACCAGATCAGCGTGTTGCTACATCGGCGCGGCGCAACAGGTACACTCCTCGCACCTCGGCGTTAGTCGCCGACACTCTACAGTCTACTCTGTATGGTGTATAGTATACCACAGTATACAGTGTACACAGCACCGCGCTAACTGCGGGTATTAGCATAACATACATCCTGCCGAGCTAGCGGGGTGGTTTATAACGTACACACCTATACATGTTATATATTTATAGGTCTTGCATTATTATTTCATGAATAATTTGAGTAGTGCTCTTAATTAATTTGTAGGTTTCTTAAGTTATGGTTTTAGATTTTACTCGTGAAACACGAATTTGGCTGTACTCGAAGACATTATAATATAGTGATGGCTTCATGAAATAACCTTTTGACATTTTTGTTACATAACAATAATAATTCTTATTATTTGCAATACACGAGTATATGTATACCTATGTTTTTAGGGTTCCGTATTTGTGTCACATACCTACTCTTTGAGTGGTCTATAGACTCGGCCCATTGGCCCACTGTCGTAGTTTATCATTCTAGCAGGTTTAGGGTCTATTATAGTAGAATAAGCAGCACCATGATTTTTTATACGTTCATGAGTAGCACTATAGCATTGGAAACGTAGAACGAGTGATCTGGCAGGCGCGGGTATAATGCGATTAAAGACGAGCGCAGGCGGCGGGCGCCGCGGTAATGAAATAAACAGCGCCCGACCAATTGGGCGAATCTGATTATGTGTTGCTGGGCCGCACACCCGGATATGACCGGGGTGTATCCGGGTGTGCACGGCTATGGCCTGACTTAACAACTGGCCAATTAAAATATTGACATATATAGGTATACCAGAATCTGATGGCAATTTTTGACAGCAGATTTTCAAACAATATCCTTGATCATTGGATAAATTACATATTTGCATGTTTAACACACAGAATCAGCCGCTATAAGAAAAAAAAATGATCAAAATGTTTTTTTTTCTATTACCCAGGTATTGCTAGAGTCAATTCATTTTCTCAATTTTTGTCATCCGATTCTGGTAGACCTATACAGCTATACATGACAATTTTAAACACCTCTATGTCTCAGTGACCAAAAGTTATCGTTCGGGACTGCTGGCCAATTCCATATGTGACTGACTCTACATTTGATACGACTTGCGTTTTATTTTGTACAATATTATGGTTACTATTATGTTGTTAATATCAATTTTAATATGGCTTTGTAGCAGATTAAACAAGTTAACTTATATATAAAAATGATAATCACTGTTATTTTCAAATAGCATTTATTTAGTCAAACATAAACGTGACTGACACTACATGCAAAAGGAAGTCGTTTCCGAGAGTGTTTGTAAACACCAATAATCTTCCTCTCTGTGTGCTAAATAACTTTACTTTGTATTTTTATCGAACGTACATGAAACAAACTATTACAAAATGGTTACCTATAACCTGTAAGTTATTAAAAAATATTTATTAGCAAAAGAAATTGTGACCGACACTACAGCCAAAAACGTGACCGACACTACACTCAGTTTGCGCAAGTAAAAGTCGGTAGTTTTACATGAAACTTTAAAATTTATTTATCTCAGCACGTACAATACTAACTCTAAAATTATATAAAAGCAAATCAGTAATTAGACAATTCATTAAAATGCTTTTTTTGAACTTAAACATCACAAAAACGAAATCACTAATAATTTGTCAAAAAACAACTCAAAACGAAATCTTTTCAAAAACAATTAACATAATAACCCAAGAGCTAGCGATAGGCAGATTTTTGTTATTTTCTTAAGCTAAAATTTTTCGTTTATATGAGCCCTATAGAGGTAAGCACTATGGAGTTTCGGTCGCTATTACTTTAGAAGGTTTCTAGTTGTGCACCTTACCTTCCTACCTTACCTTCAATAAAGTATAAAGCGTAATAATTTTATCTTATTTTCTTGCGATATCTGAAAGAATCTCATCTTCTACTGCCAGATTTTTGTGACAATTCCTTCCCATTTCCAGACATCGCAAAATTCTAGATTTTATTTGACTTTGAGGTGGTCTGGTAGGTTCTTAAAATAATAAATTAGCTTTCTGCTTCAGTCTCTGCTTTCTATAGCTATTTTCGCCATCTATCAGCAAAAATAACAAACAAACACTTTTGGGCATGATGGACCCTATAATGTCACTGACACTACAAAAATGTTTTTAAGAAATTCGGAGAAATACCACGTCCTCACAGAAAACCGGCGTGAAACAGCGCTTGTGCTGTGTTTCGTCGAGTGAGTGAGTTTACCGGAGGCCCAATCCCCTATCCTTTTCCCTTCCCTAGCCTTCCCTACCCTTCCCTATTTCCTTCCCTACCCTCCTATTACCCCTTAAAGGCTGGCAACGCACCTGCAGCTCTGATGCTGCGAGTGTCTATGGGCGACGGAAGTTGCTTTCCATTAGGTGACCCGTTTGCTCGTTTGCCCCCTTATTGCATTAAAAAAAATAAGAGTTTAGGTGTTATTAAAAAATATGACAAATTTTTAATGCCGCCATCATTTGAGTAAAGCTGTCACGTAGGAAAGTTTATAATTTTTTTGACGTAAAAGTAATTTTACTGTAGTTAAAGAGAAAAGTAATGTTTTTTATGTGACCGACACTACAACTCGACACTGTGATCTTACAGACCTATTATATATTTATAAAAATAAATTTTCTCGAATCTCAAAAGCTATGTCGGTATTTTATTGTTTGAACAATAAGTGTGTAACAAATATAATAAGAATTTAAAATATATAACGTGAAAACTAAGTCAGAACTTCATCACACAAAACCACACTCAGCCGAGCTCACGACAATATCATCTCATAAATGGCAGTTTGCTAGAAAAGTAATGCTTAGAAATTGTTGCTTCTATAAAATCTTAATAGTACCATAATGTTGTCATAGTGACATTAAGTATTTTTAATACCAAAATCAGGTATTTATTTTCTTAGTTTATGGTAGACTTTACATGGAATTGCCCTGCTAGAGGTTAAACAAAGAAACAAAAAAGTCATCTAAGTGTCTGTATTAGATTACTTAAGTCTTTTTTTATTAAATGAAAAAACCTAATATGTATACTGTAGAAAGAAAGTGTAATTTTATGCTTTATATCTATATATATAAAAATGGATTTTCAAATGTGTTAGTCGCGCTAAAACTCGAAAACGGCTGAACGGATTGGGCTGATTTTAGTCTAAAATTAATATTCGTAGAAGTCTAGGGAAGGTTTAAAATAACACGAAGTTCACCGGGACAGTTAGTATTGAATATATTTTTGTATTCTGAAAAATTACTATCGTGTGTTTTAACTGTTATATTTTATTAGTCCACTAAACTGCTTACCTCAAGCGGCCAACCCGCTGACCGCCGAGCGCGTGCCGCAAATCGCTTGTAATTCGTGTTCACAGGTTTAAAGGGTGCTTAAACTAATTGGAGGCGACAACTACAAGCTTGAATATCAAACGGTTAAATTTTAATTTGCACACAATTTTTCATGTGAACATAAAGTTTTTAAATCGCGTTTTAGATCATAATATAACAATAATAATATCTATGGATGCTTCATACCACGTCAATCTGGCCCCGTGCTAAGTACCTGAAGGACTTGTGTTACAGGTACCAGACAACGGAAATATATTTAACTATACATATATTTAAGATTTTTATTATACACATATTTAATACACACTCATGATCCAGAAACATTGAAAAACTTTTTGTTCCGTCAGCGGGATTCGAACCCGCGACCACCAGCTTGAGCTGCCACACACTCTACCCATTGAGCCACAGAGGTCGTCTATTATTAATATTTAATACGCCAGCGAAAACCTTTGTAACCCTATTTACGAAAAATGGGGAAACATAGGAGCATGAAATTTGGCACAGTTTATATGGTGAAGGAGTGCATCGAGCTAATATTATTTTTTCAACAAATAAAACATTACACACACTACAACACACACACTAGGGACAAGCCTATACATACAAATTGTGCTCTTATATTTAGACAATTATTACACGGCCAGTCTGTCATCATTTGACGTTATGAAACTGAGACTGTCACAGGAATTAAATCTAAAAAATAATAAAGTAAACTTTTTGACAATAGAATATCAATAGTAATAGTCAATAGTAATTATAATTTGAAACTTATAATTATTTTTTCTATCTCAGGTCGAATTTCGACTATTGGGCGATCTCTATTATAAATTAAAAAATATTATTGGTATTATAGATCACATAATATATCTCTTTCACTTTTACTACTATCGTTGCGAATCAAATATCATAAAAAATTACATGTAAGAAAAAAATGTCTAAAGACTTTCGACCAGTTAAAATTTTTCCACAGTTTATATTTTGTTTGTATGTTTTAAATGATATGACTATTTCAGTATTATATTAAATTATATTACTCAACTATAATATTCTAGTAATTTTAATACAAAACGTAGTTATTAGTCAGAGAGCCAATCGTCAAGTCGTACAAAAAATCAGCTGGTTAGGGTTCCGTTTCAGGGTACCGTAGTCAACCAAGTTTTGTTGATTACAGAACCCTAAAACGGAACCCTAACCAGCTGATTTTTTGTATATAGGTAGGTTAATAGTTATACAAATAGAATAATCCTTATTTTAGGACCATCAAATCAAAGTATGAAGTCCTTTCTATCTCTGTTAGCTACCACTTTCAAGATTTTTCGCAGATAAAAAAGTTGTTTGTCTTATCAAAATGAAGCTACTCACAAAAAATTAGCTCGTTAGTAATAAAACAAACTGTTCTATGGCTCCCTCACTATATTGTCTCAATCCCACTCAAAATCTGGTGCTGTCCGCGCATACAAATCAGGGTCTACGCGGTGCGTGCTACGAGCTACGGCGTAGCGCTCGTAGCGGCCGCTCTACGACAGTCAGTCGGCGCGGCGCGCTCTAGCGGGACGGACGTGCGACCATACGGCTGACGAAACAAAACTTTCTCCGATACATACCAACTATTATACATTCATAATTATTATTACCTTATCTGTGCTTGCATATAGACTGTGTTGTGTCTTAAGCCGGGGAGTGGAGTACAAGTAAGTTTTTTAAAGTTATTTGTTACATTTTGAGTTCTATTTTCGCCGGCGTTATCAAGTTCTGTACAGTCATTGTTATGTATGTTTAGATTAGTATCAAGTATGGAAATCGGTTTATCTGCGCGAGACGCAGAGCTAATTCTGATGAAAATACATTGTTACATATTTTTATTTTTAACTTCTTTAATCGACTTTATATTGGTTAAAACGTCTTATTTAGTATTTTACCGTCAAATACTTTTCATAATATTTTATACCATTTGATTTATTACTTTTATACAGGATGTAACAAAACTAAGTGATAATACTTTAGGGTGTGTGAGTCTCTTATATGTATTGAGTAAAAAATTGGCTTTTCCAAAGGGAAGGGGGAACAAGAGATCCCGTAGTAGGGGCCGGAAAAAAAAGAGTTCACTGTGAAAGTACTCGAAGCAGCGCTAAAAGAGCATTTTTTTCAATTTTGTATTCGTGACGCTGGGGCGCTTGTCCACATAAATCACAGTAAAAATTGGCCTTTCAGCGCTGCAACTTTCACAGTGGACTCAATATAAGGGGCACATACAAACCCTAAAGTTAATTATCACTTAGTTTTGATACACCCTGTATATTAACTTATTATCTCGTTAAAATAATATTGAGCGCGTATCAGCTTTAAGTGTACACTGGTAAGTAAGTTATCGATGTAAACTGATACGCGGCCCGCGAGGTCCGCACTCCGCGTTCACTTCAACAAGTTGTTGCCGGTTTGATGACAATGTATCACAAGGAAAATTTAAGTGGGGGTTTCAATATAACGTTTGGTTTAATATACATGAGCATCAGAAAGGCATGTCAAAACATTGATACAAGACAATTTTAAACATAGTTGATAGTCAAAAATATTTCACATCTAGATTGATAAAGAAAGAGATGAATATGAACGGTATTTTTAAATAATATTCAAATTACTATTATTTGATATATCTATTCCAAATATTATACTCGCGATAGTGTGTCTGTCTGTTGCATTTTTACGCCGAAATCCCTTAACCGTTTTGCCGAAATTAGGTTTGGAGATACTTTGAGTCTCTGGAAAGGACATCTGAGGATACTTTTCATCCTGGAAAAGGTATGAAAAGTTTTGGTGCAACGGAGTTGCGGGCGTCATCCAGTTATTCGTATATATACATATTATAAAACGAAGTCGCTTTTTTCCCTCATGTTCCATTATTCCCTTTAATCTATAAAACTACGCAACGGATTTTAATGATTCTTTCCGTGTTAGATAGCTCATTTATCGAGGAAGGCTAAAGGTTATATTTTATCACGCTAAGACTAATACGAGCGAAGAAATAGAGGAAAATGTGGAAAAACGGGGAAAATTATTTGGAAGGGCTAACTTGAACGCGCTAATCTCAGGAAGTGTTGGTCCGATTTGAAAAATTATTTCAGTGTTAGATAGCTCATTTAGTGAAGAAGGCTATAGGCTAAGCTTTATCACGCTAAGACTAATAGGAGAATGTGGTAAAAACGGAGGAAATTATTTGAAAGGGCTTATCTCGCGAACCACTGGAGCAATTTTTATGTTATTTGGCACACATAAGAAGTAGACCACGTGAAGGATCATAGGACATCGATTTTAATCATTTTTTCAGTGGCTATATATTTTATACCCGTGCGACGCCGGGGCGGGTCTCTAGTTTAATATAAATTGTTCGCGATACTTTAACCCTGCAGGTTGTAGGTGTTATGTAGTCGTGGTTTAATTGTCGCTATGAACTTAGCTCATAAATCACACGAGCGAACACAAGTTTCGTTTTTAATTACTTGTTAGTTTAAAGTTCGGTCTAAGTTCACTTGCCACACAGCGAGACGTACGCTTTTTAGGGTACCGCACCCAAAGGGTAAAGGCAGGACCCTATTACTAAGACTTCGATGTCTGTCCATCTGTCTGTTTCCAGGGTACATCTCAAGAATGGTAATAGTTAGAGAGTTGAAATTTTCAGAGACTATGTATGTATGTCTGTAGCCGCTATAAGGGTGAGGCCGCCAATTTTTGCTGATATGACGCAGAAAAATTTTGCGAGAGAAAGAAAATCTACGCTGCTTGTGACGTTGGAGCACTTAAATTGTAGGGAATTTATTTCTCTACGCTATCATAGCGTTGAGAAATATACCGTTGGAGCACCAAAATGATAGCGTAGAGGCTATCATAGCGTAGAGAAAATCAAACTTATCTCTGTAAATAATACACAATGCGGTTTGTATTATAGCCCCAAACATGGCCCTTTTGACTACTCACATGATGCATTGATCGTTTTATGTGAAACAGTAATACTTACATTTGTGTCACAAAAAAACTTCCTTTGAAAAAACTGTGTACACAGCCCGACTGAGGTTCAAATGTGAACTGTCGAGAAATGGCGAATATTACGAGATTTTCCATAGAATACGTAAAAACTCAGCGTTGCCACTTCCCGATTTTACCTTCCGTAACACCCAACGATAACAATAAATCGGTGTTATTGATGACGTTTAAAATGTGGGGTAGAATTGATGCTTCGAACGATTCATTTGATTTGAAAAAGTTTATAAAGAAAGTTATCTTAAAATACTATAAGAATTAGATGAGGTAATAGCCATTTATATAAGTATTCATAACATATCAGATTTATCTTCAAATCTGTCATACTTACTGCTACAGCGACAGTTAAAGTGCACCTCTTCCACGGCGGATTGTATATTTTAAGCTATTTTCTTACCTTTTTTATGTTTACTTGTAAATATATTTTTAGACTATTATTGGAACTCAAATAATTCTAATGCATGCTTGAGTACTTTGTTTTCTTCGTTAGAATCAGTTTTCGAGCATAAGATAAACACAATACTTTTTAAAATACAAAGGGCGGAGAAAAATAATTGCAAAATCAGCAAAAATTGGCGGCCTCGCCCATAACACGAACAGTAAAAACAAAAAAGGGCTTCCATACAAAAAGCACAATTTTGTTTATTTTTTCAATTTTAAATGGTACAAATCCTTTGTACGAGGCCAACTCGCACTTGGCCTATCATCATTTAATACAACATCATTTTAATATTACATGCAACATTTAATTAATGGGAATAAAAAGAGCCTAATTAAACGCTTCTTTGCATGTTACAATGTATAAAACAGAATAAAACATAATTAATTTTATTTTGCTGTGTGGATGATTTTCATGAATAAATTAATTGTTTTGTATAAGTATCTTATAAAAATTTTAACGGAAACAAGTCTGTTGGGTGAAGAATTAATTCTGGTTTCCGGGAAATCTTCCTTTACGAAGAATTGACTTAATTGGGCTAACTTTGTATTGATCTAATTTTGTACAGTATAGGTACACAAGACGCCCATTAGAGTCAAATTATCATTTACGAAGAAAACAATACTGAGATTTTTAATATAAGCAATTTTTTATAAAAAATATACTTGATGGCAATACTTGTTGATGGATAACATTAAAATGTTGATGAGCAAATATAAACATTACTAGATGACGCCCGCAACTCCGTTGCGCCAAAACTCGTTTATCGCGCGGGAACCGTACATTTTTCCGGGACAAGAAGGTTCCTATGTCCTTTCCCGGGACTCAAAGTATCTCCATTCCAAATTTCAATAAAATTGGTCCAGCGGTTTGGGTGTGAGAGGTAACAGACAGACAGACAAACAGACACACCTTCGCATTTATAATATTAGTAAGTATAGTAAGTATGGATGGATATGGAAGTATGGATGTCGGGCTCCTGAAGCGCCTGTTCGTCTGTTTCGTTAAGTACAAGATTCTATCCAATCTCTGCTCCTCTGTTTGTAAACGTCGTATCCAATTTTGTTGTATGCGCTTAACCTGTTGATCTTGAAGTAATGTATTTGGCAAAACAACGCTTGCCGGGTTAGCTAGCTTAGTTATATCATTTTGTCCTACTCAGAAATTAATATATTGACAATTATCTATGTTTTGTATTCTTTATGACTCACAAGACCAGTGATTAAGGTCAATCTCATTTTTATTACGAAAATACATTCTTCGTTGTTTTATTGACATAAATAGGCGATTTCCTTAATTTTTGTTGCCCAATAACAATTAGACTGTAAACAATATAATAGATGTTAATGTGACATGGGAATTTCTATCATTATCATGTATTAATAAACATAATGTTAGTGTGGTTGCCTAATGACCTACATTGAATTGTGTCAGAATATGTGACCGTCTGAGTATTTCGATTCAACGATTCAAATAAAAGGAGACATTCGCTCGGCATAAATACTCGAGACGTTCCCGTGGGCTGAGACAATCGGCTTTCCTTTGTATATGTTACTGTAAAAGCTCGAACTGCAGTAAATCCTAAGATTTTCTAATAAAACCTAAGATCTACCAATCCCTAATGGTAAATGTCCGAAAAGGTTTGCGATACGAACTTTTACCACCATCTTAGGATTTACAGTAATGGCATGGTATATGTTGAAAAAAAAAAAAACGGCCAAGTGAGAGTCAGACTCGCGCACGAAGGGTTCCGTACTGTTATAGAGCAAAAACATTAAATCTTTATTTTATTTTAATATTATTATAAATTATTAAAGTGGTATTAACCGTGGGAGAGCCATGATTCGACGCGAATGGGCCGGCTCGACCAGAGAAATACCACGGACTCACAGAAAACCGGCGTCAAACAGTTGTGCTGTGTTTCGCCGAGTGAGTGAGTTTACCGGAGCGCGGAGGTCCAATCCCCCTACCCTATTCCCTTCCCTACCCTCCCCTACCCCTATTTCCTCTTAAAGGCCGACAGACCTGCAGCTCTTCTGAAGTTGCGAGTTTTCATGGGCACCGGAAGTTGCTTTCCATCAAGTGAAATATTTTGATTTAGCCTTACCTATTAATTAATCACATATTTTGATTGCCTTTTTACTTTTTTTTAAAAACCAAATATAAGAAGAATACTGATAAAATAAATAAAATAAAAATTCATTTATTGCAGCAAAAATAAATACTTAAACAGGATTTCCAGAAGCTATTAGGTTTGCTGTTTAAATTACCAACATGATTAGCTGTAGCTCTCACACTAGGATAACCTGTGTCGTGAGAGCTGATTATATTATGAACGGGAAGATTTAACTCGGCACCACCACCATAAAAACATTAAATGAATAAATAAATAAATAATATATAAAAAAGTTACATAAAGTTAATGTTAGAATACAACATTAACTTTATATTATATAATCGTCGTATTATTAGAAATACTTACATTTACCAACTCGTGTCGGTAAATTCTAAGATTAACACTTAAATCTTAAGATTTACCGATGTTCGAGCTTTTATAGTAACATATATACAAAGTTCTTGTATAAATGCTACCATCTCTAAATCCTTTCTCTAAATTGTATACATTCTATTTTTACCCATAAAATAGCCAAAATTCTCCTGTAAAGTAACTTTCCTTACAGGAGAATTTTTTGCACGTGTAAAAAATTTAGGTGTTTAATTTTATGAAACATAAAATACACAGAAAAAAATTAGCACCTTACCAATTAAAATGGATTGTAACCAGTCGAAAAATAAATATTGATCGATCAACCGAAGTGATTGGTGAGTCAATAATTGTTTTGGCTGAGTGGACGTATCGGCTAGAACGCTGATCAAATAAAACAAAAGCTCTGTCATTTTTGTTCGGCCCAGAAAATGTTATACGTCTTGTATGACAGAGGCCAATAAACTGCATCTTACTGCTTAAATACCACAATTTTTCAAATTAAATCAATTAATTTTATTCAGAGTAAATTTACAAAATCTTTTCCGAACGTCGAAACTATGGTGGTTTATCATTTACGTGGATCATTATATTTCTGTGCGAATCAAATTGTGGCTATCAATTTCAGAATATATTCGATACTGAGAAATCTAATAACTCTATCATATTATATTAATTATATTCATTATTTAATTCTAAGTCCTTCGGTAACAAATTTATAATCTCCTGCACGAAGGCCTAATATGAATACTTGGAATAGCTCTAGCTTGATATGAATATTGATATATCCAGAGTTCCCTCATAAGCCGGAGCCACCGGGCCGGACAGTCGGACGGCCGGACGACCGGCAACACATGCGTTATTAATGCCGTCACCCACCGTCGGTAATCCAGTCTTTGTCTACTAATACCCTCACAGAGATTTAATCTCGTTTAAGTTTCCAGCTTATAAGTTAGACCGAGTATTACTCGCACTTTGTACTCGATATTAAACTCAGGAATCCCGACATGTACAACGTTTTGATTACTCCCGAAATATCTAGAAACGAAAACACGGCCATTAAAAGTTCAGGGTTGTCTCGTTAGATTTTTTCATTTCCATGCGTAGCTCGGAGATGCAAAAGACGGGCGGTTGACAGCCGTCAGTCTGACGGGTCGTCAAGTTGACAGGTCGTCAGGTTGATATCTCCGAGCCAGACGAGAAGCTCCGCAATCTGGAATATTGGGAGCGGCAGTGAGTAATGTTCGGGAGCTGCGGGAGGCTCGCTTTGTTCTGTAATGGATTACTGTAACACAACATTTGAATTTCCTTGACACTATTGACACAGCCTTTGTGACGTCACGACTGTTTTGCCAGGCCTCCATTAGGTGCGGATGTACAAATATGTCGTCGGCAGATATTGCTGCCAGGAGAGAACTGTCTACATGTGGAATCAATTCGCTCATTTTCATTGCAATGCAGTGATACGTAAGGCGACAAAAAAGTTTAAGTCTGTTTCATGACAAACTACATCAAGGTTATTGTTTTACAGAGAGTAGACAGTAGACTATATAAACCAAACACCTACGCAAAATGGCTGAGAATACGTCCACTATGTGCCTACATCTAGAGCAGAGGTTCCCAAACTTTTTTTTCTCATAGACCACTTTAAACATTTTGCTGGATCCGGTGGACCCCCCACACCCCCCCCCCCCCCCTCCCCCCAAGTCCAAGGCCAGTCTAAAAAGCGACGTATTCATCCAACAGTTAGACGTTTACCAATAAGCTTCCACTTCAGAGTGGTAAAAAGTAAACGCAAATATTTTCTTGTTTTGTAGCTATTGAACACAAAAATTACCACACTTTTACTTATTTATAAATCTCCTCGCTCCGTAATATTTAATCTGCTAATATAATATTGTCTGCCTATATTCATAGGAGAAGTCAAGTCGGGTCACCTGATTTTTATAGACCCCCGTTAATAACTCGTGGACCCCCATTTATCTTCCACGCAAGCGTAGACCCCCTGTCGGGATCCCGTGGACCCCTGGGGGTCCACCTGGACCACTTTGGGAATCAATGATCTAGAGGGTAGCAATCGTTTAGGGGGCGTTTTCACATTATCCGATCCGATATCGGTGTCGGATGTCGATCCGATATCGGGGTAAGTAAAATATATGAAATATGTACCTGTCTTTCACATTGTCCGGCCCGATATAGGATATCGGTTCATACATTTTACTTACGCCAATATCGGATCGGCGTTCGACACCAATATCGGATCGGATAGTGTGAAAACGCCTTTACAATGCTTTATAAAGTGTCCAATAACCTATAAACTATCAAACTTTAATACGGCCACGGCTGGCGGAGGAGACATGTTAATTGTTCCAACATGGCGGCAATTACCGGCCAAGTGTCATCGCGGTCATTACGCGCCGATCACACCCCACCCGACCACACCACATCACACCACACGTGCTCGTCCCACACACGTTTGACAGTTTGGATATCACTACTTAGAATAAAACAAAGTCTCTTCCCATTCCCATTGTCTGTCCCTATAAAACATGCTTACTTACATCTTAAAAACTATGCCACCGATTTTGATGAAACATTTTACAGACATAGAATGGAGCACGGAAAGGCTACTTTTTATCATGAAAAAATGCGCAGTTACGGCAGAATAATATTTTGAGCATACGAAGTCGCGGGGAACAGCTAGTTACATCTGTAACTGCGAAATAGTGAGACGTCGACACCCGTCACCCAATGTTACTTCCGTTTGATTAGACACTTTGACGGATAAACTATTTCCGTAAGTAGGGCGGGCATAAGTTAATATGCCTTTCATACGTCAGTAGACACCTTTGACACAAGTAACACCCGGAAAATTCTTACACTTACACATGGAACGTATCTGAAAAATGCCTACTTTTAATTCAAAAAACACACGAAAAAGACTTACCTTTAACATAAGGAAAACGCAGCGTAATGAATTGTTTTCCCGTCACAAATAAAGCTAGTTTATAGCAACAACAGCTGTCCGGTGGTCGTTCTGTCTCGTTACACTTTTTACAACTAATTAACCGACTTACCGGCAACGTACTCTAAGTTTTTACTAAGTTTTTACAACACAATTAAACATACATTAAATGCCAGTATTTTTATTTAACTTTTCAACTTGTTGTTTCGTCTAATTAGGAGCTACGTCAGTTTTTAGGGTTCCGTAGTCCACAAGGAACGTAATAATCTTTGGGAAGTTTTAAAATTAGTGACTTTTCACTGATCTTCAAAGACTTGTGATCTTGTTTGAGCTCGGAGCTGCGAGTGAGCGGGCTTGAAGCGCCTCGACTGTGCAGTGTGTACTGTGTAGTGTGCTCGGTAAACATCTCCGGGCCGGAGACGAAGCTCGCTCACTGTCTTAGATACTTTATACTGTTCGTTTACTGTCTATGTATACACAGTATATACTGTGTCACTTCAATATTCTTCTGAAATAATATCGTTGCAAGCTATAACGACAAAGAGGAAATTTTACCTTGCAATTTCCTATCCTTCGTTATGTTTTGTTCAACTAATAAGTAAAATTTATATTTAAGTGACCGCCTAATTCAATATTTTATGCTACTTCATTGCTTGTTTAATTGAAAACAATTGAAAACGAATCAGATCAGACACGGAACGAAGCCATGTCCAATCCGCTTCCAATCAAACAGCTGATAGTCTTCTCATATACGGAAAACGTGAACTACGTGTAGAGGACTCGAGTCAGTCGTGTCAGCTGAAGTTTATATTATTGGGTTAAGCGTTTTATTACGATGACAGTGACTGCCGAGGGCTGGCCCCGTTCGAGACCATAAATAAAAGAAGGTAAATGCAAATGAGCCCCCCCTCGTCCCCCCGCTCTTTATTGTCAGCGCGACCGACATACATCGCGCTATAATCCCAACAAACCCTCACTCGTGTACACTCCGACACAAAAATTGCAAACAAATATGGAAACAATTTTCCTAAGAAACAGATAAGCCTCTTTATACAAAAGCGCCCCAGCGCCATGTAGGAGAGGTTTATGGTTATTAAGTTATTAACCTATTTATTTTCCGTAGGCCCGAACCCCGATGTCTCTTCGTTAGACTTAAAAGAAAATAAGTAGGTTAATAACTTAATACCTACCCTAGAAATCTGTACTTAGGCAATAAACCAAAATCATTACTTACTTTTAAATTTTATTGTTTTGGTCGTATGAATTTTTATTTAACGCTTATTAAAAATTATGTTACTAATTAGCACTTAAGATATAAAAATTTGCATGCTTTTAGCAGAATATGTGTTCTCTAATATTTAATTCTAAGATCAATTTGTTACCATATTCTAGCAAATAAAAAAAAGTGTGTCAGCTCCGACGCACGACTGGAGTTTACTCCTTAAGTACGAGTATCTAACCATACGCAAAAAGAGTTTATTCAACTGAAAAAAGATTAATATTATATGAAATCAGATGTTCCGGCAATATTATCTACACCCCTTTCTGCCATAGTTATTTCAAAATACTTTTAGTTCACTTTAGCCAGTATAATGATAAAAATTATAACTTCGCAATAACAATATTAATTATTGATATTTATAACAAAAATAGCAATATAAATACATCGACACTGATAGAAACAAACAAGCCCAATAACATATAGTATATAGGTATTGTCGCCTATACAGCATACCATATGTACGTCTTAATCATAAAGTTAATACACCTATCGGAATATAATATTATATAATAATGTAATTATATAATAATATAATATAATATTCCGATAGGTATATTACCTTTATGATCTTAATACACTCACAGCCAAATTAGAAAGTTGCGCACTAAAGGTGCGCACCAAAAACGTGACACATTTTTTCGTTACTTGTTAGTAGGTTTTACCCCTCGGATTTTTCTTATACCGGGCGCCTTATATATGAAAATCGATTCTTAAGGAGTAAATTCCAATTATGATTATGTTTATAATGATCATCTCATCGATAACATTCTCAATGAACATGTGGTTAAATCGTCTTGCAGCCAAAATTTATGTTTAGAATGCGGTCTTTTATTGTGATTTAACGATCATACGTCAATTCTATTATTGATACCCATGGCCGACCACATACACATAATAAACATCATAAGCCACTGCCAATTTACCAGACATTATACGCTTCATTATATTGTAAAATGTTTTTTTTTTATATTTAATAATTTTTAGCTTTTGATTTTTTTAACTTTATAATATTTTAAATAGACAGCGTGATCAGTTGTTTCGTCTGGGCTTTTTTGGGCTTATTTGGCCTCATCGTAACAAATAATGTCTTGTTATAATTTGAACAAACATTTCACACTGTAAGTAATGAGACAAGGCAGGAGTGACGTTTTTGGGTCGAGATTTAAGGATATTTTGAACAAGTAACGAAAGTAACACCCGGCACGTAATGAATATTATATTTCGGTTACTTTATGTTTGGTTATTTATCGCTAATTGTTTGTTTAGTATCTCGTTACAATTATAATTTAATTATACCAAAGTAATTCAATATTATAAAAAAGCTTTCACATTATTTCTGTAGTTTTCTGCTTATACGTTAGTTAAAAAAAAAAAATTGATCGTAAAGTTTATGCTTTCATTTGAAATTAAACTTTTCATATGTTTCATGTTGTGTTTTAAATTTTTAATTGGTTCAATCGAAGTATAATATTTTCTTTTGCACTGTCAACTTGTTGTACTCGCTCGTCAGTCGCCGGGCCGCTGGCATGTTGCACAATGCACGTCCTATAAGGTGCTCTGTGTTGTACTATAGGTACTGTGCAGTGTGCACAGTGCTTGTCGCGTGCATGTGCACACGAACATAGGGATGCCACTATGAAACTTGAATGTCGATAAAACAAATCGACATAATGAATTTTATTATTTTGCTATCAAGCATATCCAAATTATTTATTATCTCATATAATAATACATATTAATAGCACAAAGAAGACAATGCACATCAGTCATCACGTTACCTAATCCTATTTTTTTATGCAATAAGGGGGCAAACTAGCAAACGGGTCACCTTATGGAAAGCAACTTCCATCGCTTATGGACACTCGCAGCATCAGAAGAGCTGCAGGTGCGTTGCCGGCCTTTTAAACTCACTCGGTGAAACACAGCGCAAGCGCTGTTTCACGCCGGTTTTCTGTGAGGATATGGTATTTCTCCGGTCGAGCCGGCCCATTCGTGCCGAAGCATGGCTCTCCCACATCCTATGCTGAGTTCTATAATTCTATATTGTTCATGCTTGTTAGGTATAACATAATACTATCCAGTTTTGAACTTATGATGAGCGTAGTTTTAAACAACAGCCTATTTATTTTTTATTATAGGGTGTATTGATTATTATACTATGTGAAATTGAAAAATATGTAAGCAAATAAGTAATATACTTTGTATAAATCGGTCTTTGTTCTGTTACAATGGAAACGCGAGCGAGATTGATAATAAACATTGGGAGTAAAAGTATTTCTGAAGCCTTTGAAACCTTTTAAGTCATTCAAAGTAAAAGAAATGTTAAAAAGATATCTCACATCTCGACCCGGTTGAGACATAAATAGAACAAAGAAAGTTAAACATAAAGGTATTTGCCTTAAATCTTAACGTTTGTTCTGATATTTAAATTGCTATTTTGTATGACATAAAATTTTGTATTACATATCAAAAGAAACGTGTACGACAAAATCGTTAAAAGCTACAAAAATAGGAAAAATATAGCTCGATTCTCACGTTTTTCGATTACCTTATTCCCAACACTACGTTGGACAGTATTAAATATATAAAGCGGACCGAACACGCCCGACCATCAATTACTTAGTTTTTAATTTACTAAAACGGTACAAGCTTCGTACAACACAGTACAGTACAGGTGCAGTAAACTTCACTTCTTAGCGAATTTAATAAAGGCGCCCTCGTGTTAAATACGATGAAACCGCCCTGACATACTGAGCTTATATACGAGTAGGACCCGTTCGGCGCAATGTCTGCTACAAAATAATACGAAACCTCATTCAGGCTAAAAGCGATTTCCTTCAATAGGCTATAAATATTCTGATACTAAACTTTAGCTTTATTTAAATGAGAAAGTTTGTAAGTACACGACCCACGAGAGCTCGGCTCAGCGCTCTTTTATTTGAAAACTTGATCGAAACTACAAAGTTTATTGAAATTAAACAGCAGTCGCAACTCGTACCGCAGATCACAACACCGAGTGCCGGCTCCAACTACAACACAAACAAAACGAAACTGAAATGTGCTGCTAACAAAATTTTAATTAATTTACAAGTTTCATGCAAAAGATTTTATCAATTTTAGGTAGAAATCGTTCAGTAGTAAGTATTTGTTTTGTAATCAACTTCATTAATCTATCAAGTAAATATATACACCATAACAACGTTCTGAATGAATTTTTGGGAATTCATTTTCATATTTTATCTAAAGTTATGTGCCTCAATTTTGAACTAAACAACACCTGATATTTGGAAACAAAAGATTAATGTTGAGTGTCGAGAAACTTAGTGATTTGAATGACTTAAATATATTTATAGAAAGTTTTATTTTTCGTTTCCGAAGCACAATATTATATTACATTTTCAATATTTATGTGCTTCGGAAATATAATAAGGTGTTTAACCTCATAACCACCACAGAGGGACTTATTTAGGTCCAAATAATGACAGCAATGTCACATTACCGGAGCCACTGGAACCGAAATCAATGTCTATACATGTGTAATGAGTCGAAAACAGCTGCCGACAATATTTCACACCTCACTTGTCATATTTCCACCCGTCAATACACCTAACGAGAGTTTTTCTAAGACGAGTGAAATAAAATAAAGGCGAAAAATATGACACACTAAATTCATTAGTAAAAATTATTCTCCCAAGCTCGAAACAATTATTACGAGAACGCATCATGTACCTATGCATCTTATGTTAGGTAACAATGTGTATACATTTCCATACTTTTGAGGTGCACTGTAAATTGAGTTGTCGCGGTTCCTGCTGCAAGTTATATTTATAATCTTTTCATTTCTCCAGCACAATGGTAGCAGATTTCCCAGCGGCCGGCGACGTGGGCGACCACCACTATAACCTTCCTTCTGATACAATATTCAGCAGCTCCAGACAATGAGCTATTATGCATATTAATGCTACGGTTAAGCTTGAATAAAATTGTAATGTTTTATACAAATCATTCCTAGAATTAAATGCAGTGTAAACGATTTTCGTGGCAATTGTAATAGTAATTAGTATAATCAACAACCAATCAAGATGATTAAATTGATATCGTGCAAGGAACGTGCAAGACGTGAGATCTTGTAGGCCTCCACCCGACAGTGATAGATGCATCCATAGATTAGTCATTTGAGACAACTGTCGTCCATGACGACTATAACGCCTGGCTACGCATGAAGTGATGACGATTAATGACGGACGGGTGGGTATGACACTGGAGCGAGGAGGCTACGAGCATCTGCGAGTAATCGATGTGCAATCGACCAACAAACAATCGCGCTTAATTGGTTCTTGCGGGGACTCCATGCCCGGCTGTAGATTGTGCGAAACCGTTGTGTAGATTGTGCCGACAACTGGCAATCAGTTCTACAATTTGCTACTCAACTGAATATCAATTACACGATATTCAACATATGAATATGAATTCAATGGGATATATTACTGCACTAGAGGCAGCATCTGCATGGACAGTAAACAAAAAGTTTTGTTCGACACTTAACAACTATTTCTCATATGACGTGTGCGGTGTGCAACATGTCGGATCTTGGTCGGATTATATTTACTGTACGTGCTAGTAGTGTTCTCTGCTCCGACCTTTGCATTATATTTGGAAATCATAGTTCTTAATGAAAGAAAATTTAACACTCAACCACTGAACTGTATTTTCAATACACTCTGACAGGCCCTAATGTTCAGAGAACGTCCAAACTTACAAAGCTAACAATGCGTTAAGTGCTCTTTAACAGCGTGTCCTGTCGCGACCGTCACGAGTGTCACGGGTGTCACGACACGCGCGGTGTGACGTCACGTGACGGTGACTAATGACCGCCGGACATTACACGCGGACCGCATTTTCCGGTTCATGACGGACATTTAGCCAGGGTGCCAAGTTGAACGTTATCGCAGGCTGAAATAGCATAAAATGCAGTAGTATTAAAGCCTTCACTGTGTTGATCTATAATGGATGAGATGATTATTGCTTGCATAATATATCATACAATCGACGTCGATCATGAGCAATTATAGACGAATATATCCCTCTACCAGTTTGTAATCGCTTGTGTATTTGTCCAACATATACCAAGTGCCAACGTGGCAAGGCAACATAATATTCATAGAGGAATTGCGCAACACGACTTGCTAAAGTTCACTAAGCACTTGATATGTTAGAGCGAGCCGCAATTTAATAACTTCAGTTAAAGTTGCTTCTAAAATTCCGCCCCTGGACAAAAGCGGCTTAAACTAAAGCCAGTGTTAAGTAACACTTTCAAATTCTGACAATAGAGCTAATTCACACTGAGCTCTCTCGTTGAACTAATAATATTTCCGTGGAGTAATGTAACGTGCTTAACATCAACAAGATGAATAAAATAATTAATAATTACCCTCACTCGAAGAAACAATTATGTATGTATGTTGACATTATATAATTTTAAGTTACATCATTGTAAATTTTATTTTAAAAGATAATTTTTTATCTCGCCTTTTTTTGGTAAAAACATTGGCCCCCTGCGAGTTTCTTACGCCGGTTCTTCTCGCCGGGTTAGTTCCCGAACCGGTGGTAGGCACCGTAGTATTAACATTCTGAAAGCATTTTCTTAAAATATATTCAGAAATAAAACAATTTTTATTTATTTTTTAAAAAATATGATTTTTTAAAGATTTTGACAAAACATATTCTGCCACACTTTTAACGCAATTAAGTTAAAAACCAATTAATATCTCAGAGTGTGGCCGTTCATAACTTGTACTCATATTCAATACACAACTACATAAAAGCGGCTAGGGCATTGAGGATTAATTTTAGTGCCGCGAGCGACATAAAAACTGTAGCGAGTTATAAAAGTAGCCGAGTTTTATTCCCGTTCCGGACAATGTGCGGTATGATATATTTTGTTCAATATCCCCGCCAAATAATAAAGGCGATGGCCGAATTGAATGAGACGGACACAAAGCTTCCCCCCTCCCCCCTCCACAGAGCACGATCCGCCCCTGTTTAGAAAGTTGGTAATGCTTTCAGTTTAGAAATGCACATGAACACAAAAGCCGGTATTTCAGTTACGACTGCGCTGACCATGTTGTGCGATACCGGCGGGACATGCAGCTGTATCTTATTTTTTTTACAAAATATTTGTTTAAATACTATGTATGTGATTTCTATATTTTTTGTCAAACAACACAGAAATAAATTGGTCCCTTCTATAACTACATAGATATTATATAAAAAATTAAATTTATGTAAGCATATACTCGTTTTGATTCAACCGAACCTAAAAAAATAAAAACATTCAATCTGCTCGTATAATAAGGATCAAAAGTTAATCTTCGACTATGCCAACTTCGTATTTGTTCTGTTAATAAAGAATAAGTTCGAGGAATATAATTAATATACTCAGAGAATAAAATATTATTCTTCTGAGTACTAGAAGTCAACAAAAGTAAAATTTAACTAGAATTACAGCAAAGTTAGATTAGAAAAATTGAACATTTTTATAATCTATTCCAAGAACTTTATTAGTTATGACTTATGACCTACATTCGTGAAAAAAGATTTTATTTATGTATTTTAATATATTTTTCAGTATTTAGCTTTAATATTACAGTCGCGTCCGCTATGCAATCATAGATTTAAATCCTTTACTCTGCCGATCTACAGTCACTACTGGAACATTACAAGTACTTCATATTATAATTATTATTATACTTTTAAATTTTTCGTAACACGGTTTAAAAAATACTGTTATTGTTTCTAACGAAACTTTTATCTTAGGAGTATCGTGATACTACCACATAGTAACTAAACTTTAAAATCCTACTCATCATAATAATATTAAATATGATTAACTTACACAATATTTCTCCATCAAATGAGGAACGAGCACTTATTCCTACAGATCTATCCGTTACATCACTTTTAAGATAAATTGTGAAATAATACTTAGATCCTACCTTTACGTAATTTTCATAACGAATTTTTCATTTTGTTGAAAAGTAAAAGTGTGTGTGTGTGTGTGTGTGTGTGTGTGTGTGTGTGTGTGTGTGTGTGTGTAATGTGTACTTATGTCTCTCTGTATAATATTCTCACTTTTGTAAACTATTGTCCGCTCCCGCTCCGCGTATGACCGTCTACACACCGTGCACGATATTAGTCCGGTCCAGACGCTACAGAGTGCTAAGTTGGCTTCAATTCAAACGACTACGTGATTTCAGCTCATCTCGCCCTGTCCGGAGTCTCGCATTCACGATAAAGACGTTGCTGAAATACGTTATCTCTTTAAAGCACATTCACTATTAATATACAGGGTGTAACAAAGCTAAGTGATAATACTTTAGGGTGTTTATGTGTTCCTTGTAAAGAGTTAACTGTGAAAGTAGCAGCGCTGAAAGATCATTTTTTTTCACTTTCGTATGGGGAAACTCGTGACGCTGGGGCGCTTACCCATACAAAAAAGAAATAAAATTGGTCTTTCAGCGCTGCTACTTTCACAGTGAACTCTCTACAAGGAGCACATACACACTCTAAAGTATTTTCACTTAGTTTTGTTACATTCTGTATAAGAACGCGTCCTAGATTAAATGTAGTATTATTCTAATTCTATATTTTTTAGTTCATATTATACACCTGAATAAAATGTAATGCTATTCCAAAATATAAGCTAACGTTACAATTTTTGCTTTCTATGAATTCGGAAAATACTTCGCGTGTGAAGTGTTTAGTTTCGTCGAAGTGCTGTAATGTAACAATACTAAGAAGAGGAGGGGAGGGTGCTATTTTTGTAGTCACTCGAGCGTCATGGAGACCTAGTAGGTTTTGTACATTAGGTAAAGCTGATAAAAAAATAATAAGAGCGTTTCTTTTTTATTTTAGCGGTGGGTTCAGAAACTGCAACCATTTAAAAGTTTTGAAAAAGAAAATATATTCAGAAAATTGCTTATTTAGGTAAATTATAAATATATTTTAGACAACAAGGACTAAATCATTTAGTTTAGAGCAAAATAAAATATCTGCGAAGCTTAGTTAAGAAAATATGAGGCTTTATTTTTTTATATTTTAAAATGTCCCTACAGGCTTACCTAACCTTTGAATCGTCAGTGCTTTATATGGAAGCTTCTTTGGGGTATACTAAACATCCCTATCTTAATCTGACAGATCCGACGACATTTCAACATTTAAAAAAATTACCCACCACGTGAGAAATCTGATTTCTATACCATGATAACTAGACACATGTCGGAAGCCTATGCAAGCTTAATCTGACACGCTCGAGCTACTCCCGAAATCCCCTCTTCCCCTCCCCAACTATAACAAATATTTGTCACAGCCGAAACAAAGCCCGACGAATATGGCGTGACGCGTAGCGAACCCGCCACTCGCCACAATAACAACACGCCAATTAACAGTATTTAGATTGTCGTTAGCCGCGGCCGGTCGACACAATTATTACAGCTTTTACAATTCTGTTTTTTCGGCAAACAAAAGTTAGAAATCAGCAGAAAAGGCACTGTCGTTGTCCTGTCATTCATTATTCACTGGGCAATATATAACTGTATTCATTATTTTTTGACTACGGTATTATGCAAGGCTCCTCTCCGTGGGTACTTTTCTCCGGTCGACATATTTACAACAGAGCACTGTTACCCCTTTCATTTACTGCCTATCGATGCTCGTTTAATGACTGCTAATCAGCAAAGTGCAAAAGGTTTTATTGTTGGACTGTAAAGCATAATTACGTGCGAACTGTAATTCTAAGTACGGAGCAGAACTCTGAGGCAATTGGAATAAAACGTTCATTAAAACAATTTACATGTTTTATATTTACTTAATTTGTTTTATTTATATATAATAAACTTTAATCACCCTCATAGAAACTTCTGAGGTAAGACGGTATGTAAGCTGTGCTTATTATACTGCCCAACAACACAAAAAAATATGTAAAGTGGCTAGCATTCGTTTGTTTTGTAAGTAGAAAAGTAGCAGGCATGTCAAAAGGATGTTTTGGATTTATAATATTTAACGTGAAATTAGATTATTACTAAGCCATAATAAATTATAATTACAAACGATATTTAATCCTCGAAGTTAAAATCTACTCGGGAGTTTTGTGTGGGCATGTAATAAGTCTTCTTCATTAAATACGGAAATTAAACACCACTTTATAACAACTCCAATTTCGCTGGCAATTTAAGGAGAATTATATCACGATCATAATTCGTAATTATATTTCTGCGCTTCATTCTTCGATATATAATTATTAACCAGTAGTACCTCTGTATCTGCTTGGCAATCGCGTTTTTTCAAAGACGTATGTGGGTAGTTGAAAAATTACCCGCACGCTTACGGTCGGCTTACGGTCACTGGACGTTCCGGCATGTCCCATTCTTTGTTAATGCGAGGCAACGCGAGCACGAATACTTAGTAACCACGCCAAAGCGCTGCAGCTGGTTATAATTATTATTAAGATGAAGTCAGTGTTATTTTATCGTGTAATAAGAAAATACATGTAAGTACTATTAAATACTTAAATAAACGGCAGGCAATACCGAGGCCTAGACGAGTCAAGTATATTCAATAGTAACCGGCTTGTACTGCGACCGTGAGTCAATAAACGTACAATGTGTTGGGACTGCGAGTCTTTATACACGATCTATAATATTATGTATGCTTTATCTGTTCTATAAATAGAATTATAAAACTATATGATTGGGGGAAACAACTGCAGGTGATAACTGCAATTATTTTAACTAACCGGCACGTACTACGACTGTGAGTCAATAATTACAGTGTGTTTGGACCGTGAGTCCTTTTACACAATCTATATTCTATAATATGCATCGGAATTGATTGCGGATCTCTGACGATGTTTTACCTACTCTATAAATAGAACTATATGTTTGTCCGATTGGGGGAAATAACTGCAAGTTAATTACTGCAAGTTTAATTATATATTAAGTTATTTTATATACCGCCATAATGTGTGGATTGACTACGGGTCTCTAAGCACAATTTATATGCATCGGAATTGACTGCGAGTCTCTGACGATGCTTTATCTGTTCTATAAATAGAACTATACGTTGGCCGGTTTGGGGGTTAACAGCGAGTTATTTTATAAACCGCTACAATGTGTGGATTGACTGCGAGTATCTAAACACAATCCTTATGCATCGGAATTGACCGCGGGTCTCTAACGATGTTTTATCTAAAAATAGAACTACAATTCTATGTTGGCTGGCTAGAGGGGATAAACTGCGAGTTAATTACAATTTAATATATATATTGATATTTTTCAAATCAACATTATATATGGATTGACTACGAGTCTCCGACAATGCTTAAAAATAAAAAAAAATTGCAACTACCGCGCGTTTTTCCCGCGTTCTTTGTTCTATAATTATAACTACATAATTATTATTATTATTATTATATTAATATCTTTGCTTTTTTATAGAGAATAGCAATTTCGAGCTAATAACTAGATAGACTGCGAGTCTCATCAGTTAACAACCAATGCGCGTCTCGCGCGATCCTTTTGTTCTAAATATAGAACTACGATTATGATTTACTATGTCTGCCGGTATATAATTATTATTATTAAATAAATCTTGCACCAATTTTGGGACTCGGGATACACCGCGAGTGTACATAACGAAACTTACTTTATATCTACGTAACGTTATAATTACTACCCTCAATATTTTTTGCAATATATTTTATCGACAAATAAGTCGATTATAACGAGTTACCCCAATATTTATTTTTTTAGGTCACTAAGACCAGACAATCGGAAAAATATCACTAAAAGTGACTAATATAGGTACGGGACGATCAGGTTACGAATGAACCCGAAGCCTTCCCGAGTACCGGCACTGATAGAACCGGACCAGATCCGGATAGATCCAGGGCTCCTACTGACGTTAGGTGCACCCTCGTTGAATTCGCCAGATTATTGTTTTAAATGATCCCAAAAACGATGAAGTTAAGCTACTGCTTATAAAACATTCCTGATAATAAGTGTTGCAGATCGATTCCATTTCGATCGATTATAATCATTATAGATCTCACCTAACAAAGTCTCGATATGATCAGACTTATCAACAGTATCTGATATATCTCGATATAAATTATTATCAGAAAAGACAACTTCGTAACGGAAACCTATAACACTCAGACTCGATAAGTCTTGTCTCAATATCAGACCGAGATTATTATTGTTTCGTTGGATAATTCCAGTATTTGTTCTCAGAGACAAATTAGTACATCCCATCAATCGGGTACCTTTTGGGCTCTGGCAAGCTCTGGGGGACAGAGCTGGTTACCGTTGGCTGGCGCCGCTAGTACTATACCGCTACAATCAACCTCTTTCTAGTTCGAAGAGCGTTGAGGCGACTAAACGCTCAACACCGCAGCCGTAGTGCTGACAGTTAATTTTATATATATTTTATAGATGTTACTATTATAATTATTGTGGGCTTTACACAGCTATCCCCAACCCGCGGCCCGCGGGCCGCATGCGGGCCACCGGGACTTTATTTTTATCCCGGGTGATGTTAAACCATTTTGAAATTCACGCCCACGGGCAAAATTATACAGTCAACGTGAAAGTCTTTTTTCACTTGTAAATCGTTAATTTTAAATTAGTTATTTTTTAAACCTAAAAATATTTGTTGCGGCCCGCGACACCAAGATCAAAAATGTTTGCGGCCCGCATGAAAAATAAAAAAATTAGGGAACTTCGTTCCAAAAACAAAAACAGGTTGGGAACCACTGGTTTAATTTAATATACATCATGACATCAATAAACTACTAGAATTTAAAACTATATCTTCGTGTACCCTTATCGAAGGTTACCTTATTTCAAAGATTTTCTTTTCCCCAAACAAAGCGGCGGAAAACAATAATAATAATCTTTATTGATGATAACAATATAGGCAAAGGTACATTGTTTACATTGTTGACAGTAATTATTGTTACAATAATATCTAATATTACTTATAAAAAAAATTATGGCACTAAGTACCTAAACTAGGTCACATGACCTGTTCTTATAGGTACTTTAGTCATGTTAGCGCTCGAATATTGTGTTGTCTATCTCTGTGTCGTGTATGGAAAATATGATCCTAGCCCTACGAGTAATCTTGGGATGGTAACTGCTTTCTATAGGATCCAGTTCCGCTAGGGGGTGTGAAATTAATGTGTATGGGTGTGTAGCCCTAGTGTAGCCCTAGCCCTACGATATCTCATATCTTGGGATGGAAGCTTCTCCTCCGAAGAAGCTCCACTAGGGGTTGTGTTGTGTAATGTGTCGTGACTTGTGTGTGTATTAATTACTAGTAGTTAGTTTATAGTAGTTAGTTTATATATTTATATATAGTAGTTAGTTTACATTTTAAGGTTTTGTTCGAGTGGCTGGTGAAATTAACAGGCAAGTGTCAGTAGATTTTCTGTTGTAGAGTAGTCTATGGATAATAACCAATCGTGTATAGTTGTTTTACATTGATGTTTGTTTTTATGTAGTATGTTTAGTTTTCTATTTATTCTGTTATACAAAAAGGGCCAGCAAGAGGTTGGAATCTAGTTAAAAAATTTGTTTTATATTTGGGAACATCGAAAGGCTTGGGGATGCGTCTGTTGGTAAGAGTGACTACTTCTTGATCGATTAGGGAGTGTTGTTTCAGTGAAATATGAAGATAGTATAATTGACGTACGGTGAGAAGTTTTGAATCACTGTAAAGTTTAAAAGTAGGATGTCTGTAGGTAAGGCAGTACATTACTTTAAGCAACGCTCTCTGAGCCCTTTCAAGTGTTAGTAGATTCATTTTGTGACCTCCCCCCCATACGTTTATACAGTATGTTAATAACGGTTTACATAGGGTATTATAGATTATTTTTAATAAGTGATGACTAGCCGCATGCCTTATGTTTCTAAATATAACTATCATTTTGCGAATTCTTTGTGATAAATCAATAATATGTGGAGTGAAGGTAAGAAGGGAGTCCAGTTTGATGCCCAAGTATTTTATATTGGTCACTCTTTCCAATGCTTGGCAGCCACAGTTTATGTCTAGTTTTGTGTCACAGTTATTTTTATGAACTACAAGAGTGTGTTTTGATAGGGATGGCTGTGTTTTATTAGTTATAGAAAATGTAATAAATTTTGTATTATCGGCGTTCATTGTTAAAAGCTTAGTAGATAATTGTTCTTGAATAGAATTAAATCCGATTTGAGCTTGTGTGTAGGTATCCTCCTAAGTACATCAACTGAATATTATAGCTGCATCATCTGCAAATGCCACTATTTTGCCATTAGGAAAGTGAGTATTTATTATATCATTAAGGTACACCAGAAATAGGGTGGGTCCTAACACACTTCCTTGAGGCACTCCATATTCAGTGGAAATAGGGTCACTTATAACACCTAAGGTAGTAACTAGGCAGTTAGACTCGAAAAAATCTGGTTCATATGTATTAGTTATTAAGTTGCTATTTATATATAATACGATGCCATCATTTTGGTTATGCAACCTGTTTGTACAATGTGAGGTATATGCATCTAATTTCGGTATTGCTGGGTTACTAGAAAGCCAACATTCGGTGAATATTATAATGTCCGGTAGTATATTTAATCTTGAAAGTAGCAAATTGAATTCATTTAAATTTTATTTTGATTTTAGTAAACACTCTTTGACTAACCAATATTATTTCAGTACTATAATATATGAAAAGTAAGTGGTGGCGTAAGTATTTATGTTTCAATGTACAAGGTTTTATAATGTAAGAAAATATTATTATGTAGTAGAATTCATTATTTGGGATAACTTCTTTTATTTTAGGCATAAAGCTTAAACGTAAAGTGTGTCTCTTATATATTTTAAATATACTATTTTTATATACAGTATATTGATGTGCATATTATGTAAAGCATTTCTGTGTACAATGTAAATATTTATTTGAACAAGTTATAACATTGTTTATTGGTTGCTTAACAAAATATCTTATGGTAATAATAGTCATATGAATACATTTCAGGAGAGCAGAGTATATTGTGTTAATCATAGTACAACAGTTATTGATTGTTGATCTAGTTTGAGTTATAATAGTAAGATTATTTTGTGTGTCTAAGGAAACTGGAAAGAATGAGTACTTATAGTTTGGTTGTAACCTAGTATTGATTTTAGTACTCAAGTTGTAATACGTGTTACATTCTATCATAGAAAACAAAATACAATGAGAGGGCGAGAATTGATGTATAAGGTAAGTAGTTAATGGTTTGTGTGAAATTATTTAGTTACAACGTAAAACATAACCTATGCTAAGATAATTTAGGTACAATTTAGACATTTTTGTGCAATACAGAATAATTAGTAGCAATATCAAAAGGAAACATGTTACATTTTTAGATAAACACTTAAACGAAAACAGTCAATTTTATGATACTTCAGTTTTGGGAATGTCTTCCTCAGAATTAATTTTCATTACTTTCAAGCTCTCCTTTTCTCTCATATAGTCAAATCCATTTGCAGTCCAGCAAAAACGATAATTGTTTGCTGCAGCAAAATCCCTTGCTTTACGAAATAAATTTTTCGTGTTAAACGAGATTGATTCTGAAATATATATTCTTTGTTCCGGGCCATCGAGTAATAACTCTTTCGTGTTGAGTTTTTTTGTAGAATGTTGACCGTTATATGCTTTAAGTCCAGTTAGTAGCATGGTTTTACTCGTTGCATCAACAAAGTCGATAACAATGGGTTTATTTTTCTCCAATTTCGTGTTTAATCTGTGTAGGGACTTGATTTTTCCTTCGTCTATTTTTATTCCAATCTTAGTGCAAATACTTTGGAACGTTTTGTGAAGTTCTTGATTTGTTTCCTTAGTGGTAATTTTGGGAATGTTTCGAATTTCCACTTCATTTATTTTTATCTTTCTTTCTAGCAATTCAATTTTATGTTCTAAAACGTTAGTGTACTTTTCGGAATCCTTTTGTTTGTTTTTAAGAAGATCAATCTCGTTACTCATCTCATCATATTTCTGACTAAGAAAACTCAATGATAGTGATATTTCCTCATTTTGCTCTTTGATAGTTGATACAGTACTTTGCAATGTCAATAATTTATTATTTTGGTCTTTAGCAAACTCATTAAACATGCCTTTGATTTCCTGTATAAAAGAGCGCATTGACGTTTCCTCCTCTGACATATATTTGCGCTTTCCGCGAGTAGTTATGGAGTCCAGCGCGGAGTCCGATCCTGTATGATGTTGCAGATTAGATTCAGGTAAGATGAGGGAGAGGGATGGGCTGGCGGACGCTTTAGGCGGTGTGCGTTTGAGTGACATCACGATTACTTTTCTGGATATTTATTGTTGTTAAGGTGGTATCACTATATTTGACAGGTGTCAGTGTCAAATATCAAAATGTCACTTTCACTTACAACAAAAATAAAGTTAATGAGGGTATAAAAATATTCTTCTTAAGATTGAGTGTTCAAGCCACTATTTCATTGCGAGTTTTTGGAGAAATCCGCTGTTTTTCCGCGTGAATAACACTATCATACACTGTTCGTAACTGCTGTTTAAACTCACGAAAACTAATTAAAATGGGGAGCGCAACGACAACATTTTGACAGACGTTGACAGATAGACTAGTGTGTGCGAAAATATTGTATTATATTTTAAATACAATTATTAAATTATTTTAAATTTGAAACCACTTCGTAAGTTTATTTCAAAATTACATGTTAATTTGGTAAATTAACTTTTAAGGCTTTCAAGCCAATACCCAAAAGTGGATATCTAACAAAAATAGATTTAAGAGCCTACTTCTAGTTTTCTATTAACACACTAGTCGATCGAAAGATTTTAATTAACGGATTAAGAGCCTTAAGTCTTGGCTTACATTTCATTTTTTTTTTCACAAAAAATATAAAGAAGGAAACTAGACCAGGCGTAGGCTTTATCTAGACTAGACTTACCACGCTTTAATAATATCAGTATTCTAGGCGACAATTCTTCAGCCTCAGGCGCCCCCTTTTTGTTAACGTTTTATTGTTAATAGTGCCATGGGTGTAAATACCCACAAAAAAATATGTTTTGCATTACTTCTCTCTAAGCATAATGAGACATGCCGGAACGTCCAGTGACCACACATACGTCTTTGAAAAAACGCGATTGCCTAGCAGATACAGAGGTACTACTGCTTAATAATTATATATCTTCGAATGAAGCGACTCATATAATTATGATCGAACTTCACTTGGTAAGTTCGTTTGATCATTTATTATACATAGTAATTATTGATGTAATCTTAATATCTCTAATAAAAATTACAACTTTAATGAAATGAATTTATTCTTAGAAATTGTTTTATAACAAACTTTGTAGGTACTAAAAACTAACAATCTGAATTGGTTTTTGTACGGTTAGTTGTTTTATTTGTTATTATTCGTAGAGTCCATACTAATATTATAAATCTGAAAGTGCGTCTGTCTGTCTGTCCATCTGTTTGTCTGTCTGTCTGTCTATCTGTCTGTCTGTCTGTCTGCCTGTCTGTTACCTCTTCATGCTCAAACCGCTGAACCGATTACGCTAAAATTTGGCATGGAGATACTTTGAGTCCCGGGAAAGGACATAAGATACTTTTTATCCTGAAAAAATGTACGATTCCCGCGCGATAAACGAATTTTGGCGCAACGAAGTTGCGGGCGTCATCTAGTTTCTTATATTTATTACCTTGAAATTGAATACAGGCAATTGTCTTTAATTTGTTAAGTGACGGACGTAGAAATAAATAGTGACTGACATTTTCACAAAATATATTATGAAAAAGCTTTTTTGAAGTTTTGAACACCTCACAAAGAGTATATACGTAGTCTTGACTAATGACTATCATACAAAAATTAATGTTAAACTGTCGGCAACTCACATTGCAGCACAGGCTCAATAAATAGTCACGATATAAACAGTTTTCATTTTACTGACCGCAGTTTTGATATTTTTTGCCTGGAAGCTATATGTTTTGTTTGGAGACAATATTATTCCAACGATTGTAAATAAAAATCTAAATTAATAGGAATTCAAATGTTATTTTTAACTTTAAATGTATTTCAAGGAATGCGACATAATTTGGTCTTATTACTTTTGTTTTTGTTTATCTATGTTAATAAACTTAAATCTATAAGTATCATAACTCAGTGAAAGTTGCCGGACCAAAACACCTTTTCACCTATTCAAATATTTAACTTTTGTCGAGTACAATACATTTTTGTGGATTTTCCCTGTTCAACCCTTCTTTAAGTATTACATACAATAATAGCATACCTACAAGCGAACAAACTCGAACAATGTTATCCCGCACAATAGGAAAATTCTTGCAGAAACAGAAAAACTCAACAAAAGGGCCCCAAATATCATTCGAAGTATTTCCATTCGGAAACAAAGTTGAGTGATAAAATGGGTTCCCGGAATATGTTCCGGCGTCCCTCTGGCAACCGCCTTCTTTTAATAACTTAGGCTGGTATAAATAGCCAGTACTCAAGACGCATCTCGGTCTCAAGACACGGTGCAGGCTCTGTGATTGAATGGCTGTCAAAATTTGGACCAATCACAAAGATGAACCGCGTCTCGAGACCCGGTCGCATCTTAAGTACTGACTATTTATACCAGCCTTATTCGCTTAGTGTAATGAGCTGCTACGCACATATAGGTTTCTTTTCTATATGATAAAGTAAATTTGTCTTAAAAAATCGTCCATAATCTCCATACACGTGTCGGGCCCCGACGGATTCGCCCGCGACGTTCTATAATCAGATTTGGATAAAACTATTACCTCGGAGACCGCACATCGGAACCAAAACAAAAGTATGACGGAAGCCTCTGCTACGGAACCTTATTGTATGAGAATTCGTTCCAATAAGATTTTGTAGAGGAATAAATAGCAGTATATTTCGCAATAAAGACTAGATCGCGGCGAACGCCCATAACAATTTTATTGTAGTCTAGGCGAGCTCGGATGAGCAAAAAATCGGCCGGGCCGGGTAAACTTTGTGGAACCTTTTATGGAAGCCCCTGAGCGAGAAACTGTTTTAAATTACATATTGTCGGGGCATAAAATAGGGGTATTAAGTTTTAAATATGAATTATTTAGTCGGATATTCATTGTAAAGCAGTGAGCGTCGTCACGGCTGTCGTCCAAACTTGCGGCTAATCCGATAAGGCGACAACGGGTACCCCGGGACAGATCCCGACAAACCGACAAAGGAACACTAATTACCGCGAGCAAATAAACACGCCAACTTGCCGCCGCACCTATCTCTGGCGGAAACTCTGATAAGGTGAGACCTACCTTTAGAGGCAGGATGATCACTTTGACAATGTCTCTCGACTGTTTTGCTAGTAAAATCCATACTAATATGCAAAAGTGTGACTCTCTGTCTGTCTATCTGTCCGTCTGTCTGTCTGTTACCTCTTCACGCCCCAACCGCTGAACCGATTTTGCTGAAATTTGGTATGGAAATACTTTGAGTCCCTGGAAAGGACATAGGATACTTTTTGTCCCGGAAAAATGTACGGTTCCCGCGCGATAAACGAGTTTTGGCGCATCGGAGTTGCGGGCATCATCTAGTGGTTTATAAAAAAGTCAGTTCCCAAAGGATATGAAAACGTGGTTTTTTTAATTATAACGTTACATCTATAGCGTATTAAGAATTGATAAATTTTTCCCAAGTGAATTAATTACTCATATGGATGACCACATTATGATTTATGACACAATGATCACATCAGCCTTCGTGACGTATACTATATAAAATATTGTTACGTTAGAATTAATAAATTATTTAATTTACTTTATTTTTACATTACAGGTACCACACATAATTACTGATTGCTGCTCTACAGAGCATAAATTAATTTAAAGTCGGGTAAGTGTTTGCCATTGCATATTTATGTTGGAAAATAAATAAGTAGAAACATGAACATTTTTATATTTATTTAATAGCTCTTGCTACATAGTATAAACTATAGACTATAGAAAGACCAAAACACAATAATATGAAATCGCTAAACTGAAATGTCTTAAAATATTCTAACAACTAATATAACACACTACACTTTTTCCTCCAATAACGTTTTTTCTGATCAATTTTCGTATACAACGCTCAACGCTGAGTTCTGATAGTTCGTCCATCCACAACCACCAACCGCCGCATTAGTTCGCGTCACACAAGCTGCGAAAATCTCTCATCACGGTTGTCTCTCTGCGTCTATCATGATGCTATCACGTCTATCACGATACTATCACGTCTATCACTGCCTCGTCTTGCCTCATCTTTCGTCTCCATACCGTCAATCCGCACTTGTACCTCTTGAACCGTACTAAAAGCGCAAATAAACGAAACTGTAAAATGTAACAGACATGGCGAATCTTTTGCATTGCGATTTAAGAATTTTTCTTTGACGTAGTTTTAATCTACATTAATAGATAGCTATGTAGTGACAAACGTAGCATGGCATTTTTCGTCTATTCACTCAGTTCTCTCTCGTCACATTTCTAACACATACATACCGCCATGTATATTTGTAAAATATTTGTGTCACTTAACACTTATCAGTGATCTAAACGCAAACTGGTACCTACATGAATAGACAGTTCAAGAGCACTAATACGTCACTGTACGTGCACATTGTATTGTAGCTACTGCGACAAGTCAACTCTACATAAAGGAATACAGACATACTATCTTTTCATCCACCGTTAGTTCAAACTATAAATACAATAGATGATCTGTAATTAAAAAAGTTCAAAATATGTGAACGAAATTGTATTATTTTTTTTGTCAATATGAACTTGCATGGAAATTCTCCTGGGGCATAACACAAATAATGCTCCAAATAAATTTGAGCGACATATCAGTTGAATCTAAAACAACATCCAATGTGTATAAATTAGTGAACTTATTGCCCGGCGACGTGTCGGCTCTGTCGGGTGCATTATCACACATTACCGTACATTTGCCTGCTGTAAATTATGGACGACTTTGGGGGGTCACTGGATCCGCTTATGCACTGCATAATGGAGAGTCGTTGGACCCCCTAACATTTGGAACCGTCTGGATGTTGATAGCGGAGCTCCCAAAAATCTGGAGGTCACTGGATGTTATGATGATAGTTGGTTATATTAGGGTTACTAAATATATTAGACTTTAGAGCATAAATGTTGAGCTTATCAAACGTCATATTTGTTATCAGTAGACTGCAACCAACAAATAACTAGATTTGCATTTCACAAGCGGACAGCGCAAACAAATTAGTTTGCCCTAATGTGTGTTGGTGAAATAGACAGCCGTGCTGCTGCTATTAGTTTGGTCGCGATTAGGCTCAAAACAAACATGTTTGGAATGACACAGTCACGAGATTAATATGGTAATCAGTAGACGAAAAAAACATTTACATTTTTAAAATGTAAATAATATTATGTCAACAAATTAAAATAAGCTACGGGAGTTAAATATAAGTAATTTCTTTTGACGCAAAACGTTGACGGATTTTCCTTGTTTCTTAATTTAATCAATGGGCTTTCAACAACATTTGATCTGCCAATCAAAAGACTGGATAACTCAAAGGCTGATGAGAATGACCTGCTGACAGATCTGAACGACGCAAAAATAAAAGGCGACGCGTCGCCACGCGGCCGTCTGTAGCACTTCATGTGTGTCTGTTGTCAATATTGATATGAGATTATATTACATTATTATTATTTTTGCTTAAATCTGGGCTTCGAAACTTATTTAAGCTTCGATGACTTTGAGAAGATTTTGGTTTTTTCTTACTCGAACTCCAATATTTGCAACATTTGCCATACATTGTCTCCTTTTACACATCTATTTTAAATTATATTAATATGATACACATTATGATACACAATGTATTGACCAAAATCATTAGCAACGTGGTTGATATTTCATAATGATTAAAGTCATTACAAATAAGTAGAAATATGAGAAAACCTCTGTCATTCACGTAAGAAGCTGTCTCGGGCTGGACTTAATATTATGTGTAGCTGGCCCGCTCTATCTGATGCTCTATTTCGCACCAACACTCGCCATTAATCTCAACTAAACAATTAATTGTCCAGCCAACGGCGCTTGACATCTGAATTAACATTCACAAAGATTTGCTGTAAAAATAACTACAAAGGATTTAAAAGTTGAAACTCGTAACGAAATCCAGTGGTATTTAACATTTCACTGAGTTGTGCTGTGACAGCCTGACGTCTGACAGCCGCAGTCCGGGGTTCCGCAAGGCGAATGGTAATTTGAACATTTTTGTTTGCTAGAGTGTTAACTGAGTGAACAATGCCTCGGTTTAACACTCACTTGCACAGTTCACTCAGTGAAACAGATTTAACGGGCTTTGTTTCGTGTTCCAGTAAAAATACGGTTTAGCGAGCACAATGTCTGCTCGCAGTTTAATTATTCAGTGGAATAAGATTGAACTTGAATTTAATATTATTATTTGTATAAAATACACGACCGACTCAAAATTTTCCTACCACAGAAAACCAATAAACGTGTGCGCAGCATCATTAGTAAATTTTCATAAAAAACAAGTACAATTAATTATGAATCTCAACGCAAAGATAATCTCTATATGGCTTAAAGTAATAAAGTCTTTTCTCATAAAGTTGAAACGTAACAGAAGATATACCGTGTTTTAGAGCACAAATCAGGTTAAGTGCCTCGTAACTGCATAACCATATTATACCGTTAGCTTATAAAAGGACATCATAACGTACCGTTATAAAATATGAATTTACATTAAAATGCACGAGTATTTATTAATATTGCAATAAAAGGTTAAGCGAACCGCACATTCTTGGGTAAACGTAATTTGTACTCGTCGTAATGTATGCGACGATATTTTTTCTATCGCGATAATACGGGCATTAACGTTTTGTGCATTCGAATTAGCGTGTCTGAGCACGATTAGCTTAAACAGCTTATAACAGAAGTAGTAAAGTATGGCCGCACGATAACTTATGTGCAGCTCGCGGCTCGTCTGTGATGTTATCACGATTCACGAGCGAGGAGCACTGACATAGGTACCTGATGAATTTTCACTAAAATAGTTAATAGAATCAGGCGTTACTTTGCGGAAATCCATAGCTTAAATTTTAGTTTGTTATTATGTTTAGCAATATTCCGCGAAATAAACCTCAACCTTTAAGTAAATGAGTGAGTGTACGCATAGGAATGCGTACAGCACCTCCCTCCTCCCACACTGCCTATGCGTACTCTCGCATGCAAGTACCTGCAAACACCACCACCACACAAGCAATAATGTTGGCAAATCCGTGCAAGGCCCCTCACCACCATGCAGGTTGAAAACATCGACGCGCATTTCGTCCCAACACTGGATCATCCTCAGTCTATGTCATGTCATGGAGTCTATGTCATAAAATAGCATTTAATTTGAATTAATAAACTATATGTCATAAAGTGGCATTTTATTTGATTTTTGTCGGTCACGGTTAGCCGCGGTAAAGAACGGTTTATCTCCACTGTGTTCGCATTTCTACTGTGGCCAGGCTAAAGGGGCTAGTATATGTAGTTAATCAATAATACAGATTTCAAACTGCATGTGATGTTTTCCGATATTAGGACTTACTACATATTTTCATGTTGAAATCCTTACAATTTTTTGCAGAATTACATATAAAATCTTGCTTTCATAAACCAATTTTACTCTTGTTTGATCGTACGCTCCCGAGCAAGAATATTTAAATACTTGCGAAGCGTCGTCCAGCCGGCTGACTCTGAGTAACAATTTAAATGGTGGACATATTTTCTTTGTAACTTTTGCATCGTCCTTTGTAATAAAGACGAGTAACCGTAACGTTATAATTGTCAAAGAATTTTGTAATTTAAATATCATTTCCGACTTCACTCTAGGGGTATGTTCAATTTCATCTCCACTTATAAATACAAAATTGTTACTGTCTGTCCATCCACGTCTTCCACCTCTTCGCGCATAACTCACCAACCGATTAACGGATTTGGGTAAAATTCGGTGTAGAAAAAAACTAACTCCCGAAAAGGATAGCCATCGTGAACAATGTACCATAAACGAATAAGTATCAGCGCAATGAACTGCAGCTTCTTGTAATACCGACAGCGTAATGAACTTAAACAGTAATGAAGTTAGAGCTATATGTATGGTAATGACCTGAAGTTGTGCTACACGATACAGTACTCTATACACTGTATATTGTATAGTATACACTATACAGTTAACAGTAACTACTGAACTACCACGAGATTATCACGTTTAAACAATATCACGAGATAATCGCGATTGAGGCTCAAAAGTTTTGAAGAGCCATTATAATTAATAACAATCTGAAGGTATTCGATATCTATTACAGTTACACTGGCAATGATCATCATTCATCTTTATTATGAACTCTGCAAATCAAATTATTCGTTACTAGCTGTCCCGGCAAACGTTGTTTTGCCCATATTATTTTATTGAAGTGACTAAAATATAAGTATGGCGCCATGGTCGTCCGACCTGGCTCTCTTAGGCATTTTCAAATATTTAAGAAAATAATTGAATGCGCCATTACGACAGCTGAATGAAAGAAGATGACGAAAATTGAAGATGAAAGTGTACACTGCACAGTGTGGATTGTGGGCATAGAGCTATAGCCTATAGCTATCTAAACTCCCGTCTCGCACGCGCACCCCCATGACGCCCACTTCGCAACGGGTCGTGCAGTAGAAATCGTAATATTTTAATTTCGCCATAACTTCGAAACCAAATGTCCAATTTTAGTCATTCAAAGACCAAATATTATCTACATAAACTGTACTTAGTGATGAAATAATTTATTTTGATAAGGATTAATAGCATGAGTAAAATAAACGCGTTTAAATGTAGTCCAAAAAAATGAAGATATTTTAAATAAAAAAATGGTTGTTGTGCCTCATTCGAGATAGATAGGTATAGCGTGTCGCGGATTTTTTTGTAGATATTTATAAGATCTACAACTAATTGAAACATTTTATGGTTCTATCTTTTATAGTTTAGGCAGCGTACGCAATATACGCTTTTCTGGTTGATTTTTTACACCTTGTGTCCGAAAAACCCAAATATCTTACGGAAACCTATTTATTTCCAAAATAAAATTTAGCCTATGTTACTCGTGGATAATATAGCTTTCGAATGATAAAAGAATTTTTAAAATCGGTCCAGTAGTTTTGAGCCTATTCATTACAATTATACAAACAAAGTTTACCTCTTTATAATATTGGTATAGAAAACCATAAGGTTTAAAGTTTTCAGCACACAACACACATTTTCACTTCAAAACTATTCATATTAACATAGTATGATGTGCAGTCCTTTCTTTTTGTAATAAAAAAGTATCATATAATATTACAAAAGGGAATCCCCGTTTGCTATTACTGCTAAGTATTTCTTATATCTAAAAAAGAAAAACCGTAGAAAAAGTTGATGAATGCGATCATATATATAGGAATAAAATCAGGCTCGAAGTCACACAATAGCTAATGTGCAGATAAGCCGGGTTTTATCGGCGCGGGCCGGCGACAGCTTCACTATAATAGAGTGTGAAAGTTGCAAATTGCAATAACATTTTATATTGTACACAATAAAGTTGGCATAAAATAATATTATTTAAGTACGATGTATCTGCTACTAACAACAACATACGAAAATGATCTTTAAAAAGCAATCTTAGCAGTAAGAGCAAGCGAGCTATGTATACGGACTTAAGGGTCCCGTTAATGTTATCAGAAAAAATATAATTGTTTTATATTTCATAGGCAGAAAATAGTACGTCATAATTATGTAAAATATCCACATCAATCATTTTAAATAATTTTGGCGTGGAGAGCTCCCGAGCGACATATAGATCAGAGCCCACGTGGTCACGTGTCACGTGTCACCTGTCACCCCCCGGCACCTTCCGGCACCCCCCGGCATCCCCCGGAATCCCCCGGCCACGTGCCGCGCCGCTCATTATGTGGGTTAAGATGACTCCTCTTCATCACCGCTCAACTTTATGATATTAAAACTTTTCCTAAACAGACGAATTATTGTGAATAAGAAGTTTCCGGCGCATGGGACGAGTGGAACATAAGTTAAACCCTAAAAGTGTGACAAAAGTTACACCTTAAAAAAAGTTAGAACTATAAGACCAAGGTAGCAACATCTGTAGACCGTGGCGCGTTATCTGTTGTTTAATATTATAAATTTTTACGTTTCGCAAATGTGCTATTATATTTAATAATCGGCCAAGTGCGAGTCGGACTCGCGCACGAAGGGTTCCGTACCGTTATAGAGCAAACATAGACTAAAAATTATGTTTTTTGTATGGGAGCCCCCCTTAATTTTTTATTATATTTAAATATTAATATGAATTATTAAATAACACATATATGTAAGGCCTTCGTGAAAGTTTCAAGTGCCTACCTCTTATCATTATTAATTACGAGCAAAAAAGGCCAAAAAAATCACGTTTGTATGGGAGCCCCCCTTAAATATAAATTTTATTTTTATTTTAGTATAACAACAAGTTATAGCGGCACCGGAAATACACAATCTGTGAAAATTTCAGAACTCTAGCTATAGCGGTTCTTGAGATACAGCCTGGAGACAGACAGACAGACGGACAGACAGACGGACAAACATAGAAGTCTCATGAATAGGGTCCCGTTTTTACCCTTTGGGTACGGAACCCTAAAAAGGTTCGTCTTCAAACATTTAGTACAATATGTTTTATGCTAGTTAACTGCTTCTTTACTAAAAGCTGGTACGCCGAGTTTTTCACAACGCATATATATAATATTATCTTGTAATGACCGGAAGCCAAGGCCTAGGAGCTTAATATTGAGTCTCAATAATGAGGGCTCGCACACTCCAGCCGAGCTTAGGTCGTCAAAACCGCGATAGAACCATCGTAATTAACGTAAAAGCCCCACGAGAGCAAAAAGTTACGTCGGCCGACCGAGAACTCTACAATTATTATACCGCGTTATACGGGGAAACCACGCGAGCAAATACATTGTATACAACTTTTTTCATGCACTAATTAACTTTAAAATTTAAAATATACAGTCGTATTTAAATTACATTTCAGGCCAATACGTTGTATACGTCGCAATTTATTTACCTAGGCTTTCGCTAGATGTTTATTTTTAGAACAAACGTGTTCTAATATAGCTGTAGATTGTAGAATGTAGAGGCATAGATCTACATTTATAAAACTCAAAGGTGACTGACTGACATGGTGATCTATCAACGCACAGCCCAAACCACTGGACGGATCGGGCTGAAATTTGGCATGCAGGTAGATGTTATGACTTATGACGTAGGCATCCACTAAGAAAGGATTTTGATAAATTGCCACCCCAAGGGGTTAAAGTAGGGGGATGAAAGTTTGTAAATAATAATACTTCTTAACGCGAGCGAAGCCGCGGGCAATAGCTCGTATAGGTATATAATGAAGACGTTTGTATATTATATGTGCATAACATACATATTAGTATTTAGGGGTGTAGGTCGACCTCCAAATAGGTGGGACGACGATCTCCGTTTAGTTGCGGGTCCATGTTGGATGCGAGTAGCAGGAGATCGGTCACCTTGAGAGAGGCCTATGTCCAGCAATGGACGAATATAGGCTGATATGATGATGATGATGATAATGATGAACATATTAGTCAGAAGATGTTCTATTGTGCTCGTGGCTATAAAGGGTTGAAGAGTTTAGAAAAATAATCAGGAAATCAATGTAAACTCTACAGATTATTTAAGTCACTTATAAATTGCTGATTTCTCAATTTCTCGGCTGACTCCTGAGCGGATTCAGGATTCAGGAATTACTCAATTTTAATTTGCTCTCTTAAAACACCGCGAAAATACCGCCACAATAAATCCTGTGGTGGTTCTGGTTCGCACCGCAACGTCTGTATTAAAATTAGGTCAGCGATTCCGTGTCGGCTTACGGCTACTTGTTTACACCTAAAATACTTAGTCCTTACAGATGTAATCCTCAGCTTCAAGACTTACTATTTTAAATGAGCAATAAAATAATTCAAGACGTGAGTGGAAGAATAAGGTAAGTAACATGAAAAAACTTCCCGTTTTTTCGCTTAAATGGAGGCTTTAGGGCTGGAAAATTATTTGAAATAGAAAAACTATGGATTATATGTGTAGCCAGATATAAGTTCTATTAAAATAATTAGGGAAAAAAATGAGTTATTGTCCGTATGTTACGAAATGTTACTTGTTCGATTTTTCCACTCACGTCTTCAATTATGAAGTAACTTAGACATGAGTCATAAACTCTTCTTACAAGAGCTGTAACTATGATCTACTACACTTGCAATATTTGGCTAAATTATTTTCCTATTTCCTATCGGATTTACTTACCTCTTACTGCTAAGAAAAATCCGAAGTACCTATAACACAGGCTAAAGCTCTTTCTCTAAAAAACAAACAGCTACTCCACTGATATCTTTATCAATATCATATTTATTAGATATTGTTTATATTTACATAACTTAATAAACATGGGTATCGGTAGGTTTTTCATTTGTTTCGTTATTTACTTGTTCAATAAAACATTGTAATATAAACAGTAGACGCACGGAACATAATGTATTATGTAATATTGGACGTATTTGCCGGCGTCTCCACTCTCAACATTACAATATTTCATGAATATTATTTCCACGTCACATTTTCAATAAAACGGTACACAATATCATAAAAAAGGTCGCAACAGATTCTAGAGACAGGTTGGCGATAATATATGGTTACGTTATACAACAATAAGAAACTTAAATGCCGTAGAAAGGTATGTAGTACGATATGCGTGTGTGTACAGCAGTACCAAGTGTATCCCAGCAGACTGCGATTCTTAATTTAGTCAGCTGTCCATTTTTCTCAAATCATAGTTACTTCACAAACAAACCGCTAGCTGTCGCAAGAAAGGAAATCCCAAGAAATGTACCGCTGGCTCGGCGAGGACTGCATAATGTATTGCCATCTTGCGTCCCGGTATAATATCTGTCGTATTTTTGTTTGCGCCTCGGCAAACAGTTTATGTCATCAAAAACTTCTTTATTCGCATCAAATTAACGTATGTATTAACCTCTCTAAGCAACTTTGATAACTTTAAAAGGCGAGCTTAGAACGGTTGTCATTGTTTGACTCACGTGGCGGGTTTGTGCCGAGCCTAATGCAATATTTGGAACCATTAACACGTCAGCGGTCGGCGTAATGGTCGAATACATCTTCTATTGTATACTTTCGCACGCCACGCGCGTTTGTTTGAACAAAAAATTGATAATTGATTGATGCGGGCTCCGTCGGGCTCCGGGCGTGTTTACTCGTCGCTCGAAGACAGCCATTACGATAGTTTGAATTATTCATGAGCTATTTCGACGTGCGTACATCAAATATTAGATATACTTCTGTATTCAATTCGACTTTTGTCTCGAAATATGCGAATCCCTAAGAGATTCCCTCCTTCGTACATCATAATTTGGACACAATTGGACGACTGCCTGGAAGCGAGAAGCGGGAAAGTTGATTAGCGGCGACTTTCCGGGAAGTCACCGCTTGTGTGCCGTTCCCGGGAGGTACGGGGTTCCCCGGGTAGTGGGGGGTTCCCGGGGGCACGGGGATTCTCGGAAAGTGCAGGAGTTCCCGGGAATCCCGGGGACAGGCGTGACCGAGCATAATTAGCGTGCTCGTATTCCCGCCGCGTGGGAATCTTGTTTTTACACTTTCTGCGATAATGGCGGCGGCGATTAAATGATGAGCTTACATTTTTCTTCTCTCGATATAAAACTTATTTTAATGACCGTAATTATAATTCCTCTGGTGTTTCGAGTGTCTTTGCGTGACCGAATTATATAATACCAATTTTTTGTCTCCTAATTTCTCGATCTATTTCATAAAAATCTTTATCAACTTTAAAAGAATTTTGTTTCAGCTCAGTCACGAAGGGATCGTCTCGTGTCGTCACGGAAATTCTTGCAAACTAAAGTTGTGTAAAGCTTATTATCCCAAGATCTTCGAACTCAGGATAGTGGCCCGGTATTCGACCTCCGAAGTTGGAGTTAAAGGACGCCTAACGTGATTTAATTCGCCTATCATTAGTTGCTAACAAACTTCAACATTAAATTAATTAGATGTCGTTTTCTCAATTTAAATGTAAAGCTTATTCCCTTCAATATTAATTATGTTGTCTTGTTTAATACGTTTTAAACCCAAATTTTTATATGCAATCATAACATAAAGTACCAGTTTCGGCTATTAAAATTTTATGGTCTATAAAAATATATTTTTCAATTCGTTATTTTTTATTTAATCACCAATTTAAAAAAAAATGCAACATATTTTGACAAAATATTAAGGCCGTCCCCCGAGCAAACGACCTTGTCCGTTTGCTGCGTTGCCGAAATCGCACCAAAACCCTATTTTTTTTTACTTATCTTGGTTCAAAATTGACCTAAAAAAAAACGGGGAATATGTAGTTTATGATATTGACAATCTATTGGCGTGTGTCTCAAATAAAAGTAATTTGTAAATACTAAGGAGAAGCTGAATGTATGCTCAAATTTTATTAAATTGGCTTTAATTTGGAAGCTAATATAATGAGTATAATAAACAAAAATAGAAAATTTAAAACGTGGAAAGAAATATTGAGATACTGAAGATTATTGCTGTATTTTTATTATAACTCTGTAGCTTTCAAATTATGAGTTTATAAGCCTCAAAATACGGTAAATTACGGAATATTCGTAGGGAATGCCCTTAATAATTAAAAGGCGCTACTGACATTGGGGCTAAGTATGCTAAGTACTTACTAGCATTTGTTAGTGAATTTATTATTATACAATCAGCATAATTACTTTGACTAACTTATAATACTGGCGGCCACAATGTAAACCTATTTAAGATACTGAGACTTAACATTTACAATCTTTTGTTGATTTATGGCAATTGGCCGTTAACACATTTTTATTAAAACCCAAATTTAATCAGCATTTTGTTTTGCATGTATGCACTTTATATAGCAACAAATAATAAAAACCAATTTATTTTTTATTCGTAGTGATGCAGCATGAAGATGTTCACTCAAACCAAACTGTTTAGTATTACCATCTTTTCGTCCGAGCATTTGGCCGTCAGGATCTCGAATATTCTCGTGATTTTACAGTACTAGGAGGTCAATATTACATGAGCCCGGTGAACGAGGCTGAGCGATGCGGCCATCAGCTGATACTCATCCGATATTCAAATCCTATCTGTTTTAAAATTGACCGCTCCATCTTTAATGTTCACGAAATACGATTTACTATTTGACTCAAGCACCTGTCCCCTTTGACTATGTAATATATGTACAGAATAAGAAATATAAATGTGGTGTAATATAATATACCTGTGATAAAATAATAATAACTCCCACACCACTTTCGGTGACGGTGACCTGTTTCATTGAAACCAGGCCAGTTACGCAGGAGTAATTTTATAGTGCCCAAGTGTGTGCGCAGCACACAAAGCACTCTCTATTCCTTTTACTCTTATAACCCAGTGGGACGGAAGACCGACACGACTGGCGCGAGATCAGGCGCAGGGTGAATTTTTTTCATGCCCATCCGACGCATGGATCATCTTACTTGTCAGACAATCAGCCTGCATTGTCCTAACCAAACTTGGAAATAATATATGTTTCCAACGCGGGAATCGAACCCATGACCTCCGAATTAAGAGCCATACTCTAAACCACTGGACCACAGAGGCTACCTGTGATAAAATACCATTGTTTTAAATGGTCAACGGTCAAAGCAATAAATTGGGACACGTTTGGGATTCAATATCATATTAACAGTAATATGATTGCTGTTAAATCACAAATGTGGACCGTTAAAGTTCCGAGAATATTATGAAATGCGGCTTGTGACAAACAAATTAATAAGATAATTAAAACGGTATCGACAAATTGAGCTCGTAAAAATGTGTGTCAGAGCCGTAAATACAAACCAATTAACTTATACAAAATGAGAGTGTACTTGTACTCGCTTAATAGTTAATACTATCGGTACTTACTACTGACGTTTAACGAATATAATATTATACAGGTGGTAACATTAGTAAGACATGTCACGAATAACATAAAGATGAAACGTTGCTTTAGCGATGTATGTTTCTTTGCCAAATTGAATTTCGATTATAATAGGCCTCTATCTCACTGATAACTATCTCTAGAAAATAAGCTGTATAGGAAATAATAAAAGGTCATTTTATTGTCAAATTATATTGTAAGAAGTAACGGGACGGACCCATAGTGAATGACATTTTGTGTAGTTGTATATAGTAATTATAAGAAAATATGCCAACAAATAACAATACTATGATTTTCTTATGATCCTTAAAAAAATAATTAAAATACATTTTGCCAAAAACGGTACATTACACGCTCACGAAAAATCATATTACGCTTAATAATTATATGCAGATGATTACTATAGGCTTAAAATAACTTGACCACGGATGTAGCTCTTTGTTTCTCCAATTTACAGCAAAAATGTCAATTTCATTGTTAGTCAAATTGGATAGCTCTATTGAGTGCAATATCACCCGTATATCTCATTCATTTTCACACAACCTGTATGTAGTATATATCAGTAATTATGGTACAACTAAACAGTGTAAGTCGAACAATTACATCAACTGGTTCGTTTGCGACCGGGTCCGGGTCCGGGACCGGGTCATAATTAGTGCACAATTTGCCAAATACATTGTTGGCCGTGGTTAAACGAAATCGAATACAATTAGTGGCAATAAATAGTTTATTAAATATCTGTGTTGAAAATAATATAGAGTAATAGCTCAATAACTAAATAATCATAGGAACAAACATAGTCGATCAGGTTGATAGTTTTCTTTACTTACTTTGACTTAACTATCGGCATGAGACTATACTAGACAGAATATTCAATATTATGTATTTTATTAAATTATTATTTGCTACGGTTCTTTGTTATTATTAAATTGGCTTATTAATTTAATAATGTGAGAATAAGAAATTTCTTTGTATAGGATTATACAATACCATATAGTAGTAGGGAATTACCTGCTACATAATATTATGTATTTTCCTTAAATTATACGCAACAATAGTTGCATTAAATTATTATCGACAGAACGGCATATTAATTTAACAAGTTGTCGGACGACGGCAAGTAATGTTTATTAACATTTTTTCCTGTAGAAGGGCCTTTGTGCTTTGCGTAATATTAACTTATTAACGAAATTATATTTCCAAATGAAGGGAATTATACATTAAGTCTGTTTAATTATAATATTAAAAAGTGAATTATATTATTATAATTTACCGTATTTTATCCTGTAATGTTATTTAATTCTTGTTTATCAAAATTTGTCTGAAAAACAGAATAACAAAGATTGCGAGAGAAATATTACAATGAAATTTTAAGGTAAAAAGCTGAAGTAGTTGTGTATAATTAAACTTCACTTTTAACAATATTATTAATTAAGCTCCCTAATTTTTCGAAGCTCATGTTTCAGCTTCTCAAACTAATACACATAATTAAAAACATAGCTATGTATTTATACGAAAAATTTCATCGGGCCGCAAACAGTAATCTTAATTGGCTGCTGTTTAGCATTGGTGATCTATTCCATATAATAATTAAAAACAGAGCTATTTATTTATACGAAAAATTTCATCGGGCCGCAAATTATAATCTTAATAATATTTATTAGTGTCAACTAAGTTTATTATTTTGAGATAATTCTTTATCCATACACTTTAATTTGAATAAAACTGTATTATTTTGAATATTAAATATTCAAAAATATTAAAAAGATTATTTTGGCACATGTAGTTTTGTAGTTTGGTGCAAAATCGCGTCTTATCAGATAGGGCGGGCGGCGCGGCGCTGGGCGGGCGGACGGCGGCCACTCGAGACGCGCGTCTAATTACGCCACTATCTTATCACCTGTTAGCGCCAGCTACTGGCGACTGTCGCTGTGGCCGACAACAATTACATGCAGAGAAAAACAACAAACTATACGTGCAAAGCTTAAATTTTAAAGAGACGGAAGAATTTAAAAAGCCATAAAATACAACCAAAAATACAGTAGTATTGAGCCCGCTCAGAACTTTAGTTTTAAATTTATTTTTACTCAATACTGAGAGAAGTCTAAAAAATACAGGAGCTATTGAGCCACCTCAAAGCTTACATTTTGCGCGGCAACTAACGCGCGCGATGCTCCGAGAGAAAAAGCCATGGAAATAAAGTTAATTCTAACTTGTTTATGCACTGTAATACTTTGGGTCTCTACTTAATAAAACAACCCTACTCACTAAATTTCGTGGCTGTAACTTTAACAGTTTTTGCTCAGCGATGATGAATCAGTCAGTCAGTCAGGACATGTAATTTTATAAGTATAGATTACTGAGTGGTTTGTTAAAACGCATGCACATCAAAAGTAAATTTCATTAATTTTTTTAATAAATGCTAGTTTAATATGAACTTTCCTATTTATAGTATGCCAATAAAGTACCTAATGCCAATACCGATACAATACATCACTAAAATTACGGCGCGACTTGAAACGTAACTGCAAAGTCAATTTTTAAGCTGAGTTACGAGATCGCTCTTATGCGACAAAATTAACAATGAAGTCTGAACTCAATATAACTTTAATATGCTATAGTTTATTTGCCTCATAAGCGAAGTTGCATCAAGTTTATAGCACAGCCTACGGGAGGCGAAGTTCGATATTTATTTATCGGGTATACCGTATATAGTGCCGAAGCCGTGCAAGCGGCCGGAGCCGGAACTTGGACGGAGTTAGCAGTTTGTTCTCCAGCCTCGTGTTACCGACCATTACAAATAACAAACAAGGTGCAGCTTATGAACAAATCTTTTCAATAAGTATTTGTAAGGATGCTGTGAATAGAAAGTATTATGAGAAATTTTGCCCAATTATTGGCTGAAATCTTTGACTGCCTTTAGGAAAGTAATGAAAATGTCTTAACGATTCGTACTGAAGAAATGTTTCTATAGAATAAATTGTCACGGTTTAAAAAAGGTATCGCTTGTCAAAAAGCAACTTAAAGCACAGAATATATAATTAGAGTGAGCATCATATTTAAAACTGATTCTGTAAACTCATGCATTAAAATGCGCGGTAAAGCACTTCCGTAAACCGCCGAATCTTCCAAGGTCGTTCTCTCACTTGTGATCAAAGAGAAGACTATAGGAGCTTGCACTGTCAAGATCTCTTTATGACAGTAAATTTGTCGGGGCATATGTGGTCTCACAGACCTCACGAGACTGAAGAGCGCTCAACGAATTTAATTCCGAGCTAACACCTCATAATACTATCGCATTAGTGACATTTATGATAACGTATCGCGGCGGCACACAACGCAAAACCGACTCTAAAGTTATACATTAGAGTTTAAAATCTATCGTTAAAAGTTTATGATGACTTTTGTGCTGCTCAACTCAAAATGAACTTTACGCGTTTATGTGTAGAGTTTAAAATGTTTCGTCAGTCAGTCACGGTTGACTTGAGAGTGTGGTCACACAGGATTAAAGCCGCGATTACCGCGGGTCGATACAGTCGGCTATTATGCTAATGAGCGCTGAATATCAAACACGACGCCTGTGGAATTAGCGAGACTAATGATATACCTAAATATTATATCATCGAGGATCTCTGATTATAGTTTGTACTGGATTAGGACTGATAGGGGAGATTAATGTGAGACTTGTAAAGTCGTTTTCCCTAATATTAATATTAGGTGAACACTGCACAGTGCACAGGCAAAATTTACGGATTCAAAATTGAATACGTAGATCAAAATACTTCGATAATTAAGCTAAAATTGTCCCGTAGGCATTAATTATTATTATTATTATTATTAGATAATTCAGCACGAGGGCGCTAACAGCCGCACAACACTCTGGATCTTATTAAATTAATTTGGCGGTCGGAAACAGAACAAAGCTGATACTCGTGGATGGGCGTTAATTATCTCATTTCATACATTCCCCGCCATACAAAGACGGTCGGATCCACTCGACTTAAGTGCCTGTTGTGTGCTGCGAATCTAATTTTGGTGTGCGTAGACCTGCACTTGTAATTAGGCCTATATTTTGAACAACGTGTCTTTTGAACCTTAGTAGTAACTAGATGACGACCACAAAGTCTCCGAAGCACTAAAATTCGTTTATCGCGCATTAACTCAAATTAGATCTATCTCCATACCTAGCAAATTCGCTTCAGCGATTTGGGCCTGAAGAGGTAACAGATAGACAGATACTCTTTCGAATTAATAATATTAGTATATGGATTAGTGGACTGATGTTTAATTATTATTATTGTCTCTCCGATATCCCGGGACTATTTGCCCCGGGTCTGCAATCCCGGTAATCGCGACATCCCGGTCCCGGTCGCGCACAGTGTCACCGCCGCGGGCCTCGCACGATACTCCCTCGCCAAATGAGCACAATTAATCTCATAATTAGCGCGTGTAAGCTCCAATGACGGTGATTGTAATCTCGGCTTCAGGGGGACACGTGCCGCCGTGAGCCGGAATTTTGCCTTAATTACTTAGGTACCGGTGTTTGCGAAATATATTATATTTTTTTAGCTACATAGTGACAAAAACCTCATTAACTCTTCGAGGCAGACAATTGATCCACAAACCATTCTTATAATATAATTAACAAACATAAACGCGAGCAAACAATTTACGAGGAACTATCAGAAAATGAAAACAAATCGTAAAATATAAGGCAGTCATCTGGCGTAACCGCCCGGAATGGCCCGTAACGCCGGCCCGTACGCGCCGTTTACGACGGCACAAAATATTCATTGCTGATGAATCAATTTACTGCGCGCCCCGGGATTTTATTTATTTCCCGAACACTTTATGTATCGGGCGAGCGATGGGAGGGTCGAGTGCGCGATAGTCGCGAGAAGGCACGGCCGGGGATTCCCAGTATCGCTCGTTACCGGCCCCGAAACGGCCAATAAAAAATTTTCGCCAATTAAATTTTAAAAACAAATATCAAAGCGAGCTTCAAAAGAAATAAAGTGGCATTGATCGCATCGTCTGATCCACTGAGCGGCTCGTGTAGCCTGTAGGGTCGTATCCGACCGACACTCATTATGACTGACGTAATGAAAGAAATCATAATGAATCATTTATTGGGACTACATTATTATTTCAGGCTTCTTTTTACGGAAAGTTATTTTTTGTACGTTACTTTGAAGCATTTTTAGAAATTACCTTTGATACATTACTGTACCTAATATATTATCTGAAATAATTACTTGGTTGTTTTCTCATAGTTAACAATCCAAACGTTAAATAAATAACGTAACCGTAACCTTCAAAGTTTAAAAGCCTCCTTTTTCAACAAGAAAGAGCAGAAAATGTGAGATTGAATCTTAAAACAGCAACAGGGAACTTATAACTGAGTTAAGTGACCTTTACCCGAGTTCGTCCGGCAACAGCCACCAGACAGCGAGGTACATTAGCTACCCCTTTCGGCCCAACAACTTTTTATTTTATTTTGCAAGCTCCAACTTTCCCAGGAGTTCTTTTGATGGCGTAATTACATATTGCTTTGAGAATTAGCGGTGTAATTGTTACTTATCTCTTAAGTGGTGCTCTGTTATACAGGAGGAGCAGACAATGCAATTACAACTCAAAGAAAATTTTGAACAGCAAATATGCTTTTAGAAAGCGAACGATACGGCCTGCGAGCTACAGATTGCAATTTACGGCCCTTTAACAATAGGAAACGTAACTAAATATACATTATTATGAACAAAAATATTATTATTATTGGTTTTTTTTTAAATATGTTGAGAATATCTCTCAACAGCTGATCTCGACCCATCTCTCCTACAATATGTGTATGCTTTACGAGAGATGGGTCGAGTTCGGTGTTGTTGTCACGGAGGCAACAGTCTCTCTAGCTAAGTAGTTTCAGACTATAGTTAAGGTTGAAATTGATGGTAATATTTAGAACTCCATAATATTCCTGGATACAGTTTTATCCTTAACCATTAAGCGGTATGGTTAACGAAAACCAAAACTATTTTGAAATGTTTAAAACGAGCGAGTGATTGCAGGTCATAATAATAATAATAATAATATCTATGGACGCTTCACACCACGTCAGTCTGGCCCTGTGCTAAGTACCTGATGGACTTGTGTTACAGGTACCAGACAACGGAAATATATTTAATACTTTTATACTATACATATATTTAAAATTTTTATTATATGATACACATATTTAATACACATCCATGACCCAGGAACTTTATAAACTTTTTGTTCCGTCGGCGGGACTCGAACCCGCGACCTCCGGCTTGAGCTACTGACGCGCTCACCACTGCGCCACGGAGGTCGTCGATAATAATCGTCATCAATAAAGTATCGATAAAGCGTCCTCAGATTTGAGCACAATTATGATCAGACTCGATAATTGTGAGGGTCCTGCTGACATTTAGCAGACCTCACATCTTACTGGGCTTAAAATGTTCGCGGAATATCTCCGAAATATTTTTGTTCGAAGGGACTCGTAGTTCCTTTTTTATGTTGTAACGTCGTAACGTAATATGAAGTTTCGTTGATGTCGGCCTTATATTTAAAGCAGATTATTAGTTAAAACAGAAATGAAATGTACTGTATAAAAGCACAAATATTATGTCCAGATAATATTATATTATCTACGTGCAAATTAAATTCAATATATAGTCGATATTTCAGTAAACATGCTGTACCAAATAAAATTAAACGCAATTCTAAGCTCATCGTAGTTACGGCCCATTACAGACATTCCTCTCGGCCTATTGGCCTATAATTAAATACCAATATAGTTAATATTAATTCTATGAATAGTAATCGAGGTAATATAGCATGGAGTAATTGAATTGGATATGCATTAGCCCGCAATGAGGCCGCTGTGTGGCGCTGTGATAATCAAATTCTGACAAAACATCATCAGCTTTTATATAAACCATAAATACTAACCTAGACTCTTCATGAAATAGAACAATAGTTTTTGGCTTTATATTATCTTTGGCGTCACATGTTAATTTTTAAAGATGATCACGAAAGAACGAGACTATCTTATGATAGGCAAATTACATCTTATCTTGAAGACCGTAGTAAGTTAGCGTACTCGTTAGTCGTAGAAGATATACCGTACGCCCCCTTCTCAGTCTGAAAACTGTATTGAAGACGATAGCGAAACCGATAGCAAGCGGTTGCTGGTTATTATTACTTTTTCACGATGATGATTCATGCGAGCTTTCAAATTAGAACAGTTAACATAAAGTTAAATACGTTTGATTTAAGTGAGCGAGCCATTTAAACTCTAAAGTCTAAACCTCAGGCGGGTCGACAATAAATTCGCCGCGGACGTTACAATAGAGCTTACCGACCGCAATTAGGTCCGACCCGACTCGACCCGACCCGACGCCAAAACCTTAACTTAAGTATTAATAAAATCGATCTCATAAGCAAATTAGTGTCTATCGATAGCTGTGGACGGGGATTTTCAGAAAGATTTCATTACGAAAGTTAATTAGTCGAGAATTCCGAGAAAAGCTTGATTTTCATACCTCGAATGTTTGTATGTAAATTAATGTCAAAAAACTTTTCAATACAAACATTGAAACATACAAACAAAATATGTTTGCTATTTATTTTATTTGTGTTAAATTAAAAAAATCACTAAATTATTGTATCCCGATACCTATCGATCCTTTTACCTCTGATACTTTTCCAATTTATCATATCCACCCAACGGATGTTATACTTTCAGTCTAGAATGATCTATATCTCCGAGTTATAATTATTCGACCCTGTCACCCGTAAATATTCTGGAAGGACTTGAAAATATTTCGTAAGCTGATCTATTTGAGCTTAGATTTCTATCTCACTAGCGTAAGGACGGGACTTTTCGGCAGAAGTTATCGTCTTTATAGCGAGCGCCGAGCAGTCTTCTCGCGTGCAAAGCGACATTTTCTGTGGTGCTAGAGTGTTTAAGCTCGTAATTGTTTAACCTTTATAGGGATATGGTCAAAAATTCTAGGCAATAGACATAGGACTAATAACGCAGCGGACTCATCATGACGACATAATATATCACATGCAAAATAACGTCAACCAGCAGGAGTCAGCAGCAACGATTAGTGCTTAGCAATCGTCGTTTTTAAAACAAGTCTGGTCGTTTCGTAAAAAACTATATTTTTGAATACTTTTTTTGTTTGGTTTTGTTGTACTTGAACTAAGAACGTTTCAATGTTCTAGCGATGTATCAAGCTTATCCCTACTTGGGAAATCGTTGGGCATTATATTTTAATTGCAGTAAGCAGCTCCTAACGAGGCTCTTTGTTGAGTAACGATGTTACCATGTTACCGCGCTGATTGAAATGCTATTACTGTAATGAGGAATCGAAGGCGGGATCTCGGTAAGGAGGAGTATTTTTAAACTGTGGAGTGGGTCAAATTATGCTGTGAAGCGGGTCAAATTATAAAATGTGTTGGGCGTAAGCGGATAAAGGAACTACTGAGAGGGAAAAAGTCGACAGGATTTATCTTACGTGAAAGTCAGTGAGCGTAGTTGCGTAGAAACTGGTTGTTATTACAGCAACAGTCTTCCATAAATTGGTCAAGTAAAGCTCCAGCAAGTAGGTACTAGAAATCAACTACGATAACATGGCGCGCCCCTCCAAATGACTGTTTCAATGTGTAGTCACATCCTTATGAAAGAGTTTGTATGTAGTAAGTATTCAACCAATCACAGTACACGTAATATTTCAGTTAATGTCACTTATTACTAAGATTTGTTGGTCAACTAGTCATAACTAGCCGACCGCGCAAGACAACGCACATCAAGCGTTTTGACAACGCACTTCAAACATTTTGAATTTTGGAGGAGCGCGCCATGTTATCGTAGTTAATCTCTATCAGAAAATCAGATAAATTGACAGTTAAGTCAAACCCAGCAAAAAGATCACGATTGATATTGTTTTGACATAACGAGATCAGATATACAACCACATCACTCTTATATTATGAAGGCTAAAGTTTGTGTGTATATCTCTCTTGCCCCACCTGTCTGTAATCGCAAACGAAAGTTATCGACACGTGTCGACACTCGCTAACAAAGTGTTACTCAAATCTTTTCGCCATAATTAAGCGATAACACTAGTCCCGATAACACTATCTAGCGCACATATCATTATTATTAGATAACCGTTGGTTCGCCAACGAAACTTACTCGTACAACGTGTAACGGTGCGTCCACATTTGTATCATTTGCGCGATCAGATCTCCGATCAGATCTCCGTCGCGATCATCGCGCCGCATCATGATCGCTAGTGTGGACGCAAAATGATACGCGTATCATGATACAAAGTATCATGATATACGTATCATTTTGATACGGCGCGATGATCGCGACGGAGATCTGATCGCGCAAATGATACAAATGTGGACGCACGCAAAGGCGGTTTAGAGGTTAAATTTTTATTTTTCACATTATTCATGGAGCTACGTTTAGTAGTAGTAGCTCGTAAGTTCTAATTTACTCTCGAAGTTTGAAAAATTTAGACTGAAAAATGGGTATTAAAATTAATTGAGTGAATACCCATCCATTTTAATACTAATTAGTTGTTATAAACAAAAACAAAATAAACAATCCACAATTATTTAGCAATTTTAGTTTTAAGTGCACAACTATGACATCAACTATTTTGGGAGCTTTAAAGTACGAAAATTTGCCCATAAAACATAAATTTGAATAACATTACCCTTTAATTAAATCCAAAACCGATATTAAATGAAAACTGAACACAAAACTGTTCTTGTGGCGGCGAACCAAACTTAAATCAGTGCCGCGTGAGGCACTGGTCCACGGACGATAAATCAGCTGAGGTCAAGTGTACGGGGGCGGGGTCCCTCCACGCGGGGGGAGGGGGAGGGGGACCAAACGTAGATTGATCACACTTCCCCAGACAAACATCAACATGTCATTGAGTAATGACGTTAGGAGGTGTTGTGTAAATTTAAATAGATACCTTCTCTCGGTATAATAGATTATAGATGCTCTAGGTCCAGTGAAGTTTGAACATGTAAAGATCGCTTTACTTCGAAGGAGCTGTTTATTTTGGTTAGTTGTTGAGATAATGATTTAAGTCTGTTTGGATGTTAACTTTAGCAATACATTGCGTCCTAAATATGTAATTTTAATAATTTTCTTTAATTTTGTTTTGTTTAGAATAAAATGCATAAAACCTTCCTTTTTGTATCAAGTACTTAAGTGATAAGTCAGTCGTTTAAGCGTTACGGCTAAACAAGCATTTAACTAATAACTATTGTCCTTAACTAAAAAAGTTACGTTTCAGATCTATCTCTCACATAATATTTCCTTTAGCCTGTATCGTTCAATCAAGGCACAACAGCGGTAATACTTACCGATGGTCCTGTCGGGGAAATAGAGCGGGGCTTAGCCGCGAGTTATTGGCCAGAGATTGACCAAATTGGGCCGCAGCCAGCGCCGCCCACCGGTTCACTTTCATTTTTCACCCCCATTTCCTTTGTCGGCCATCCGTGATCCGCATCAACTCGGGTATCGTCTGTAATCAAATTATGCTTATGAAACTCTTATTAATCCTTGCGGAAAAAGAAACAACTTTCGGGAATAATGTTTGATTGTGAAATAAAAAAAAGTTATGTATTTGAAAAAGATTTTATGAAATAATTAAATTGAATTTAATTATTTCATAAAATCTTTTTCAAATAGGGTATTGTAAAATCATAGAGAAAGTTAAAAAAAAACTTGAATTTTTCAGCCAAAAAATAACAAGAAATGTGATCCGAGTAAGTGCTATTATCTTAACAAAGAAAAAGTAAACTCCCATTTTGATTTCCCGGAGGCGGCCGAAGGCAACTTTTGATAATTAAATTGTGACCCCAAGGTGTGTACTGAAGCGGAAGAGGTTGAATCGTACCAGGGGTCGACCCCCGGGCGCCGACACCTCGGTAATTGATGAACAAACCGACGATAATTAGGTAAATTTAAGTCGTATTAATAAATTAAGCATCGCTTCGAGCGAACCTGCGGTTTACAAACTTTCCCGTTAAATCTTAATCTTACGTTCCAAACCGCATTCAAACCATTGCGTTGATTAAAAGATATGATTAATATAATAGCTCCTATACTGGTTTCGGAGATAGACAATTTTTTTTAGAGTACAAGCACGATGTATGCACCTCATGCATGTAGGTATGCATGACCTCCTTGGCGCAGTGGTGAGCGCGTCGCGTTGGTATCTCAAGCCGGAGGTCGCGGGTTCGAGGTCCGTCGACGGAACAAAAAGTTTATAAAGTTCCTGGGTCATGGATGTGTATTAAATATGTGTATCATATAATAAAATCTTAAATATATGTATAGTATAAAAGTATTAAATATATTTCCGTTGTCTCGTACCTGTAACACAAGTCCTTCAGGTACTTAGCACGGGGCCAGACTGACGTGGTGTGAAGCGTTCATAGATATAGATGTGACGCTCAAAGACCGAAATCGCTCAGTGAGCGAAAAAATAGCTCACAACGCGTTGTGGTCACAGTGAAACAGCCACGACGCGTTCTGGCAATCACAAAAAGGCCATAACGCGAAATTCGTGTCGTGGCTGATATGCTATTCGTTTTTCTTGATTGTTCTTGATTGATTAATTATCCATAGGTATAGAAGATTATATTTGAATCACCACGCGTACTACAAAATATTTTTTCTTTTACTAAATCACTGCATAACGTGCTTGTCATTATATTATTTATAAAATATCTATAGTTCCATACTAATTAGTAATTACTATCCGTACTAATATTATCTGTTTATCTGTCTGGCGCAACGCGTTGTTGTTTTTTTATTATATGTTTGTAAAGTAATCTGATCTCAATAAATAATAAAAATATAGTTTTATTTTAATTAATATAATTTAAATATAATACTACTAGTTGATGTCCGCTACTAAGCTGCGCCAGACAGACAGAGAGACAGATATTAATAATAATTATTAGTACGGATAGTATAAAACTATGGATATTTTATAAATAATAATGTAATAATTATAAACACGTTATGCAGTGATTTAGTAAAAGAATTTCGCGTCGTAGCTGTTTCACTGTGACCACAACGCGTTGTGCTATTTTTTCGCTCATTGAGCGATTTCGGTCTTTGAGCGTAACATAGATACAAAGTTACTTCGAAGCTATCACAATCGACGCGACTAGAGAGAGACTAGGAGGATTTTGGCGCCTCTTTAGGCAAATTTATTGGGACCTTGGTTTTGGCGCCCCTAAAGATGGCAATTTGGCGCCCCTAGAGGATGGTGCCCATGTACATTGCACACATTGCACATATGGTAGCGGGGGCCCTGAGTACAGGACGGACCTTTTACATGCCTATCTAACACAACGTAGATCATCCTTCTTGTAGTCTTAGAAAGATCAGGGAACAGTTAATTATATTAAACAGAGAAAAATACAAACAATAGTACCTAAAAGTTCAGTCACCTGCACTTAGCAGTCAAGGAACTCGGAGAGCGCCACGGATGTAGACAAACAGATTCACAATCGTTAACTTTTACGATCGCATTTATATGTAATTATACATGACATGTGACCCCACGTGACCCCGCATGACCCCGCCTGCGGTTGTAAATTTTATGTACTGTGTCCGGTATGCGATGTTTTATTCATCTGCGGTGGACTCTGGATGCCCTGGCTATTGTTTGCCCATTATCACCGCCGGAGACAAGCTATAACTTCCGCGTTACACGTCGAGCTGATACATAGCTTACCAACTTTATCATCCAATCTGCGAGCTGGGTAGATGTGAAGTTGATGTAGAAATCACTCATATAAAATATCTACCTATAATTAAGAATTAAAAATATCACAATTGCCTACAAACTATAATGTTAGTCTTTATTCTTAAGCGTATGTCCTATAAAGTACATGTATAACTTATAAGACAACAGAAGACAGTGGGAGTAGAAAAGATTTTTGAATTGAATTGAATTGAAAGGGTCACTGTGAGCTTTTAAAGACGCCCTGAATATTTCATAAGACGTCAGTTATAACGCACTTATTTCAATAACTTGAAGCCTACTCGGGAAATAGCAGAAAAGAAAACATTGCAAAGCGAATATTTGATATCTCCTCCTTTTGTATTAATTTTTCCGCAAAATACTACCTCATATTCTGAGAAGGAATCTCCGAACAGCCTGAATGTCTTGACTAGTGAGCAGGTGGGGCGTGCGATCACGATCATGCCGCGCGATGTTGTGGGCGGGCGGGTGAGCAGCCGACCATTTATTTGCTGAGCCTCTCCACTGGAAATCCGCTACATATGTGTGCTGTGCAATATGTATAATTCGCCTTAGGCTGACTAGTATTAGCTGACTGATACCACATTAGTAATAGTATGTTGAGGTTCACAGCTATAAGAGTAATTTAGGTTGCACATTAAACATGCCTATTTTACAAGGAATTTTAGGCATTTTGTTTGTCAAATTAGTTTTGAAACCATTGGCTTGCACATGATAAAATATAATCACGCTAACATAATTAAATTTAGTAACTAAAACGATTACTGAATTACCTTACTCGTATAATATAATATTACTCTGATAATTCTTCTTCATGACATATTATATTAATTATTTTTAAATGAACGTTGCATTTTTTCAGATGAGATCGTGATTATAAGAAGCAGCAGCCACTAAATACTGGTAAGTAGTCAGTACGAATTATGTTTAAGATAACATTTTTCATGCGCTACACGAAAGAAAGCAATTACGACGTGCTTTTCATTAATTTAACATGATTGCTCCTTTTTCAAAAGGGAAAAAACTAATTTAATATTTAAAGCATCTGAAGTAGCTAAGATAATTTGTGTTTTCTACAAATAATTTAAGCGCCACTAATTAGCGTAACAGGAGAGTTAAATATGATATCTTCACAAAACAAAACTTTAAAGTCTAAGCAAAGTGTATGGTTTTAATTGAATATCAATTAAAACCATACACTTTGCCCCAAAAACAAATAAACAAAGTGCAATAAGTCTTATTGTACTTTGTTTATTTGTTTGTTTAAACTTACACCACCCGCTAGATAAAATATTTTAGATCATACATTTTGTGTATGGTATGGTATATTTTTCTTTATTGCACACTAAGTTTTCTTAGCATTACGTGTCGTATTGTATAGTTCTTTGTTAGGATTAAGTTATTTTCTTATGTTTATATTAAATGAAACCTGCAAATACATCGTAGAAAAAAGACCTACGTCTACGTGGTCCAGCGTACGTGTCGGACGTTAGATAAACACAAGTTTACGGCGCTAATGGCAGGATAAATATTATTCCCGGATCGATCGGCGATCTAATGGATCCCGACTATAAACTGTCCCGCAGACGGCCTTTTCACTCGTGAACAAACAAACTGTTTCTCAGAAGATATTCCATTTAGAAGTCTGCACACACTGAGCGGTGAGCGGTGAGCGAAACAAGGCTGGTTGCTATGTGAGTGGTAGTCACATTATTAACGGTTGACTAGCAGTATTGTAGAGTACACCATGTTGAAAAATTAAATTGATGGTAAAAAGTTAAATTAAGAGACACTCTAGCCCGTCACATACTATGGTTGTCTGGCAGACAATTATTTTCCTTAAGGTAATTTTAAGAAAATGCTACCATACAAGAATCGTGTGTTTTTAGAATTCGGCCAATACAATATAATCATAACTTGATTTTGTTTATTTTTAATGAACGTAGGTAGGTTCATGACGAGAGTCAAGACCAAAAGATTGTTTACATTCATCCACTTTTTTGAAGTCGATCATTCAAACAATTCTACTATAATATGTACAATATTCAAGTGTGATCATATATCTATGATTATATGAGCGACTAAAGTTCTACCGAACCGGTGTTTAATACAGTTGACCACTTATCTTTATGCATTCGGGAAGGTGAGCGACCATTACTCCGACAGTAAAATTGCAACTTGAAGTTAGCTGGCAGTGCGCCAGCACTGTCCAGCGACTAATGTGCGGCCGCAAGGAAGTGGCCACAACAGATAGCAATTGTCGCAGCCCAACTTCGTGATCATTAGACTGGCCTAAATTCAGCACTAACTGGATTTAAGTGAACCACTTAACAGGCCCCCTCTGCCAACAGATAAGTCGCCAGAATTACCACAAAACAATCGTAACTTACAACAATATTGCGGCTAATGGTAATGTCAAAACATTTTTCGCGTTTCCCGGCGTTTTTATTATAAACCCATTATGGCTGGCGTTTTTTGTTTCGTGAAGGCTTAATGGATTGCGATGAAATATAGTGTAGTGTATGCGCGGTAGTTCGTAATTAATATAGATGTTTTACCGCGAACCTGACAATATATAAAGCATAATGGACGCTCTTTGTAGAGTACACTTCAACGATATAACTTTAAAAGTAGTTTAAAGTTCACTGCTTTAAAAGCAATGCGAAAATATTATGTGTGACTAGCAAAAGCATCCATAAGCTTTATTTAGCCAGATAAGAGTGAATAAAGGTGCATCCATATTAGTTTCACTTACTTCTTCTGGTATTGCGATACTTCGAGTCCCGGTAAAAGACTTAGGATACTTTTTATCCCGAAAAAAACTCAAGGTGACGCAACGGAGTGTTTTGTCATGTAGATGTTTTATAAAAGTATTTTTATTTACGTTAAATTCTGCATCGTCATCAATCTTCCATTGTTATAATCGGTGTCACAGAAGCTCATATATCACCGCAGAGCCGTCTTTAACTTCGCACGGAATTTGTCGGCGCGGCGTAGGCGAACGAGAGACTTAATTGCAACCCTTAATGAACTCAAAATTGTGTTTAAATCTTCATCATCATCGACTATTAAGGTCCCCCTACTCGATAATTATTGTGAAGTAGAAACATCATGGCATGCCATGTCATCATATCCTTACACTGCATGCTACATGACACAGATTTCTCTAAAAATATAGTACCTAAACAAATGTTGTCATGGGTCATTATGTAGACTGTAGAAATAGCATACAATAACCAGGGCCGTCTCTAGCTGGTGTGGCGCCCGTGTGCAAATATTATCCTAGCGCCCCCTAGCAAGCGCGCGGTCGATAAAAAATCGGCAAAGTGCGAGTCGGACTCGCGCACGAAGGGTTCCGTACGATTATAAAGCAAAGATAGGCAAAAAATTTATTTTTACTAGTTGATGCCCGCAACTCCGTTGCGCCAAAACTCGTTTATCGCGCGGAAACCGTACATTTTTCTGGGATAAAAAGTAGCCTATGTCCTTTCCCGGGACTCAAAGTATCTCCATACCAAATTTCAGCAAAATCGGTTCAGCGGTTTGGGCGTGAAGAGGTAACAGACAGACAGACAGACATACAGACAGACTGACAGACAGACAGACAGACGGACGGACGGACAGACAGACAGACAGACAGACACACTTTCGCATTTATAATATTAGTATGGAAGTATGGATGGGAGCCCCTTAAATGTTTATTTAAGTACAAAATATACAATTAAGTATTTTGTGAATATTTCAAATTTCAAGTTCCTACGTTAATGGCCAAAAATCACATTTCTTGTATGGGATTGTATTCTTAAATATTTAATTTATTTTGCTTTGTAGTATTCTTTATTAATCCTTCAGGCCCCGCGCGAGCACCGGTGATCGCGACAACAATAGAATACAATAGCAATTCCTGGAAATTCCGACTGAAGTATTAAAAGAAGCAACAGAATCACATAATCTGTTATCTGAGAATTTTAACTCTCTAGAATATAATGAATGCCATCAACGACATGCAGTCTATGACCAGAATAAATATGAAGTGACTAGTGAGCCGACTGCCTAAAAGTTAATACTTTTTAGTTTTTATTTTTAAGACCAGACCACCTCAAATTCTATTAATGACTTTGAAGTGATCTGTCTGCCATTGTCTACCATTGCATCCTACGAACGGCCCATCTCCGTGGGCTACGTTTGGATTGCTATCCACTATCCAGATGACACATACATGCTGGGGCCCACGGAGACATTTTTGAGCAAACAATACGCCTGGCGAGAGTGGGTGAGTCTCAGTCTGCGAGTCGCAGTCGACAAGACGTAGGGGACTTTTTCTATGGGACCCGGAAGCACCGCCCCCGCGGAGGCATCACTGCGCAACGCAGAGATGTGGAGGAGAGTGTGCCGATCGCCACTGAAATGCAGTGCTTGATTCTGGTCCTTGATTCTGAATGAATCTTTAATACCCCTCATTTTGGTCGATTGGCACTATCTCTGAAGAAGATGGCCATGCCTTCTGCAAAAATCTGTGGTCCAGGGTCTACCTGCAGATGGGGTACACATGGCACCTGGAATAGACAGCTGCTCAGAAGCCCGCAGCATGCTTTAGCATTGCGGATACTACGCTGATATCGAATCGTTAACTGGCAAAGCAGCGTTGGCGCTGACAGGGTCCCCTCCGTGGGATCTGGAGGCACGCGTTTTGTCGGAGGGTGTATCAACACACAGTTTTAAAGAGCGAGGAGAACGGGTGCTACTAGAACTGGCAACCCAAAGGCGCCACCAGGCGCTTGTTATTACAATACGCACCTGGCAAGACCAGATGGCGTCCCCAACTGCCGGCCGCCGCACTGTGAAAGCGATTCAGTCGATACTACAACAGTGGATGGCACATTCAAGGGGCGCCATACGGCTAGGAGGAAAACATCGCCTAGGTGCCACCACAGTCTGAGAAAGACGATTGAACGCTCTGCTTGGGCTGAGCAACGGGCTGAGTTAAGCACCGTCCTTGGATTGGACCTTACTACTTATTGGGAGGTAGTAGCTTATAGCCTCTGCGAAACTGTTATGTTGCAAACGGAGGCTGCATAAAGAGAGCGGGAAGTAAATACGCAGATCTCATGAGAAGGATGCACGGAGAGCGTAGGCTGCACGGCGCCCGGTGCGATCGCAAGGGCGCCGTCAAGAATACATATTTTGCTTGTGATCTTGATTCTTGTGGTTAAGCGGCGAAACCGCGCTTACGCGCTTATTTTGGCGCCCATCTTGACGACAAATGTAATTAATTCATTTCATGTTGAAAAGTAAAGTTTATTTTTATATTGCAAAAGCCGAGCCGCTCATGGTGCGCCTTGCTTTGCTGTAATTCGACAAAATATATGAGAAGAGCTCCAGATAATTCACAAAATGTATGCAAACTGGAGTTATTTTTACGGTGGTCATTAAAGCACGGCGGCCGGCCAACGCGGGCGCGCGCCTTTTTGCGAGCGGCGCTCGGCGCCCCTAGGACCGCGGCGCCCGTGTGCACCACATACCCTGCACCTAAGGGAAAGACGCCCCTGACAATAACTAAAACTACAAATGTTATCTTGATGATATTATAGTCTTGTCCAGACAGCTCGATGCCTACAAAACTCTGAAATAAGATTTTCACTTGGGCAAGTTAGAGAGTCGTTGAAGCAAATGTGTGTATTTCGGGAGCCATCCGGCGTGTAATAAACGCCTTACGCACCGAATACAGATGAATTTGGGAGTGGATTGGGACTGTTAGGAGAATCCGAAGATTAGGGCCGACTCATACTCCGACATCGATGCTAAGCTCATGAAGTTTACTTAGCTACATCGTCACAGCTTAGCATCGATACGTTTCTGCGATAGTATGAATCGGTGCTAATCCTTTAATGAAATATCAATGATTCACGAAATAGTCAGCAAAATATTAGCCTTATAGGTAATAAAAAAAAGGTATTAGTACCTTTCAATAATACACAAATTCCTTTGGAGCTAAGAAAGATTAAAGAAGGTCGCTTTTGTCATGCCCAAATGCGCTTACTCGAGCGAAGTCGAAGGACTTAGCTGTATTTAAAAAGGAACATGTTCATAACGTTATGAAAGAATAGCGTAATTTCCTGTAACACAGTTTAAAGAACAAGGAGAAACCTCGTTTCGCCGACTAGTTTGATTTGAGCTGACCCTTAGGTCGCGGTAAGTGGTCGGGATGGAGGCCCTGATCCCGGGCCGAATCGCTTTATTAGACTCACTTCACCGGATATATCTAGGAAATAAACGAAATGTTTTGGGAGTAAACCCGAATATTGGTTTAGAGAGTTAGTTCATTTGGTTTTATTTATTTTTCGCTTCTTTATTATGTGTCTCAAGAATTATAATATACTTCGTAGATTTTCACACATCTGGAAGCATCGCTGTCAACAGTGCGCTCAGAGACTAAAATCAGCTATAATTTCAAAACTAAAACTTGTAGAGAAAATGTTGTGTTCACAATCGTCCCTCAAACGCCAAAACTCGTCGTTAATCTTTGTGACAGAAATGACACAAGTTAAATCTGTAAAGTTCGGTGTCGAAGCATGTTGTATATCACGCGTGTGATCACGTATCACATCCGTCACATCACATCTATCACGGCGACGCGGGGCCGGTGTCGACGCGGACGATTTCAATCACAACATCGGACGAGTTTTGATAAAGTGCGCCGATTACACGCGACACTTGTACGAGATTTTTGACAACTGTAAACTTGTTTACCACATTTTCGTTGTTCATCATCATCATCATCATCATCACCTACATAATATGTACTATCACAGAACTTGATTCCTATGCAGATGGCGGACCTAAGTAATTTGGTCGCGTTAAGTCAAACCTATCGGACCGATCACAGCTAACATTGAATTGACATACGAAGACCAAATAACGTAGGACCGTCAACTGCCTAGAAATCAATTTCCGCGATGGTACCTCTTTAGCTTATCTTTATTTACTAAGAATAATTATTATTTACTTTACTAAGAATTAGTTTTGTGAGTGGTTATATTATTATTATACACATTATTTTTACCGTTTCTAGAGTTCTCTAGCAATAACATTGAACCATTTTTGCCCCATCTATCTGTCTAACATACGTTGATTATCCTTAGGTATCCCGCATCGCATCAATGCCCGATCTCATACTATAGCTTTGTCCACATTGTGCCTTTTTCTGTTCGTCAAGGGCATGGTTTATAGCGCAGTCTACAGCGAACGTGAGGCATGCCGCATGCCCGCGACGCATGCCCTCTGACCGTATCCAAAAAACAAAAATGACAATAGCTATGTCCACATTATGCGCTTTCGTCTTCAATTTTCGTCATCTTCTTTCATTCAACTTTCGTTTTGGCGCATTCAATAATTGAATGCGTCAAAGAACGCAACGCCAACTGTCATTTTAATAACAAAGCAAAAGTTTTGGACGGTCAGAGGGCATGCGTCGCGGGCATGCCTCACGTTCGCTGTTGACTGCGCTATAACGCATGCTCTTGACGAACAGAAAAAGGCACAGTGTGGACAAAGCTAATGTTGGCGTTGCGTTCGTTAACGCATTCAATTATTGAAAGCGCCAAACGAAAGTTGAATACAAAGAAGATGACGAAAATTGAAGACGAAAGCGCATAGTGTGGACTTAGCTTATGATAGAGAACCACTATAATGCGGCCATTAATTTTCTATTAGTATTTTAAGATTGTTTACACTTTAGAATGAAGAATAAAGGAATTGTTGAACCGTCATAAACTCGTTGATCTCACCGCGTGGCGTGGCGTGGTGTAGCGTGTTGTAAACATCTCCGACGCGTTTCAACAAACCGTTAATTCGCGGTGTTTACAGTAGGTATAGTTGTTTACAGTAGGTATAGTCATGTATAGTTATTTACATTATGCACCAGACGCGCAGCGGCAGGTGGGCCCGGCCGGTCAGCGCCGCGCCTCGACTTTGTTCGTCTATTTTAGATTTTATTGAAGGAAATGCATCGTTTGCCATCACTTACAATCATTAGCTAGAATCTAGCAGATGTTTTCCCTTTTAATCCTTCAGGCCCCGCGCGAGCACCGGTGATCGCGACAACAATAGAATACAATAGCAATTCCTGGAAATTCCGACTGAAGTATTAATGGAGAATAGAAAACATAGTTTACCTATATTATACATTAGACAATGTAAAAGATCCATTATTAATGGTAAAGTATGATATTGATTTATTCTCTTTAGCTTACATCCACAAGTTCGTGAGCCGACCTCTAAATACCGAAAATGTGAATTGATATAAAACAGTGCCAGACGTTTTACTAGGAAATCATGACGACCGCAGACTATAAAAACAACAGAAGTAATGAAATACGTGACTTCATCAATCTCGGCTTAGTATTCCGCGCCGATATTCAAATTCTCCGGCTAGACGTACTTCAGACGAACTTTACTAACAACTTTTCCAATTTTTCGGTGCAATCTCTTGCAACGTTGACGACCTCTGTGGCTCAATTGGTTGAGTGTGTGGGAGCTCAAGCCGGGGGTCGCGGGTTCGATTCCCGCCAACGGAACAAGAAGTTTTTCAATGTTCCCGGGTCTGGATGTGTATTAAATATGTGTATGATATAATAAAAATCTTAAATATATTATGTATAGTATAAAAGTATTAAATATATTTCCGTTGTCTGGTACCTGTAACACAAGTTCTTCAGGTACTTACCACGGGGCCAGACTGACGTGGTGTGAAGCGTCCATAGATATTATTATTATTATTAATGTGATATATAATATAACTCATTATGATATGATTAAATTTCAGATTGAACAGTGCGAAATATAAACGATTTTATAGGATTTCACTACTTCATTAATCATTTGCAGATAAAAACCAATGCGAGAACTATTTACGTTACATAGTTAAAGAAAATATTACTGTTAAAGTCGAGTTAAATCCTAGCTTAAATACGGTTGAATTGTATGAAACAGACAAAGGCCATATTTTAAATCCACAAGTCCAACAAAAATCTGTGACGAAATATTTGAATCAGTAGTCGGAATTTTTCACAATATTAAGTGCTCTCTCTCTCTCTCTCTCAAAGTTATGTGTTTTTGATGGCCGCGCGTGATGTAAAGCCCCCGATTTATTTACGAGCGGAGCCGGCGCCCGCGCCATTCCCGATAATGCCCGATATCGCCCGATATGATCCGATATTGGACGATAATATCCCCGATTCGCCGCGCGCCAAACCCCGTCACAATACCTGTTGTTTTGCAGACCACGTCCGCTATGAATATCAGATCGTGGGAGCGGTTTTCGCGTTTTAAACCGTTCAGAACAAATGCGAGCTTTCATATTGTTCGCCCGCTCGTGCTGAATATGTGATGCAGATTTGAGAATGACAACGAAAATATTCTGGTATTCTCGCGAAAACTTCATTTCAATATTTACAAAGATATTATTTGTCCACTCTTATACGCCAGACGATTATCATATATTCGGCAGGCTGTATTAACATAAATAGCAGACAAATTATAATAGACATACTAAACGAAAGTGTGTCTGTCTGTCTGTCTTTCTGTCTTTCTGTCTTTCTGTCTTTCTGTCTGTCTGTTACCTCTTCATTCCCAAACCGCTGAACTAATTCCGCTGAAATTTGGCATGGAGATATTTTTAGTCCTGGGAAAGGACATAAGATACTTTTTGTTCCGAAAAAATGTATGGTCCCTGCGCGATAAACGAGTTTTGGCGCAAATGAGTTGCCGCCCGGGTATCATCTAGTATTAACATAGCAGACAAATTATATAAGACACAAGAGACACTAATAACAATGATGTAGGCAGTAGGACTCACTTAGCTGAGTAATAATAAATTCCGCCTGAAATCCTCACAATAAACTTAATTTTCATAGCCATTTATATTAGGGCCGTAAAGTTGACCCACATGAGCTCCAGCTCGTAAAATATCGTCATAAATGACGTCTCGAGTGAGTTAAATTACTGAATTTTAGTTCAGTTAAATGTCCCACAGGTCCGAATTTACAATTCACACTGTTTATACACTAACGACAGTCCTCGCACCTCGGAGCTCCTGAAAGATACAAACGATACAAGACATTATAATGCATGAAGTTGTTTTTGATATTGCACTCCATAATAAGAGTCGTAAGGCTGCAATCAACGTGCAGCTTTCATCAAAATGCTCATAAAAATGATAAATGTGGGTGCGGTTTTCTTTGATTTTCTTCCCGGAGTTGTGCCGTTTTAATTAGTGAGCGCAACTCCCGAGTGCTCGCGCTATAACTCGTGACCGCAGTCCGCCGACCGCAGTATAACATACGGTGGGTCAGGGGCTTTACCCGTTTAGCTACACGCTCAAAAGTATTTTCTACAACTAAAAGAGGAGGTTTTAAGTTGGTCTATATATATATTAAGAATAAGAATAAAAATGGATTTATTTTTAGCATCACACAATACATTCAGTAGTAATACAAGTCAGTAGTACAGTTCGCCTATAATATCAAAATTAATATACTATTTAATGCTGTGTGACGCCAAAAATTGGCCCCAGCTCAGCAAACGCAGCAAGAAAGCCCGCTGCACTGATATTATTATTTTTAAACGTTTACATTTTAAAATACAAGTTGTACTCTACAATAAAGTAGTATCTTTATCTTCTCCAAATAGAAACTAGATTGTACTAGATGTGACTCGGAAATATATACGTATCGTCCTTTTGCCAATACGTCTCGTGAAGGCTAATGTATTCATCATCCAATATGCAAAGAGTGTTGGAGTTTAAGGCGACGCCTTGATAATTTGGCTGTAGCGATGCCGATTTTTCTCAGCAATGACTAAAGCTAAGAAACTAAAGTTCATTGTCAGTATTCATCATGTCTTTGTCTTTGAATTACCCATAGCATAACACGATTGGACAACTTTTATAACACAGAATTATCAACCAAAAAGACCTCTGTAAAAAAAGGGATTCCTATTTTTCCAACAGAGGAGAGTGATTTAAGGTTCCAAAATTTGTACATAAATTGGTTGAAGCATACATTTTAATATGTGCATAGCTTATATGAAATGTATTTATGGTTTTTAAATTACGCGACAAAAACCATTTTGTTGCTTACGCCCTTTCCATTTTTTGCTGTTCCATTGCTTGTTTTCTATGAGAGGCCGGCCCGGCCTCTCATAGAAAACAAGCAATCTAAAACATATCCAACACGGTTTCTTACTTTAACGCGGCGTCACCTTAAACTGCACTCAACAAGTTGGTAATCAGCTTGAGTACGTTTTACGATCCGTCTGACCTCAACTGTATCAATACAAGTGTGTACATTTCACCAAAACCGTGCATTTGAGGCTAAGGCCGCCATGACGCAGTGATAACAAACTCTCCCAACGAGTTTTGATTATGTAGAGCACATTACTTGTAATGCAGGTAAAGTATAAACTTTATAATAAGTTGCATTTATATTATCAAGATTAATTCAAGATAATTCAATTACAATAAATAGTACTTGAAGGTACGCGATAAACTTTTGCCACTAAATAAGTGGTTTTGCATGTATCGTTTGTTCTCGAAATAGGCACCAGTCCCGTCCCCACCAAATAAATGGAAAAATTTCAAGCCATAAGAGGTCCCTCAACTTTAAAAAGCCGTTTCACGTTTTTATTATAACTAGGTAAGTGGCTGAGCGTTATAGAAAAACTTTATCTAAGAAGTTCACAATCTCCGCTTTAATATCTGCCACTATCTTCTGTAAATGGTCCTCATCTAGTTTTATAGGGTGCCAGTTTGCGAACATTTCTTTTGTTCGGTCCCCGTCATCAGATTGTTTCTGAACCGTCCCGTGCGAGAGTAAATTGTTAACATTTCAAACTATTAAGAAACTAACTTTGAAAGTATTAATTGAAAACTGAAATTAGTTTTAAGTGCCTTTTAACTGCAAAACATGTTGACAACATTGATGCAGAGAAATAGTAGAAATAGTAGGTGACTGTAAAATGTTATAGAGCTAATAATTATTTTACATTAAATTAAACCTATACTTTATAATTATCTTATATATAAAATTCTCGTGTCACAATGTTAGTCCTCTGAAACGGCTTTACTGATTTTTACCAGACAAAGAGACACACAAGAACAAAGAGACAGACAAATTTTAAGACAAATAAAACGCTAAGAAGTAACATTGTGGAGATCAACTACGATAACATAGCGCGCCCCTTCAGATGACCGTTTCAATGTGTGTAGTCACATCCTTATGAAAGAGTTTGTATGTAGTAAGTATTCAACCAATCACAGTACACGTAATATTTCACTTAATGTCACTTATTACCAAGATTTGTTCGTCAACTAATCATAACTAGCCGACCGCGCAAGACAACGCACTTCAAATGTTTTGACAACGCACTTCAAACGTTTTGAATTTTGGAGTGGCGCGCCATGTTATCGTAGTTGATCTCTAGTGTAAGCCTCAGTGTAAGCTTTCGGGTAGGTTGTGTCAACTGTCAAGTGGTTTGTGCAGCCGTATGGTGTACTGAACCCTGCCTGCACTCGCAATAAAACATAATGTTATTCGTCTCATATCAACTAGTCTCACGTGTTTGTAATTGCTATTTTGGAATAAATACTATACATTTTTATAATACATAATACTATATTACAATCAATACATAGTCTCAGTAATTCTTTGACAAACAGAATATTTTCTGTATAAAACCTAGAACATTTATTACGGGTCCGAAAACCTAAATTCCAGGAAAAAAGTAAATATTTAGTAAGGCTAAGCAACGAACATACAGAGCCGAGTCAGCGCGTTCGGAATAAAAACCGTAATACAGAGAAACTCGCCCGAGCTACGATATCCTTTCAATTACGATATTTTGACGTGTACAAAATATAAATACAATACCACAACAATATTATCATCATAATTTCTAGTAGATATAACGCCAAGTGAACAAAAAAGGTTTTAATTACTTACCGGTACTTTAATATTCAAAGATCATCGATCACATATTTTTAACCTTTAACGTTACGGGCGGGGTCTACGCAGACCCCACGCGCTGTTTTTGACGATATTTTTTTAAATTGGCAAGTTACGATCGCATGTTTTCGGCTAATCTCAATGCAACGCGAGGTTTTTCAGTGAGTAAAAGTCCGTCGCTCCTCTGATAAAAGAAGTTACATTTTTGCTTATGTAGGGATACCTGCAGACCCCACCCGTGATTTAACGTATGTACTTTTTTCACATTGGTTATGTGTTTATTCGTTTGTTTTTTTTAATTGTCTATGTATAAATGGAAAATTTGTTGCCGACTAACAGAAAATCAAATTGCTCAAATCATATTATGCAATTTAATGTCTCTGAAAGTTTTTGGAAACATTTTGAAAGAGTTAGAGGTAGCTAGACCTAGTGCACCAAAAATGAGGCGAAGATGCTATTATTGTCCCGGAACTAATTATTATTGCCCGTAAGCCTTATTATAAAACTATTTGCAAGTCTCATTCAGTAAAATTATTTATTACTTACCTAGCTTACTTAAGGAATAATTTTAGTTTAGGGTCGTACTTTTCAAGGATTGTCAATTATTTTTCTGTAAATTTTAGTGTTAATTTTTATTTTGATTATTTATTTCTAAGTCTTATTTTATGAGAAAAAAACAATGAGTTAGTCAGAAGTAGACATTTTTGTTGAATTTTAGTACATTAAACATGTGCCCTACAAATTCTATGCACGAGATTGGTTAGTTCATAAAAATGTTCTTTACTGTCTAAATAATGGTTAGTTTATTATTAATAAATGCTTTTCATAAATAAAATAATATCTATTCTTATAATATAAAACGGGTTTTAAAAATTATTAAACCATTCTGAATTTATACGTATATTTATATTGGGGTACCTCTAGACCCCACGCGTGACGGAACGTTACCCAAAACAACGCGTGTACTTAAAGGTTAAACATGCAGGGTTAAGGATTATTTCGATGTATATTATGAGGCAGTTTATGAGATTCCCTTTTATATATTATTTCTTTATTTAAAATTTCTTGCACATTTGGTGCAAAGGAACTTTTTAAATGAATAATTTTACTTCAACCAGCGTAAAACCTGTGTTTTTAATAATCATGGTTTTATTGTATAAGCAAGTATTTTAACAAAATGATTATCCAAATAAAAAATGCGAACGTTGCTAAGATGTTGTATTTTATTACGGGCGTCGTCGGGCTGTATTCGGTAATGAGCGAGTATCTGCTGACTCGCCACTCTGCAGGATTACACTTCGTATTTCGTGGTTCACCGCTCCACGGTTTTTGTCTATGAAATAAGAAAAATGTTTTATCTTCTATTATAATTTATATACGTCGGTATTATATTAATACCCACATTCCAATACGTACGTACGTATGACTTACATATTGTAGTCCTATTATATTTTTAACCGACTTCCAAAAAAGGAGGAGGTTATATGTTCAGCTGTGGATATTTTTTTTATTTTATTTGTGTACGTTCAACGATTACTCCGCCGTTTGTGAACCGATTTTCAAATTTTTTCTTTTGTTGTATAGGGTTCAACTCCAATTTGATACCATGTTCACAAAAGTGGTGACCTGATGATGGGATCCATGAGTAATCGAGGGAACTCCTCAAAATTTATATGGAAATATATAGTGATTTTGATTTTATGTGAAGGATCCTAGGCATATGCTACCAAAAAGTAAGATTTTATACCAAGGCATGCTATGGTTCCGAAGATACTAAGAGAACTCCGGATTCCTTATAGATACAAGTTTGGGACTTTCGGCGATGTTTTAAGAACTGAAAGCATATGCTACTATGCAAATTACATTCATCATCATCATCATCATAATTATCAGTACCATCACACGATGCATCGTTATGAGTTACGACCGTATTACTGGTACTTTTCATAGTATTTTCGATCGAGACTCGTGTTTATCGAGTGATTTTGAAAATGTATCAATGTTGTTACAAAGTAAATGATTTAAACTTGTTGTTGTGGTTACCAAGTTGGTAATTTCATCTAAGAAACTCCTTGATTGGGACAAAATATATATTTATATTATTGTAGCTTAAAGTAGTTACAGCATAATATTTTATTATGTTGAATTACGCCGGCGTAGTTTCCGCCACAAATGTCAAACGCATACAAAATACGACATAATAGTGTGTCACCCCTCGCGTTCGGCCCGTATTTTGAATGCAATTTAAACGCGGCGGAATTTACGCCGGCGTAATTCAGCCTAGTGTGTTTAGACCCATACAACGAAAGTCACTGAACCAGAACTCTAGAGCTTTCAGAGATGGGCGTTTGAACATTTCAGCATTGCTTGATGAACTCGTGTAAGTACTAACATACGGTTTTGCTGGGTCGAGCAATCACGTAGAGTAAAAACCACGGCTCGGACTTTCGTCCACACATTCACTCGATAGTTTTGCTCCAGTTCGAAGGAAATTAGGCTCTACGAATAATAAAAACTAGTGTCAAAAATTTTGTCAAGCTGGCGCGATTCGAGCCTTCGAGCTGTGAGTTTTGCGGTCCACACAATGGTTTTTGCTCGACGTCGAGTAAAACTATCGAGCAAAACTGTATGTGAGTACTTAGAACAGGGATATATGCTTGGAGTTCTTTAAGAAATTCTAAAGTGGTAGTGAACTCAGATAATAAGTTTCATATGAAAGTTTGGAGGTTTCATCGTTGTTTTAAGAACTGAAAGTATGCTATTATGCAAATTCTATTCATGATAATTCAGTAATAAATAAGTAATAAATAACGACGTGTTATAGTAGCCATTTCATGACAGGTCTGTATATTTATAGTAGGGTATGGCTCATGGCTTTTGAGACATAGCATAAAACTTTTTTGAAAACTGCCTGAGTATAGTAGTTGTGATAATTTCATACCTAAATCCTATATATCTACAACTGACAGCTTATGTTTACTGATAAATAACTAAAAAGAGTGAAATTATTATTTTTAATAAAAAATTAAAACCGACTTCCAAGGTAAAAACAATAAGTATTAATATGAACTAAAAAGTATTAAATAATTCTTACTCTTTAATAGTGCCTCTTTCAGAATTCGTCTAAATCTCAACTACTTCTGTACATACTATAGCTTCATTACTTTGAAGTCGGTACCAGTCCCAAAAGTTTCATATATTCTGACATTGACTGATTAACTCACGATTAAATTAGCTGGTACCGACTTCAAAATAATGAAGCTATGGTATGTACAGAAGTAGTTGAGATTTAGACGAATTCTGAAAGAGGCACTATTAAAGAGTAAGAATTATTTAATACTTTTTAGTTCATATTAATACTTATTGTTTTTACCTTGGAAGTCGGTTTTAATTTTTTGTTAAAAATAATTAGTTATGTTTTGAACATATTTTGGGAAACTGCGTCGACTAGCGAATATATTGACTATATCTGTTTCACGAAAAATAGCAAAGGCCAAATTCAGAGACATCTAAATAACTAAGAAACATCAGAAGAGCTCAGTGTCAAAGTTTCTAGTTCGTAAACGATGCCAGATAATATTTCCCGCTAAAAGAGACAGGAATACTATCCATACCTCACAAGATGCAAACATTTCATCTGCCCTGAACATGGATTTTTTTTTTTTGTGGCGATTATGTGTATTTAAACAGCGCTCATAGTGACTAAAGCTAAGATTCTTTATCATTTTTACGTACATTTATTCTAAGATCTAACGTTCGTCATTCTAAAAAGTAAAATACAAAGTGTGGATTAGTCACTTTTTGTTTCTTTATTACTTAAATTTCGAGATGCAAATTTTTTAGATGTAAATTTAACACGTCAACAAGTCTTTTTAAATATGAAAAAAAACGATCATTATATTACTTGTTTTTATTGGATCTCTTTATAATATTATAATCTAAGAACTATTCTTTAAGTTAAAGGTAAATTTGCTTTAAATGTCGTTGAAATGGTAAAAATCAACAACGGTTTAAAATCCGGGTAATTATGACCCACCATGATGTTGTTGTTTTCTTCCAGGCAGGCGCCGGGTTAAGATGTGCATTGTGCTTTGTAGGTCCTAACTCCTATAGTCTCTGAGCAAAACCGCGGACAGACAGACGGACAAACGGACGGACAGACCGAAACTACGAGGGAACCCTTGTTGACTACGGAACCCTAAATAGGCATGACGCAAGACACATAATATTAGTTCGACTATTATTTAATACTTATTACTAAAGCTATAGATAATAATAACAGTTACTTTTCATCATAATCCTAAATCAAATATTTATTTATGATCAATGATTAACATTCATTGTAAAGATTACGTTTGTAATACTCGTATTTATGTCATTAATAAAACTACGTATTATTATGTTATGACGCACATGTTATTAAAATAGGAAATTTATAATATATTAAAGAATATTTATATATTTTAGTATTGATTTATGTTTATGTATTACACACGTATACAACGAATTATATTATTATTGAACAAGAAATTGTGTAAGAGTTTAAGCCAGCTTTACTGTACTCGGCGAAACATGGCGATGGCGGTCATTGACTCCCTGTCAAAAACTTATCATTTTCTATACAAAGCCGCGTGATTTTTAGGATAACTTTCGGAAGTTATTTCTCAACATTTTAGTACTGAGTGACTATAAAAGAAAAAATACATGTATTTTTATTTTTAACCCTTGTTGATCCTTATCAATATATCAAAATTTGTCAGGAAGATTTAATTGCACCCTGTATAGAAAATGACAAATTTTTGACAGGGAGTCAATGACCTCTACCGCCATGCTTCGTCAAATACAGTATATTTGCTACTACAATTATTACGAGTGAATAATATGATGGAACGTAAAGATTTGTTTTTGCAAATGAAGTACAGAAATTTGAAACTTAAAAGTTTCAAATTTCATTTAAACAGCTACAATTAAAAAACACGTTGAAAGTTAATAAAATAAAAATTAACCCAATCAACCTACGTAGTACGTAAAATTCCTTCGAAAATATGAAAATTTTCGTTCCATTTCCGTAGAAAAATTAGGGCATTGATTGCGTTCGTGCAACGAAAATTAAAAAAGTCCGCACGAACTACGAGCGCTCCAAAATATGAGCCGTAATTACAATTTGGACGAGAAATTTTGAGATCAATAGCATCGTAATGTAATTGAGCCAAACATTATGCTGGATTTACACGGGTGACTAAAGACGCACGATTTACGCCGCATGGCGAAAATCGACCGTCTAAATGGCAATTCGACTACGCCGCATGCGGCTAAAGCTATGTATGTTAGTCTATAAGGTATATATAATATGGGTCAAGATGCCTGATTTAAATAAATAAATAAATAAATAAATAAATAAAAAATAAATAAAGCCGCAAGCCCCAAAGTCGTGCGGCCAATGGCCGCATGCGGCTGGTGACTAAAATCAACCGTGCAAACGCTCAGTCGCAAGCGATCGCTTGCTGCAAATATATAGTTTGTCGGCACTAGTCACAGGCGATTTTTGTAGAATGTGTAAATGGGGTGGCGATTCGACTTGGACAGGCGATTCGACTGGTGACTTGCCGGGCGACTAAAATCGACCCGTTAGTCACCCGTGTAAATCGACCATTACCGAGACTGCATCGGCTCGTGTGGATCACTCATGTGGGAGAGCCGATCACTCTGGCCTGATGCACGATTTAACACACGTCATCTGATTCACTCAAGGATTTGGGTCAGAGCTACTACTGATGCTTGGTAATACTTAACAGTGGTTCTTCGTAAGTAAATAAGCATCACACTGTTTGTGAAATAAACGCAATATTAGAATTTAGAGGTGCAACCTGTAGTGCTTATTAGCCAAATGGTTTTCAAAATTCACAAATTGAAAGTAGGTTCCAATGCTAAATTGAAAAATAATACTACACTTTTTGATATAGCAATATCGAAGAACATAATATTCCAAATGCTTTCAATATAACAGAATAGAAGCTGCCTCAATAATCAGAAACAATAAGCAGGGAAGCGCTAAGTGATAACAACGTCGCACAGTGCTGTGCCAAAACGCTGCAGTCTGTTGGGAATATTCGAAGAGTTCATATCAGAGAGGGTTATAAATGCCAGGGTCTTTCACTAAAGTTTTTGGCCTTTAAATAAAGGAATAATTATTATAATTATTATTATAGTCAGACAGGTAATATACCAAAGTCAGTATTTCGAAGACGAAGTATAAATTGACTCTCGATCGTTGTTTAGTTGCCTATCGTAGGTATAGCTGGTTACATAATAACTTAAAATAAAAAAGACGGGTTGCACTCCGGGAGTGCCGGCAGAAGTGAAAACTTGATTATTAACGTTGTGCATTTTTTTAACCCATTTTTTATGAAAATTGATTTTAAAAAAATCGATTTTTTTAATTAATCGAAACCCTTACAATTCGAGTTCGAGTTTTCGAGTTTTCGTGTTTACGAGTTTCCGAGTTTTCGTGTTTTCGTGTTTTCGAGTTTTCGAGTTTTCGAGATTTCGTGTTTTCGAGTTTTCGGGTTTTCGAGTTTTCGGGTTTTCGAGTTTTCGAGTTTTTGAGTTCTCGAGTTTTCGAGTTTTCGAGTTTTCGAGTTTTCGAGGTTTCGAGTTTTCGAGGTTTCGAGTTTTCGAGTTTTCGAGTTTTCGAGTTTTCGAGTTTTCGAGTTCGAGTTCGAGTTCGAGTTCGAGTTCGACACAAAACACTACTCTCCAACCGTCTTACGCTTTTTCTATGGTTTTTCGATCAACACGATCATCTGACGCGAGTTTCACAGTTTTTACCCATCCCACAAAAGTGCTCAACGCCGCTAAAGAAGTTTTCACTTCAAAAAAGACGGGTTGCATTCCGGGAGTGCTGGCAGAAGTGAAAACTTGATTAATAAACGTTGTGCATTTTTTTAACCCACTTTTTATGAAAATTGATTTTTAAAAAATCGATTTTTTTAATTAATCGAAACCTTTACAATCAATTTTTCAATCAAATTTCAATCAAATTTCAATCAAATTTCAATAAAATTTCAGTCAAGTTTCAATCAAGTTTCAATCAAGTTTCAATCAAGTTTCAATCAAGTTTTAATCAAGTTGTTTCGATCAAGTTTCGATCAAGTTTCGATCAAATTTCAAATCGAGTTCGAGTTCGAGTTTGAGTTCGACACAAAACACTAGGTACTCTCCAACCGTCTTACGGTTTTTCCAAGGTTTTTCGATCAGCCCGAGAATCTGGCGCGAGTTTCATAGTTTTTACCCATATAAGGTAAGTATGTAGAGCGGAAATGGTCGGCGAATAAGCTGGCGATTTCAGGACCAGTGTCGGCGTGGTTGTCACGAAGAAACATTTGTGCTGGTATCAGGGAATTGCCTTTACGTTTGTCCTTTATGTGTCTCCAGAATGATTTGGGATTTGAGATAATGTTGTTTTCGAGTTTTTGTTTGTACTCTACGTAGCATTTATGGAATTAGTTTTTAAAACGATTACGAAGTATATCATATTCAAATTTGTCGCGGGGATTGCCGTATTTACGAAACCTATCCCTCATTTTGTCCCGTTCAGTTTTAAGTTTAGTCAGAGCTGGCGTGAACCACGGAGGCTTATTAACTTTTTGTAACTTGCGCTTAGGAACATGAGCGTCGACAATATTCATGAGTGTACCGTAAAATGACTCGACCTGTTCATCGACACTGAGGTGCAGGAGTTTTTTTTCCCGGTTTGTGGCGCTTAACTCGCTCTGAATGCTATTGTAATCAGCTCTGAAGTAATTGTAATCCGAACGCGTTTTGGAGCGAAGAGTCGAAACGTTCGAGACATTTTGCAGTGAGAAAGATAAACTAGGATGTTTTGGATCTAGTTTACTTAACTCATTACACGATTCAGACACGTTTGAGATACATAAAGTACTTAAGATTAAGTCCAGTATTATGTTATCACAATTTTTGATGTTATTATATTGATGAATATTGTTAGAGTATAAGAAATCTATTAACTCGTATCCTAGAGCAGAATTGTTCATATTATTGGGCATCATATAGTCATTACAATGATCTTTTGTCCAATCTATAAAACGTAGGTTGAAATCTCCTATAATAATTAAATCGTCTACATGGTTAAGAACGTTGCTGGCGTTGTTTAAAAATTTTGACAACAGGTTGATTGATACTGGTGGCGGAAGGTACACTGTACAAATAGCGATCTTTTTACGGCTACGATTATTGTAAGACTTAATTAAAACCCACACTTCTTCACAGTCGGTCTCCCAGGACTGCATACGTGTAGAATGGATACAATACTTTTAACAGTAAGTTAGTTAGGTGTTTCATAGGACAATTTAGTGAGTAATAATAATTTGTATAAATGTGTTCTGGTAAGTTTTTGGCATGTTTTATGTAGAGTTAACTAACATTTTTGGGACTTTGTATTAACATAGTCTAATTTTGTTTTCTTACCAGTTACCAGGTTTAACTTAATTTTATGCATAATATATTATACTGATAACTAACAATAGTATTGTCAATTCACGCCAGGTACTGCATGTATTTTGCGCAATTAATGTTTTTTTTTTTTTGCACTAATTTCATGTGTTTTTGGCCTGTAACTTCTGAATGTTTATTTAAACAAACTAACTTTTATTTTTACAACATTTACTTTTACATTTCTTTGAATTTCTGCATTTCTGTGTGTGATTGAATGCTGTTTTTGGGAAATAACCTTTCCTTTGTAAATATTTGTTTGTACAAAACTTAATTTTAATTTTTATTAATAAGTCATTAGCTTTTAAGTTACCATTTGTAGATTAGCTTGGAACATATTTGGTACATAATTTTTTCTTTTCTCGCGGTTTCAGTTATTCCTTTTTCTCAATATGGCAGACGGTGAGGGTGAAGGTGAAGGATCTCAGCCGAAGTCGGAGACATGTAAGGTGTCAGTGAAATTACCTCCATTTTGGCCCAACAAGCCAGCAGTCTGGTTTGCGCAGGTGGAGGCTCAGTTTGACATTGCGGGAATTGTGGCTGATTCTACCAAATACAGCTGCATTGTTGGTCAGATCGACCATAAATATGCAGGTGAGATTGAGGACATTTTGGTGCGGCCTCCGGAGAAAGGGAAACAATATGAAACTCTCAAAGCTGAGCTTATTAAAAGATTGTCACTGTCGGAGGAGCAAAAGGTTAGACAACTCATCAGTGGTGAAGAAATAGGGGACAGGAAACCATCCCAATTCCTTCGCCACTTGAGATCTCTGGCAGGCGTTTCCCTCTCTGACCAGAACATTTTGAAGTAGTTATGGCTGAGACGGTTGCCTCAAAATGTGCAGGTTATTTTAGCATCTCAGCCGGATTTGTCACTCGAGCAGCTTGTGAATCTGGCTGATAAAATCACCGAGCTGACAGGACCACCGGCAGTTTTCTCCACAACTGCGCCATCAGCCAGCGTTTCCCCCTCCTTTCCTCCTTCCCACGATCTTTTGGCCAGTTTGATGGGTAAAGTTGAGGAACTTACCAAACAGGTCAATGCCCTCTCCTGACGTGACCGACCTCAGTCCCGTAGCCGCAACCGGAACAGGTCGAGATCGAGGAACTCCCGTGCAAACTCACCAGCTTCAAGTACACTTTGCTGGTACCACCGGCGTTTCGGGGTCAAAGGTGCCAAATGCATAAAGCCGTGCACCTGGACCGCGCCCCCGGAAAACTCCAGAGGCAAGCAGTAGTGGCGGAGACTGATTGTTCATCAGTTAGCCGCCGTCTCTTCGTAACTGACCAGGTCACTAAGCACCAATTTTTAAAAGACACCGGGTCGGATTTATGTTGCTTCCCCCATAGCTGGCTTCCTAGACGGGCAGAATCACCTGACTACGTGCTAACAGCTGCAAACGGAAGTAGCGTCAAAACTTTTGGCACAGTTAATCTCCGGCTCAATTTAGGATTACGACGGGACTTTGAGTGGCTGTTTGTCGTTGCTGACGTACAGTGGGCGATTATAGGTGCAGACTTCCTAGCACATTACCGCCTGTTACCTGATTGTCGCATTAAGACATTGATAGACGGTGTCACCTATCTTGCCCTGCGTCCTGCGTGTCTGTCGAGCAGCCCAGTGTCAAAGCCATCGTTGCTGGTAATTCCGACTTTATGTCTTTTCTCGCCGAATTTCCGGATATCACCCGGCCGCCTGGTTTGCCCAGGGTCGTTAAGCACAATACTGTGCATCACATACAAACTACTGATGGTCCGCCAGTTTCGTGCCGCCCTCGTCGTTTAGCGCCTCAGAAATTGATTTCAGCTAAAAAAGAATTCGAGGACATGGTACGTAATGGCATTGCAAGACCTTCCAAGAGTGCTTGGTCGTCTCCCTTGCACATGACCATCAAAAAGGATAATTCCTGGCGTCCTTGTGGCGACTACCGCGCCCTGAACGCCAGGACCATTCCTGATAAGTATCCCGTCAGGCACATCAATGACTTTACACATAACCTCGCTGGAGCCAAGGTGTTCAGTACCCTCGACCTGGTGAAAGCATACCACCAGATCCCAGTCTTCCAGGACCATATTTCGAAGACAGCCATCACGACTCCGTTTGGCCTCTTCGAATTTCCTTTTATGACCTTCGGTCTACGAAATGCTGGTCAAAATTTTCAGCGTTTTATCGATGAGGTCACTCGGGGTCTTGATTTCTGCTTCCCATATGTGGACGATATCCTTATCTTTTCACCAGACGAGGGTACTCACAGAGAGCACCTACGCACGTTTTTTGGGCGTCTCCAGGAGTATAGTGTGGTGTTGAACCCCTCCAAGTGCATCCTGGGTGTCAGCGAGGTAAAGTTTCTAGGACATCACATCAGTGCTGATGGCACTCGTCCTCCACAGGAACGTGTCCAAGCACTTTTGGATTTTAAGCCCCCTGAGAATGTCCAGGGGATGCGCCGTTTTCTCGGCATGTTAAACTATTATAGGCGTTTTGCTCCCCAAGCCGCCAAGTTTCAGGCGCCTCTCATTAACGCCCTGGTTGCTACCAAAAGTAAAGGCTCGAAGCCATATCCTTGGTCGCCAGAACTTCTTCGAAATTTCGAGGAGTGTAAGAAGAGTCTCTCGTCTGCAACAATGCTCCACCATCCCATTGCCGATGCACCTCTAGGTTTATTAACCGACGCATCTAGTGTGCATATCGGTGCTTGCTTACAGCAACATGTTGATAGGCAATGGTTACCGCTGGCATTTTTTAGCAAAAAACTGACCCCTCGTCAGTGCGAGTGGCCAGCGTACTATCGCGAACTTTTGGCCGTGTACGAAAGTGTACAGCACTTTCGGCACATCGTGGAGGTTCAACACGTAACCATCTTCACGGACCACAAGCCATTGCTGTACGCTTTCGTACAACGTCGCGAAAAGCTCCCTCCACCACAGCTGAACCAGTTGTCATCAGTCAGTTCACGACTGATATCAGATATATTCGTGGGGAGGACAATATTGTTGCAGAGGCTATGTCTCGAATCGAGGCAATATCCCTGGAACAGGAGTACGAGGCTCTTGCCAAGTCGCAGGAGACAGACAAATAGTTGCCCCAACTTCTGGAAAATTCCAGTTTAAAGCTTGCAAAAATAAGCGTACCGGGCACTGGTTTCTCTTTGTTCTGTGATTTCTCGACTGGCAAGCCTCGTCCTTATGTTCCAGTGGATCTACGTCGCTTGATGTTTAATAAAAATGGAAAATGGAAAATTGGAAGGTGTCGAGACACAATTCGTTTCCACTTGGTCAATTTGACACTCCAACTGGCCGATTTATACATGTGCATATCGACATAGTTGGTCCACTTCCGCCCTGCAAAGGCTGGCGTTATTGCCTAGCCGCCGTTGACCGGGTGTCTAGATGGCCCGAGGTCTGGCCAATGCAAGGCATAACTGCGGAGGAGGTAGCGGAAACTTTTGTCCGTGAGTGGGTCTCGCGCTTTGGAGTACCATCAACCATCACAACGGATCAAGGTACTCAGTTTAAGTCGGACTTGTTTCGTAGGTTGATGCAGAGTTTTGCCACTAAGCGCATCAGAACCACCGCTTATCATCCACAAGCGAATGGAATGATCGAGAGATTTCATCGACAACTAAAGGCTTCCATCATGTGTCACGGTGGCGACTGGGTTACTGCCTTGCCCCTGGCACTGTTGGGCATCCGTTCTGCTTTTAAAGAGGATATTGGATCATCTGCCGCGGAGATGCTTTATGGTGAAACTCTGCGTCTTCCGGGCGAATTAGTAGTTCCGCCTCTTCATACTGTTGCCTCCAGCGATCCTGCTGATTTTGTGACGCGGCTTTGCCAGCATAATATGTCTTCAATACGACCGACACCTGCTTCTCGTCACGGAAACAAATCCAATTTTATTTTCAAGGATTTAGCTTCAGCCTCGCACATCTACTTACGAGACGATGCTGTTCGTCGACCCCTTCAGCCACCGTATAGCGGCCCGTTTAAAATTTTGGATAGGTCTGCTGACGGTAAGACCCTTACGGTCTCTTTTAAGGGAAAATCAGTCACTGTTAGCGTCGACCGAATAAAACCAGCGTACATAGTTCAGGATGATCCTCCTCTATCAGTAGTTCCAGATCTACCTTTTCCTGACCCTGTCATTCCTCCGTCTACAACTACTTCATCTCCTCAGCCCTCACCTTCTACTGATCTGTCCAAACAACCTTATACTACGAGATCTGGCAGACGAGTGCGATTTAGAACTTTTGATTAGTTTGCCCCCGGGGTTTGCTTTCTCCGTGGGGGGGTTTACTTTTAATACTAATGCTTGTTAATTTGTAATCATCAACCTTGTTCATAGACTATGTCCATATCGCATATATCTATCTAAAAATAGGTTTTAGAATTTAGGCTGGAGAGAAAAAACATTATTAAAAAGACAATTGGATTGACAGATGAATGTAAAAATTTAGATAAAAAATAATGATTATGAATTCAGCTAGATTATAGCTATGTTAATTTTGCTAACATGCATTTTGTAAATATTATATTAAAAGGAGTCTAATGTATTGTGGAATTTTCATTTAGAAATATCCGCCTACCATTCTAACGGACTCCAAAGATGTCGCGTGAGACGATCATAACGCCTCCTCCCTCGGATTTTAAGCTCGACGAAGAACAACGATCTCTACGATATACCGTGTACCTCTCGTCAACGAGCTCGCCATCGAAAATATTTGGATTGAGCCATGTTTCAGTAAACCCAATTAAGCAATATTTATAATGAGCAATATTTAAGTATACATCATTTGTTTTGGTTCTCAGACCTCTTACATTTTGATAATATATATTAAACATACTTAACTAAACAGAAACCGCAAAGAATATTATCTAATTTAAAGACGGTAGAAATATAAACTAAAAGAAATAACAGAACTTGGGGTCGCGGGAGTCTATTTGATTTTTTGCAGACTTTCCAAATTGTGTATCTGTATAGCTGGATACGTTTCATCTTTGCGTACGTATATTCTGCCATTTCGTACCCACACATATTTGTATTTTGCATCCCTGGATTTCCGACGAGCAGCCGCGTGAAGAGATTTGAGGGTTGGCGACAGATGTTCTGAGACGTAAACTGGTTTAGTGGTGCCCTCGAGACCCAGATGACTAGTGTTAAGTTTATTACAGGGGTTCTTTTTATTGTAAGTCGCGACTGCCGCCAGAAGTTCATCACGACGACGAGCACTATTTAGTTTTAGGATGACGATCGCTGTCTTTGTTCAGTTTTGCCACTCTGGTTACATTTAGCATCTCGCTCTCCAAAATTGTATGGTTTATGGATTTGGCGAGATTTACTACAGGAGTGAATAGGTTTTCAGACTTGCGTCTCGGTATACCGTTTATTTCTACATTGCATTCCCGCCATGTTTGCTCTATTATTGTCAGTCTGCTAGAGATGTTGTTTACAGTGGATGTTAGGTTTGCGTTCTCCTCTTTGAGAGATTTTATTGCAACTCTCTTATCTTCGAGTTCTTTCAGAACTGTTTCATATTTTTCATTAAAGAAGCTTAAGGATTCATGAAAGCTTGCGATCTGTTGTTGGATGTTAAAGAGTTCTTTGGTAACATGCTCCTTTATAGCGGAGTTGCGGAGCGATGTAAACTCTTGTCTCAGGATATCTCGTAGCTGTCCTCGGTAACGAATGAGGTTTTCTCTATGGTGGGCGTTGTCACACTTTCGGAGTCGCTCTCGATAAGCACCTGCGCCTGATGGATCGGGGTATTGGAATTATCGCCTTGCTTTCGCTGAGTCGATTTGCAGCTTGGGCATCTCCAGTTGCGTCTATATTCGTTGGATAACTGCTTACGCCTTTTATATACTTGCGCAGTCGAGATCAAAAGTTTGCTCATAGTGGGGACACTGGAGGTAATCTCGTCCTTTGATAGGAAGAAGACAGCCTGCACAGGTTTTCCCAGGCATATTTCCTTTATTGTCTTTATCCAGAAAGCAATTTTGGGATTGTGACTTTGAATGGGTGCAGAGCCCTCTTGTGGTCATTGGAGATTGCTAGATAGGATCGAACGTTGTAAGTCAGGATACGACGTAGTTCCGAGAGTTCCCTATAGATGGCAGCATGGGTATTAATGACAAAGCGAATATTGATGAGTGATTTTATTCTTTGAATGTAACTTTTACGTTCATATTACGAAGGTATTATAATAAACTTGAATTTTATGACACTTAGAACACTGGGAAACTGTTAACAGGGACTGGAATAATATTCTTGTGCAATCAGTACCTTTTGTCAGTCTTAGGAGTTTTGAATCTTCTAACGGTGAAGAATTTACGACACTGCACTGTTTTATTTTGATAGAGTTCAGTTTACACTTAGCTTATTTGTTTATCTTGCACTATGCACTTAATTTTAATCGATTAACTGGCACTTAGGGCTTATTAACAACACAAACTATTTTTAAACAAATTTTTAAACGGGAGCTGTACAAATTTGCTGTTTACACTCGATCTAGCCGTCTAGCGAAACCTTCAAAAAACTATCATTATATCACTTCAAAAAACTATTTGAAAAGATGGCACATAATTTTGTTATGTAATCCAACTATCCATATTAATTGATGATAATTGATGAATTGACGACCTCTGTGGCTCAGTGGTGAGCGCGTTGGTAGCTCAAGCCGGGGGTCGCGGGTACAAATCCCGCGCGACGGAACAAAAAAAAAAGTATTTTCAAATTTCCTGGGTCATGGCCGGATGTTTACTAAATACTAGATGACGCCCGCAACTCCGTTGCGCCAAAATTCGTTTATCGCGCAAGAACCGTACATTTTTCGGGATAAATAGTACCTATCCTATGTCCTTTCCCGGGACTCAAAATATATCCCTACCAAATTTCAGCCAAATTGGTTCAGCGGTTTAGGCGTGAAGAGGTAACAAACAGACAGACAGATAGACACACTTTGTCATTTATAATATTAGTATGGAAGTATAGATGTGTATCATATAATAAAAATCTTAAATATATGTATAGTATAAAAGTATTAAATATATTTCCGTTGGCTGGTACCTGTAACACAAGTCCTTCATGTACTTACTACGGGGCCAGACTGACGTGGTATAAAGCGTCCATAGATAATATTATTATTATTAAATTATTGTTAAAAACTTTACCATAAATGTTGAATTTGTTGAGAGTCACAATGATGCCAATTGCCAGGTGAGCATAAACATTAAACATAATGGATTGTCCAAGTTTTGAAACCTTTGCGTTCGCGGACCACTTGGCCACTGATTAATGGAGGTTATAAAATAACGTTAAAAATTTCTTAAAATTGCATAATTAATCAAATAAGATAAAACCTTTTCTTTCCACCTTTCCTGTAAAACCTGAAAACAAATGTTTTAAACGAAATATTAAATTATTACTTCAGTTACCACCAAAACTCGGACTAAATAAGTCTCATCTACTCCTACGCAAAACTATAAATAGTGCAGTCGCCAGAGGTTTTAACCTCCGAAAATTGTAATAGTGAATAGATTTTTGTTTTTGAGGTGTCATTTTCTTTTTTACACTATAACTTGCAAAGTTTACCAACATTTTTTTTGTGCTTTTAATTTTTTAGTTACTTAATTAAAAATTATTTCACCATATAAAACCGGTCCAGAAATTTTTTTTTCTTGTTCCTGTTATTTAATGACTCTTATCCGATTGTTTACGTTGAAAATTAACCAAATACACAATTTTTAAAAAAGAAAGTTTGCTTTGCTAAGCTAAATACAACTATAAGGTTTTTGCAAAGTTTTTAGAGATTAACGCTCGTCGTAACCAAGATAAAAGGGTTTGGGTGGATTTAAGGGTTGTAACGAAAAGTGTGTTAAGCTTACTTGTTGTGCGTATTTAATTTTTAGAGAAATGATAACTTTGAAGTACTTAAAAACGTTTAAATATGTCCAAAAATGTGTAAAATAGACCGAAAACATTTTTCTATATTTGTTGAGAATTTATTTAAGTGAGAGCTAAAACATTAAATGCATCGACAAATGAAATACTTTTTCCAGTCTTTGAAATATATCTAAACTTCCTACTTAAAGCCAGAAAAAAAATTGGGTGCTACAAATCTCACGAACATAGTAAAGACGCATGCGGCGACCTATGTTTGGAAAATGCTTACCTGAATACAAAAAATATCAGTTCTTAACCTAATTTGTATTTTTTTCCTTTAAGTATGTTTTAGCAAATATAATTAATGAAAAAAAAAATATTCTGTAAAAACCTAACCAAAAGAAATAAAATACAGATTTCTTCGAAATATCCGTGAAAAGTTTGTGCTACATTTTCAGAAAATATAATAAAGTAAGAGCTAAAAAGTTATACACATTAAGAAATAGGAGGCTTTGGTAAGCCTAAAAAATAATTTTAAACTTCCTATTTAACACCAAAGAAAAATAGTAACGCCATTTACCTGTCCAAGTAGCACACTTCAGACGCCTTAACTACCCGTCCTCTATTTCCTACTGCTCTCTTCACACTCACGCCCGTCTTTCATATGCCAGGTGAAAAAGGACGATCGCCAAGTTAGCGGGCAGATAGAGATTTTCTGTTTTAAAGGGTTTTTTATATTGAAGTGGTAAAAAGTAATTCCAACATTTTATAGACGACTTTCTCAACAGTACATTGTATTTTTTTCATACCGTTAAGACGTCAATACAATACATAAAAAGGGTGATATTCTAAAACTTTTACAGCAAAAATCACAAAACTGTCGCGGGTTTGAGTTGGATTATTTAAAGATACTTAAAAAAAAATCTAGCTCCAAGACTATATTATAATTGAAATGATCTTACATGTTGTGCATTAAAACTTATAGAAATACTGTATTTTAACTGTTAAAATACGTCTGTTAAATGAGCGAAATCGGCAAAATTTCGTATACGGACTCTTAAATCTATTTATGCTTTAGGAGTACTAATCATGGCTTTTTTATAGACATAATAGACATTGGCATTCTATACATGGTTTTGATTAAGAACTAAGTGTCTAATAGAAAAAAATATCTAGTGTTCCTTGTTTTAAAACCTTTATTAGTTCATTACACTGAGTTAAGAGCAAATTGATTTGTTATGGACTATATTTGCTCTATTAAAAGCGCTGCTACGACGTCGTGCCGTAGAAACTCACATAGAAATTCAAGATGAGTTTCTACGACGCGACGCCGTACGACGCCGTACGCCGCCGTGCGGTAGTTTTTTACGACGCGCGCCGTGAATTCTCACGACGCGGAACCGTACGACGCCGTACGACGCCGTGCCGTGTTTTTGTGTCCCGGCCTTACGACTCAAAAACTAGTTTGACAACTGCGTCAAAGTAGAGTCAAAATAGACCTCCACAATTATTCAATAGACCGGGATATCCGAGTACAAATCAACAAAAATACCTACTTACTAATTTACGTCAATTATTTTATAATGAACATTCGCCCATCTCAAATTCCTACTCTCCTGCGTCGCCGGGATCGACAACGGGTATATACCCATGAAAATTCTTTGCCGAAGCCCGAGGATGTGACAACTCGACATATGGGTTTTCGATTTTAAGCATTATTTACCTAACTGTACAGTTTAATTTTGAGTTACCTAAAATATGAGTTATCCCGTGTTCCTTGATCTGGCACTGTCCAGGCTTACAGTAAGTATCAATATCAACATTTTATTGTTCTTAATTGCAATTGTTCTATACTTTTTTTGAGCGTCGACGAGTCTACAACGATGCATCAGCGGTTCGAGTACTTAGTTGGTAAGAGGAACCTTCCTGTCTTCAACAAGTATAAGATATAAAGTTCCATTGCGGTCATGTAGAGGCCAGTTTCCCAGTCTAATAGCTATCTGACCATCCGTCAGTGTCAGGCCGCAGCTGCTAACGAATTTATAGTTTGTATTGAGTTTAAACAGCGTCGTGACGTCACTGTCTTAACTAATTGCGTAATACGGTTGCAGCAACAACCAATATAAAGTGTTAATAAGCATCATGTTGATGGAGGAGAAAGTAATGTTATGAGTTAAGGTAAGAACAGTCGCAAGTAGAACGAGACGCCTAAAATACGAGATTGTTATTTGCAACACGAAAATTTTATGTCAATTCAAGACATTTGGTCAGTTTATATCAATTCAGTGCTAGCTGTGACCGGTCGAATGGGTTTGACCTAACGCGACCAAATTACTTAGGTATGCCATCTGCCAAGGTATCAAGTTCTCTGATAGTACATCGATGGAACATAACAGCAGTTTATAATGACATACCAATAATTTTCAAAACTAAAGTTTTAATTTGTTCGGACTCTCCTTGGTTTTAGTAGTATTAACAGTATTATTCTGGGACGTCCAAATTATTACAAATCACTAATGATTTTAATGACCCGCGCCCGCACCGGGACCCGCTGATTGACAAACTTTGATAAGGCCGCGAGTAGTTGGCAACTTTGTGATTGTTTGATCGAGGGACAGGCCCCGGATTCGGATTATTTAAAAGTTACAATGTTTTGATTAGCAATTTATGAAACTGTAAACCAGATTTGAAGTTACACCAAAACAACGATTTCGGAATATATTTATAGACAACGATTTTAATTAATGAAGAATATTTTGTACTAATAAAAACTTTATTTTAAATAAAATGATAAAACAGACTTCAAAATTGTACGTAGGTAATTGAGAATTAAATCCCTATCTCCAAAACTACTGAACCGATTTTGATGAAACTTGCACTATTCCCTAAGTTGAACAATTTATCTAGTACAACAAAAAAAAAAATACTGAAATCAGAATGGTAGTTACAGAGATATGCTAACACAATCGTAAAAACATACATACATTTTTGAAATTTGGCACATTTATTCAGAGGCTGATATAGACTGACTTCTGACATATAGGAAAATTGGGCAGTTCTGGAAATATTACATACATACGCGTCGAATTGATAACCTCCTTTTTTTGAAGTCGGTTAAAAATAGTTGACTATCGAATCCTATAATACTTCCGGGCACTACATGTTTAAATACATTCAATAATTACTGAGGCATCGTATCACAAGCTTGCAAACGAGCATTTAACGTTTGAGTTAACAATTATAATATTCACAAGCTCGGGACGTATATTCAGCGAGTGAAAAGATTTACATCGAGTTCACATGCAGCTGCGTCGTTAGCCGTGCACGTAAACTGCGGGTCGGAGCCGACCACTCCAGCTAAAAGCGTTGCTTGTGTGATGTGCATCTAGATACACTCAAAGAGATCTCAAGTTTTAACTTAAAACGCCAAAGGAATAGTGATACCAGTATAAATAAAATAATTACCGAGATTTCTCGAGAAAACTAATTGGACGAGAGAAATGACCCCCACTGCCGGCCGACACCTACTCATAAAATTCTCCCCAGACAAAGTATTATGAAAAATAATTTAATAAAATGCACGAAACGGGCGCCGTAAAAATAATGCAGCGGCGATGTCGAGGCGAGGTCGACGCTTTCACGATCGGAATAAGTACGCGAGAAGTTTGCCTCTTAATTTTGATTCAACTCAGAATAGCCTCTTACCAGGTAATGCAGGAAACTCGCTACATTTTAAACTTTAAAAGAAGCATCACGTAAGTGGAGTTCGCTTCAAACTCGAGGAAAGAAAATCTTTCGCTCCTAGTTTGCTTTAAAAGATGTACATGTATCCTACATTCTAAACATGACGATATAAGACTAAAACAGCAAGTAAGCAGGTATTAGGTAATAATTAAGCAATATTTCATGTAAGTACGGTAATGTCATGTTTTATTGTCCACTAGCGACCCGCCCCGGCGTCGTACGGGTATTTAAAATATATAGCTACTGAAAAAATGATTAAAATCGATAGCCTATGATCCTTCACGTGGTCTACTTCTTATCTGTGCCAAATAACATAAAAATTGCTCCAGTAGTTCGCGAGATAAGCCCTTTCAAATAATTTTCCCCGTTTTTCCACATTTTCCTATTAGTCTTAGCGTGATAAAATATAGCCTATAGCCTTCCTCAATAAATGGGCTATCTAACACTGAAAGAATTTTTCAAATCGGACCAGTAGTTCCTGAGATTAGCGCATTCAAGTTAGCCCTTTCAAATAATTTTCCCCGTTTTTTTCCACATTTTCCTCTATTTCTTCGCTCCTATTTGTCTTAGCGTGATAAAATATAGCCTATAACCTTCCTCGATAAATGGGCTATCTAACACTGAAAGAATCATCAAAATCCGTTGCGTAGTTTTAAAGATTAAAGGGAACAAAGGGACATGAGGGAAAAAAAGCGACTTTGTTTTATAATAAGTATAGATCTATACTTATAATACGGATGTTGATGATTCCATCAGTGTTAGATAGCCCATTTATCGAGGATGGTTATAGGCTATATTTTATCACGCTAAGACTAAAAGGAGCGAAGAAATAGAGGAAAATGTGAAAAAAAACGGGGAAAATTATTAGAAAGGGCTAACTTGAATGCGCTAATCTCAGGAACTACTGGTCCAATTTGAAAAATTCATTCAGTGTTAGATAGCCCATTTATTAATGAAGGCTATAGGCTATATTTTATCACACTAAGACTAATAGGAGCGAAGAAATAGAGGAAAATGTGGAAAAAACGGGGAAAATTATTTGAAAGGGCTAACTTTAACGCGCTAATCTCAGGAACGACTGGTCCGATTTGAAAAATTCTTTCAGTTTCAGATAGCCTATTTATTGAGGAAGCTATAATAGGCTATATTTTATCACGCTAAGACTAATAGGAGAATGTGGAAAAAACGGGGGAAATTATTTGAAATGACTTATCTCGCGAACTACTGGAGCAATTTTTATGTTATTTGGCATAGATAAGAAGTAGACCACGTGAAGGATCATAGGCTATCGATTTTTATATTTTTTTCAGTGCTATATATTTTATACCCGTGCAACGCCGGGGCGGGTCGCTAGTCTGTGATAAATCACAGTTTAATAGTTTACAACTTTTTCCGATATACGGCAAACACAATTATTATAATACCGTTTTGAATCTCATCTCAGTAAGCTTGGAACAGATCTAAAAATATGTATAATAAGTCTATTATCATAATAACGTACAATTACCTAGTACGCTATATCCTGAAATAAATAGATTTGAAAAATGTTCGCGTTGATCCTGACGTCTGCGGAATATTCCACAAACAGCGGCATCGCGATCCCACGACGCCGCTTCATAAACCCCGAAAAATATAAAATTGTGCCTCGTCACAGTTATTTTCATTTCGACCGTCGAGGGCAGGTACGTCTTCATCACCTGCCCGCTCTAGCCCCGCCGCCCACCCTGCGTCAGCTCGATTACTGAAATATTTTCAACGAATGTAACGCGCGGCCGTAAAAGTGAATGTGCGTTTTCACTTAGGATTAAAATTAAGCGATTTTTGATACTCGACATCGAGTGCGTGCGGCGAAGTGCGAGTTAAAAGGCCATTTCAAGGCTATTGCGTTTTATATTTTGTTGGGGCTCGTTAAATTGCTTTCATAAGGATTCTATAAATATATTTTAAAAGGAGACGTCTGATTAGCATGAAATAAAAACTAAGCAAAGTAAGAAAGTACCGGGTGTTACAGACAAAACTGCTATATCATACTTCTATTCCGTTACGTCACGGGCAAAAAAGAATAGGCACAAAAGATCGAGAAACACGATACAGCCGTTTTATATGTCCGAACAAATAAGGCAATGATCCTGAAATATCTTGTATCCTCGCAATTAATAAGGGCCACCCTCGATAGAACATCCGAATAGTATATTACGTATACTGTATCTATATATACGTCAGGTCGGGAAACCGATAGTTAATTACGAACAAACGAAACAACCACCCGGCTGTTTGCGCCAAATCCCTGATTGGCAAATTGTACGTTCTCAAAATTTCTGCAAACTTCGCCTTTTACGAAGTTCGCCAACTTACAAGTTTGCGATTCATCAGCAATATTAGACCTTTCTGTTTGTAATTATCAGTTCAGCTTAGAATTACTAAAGGCTCAGCATAAACTAGCAATATTCTGTCGACTGCTCGTGACGTAACTCTCGAATCTCGACAGAGGTCAGCGCCTCTTCTATCTCATTCGATAACGTTAATTTGTTAATAATATTGGTTACTGGTGATGCTAAAACACTTGTACTTTATTTATTTTTAATTGAATTAAATGGAAAACACATCATGATGTTATGGTCAAAACTAAATATAAATGCACAAGAGGCCAAAATATAACTAACTAGAAACAAGCCATGTCCGGACTTAGGAAAAATGAAGTTTTATCATATTGTTGTATCACAGAGGGAAGTTGCCTCCCCGTGGGGTTGACGATATTTCCGAACTCATAGTTACAGCGAACCTATTGGGAAAACTGATAATCATAAAATTGGGACCAACTTTGAATCACTTTCATTTTGTCGTAGAAATTGTAAACTTACTCGTAAAACAAAACAATTTTTAAGAACCCTATCAAACTAATATTTATCTATACATAATATTATGATAAGTAGCAATGATGATTTATTACTTCTCACAATAATTATTACTATTATAATAGACCCAAAAATATTACAATATATTTCATCTAGTCTATACCTAGTCTAGAATATAGGTTGCCCTCTAGTGTATAATAAAGACTCTATATTATGCACTAGAGGCAGACTCATAATAATTATTCTCACCGGAAAGAAAATATTGTCTAAACTGTTAACGATCTCGATGAGCACCATCCAAATAAAAACCACACAAAGATACATTTTAATATGTCTGCAGTTTACTACCGGTAGCTTCAATCTAGTCAGGGGTCTATTGACCCCCCATAGCAGGGTGTCTCGTGACCCCCCACAACAGGGGATCTCGTGAACCGTGAGACGTTTCCGCCGGGGGTCTACGATACACGTCTACAAACGAGCAAACCGGAAACAAACAATTACGCGAGAAGAAATGTGGTTTGCGGGAAATTATTGTTCTGCAAAGTACGGAGCATGATACTTTCTCTCCGCACATAATATATTATTATATTTAAAATTTAAATTAAAATAATTTTTGTTGGCTCGTTAACTCTAATGACCGTAAATGGGGATATAAAAATGTTCCAAAATTTTTATTATGAAAGGAATGTAAACTAAATAATTACGTACTTGTTACACATTTGGCGACATTCGCGACATCGCAATTTATACTGAAAGCTCAGAACAACGTCTTTGTTAATTAACATATTACGTAATTAATATTACTTAACATATTACGTAAAAGAACATGACAATATTCTAAAATATAATATATTTTAATACTGAATAAGGTTATTCGCTTGGCTCATCTTGGTGGGGACACTCCCGTGCCCCCAGATATACTACAAATTGTTTTATCTGGCTATAATTAGTAATAAATTCTAATAAAACAAAATGTTTAAGATTTACCTTGCCAAATGTTAAGCAAGTGCAAACCAATTTACTATTAAATGATGAGAAAATGAATCTTGTAGACACTACTGTGTTTTTAGGAGTAACACTTGATTGTGAACTGCAGTGGGGTCCTCGTATTGCCAAACTGGCCGATAAGCTCAGTTCCGCAGCATATGCTTATTATGCAGTCAGAAAAATTAGAGAAATTTGTGATGAAGACACGGCGAAATTAGTTTATTATAGTTATTTTCATAGTAGAATGTCTTACGGCATTCTATTATGGGGAAGTGCTGTTGATATTAATACAATATTTGTGCTGCTGAAGCGAACTATACGATCTATTTATAAAATGTCATCCTTTGAATCTCTCAGAGAAAAGTTTAAAGAAATAAGAATTCTGACCGTAATCTCTCAATACATTATGGACAATGTGATACGTGAGAAAAAATTAAAGTAATTTTAAAACGAAAAGTGACATTCACTGCAGGAACACTAGGAATAAGCACAAGCTAGATATACCAATAACCAGGCTGAGCACAGTAAACAAATCTTTCAAAGGTCTATGTATAAGCCTGTACAATGAAATCCCAGAAGACGTCCATAATCTTTCAATTAATACATTTAAAAAATTTGTTAATGGACGTTTGTGTGCTAAGGCTCACTATTAGGTAACTGATTTTCTCAAACACAACTTGGGAAAAATAAGCTGACAGACCATAGGTCGCTTCTATATAAATGTATCACATTTTTACTCACTTACTTTACTTACACTTTTTTCCACCTTTTTGGTAAAATGTGTCCCCGCGCGAGTTTCTTACGCCGCGCTGGTTCTTCTCGCCGGGTTAGTTCCCGAATAGAAGGATAGGCCTCATGTAGACGCGACGTTCTAAAAGTGTTAAGATTTAGAAATAAATATTTTTGATTTTGATTTATAAATATTATACGTAAAAGTTTGTCATATTATGTTGATTGTAGGCTATGTAGAGATTAACTACGATAACTTGGCGCGCCCCTCCAAAATTCAAAACGTTTGAAGTGCGTTGTCAAAACGACTTGAAGTGCGTTGTCTTGCGCAGTAGGCTAGTTATGATTAGTTGACCAACAAAACTGAAATATTACGTGTAGTGTGATTGGTTGAATATTTACTACATACAAACTCTTTCATAAGGATGTGACTACACACATTGAAACAGTCATTTGGAGGGGCGCGCCATGTTATCGTTGTTGATAGCTCTACCTTTAAATACATTATGAAACCCACGGATGTAAAAGAAAAACGGATGGAGCATTACCACTATAAAGAGGTGAAGCGTGCAAGGTACGACAATTTCGTTTATTGTACACGTGACCGAAACTCACACACGCAACTAGGTACTACAAGCCGCTGTCATTGTACATAGAGTGACGGCGCCAATGACACGCACACATCCTACACGGGCGGCCATTACTATGCTTCACTCAGGATTAGACAAGTTCACGTCCGCATTTTTTTAAGTCCGTGATGAAACCATAATCTTTTCAAATCGTATAACACTTGCCTGATGCCTCTACGCGAATGAAATGGCCTTATTTATTGATTTGCGTCTTTTTATCATTCGATACTCCTTAGCATTGTTCCATTCCAGACATTTACCCCTAAATATCCTGAAAAACATTACCGCCAATCCAACATTCCTACCCACAGTATAATAAAGGTTGTGCAAAAACTTTCCTCATCCTAATGTGGAAGGTAGTCCGATTTGACCCACTCAAAGTCCGAGATAAAAGCTCACGTAGAGTAATGAGGAGTGTTCCGAATACAGTACTCAGCAGTTGCACAGAAACAGCACTCAACACACTGTTCCACTCAGCACTGTAACAAACTGTTGAGTGCTGAACACATCGTCTCGAATGCTGTCTTGTTCGCGAGCAAATGGAGTATCTTGTAGCGCGTGCTAACTGCTAATGTGTTGAAATTATTTAAACAGCGGGTGTACTTCTTAGTTTTATTTACGCTGAACTTTGTATAGGACGAGATTTAATGCGTTCTTGGACATCTTTAATCGCTTATGTTGCACAAGGATTTTAAACTTTTTCGTACATTCATCTCTTAAACGTTTTGCACATCTTTCATAATATTTGTAACCTCAAATTTTAGAGTGTAACCTCATTACACTCTTAGAAATACAAAACATGCATGAATATTCACACCTGTTATAAAACTATGTATTATTGAGCTGTTCTGTCACAATAATACATACAGGTTTATAAGTGTGTCGTATTAGAAATAAAAAATATATTAATTTTGCATGTGAGGAATGAGGACTGAGGGAGTTCGTAGCTTTTCAAGTACAAGTGGTGACTCAAACAAGACTCAGATACGATTTCATTACTGTACTAGACCAATAAAATTCGAAGATCCAATCAGCCTCGCTAAACTAATCAAAACTTGCGAACGATTTGATATGATATCACACGCAATCGTTATCTTTACAAAAGTTCTGCCGAAAAAAAATTTAGGGCTGCCTCCCCCTCATCCCCTCTCCCCCCTCCTCCCCCGATGTCGTCACGTGCAGATCACATGCTTAATTGAGTGGAACACCGCAAATATGACGATAACTACCACGCCGCGCGCCGCCGCCGCCGGGGTCAGAGTTGAGTGTTTAGAGTGTTGGTGTTGGACGAAAATTACAGGACATTCTCATTATTGCCTTGTTATTAAATAATGTCTGAAGCATGGTTTAGGTAGAGGAAAATCTTCTTAATCCTTCAGGCCCCGCGCGAGCACCGGTGATCGCGACAACAATAGAATACAATAGCAATTCCTGGAAATTCCGACTTATATTAAGTATCTCACCAATAAAACAAGTAAAGGTTTAAGTCACTTGACACGGAAGATTTACCGGTGTCAGGTCGGCTTAGAGGCTTAGGATCTTCAGGGCTCACTTAATTTGTCCACTCAAAATAAGCGCTTACCATTCCTTTTAACGATGTCTTATTGTTAATATCGAATAACAAATCGTACCTAAAAACGTTACAACCTCGTAGACACTTTGGCATAACATGTCATGTTAACCACTTCAATTTTAAGCGGGCGCTATGTAATGGCCCGTATTCACTTTCATTAGTAATAAGTGCAAGTGATTAGGGCAGGTGATTAGTTATTAGGTGACGTATTTTGTACCCACATAAGTGTCTCGTAGCACAACCCTATATCCCGTATATAGGGCAGTGGTCTCATTTCGGGGCATAACAATAACTGACATGAGGACGTTGAGCCCATGTCAGCTAATAGGGCCCATGTCGGCCTCCGCAGAGTGTCATTACCGCTAGCCCGGCTTATATTATTTCGGCTAATGTTGTATCGTCTTACGTAATTATAACAACGTAATATTATAATATGATGTTCGAAACTACGTAAAGTTTCATCACACTAAATTAAGACAACTAAGAGTGGTATGGATTCCACCAGAGGCGTGGTTATGGTTACAGTTATGGTCAAAGTTATGGTTATAGTTAAGGGCTTAATGCTAACTTAACTTTAACCTTAATTTTGACCACGGAATTTGACAGATGTCTGTTGCGTTTATTTACAGTATAAAATATGAATTATCTGTATAAATCGATAGGAAAAATATTTGTTATAACAACATAATATTACACTGTGGTAGGCATAGTAAATTTTCACGAAAAACATCTATATAAGTTTGAGCGGTTATGGTTATCAATATGGCGTCCTTAACTAAAGATTTGATATTTTGCACTGTAGTTATAGTTAAAGTTACAGTTATAGTTAAAGTAAGTTGGTGCAACCCACCCTAATTGTACTTTTTCGAGGCCAGCAACGTATTTTGGGTTTCTGATGCATAGCTGCGGAGGCTTGTAATTGGCTTTTTTGTAGTCTATCATAATAATATAATATAGTATATTCTTATATAACTAGCTGTAAGCCACCCAAATATAATAAAATAAAATAGAAAAAGTACTTCACTCGATTTTGTACATCTAAGAAAAGTTTTTCTATTCAAATACTTAATCAATTTACTATTTTTTAGAGCTTAATATAGATTGTAGAGTTCAGTCTTTTTCTTTTTCAAATAATGTTTAATATTTTTGCCTTTTGGATTATTTTGCTGACTGTAGCCGAGTGTCATGTAGTGTGAGTGTGATTTGCAAAAGGCAGGAAACCCTTTCAAGTGTGAGGGTGTAAGGGTCCACTAGAAGGATTCAAGTGTAATTGAGCCACATCCTTAAAAAAGGGTTTTTCACAGCGCAATCATAGTGTGTGTGTCTGTGTATGAATAAATAGAAGAATGACGAGTGACAACCCTTATAAGTTATAATACATATACTTACCTATATATGTATTATCATTATACATGATACATTGTTTATAACCTACAACAGTTAGCAATTATTATTGGAACGTGTATATTTACGTTTCTGTGGTGTGAAAGAAACACTTTACTAAACGAAAAACATTTTATTCCAGTAGAGTGTTTTGTTGTACCAAATATGTTACATATTTATAAATATATAAAACTCAAAGGTGACTGACATGACATGGTGATCTATCAACGCTCAGCCCAAACCACTGGACGGATCGGGCTGAAATTTGGCATGCAGGTAGATGTTATGACGTAGGCATCCGCTAAGAAAGGATTTTGATAAATTCCAACCCCAAATAGGGGATGAAAGTTTGTATATATTAATACTTCTTAACGCGAGCAAAGCCGCGGACAAAAGCTCGTTTTTAATAAAAATGAGATGCTACGTCACGTGTACAGCTACGTGACATATCATTTACACGTTGTAGGCGCCAACTCATAATATCAATTTGACTGTAGCTCCGTATTACAATATTTGCCGCTTGCTGTAAATCGATTTAGTTTAGGTGCTGTATCGGTAAGATAAGGATACATATTCTTATGAAATACCAAACCAAGATTAAGCATTCTGATTGGTCAAAACTCCAAAATATCAGTTGTACGACGTTTCTTTAAAATTTACTATTTTTCTGCTTGATACGAACCGAACACTTGCTAGAAGTAACAAAACTAAGTGTTAATACTTTAGGGTGTGTACAGTGTACACTGTACATACAACACAATATTATGTTCCATATACAGGTTGTTCGGGTCAATAGTCAACACCATTATCAAATGAGCCCGTCAAAATGAATAACTTTTTCTATGAGAACAATGCTGCAGGGAACTGTTCACCCGAACAACCTGTACTTATATAGAGTTCACTGTAAAAGTAGCAGCGATGAAAGACCATTTTTTTTTGGAATTTGTTTGGGCATTGCACAAGCACACCCGCGTTAGGAATGTTTCCATACAAAAGTGAAAAAAAAAAATTATCTTTCAGCGCTGATACTTTCGCAACGAACTTTATATAACACACTGATACACACCCTAAAGTATTATGTATAAAATACTTTTGTTATATCCTGTATATCAGAATTGTAATATTTAATAAGCAAACAAAATACAGACACAAGGCACAATATTGTTGACAGGACATCTCAATAGCCTCAATAGGTTATAATGAGTGTCAATTCGTCAGCGCGAGACAAGCGGCCAATTACAGCCTCACAATTTGTCTCCACTCGCGAGAGTCGTTAAACAACATCTCATATTATTTTTGATGGGGAAGAAACAGGACAGTAAAATTATATTAGAAATTAATTTTCTATGTTTGAGATTCTGTTTGTCACTTTACTTCAAAGCTAACTTCTGCAGTAATAGGTAGACATTAACTACGATAACATGGCGTGCCCCTCCAAATGATTGTTTCTATGTTTGTAGTCCTTATGAAAGAGTTTGTATGTAGTAAGGTATTCAACCAATCACAGTACACGTAATATTTCTGTTAATGTCACTTATTACCAAGATTTATTGGTCAACTAATCATAAGTCATAACTAGCCTACCGCGCAAGACAACGCACCTCAAACGTTTTAAATTTTGGAGGGGCGCGCCATGTTATCGTAGTTGATCTCTAAAACACGAGCAAAAAAACTTTGGAACCTTTTGGCGAAAAATGGGGAAACGTAGGTGAATGAAATTTCGCACAATGGAGTGCATCGAGCTAATATTATTTTGAAATTAATAATTACGCTTTTATCAAACTTTTTTTTAACAAATAACAAATTACACATACTACAACACACACACTAGGATCAGCCTATACGCACGTATTTATGGTTGAAGTCTGTTGTCAAATTGAAAATCTACTAATTTGAAAATAGATTTCAAACTCATACTCAAAATTTTTATTCAGAATCACGGATGTAAAAAATACGGATGGAGCATTACACTATAAAGAGGTGAAGCATGCAAGGTTGAAGGTACGACAATTTCGTTTATTATACACGTGACCGACACACACACACGCAACTAGGTACTACAAGCCGCTGTCATTGTACATTGAGTGACGGCGCCAATGACACGCACACATCCTACACGGGCGGCCATTACTATGCTTCACTCGGGATTTCGTCCGTATTATTTTTAAGTCCGTGTTCAGAATGAAGTTTTTTCAAATATTCTCTGAACATCGAACGAAGTTAACTACACTGGTGCCTACTACCGGTTCAGGAACTACCCCGACGAGAAGAACCATTCATCCGCGATCGAAGGATTAAGCGCTAGCATAATACATGTTTCATACAGAATATAGAGTGCAATGGCATTTTCAGGCAGCTCACCTTACAACAAACGAATATCTCACGAATTCGTGTGATACTCGCTGCAGCTCGATACACCTAATATCTGCTAATAATCCAGGATATACAACCTACGAGGTATTGTACTTACAAACTTGCAGCTGCATTTTATACCTTAACAAGAGGAGCTAGAGAGCATATTCTCTTGGCTACAAACTCAATATAAACTGCACGGCTCGTATATTTGTCTGCAATATCTAAATATTAGATAGCTAACGTTCATGGTCCTCACATATTTATTGCGTTTTGTTTTCAATAAAATGTTCAAGCGCTGAATTTCTTATTTTGCGATGTTTGTTTGGTTATTTTTAAATTTGAATAGACTAAATGCCAGGAAACTTATAGTTTAATACCGGCTGGAATGATTACTACCCAATTGATGTTGGTTTGTGAGCAATCAATAGGCATGATGACTATTTTTTTCTTATTGGTAATTGAAAGACTCTTAAAAAATATCATCGCTGAAAGAATGACTCTGATACCTTAAAAATTCACCAAGATATGACAATTCAAACTCTGCCCGAAACGCTCCATACAAAGTGCTACGAAATGATGACGTCAATCTTTCGTAGTTTTTACGCATCGGGAGAGAACTTTGTTCGATTATAGGTATATTAAATATCAGTGGCGAGGGGTGAATATTTTGAGAAGGGAAGCCGGAGTAAAAAATCTACTTACCAATTTTGGTAATTTATAATTGAATGACATGCTTTTAATTTTCAAAACTAAATTTGGAAAACAAAGTTTCCTTCGACAGCAAAATATAATCTGTCAGACAACAGTCTTTCTGAATTAATGCCATATTTTCCGAACTACACGATTACGTCGTACGACTCACAATTCACAAGTCACAATATAAATTAATTTAATTCACGACACTCTTCTAAGTTCTAACGCTAAAACAAAATTTAAATTCGACAAAACAAAACAAACGACATGTTGTTTACAAACACACTATCCGCCATATTAATATGTCAATCTAAAAACCAGCAAAATAAAAATGTATTACGCGCCTGTCATATTTAGTACCGCTAAAGGCATTCTTAATAAAGTCGTATTCCAAAAAATCCTACAAAAATAAAATGTATTACGCGCCAGCAAAAGTATAATGTCGCTACATTCATTCTTAAATTCGAATCATAACAATTTTACTTCATGACTCATCTATCTCGCTTGCACTTGTGCGTTGCTAATTAACCTTTCTCCGTAATAACTCGTCGGGCATCGAGTTATTTCCAAGTATATATCGCGCGTGCTAGAACGAGACAGAACATGACGACCAGTTCACAGGAATGAAAAGGACAGATGCTTACTATGAACTGTCGTTGTATGGAGAAATAAGCCGCTATTCCTGCGGCTTATTTGATTCTCTGCGCCCGCACATTGCATTGCCTTTTAAAATTTGTAGGCGATAGTTATTAATTCAAACTATGTATTTCAAGTGAGAGAAAAATTTATTGCATATAACATTGTGAATTCAAAGTTTTTTAAGTAGGTATGTAAAATATTTATTAGATAAATATGTCGTTGGCCCATATATTCGATTTTTCTAAGCCCTAAGGGACAGGGACCGAAAAGGTTACCCATTTTGGTGTTTTAAACTGTTTAATTTATACGATTCTCTGAAAAACCCTAACATGCGCATCAGCCGTATATACAGCTGAATTAACGGTATAAATAAACCGTTTATGACTAAGGTTCATTTTCATTCGTTTTTCTGTGTTAAAAAAGGATAGGTGATATTGTAAGTACCGCGGAACGCTACGATCGGAATTGCCATTGTATTCTATTGTTGTCGCGATTTTCATGGCTTTGATCCCAGCCGCGGCGCCCCCCACTAATTTGTTGTCTCTTTCGGTTATCACCGCAGCTATATTAAACGGTTTAATACCGCTTAAGACAAGAGCATAGTTGAAAACCCTGCATATGGATATTTAAAATAAAACGGTTTGTATCGATACCGCTACAGCCGTATAGCGGATTAATAGGTCCCTGCTAAGGGAAGCCGATGGGAATCGGGTTATATGGACGCTTCGCCACTGTTAAATATTGCGTTTATGAAAGTGGTTCCATAACAAAAGTTGCTTTTAGCTGCATAAGTTATCAAATGGTATACAGATATTAAGATGGTATACAGATATTAAGAAATGTAATTGAAAAAAAAATCGACTTGAATATCCAACTTTCAAGGCGCACAACAAAAAACGCTATCAAGGTGAAATTTTGCGAACACTTATTTTTTACCGTGATTTCGTTATTTTATATACAAAATTCGATAATGTTTGACCTTGTCATCATCCCTATTCTAAAGTGCTGAGTTTTGATAAAGTTCGATGTATTTGGCCAGCTATGCAAAAGTTTTTTGTGGCGATAGAAAGCAACATAATATTATGGCCTTCGATTCGCTAACTACTTTTCATCACAGAATAATTTAAGATCCGCAACATTAATGCCTTCATTATCAAAGACAAAGGCCAAGATAAAGTTTAGATCTACAAGCGAGTGAGTACATTGCAGGGCACTTACAGAACAATTCCTGCGCTCGGTGGTGTGTCACTCCCGCGGCGCTCAACTTGCCCACTAAACGCCCAATTCACTCCAACCCTTGAGTTCACCAACTATTAGTAATTATTTCATCTCGTAATAACTAAGTTCAGAAACTTGACAAATAATCTTTAGGGCAATATATTAATAAGCTTTAAAAGCTTAGAGAATAATATGTAAAAGAAAGTCAGTAGTCAATCACTGAAAAAAAAACCCAGTTAGAATATAATTTGTAACGCAATGAGTAATGACACACATACTTAACTTAAGTGAGGAGAAATTATTAGTGTTTGTAGTGTACAGGGCGCTGAAGTAGAGACGGCATTGAAGCTATGTGTTAAAAAGCTCTACACTGAAATCTCGTGTCACAAGATTCTCTAAGATAATCAACATTGCTACATTGAACGCCTCCGTAGTCTAATGGTCTAGAGCGTCGCTCTTGACTCGGGGGTCGTGGGTTCGATTCCCGCGTTGGAAACATGTTATTTCCAAGTTTGGCTAGGACAATTCAGGCTGATCTGATTGTCTGACAAGTAAGATGATCCATGCGTCGGAGGGGCATGTAAAAAGTCGGTCCTGCGCCTGATCTTCGCCGGTCGTGTCGGCCTTCCGTCCCACTGGATTATGAGAGTAAAGGAATAGAGAGTGCTCTTGTGTACTGCACACACATCTGGGCACTATAAAATTACTCCTGCGTACCTGGCCTGGTTTCAATGAAACCGGCCACTGTCACCGAAACCGGTGTGGGGAGTATTATTATTATACAAATATTTGAATGTGTATTCTGAGAACATTAATGTAATTTACTCTCTAACACCCCTAACTATTTATTGTATTGTTTCTTATGTACAGTTACAAACATACTATCACCCTTATTTGAATATGTATAAGGGCTACAAGTGTATAGCAAGTTAGTCACGACTTTATTCGCCCACATGTGGTGTCGGGGTGTTAGAATGTAAATAGTATTTGATGTATGACCTAGCTCCTAGGTCTTATTGAAACACCCTGCGGACACAAATTAATGAATAGGGATAGAGGGAATACAATAATTACATTATACAATTGAGTTTCATTTCTATGGAATAGTTTATTACGATATAATACTATTAAAACTTATCCTCTCATTTAGACGCTGTCTTTTTCTTTCCTTATTTCTAATAAAAAATTACACAGCGAACAAAGCTACGCAAGGTCTTTAACTGGCACATTGGAAAAGTGACTTGACAGACATAGACCTTGATTAATTATAATAAGATGATGCGCGAATATCTTAATTATGATTAGTAATGGTGGTACTATAGGATCTAAATAGATTAAATTCAACTAACGTGCTGGTCGCTGACAGATGTTTTTAGTGTTTATTTCAATAATAATATACTTACTTAAAAGTATTTTAAAATGGTAAAAGTCAATCACAATCGCACATAATCTGTTTTATTGACCGACTGTATACCTTTTGTGTCACATCTATTTTATTTCCACTTTAAATCAGTTATATTGCCATGTTCCACAAATCACATCTCGTCTCCCGACAGTCCCAGTTTATTGTATCTCGGCGACATCTGTTAACTGTCTCGTCTCCCGTTGTCACCCATCGCTGACTGATATAATATATTATACCTGTATATTATGTGAGTAGTTATATCGTTTGAAGACGTTTTAGAATGAATACATCCTGTGTATAAGCAATTTCCGGACCTATACGACCTGCAAACCTTCAAGAAGAGAGCGTATTCCTTCTTAAAAGGTCGGCAACGCGCCTGCAGCTCTTCTGATGTTGCGAGTGTCCATGGGCGACAGTAGTTGCTTACCATCAGGTGACCCGTTTGCTCGTTTGCCCCCTTATTTAATAAAAAAATAAAAAATAAAATTATGGCAACAACTTTTCCACTTGAAAAAGGTGGCACTCGGGGACTGTCGCGATGGAGCTATTTCATCAACTTATGCAATTATAAATCGCATACGTCTAGTCGTACGCACACAAACACCGTGCCGGAGTCTGACGAAACGACGTAAGGCAACGCCGCGCCGTTGGAATGGGGGGTCCATTCCGAGGTTAGGTTTATTTTTGTTACGGAATGTCTAGATCAAAGCTCGTGATAAAATCTATGCAATAGCTTTAAAGAAATGAGATGTTTCAGTGTTCCGGCATTTTTGAACAAAATGACAGAGAATTTTTTCCTTGGCCAAACAGAATAATGAATCCCTCTTTCGGTTCTACTATCTATAGTTAATGGTTATCCGGTATAGTTTATACAATAAAATTATCCAAGTATAAGAATTGGAACTGGCAAAAACTAGTGATAAAACAATTAATACAATCAAGTTAAGATAACAAATTAGATACAACGTTGTTACGATAAGATACGGCGAAAGCCGCTGCACGTACGCGCGGCAAATACTGTACGCCATTGTTACAGTGTTTGTCTGTTTGTCCTGCCCACACGAGTGAGTTTGCCCGGCAAATACTTACTTTGTTTTCATTGTTTACTTCCGCCTAAACCTTTGTGAAAAACAACCTTCGTTAGATAAGCAGTATAAGCGGGACAATACCTAAAGGCTACGCTAAAGGTCATAAAAAAGGCTTATTTGTCAAATGCCACGAACCCTCTTGCACCAGTCGAGTTAAAAGTTAACCCTGGGTTCTGGGTAGTATTATATTATTATTCCTTTGGTTATTTATACAGGGCGCAATTAAACCTTCCCGCCAAATTTTGATATATTGATCCTTGTAAAAAATAAAAATACACGTATTTTATCTTTTATAGTCACTCAGTACTAAAATGTTGAGAAGTAGCTTCCGAAAGTTATCCTAAAAATCACTATAATTAATGGACACGATACGTCGGCCGCGCGTGACGTGTCCTCGCGCGCGCGCCTCATCCCGCGTCACCCCCTCTCATTCCGCCGCGCCGCGAGTGACTATTCTGCAACGATTTTAAATGGGATAAAATATGTCAATGAAAAAAAACACTCAAAATAACAACACTCTCCTAATGATACCTTAACTCTGAAAAAATTTTGGCAGGAAGGTTTAATTGCATCCTGTATAACTGCAGGCCCCACTTTAACTCGGAATGGCGCAAGAAGGCTGAAGTAGACATCAATTAAAATTTAATTTAATGGTGCAATACTGTAATTAAAGTAAGTGCTTAGTATTACCAAGTAAGTTGATTATTGTAATTGGGGTAACCAGTTCTAATTAATTTTAATTAATAAATAATCATATTTTTTGTTGTAGTTATCGCGTCTACTTTTTGTTATACTTGCTATAGGTAATAAGGTCTTAGGTCTTAGCAATTTAAGTTTCATTACAGCGAGTAATGACAATGATCGACCGGCAATTAGACTCGCCAAATGTAGGGCGGGCGGAAACGTAGCGCGACCGAGCGACAGCCCACGACGAAATGACAGACGGCGTCGAAGTGGCGGACTCAGCTCTACACTCTATTGTTTTATAACGGCGTTTACACTTATTTTACCTACTTCTTTATAGTAACGGTATACAAGTGAATTTAAAATATCGCGGGTAATATTATAACTTAATGCGGCTGATTAATTCGAATTTATTTAATTTATTTAAATTGATACACAAACTATTAATTACATTCATTTAAATCAAATTTAGGTATTCTTGTTCTAAAACATAGGATAGTTCTAAAGGTGTTATACACAGCAATTACAATTATTATAGTCCCCCATAAAAGTTATCAGACATTTTTAAATTAAACAATTATAAAGTTATTTAATGTATATCTGCGATATTTACAAATTAAAGTAATTGGTTAAAATTATATAGCATTGTTTATGACTTTAGTTTTTTTTTCATTTATTTTAATTATATTATTAACATATAATTATACTACATGTTTTTACAGTGCACCATAAACCCTATCGGTTTATCTAGGCACTAGGTATCGCATCAAACATACGATTTGATTTTTAACACAATAATACTATACTAAGTTAATTTAAAGTCTCACACACATGATGCTAATTTATATAATAATATTCTTTTTATACGTAGTTAGTTTATTATCGCGAAGACTGAATAATAAACTAAAACTACGTTTACACAAGTATGTGACTTTGTAAACTGTGACTTTGAAAATATAGTACGGTTAACTTATTTACTGATATAAAGTAAATAAGTTAACCGTAAAAAGTAATTTAAAAGTATACATTTAAGTGATACCAGAAATATTAAAACATTATTATTAATTATTACAATGTTTTTATCGTCGGGCCCGCCATGTGACGTCACAATAATGACATAACGTTCATTTATAACCTGTCAGCGCGTTTGTTTGGGCGCGTCTGATTTATCGCGGGTGTAAATAGAATCGTTTTAAAATGAACATTTGCGGGTGTTTACACGCGGCCTACGATCTGGCAGATAAATCACAGACACAAAACGATCTCGCCGTGACGTCACACCTCGATGAACCCTCGTCTCCCCCCGTGATTGTCATAAAAATATAAACAAACTAGCGACCCGCCCCGCCGTCGCGCGGGTATAAAATATATAGCCACTGAAAAAATTATTAAAATTGATAGATCCTATGATCCTTCACGTGGTCTATTTCTTATCTGTGCCAAATTACATAAAAATTGCTCCAGTAGTTCGCGAGATAAGCCCTTTAAAATAATTTTCCCCGTTTTTTCCACATTCTCCTATCAGTCTTAGCGTAATAAAATATAGCCTATGCCTTCCTCAATAAATGGGCTATCTAACACTGAAATAATTTTTCAAATCGAACCAGTCGTTCCTGAGATTAGCGCGTTCAAGTTAGCCCATTCATATAATTTCCCCCGTTTTACCCACATTTTCCTCTATTTCTATGCTCCTATTGGTCTTAGCGTGATAAAATATAGCCTATAACCTTCCTCGATAAATGGGCTGTCTAACACTGAAAGAATCATCAAAATCCGTTGCGTAGTTTTAAAGATTAAAGGGAACAAAGGGACATGAGGGAAAAAAAAGCGACTTTGTCTTATAAATGTCAAAAAACATTGATCTATTTTGCACTGACGAAAGAAAAGGGTTTGCAAACTATATTATAAAGAAAAGACAGGCAGGTTTATTTCCATAAGGTCTTGCTGATTAGAATAACATTTACCAGTCCTGTTTCTTGCATAAATAATATTCTATACTATACTTTTGCAAACACTGCATAAAAGTTGATAGAAATCGTAGTCATCGTTTATGTACGAAGATCTACAATAAATCTCCCCACAAACCCGCTGTATGCACAGAATATCGTTATAAGTTGGACCCTTCTCATTTGTTATTGCCCTAAATATATTAAAAATACACAAAGACCCCTCTGAAATAATATTTGAGGGTTAGGAGGAGTCGGGGAGATCCTCCCGTTTTCTTATAAAAGTAAGCTGAAAGTGTCATATTTTTAATATTGTATTAAAGTAACCTCGACTGGACTTAGGATAAGGATACATTACTGCTTAGCCTTTTACCTAACTGAAAAAAAAAAACAAATATAATTTTACTAAATTAAAGAAATCAATTTCTTATTTGAAAACTTTAATGTTATATAAAATTAGGAATAGCGGAGGACGCTAATAGGACGCTGGCGGCGTCGCACTTAACGGCCACCTCGAAAGAACCGGGAGCGGCCGCCGCTCACGCGGAAACCAGCAAGAGGCGGAAATATGAGTGTCTAGGCGAAGACTTCATATTTCTGCCTTTTGCTGTTGAAACCTTGGGTCCGTGGGGGCCAGACGCAAAAGCCCTCTTTAAAGATGTCTCCAAAAGACTGGTCGCCAAATCAAATGACCCCAGGGCTGGCGCCTACCTCGGCCAACGTATTAGTTTGGCCATTCAGCGAGGTAATGCTGCCAGCCTAATTGGTACTTTGCCCGCAGCCTCCGATTTAGATTTATTTTTTTATTTATAAATAGTGTTTATTTAAATTAATTTATTTATTTATAGTTGTATTTTTATTGTCTTTGTTTCAGTATTTAAGTTTCTCGTTAATAAATAAAGGAAAATTATTATATAATACAAAGATAATATTTAGAGGCTCAATATTAAAAAAAAAAAACATCTGATACATTTTATGACATATTAAAACTATCAGAACATAAAAAAATGTTATATCTCGTGGTCTCGAAAGGCAGCATTAAAAGATTAAAGATAATCTCAGATAATGGAGAGAATTTTTATTTTCGTCGCGTTTTATTGTAGCGAAGTGAATCACCGTCTGAACAATAATAAAACGTTTGTAAATATCTATAGCTCACATTCCTTCCCCTCCACACTATTTCCGCGAACTCAGAAAGATACAGCGAAAAGTCCGCGAACAAGTGTTAAACCTATTTAAACGTTTTTCACGGAAATCTTGACAAATGTTATATATAGCAGCCTAATACACAAGAACTAGTAGTAGGCTTATAATATTTATAGGACATTGCTAATAGAATAAGTAATAACAAATTCGATGGCCTTAATCAGGGAACTATTTTGAGATGACGCAATGAAAATATTATTATGTTCTCTGTTCACACAGCTTATATCATAATCTCGGTGTTTACAAACTAAATTTTATACGAGCACTCGCGTGCTGTATTAAACTATGTGATATTCTTAAGCCGTGGCCGCTGAAGAACCATCATCCATCCATGATCTTTTATGAAATATTTCATAAGTTCGCCAATTTCAGTGTAAACTAAAAATGTTACGTAATTTCCATTATAAAACTAAATTAACAGTACATTAATTGGATTCAGTTCGAAATACTAGTCCAGAGAATTAGTAGTGAAAATAATATCTAAGACTTTAATATTTGAGGACTACAATTAAATTAGGGAAACATGACTCGGGTTGAAAGCTGAACCAAAATAAAAATTAATATCCGTTGGTACTATAGGTACGCTGAATTTAATAAATAATCCTCTTTTTACTAATTATTTTTTGCTCTAAAAAATAACCTACAATCAATACGAGACTCGTACTGCTATATACAACAGGTACATCTATAGCAGCCTTTCCCAAACTGGACGATAACGCCCCCTTGTGGGCGCTGAATGTCTAAAGGGGGGCGGTGTGGGACCCAGAAAAAAAATGGGAGCGTTGTGTAGAGGCTTGAGAGGTAATTTGTAATTTCATCTGGATGCATTTTAAATTAAAACAATGGGGGGAGCTAAATCATAATTTGTTATTAAAGTGGGCAGTAGACAAAATAAATTTGGGAACCCATGATCTATAGGAACATAGAATCAATATCCTACTACCACGCGTCAGGTGCTAGGTAGCAAACTTACGACCCACAAAACAACCTGACCCAATGCTACATCTCAATACCTGAACGTTGGGCATCGTAAATAACAAATGGGTCACAACAGACCCCACCCTACGAGTTCCGACACTTCCGACGCGACGTCTAAATGGGTTACGTCGGGCAGACATGACGTCCGACTTGGAGCATCGTAAACCCCACCATAAATCCGTCGTAATCGATTTTTACGATCGCTTAATGGGCGGCGAATTGGCAATCGACAGTTATGGCTAATCAGCTTCTGAAATATCGGAGTATAAAAGTATGCTTCTGGGTTTGAGCCAGACTCTTTGTGAGAATATTAATTATTTGTTCTTATATTACTGATACGCATTCTAGACATAATATTATTATATAATATATTATCAAAAAATATGCATGTCAGTCACACTCACATAGTATAATTTTAAATATTTAATACACAACGTAAAATATAGTAACGTAACGGACGTCGGAAACAAAATAGCAGCTATCCTTTAACAAATATTTCACACTTTGTAGTTTATACAAACCCTTTCTTCGTAATTAAAAATTAATCGATTATAAAAGTGTGTGAGGTAAACAGCTTGTATCTTACATCAGTCCAATAATAAACTAATTTATATTCATGGGCTACAAGTAACTTATCATTTTTACTCTCTCGTGATTTAGCACGAGTATTAAGCTCAGATTCGATTTCGTCTTTAATTTAAAAGCCCACGCATTTTATCAGATCTTACAACTACATGTAAAAGTGATACTGATATTTTAGAAGCAGTATTATTTATCTTTATTTCGTGCGAACCCCCACGCCATTAGCTTCGATGTAATAAAACACCCAAAACACATTTGTACATTGAGATTCGTAAACACTAGTTGCAGCGTCGCGTCACCTCCGTTTAAATTTACAGCTCGGTATTTATGGGGGTGGGGGAACTATAAAGGGGTCCTACGATTATGGATCTCTCTCTAATATTTTACATGGTAATACCTCGTGGGAATCGCAGACACAATAGATATTCAATTGTTATGGGGCACCCGGGTACCGCTTGGGAGTTTATGGATGAAAGAATATTTTATTTTTTAATGTTATTTCAAGAGATTTTATCTCCAGCATAATTATTAGGTTCGATACGCTCGGTAAAGAAATAACTACACAAGCTACATAGTATGACACAGTATCTTCATTAGACCATCCGAATCAGTTGCGATCTATTAAGAATGATCTACTTATTAAAAATTAAAACGCAAAACTGCAGACAATGTGTAGCTAGATTAAAAAAGCATTCCATAACATTTCTCAAGCCATATAACTGATATTTCATTGTTTGTTATGAATTTAACAACGGTGGATGAAATAATTAATGTGATGTATTTCATTTGTCATGTCCGAACAATAGCGGTGCGGTTAACAATAACAAGTGGGGCGTTGAAACAGTAACGGGTCGGTCAGGTGAGGCGCGAGATTTACGACCTGTTGACTAACTACTGCAGAGCGTCTTAACAATATAAGATATGAGTTTGCTGCAAAAAATCCTTTAACGATGGATATAGGCTATAGATATAGATATAATTGAATATTAGATAGTATCGCATTAGAATATGCTATAGTCAGCTATATAGATAGTATTGCCGTGGCAGTAGTTTTAGTTGGACAAGTCACTGGCAGCCAGTCTTATACAAAAAAGATGACGCGCCCGTTTGTATATCACCCCGAGCGCAGATCTTTGATCTTCAGCTTATACAATCAATTGGAATCGATTTGAAAAGATTCGGAATGTATGGCGAGTATTCCCGGCAGTTTACGTTCTAAAATTAAATAAAAATGTCCGCGTTAGTTTTAGAGCCCGTTTGCGTCACTACTAAACGATTTAAATCTTATTTTCCCCATTAGTCACCTCGAGTCGTCTAGACTTGGTGACAAATAGCAGGGTATGAGGTCGATATCTCGAGTAATATTTTCAAATAATAGTATTTTTGTTCCAGATCCCGCCGCCGGACCACTGAGCTCGCCCAACTCCGGCCGCCGAAATAACAAAATGTGAGTGGCGCGGGTCGCCTCAGATACGATTACATCCATACTAATATTATAAATGCGAAAGTCTGTCTGTCTGTCTGTTACCTCTTCACCGCTAAACCAATTTTGCTGAAATTTGGTATGGTAATACTTTGAATCCCGGAAAAATGTACGGTTCCTGCGCGATAAACGAGTTTTGGCGCAAAGGAGTTGCAGGTAATACTATTAATAAAACAACGTGCTTGCTAGTTGTTACGAGACTAGGGACGAACTGCCCATAGACACTTTATTTTGAGAATAGACAAATCTATGATCTACACATACAACAGATTAAATACACGCGGTGTCTTCTTCTTATTATTTTTATATAATATTTAACACCCCCACTATATAAAAATAATACAGGTATATACCTAAATATTTCATTTTTAACCAAGCCAACAGCATTTACAAAGTCACTGTTTAATTGAATTTAAACTTTTAGTGAGTAAATCAGCTGGCATATCAGCTGAGCATAGGTAATGAATATTTAACAACTTTTGAGCAACAATTTCTTTACAAAAATGAAATCTTATATCTATATGTTTGGATTTGTGGTGAAAAACAGGATTCAATAATATTTTTTGTGCACTTTGGTTGTCATTGTACAGAGTAATAGTATATAAACTGTCTGTAATTTCACATGGCAAGTTTTGTAAATAAAGAGCTTCTTTACTATATTCTGAGATCCCTATATACTCCGCTTCTGTACTAGAGAGTGCAACAACCTTTTGTTTTCTGCTTTCCCAAGATATTGCAGCACCTGATAATTTAAACACATAACCCGTATATGATTTCCTACTAATAACATCACTGCCCCAATCTGCATCGACATAACCGATTATTTCAGAATTTAGTTTTGACTGATATTTAAAACATAATGTTTTGTTTTCTTTAAATATCTCAAAATTCTTTTTGCATGTTGCCAATGTTCTTTAGTAAAACAATTATTAAATTGGCTCATGTAACTAACTGACTATGATATATCTGGGCGAGTTAAAACAGATAAATACATTAAACTACCTATAAAAGATTGATATGGTATACCAACATCACATATTTTGTTATTTATACTGAGATTTGGTTTACATTCTATTGGTGTATTTGATGTGTATGATGTGTAACAATCTAACATCTACTCAACAACTGGTCTATATAACACTCTTGGTCCAATGTTACAGAATTTTCACTGCATACAACTCGCATACCCAAACATTGTCTTATAGTACCAATCATTTGAAAATATGAAAAAATCGTCAACATATAAAGCAATTACAGTTATACACTTCTTATTTTTCTTAATAAATAAACACGGTTCATATTTAGATTTTTCATAACCAATGCTACGCAAACAGTCATCAACCTTTTTATACCACATTCTCGAAGACTAATTCAATCCATATATTGCCTTCTTTAACTTTAAAACCTTACCATCCTTTAAATCACCAAAACAATCTGGTTTTTGCATGAAAATATCTTCTTCGAGATGTCCGTTTAAAAAGGCTGCTTTTACATCCAAGTATACTGTCTTAAAATTTAATTGCACAGTTAAAGCAAATAACAATCTTAAGGTAGAATATCGTACTACCGGAGAGAATGTTTCGTTATAGTCAACACCGTGTCTTTGAGTGAAGCCCGTCGCAACTAAACGCGCACGATATAAAACTTTACCATCCATGTCACACTTTTCCTTAAGAACCCACTTACACTTAAACACACAACCACTACTTGGTGCATCAACTACCTCCCAAGCTTGATTATCTTCAAAACATTGAAGTTCTTCTTTTGATGCTTTTTGCCAATACTCTTTTTCATGTCCAGTCAACGCCTCCTGCAACGTTATCTCTCCCGCATCTTGAAGACAGACATTTTGTCGGCTACTAAAACCATATCTATCAGGTTGTTTTCTTTTTTCTAACTTCTCTTGTAGTTGTCACACTTTCTGGTAAAATTTCTTCTACATCTTCATACTCAGAAGGTACAAAGTCCGAATCAGAGTCATTTGTAGACTTTTCATGGGATGTGAGAGTATCAGATAATTTCCCTTCCATATCCCCCACTGAAGATGACAGGTCTGTAGTTGTTTCATTAACATTTCTCTTTTCTATTACTGCTATGGTAGTGTTTTCTTTCTCTACAACTATCACATCTCGACTATTTGTTACCACTTTCTTGACGGGATCATACACTCTATAACCTTTGCTCCCATCAGCATAGCCCACTAGAATACATTTTTGGGCCTTTTTATCCCACTTTTGTCTCTTTTCTTTAGCAATGTGTACCATCACCATGCTGCCAAACACTCTCAGATGACTTATATCCGGCTTGACACCATGCCATAATTCATAAGGTGTTTTTCCTTGCAACACTGACAAACCTGTGCGATTGTGCAAATATACTGCTGTGTTTGTAGCTTCAGCCCAGAACATCTTGCTTAACTGTGCATCAAAAAGCATGCACCTAGCTTTCTCGACTAAGGTTCTGTTCATTCGTTCACATAGTCCGTTCTGTTCGGGCGTATATGGACATGTCGTTTGATGAACTATTCCCATTTTCTTTGAGTAATTATTGAACTCAGCATTGCAAAATTCTTTTCCATTGTCGCTTCTAATAATTCTCATCTTTTTATTTGTCTGTTTTTCAACTAACACTTTGTATTCAGTGAAACTTTTAAAAGCGTCATTCTTGTTTCTCAGAAAATAAATAGCTGTCATTCTGCTAAAATCGTCGACAAATAAAAAAAAAATATTTAGATTATGCCAGCAATAGATATAGATTCACACTCCATAAGACCACAGATATCCATATGAATGATATTTAACACCTGTGTACTTCTTTTACCAATATGAGTAAAAGGCAATCTAGCTTGTTTGCCTTCACAGCATACAGAACAGTTTGACTTTGTAATATCAACTTTCTAATTTAAGGTTAATCCATCAACTGTATTCTTCATTTTGTTCAGACTCTCACTGCTTATATGTCCTAGCCTGCGATGCCAGAGCTCACCAGATATGATTGCTGATGCAGACATAATTTCTTGAAGTTGTAGCTTGTAAACTCCATTATTTAATAATGCGTAAGCAACTAGTGTACCTTTCTGATGATATATTTCACAAGCGTTTGTAGTAAATACGACATTATTCTCTTTGTAAATTAATTGACTAACTGATAGTTAGTTAGTTATTAATGTCGGCACACAAAACACATCTTTTATGTCCACATCAAAACTGCTGTCTTGGTAGAAATCTTTATATCACCGGAACACTCAATCTTTACTTGTGTATTGTCAGCTATTGTAATAGTCTGACCTTCCTTTTTGTAAGAAATGTTCCTGAGCCATTGTTTATTTGGCGTCAAGTGCACACTGGCCCCGGAATCAACATACCAATCTTGGTTGTTAAAATTTCCGCTTAGAAAGACCGCACTGAACGCATTTGTATGTTTACGCTCATTGTACTTATTATTCGACACTTCAGCTGTACATTGTGACTTATAATGACCTATCTGTTTGCACTTATAACACTTGATTTCTTTCTTCGTCTTTGTTGACATTGGCTTTCCATTTTGGCCGCCATGATTGTTATTTTTGCTAACCATAGACTTCCTGGCCGTCGAAGAGTGTTGCCAGTTTTTATAACCACTGACTAAAGCGCCACTCGATTCATCGTTCATCCCATTCGTTTCGTTTCCTGATTCAATGTCAAGTAACTTACTTTTAATGGCGTCCGTTGTTATCTGGATTCCTGAATGTTCGATGGCCATTATCATAGGGGCATATTTTTCAGGTAGCCCTGCCAACAACAGTGAACCAATCCATTCATCGTTTAACTTTAATCCTGTATTAGACAACTTTTGGCCTCGTTTCTATAATTTGTGTTACATAGGTAATCATGGAACCACAATTTTCGAGTCTTATAGAAATTAAATTTCGTAGTAAGGTTATTCTTCTTGCAAATCCTGAATCATCAAACAAAACCTTCAGCTTCTCCCATAATTCTCTGGTAGTAGAAACATCTCGTATATGCACATACAATGAAGAGTCAATTGTGAGAATTAACTTTGCTTTCGTTTTTGCATCATCATCGGCAAATAAACTTATATCTTCCTAAGGTTTAATGCATTTCATCATCCCTTCTAGGATTAAAAAGTTTTCCGCTGCAAATACCCATTCACTGTAATTCTCTCTTCCTCTTAATTTTGGCACATTAACGATGTAATTTGCGGCCATTTTTTAAGCTTCCTGTGTGCAGTCCAAGGAACAAATCTGAACGCCTAAACTTAGCTACTGCGATTTATTAACACACCACTTGTACGATGCAAGCATCGCACATTCCTAGGTCAGCTGTCAGCATAATAATTAGTACATCAATTTAGTAAATATCTCAATATTTAACGATTTCGTAATGTTTTAATTTTTGCTATAATAATCAGTATCTTTGTGTATATAAAATGTGTCTGCTATAATACGCTATCATTATTATCACTTATCTTATATCATTCGTCTTATATCAATTCTCTTATATCAGTGTACCTTTGTAATGTGTATCTATCAATAAACAGTTATCATTTTAAAGCTGTTTCCATCATAAATCATGGAGGATCTTTGTGGTCCTTCGAACAAAAGTGGTTTTGGTGTTTTGTGTGGTAGCGAATCGGTCTGTCGGCCTCCCACAAGCGGGTCTCACCGACTAGATTGAGAAGGCGCATCATATTATCGCATAGAGCACGGAACCGCGTCATCAGCCTTTTGGAAATCATCTACTTCCGAAGGAATCAAGGATCAAGAAAGACGTCGACGCAATCAATCAAGATTATCAATCAAGATTATCAATCAAGATTATCAATCATAATATCATTTATAACCAACGTTGGAATTTATATCATTATCAACTTTAACAAAGGTGCACAATCATTATCATTTTTATCAATTCAAGCTTGAAATTTTAATCAATCAATATGGAATCAATCATCAATCAACAATCACAAATCATGGAGGATATGAACAGGCTGTATCGGAACTACAAAAAGGATGGGCCTAGTCGTAAGACTGCCCAAGCTATCAAAAGCAAGATATGCACTCTGGATGGATACTGGCAAGACTTCCTAAACAATCATGAAACAATATTGGAGTTCAAGGTCAAGGACAATACTTACTTCTCGGAGCAACAATATGAGAAAACAAAATCTTTTTACACCGAAGTGAGAAACATTTTCATTGAAGATCTCGATAAACTCGAAATGGGAATGCCGCCGTCTTCAGCCGGAGACTGGTCTTCTCAGGGTCACACGGAGCAGTCGAAGCTAACGCCAAAGGAAAAAAGAGGTGATAAACCTGGATCGAGCGCCGAGTTATTCCATCTACAGACATGCAAGCAATCGTCATCAAGCTCGGACGTCGACAAGCTCCAAGACATGTTGAAAAAACAACAAAGCAATTTTAAAGCCTTCGCACGCACTTTAAACAATATCGTTCTGGACAAAATCGACGAGCAATGGGAGTTAGAGGATGCACTACAATCAATCAAGTCACGCTGGAACATCATCGACGCGTTGCACTGGGAAATAGATAGCGAGCAGATAGAAGAGAATGACACCTACAATCAGACGTTTTACAACTACGAACAAACATTTTTGGACATGAAAAGGCGAATCAATTCGAAAAAATGGTCTATGAGTCACAGAGAAAAATCTACTCCCCAAATGGAAATACCTACCTTTAACGGGAACTTTCATCAATGGATTTCCTTTAAAGATCTAATTACCGAAGCGATTCATAGCAACAGGTCAATGTCCAATGCGCAGAAGATGCAATTCCTAAAAAATAAAGTGCGTGGTGAAGCTGAAAAATTAATACAGCACTTAAATATCAGCTCCGAAAATTACGAAATCTGCTGGGAAATCCTAAACCACAGATACAATAATTTAAAACTCATATTCAGTGCCCATGTCAACAACTTGTTATCACTATCGGCGGTTCAACATCAGTCGTATACGCAAATCAAAAAGTTGCACGACACTACGAATGAATGCTTGAACGCAATCAAGAATCTTGGTGTTGACATCACTTCATGGGATCCCCTCATCGTCCATATTTTATCACAAAAATTGGACACGGAGACTCATACTGAATATGTTGAATCATTGCAGAAACCTCGAGACTTGCCTACTCTAAAGGATTTTCTCAATTTTTTGGAGATGAAGTTTACTTCATACGAATTAAGCCGCCGAAAAATTGACGCTCCGAAATCATTTCAATCGGAACCTATCAGAAAACCATTTATCAAGTCATTTGGGATTAAAGATCAGGAGCAATCGAAATATAAAAAATCAAGTTGTTATCAGAAAAATAACTGCCCAGTCTGCGACAAAAATCATGGAATATTCAATTGCGAAACCTTTCTGAGTTCAAAACCTGAAGTCAAACGCAAAATCATATCAAAAATGAATTTATGTAAAAATTGTCTTTATAATCATCATAATAAAGACTGTTTTTCAGAGAAGAGATGCCGCACTTGTAATGATAAACACAATACATTAGTTCATGACGCATTTGTCAATACATCAAAATTGGAAATAATGCCGGAAACCTCACACAAGCAAAAAATATCGGCTAATGTGGCTCAAGAAAACAATGTTATAGAAATTTTGCTTGCCACCGCACTTATCAAAGTTCAAGCTTCGGATGGAACATATCACACTATGAGGGCATTGATCGATCAAGGCATCCTTAATCACAGAGGATGCAGCACAACTCCTTAAGCTACCCCGCCAGCGTTGTAAGGGTGTAATCTTCGGGGTGGGCGCTAAAGGAAACAACTGCAAGGGTGCAGTCACAATTATCGCATCAGCAGTAAACTCAGAGTTTTCGTTTAATTGTGACGCCTACATCATGAAAAATCTAATCAATAACTTGCCGAATAAATCATTTTGTAAGCCATCATGGTCGTATCTCGACGGAGTTCAGCTGGCGGATCCTGACTTCAACGTCAGTCGTCCTATAGACGTGCTCCTAGGAGCGGACGTATACGCCACTATCATACAGGGTGGAATCATAAAGGAAGGTGAAAATCAACCAGTCGCCCAGCAAACTAGACTAGGATGGATACTCTGTGGAAGCGTGCCAACATATTATCATCAGTGCAATATCATCATCAACTGCATCGACGATATTCAACGATTCTGGAATATTGAAGACATATCAGAAAAATCCATACTATCTACGCAAGATCAATTTTGCTTAGATTTTTACAACAAAACTACATTACGTCAATATGATGGTCGATATGCGGTACGGCTACCTATCATGGAGAACGAGACTTTGGGAAATTCAAGAAACATAGCCATAGCCCAATTTTTACAACTCGAGCGAAAATTCCAAAAGAACAGAAATTTAGAAAAAGATTATAAATCATTTATTGAAGAATATAGGCAACTGGGTCACATGCGCCGATGTATGAATCACGACGTGTTAAATAACAAAACAACTTATTACTTACCGCATCATTGTGTACGTCGAGCAGAGTCTTTGACTACGTCATTACGAGTCGTATTTAACGGCGCTACAAAAACATCTAATGGAAAGAGCTTAAACGATATTATGTACAGTGGACCCAATCTGCAGCAGGAGTTGTTCTCACTCATCATTAGATGGAGGCAATTCGAAATTGCTTTCACTGCTGACATAGAAAAAATGTTCAGACAGATCAACATCCAGGAACAAGATCAGCAATATCAAAGGATAATATGGCGCGATTCCCCTCATCAACGTCTCGAGGAATACGCCCTTACCACCGTCACGTACGGAATGAAAGCAGCCCCCTTCTTAGCCATGATGACGTTAAGGCGGTTGGCACAAGATGAGCGTGACAGGTATCCAGAGGCAGCTAAGGCAGTAGAGGGCAGCTTCTATATGGATGATCTGCTTCATGGATGTCACACTCTTGAATCAGCAAGAAAATTACAGAGAGATTTGATGGATATGATGAGATCTGGTGGTTTTCTTCTACGAAAATGGTCATCAAATCGAATTGAAATGTTAGAAGGAGTTAGCACGGTGCAAGATCAACAACCGACATTCGAGTTCAAAGATCAAGAAACAACGAAGACACTTGGACTACGGTGGCACCCAAGCAGCGATTATTTCTCTTTCCAACTGAAAATCGACTCTACATCAATATCAGCGGGGATATCGAAGAGATCGTTACTATCTAACATATCAAAGGTCTATGATCCTGAAGGTTGGCTAACCCCGGTTACAACGAAATTGAAGCTGCTATTTCAGAAGGTCATTTTACAAAAAATAGAATGGGATAGTCCAGTTCCAGATGATATCAAGAAGGAATGGCACATAATGTCGCTGGACTTGCAAAATATCAAATACATAAAAATACCAAGATGGTTAAATATTCGTGAGAACGTATCAATAGAATTACACGGATTTGCTGACGCATCAACTAAAGCGTACGCCGGTGTAATATATTGCCGAACTATTAATCATACGGGTCAATCATCGAAGCCCATAATAGTGGCGGCAAAATCAAGATTGGTTCCCACTAATAAAAACATCACGCTACCCAGGCTGGAATTATGTGCAGCGTTGCTTTTATCAAGTTTAATGGAAAAGGTCAAAAATGCCTTATCAGAATTCCATATACACAAAACCTACGGTTGGTCGGATTCGACTGCTGTATTAGGTTGGCTACAAGGCGACCCGAGCAAATGGAAATCGTTTGTTGCCAACCGAGTAACGAAAATCATAAACATCATGCCTGCGGATTCCTGGAACTACATCAAATCAGAAGAAAACCCTGCGGACTGTGCTAGTCGCGGTATCAAGGCAGAACAGCTGAAAAGTTTTTCCTTGTGGTGGGAAGCCCCAACATGGCTGTCATCATTCGGCCCACTGCAAGAAAAAATTCAGTTTGAAACAAAGGAAGATATTAAAATATCAAAGCAATGTCAGGCGGCAACACTTGTTTCAGACAATACAATCAACGAGTTATAGACTCGAACAAGTTGCTTAGCACGCACCACTCGGGTCATTGCTTGGATGCTCCGGTTACGGCCCCGGCGTCAGCAAAAACCTACTTACCTGACTACAACTGAATTACATTCTGCAAGAAATATAATTATTAAATATCAACAAGAGATCGACTTTGCGGATGAAATCAAGAACCTTAAAAATAATCAAAATATAAGTTCGAAAAGTAAAATACTCAGCCTTAAACCTTTTTTGGACCAAGATGGAATGCTTCGAGTTGGCGGCAGAATAACGAAAGCAAATATCAGCTGGGAACGCAAGCACCCGCTCATCATTGCACACAGTGGCCATCTCACAAACTTGCTCATCGATCAGGCTCATAAGAAGACCTTTCACGGTGGAGCGAGGCTTACCTTAGCTTACCTGAGACAAGATTACTGGATCATAGGCGGTAATCGAGCTACAAAAAAGCAAATTCGATTGTGCATAACGTGTCGAAGACATAAACCAGAGAGACCTATGCAAATAATGGGAGATCTACCAGAATCAAGATCGAACCCTTCAAGGCCATTCTTAAATACGGGTGTTGACTTCACGGGCTTTGTCAATGTCAAGGCCAATAAAGGCCGAGGTATCAAGACTACGAGGGGCTACATAGCTGTCTTCGTGTGCATGGCCACGAAAGCAGTTCATCTAGAACTAGTCTCCGACCTGAGCTCAGCATCATTTATAGCAGCTCTAAGAAGGATGGCAGCCCGACGAGGTACTCCCCAACACATATTCAGCGACAACGGGACAAACTTTGTCGGCGCCAACAAGATATTGCAAGAAGAGTTTGAAATCATAAAATCAAGCCTAGATCAGCATTTTTATAACACGATCAGTGACATGAACATCACGTGGCATTTTAATGCACCATCATGGCCTAGCGCCGGCGGACTGTGGGAAGCTGCAGTGAAAAGCCTGAAACATCATCTCCGTCGAGTGCTGGGTGATCAGCACTTGACCTTCGAGGAGTTTTCAACCCTCCTTTCTCAAATAGAGGGATGTCTAAGCGCACGCCCACTATGCGCATTGAGTGAGGATCCTGAGGATATCGACTATCTGACTCCATCACACTTCCTATCGAGCGGTCCGACTTTAAGCCTCGTCGAATCAGAAAAAGACGAAAGAACACGCTGGAAATTGACTCAGAAGATATTTAACGACATTTGGAAAAGATGGTAATCAGAATACCTATCTCAACTACAATCAAGAAGCAAGTGGACAATGTCTAAACCGAACATCAACGTCGGCGATATCGTTATAATTCATGAGCCAAACTTACCTGCTGGAAAATGGGCCATGGGAAGAGTGACGGAAGTCCATCCTGGAAATGATGGTTTCGTCAGGGTTGTATCACTTAAAACAAAAAACGGAATCATCAAAAGACCTATTACAAAATTATCAATTCTCCCCGTGTCGGAAAATATAGAAGAAAATCGAAGAGATAACGAAGTATCAAAGGTGTCGAAGAAATCAAGTTCTAAGACGATAAATATCACATCAATGGCACTAATGTTGTTGATGTTGATCATTACTCCAGTTCAATGCGCTCACAACATATCATATTTCAACAATAATCAAGGAATTTACTTCGATAAAATATCAAATATGAAATTGGCACGGGATGAGTGGAAAATAATTGTTTATTACGATATCGAGCCTTATTGGCAAGGAATAACGTTATTTTCTAAGTACATCAATCACTTAGAAAATATTTGTCATTATAATAGAAATAAAATATCATAATGCGAAGTTGTATTGGCGCAATTACATCACGGCGAATCGGAGTTAAATTACTACAACAGTATGCTACTGGGTCAACGCTCGGCGAGTTCAAGAAAACGACGCGGGCTCATTAACGGTATTGGAAATATCGCACACAGCTTATTTGGCGTGTTAGATGAGAATTTCGCAGAACAATATCAAAAGGACATCGAGCTCATAAGAACTAACGAAAAGCGTTTAGCTACTCTCTGGAAAAATCAAACTTCAGTGATCGAGGCGGAGAACAATATTTTACAAAGAATTGACGATGCCATGGACAAGCAGTTCAAAACTTTCAATCAACATTTAAATAATTTTGAGGAAAAATTCAATAGAATTAACGGCGAGATAGAAATATTATCAGAAGACAATGAATTCGCCATGTCATCAATTATCGCTAACAATGTTTTATTAAATTTGAAAACAATTCAAAACAGCTTATTGGACACAATTACGAATGTATTTTATGGGAAATTTAATATACACTTGATCACGCCTGTTTCGGCGGAAGGAAGAATTGAACATTATTGCAGGACAGATTTCAAGGGAATTATCACTACCCTATGACAATATAGATGAAGATTTGCCAAAAATATGCCAAATAATGAAGGTGCGCACAAGACTGAATCAGCAATTTATTATCTTTGAAATGAAAATACCATTGGTAAATAGAGACATTTACGAACTATTTCACCTGGTACCAATTCCACATCAAGAGGGAAGAAACATCATCAGCATCACTCCGATATCAACTCACATCGCCATTAACATACAGAAGGAATCATACGTTCCAGTGACGACACACGAGTGTGTGACGTTCGATATTACGTCACTCATTTGTCAGCTAAAAGGTCCCATATATCAATTGAAGGCAGACACTGACCTGTGCGTTATGGATCACATTACGAACAAGTGTAAAGCTGACACCGCAGTCTGTGAAAACAGCTGGAATCAATTAAGTGTGGGAAATACATACATATTCTTTTGTTGTGATCAATGTACAACAAAAATCATATGCGACGCGGAATTAAAAGTAGAACAACTTCAGGGAGCTGGAATACTCAATATAGGAAAAAATTGCGTCGTGAAGGGGGACTCCTTTACTCTGTATTCCCAAAAAACGTCATCAAGCGACTTAAAGATTCAAGCAGACGTACCACTTTATGAAATCCCTACAATCAATAAGGTTTTTAATTTATCCATTCCGAACAAAGAAGATGTAGAAGAGTACAAGCCAAACGACAAGCTTATAACGCACATAAGGAAGCAAATAGAGCAGATGAAATCCGACGGTGTCTTCGTGGATCAATTATCCTATCATGACATCCATCACTACGTCGGTATTTATGTGGTCGCTGCTATATTGGTCGTGATAGCAGCACTCTTCATACGACGCTGCTTGAAACGTCGTCGCGACGGCGCGTTGATCGCGCCTCCCCCTCTCCACCTCAGGCGGGAAGCTGCACAGAGCAGGCAGCCGACACCGCCCCCAAAATCATCCAGCGAGCCTCAGCCGTGTGGGTCTCGCGCTCCCGAGCAACGGCATTCATCTCATCACCATCAGCATCACCAAGGAAGCAAGCGGGACACAACAAGCCACTACGCTACGGTCAACGTCCCTACAGCTTTTGAGTTTGATCGTATTTAATTTAATTTAATTTAAATGTTTTTTCTTTTTTTTATCTTCATCTCGCGGCCGGGAATATGTACGATGCAAGCATCGCACATTCCTAGGTCAGCTGTCAGCATAATAATTAGTACATCAATTTAGTAAATATCTCAATATTTAACGATTTCGTAATGTTTTAATTTTTGCTATAATCATCAGTATCTTTGTGTATATAAAATGTGTCTGCTATAATACGCTATCATTATTATCACTTATCTTATATCATTCGTCTTATATCAATTCTCTTATATCAGTGTACCTTTGTAATGTGTATCTATCAATAAACAGTTATCATTTTAAAGCTGTTTCCATCATAAATCATCATTATCAGCGTGTAAGGTGTACAGACCCGTACACCACTTTACTTTAACTTTAAAATACATTAATTAATCGCGATAATTAGCTAAAACCCGTATATCTGGGCCCTAACCTTACTATTAATAAAACAACGTGCTTGCTAGTTGTTACGAGACTAGGGACGAACTGCCCATAGACACTTTATTTTGAGAATAGACAAATCTATGATCTACACATACAACAGATTAAATACACGAGGTGTCTTCTTATTATTATTTTTATATAATACTTAACAGCAGGCATCGTCTAGCTTCTAACAAAACTGAATTAGTTTAATTTCCGAATCCGAAGCCCGAAATGGATTTTTACAAAACGTCTCCTCTCGAACAGCAAAATTAGTTTACTTTAGTACCTACAATTTACACAGCATCAGCTGTATCAGACGTAAACTCATGTAAATGTATTTAAATTGACGAGCATCGAGCTGCACCGGTGACGAATTGTTAAGGAGGAGGACACGTCCAGCGGCTCCTAGCCGACGTCCGATATTTTAACTGATGTTAATTTTCCAGGTGAGTATCGCCCCCGGCCGCCCGCATAGGTCCGGTGAGACCGGAGAGCCCGGAGAGCCCGGAGAGCCCGGCAGCATGGAGCTGGAGGACGTGGAGGCGTGGGAGGGCAACCTCACTGAGTACAACGGCACGGTGGGGTGCGGCGGGTTCAGCCTGCCGCTCGTGACGCCGGTGACGCAGGCGCTGTACGCGCTGGTCTGCGTGGTCGGCCTGCTCGGCAACTCGCTCGTCATCTACGTCGTGCTGCGCTACTCCAAGATGCAGACCGTCACCAACATGTACATCGTGAACCTCGCCATCGCCGACGAGTGCTTCCTCATCGGCCTGCCCTTCCTCATCGTCACCATGGCGATCGGCTCGTGGCCGTTCGGCAGCTTCATGTGCAAGGCGTACATGATCTCGACCGGCATCAACCAGTTCACGAGCAGCATCTTCCTGTGCATCATGAGCGCGGACCGCTACGTGGCCGTGTGCCACCCGATCGCGGCGCCGCGCCTGCGTACGCCGGCCGTGTCGCGCTGCGTGTCGGCGGCCGCGTGGACGGCCTCGGCGCTCGTGATGACGCCCATCTTCATGTACACGACGCTGCTGGAGGCGGGCCCCGACCGCCGCCTGTCCTGCAACATCGTATGGCCCGAGCACGAGTCCGCGCGCGGCCAGTCCTCCTTCACGCTCTACTCGTTCGCGCTCAGCTTCGCGACGCCGCTGACGCTCATCTTCGTATTCTACGGCCTCGTCATCCGGAAGCTGCGGACGGTCGGGCCGAAGAACAAGTCGAAGGAGAAGAAGCGCTCGCACCGCAAGGTGACGAAGCTCGTGCTGACCGTGATCGCAGTGTACGTGCTGTGCTGGCTGCCGTACTGGACGTTCCAGGTGGCGCTGATCTACTCGCCGCCGGACCCGTGCGCCAGTCGTATCACCGTCACCGTGTTCCTGGTCGCCGCCTGCTTCAGCTACAGCAACTCGGCGGTCAACCCGATCCTGTACGCGTTCCTCTCGGAGAACTTCAAAAAGAGCTTCCTGAAGGCGTGTCAGTGCGCGTCCGGGCGGGACGTGAACGCGACGCTGCACGTGGAGAACAGCGTGATCCCGCGAAAGCGCGGCGGCGGCGCAGCGCGCGCGCAGTTCCTTGCGCCGGAGGAGACGCGCGAGCTGGCGGTGCCGGAGGCGGGCGGGGGGGTGTCGCGGGAGGCGTCCACGGGCGTGACGGGCTCGCGCTCCGCCGCGCCCGAGGGCGTGCTGCTGGACGAGCGCGCGGCCCCGATGGCGCCGCTGATCGCCCCCAACGGCGTGTCGCACACCCGGCTCTGAGTGAAGATGTCTCGCCACCGGCGGGAGTCCTCCAGCGCGGTGCTCGAGGAAGACACTCTGATAGTTTCAATCGATTAATATCACTCCGGACCAAAGCCGCTGCCAGGCGGCGGGATTAGAGCCCAATCTCGCCCCCTGTCACCGTCGTCTCAATTTTAATCGTCCTAAATGTTTTATAAGTCGGTGTTTTGTGGACTTGTGTATACGATATCGTGTTCTCCGTCGGTTGCGAGTGTGCGTGCGTGCGAGCGTGCGTGCGTGCGTACGTGCGGGCGTGCGTGCGGGCGAGTGCGGTGCGTACGCACGCTGTGTGTGGGGAACAGCCCGCGCCGCGCCCCGGCGCTAGGGTTTTTAAAGAAGAATTTATTAATGTTTAGGTGTCGCGTGGCGATGTAACGTATTATTTGTATACTGATCTAACTGTTAACTGTAAAAATGTACATATCGTGTAAATATTCACACAATTGTCATAATGTCGTTATTGTAATAAATATTGAATATATTATAAATTTGTCCTTGCGTGTTTAATTATTACGTGCCTCTGATGAACAAAAATTATTATTTTATATAAAATGGGTAAGTGAATAAACGCCGCGCCGCAGATGTTAATAATAACATGATGCTAAAAGAGAACTCCTGCAAAGACCTGTTTTAGACTAAAGAAGAAATGCGGGAAAACCTAGTGAGAAGTTAGTTAAGGTTCGGGTAAATGAGTTTTACCAATGGTGCAATGGATCCAGTTACCGACATTCTAGTATATTAGCTTATAATGATGTTTGGACAACAAATAAATAAAGGAAGCATTAACCCACCAAGCCCCGTACGAGCATCGGCGATTGACATCGATCGGTCGATCGACAACAATAGAATACAATAGCAATTCTTGGAATCTCGGATCGATGAAAAAAACTCTCTAAAATTGAAAGCACACAGATTAATACGATAAAAATTAAAAATCTATCAGAAGCAACCAACTCATTGACCATCGTTTGATATTTAATTAAACAAGAAACGGAGGCTAAGTCAATAGTTCCTATTTTTAGAGATTAATCGAACGTAATGAAAAAATTGAGAATGCATCGCATTGTATCGCCTCATCACGGCGCAATGTAAACGGCCCTTAAAATTATTAAATACTCGTTCGATGCTATAAATACTCCACATCAAGATAAATATTGTATTTAGAAATATAACTGACCTTTCCAGCAACCTTTAGCCTGAACCGAAACCTGGACATTATATTTATCCAGACGAGAGCCTCTTACAGTAATGAAGCGTGAATTTCGTAAGTATGGGGTCAAATTGTCCCTAAATATAAACCGCAAACAAATCCTTTTATACCCGGGCCAGGGACACCGGGGGCGTCGCCAGAACAAACATAATCTCATAACATTTATGTGATGGAACATGAGGTGAGCTTACAAACATAATATTGTTTAATACGCTGGGCACTAAGGGTCAATTCATACTGCAACGCGACGAGGCGAGGTGAGGCGCGGCGCGGCATAATTTTTTTTTTCATTTATTTTTTAATTATATTATTAACTTACAATTGACCCTATTTATGCAAAATGAGTCCAATCCACACCATTGCCAAAATTGAGTTAATAATGCAGAAGTATTCCAAAATGGCCCTTTTATCGACCCTATGAAGATCGTACTAATCTAACAATTTTTTCAGAACAAAACATTTTTACAACAAAGTTACCAACTAACAAATTAATGAGTATTGTTTTTTTTATATAGATCCAAACTACATATTGGTCTCTCGATTTTTTTTTAAATTAGGCAAGTAGAATCATGCGACTTGTTTGCATATTAAAAAAGGCTTAGTTCTTAATATTTTACAAAGACTCACGGGTCATTGTGACACAGGCCCGACACAAAATAGACATATCCCATTTTTTGATAGGGTAAAACGACTAGTGATTAGATAGTACCAGTTATTGGACAAAACACAAAAACGCAATATTATTTATAAAGTTTGCTTTAAAAACTGCATTTTTAAAGTAATAAAACGCCTTATTTTAAAGATAAACAGGTAGCTATTAAGGCAACCTTCATAAATATTATAGTGTGCTGTGTCCAATGACTAGTACTGACTACTGTCCAATCACTAGTCATGTTCACCCTATGTAATATTTATATTCAAAATCAGTGGCTAAGACGTTATTTTATTGCTTTCTTTTTTTCTCTTTAGGCCCAGTAAGAAAAGTGCTAATACGAAGAATAAGAATCGTTATTTGCATGTTTTTTGCAATTATATTCAATATCAGTGGCTAACACTTAGAAATTATTATTTTCGTACCGTGCCTAAAGAAAAACACAAAACCAAAAAAAAATATTTTGTTTACTTAGGTACATTTAAAAAGAAATCGGTCAAGTGTGAGTTGAACTCGCGCACGAAGGCTTCCGTACCATTATAGAGCAAAATTAATAAGTAGTAAAAAGTTTTATAGTGCCCAAGTATGTGCCCGTATAAAAAGTCGGTCGTGCACCTGATCTCTCACCAGTCATGTCGGTCTTCCGCTTCGTTGGGTTACGAGAGTAAAGAATAGTGCTCTTGTGTATTGCGCACACACTTGGGCACTATAAAATTACTCCTGCTTAACTGGCCTGGTTTTATTGAAACCAAAGTGCTCTTGTGTATTGCGCACACACTTGGGCACTATAAAATTACTCCTGCGTAACTGGCCTGGTTTCATTGAAACCAGAGTAGTCGTGTGTATTGCGCACACACGACCGTTACGACACGATCGTATAGAGGGGAAAAATCCAGGAAGAACAAGCCGAAGAACCCCATATCGAGGACAAACAGTTGCCGAGTTATAAGCACTCAAAGTTTGACATTGACAGCTCGGCAACTGTCAAACGTCGAACAAAAGCGGCCATAGCTCCGCTCCCAATAGGCCTAGAGGAACGGGGTTTCTTCTAACATCAAAGGCAACATCTCGGCTACCCCCTCCCTGAATTTGAACTAAATCGGAGACATCAAATTTTGTCTCAATTCTGAGGCCAGGATCGAATAGAGGAGAAAAATCCAGGAAGAACAAGCCGAAGAACCCCATATCCAGGACAAATATTTGCCGAGTTACAAGCATTCAAACTTTTACATTGACAGCTCGGCAACTGTCAAATGTCTTACAAAAGTAGCCATAACTCCGCTCCCAATAGGCCTAGAGGAACGGGGTTTCTTCCAACCTCAAAGGCAATACCTCGGCTACCCCCTCCCCGAATCTGGACTAAATCGGAGACATCAAAACTTCAAGGACGATTCTTCTACTATATACTTACAATACTTTTAAATGAGTAATGTAAAATTTGTCTATTACAGTAATGTAATGGACAAATTTTACATTACACATTCTTTGCATTTAATGGACAATAAAGGTCCGATAATGGCTCATTATTTTGTAAAATGGCAATGTAAGATACTCCATTACTATTATTTTTTGTATTATTATTGTTATTTTTTACATTAAGATTTTTGCAACGTTGCTTGAAACCATCACTACTAATGCGAAAGTGTGTCTGTCTGTCTGTCTGTCTGTCTGTCTGTCCGTCTGTCTGTCTATCTGTCTGTCTGTTTGATATCTCTTCACGCCCAAACCACTGAACCGATTTAGCTTAAATTTGGTATGCAGATACTTTGAGTACCGGGAAAGGACAATTCATCCCGGAAAAATGTACGGTTCCCGCACGATAAACGAGTTTTGGCGAAACGAAGTTGCAGGCATCATCTAGTTTTAAACATCCTTGTAAAAACCAGAAAAAAGTAGGAGCCCCACATTATATCAGGTAGGTACTTACTGCCGAAGCATACAACAAGATATATTTAGGATATGCTCACCTAGATACAAAAAAATATTAAGTTTTAAATCTAAATTATATATTTTTTTCATTTCAATCTTTTTTTTGGGAATATAAGCAACAATATAAACTAAAAAATAATGAATATATATTTAATTCTATTACTACATAACCGAAAGAAAAAAAATGCCGGTTTTCTTCAAAATTTGAAAGTTCGTGAGGCCTCAGTTTATTTAAAAGCAAATTGTATAAGTTAAAATCGTTGTTTCTATTACTAATTAGATGTTAGACATCCAAATCGGGTGCACAGATCTCATGCACGAAAATCCTGTTGACTTGTGTAATAAATCTAAAAAGATGGTTCGCTTTGGATTATATGTATCCCACACTAATATAGTTTTCCTAAAAGGAACCCTCCTGTTTTTGTTTATTTTTTGTTGGAAATAGTAGTAATTTTTAACATATTTATGTTTGTACGCATAGAATAAATTACCAAATATACTATTGTAAATTAACTTTACTTCAAATAACAATCAGTTTTAAAGAATACACAATTTTAATAAAAACGGCTTTTTCTCAGAACTGTCATCGTGTGAGTTGAGTCCGGTATGCATAAATAGGTCCAATTATACTACATGTTTTTACAGTGCACCATAAACCCTAAATTTGTATGGATTTGACAGATTTCAATTGCTTGAGACGTCTTGCGAATCTGTCAAATCCACATAAATTTAGAAATGCATCTACGCGTCGCGTTGCGGTCTGAATCAACCCTTAGACAACTTGACACATCGCAATCGCTATCTAACTTAGCGGCGAGTTGTGTCAAATGACTAAAATCCCAAAATTATGATTTCTGACTTCGTTGTTGATATTATTGAATGCATGTTGTCTAACTACCCTGCTCGTATATCTTGTAATAGTTTAATTACACATAATGGTGCAATGATATAGATGATACGATCACCATATATGAAACTACGAGATAAACACTAAAAAAATTTTTGACTTTCTCGACAGGTGCCAGAAAGCAAAAGCGAGAATCTTGACACTACTTGAAGCCCGGTCTAATTAGACGCAAAAAAATTGTAACCTCGGAATAATTCGCATAGAGCTGAAAATTGGTAGAGACGTGAAATACACCATTATAAATAAAACCTCAAAAGTCCCTGGCGATCCTCCTTGTGCTAAAAAAAATATTCAAGGCCAAAGGCATGAAAATGAGGTTCTTCCCGTTTTTTTTTTCAAAACATTTTATCACAAAAATAGGTAATTCTCTACAAAAATATTCAGACACTTTTTTCATCCGACTTACCATTCTTATAAATAGCGGGCTTAAAGTTTGGGAAACATCATTTCTATACTTATATTATAAAGTTAAAGAATTTGTAGTACTACTGCTTTGGATTGAAGAATTGGTTTTTTGTTGAATAGTCTTATTTATCGAGGAAGACCTGAGCATGTAGTAGCACGTACATTTTCTCGAGAAACAAAATAGCCTATGTCCTTTCACGTGGTCTACTTTATATCTGTGCCAAATAACATAAAAAATACTTCAGCAGTTCGTGAGATAAGGTCTTCCAAATAATTTTCCCCGTTTTTCCCCATTTCCCTCTGTTTCTTTGCTCCTATTTGTGCCAACGTGATGTTATATAGCTCAAGTCATCCTCGATAAATAAGCTTATCCAACAAAAAACGAATTCTTCAATTCGAAGCATATATAGATATGATTTTCCCAAACTTTAAGCCCGCCGTTTATAAGGAATGGTAAGACATATATGTATAATGTATAATGGTAATAAAGTGTCTGAATATTTTTGTAAAGAATTCTATGATCTGTAGATCATATAGAATTCTCTTGTCCTACCTATTTTTGTGATAAAATGTACAGTTTGGGAAAAAAACGGGAAAAACTTCATTTTCATACCTTTGACCTTGAATAAAATTTTTCGCACAAGGAGGATCGCCGGGGGGCGGGGACTTTTGAGGTTTTATTTATAATGGTGTATTTAACGCCTCTACCAATTTTCAGCTCTATGCGAGTTATTCCGAGGTCAAATGTTTAATTTTCCTGGGGTAGAAGGATTGTTGCAGACAATGTAATTAAATGATTAATAATTATTATATTTACTTCAATTAGAGATCTTTCGAAAAAAATATGACGTGAGCCTTAGCCTTATATTTGACAATTCCCTAATAATTATTGTTACACGTAACTCACGGCATCACTTTCCTAAACGACTGCAAGGTATAGCAATATACGCTATTCATATAACGGAATGTGATGAACCTTCAATCGCATATTCATTTCAATCTAGTTCCCATACAATACAGGCAACGAAGATTGACACCATAAAAGTGGACCGGCTGACCTGATTAGACTTGGCTGCATGGCGGCTATCTAACATGGCGGCCTCCTGACATGGTGGCTATATGCTAATACTATCACATCCATACGCGTTAGACTACAAATTACTTCAAATGAACTCTTCTGATGGCTGCCAGCCGCCACTTTGCAAATTGCGTGCGACACACTTTCAGGGTAGTGCATTAGTCTTTTATGGCATATAAAGTGACGAATGTGTCTTGAATGAATGTGATTCACTAGAAAAGACGACCGACTTTCAGTGCAATCATATAAATTTTTGAGTTTGTTATTACTTTTAGTAATATTCCGCGAAATAAACCTCAACCTTTAAGTGAATGAGTCAGTGTACGCATAGGCATGCGTACAGCACCTCCCTCCTCTCCCACACTGCCTATGCGTACACTCGCATGCAAGAACCTGCAAACACCACCACCACACAAGCAATAATGTTGGCAAATCCGTGCAAGGCCCCTCACCACCATGCAGGTTGAAAACCTTGAGGTTTTCGACCTGCATGGTAGTGAGAGGTTCTCGCACGCGAGTGTACGCATAGGCAGTGTGGGAGAGAGAGGAGGGAGGTGCTATACGCATACCTATGCGTACACTCACTCAATCACATAAAGGTTGAGGTTTATTTCGCGGAATATTGCTAAATATAATAACAAACTAAATTTTAAGCTATAGATTTCCGCAAAGTAACGCCTGATTCTATCCATACTTCCATATCCATACTAATATTATAAATTCGAAAGTGTGTCTGTCTGTCTGTCTGTCTGTCTGTCTCTCTGTCTGTCTGTCTGTCTGTCTGTCTGTCTGTCTGTCTGTCTGTCTGTCTGTCTGTCTGTCTGTCTGTCTCTCTGTCTGTTTGTCTGTCTGTAACCTCTTCACGCCCAATCCGCTGAAAAGGACATAGGATACTTTTTATCCCGGAAAAATGTACGGTTCATCTAGTTAACTATAAATTTTTGAGTTACAATAAGACATGCATCAAAATTGTAATCTTTGAGCCGCGCGGTTCGCCCAGTAAATAATAATAAGATTCTAAAAAGCACGATATTGCATTTAACTAAAAACGAAAAATCGAACGCAATTTTTCTTGCGTTACCCATTTATAAAGTGGAAAACTACTTTCAGGCAGCATCCCATTTATTATTAAAATGTTTCAAAAGAAATCGCGCTAAAAACATTAGCTTACAAGTTCTGAAGACGAAGTTTACGATCTGCGCGATAAAATATTAAACATAGTTCTCCTTCCTCTGACTTTTTCCATTAATTTTGATTTCACAGTCAAATAGTTCGAAACAAATAGACTTTTTACAATATAAAATACTAGCTGTCCCGGCAAACGTTGCTTTGCCATAATAATATAAATTATTTCGAGCATATTATTATTTTATTGAAGTGACTAAATAAGTATGTTACCATGGTAACGTCCCGTCCCGTCCCGTCGCACAAACAATGGTCGCCGTCAGTCTCGAGTTGTAATAATTTACTATTATTTATTCAACAAATGCACTTATCAATATAAAAAGTGCCCAGTAGCCGATTCTCAGACCTATTGAATATGCTTATAAAATTTGGTTAAAATCAGTTAAGCCGTTTCGGAGGAGTACGCGGCCTAACTTTGTGACACGAGAATTTTATATATTAGACTAACTGTCCCGGTGAACTTCGTGTCACTTTAAAACCTTCCCTGGACTTCTACGAATATTTTAAGACTAAAATCAGCCCAATCCGTTCAGCCGTTTTCGAGTTTTAGCGCGACTAACACATTTGAAAATCCATTTTTATATATAAGAAAGAAGATTGACGTACTCGTAGGTTCGAATGAAATAGAAAGTAGGAGTCGCGTACACGAGTCACGAGTCAGAACTTTCCAGACTCGGAGGCCAAGGACTGCATAAATCTGTAGTTTTCACTCAGACAATGTCTATATAAAGTCTAACAAGTCCTACGACTCCTACGTCGTGCTAACAGTTTTCATGATAAACGGCCATTCTTATAATTGCTTTGTCTTCTTAAATTATTTTTGTTATTTTCTTTTATTTGTCCTAAACTTATCTGATAGGATTATGTTTAAATTTTTTATTATTTTTTATTCTTGTTTTAACTTATGTTTCTAATATACTCTGTGCCCGTTAAGATGATTAAACACATTGAGTATTCGATTACATTAACATATTAACACTTTGAATTAATTCCTATTATTCCTAAGAGGATTAGGTATTTAGGCGTTCACTGGATCCTTTGGCCTTAATAATATATATCAGAGAGTGATCAGAGATAATAAATAATTTTAAAATTAATTGTAACGGAAGTACTGTACAGACTTCAAGTGTCAGCTGTTAACTTGACAACTTGTCAGTTGTCAACGTCATTATAACTGTCAGTGGTGCGTTTGTTCATTAGTCGAGACCTCTCTTGCTCGGATCGCCTGCATCGCCTGCGCCGGGTGTGCGCACTCACTGTGTTAAAAAGTGTTAGAACTTATAATGTCGGACACCGATGCCGACCGTGCGGATGTTCATCCAATTTAATCTGCGACATATATTTTATTGTCTGCATAATATAAAGAACTGTTTTTATTTAAGTAACTTATTTTATTTATGTGATTACTTATATTATTGAGTTACTAAATTACAGCAACTTTCTTTCAAAATACCTAACCTACCGACCTACAAAATCTGAAGGAATAAAATTACATTTTGGCATAACAAGCTAATTTCAACAATGAAATGATTTATTACAATCGTAACAACAACATCAGCCTCGGCTTGATCCGAGCAGGGGCAGGGGGAGGGAGTTGTTAAACTTCGCAGAGTTTTGGCGAGAAAAGTTTAGATTGGTCCAATTTGTCGCGCGACAGCCGCTCCGCACCGCGACACTTCGCGACCGAAATTACTGATTATTATAAACGACGCACTTCCGTACACGACTTGCAAAGAAACGTTTTTTTGCTGGTGTTGTCGCAGATTTATTATTTCACAAAGTGCATTATAAAAATATCATGTTGCTTAGGGAAAATTACATTTTAAAAAGAAATTGAAAATGTCTCGACAATAGTTGAATACCGGAAATATAAAAGGGTGTAAGTGCCAAAAACAAAATGTGGAGGACAACTAATTATTCCTTATTATAGTGGCGTCTTCAGACTTCGCCTAAACCTCAACTATTCCTGTACTTAATATTCATGCTTTTGAAGTCGGTACCAGCTTACCTTAGCGTAATTGCTATGTCAAGGACCTCAGAACTTTTCCGGGCTGGTACTGACTTCAAAAGCATGAAGATTGAGTACAGAAATAGTTGAGGCTTAGGCGAAGTCTGAAGACGCCACTATAATAAGGAATAAGAATTATTTGATTATTTTTCGATTATGAATAAGTATTACTTTTGTTTTTACCTTGGAAGTCGGTTTTAATTTTTTGTTAAAAAATAATATATAACAATGTGCTACGCGTCCCGCTCCTCCGCCTTTCTTAAAAGATGTAAATGCCAAGCAAAAAACTACGCTAGTCACTTAATGCTTACTTTAGGTTATTGGCGATGACACATAGACATTTCTGCAAAAAAATACGTTTTAAAAATTTTGGCACTTACACCCTTTTTTATTTCCGGTATTCAGTTTGTCTCTATAATTTCAGTTATGATTAGGGGAAACGCACTAATAGTAGACACTATAAGGAAAAATAAAACATTTGAATGTAATAAAATGTATATTTATGAGAATAAAATATTGATAACCTATTTTATGTCTTCTGTAACTTTAACAAATTAAAACTATTATAGTTATTCTCTGATAAATCAATAAAAAAATATATTATTGGTCTTTTTGTAAACTTAGTCATAAGCCCTAATGGATGACATCACAAAAAAAAAAACATCACTAATAGTTGACATAGAACATTACATTACATTTTACATTTTTTCTATTATTTAGGTCTTTATTTGCTGTTTTTCAAAAAATTTTATTTAATTCATCATAGTGACTACATGCATCAGAAATATTATCCACGTTGTCTCCAGATTCTATCCATTCTTCTTCCATGCTGAAACTATCTTTCCTCTTAATTTTACTTGTCATATTTATTTCCTAGCAAATTTATTTTCAGTCTTTAGTCTCCATGCTTCTCTTGCCTCTTCTTTTTTCTTCTTCCTTTTCTCAGCTCTCCTTTTTCTTATTTTTATTGCTGAAAAACTAAAACAATCGATTTTTTGGATCAGTACAAGGTCTAGTATTTATCACCATGTCCATTTTTCGGTACAGTAGTTCTAAGTTGTTAGTTTGTTAATAGAATTATATTTGCAGAGAATAATGATAATATTTGTAGTAGAATAAATTACAAAATAACTTTAGTATGTATTGCAAAACTAAAAGATGAGATCCATGTCATCTATTTGGTTTTTTTTTTACATTTTCAAGAACTAATAGTAGACACCCTTTATATTGTTAGGGAAAATGGAAAAATATATAAATAAACATTAATTAGTGTTTACAACATGACCATTAATCCAATGAAATCAATAAAATTACAAAAAATCATATAAATGTCTAAAATTCAAAACTTACGTGCAGCCTTCCTTAACCTATTTGCTAAGAAATTACCGAGCGCGTGTCGACGCGGTCACATTGTTTACGAAAACTGATCCCATTTTAAAATTTTGTTCCCGAAGGCGTCCCTAATATATTTTGTCTCATCAAAAGATAGCTTGAGAAGCTTATAAAATTTACAGTGTTGAGAAATAAGTAGAGTAATTCTTATTTTTATGGTATTTTTTTCGTAAGTGTCATCTATTAGTTCCGTGTCTAGCATTTGGTCTTTTCCCTTATTTGATTAAAAGACATTTTGAATTTTGATTGTTTTAGCCGAATCAAAAGTCAAATGTCCATAAATTTCAGTTTTGATTAGGAATTATTTAATTACCTGACTAAAACATTTGGACATTGATTAACAGACATTTAAATTGTGTAACAGCCAATTCAGAAATCAAAGTAAAATTCAGTGTTCTGAAAGTAAAGTTAAAAGTCTTTACTTTCATAACAACTAAATTGATTTTTCAATTTTATAATTGCTAGTTTTTCTCAGAATGAAATCGTTAGAAAATCGCTCCTATTGGGTCGCATAGCTCTTTGGCGCAGTAAATGAAAGCCCTGGGTCTTTAATTTGAAGGAGGTACTTGAAATACTAAAGGGCTTTAGAAATTTAACCATAAACATATCTTGTGGAGTCCAATGGCCACCTGACTTCGTAATTGGGAGCTATTTAATAAATTATTGCTATTATGAATTAAGATGCCTTTGGGCCTCTTAGTAAATTATTTGCTATTTCATAATATTTATTAAAATAATATTGTGTATTTATTAGGAAGGTATTTATTTTACCTTCTTAATAAATACACAATATTATAACAACTATCATACGAAGGTTATTTACAAAGTAAGAAAAATAAATAATTTCTAGTAACTAAGAATCAAATACTTAGTTTTGTTGCCCGTAAATATTATGACTACGTTATATTTGAATACTGATAATAGCTAAAATATTCGTAGAATGTCGCGTACTATGTCATTAAAATTCAAACCCGTAACAAGTTACAACATTAAATCAGTTCTCGGTAAACGAGTAGAGCTATGTTAGCTCTCGGTCCAGAGACACCGACCTTTCCAAGAACACAGTAAAATATTGAGAACACAGAAAAAACATTAACACGACTTTTTAATGCAAGATTTCTTTAAAAAATCAAAAATACATTTTCAGGAAAGCTCAGAGTAAGAATATATCGAAGCAGCGCAAACAACTTTGCGAACGATTTGGTGAGTGCTCATGGGCGCCGGCAGAGGAGTGCCAGGTGCACTTGCACCCCTTGGGAATCTCGGGATCAACAGGAATTAGTAATTACTGAAATAAAAAGCATTTTGTAACCCTATTACCATGCCGTACAAAGATAGTTCGTAATGTTTCGCCACTAAATGTATTCTGTTGACGTAAATATACAGTCACTGTTGTTCGTAAGAAGTTAAAAAAAAAAAAGAAAACTAAAATCTGCACCCCTTGGAAATTATTTCTGCCGGCGCCCATGTGAGTACTCTCAATACTTGTACACACACCTCGTTTCAATGAAACCAGCCACCGTCAACGAAAATGTGTGGGAGGCATCTACACAGAATATACAATAAATGACATTCCAATTTACTCCGCATAACTCCACCTGTGCAAACTTTTTATTGATAGTAAAGTTTTTTATCGTTTGTTTCGTCGGAAAATAAACTCGTGTGTAATTGGAAATGAAACGTTTTAATAAAAACAACAGCCCTCGGACATTCCCGCCGCTGTTTACTCGATACGAACCTAATGAAACAATGAAAAAAGTTTGTATAAAGTGATTTTGAAAGACATTCTTTTACAATTAATTTGCTGCAATATTATCTTAGGAACGCTCGCAAAGTAATTTTTTCTCATAATAATTAAGTTTACCTTTATATATAGGATTTTCGCCGTCATCATATTTAGTTTAAACATCACGTAAGCATTTTAAACTCAATTAATTCAACAAAAAAAACCTGTAAACGTAATAGCACCGGCTAGACTTGGAAATCGCTGATTAAGTTCGCCGCCTTTAGCTTACGGAATATATTGTTCAATTTAAACTTTTTAAAAATATACAAAAAGGGAATTTCATACAGATAAAACGGGGACCTTTGGCATCTTTATCTAAAATGGGATCTCGAATCGGGGACGAGATCTGCATGCACCTGGGGGTCAAAGGTCGCAGTGTCTGACCCCATGGAGGTAGGTGGAGGCCAGGTGTAGTCCAGGACTGGCTTAACCCAGGAGCCTCGGAGATAAATGAGCGGAGATATTGTGTAATACCGCCTGGTGATGACTGCGACAGATGGAGGTCTGGCGGACTTAAGCAGCAGCTATCAATTAACCCGAGTAATTGTTGAAATTAAACGGTTTTGAAGCAATTTCGTTGCTTCATTCTGTCTGGTCTACTGTAGAATTTCTAATTTGTGCTAAATTTTGTGCCAAATTATTTATAGTTTATACAGTTTTATTGCGAGAAATTTAAATCTGTACCTACCTCCCTCTGATTTTATTAAAATAAAAAAAACTCTAGGTTTTGATCTGACCTTTTCAATCACAAAATGAAATTAATTTCCATGGCAGCTACAAATCGAGGTAGTTAATTTTATTATTGTAATATCCATAGCCATATTATTGCATACAATGTTATGGACATACGATTGGAATTTGGCTGTAGTCCTGAGCCATTGCCACGGGACCACATTTTTGCCTCTCCTGGAGCCTAGCACATAATATGCGCGCACTGTAAAACTCTGGAACGAACTGTCACCAGCAGTATCTATACGAGATCTATACGACCTGCAAACCTTCAAGATAAGAGCGTATTATCTCTTAAAAGGCCGGCAACGCACCTGCAGCTCTTCTGATGTTGCGAGTGTCCATGGGCGACGGTAGTTGCTTACCATCAGGTGACCCGTTTGCTCGTTTGCCCCCTTATTTAAAATATATATATATATATATATATATATATATATATATATATATAATATCAATCAATATTTAAAAATAAATTAATCATTAAGAGGTAATACATCAAATACGTTAAAAAATACATTAACTACTTTATAAATAAGTAAGTAAATAATTTTTATATTAATTATTATAGGGAATAATTAAAAAAAATAAATAAATAATAATAATAATAAAAAAAGTATAGTGTACCAGAGAGGTATATATCGACGGGTGAAAGCAGAAGTGGCGTAACTTGAAAAATCCAACTTTACAGGAGAGCCAAAAAACTTTTTAAAAAATTCATAACTTCTATATTTACTAAGGTAGAAACTTAAAAATTGGAACGTATTTAAATTAACCTAAGACCTATACGATGAGTTTGTTAAAATTTTTCTAAAGTTGATATTTCATTGATTTTTAACAAGTTACGACAAAAAATATTTCTATTTTACGCAGCAGAAATGTTGTATCTTTGAGAGGAAATGTATAGATAACTTAAAAAAGCATAATTTTTTGAGCGACGGATCTGTCGTATCTCAAATATAACAGGCCCTTACGCATTTCATTTCGCCGTATCTTGTTTACTTAGTTAAATTGCCTTACAACTTTTGGTTCAAATGCAAAATCGGCGACAGACGTTGTGAAAATGAAATGCTGTATCTTAAACTAAATGAATTGTTTGTTTTAAAAGAATGTCATTATAACAAATTAAAAGAAATAATATGACTATTTACTATTATTTGTTTATAACATAAGAAAATAAAGGAATGGAAATTTGTTTTATTAATCATTAATCAACGTTGAAATATAAAATCACTATAATAAAATGAAAAATAATGTAATAAAACATTTATTTCTCTTGTTTTTTCTACTTTATAAAGGTTTAAGCCCTAATATTTTATTCATGCTCATGAATTTAAAGTTATTCTTTTTATTTTATAAGATATGGGGGCAAACGAGCACAAGGGTCACCTGATTGAAAGTAACTACCGTTGCCCATGGACACTAGCAACATGAGAAGGGCTGCTGGTGCGTTGCCGGCCTTATCCGGTACTAATACGATATCTTTTTAAAGGTTTGCAGGTCGTATAGGTCTGAAAATATTGCTGGTGATAGTTCATTCCACAATTTTACAGTACGCGGCAGAAAGTTACGTGAAAATCGCACGGTGGAAGACTGCCACTCATCAAGGTGATGAGGATGGTATATTTTTCGCGTGGAACGATGGCAAAAAATTGCAGGAGGTATGATTCTGAACAATCCCTCAGGACACTCCCCGTGATACATTATGAAGCCGATAGAGGATGCAGAGTGAAGCTACATCTCGGCGTATTTTCAAGGAGTCCAGGAGCCTGTTTGAAACACAACAATGCGAGCGGCCCTTCATTGTATACGATCCAAAGGGAGTAGTTGGTATTTGGCGCCCCTGCCTCTGGGCATGAGAAGAGTATTCCATATGAGGCCGAACCTTCGCCTTGCAGAGTTATGTATAGTCGTTGGTCCGGACTGAAATACTGTCTCGCTCTGTTAAGGACACCAAGCTTTTTCGAGGCTAACTTGGCCTCACCCTCTAGATGACATCAGAACTGGACTTCGCTTGATATGTTTACGCCAAGTATTTCAATGCTGGGGGAGAATGTTAAAGGGGTGCCCTGAAAACGAGGAGAATATGAACGAATATGACCATTGGTGACTTTTTAGTGGTGAACGCGCAGACTTATGTATTGGTGGGGTTGAATTGGAATAAGTAACGTCTACCCCATTCAGAGACTTTCTCCTGTGAATTCTCTATTTAGACACAAGTTCGTTCCGACTCTATATCTAGAAAAATATCAGAGAAGCCGGTATATAGGGCAGCGTACTGTACCGCATATGTATGTATCCGCATAGCAATAAATGCCGTTGCTCTGTAACATGATCTGCTAAGAAACTTGTGACCCATTTGCATAAATTCTCGGGGAGCCCATATGATGGAAGCTTTGATAGCAGCGCCTTGTGCCAAACCCGATCAAAGGCCTTTGCAATGTCCAAACTATCAGCCAGTGCCTCTCCCTTCGACTCAATCGCCTGAGCCCAATGACGAGTTAGGTACGCCAAGAGATCACCAGCCAAGCGACTCTTTCGGAATCCGTACTGTTTGTCCCTGGCCGCCCAAGTATCGAAAAAGCTGGGTATTGATTATGGATTCCATAATCTTCGAGCTGACGGAGGTTATAGCGATTGGTCTGTAGCTGGAAGGATTTGAGCGGTCACCTTTTTACACCAAGGCTGTCTTCCAAGAAGCCGGGACAATGCCAGAAGAGTAGGAGAACTGAAAAAGACGCGTTAAGACCGGAGCCAACTCTGGAGAGCACTTTTTTAACACAATAGGAGGGATTCCGTCAGGCATCTCTGCTTTTGGATATCAAGGGAACGCAGGACTGAGCGCTGATGAAACTCCGACATGATGCTCGTGCATCGTGGTATGGTCGGCGTTTTCTATCCCTCGTTATCTAGGGTCGAGCTTGACGCAAAGAGCTTGCCCAGAAGATCGGTTTTGTATTTTGCATCGTGGGCTAGCGATCCATTTTCTACTTGTAGGGATGGTAGCTTGCATGATGGCCAGAGACCATGTACGGGTTCCCGGAAGGAGTCTCGAGTCTCTCACAGACAGAGACATCTCTCTCTCTTGAAGGACGTAGAGGCAAGGTTGTACTCCATTTTATATTATGTGTGTGTCCACGCATAGACCCGAAGGAGCTCAATATTTATTAACAACAACAATTATAGCTCAACAATATTTTTTATTGAACCATCAATAAAAAAATATATTAGCAAAACATAAAAAAATGAGTCGATAATCGATATTGTTAACAGAAAATATACGGGCTTTTATCTTTACAAACATGTAAAATCAACAAAATATGTATACAAGAATAAGTGTGTAGATGTCCAGAGCAATGCTCAGGGGAAAAAAATATACGTGGACACATACATGCCACATTTCACTATACGTCTTTAAGCTTCATTTAAGAATAAGCGTGTTCAGTTCCATTCAGAATAAACGTGCATTGATACACACAAACACGTTTTCTCAAATCGACGCTAACAATCTACTAAAAGGCGTTAAGAACGGCTTATATGGTGCGTCAGCGAAGGTGTCATACAGGGGCAGGAGGGAGATGAAATGGCGTTACTTATCTCTGTACTCATCACTTAAGTATATTAATTGGTCGTAAGTATAGGTTTAAGAATAAAATTATGTGTTTGAAATGTAATAACTTTCTCATACCTATAAAATTAGTATGAAATAAATTGTCGTATCTTTGTAAATGTTGTATTTTAGGCGACAAAAATGTCGTAACTCATTTAAATCAAACTAGAGAATTAAAAAACCTGTGTCGTATCTTTTTCTAATTTCTCAGGCATTGTCGTATCTATCTTTTATTCAAAAATTGCAGTTTTTCGTGTAGTTACGACAATTTTTTTTAAGGTCTGTGCTAAAAGGTGGTAAAAATCCATGGTCGTATCTTTACTAGAATTTATCGTAGAAAGACGAGATATAGACCATTCGACGCGGAATTTTTTTTTATACAACAATCAATTAAAAAGTGATTTTGGCCAAAATTCAAGTTACGCCACTTCCGCTTTCACCCGTCGATATATATATATATATATATATATATATATACCTCTCTGGTACAGAATTTAATATACAATAACCACATGAGCCCACACTTGAATGCTGATGTGATTATCTTTGCTCATCACCTGCCTCGCTGAGCAGCCAGATCGACATGGCACCGACGACATCGTGGAGACACAATACTAATATAATAAAAGTAGAGCTGCAACTCAGCTGCATAGTGTCCTCGAAATCAATAATTGTGAAAACAGAGACAAGCGTTTCGCGAGCGCAGCTTGATATATCATTGTTTTGGTAAGTAAAGTATTCTGATTTACATAATAATATGACTCCATATTATACCTGTTTCGGTCTACTACGACGCTGGTATACTGTATTATCATCTTATACTGTAGCAGCGCCCTGCTGCCACCCGATATGAGTCTTATATTCACTGATTGCTTGCATAAATTGTTTATTTTTCCACCTTTGGTATAATAATTGAATATTGAATACTTTTTTTAAGCAGAATGGATAGTCCACAATATCATCCATTAACCCGTTCCGCTATCGTCGTGATAAACTATTAAGTTATGAGTAATTAGTTGCTGACATAATAAATTATTGTGATAAGTTTAAAAGCAATAGATGATTATTATTAAAATAGTTAATTAGCAACTGCATCCGACGTAATATTGTTATTTTTTAATTTTCTGTTGTATTTTTTATATTCGTTCACTTATTTCAATCCACTCAAAGAAAAATGAAGCATTCATTCGAATGAACAATTACTCAAGTGAACTCTCATATGAGTTTAAATTAATAATAGTCGTTGCTTTAATGAAAGTTCACAGCAAACTTCTCAATTTTCACTGGTTTTACAAAGAAAGTTTTTCTCTGTTGCTGTTTTGGTATTCACTTAACGTATATGAAGAAGTAACTTTCTCAGCGTCATTCCCAGTATATTTTCAAAGTTTTTTTTATTTTTAACATTTTAATACCTCGATCGTGGGAATGGCAGACACAATAGATTTTCGTTTTTCAATATCGTACAGGCGAAAAAACTCACACATAGCTAGGTCCAGACGTGTTGACATTAATTCCTCTGGACAAAAATGCGACACTTAAAACTGTCTTATCCAGCCACAACAATATTTGAAGAGGTTTCTTGGCTAAAGTAAACGTATAAATGATTCATAAAGGTAAAAAAAGACCTAAATTGTTTTCTTGAATAATTTATATAGGCGTAAATTGTAGACTTTTAGTAGAACCTTAGACTACGTAAGTAGGTTTTGCTCCAGGTTCCAGTAATTCTAGAGGACGACAACCATGAATATCTAGTTTTAGTTCGTCCTATTTCTAGGTAATCTGTATTGTTTGCGCTCAAATATTATTTCGAGCTCTATTTTTTATTTAGGCCAATAAAATGTATTTCAAACAAACATAAATAATAATATTGGACTAACCCTTACAAATAGAAGTATGATTGATGATTTGTTTATTTGATAAAATACACACATGATGGTGTTACAGTTAAGCACTTATGTCCATATAATTTCAAACAAAATATTTGATATCATCACATCATCAACGACAGCAGAATCGTTTTCGTTGCGAAGATGCAAGAAACAGCAACGGCCAACGACAAACGTATTCATATGATTGAAACAAAACAAAATTGATGGAGTGTTGTAGCAGATCCAACGATTTACATTAAGATAAAATGATCATTAATATTATTATTGGACAGGCTGACCTCTCAGTAGCACGAGGTCTAGATAACACCTAGGTCAGGTCGCGGAGCCAGCATCAGAACTGTTGGCTGCAGTTCAAGCGTCTGTTGCAGGTGTTATATCACTGAGTGCTGTTTAATCAGCTCTTATCGTGAGCTATATAGGTCAGTTTTCAGCTGAGTCATAAATTATATTCTTTGTTATAGATTTAATATTCAGTTTTATATATTTGTAAGGTAAATGTCTGCTTAATAACAATAATGAACTGGTTATTTTGTGTAGACCAAATTTTGTTAAATTAATTACAAAAATTAGGATTATATATTAAACATTTAGCTATCCCACAATATTTTTACTATATAAAGAGTTTATTAATTGCTTTTACGGTTCCTCGGGCGGCAATTAATTTATAATTTAAAACCACCTGAAAACAAGATGTTGAATTGTTTATCGGTGTAATGTGTTGGTCGAATTAAAACGATTGTATTGCGGGACGGCGGGATCATTTGTAACGATAACGGGACGAAATCAATCCCAGCGGGACACAGCTGTTCCCGCTGTCCCGGCGTGACGGATGGGCCCTCTGTCCCGCGCGTGACCCCATCTCCGTGATTACACGTAATTAAGATAAGTGCTATCCGAAGATGCCTTCATGTGTAATTAACCTAGCTTCTGTCGCCCCCGGCCTAATATTATTAAGGATGTATTGTAACGTTTTACAAAATATGTTTGTTTTAGGAATGATTTACGAACAAATAAGGGTTTAATAAGGGTCTCCTGGTTTGTGAACATATTATGGGGAGTATAATGGAACATTTATTTGTTAATACTTCAGTCGGAATTTCCAGGAATTGCTATTGTATTCTATTGTTGTCGCGATCACCGGTGCTCGCGCGGGTCCTGAAGGATTAATATTTACCTACTATAAAAGCGGAAGATTACAAATTGATTTGTTAATGTTTTTGTATCATCTTAGCCCCTAAACAAATGTACCGAATTTCAACTAGCTACAATCTATCATCAGCAGCTCGCTTGTAGAAGGAACGGTTATTTTTTGCACCATGAGCGAATGTTGAGACGACTAACTTTAACTGAGGCTCATAAAAAGACTAATTTTTTACGAAGAACAACTACTCGTAAATATTCCCAAGATATAATGATTCATTTCATATTCATAACCCAAAATAAAGCTTTAAATCGACTGCGACAATAAAGGCGACATTCGGGATGTATTTGCAATTGTTGCGATGGAGTTGTCGAACTCGACAAACTGGGGCCATCTACCTCGTCGGTGCAATGGGGCCAAAAGTCTGCGACTAGAAATGCATACTAATTCACGTGACGACGGCGTCACGCGCTATACAGGGTGTAACAAAACTAAGTGATAGTACTTTATGGAGTGTACTGTGTATATAATATATTCACTGTGAAAGTAGCAGAGCTGAAAGACCAATTTTTTTTCACTTTTGTATGGGAAATCTCGTGACGCCGCGCTGGATCGCTAGCCGATACAAAAGTGAAAAAAAAAAAGGTTTTTCAGCGCTGCTACTTTCACAGTGAACTCTCTACAAGGAACCCATTCACAGTACACACCCTAAAGTATTATCACTTAGTTTTGTTACATCCTGTTTAACTGCATAATATCTAATTAATATGACGTATATTGTAAACTAGCTGACGCCCGCAACTCCGTTGCGCGAAAATTCGTTTATATATTCGTTTATGTTTATATAAGAAGTATTCTATGCTCTTTCCCGGGACTAAAAGTATCCCCACACTATATTTCAGCAAAATCGGTTCAACAGTTTAGGCGTGAAGAGGCATCTGACATACTAACATTCGCCTTTATAATATCAGTAGATATAAGATAGTCACTTTAGCAATTACCCCCATCGAGTTGTTATTCAAATTGTTTTCATTTCTCCTTGATTCTATTTGTGCATTCCTTCGGTATAAAATTAGCAAGCCAGACAAATAAGCTCGCTTCTAATTATCTAGAACAAAAGTGAAGTTTAGGTAAAACAGAATTAGAATAAAAAATCTGATCAAAATTCTCGCTTTCCACGTGAATATTATAACATTTCTTGGTTATAGAATGAATATTATTAAAATAATAATAAATAAAAACTGTTTTATTTCCGAATAGATTTGCAACAAATATTTTCGGAACGTTGATACTACTGGTGCCTACCACCGGTTCGGGAACTAACCCAGCGAGAAGAACCGGCGTAAGAAACTCGCACGGGGTCCCACTTTTTACCAAAAAAGTGAGAAAAAAATTAATCTTTTTAAAATAAAATTTAAAATTGTAGCTTAAAATTATTATACAATGTCAACATCCATACATGATTATTGTAAGTCATAATATAATGATGTAGAAGTAGCCTTGCAAGCAGCCATCCTACTCCCAAGATGTGCCGTCGTTTATGAAATCATTGACCTTATAATAGGCTTTGGCACACAAACGTTCTTTGACTACTTTTTTAAATTTATTAATCGAAAGATTTTGAACGTTTTCTGGGATTTTATTGTACAGGCGTATACACTGACCTTTAAAAGATTTACTAACTTTACTAAGTCTGATCATCGGCAAATCCAGCTTGTGCTTATTTCTGGTGTTCCTACAGTGAATGTCACTTTTAGCTTTAAATTTACTTATATTTTTTCTAACATATATTACATTATCCAAAATTATATTAACATTATGGTTACATTATAATATCTCAAAAACACATTTTGAACTTCTTTACTCCATAATATTAGGTACAATTGCTTCTTGAATGAAAAAACAATTCTTTCATAAATCTAAATTCTAAACAATACAAAACTAGCAATAACTGTATTACTATAAGTTGTGTATTCCCAATACACATAATAATCGAACTATGACTAAGTATAGGCCGCGTTTCCACTGAAGCGAAGCGGAGCGGAGAGGAGCTTAGCGGTGCCGAATTGACCAATCATCATGCTCGAAATCTTCGCTGTCATTCCGCTGGAATAGCACGATTGGTCAATTCGGGCACCGCTAAGCTCCTCTCCGCTCCGCTCCGCTTCAGTGGAAACGCGGCCTAAATACTAGTAGCGAGTCTTGTTATCGAGACCATTAAGAGCCCGGGTTACCCTCGAAATTCTCATATACCAAAATAATTTTCTCATACGAAAATATTTAACATATTTGAGTTATTTTTTAGCTTAAAATAGTAATTACCTAGGTTCCTGAACAAAAATTAACTTCAAAATATTTGAACACTAAAAAAAATTTTTTTGTATAAATTTTCTTTTTACTAAATTTACTACTAAATATTTAAACACAAAAAAATAGAGTAAAACACTAAAAAATATATGAATAAATATTAAATTTACTACAAAATATTTCAACTCTAAAAAATATTTTTTAGTATTAAAATATTTTGCAGTAAATTTACTATTTATTTATATATTTTTTAGTGTTTAAATATTTAGTAGTAAATTTAGTAAAAAAAAATTTATACACAAAAAAATTTTTTTTAGTGTTTAAATATTTTTAAGTTAATTTTTGTTCAGGAACCCAGGTAGTTACTATTTTAAGCTGAAAAATAACTCAAACATGCTAAATATTTTCGTATGACAAAATGATTTTGGTATTACGTATGTATGAGAATTTCGAGGGTAGCCCGGCCCCTTAACAGATACTAGCGTCAGATATATTACCCCGTACACGTGACCAGGACCTAAGGGCGATATCATAATATATGCAGATAAAGAGTAGGGAGGCGAAATTATTATATGGCAGAGCAAATCAAGATATTAGTTTGTAAAATAATTAAATATAACTTCCGAAAAGACAAGTATATAGACGAACGTGTATTATGGTCTAAAATCTGTATCGTATCTACAATCTACATTACTAAATATAATATTATGTTACTAGTTAGCAATTACGAGTATTTCACTCTAATATACAAAAAGATATAGAAAATACTTTCCCTATACTTTTCTGCGCTAGTGTCATCTGACCCTTATGAGCCCCGGGCCGCGCCTCAGACGCATAAATATCCTTCGATCCGACGACGACACTTACAAATAGGGGACCAGATGAAAACGGCGAATAATCACCAGGACAGCTGCGCCCATCCGTTATGGCACGCAATTAAACTTTTCAAATCGAAACCTTCTAAGTTATATTTTCTAAGTCTACACTTGTGTAGGAAAATACAACATATACTATGTTTTTTTTATATAACATTAGGGGATAAATAAGCTTAGGTGCATCATCAAAAGAATTGCAAGTGCGTTTCCGACTTTTTAAGACGGAATATGCTCTCTTCTTGCAGGTCGTAATGGTTTGGAAGTGCCAATAATCTTCTAATTATATATTATACCTATTTTTACTACATACATAAAGCCGTAATCTGTAGTAGGCATTGTCTAAAGTATACGAGTACAATTAAATATTTTGGATGACTGAAGATAAAATATGATCTTTCCATTAAAAAGGCACATATTATTATTATTTATGATTTAGACAACAAATCGGGACAACATTTATTGTGTATAATGTACATTTCGTGAAATAACGTTTGACAGAGTTGCGTCAACAAAACCCTTGCTCATTCATATATTTTATCAGCGAAACAGTGACCTTATAAATACATAAATACAATATTTTCATCGTTCATGTTGATCCGCCGGGGCTGGATAGAGCGATAACTATTAATATATGGTCGTTTAAATTTGTGTAGCGACAGGCGATGCGGCGGAAGCCTACTTTATTAATATAGCCTGTTATCGAACATAATGCTGTGTCGGCTAAATAAGTGTAAGCCTATGACAGACATATTTTCTGTTTATTTTAAAAGTTTTTTTAGGAGCAGGTTGATTCTGCATAATTTTAAACGACTGGAAGAAGGTTTTCTTAGCATTGAAAGTAAGTATGTTTCTATGGCATGCTGTAGCCAACACTGTTTGTTATATGAGAGCTTAAGAAGTATCATTAGAAACCTACGTATCGAGTGATACTTCTTAAAGCTTCGTAAAGCTGTAAGGTTTTTAAATGAAATGTACAAAAGTCCTACACTTTTATCGGTTCAGTTTTACATAATTACAACTATTAATTAGTTCGATGGTTCTAATGGCCTGTATTTACTAGTTTGTAGAGTGAATTTGCAGGCAACAATAACACGTTCAATTCCACTAAACGAAAGCTCATTACATATGAACATGCAGACAGACATAATTACCGCTGGCGTCACGTTTGCTACACAACTGTATACTAGATAAAACTGAACAGTGCAGTCAATAAAATTGGTTATGATTGTAAAATAATATATAAAATACTACAACAATTTCTGAACTATTCAAACTTAGTGTGATGTTATGTCAAGAAACTGCGTAAAATACAAGAACATCTAGAAGTTAAACGTCTATTATAATAATAATAATGATACTAATTAAGTTAATAATTAAATTTTTTCTTTTCTTTATTAATTCACAACTGACGGTCACAAGCAGATACTTAAGTGATTAATTGATGATGGATGATTATTTATTTATTGAATGAGTCTCTGGTACGTAGACTTTTTTATAAATTATTTACACACATCCATACATATGCTATCAAAATCTTTATTTTTTCTGCACTCATACAATGAAATATAGGTAAAATGCGCAGATAATGAAATTGGTATAAATAGCAAAACGAGGAAGACACGATGTGTTTTACTCTACGCTATGTCATAGCGTCGTTCCCTTACAAGGGGCATAATTCGTAAGTAAGTTAATAATATTCGTCTGGCATAGTAAACGACTCCCCATCAGATAAGCCACCTGCTCGTTTGTAACAAAGAAATAACAAGCGCAATTTGTGATATACAAGTGGCAATAATTTCCTGTTTTCCGGCCTCTTTATTGTTATACAAATGAATTCGGGGAATCACAAATTGTTTATTTACACAAATAATGGAATATATCGAATATTTTCAAATTGTGTTGACTTATGGACCTTTGGACCAACTGTCATTCTCAAGAGTATGTACTACATGCTGTTCATACTCCGATCTGATTAATTTTAACCTCTATAGAAAACACCTCTATAGAAAACGAAACAACAGGAGCAGGATTACATTTTCACTATGCCAATGAGAGAGAGGATTATTTTTTTAGTCCTACGACGTGCCGGCGGTCCTAAAAATTTTCTCATAAATGAGTAACACAACGCCGCTTAAGAAGTTTTTACTTCAAAAGTTGATACTCATTACTCAACCTTACTATAACTTTTATTGTATTTCTTAGTTAGTAGAGTGATTTTAATATGGATAACGTCATTACTATTATTTTACTTTTCAATGTTTGTCAGAACACAACTTTTAACAATAATAAAAACAATATACAGGAGCACAATATAATTAGAAGCGCGCGCTCGCTGAAAGCAAAATATTCGTACACACGGCGCGGTTGTTGGCTCCGCTTTGAGTTCGCGGTTGGTTACAGATCGTCCTGTCAGATATAAACAGAATTCCAGATGAGAAGTTTGTACAAAAACTCCACTTTTCACTCTACCCGCAATAATTTTATTCAAGGATTTAATTAAAACTTAAAATCAGTTCGTGGACAGAATTAGAAGTCGGGATTAGGTTGGAGTTAATTAGCGACGAATAATCATTAGAGGCCGTTCGTATTGTCAATGTCGACATTAATTAGATAACTACATTTACTACATTTTCTTTGCCTTCAGAACTAAATCCTGTACTAGTCTAATATTACGATAATAATATTATGATGCATCATCATAGTCATGTGACGATTAAGACATTATAATGTGTTATCATAAATAATCATATTTGCAGGGCTTTGAATTTCATATCCAAGTTCCTATAACAAAGAGATATTCGTACGCTATTTCAACGTGAAACAAACGCTATCAATATAAAGCACACAAACAATACAAAGTAATATGCGGCAATAAACCGATGCATATTGTGACAAAGCGGTCCCGAACTTTTTCCCGATTCCGCGCGCGACGCCGGCAAATTCTCATAACGACCGCCCGTGCCTGCATCCAAAAGGCCTTCGTATTTCAAACTGTTTACTTTATTTGCCATTTTATATTGTGTTGTTCAGTATAGTGTATTTTTGGTTCTATTATTTCATGAAAAACAAAATAATGTATAGGTCTACCAGAATCTGATGGCAAAAACAGCAGATTTTCAAAAAATATCTTTGATCGTTGGATGTTTTTGTATATTTGCATGTTTAACACACATAATCAGCCGCTATAAGAAGAAAAAAGGATCAAAATGTTTTATTTTAATTACCCCGGTATTGCTAGTCAATTCATTTTCTCACTTTTTGCCATTAAATTCTGGTAGACCTATAATAGACAACTGCTTAGCACAGTATAGAGTAGATATACGATCAATTTACACTGTAAGGTTATGATGTATTTTTTAATGAGCCATTCGTAACGAGCAGCCTGACACTGCAGGTAAGTCCATCAATTCAATTTGTATCTTGTTTTAAAGAATATAACATTCAGTTTCGAATGGGTAATTTAAAACACATCGACGTTTCAGTGTTTCAATTGACCCTGAGTTGAAGTTACAAGTAGTTATCCAGATATAATGATTACTAAGTAAGGCATCTCCATAGTATAAGGTATTAATACCAACTGAAGTATCAAATCACTCTCAACTAGTTCGACGACTCGACAACTCGGAAACATTTCTCGAAGTGTAGGCTTTGGTTCAAGATATTGGTCAATGTATTTCCGAGTTCCCACATAGATTCCTAGCATTGAAATTCTTGATAATACCAGAAGCACACACTACTGAATAGTTTTTACGTATCTAGCACTTTCAAATAATTCTAGAGATTTACACAGATATCATGTAGATTTCAAACAGAAAGTTTTCAGTAATAAGATAGTAGTACCCTGTCATACGTTTTCATAGCAAAAACTATTTTACGTAAGCCGAACGGAGGTTGTATAGCATAGTGTTAAGACGAATAAATATTTATAGCAGTGCAGCGCAGAGCGCTTTGTGCGCGCGACGTGTGGCAACTTGCCAGTCGCACGGCCCTGTCACACTTTTACATTGGCCCCTACCTGAATTTCAGACTTACATTGAGCCTGCACTGACTAGAAATCTACATTTGTTAGATTTGTCGTCGTTCAGATGATACTAACTGATAAAAGGCTATTTGCAGCCAAATGTTTAAATGTAAATTTAAAATGTCTTAAAATAATACATGTTATTCAAAGTAATATTATTTTATAAAGACAAAATATTTCTGTCTATCTTTACGTTTTCGTAATGACAAATATGAATAAGTTTTACCAATATCTGTAGCATAATACAAAAATTTAAGACAGTCTCATTGAAATGCAAGTGAAGGCAAATTACTGGCTCGTGTGCTCAGTAAATCATTTATTCACGACGTACGTGTATGAGTGTATTGAAACATGAATGACAGATATCCGATACAATTTGAATAGGAGCCGCCAATCAGTTGGAAATATGGTAAAAAACGGGAAAAAATTACTACTAATATGACGTGGAGGTATTTTAGTCCAATACAAATGGACCGGCTCGGCCAATTACACAACAAAGATAGAGGGAGTTCCGAGTTCCAATCAACCAAATATCGTCCATTTCATAAAAATACTGGCTCCATAGAGTGTTACAAACTTTTCAAAAAGAGCTTCACTAAGTAAAAGTAGTTGAAAACGGTCGAGTGCATTTTAAACTATTATTTCAGCATTACGACTCCGGCTACCCGCTGCCAACTTTGAATTTACGGAATTTCGAAAACTTCCGAAGATTCCAACTCGAATATAGTTTAGCATATAATATGATGTTTAAGTACGCTTTTTATCTCGTTGAGTCTAAACTATTTGAGATGGTCAAAGATCCGAGAAATAAGCTATATGTTATGGGGGAATAAGCTATACATGTTACGCCACGCTTTACCAAATAATAATAATAATATCTATGGACGCTTCACACCACGTCAGTCTGGCCCCGTGCTAAGTACCTGAAGGACTTGTGTTACAGGTACCGGACAACGGAAATATATTTAATACTTTTATAATATACACAGCCAGACCCAGGAACATTGAAAAACTTTTTGTTTCGTCGGCGGGATTCGAACCCGTGACCCCCGTCTTGAGCTGCCACACACTCAACGAAATCCATTGCAATTTTGTATAATATTATTGTGAAATTACTACACGGCAAAAGCAGTGTAACCGATCAGAAGCTCACGAGATCCAGGCGTGCTATCGAGATTATAATGTGAATGTTGTGAATAGTTGTTGTGTGAGTAGCTGGTGACCTCGTCTCCCATATAAACAGCGCTTCACAACATTTCTCCCTCTTTGTGTGGAGTCAACAAAAGTTTCAATTACTGATTGGATAAATATATAGGAGCATTGCGAACACAATTTGTTTTTGCTATAGAACCGACGGTGGAACCATAGTATAAGCAGGGGAAGTAAGTTATCTTCATACAAAGGCACCGCGCGCGGTTTGTATGTGTGCGCCATAGTATCAATGCATCGCCGCAGGCACACTTATTAAAATCTCGGACCGTTTTCGGACCGTACCAGGCGGGGCTAACACTTTAAACTGCACGCCCGCGTCGCGCCACGCCGCGCCAAACGAATCAAAAATGTCCGATCATAATCGCAGGAGTAATAAATATTGCTGTGTGTTTGGGTATTTTAATAGTAATGCAACGATTCCAGAATTGTCTTTGTTTAAATTACCAGTTGAACAGGAAAGGTAAGTACTACTCACTTATTCTAGCATAATATAATTTTTACTTGATGATCAGATACCTACTTACTTTTTTTTTAATTGTTTTAGTTTTCTATCACACAAACTTTCCCACTAGAACATAGTATCCATATCCATACTAATATTATAAATGCGAAAGTGTGTCTGTCTGTCTGTCTGTTACCTCTTCAAGCTCAAACCGCTGAGCCGATTTTGCTGAAATTTCGCATGGAGGTACTTTGAGTCCCGAGAAAGGACATAGGATAGTTTTTATCCCAGAAAAATGTACGGTTCCCGCACGATAAACGAATTTTGGCGCAACGGAGTTGCGGGCGTCATCTAGTGAAATATAAGAGAATGTTTTAGGTACTTAAATACTTTTGATCAGTCAACTAATTTGCCGCTATTGCTTTGTTGACGTTTAGTAATGCCGATTTCTCTGTATTGTAATTTGTAGGTATATAATATTAATTAACTACTTACAGTCAATTACTTATTTTAAATCGTAATAAAAAAAAAGTAATTGACTAATTGTAAATCAGATATTAATTATACACATAAAGCAAATTTCGAATCATAACAACAGATATAGCTGTAGGTACCTATAAGAGACAGGCGTTAGTCTTTAATGTTGTTTTAAAGAGTATATTTATAATTTTATTTAGACATCGGAGTATATGCACGATCCAAGTGCCGAAATATGCATGCAAATATGCCCGAAAATTGGCCGAAATATGGACAATCAAGAGTCACTTATTATTATTAAAAGTCGTTCCACATCAAAACGCCGCCGCGCGGCCGCCGCCTAAAGTTGACAACCCTAAGACAGTAGGTAATTAAATCGCGGATTGGGCCGGAGTTACCCTACTTCCCCTCCTTTTACTATGGTGGAACGCTCGCCGCCAAGTCTTCAATTAAAACTCTACCCAAATAGAAACAAATTTCATCCCGCGCAGACAACTCCCGTACTATACAGATAGTTTGGGAGTGCATGCAATATGTTCATAGTCCGAGAACTACTGACTCCCTCACTACATACGTAGTCTTGGAGCTACAGTCTCCTGAGCCATACATTTATTTTGGAAGAGCCCGCACTATATTCATAGACCGGGAGCTCCAGCACTAAATTCACAGTCTGAGAGCTCCTGCACACACATAGTGCGGGAGCCGAAGCTAATTATTGTGCTGGCGTATTTCGTGAACATAATTGAGGTGTTGCATATACTCCGCCAAACAAACAACGTCATAAGCAAATAAAATGTAACAGAGCAAATACGAGTTGTGTTATTACAAGTTGTTCTTGTTTTAATATAACACCAAAATACAAATAATTCCTATCCGACATACCCTCGTATAAATTTAAGGGCGTGCATTGATAGTACGTCCATTTGAACAAAAGGTCATCGCATCAAAAACGTACGAAAAGTTATATGCCTACTATTATCTGGCATGTTCCCTACTTCTCAACAAGTTACCTGCTCATTAGCGCGTTCTCCGCTCCCCAGCATCTTTCCCGTTCCCCGCCAAGTTTCCCGCTCCTGAGTGCATCCCAGAGGAACAATTAGTCGCGACAGCCGCGGGCTGTATTCGATCACTAACTCGATCGGCTTTGATCCCGCGTCCCGCGCCGGATGTCGATCATGTACGTAATCTCGTTTGCATCGCTTTATGTCTCTGTCGTTTCATAATATATAACGTTTGAAGACAGTTGACATTTTCATATGTTTCTCAATTTTATTTAAACTTGCAGTTAATTATGTTTCGAATTGAAAATGTACCGTCGGTTCAGTCAGCTTTGTAATTTATTTTATTCAACTTGTCTTCTCGATACGTGATCGTTTAAACTACTATTATTTTTATAATATCGCCGAGATGTAGCTTCACTCTGCATCCTCTATCGGTTGTATCACGGGGAGTGCTCTGATGAATTGTTCGGAATCATACCACCTGCAACTTTTCGCCATCGTCCCACGCGAAAAACATACCATCCTCATCACCTTGATGAGTGGCAGTCTTCCACCGTGCGTTTCTCGCGTAACTTTCTGCCGCGCACTGTAAAACTCTGGAACGAACTGTCACCAGAAGTTTTTCCGGACCTATACGACCTGCAAACCTTCAAGAAGAGAGCGTATTCCCTCTTAAAAGGCCGGCAACGCACCTGCAGCTCTTCTGATGTAGCGAGTGTCCATGGGCGACGGTAGTTGCTTTAACCCGTTTGCTCGTTTGTCCCCTTATTTTATAAAAAAAAAATTTTGATCACGATCAATTCGAAACAAGCGAATTGAGTTATGACCTATTCCGTTACCACTTGCGAAAAATGTAGCACTAGTATCGTTCAGCGGGTTGGCACGTAGAGGCCTCTAAAACTTGTGTAGCACTCGTAGAAGCCACTACAACAGCTTGTGTAGCACTCGTAGAGACCGCTACAACAGCTTGTGTAGCACTCATAGAGTACACTTTAGTAAACTTCTTACCCAAATCAAACTTATTGTTATAAAAATTTCCGACGAATTAACGAGACATTTTATTTTACTATATCACAAAAAGTAACATATAAGTAGAAATAAGCTACAGATAGAATAATGCTATAATATTATTTTCTCTTAAATACTAAATAGGTTAAAATATTGTACCTGAACTTAAATTAGTACCGTTACTGAGAGCTTTAGAAAATGAAGTCGCTACTTGCAAATTATGAGTACAAGCTTAATTATCATCAGGAAATGTATTCAAATACTCTGTCGACACTGGTTCTGTAAGGGAACAGGAATCGCCAATGAGCGCCGACACCGACTTACAATACCACACCGCACTTCATTTGAATATGTTTTGTAATTTGAGTGCACTCAGCTGCTGTGCTTTTGTTTCATCAATTCCGTTGCGAGCTCAATTATTTGCAAGGAGGTCGAATACGAGAATTAAAGAAAACATGTTCTAGAATGCAACATTGTACGTATTTACATATTCCTTTATATTTAAATTATACATAAATGTTGCATATTACGAAAGCAACGAGTAAGAAATAATAACGACATTTCAAAGACATAAAAGAAGTTATTTGGTAAGAAATTGATATCAGGAAATCGAATTCGGACCCAACGCTGAAGTTATAACATGAAACGAGTGCGTGTCTATACAGATTTATAAAACAAATACCAATAGGAAATATTATGTTCTTCGAATGCTATAAATAAGGGAAAATAGAGAAGTTATTGAACAAAAAATGAAGTACAGGTCCTACGTTATTTATTATAGACTAGATGACTAACGTGACCATACGTTCCGCTTCAGGCGGGACAGTCCCGCTTTCAGGCAGTCTGTCCCGGTGTCCCCCGGAGGTCGAAATGGTTCCGCTTTCGCAAATAGACCAAACGACAATTTGAAAGTATTTTTATGTTTGAAATGCCCCTGCAATGCCTGGAAGTAACGCACTCCCATACAACAATTAATGTGATTATTCTGCATTTTGCTCGATATCCATAATTGTAGATATAACAGATAGGCACTTGAAATATTCACAAAATACTCAATTGTATTTACCTCTATACTTTAATAAAATGAAAATAACATTAATTATTTGGGGGTATTACGTAGATGTCCAACTCCGATGCGCCAAGATTTGTTTATCGCGGGAACTACATATTTTTTCGGGATAAAAAGCATCCTATGTCCTTTTCCGGGACTGAAAAAATCCCCATACCAAATTTCATCAAATCCGGTTCAGCTGTTTAGACGTAAAGAGGTAACAGACAGACAGACAGACACACTTTCGCATTTATAATATTAGTATGGGTAGATAGTGCTCGCAACTTTCGTTTATCGCGCGGGAACTGTACTTTTTTCCGGAACAAACCTATTCTATATTATTTCCCGGAACTTAAAGTATACTAAATTTCAGCAAAATAGTTGGAGCGGTTTGGGAGTGAAGAGATAACAGACATACAGACACACTTTCACATTTATAATATTAGTATGGATGAGAAGGCATGACATAACAGTATTTACCTGCATTAACGCAAATAAGCCTAGTCTGTCAATTTTCAAGCGTTAGTCATTAGCTTTGTCCACACTGTGACTTTTTTTGTTCATCAAGGGCATGCCCATGAACGTGAGGCATGCCCTTGACGCGCGCTAAAATCGTAGCGCTCGCTATGACACATTTCTTTCAACGCGGGCGGATTTTGACGCATTCAATTATTAAATATGCCAAAGGAGAGTTGTATTAAAAGAAGCTGGCGAAAATTGAAGATGAAATTGCATAATGTGGACATAGCTATTGTTTTGCTTTATTGAGATATGAGCGGCTATTTATTTGTTTTATTTACGAAAATACTAAAAAATCTCACCAGATTAAAAATGGTAAATCATTGATGAGGTCTTACAAATTACAAGTTCACTTGATAACGCGTAAATAGGGTATTTTAATCAGTATAATAGACGATGAACCACCGCATAACCGGGAAAACGCTGTATTATTCACGTGGTTGAGTACAACAAGTGGCGGCCATTACCGTAATGCCCTGTACCGCACTGTGCTGCTACTGTACTATATTATAGTATGCATATGAACTGCACTATATTACTATAAGTACTTACATGGTATATGCTACACAGTTAACATAAAAAGTCGTCTTAATGCAAGTAAACCATATATTCTTTATGGGCGCACGCTGCGAGTTGGTATTGTTAATGAATTTTATATGTCCTTGACATTTTAATTACATACTAACTACTTACGTATACTTGAAGATCAAACGAACTTACCTTAAGTGAAGTTCGATCACAATTATATGAGCGACTTCATTCTTAGCGATTTATGCTTACTTGTTGTATAGTGGCGCACCCATACGTATTTTAGAGATATGTAAAAAAAAATGTCACTGTCACTAAGTCACCAGTCATGATTCATGACTTTTCCGGCGCTTATACTCGAGCTACTCATTTTGTTTAGAGCAAATATAACTTACCTACGGTGTTCATTTTATATTTGTAACTTGGGTAGGGAGAGACTGGTAACAGTCGACTCACCTATAATTTCTGTCTACTCTGATATGGTGTGGGTTTGGATAAATCGCTAAGAATGAAGTCGCTCATATAATTGTGATCGAACTTCACTTAAGGTAAGTTCGTTTGATCTTCAATTATATTTCGCGACTTCATTCTTAGCGATTTATGCTTACTTGTTGTATGATGTTCAGAGTAAAACAAATATAAAATGTATAAAATCATTCTATATTTTTATTTAACTTTACATAATAAGTATTACAATAAGTAAATATTTCTATTGAGAAATTAGTATTGAAAAAAGTATTGACTTATTACAAAATATTTTTAATAGTCCTTATCTACCGAATTTGAAGAAATAAAATAAATGTACAATTCTTTCTTATTACAATAAAATAATAATAATTATAACATTTACGAAAAATTATTTAACAATGTCCTAGCTAGATCGGGAGAAACTATTTCCTTATTATAGAATTTAGCGAATGTAATAGAGGTATTACTCCACCCTGCAGATTTTCTGATTGTCTCTATATTGACTCCCAGCTTATTAGCTTTCGTCGTAGCTGCATGGCGAGTGCTATGAGCACTAAAAATTGAAGTGTCAATACCACTTTTACCTAAAATGTCTTTGATCCAGTTACTTAATGTTTGAGTAGAAATTTTGTTATATGGTTTCTTGAAACTAATAAAATGGTAATCAGATTTACGATACAGTTTTGTTTTATTTAAATATTCTAAGAGGCACAATGCAGGACAAATCTTAGGGTCCTGTGAATAATAAGGAAGTTTAGTGTAACGAGAGCTAGTAAAGTGGCAGTTTTCTTAGAAAGAACTTCCAGACTGAGATCCTCGTTGGGCCACTGCAGAGATAAATATGATAGGACAATATTAGTATCCCAACTTACATCATACTTCGGTTTGAGAGGTCTCATTTTGTAAGCTCCTTTCATAAACCTCTTTAGTCTGTTATCTTTTTCTAAATCAGAACATAATAATGATAGGGCAGATTTAAAACTGTTTAAGGTACCATATTTAGCACCTTTGCTAAATTTATCTGACAAAAAAGCTATTACCCTATTGATTGATACATCATAGACATCATAGTTATGGATCCTACAATACATTATCCATTGTTTGATACCACTATCATATTGCTTATATGTGTTATCTGACAAAGAATTTAGGATTATTTCAACACTTTCCTCAGATAGCGACGTCCTCAAATACTTCTCCCGGATAACCACGCGGCAACCAGGAGTAGCGAGCGATAGAGATGGTGCGGGACTCTAAAAGGAGATTTTAACAAATTAATATCTGGCTTAAAAATGATATATTTCTGATTTTTAAATATTTTTTTAAATAGTGGAAACCACGGCTGTGTCGGCCAATAAGGGACGACAACAACACCTTCTGCCTTGTCCGTAACAATGTTTTTAGTGTTTTTAACAGGCAAATGGTGGAAATGCGTAAAAGTATATATCGTTCCAGTTGATGGTAAAGGCATCTACTGCCCAAGCATCGGGGTCTCTGTGCCACGTGACATACGTATAACACTTGGCGTTGGCGCGACTAGCAAATAAGTCTACGTCGAATTCACCAAACAGTTTGCTTATTTTAGAAAAAGCATAATCTGCTAGTTCCCACTCAGTGTCGGAAAATCTTTGACGCGATAAGCTATCTGCTTCTATATTGTCTTTAATATTAATGTATGATGCGACGATATATAATTTCTTGTCTTCACACCATTGCCAAATTTCTCTAGTTATAGAGTTTAAATGTCTATACTGGACGCTACCCATTCTGTTTATACACGAGATAGCGGTCGTATTATCGATCCGTAATAAAATCTCACAACTACTGAGATCCCTAGCAAAAACTTTTAAACCAAAGAGGGCTGCTTTTAACTCTAGTTCATTAATATGTAGTTCCATTTCATTGCTAGTCCAATGTCCATAGGATCTTTGTCCATTACAAAAAATGCCCCAGCCAGTTTTAGAAGCATCTGAGAAAATTTCTAATGAAAATTTAAATGATTTTATTTTAGATAAGCCTGTGTCAACCTTTCTTAGCCACCAGCTTAGATCTTGCTTAACATCCTTTGATAAAATTATTGACTGATTGTAACTGGGATTCTTAGAGAGATATGAAAATTTAAGTCTTTCCAAACTTTTTGTGTACAACCAGGAATATTCTAACGCTGGACAAGCCGATACTAACAATCCATTTAATTGTGCAAAATTTAATAATTTACATTTCTTTTTATTTATAAATGATTTTATGTAATCTTTAATCTTTTCTTTTTAGTCCGAAGGTAGTTCCATGATCATGGATGCAGAATTAAAGACGAAACCTAAATATTTACATTTAACATTAGGTACTATCCTACTCTTCTGTTCATTAATAATAAAACCCAATTTTTCAAATAAATTACAAGAAAAAAGTATATGTTCTTGGCAATCATTAAAAGTTTCACCTAGCCATATATAATCGTCTAAAAATATAGCACAAATAATTTCATTTCGTCTTAAATGTTCCATAACTGGTTTCAAAATTTTTGTAAAAATATATGGAGCAGAACATAGACCGAATGGTAAACATGTAAATTCAAATAAAATGTCCTCGTATTGAAAACGGAGATACTTTCTACAAGATTCATGAACCGGTATCAAAAAATACGCTTCCTTTGAATCGATCGTAGCCAAATAACAATTTTGTGATAATAATTTTGAGACAGTGCGATAATCCTCCATTTTAAAGTGTCTAGTGTCAACAAATTTATTTAAATTCTTTAAATTTAATATGAATCTTTTGTCACCGTTAGGTTTCGGTATTAAAAATATAGAGGACAAAAATTGATCTGCAAGTACACCTCTCAATTGCTTTGATCTCAATTAATTTACTAATGCAAATATCAAAATCAGTCTTTTCAACACTAGATATATTATAAGATGGGGTTACATCTTGTACAGGTTTCGATTTAAACGGTATCTTATAGTCGCTAATATAATCAAGAATAAACCTATCGCAGGTAATATCGCACCACTCGTCATAAAAATAACGTAATCGGCCTGCGTACGGTACCTCGATTAAAGACGGGCCGGCTTGCGCGTCTGCGCTCGAGTCGTCGCTCTCTGCGGCGCGGGCGGCTGGGGCGCAGGCCTGCGGGCTCCCGCGGTGCTCGCTCGTGGCGGCGGGCGGGGCGGCGCTCGCGATTGTGGGTGTCTCGCCGTCTGGCGCTGGCCCTGATGCGATGGCCCCGCACCCGACCTCCATTGATGCGGGGCATGGTAGTTTTCCCGATTTTTGTAGAAAAAAGGAGTATTAGAGCTACTGGGAAAATTTTGTTTGTTTTAGAGATTGACCAGATCTTTGAACGGTTTTAGCCGCTTTTAACCTCTCAGCTAACTCTTCCCCGAACAGATATTTATCTGATTTACAATTACTTAGCGCCTCCTTAAGCTCGTTAAAGCTTAAGCTATACACGTGATGATAAATTTCTTCCTAGTGTCCGTCTTATATCTATACATGTCACAGAGGATGCGACACACATCACTCGTTGTCTTTAAAAAATCTTTAAATTCAGTGATGTCTTTTGAGATTATCTTGTCAATCACCGAAGTGAGTGCGGCTATACTAACACTCAAATGCTTTTGCCGGTTGATAATACCAGTGTCTCGTTTTAGTAGGCTATCAGACAATGCGGCTTTCACTTCTGGGTTGAGGCGGTACTAACAAATTATAATTTTCTGGCACAGGATATTCATTAAATATTTTTTCTTTCGCCTCTTTTTTTAAAACTTTTTTAATAATCTCGTGCCACCTACCCACAATATCTTTGTGGACTGGTTTGCCGAGTATTATTTCTGGTTCAGGAGCGTCGCCCAGAAGTTGCAAGACCTCTTCGTCCAGAATAGGCTGAGGTTCCTCACCTGGGGTCCCGTTATTCGTCTGCTCCTGCGGCTGACCGCCATCAGGCCCCGCAGATGGAGCCGTTTCCGACGACGTCCAGGCGACCGCAGGCGTGTGATTCAGTTCCGGCGCGGATTCCTCCAGGAATAAGGGCGAGATGGTATGGGCGCGGCCAACTTCTTGAACAGGATCATCATGATCTGTCAATAATAACAGTATTGTTAGTTGTATATCATGTTTCCGAACAGCAAAAGCCCTGATATTGTGTTTGTGTAAACACCGTTATCCTTGAAACCATCAAATGAGCCCGTCAAAATGAACAACTTTTTCTATGAGAACAATGCTGGGAACTCAAAAAAAAAATGCTGTCTTCATACCCATACGGATGCCCGGATCGGTAATTTGTATGGGTATGAAGACAGATTTATTTTAATTCCCAGCATTGTTCTCATAGAAAAAGTTGTTCATTTTGACGGGCTCATTTGATGGTTTCAAGGATAACGGTGTTTACACAAACATCTTGTATACAAAACATAAATTTAACCTTAGTCTTAAAAAAACAAATGCGATATACCTCATCATACTCTAACGATTAAGACGAATTCAACGATACCTCTCTAGCTTTTATCCTACCAACCATTGGCTGGTCGGATCGTGTTGGAACTTAAATAATTTCTGGAATGCTAAAGAAATGCACATGAATACACATGAAAAACATACGTCTCCTTTAGGTTGATGCCCGCGAAGATAAGTAAAGTTTCGGGTATTAACCTAAAATAAAAAAGTTCATGCCTATTTTTATACTCTAGTTAAGTACATTACAGAGTCGTATCTATTTGTCAATGTAATATTTATCTTTATGCTAACTAGGCGAGGTGTTCACTAAAATGAATATGTATGTGTTATGAGGCGAATGTATGTATGAGGTTGAATGTGCTGACTTCGAACGTTATAAATCACACAAATTCGGCGCTCGCGTAATTGCCTCACACCAGATATACACAACTTTTTCTTGCTAACTGTAACTTTTTAAACGTTACATATATTTATATGAAAACTTCTCTGCTATCAAAAATGCTCAGATGTGATGAAGAAATAAAAATACAAAGTAACTAAGCTCTACTACTACATTCTAGAATCATTAATCTTGAATAGCAAGTGCAGTCAATCTAAAAAATATCATTGATAAATGTACTAAAGCTAAACTTCATTGTCTTATTTTGGCTACGCATATTAAGACTAAAACGGTAATTAAGATTGACACAATTAATTTATTTTCTGTCTGAACAAAAAAAAGCCACTCCTCGGCCGTCATTTGTAGCCGGAAACAGCCGCCATATAAAACCCGTAAAAATATAACCCGGGAACATTTATTATTCGCACAAAATTGTAATGGTCGGTCACACCTGAAGGCAAATTGCAGGGCGGCACGGCGCGACATTTGGCGCCCTCGCGACGGATATCACGAAGGCCCAGCTCACACTAGTGAATAAAGGTAGCGTTAGTAACATGGAATATCATTGGAATAAAGAATGAATTTGTGTAAATTAATATCATGATGTCTACATCATTCTTCTAAGATCCATACCAATATTATAAATGTGAAAATGTGTCTGTCTGTCTGTCCGTCTGTCTGTCTGTCTGTTACCTCTTCACGCTCAAATTGCTAAACCGAGTTTGCTGAAATTTAGCATGGAAATACTTTGAGCTCCGAGAAAGTATATAGGATAGATACTTTTAATCCCAGAAAAATTATCCCGCGCTATGTTCCCGCGCTATAAACGAGTTTTGGCGCAACGGAGTTGCGGGCGTCATCTAGTAATATTATAATACTTGCGCAAACTCACATCTAATAATCTGGAGTGGTAGGGAACTCTTTTGTTATTGTTTTTTTTTTATTTTATCTTAGACGAATTAATTTATATTTTATTGCGCACATTATAATAGTGGATATTTTTTGTATTAAACCAAATCACAGTGAAGCACAAAATTTCATTAATTTCTGAAATTTTCTGATTATTTTCTGACTGCCTGCTTTATATTTGGTGAGAGGGCTCGCTAGTGTGAATTGATCCTAACGGGGGTACATGTACGTACATATATCTCCCAACTTATCATACATTAGCTCGCAAATATCGCCTGAGGTTGGGCATATACATACAATATACATACATCACACATTCCATCATATTATCATACATTAGCCTGTTTATAATATGTAGATTTGTGGAGGTGCAATGATTTGAACTGTGTACCTTCCATGTATAACATTATTGTATGTTGATTTTGTGAAATCATATTCACTATAAAGATAGGCATGCTTTCAGACTATAATAATATCATCCCTACATAATAGTAAAAGCCGAATGTCTGAACGAATGTTTCTGTATTGCTTGATCGATAATAATATACTAAAACTTGTCCATCAACCTTATAGACATTATTAGAGACATTTTCTTACTCCAATCATACAATAATCCATACTTATACACGCATGATACTTTTCTGGCGCGATTAAACGGATTTTGGTGCAACAGAGTAGCGGGCGTCATCAGGAAACAAACGAGCTCTCTTGAACATTCTGGGATTCGCCTCGGCCCATATGAATAGTCGTAGGGAGACGGGCTGGGGAATCAGTTCAGTTTGAGCTATCTTCAAGGCGACTTCGGAGTGAAAACAAGTGATCAAGAGTGATACCTACGACTTGGCTACGACCTAGGACAGTGATAGTGCTTAGTGTTTTGGACCTAGTGCTAGTGAATAAAGTCTTCAAGAGAGTCAGCAAGTCTTTCTCTTCAAATCCTTCGAACCCTAGCACGTAATAGTATAAAAAGCTTAGATTTCTATCGTAATCAGACGAGCCATTCAAACAAATAAAGACAGGCTACGAAAAATCTATCAGTAAGTTTTTGGTCGTTTGTGAGCAATTTCGTTTATTTTTCTTTACCCTTAGTACCTCGGTCGTGGAAAAACCAGACAATTAAAATAGCTTATCTATTGTTATCGCGGCTGTATGTGGCCGCTTGGGAATTGAAGCATTAATATGGATGGGACAGTTTTTATTCCTTCCAAACATGATTTATGAAAAAAATTCCTACAAAACATATTGCAAGGAAAATGTTTAAGGTTCAAGTCAATTAGGTGTGACCGTGTGACCTTGCCATCTCCGATCGCCGAACTAGATATTTCGCCGTAACTCGATCGAGATGTAACGAGCTGAATTATATTCTCGAGTTTCTGAAACGTCTCAGCCTCACTGACTTCTACTGATTAATTATTACAGTAAGATAAAGATAAGCTCACAGATTTAAGATTAGCTACTATTTTAATTATTATATAAACTTTTCATTTGCAAATTTCCAGTTAACATCAATATCATCTTCAAATAGAAACAACTGATCTTGCAATTCTACAAATAATTCTATCTTAGACACTGTCAATAACATGATAGATATTATATGATTGCCGGGAGACAATACAAGTTAGCTGCACGGTTTAATGAAGGAGAACTAGGAAGTAGCATCAGGCGTGAAACACAAATCACTGGCGATAAATCGTTAGGATCATTACATTTGTCAACGGTCATCCCCCGAGGCGTGTAATGTCTATTGCGCGCTAACGCTGCATTACTGCGGGGCTTAGCCTAAATCACTGCGTAATGGATGCAGACTACAATATGAGCTCGGTGCAAACGAGCGACTGTTGTGACTCACCGAGAATGATTTTCATTATACTCGTAAAGCGTCGTGACCGACAATAAATTAGACAACTGTAAACGAATTAAGTTTGTAAATATAAAAGAACGGCCGCAATCTGTCAATTTTAATAATAATAAACTTCAGAGATATCAAGGGACACCCGGATCGAACGAAGTTTAAAAAATCGCCATCTATTGACGCCCTATACTAACAACGACACTTTTGTGGAATTGTAATAAAATTTATTTAAACATCCGGTAGATATCCGGCCGATATATGACGACCTCCGTGGCGCAATGGTGAGCGCGTTGGTAGCTCAAGCCGGAGGTCGCGGGTTCGAGTCCCGCCGACGGAACAAAAAGTTTATGAAGTTCCTGGGGCATGGATGTGTATTAAATATGTGTATCATATAATAAAAATCTTAAATATATGTATAGTATAAAAGTATTGAATATATATCCGTTGTCTGGTACCTGTAACACAAGTCCTTCAGGTACTTACCACGGGGCCAGACTGACATGGTGTGAAGCGTCCATAGATATTATTATTATATTATTATTATAATATCGCTGTTTATTCTTAAAAATGCCATCTAGTTGACGCCTAGGAATACTATCAACGCCCTCTGCCTTCAGCACAACTAATAAAAATGTGTCGTTACAACTTTTTCCGTCTAGCCTTCTTTTGCAACGCGCGATAAGGAACTTCGTTCCAATAACTGGAGGTTTTAACACATGAACTCCATTCATTTTCAAACTCTCAAAGTAAAAGTCATTAAATCAAACAAAGTCTGGTTGCACTCTTTCAATAATTGAAAGAGTGCAACCAGACTTTGTTTGCGTTGCGTTGCGACGTTATATTCGGGTAGTAGCGCCAGGTTCAGAGGGTAACATGGAAATATTATTATATTTTTATTAATACTCAATACAGCAAGTAGTAGCTCGTTTGCGCGTTACCACAGTATAGGTGCTTCATCATTATAGATAGTAAACTAATTTGTCCGCAGATTACACGTTATTTATAGCTCGCAATAATTGTTGGCCAATTTGAATTAAATTTGTACTAAATACTGATTCTGTTTACTATTTATCAGTTTTGAATGTAGGTTATTTAATATTTAACAAATTGTTATTTATATGGACGTAGCCTGTACTAAAGTAGCGTTTATAAAAATGGACCAAAAGTCAGGCTGAAAAAACACAATGACCTTAAAGAAATTGCCATGAGTTTTAATCTTGTTTTCATACATTTAAACACTAATAAAACACACTTTTCTTGCACTTTTTCCACTATATTTAGATATAGGTTTCGAAACAAATCATCATCATTTATTTCAAAACCGATCGTGTAAATAGTTAAAAGTTATAATCTTATATATAAAAATGGATTTTCAAATGTGTTAGTCGCGCTAAAACTCGAAAACGGCTAAACGGAATGGGCTGATTTTAGTCTTAAAATATTCGTAGAAGTCGAGGGAAGGTTTTAAAGTGACACGAAGTTCAACGGGACAGCTAGTAATATCTAAATATAGTGGAAAAAGTGCAAGAAAAGTGTGTTTTATTAGTGTTCAACATGAATTTCCACCAAGAACCGACAGTACAATCAATTACATAATATATTCATACATTTGGTTTTTAGGACTGAGAATTCACAAATCTATTGTGCAACCTTATGTTTTACACATATATTTTTTTACCATAACCATTCTGAGAATCAAATATTAGTACTTTCAAAACGAACGATTTTTCGACGGTAAATTTCATGGAAACACTTGCAGCCGTGCTTAAAAAATTAATCCCCAAGATATAGGATGGGATAGAAGAAAAGAATTAATTAAAGTGTTGGATTACTCAGTAAAAGGTTCGATTTCGTACAGTTCAATATAAGTAATTCGATGTAAAGTACTAACTAAGAATGTAGAATAATTAGTAAAGCCACTGTTACACCTACCGAGTAGACTGGTGAATCAGTGCTTTAAAAATATAGAAAAAAATATAAAATATAGAAAAATAGCCCAAAAAAATTATGTACTTGAAATATAAAGTAACGAAAATGACTCATAAAAATGCGAGTAGCAGGAGATCGGTTATCTTGGCGTTCATTGAGAGAGGTCTATGTCCAGCAGTGGACGAATATAGGCTGATAATATAATGATGATGAACAAAAATAACAAGAAAATGTGTTTACATTTTCTACAAACTATGTAAAATGACTGTAACCCAAATTGTGTAGCACTTTTTAAACAACTACAATATAGCAAAAAAAGAAAGGTAAAATCTACCCGTATAATGTACGGGGGAACAAGAATATAAAATAATCGGCCAAGTGCGAGTCGGACTCGCACACGAAGGGTTCCGTAGCGTTATAGAGAAAAAATAGGCCAAAAAAGTGTTTTTTATATGGGAGTTCCTTAAATTTTTATTTCATTTAAATATTATTATTAACTATTAAAGTACACATATAATTAAGGCTTTTGTGAAAATTTCAAGGGCCTACCTGTTGTCATCATTGATACCGAGCAAAAAATGTTTGAAAAATCACGTTTGTTGTATGGGACTGTTCGCGCCAAACTCTAGCGCGACGTTGCCAACACTGCAGCGCGTGAGTCTGCACTTTGCGCTGTCAGCTGTCATACGCTAGACACGCGAGTGACAAGTGACACATTCCGCCCTGAACCGTGACCGGCGCGCGTTCGTTACATACGAAAATCCTCGGTTAACCGATCGGCCCAAACTTTGCGATTAATCCAATATCAGTGATAGTGATTATAGACCACGGTGACAGTGTGACTATCAGCTCGTCTCGTCTCAGCCCGGCCGCCAGCATATATCAACAGGTACCCATTTTTGTCTTCCTTCATTATATCCCATTTTCTCCTCAAACACACGTCGTAGGGCGCTCGCCCCTACAGGAACCCCCCTTAAATATTTAATTTATTTTATTTTTAGTATTTGTTGATATAGCGGCAACAGAAATACAAAATCTGTGAAAGTTTCAAATATATAGCTATTACCGTTCTTGAGTTATAGCCTGGAGACAGACGGACAGACGGACAGACATCGAAGTCTCAGCAATAGATTCCCGTTTTTACCCTTTGGGTACGGAACCCTAAAAAATCAATGCTTTCGGCTAATTTTATTGGCCGAGAGCACTGTCTCGCCATGGTCCCCCCCACTCCACTCGGTTGGTGTAATTAGGCCCTAAGCCCGCAGTACTCGCTCGAGAGTATCAGCTTGTTCAATCAATCGTCTTACCAGTTTCAATTAATTAAATCCAGATTCAACGCTCAGCCACATTCTAAAGTCAACATCCCCTCGACTCCAGTGGCTCCGGTTCAATCAGCCAAATGAAACAGATGGAAGCCATTTCAAAAGTACTTTTGGAAAACTGAGTTAGCAAAGCCTGTTTGTATATTGACTAGTAGCAACTAAAGCGCCTATGGTTCAGTGCCTTAGAGCGTAGCTAATTTTGTTTGCAAGTTTGGTTAGGACAATGCAGACATAATCACCCGATTGTCGTCATAAGAAATATCTATGGACGCTTCATACCACGTCAGTCTGACCCCGCGCTAAGTTCCTGAAGGTCTTGTGTTAGGGGTATCAGACAACGGAAATATATTTAATACTTTTATAGTACTTATATATAATTATATATTCCGTCCAATTGAATATTGTTCCGTCGGCGGGATTCGAACCCGCGACTACCGACAAGAGCGCTGACAACATGTTCAACCACTAAGCCACAGAGGTCGTCCATCGAAATCAAACAATCCATGTATCGAATGGGCATGTAAATAAGCTGATCTACTGGGCTATAAAAATCTAGGAAGAGTGATAGAGGGCTCTCATAACTACGTACATACTTGGGCACTATAAAATCACTCCTGCGTATCTGTCATCATATTATATCACTAGCTGTCCCGGCAAATGTTGTTTTGCCATTTAAATTATTTCTACGTCTTCATCAGTTGATACAAAATCTTACCCCCTCTTTTGTCTCCTAAAAGGGGTGAGGGGAAAAATTTTATACACCGGATGTTAAGTTGGAAAAAATTGTTAATAATATGAAATAAGTCCATTAAAGAAAAAAGTTTGATACAAAATCCGACCCCCTCTTTGGTCCCGTTAAAGGGGGGGGGGGGGGTTTGATTTTTATACACCAAATGTTGAGTTGGAAGAAGACAAATATATCTGCGAAAACCGTATGCAAATCGGATCAGTAGTTTTCGTGTAACTTTCTGCCGCGCACTGTAAAACTCTGGAACGTACTGTCACCAGCAGTATTTCCGGACCTATACGACCTGCAAACCTTCAAGAAAAGAGCGTATTCCCTCTTAAAAGGCCGGCAACGCACCTGCGGCTCTTCTGATGTTGCGAGTGTCCATGGGCGACGGTAGTTGCTTACCATCAGGTGACCCGTTTGTCCGTTTGCCCCCTTATTTAATAAAAAAAAGACAGACAGCCAGACAGACAAAAACTAACTACATTTTTGGCTTCTATAGCGATGTAGTGACATCCCTGCTTATTATTTTTTGACTATCTTTAATGTACAGAATTTTCATTTCTAGTTTCTACAGTTTTATTATATGTACATATGTATCCCGCCAAAACACGGAATGTAAAAGGGGCCAAGCAAAATATTGCATACCTATTCAATACTTCTGTCGTAAAAAGTTTTCAGATCACATTCAAGCCAAGCCTTCAACTTATTTTGTAATTTAAATCAACATTCAGTAAATGTTTCAATAGATTTCTTTATTTTATAATTATTAAAGTGGCTTGGCAATGAGCACTAAAGAAATAATCAGCTACTAATTGGATTTATTGGGTACCATCAGCCGCATGCGTCGTTACATAATATTTAAACAATTTACGCTTGCCGTCTGTCTAAGTATGAACTCCTCCCAATATGCAGTTTTATATTTCTTTCTATTGTGCTCATTGCCAAGCCACTATAATAATTATAAAATAAAGAAATCTATTGATACATTTACTGAATGTTGATTTAAATTACAAAATAAGTTGAAGGCTTGGCTTGAATGTGATTTGAAAACTTTTTACGACAGAAGTATTGAATAGGTATGCAATATTTTGCTTGGCTCCTTTTACATTTCATGTTTTGGCGGGATTTCATTTCTTTTTTGAAGGTTTTTTTTTCATTTTTTTTGAGGTCACGTTATAATTATTCTGTACTTAGCTTAGCACCCATTCCCTATCTCCTTTCATATATTTTTTCTTTGAGGCTTCGTTAGTTCTATAGGTGGACAAAGTAACGTAAATACTTCTGAGTTCTGAGTCGATTATTATGTTCATAATATATAATTGACTCTTAAGCTAATACTTGAAGGTGGTCACTTTAAGCATTACCGTTGAATACATAGCAGCACTATTGTAAGCGTCTCGACGTTCTTCGCAGGAAAGGAGCACACCTTATTTCATGCGATAACTTAAAACTCCCATATTATATCGAGCTAGTAAAGAGTGTATATCTCAGTACTGATTAGTGATTAGTGATTACATTTATAATATTTAAATCGAATTTAATTATTGTTTCATCATTAACGTTGTTAATATTATTTTTTATTTAATTAATACCATTTCATTAAGTTCATAACTAACTTAAAGCCTTTTGTACGTCAAACGAGTATGCAGTCGAAACTTATACTGTTCTTGCAAAGTTACAAACATAAAAATCTTTTATTTTATTTAATACTTAAAGCATTATATTATTATTTTTCAGTTTCAGTTTTTAGGTTTCCCTGTCCAAAATATGAAAACGGGGCCCTATTATTAATAAGTCTTCGCTGTCTGTCCGTCGTACGTCACTAGCGTATGTCACTAGGCTGGATCTCGAGAACCGCAATAGCTAGATAGTTGCGATTTTCACAAATTATGTATTTCTGATGTCGCTATAAAAGCTAATAGTCTTATCAAAATAAAATAAATTATTAAATACAGCAAACAGGATTTTTTTCCCTATTTTTGCTCTATGTCCATAATGGTAAGACTAAGGTTTTTGAAAATTTCAGGAAACGCACAATTTTATGTTAACTTTAATAATTAATAATAAAAATTAAATATACTTATTATTAAAGGGAAATTCCCATACAAATTTACGGTACGGAACCCTATGTACGCCAGTCTGACTTGTACTTGGCCAGTTTCATAATTTTTCCTTTCATTGTGAATAAAGACCTATCCGGGTACCAAATTTCAAGGTTCTAAGTCTGCTAGAAGTACCTTAGAATTTTGATGATCTGTCAGTCAGTGACAAAATGTAGTAACTTTGACCATCCGTAATTACTAAACTATTTATCGAAATTTCATGTAATTTGGAGGTTAAGCTAGTTTTAATACTTGCTCCTAGTGACCGAAATTTTAACTCCCTAGCTTTGTTAACATCGAAGATAAAGGGGGTGTGAAATAGCCGCGGACCGCTTCGAGAAAAGTATGGTACGGCCGTGTCTTTGCTAAAAAGCTTGGCTGGGGCACTACCGTGCCCCCAGATAGATAAATCATCGCTTCGCTAGCGAATACTAATGTAAAATTCCATACATTTTGTTAGCGTTTACGATAATCGCTTGCCACTTGTCTAGGCCCTCTGATTTCAATGAGAACGAGGTGTGAGAGGAATTATTATATTAGTGCAGTCGCCAGAGGTTTTAACCTCCGAAAATTGTAATAGTGAATGGATTTTTGTTTTTGAGGTGTCATTTTCTTTTTTACACAATCACTTGTAAAGTTTACCAAAAATTTTTTTGTGCTTTTAATTTTTTAGTTACTTAATTAAAAAATAATATTTCACCATATAAAACCGGTCCAGAAAAATTTTTTTCTTGTTCCTGTTATTTAATGACTCTTATCCGATTTTTTGCATTGAAAATTAACCAAATACACAATTTTTAAAAAAAGAAAGTTTGCTTTGATAAGCTAAATACAACTATAAGGTTTTTGCAAAGTTTTTAGAGATTAACGCTCGTCGTAACCAAGATAAAAGGGTTTGGGTGGATTTAAGGGTTGTAACGAAAAGTGTGTTAAGCTTACTTGTTGTGCGTATTTAATTTTTAGAGAAATGATAACTTTTAAGTACTTAAAAACGTTTAAATGTCTCCAAAAATGTGTAAAACAGACCGAAAATATTTTTCTATATTTGTTGAGAATTTATTTAAGTGAGAGCTAAAACATTAAATGCATCGACAAATGAAATACTTTTTCTAGAATCTAGTCTTTGAAATATATTTAAACTTCCTACTTAAAGCCAGAAAAAAAATTGGGTGCAACAAATCTCACGTACATACTAAAGATGCATGCTGCGACCTATGTTTGGAAAATGCTTACCTGAATACAAAAAAATATCAGTTCTTAACCTAATTTATATTTTTTTCCTTTAAGTGTGTTTTAGCAAATATAGTTAATGAAAAAAAATACAAAATCAATTTTATTCTGTAAAAACCTAACCAAAAGAAATAAAATACAGATTTTCTTCGAAATATCCGTGAAAAGTTTGTGCTACATTTTCAGAAAATATAATAAAGTAAATAAAGTAAATAAAGAAAAATAGAAACGCCATTTACCTGGCGAGGCACACAACAAGCACATTTGGAGGTATGCTCATCTACATACAAAAATATTAATTTTAAATCTAAATTATATATTTTTTCAACTTATTTTCATTCTTTGGAATATAAGCAACGATACAAATAAAAAAAATGATATATTTTATTATTTTGCTATATATTTAAAAGAAATATGCAAATTTTTTTCAAAGTTTTACAGTTTATGAGATTACTTGAAGTGGAAGAGAATAATTTAAAAATCAAAAGCACAACTTTTCAATAGGTAAACTTTATTATTTATGTTATCAGCTACACATTCCTTTTTTTCTTTTCAATTTTCATCCACTATTGCAAAAATCGGAGGTTTGCACGATTTTTACGCTCTGGGAACTCCACTATATTATCCAAAACTATATTAGGTATAAAATCTAATAATAAATACAATTAATGTCAGCACCGTGTGATGTTTTAAACCACTCGACCACTAACACAGAACTGCTTATTTCCCGGCGGGGTTCCGTCATTATAACAATAAATTACTCCGCCCGTGATAGAATTAGACATTATATATTTATGGAAGCAAATTCATGATGCGACAACTTTTATAGCGGTTTCGCGGCTATAATATTTATAACGCGACACCTTATCGCCTCATTTTTTATGATTTTCAGTAATCTGCCGCCGAGACGAGCCTAATAATGTTTCTCATACTCAAGATGGGCAACAGCATCAATTATTTTTGCTCCACTTACTGATAGCCTTAATTTCAGCACGTACAATGAGTACTCAATTATAGCATAAAATAGATTTCTAAAAACTGTAGTATTCTCTGATAGAATAAATAAAATGTGAAATATTGTGTGTGTCAATTTGTATGCGACACAAGCGCGGCGGAAGCGCGCTAACGAACGTCAATGTATGGAGGTAATCGGCGGTCGATCATAGCCTTAATACTACAGAATTGCTTTCAATTTGTATGTGCCGCATGCAACTGCAATATTATGTAAAGCGAATCATATTAGAGCATCAAAGCTGTGTTTAATCATTGTAATTTACATTATAATTTAAAATTACTAGTATATTATAAAACGTGAACTCATTTTCAAATACATTATTGGAAAATGAACTGATAATAATTATATCATGCTCAACAAATAATAAATATACTAATATTAAAATTAACTAAAATTATTTTTGACCCACACTTGCGTAAAATTTTATCCGCCTGCACCAAATTTTAATTTAATTTTTCAGCAAAACGGCTTGATGAAATTTAGCTTATGAGGCATCATTGTCATGGTCAGAAGAGACTCAAACTCATACTGTATTACTATTTGAATTCGTTGGAATATTACATTAAATCCAACTATAATCCAGAACTATTTTCTCAATAACAATACAACTACTAGAAAAGAAAACGAAAAGAAAATTAAATTCTGAATATAAAACCAAATCTAACAAAGATAGCGAATAATGTAGTGATCTCGCGCTAAGCGGCGCTCATACAGGATTACATTATACAATGTAATAAGATAGTAAGAATCAATTGTATGCAGCTTCAGCCGGGATTAGATTCCGAGATCGAGGCGAGATTTGAGTGAGATCGGAGTGAGATCCGCCTTCGAAACTCCGCGCGACGAAATGAGCCCCAATTAGAGTGAAGCCACGTCGATCTGTTGCGTTGCGTTGATGCACAGTTGCTTTATATAATACTAGATGACGCCCGCAACTCCGTTGCGACGATTTCCGAGATAAAAAGTATCCTATATCCTTTCCTGGGACTCAAAGTATTTCCATACGAAATTTCAGCAAAATCGATTCAGTGGTTTGCGTGAAGAGGTAACAGATAGACAGACACACTTTCGCATTTACAATATGTGTATGGATATGGAGACTTTATGGTATGCCACATATTGTATCATTGTCGATATTTCAACTGATTAAAGATTAGGATAATTAGCGGGGGGAAAGGTAGATAAGCTCCGATTGGCCGAAACTGCGAGTATTATGGCAGCGAAACTATAAGGCGGCGGAACACGCGGCGGAATCCTCGAGGCTATCGCATTATGCTTTCTGTCTCAGTCTAGCAAATGACAGTTCTAAGCGACAGAAAGAGAAGTTGCGACGGAAAAAGGCGATTCCGTGCTGCCAGATGAGGTCCAACCCTAAAGCGTCTCCCAGACAGACGCGGCCTACGGTGGCGGTGGCGCGGGCGGTGGCGGCCAGTTGGATGGCTTGGCCGCGTGGCCGCGTGTATCTGTGTTGTTCCTAGAACTCTCAAGTCATCCAACTGATCGCCTCAGCCACCGACACCGCAGGCCGCGTCTGTCTGGGAGACGCTTTATTGGGGATGAATATTTCGGCACGGACGTAACAGGCTGTCAATGGAATTTTATGCTATGTGTTATTCGGTTGTGACGACGTAACGCTATAACGCAACGCAGCCCATCCCAGCGATGTAGCCGCTCTCTTACACCACGCCGAGACGCTATATCCGCTGGTGCCAATTATTTTTGTACCTAGACATTTTATAATAAACGTATTATATAATACAGCTCAAGCCGTGATTCGTGTAACATAAAAAAGGCTCATTGGCTTCAATGCCTCCTACTAGACACTTTTTTAAACATTCTAGTAAGCCCAATCCCACGCAATTTCCAAATATAAAGGCTTCATTAGAGCGGTATTAAGTCCATCAATAACTTGAAATGGCGTGGATTTTTGCGCAAACAGAAATTAGCGTTATAAAGGCCAAAAGGAATTCTCGCGAATTAACAGCTCGACTTAATTGCTTCTTGTTTAAGTTATACGCCTATTACACAGTAGTTAAGAGCCCGGGTTACCCTCGAAATTCTCATACATACGTAATACCAAAATCATTTTGTCATACGAAAATATTTAACATGTTTAAGTTATTTTTCAGCTTAAAATAATAATTACCTAGGTTCCTGAACAAAAATTAACTTCAAAATATTTAAACACTAAAAGAAAAAAATTTTGTGTATAAATTTTTTTTACTTAATTTACTACTAAATATTTAAACACTAAAAAATAGAGTAAAACACTAAAAAATATATAAATAAATAGTAAATTTACTACAAAATATTTAAATACTAAAAAATATTTTTAGAGTTGAAATATTTTGTAGTAAATTAAATATTTATGTATATATTTTTCAGTGTTTTATTCTATTTTTAGTGTTTAAATATTTAGTAGTAAATTTAGTAAAAAAAATTTTTCGAAGTGTCTAGTCGTCCGATTACCGGACGAATAAAATAAATCTTAGTCGTCCGATTACCGGATGAATAAAATAAATCTAAGTCGCGGTTGCTAGTCGTCCGATAATCGGACGACTAAGATTTATTTTATTCATCCGTTTACCGGACGACTAGCAACAGCCAAAAATTATACACAAAAAAAAATTTTTTAGTGTATAAATATTTTGAAGTTTATTTTTGTACAGGAACCTAGGTAATTACTATTTTAAGCTGAAAAATAACTCAAACATGTTAAATATTTTCGTATGAGAAAATGATTTTGGTATTAAGTATGTATGAGAATTTCGAGGGTAACCCGGGCTCTTAAGAAGAAAAATAGTATTTGAAAATATTACAAGATTTTTATTTTTTAATCCATAAGTTATATTTCTTTTCGCGAATCAATTCAAAATGAATTATGTAGCTTAATGAGCAGCTAAACTTTTCGTTGTAATGAAGCTGACAGCTTGACGTAATAAAACCACGGTTTCTCAGAAGCTTCGCGCGGAAAACCTAAACTCAAATTTTCGACTCTTTAACGGCATATTCTGTATCAATACCCAGGCAGCCGAATAAAAGAATACTTAATAATGTAAATTAAACCGCAGCAAACCCCCCCCCCCCCCCCCCCCCGCAACAAAATTGGGTACATTCATGATAATGTAATGAGGATTTCACGTTTTGATTTAATAAGCCGCAGTAAACCTCCGCCCGACATATCATGACATGCGACGCCATGTTTTTATGTTATACAAACGTGGCGCCTTTTCATCTCGCGGTTTTGTTTTATTACGACCAGCCGAGACGTTAAGGCCGGTGCACGGAACACGCGGATAGCGAGGCGGATGCGATTACGGGATTAAGGGCCTTCCCTACGGAGATTCCGTGATTTACCGTATTTAGGGGCTTATAAACTCATAATTTGAAAGCTACAAAGTTATAATAAAAATACAGCAATAATTTTCAGTATCAGTATTTTTGTTTATTATACTCATGATATCAGATTATACTCATGATATCAGCTTCCAAAGTAAAACCAATTTATTAAAATTCAAGCATACATTCAGCATCTATTTAGTATTTACAAATTACTGTTATTTGAAACACACGCCAATAGATTGACAATATCACAATTCACAAACTACATATTCCACGTTAAATTTTTTTTTAGGTCAATTTTGAACTAAGATAAGTAAAGAAAAGGGTTTTGGTGCGATCTCGGCGACGCGGCAAATGTATGGTCAAGGTCATTTGCTCGGGGGATGGCCATCGTCTAACGACAGACAGACAGACAGACAGACAGACATGACGAATCTATAAGGGTTCCGTTTTTTGCCATTTTGGCTACGGAACCCTAAAAATAGTTCTCTTAAATTGCTTTTTGCGGCAAACATAAATACGGCACATCTAATGTCGTATAAAGTAGATAGTAGTATTACCCACCTTTTTTCGGGCAGAAACCATTTTTTTGTTGGACTCAAAGTATCGCCCAGACTACTCAACTACACCCAATTTCCCAAACGGATAAAAATACGAGTACCTACTTTAAAGCACACCTATAAGTATTAATGAATTTATAAAAATTGGTTCTGCGGTTTAAAAAAGCAAGAAAAAACAGTATCGACCATAACATTATTATGGAGTTATACCTCGATCGTGGGAATCGCAGACACAAAAGATATTCGATTGCACCCGGGTGCCGCTTGGGAGTTGATGGGTTTTCCTAATCATCATCATCACGACCAACAACCCGCTAACGCCATCTGCGTGCGTGCACCCTCGCCGCAGATTTGCCATCACGCATCGCTCGCCGAATGTTGTCGCCAGAATGTAAGCCGAAAATGTGTTTCTCCCCCCTCTCCCCCTCAAGTCCCCCTCCCCTCCCCGTGGATCGCGCACGGCTATTATCATCAGGGAAATTGCGATACGTGACAATTTTATGTGCGTAATCAATATTTCCGCAACAGAGAGTTGGTATAGGTACCCGATTCTTATATTTTGATCCAATATTAATAAAGCTTCGATCCAATTTAGATTCTATCGAAAAGCAACATGGTGTTCTCATACATGTCAAATTTAAACGTGGGAGCGCCATGCTTCGGCACGAATGGGCCGGCTCGACCGGAGAAATACCACGTTCTCACAGAAAACCGGCGTGAAACAGCGCTTGCGCTGTGTTTCGACGAGTGAGTGAGTTTATCGGAGGCCCAATCCCCTACCCTATTCCCTTCCCTTCCCATCCCTACCCTCCCCTCTTAAAAGGCCGGCAACGCACCTGCAGCTCTTCTGATGCTGCGAGTGTCCATGGGCGACGGAAGTTGCTTTCCATCAGGTGACCCGTTTGCTCGTTTGCCCCCTTATTTCATATAAAAAAAACAATCAGTTTTTTTGGCTAAGCAAGCAAAACATGGACGTTTGTTAAATATTTTACCGAGACTGCATTAAAAGTGGATCGAAGCTATGTTATTGTTATTTAACGTATTTCATAATAAATTTCATTCATTGGGTGTATATGCATTTTCATTTTCATCCTATATCAGATTAGGTATGTCCACACTATGCGCTTTCGTCTTAAATTTTCGTCATCTTCTTTCAACTCTCGTTTTGGAGCATTCAATAATTGAATGTGTCAACGAACGCAACGCCAACATTGTCATTTTTGTTTTTTGGATACGGTCAGAGGGCATGCGTCGCGGGCATGCCTGACGTTCGCTGTTGACTGTACTATATGCCCTTGACGAACAGAAAAAGTCACAGTGTGGACAAAGCTATTCGGATTGTGGCGGTACCCACAATTCGCCTAACATTCCTGCATCGCGCTATCGAAGTTTTCTAAGCGCGGCGGTATATATACGACAGCTGAAATTACGCGGGCTTCGGCCTGACCGAGCATACCACCTCGCTCGGTCGGAAGATCTTCCTTTGTGGCGGCCACACATTATTCCCACATTGGTGACCCTCGACAGAACACGCCTCCTTCATCATCATCACTCCCCGCCCCTCCGCACCGCGCCAGCCAGCATCGCCTCATCGGGTACCTCGTCCACTAGCCGCAATGTACCGCGGCCTGGGCGATTCCGCATCGGCATCATCGGGCTTTCTCACTACACCGACCGATCAGCAAACAGAGCACATCTCTCCTGGTCAGCACGTAGCATCGGCCCCGCACGGCAGCTATCCGACTCACTGGATCCCGTGCAGCAGCTTCACAGTTCCGACTCACTGGGACTCACTGCAACAGTTCCGACTCACTGGAACTCACTGGCACTGGCGACTCAAGCGACAAGACTTCAATATTCGACCTCCGGTCTTCGGGGGGGAGTGATGTGGCGGTACCCACAATTCGCCTAACATTCCTGCATCGCGCTATCGAAGTTTTCTAAGCGCGGCGGTATATATACGACAGCTGAAATTACGCGGGCTTCGGCCTGACCGGGCATACCACCTCGCTCGGTCGGAAGATCTTCCTTTGGCCCCCACACATTATTTCCCACAGGATTTTGAAAACAGAGAAGAGAGAACATAAACTATAAAACTTCTAAATTACATTTACAAAGGAATGTAATAAGCTTTTTCAAAAGCTTTGAAGCTAAAGGCCGTCAAAAGTCGAATTCAAGGAACGCTTTACATTTTAAAGATGTCTCCTAAAATATGCTTATTATTTAGCTGACGAACTATACAACCACCTAAAAGGACAAAGCTAAAAAAAGCCCAGAGCGAACAGATACAGGATGTAGCTCATAATTTCAGTGATATTAAATGAAATTATTTCGTATATATTTCAACTTAAGATTTGATGGCTAAATAGAAGATATTGCTATTAACATTTCGTCAGGGGTCGTATTTTTTACTTTATTTAATGTTATGTTTTTTAATGTTTTTTGCAGTACTTAGGAGCTGAATTGTTGTTAAAATGCAGTTCATCTTTTATTGTTTTATTACAATAATTATAAATCTCCGTAATTAAAGCGGTCCATAAAATAGGTAACTATTTTAGGTTGTGTGTTAAAAAACATCGTTTATAGTACACAAAATATATTTTTAAACAGTTTACATATTATCTACAACTAATGTGACATTTTCTAATATAAGAGCGGGTGTTAAAATCGGACTGATGTCTGGCCCACCCCAAAAAGATTAAGAATCATGAAGAAAAACATTACACTTATTATATGGGCACAACTTCCCAAAGTTCTTCTGCCATGTATGCAGGAGCAGTAATGCTCAAGTGTGGCTCGTCGGCCATAAAATGTATGTATCGTCTTGCTCCTGACATGCCTGTTTGTATTCTACATCTAATCAATATAATATTATTATTTTCTTGAGGCTCTTGCAGTTGAACGCGCTCCGGATGTCTAAAAACTCCGATTTTATATACACCCGTTCTCTTAATATGCTCGCTGCAATAGTAACAGTACGTTCCCAATGCAAAGAAAATCAAATCCGCATGAGTTAGCCGGAAGGGGGGTTAGAGGGAATATAATAAAAAGAAAATAAAATCGAGTGCGTATAGATAATAATAATAATATAATAATAATAATATAATAATAATAATATCTATGGACGCTTCACACCACGTCAGTCTGGCCCCGTGGTAAGTACCTGAAAGACTTGTGTTACAGGTACCAGACAACGGAAATATATTTAATATTTTTATACTATACATATATTTAAGATTTTTATTATATCATACACATATTTAATACACATTACACATCCATGACCCAGGAACTTTTATAAACTTTTTGTTCCGTCGGCGGGACTCGAACCCGCGACCTGCGGCTTGAACTACCAACGCGCTCACCACTGCGCCACGAAGGTCGTCAATATTAAATAATGTCACATATGATGTAGAAGGTAGGTAATGTGTAATTATTAATTAAACTATTTGAAATATATTTTGTGTTACTTTAAATGGTGTTATTATACAGGCCTCCTTCGGGGTTATTTGATACCTTTGAACAAACTATGGAACAAATATTGTCAAAAATATGTGCATCTAACAAAAGGGTTATTATATGTGGAGACTTTAATATTAATTTATTGGATTTAAATTCCACAACTGTTAGATTCACATCTTTATTTAAATCATATAACCTTTGCAATTTGTTTCATGAACCTACAAGAGTCTGTGAGACCACAGCTACTTGTATTGATAACATATTTACAAATCTCATTCCCGATAAAAAGGAAATAATTAATAAGTTAAGCTCTGATCACTGTGGACAGTTAGCGTCATTTAATGTCAATTGCGATAATAATGTAAAGGATAATCTTGTGTTTGTTCCTGTGACTACAAAACGTATTGAGCAATTTAGAGGTAAATTAAATTCAAATATTCAGTCATTGGGTAGATCAAATAGCTCAGATGAAGCTTTTAATAATTTGTTTAAGGTAATAAGAACACAATTTAATACAGTATTTACTTCTAAAACAGTTAGAAACGATAATAAAAAAACCAGATTTATTGAATGGGCAACTAAAGGAATTAAAATAAGTAGGCAAAGATTATATGAATTATATGATGAAAGGTGTAGTAACAGCAGTGAATCATTTAAATCATATGCTAAAAATTACTCTAAAACCTTCAGAAAAGTTTGTAAAGCTGCTAAGGCTCTATATATCAAAAATAAAATAAAAAAATCTAAAAATAAAATTAAAACTACATGGAAGGTTATATCTGGTGAGACTGGAAACGTCACCTGTCGTAACACTGATTTTGAATTATACTTTAAAAATAAAAAGATTACAAATAATCTTGAAGTTGCGACGGTCTTTGAAAAGTTTTTTGCTGACATTCCGGTCTCAACTACGAAAAATCTAAATTCCTCACCAGAAGCTGCTGAAAAGCTACTCAGAGACAATGTAAAGGAATGTGATGTCAATTTTAAGTTTAGGGAAATTAGCCCTAGAGATATTATTGATACCTTTAAATTGGTTGAATATTAAAAATACTACTGATCTCTGGGGCATGTCTACAAAAATTATTAAATCGATAATTGACATCATAGCTCCTCATCTAGCAATAATTTTCAATGACTGCATTAGGAGTGGTGTTTTTCCTGACTTAATGAAGCACAGTAAGGTCGTACCTTTATTCAAAGCGGGAATTAAATCAGATCCGACTAATTACCGGCCTATTTCGATTTTACCGACTCTTAGTAAAATATTTGAAAAAATAATTTTACAACAATTACTGTTACATTTTAATTTAAATAATTTATTACACAATAACCAATACGGTTTTACTAAGGGTAGTTCCACAACGGATGCTGGTATAGGTCTTCTTTGTAACATATTTGAAGCTTGGGAGGAGTCACAGGATGCCTTAGGTATTTTTGTGACCTCTCTAAGGCATTTGACTGTGACGAGAATGCTACTTTAGTCAGAAAATTGCACCACTATGGCATAAGGGACTCAGCACTCAGCCTTTTGACTTCTTACCTCAAAAATAGGACTCAAAGGGTTGAAGTTAATAGTAAAAGATCCAATGGGACCAAAATAGAATTAGGTGTACCACAGGGATCCATTTTAGGACCATTTCTTTTTCTTATCTGCATTAATGACTTACCTTATCTAGTTAAGGATAATGAGATAGTACTTTTTGCTGATGACACTTCACTTATTTTTAAAGTGAAGCGACGGCAGTCAAATTACGACGAGGTAAATAGTGCTCTCTCAAAAATAGTACATTGGTTTAATGTTAATAACTAACTTTTAAACTCTAAGAAAACCAAATGTTTAAAATTTACTTTGCCCAATGTTAGGCAAGTTCAAACCAATTTACTATTAAATGATGAGAAAATGAATTTGGTGGACTCCACTATATTCTTAGGCATTACATTAGATAGTAAATTACAGTGGGGTCCTCATATTGCTAACCTTTCAGGTAAGCTCAGTTCTGCAGCATATGCAGTCAGAAAAATTAGGGAAATTTCTGATGAAGACACGGCAAGACTAGTTTATTTTAGTTATTTTCACAGTAGAATGTCTTACGGTATCCTTTTATGGGGAAACGCTGCCGACATCAATACAATTTTTGTGCTGCAGAAGCGAGCTATACGCTCAATTTATAAAATGTCAGCTTTTGAATCTCTGAGAGAAAAGTTTAAAGAAATTGGTATTCTAACTGTTGCTTCTCAATACATTTTGGATAATGTGTTGTATGTTAGAAAGAATCTAACTAAATTTAAAACTAAAAGTGATAGTCACGGTAGAAACACTAGAAATAGGCACAAGCTGGAAATACCAGTGATCAGACTTAGCAAAATAAGTAAATCTTTTAAAGGTCAATGTATACGCCTTTACAATAAAATCCCGGAAAACGTTCAAAATTTATCAATTAATAAATTTAGAAAAGTAATTAAGGAACGTTTGTGTGCCAAAGCCTACTATACGGTCAATGATTTCCTAAACGATGGCACATCTTGGGAGTAGGATGGCTGCTTGCTGCTGCTTCTACATATTTTATTATATGTGACTTACAATTGTGTATTCATGTTGACTATATAATGTATTAGATTAAGTTATTTACAGTGTAAATTTTATTTTTTTAAAAGACAAATTTTCCACTTTTTTAGTAAAAAGTGGCCCCGTGCGAGTTTCTTACGCCGGTTCTTCTCGCCGGGTTAGTTCCCGAACCGGTGGTAGGCAACATGTAGCTCAACGTTCTGAAAACATTTGATTCAAATTTATTCAGAAATAAAACGATTTTTATTTATTTATTATCACGCTATAATACCTAGTTGCCCATTAATAGATCGTTTTTAAAACGGAGATTTGTTATTGTTATAAAACGATAATAGATGCACTGCATTCTGTATGACGACCTCTGTGGCTCAGTGGATGAGTGCGTAGGTAGCTCAAGTCAGGGGTTGCGGGTTTGAATCCCGCCGACAGAACAAAAGGTTTTCAAAGTTCCTGGGTCATGGATGTGTGTTAAATGTGTATCATAATATAATAAAAATTTATTATAGTATAAAAAGTATTAAATATATTTCCGTTGTCTGTCATAATACAAGTCCTTCAGGTACTTAGCACGGGGCCAGACTGACGTGGTGTGAAGCGTTCATAGATATTATTATTATTCTAACTACAATTCAGCTCCAAAATGTCGCAAAATAACATAAATAAAAAAAATTAAACATCACTCCTTATGAAAAGTTAATAGCAATATCTCCCATTTAGCCATCAAATCTTACAATGATATATATACGGGATTATTTCATTTAATATCACCGAAATTCTGAGCTACATCCTGTATCTGTTCGCTCTGGGTTTTTTTTTCATACATGTGATAGCATTGTCTTTTGAATATTAAATAAATGTTTTGTGTTTAATGAAAAGAAGAATACATATAATATTAAGAATATTTTGTTTCCAAATTAATTAAGAGTTTAAAAATAATAGCACGCTGTGATGCAACCAATTTATATTAATTTAACATTCGACAACGATACGAATTGGCGCTGATAATTATTATTGTTTGTGCTTACGCCCACAAGTATAGGCCGATACGAGCCACTGTCCCCATAAACTTAAGATGGCCAGTTTCAAGTTTCCTCGTTAATGCCAACTGCCACTTTATGCTTCTGTTACTGTAATTACATTCATTTAATTTGATTTCATTGCCGCTGAGATATTATGTATACAGAAATCTCGTGTCGCGGCGTTTGTTATTCAATTCCATAGACGTAAACTAGACCGATGCTATTTATTTATTTATTACGGTACAGTTACAGACCTCAGAATAACAACATACAGTAACAAAAACATTAACAACACACAGCAATTAGACTGAGGTCCAATTACAACTACACCAGCATTGAAAGTAACCATATTAACATATTATGGGTTTACTTAGTGAAAGACAAGGAAACACAAAAACAAATAGAACTAAAAAACTAAAAGTAGACATAAGCTCACCACAAAAATTAACTATCAATAGACTCATAAAGAAAGTAATACTATTCTAATTAATATTACATTGACGATGATATCTAGAAGCATAGTAAAAACTCAGTTAAAGGTCATCCATACATAATATTATTGTCATACATTTAGATCTTAAGATCCTTGGCTAGATCACGTTTAAATGCTATCAGACTACAATTAAAAATATCTTTTTTAATTGTAGTAGGCACAATTTATTATACATATTACACATTCTATTAAAATGTTGTGTTGTCAACCGTTTTTTTTTTTAAGTTAAAATGTCTGTTATTTTGTTTCATATAACAATACATAATATGGCACCAAACAGTCCACATTCCTTAATCTCGCTATCGAAGTTTTTCTGAGATCGGTATGACACATAAAACTTTTCCAATACAATATCTAAAAGGAAAACAGTGGGCTCAAACATATTATAATACAATATGTCTGCAAAACAATGTTTGCCGGAGTGTTTAATAAAAATTAACATCTACTATAATACGTCAAGTTGCGTTGTTACATTTTATGAATAATAATTAACCATGTGCTATATAATGTTTATGAATAGATTTCATAGCTACAAGTTATATACTTCAATATATATGACACACGCCGCCTCGCGTATGCGAGCAACAGGGGCAGAGATCACATAAAAATAATTAATATTATCAGCCTTGTAGTAGGTAATGCAATGAAATTCACAGCTCACTGTATAAGTGTTTCTTGGTAAGTGTATATTTTCATTCTGTATCTTTAATAATAAAGCTTTTTGATAAAATGATACCAAAAAATGTTACTACGTATAATTCATGGTAAGCGAAACAATAAATTGATTTTTTATAGCAAAAAATGGCATGAAACGTAAAATAAAAGGTGTAAATTATATTTATAGCAGTTTTCTTACAAACTATAAAATGTAAAAATAGATTTCACAAGCAGAATTTTTTGTCGTTTATGTCAATTAATGTAACAAGCAACAAGAAAAGGGTCGTTTCAAATCAATTTTAACGTACATTCTACGGCGTAGCAAAATGTCTACGGCGTAGAGTCACTGCTACGTTATAGCGATTATTCTACACCGTATGAGGTAAAGTTACCGTATAGTACGAGATACGACTGCAGAACTGTGCAGATATCGAGTACATGCTTAAAACCACATTTTTACAAATATTTATGATAAGGAGAACATATTTCTACTGGGGTGCCAGTCCAAATATGGCCGCAAATATTTTTTAATTTTTTTTGAAAAATTGAGTTTGCAGGATAAAATGTAATCATCAGGTATCGAAAGCAAACATCGTTCATTTCATGGCAATGAGTATAGAGATTTAGAAAAATCCGGTGTGCCGTTGGGCACCCGGCCGCAACCCTATTGTAACCAGGTGTGAACAGGTACCATTCCAATACATTATTGCACCCATAACGTATATTGATCTTTTATATATCAAATGAAAGCTTATTTTCCTCTTATTATTATAATATAGGTGTGCCTAATTAAATCTGGCCGCAAATAAGAGGTGCCGGCTGTCAAAGATGGCAAAGTATCGAAGGTTGAGGGAAAGGGAGCTAGCGCGAAACATTACGGGATAGTGATAGTACATCATGTTAGTGTACTTAAACATCGGTTCAAATAATAGTAATAATCGGCCAAGTGCGAGGCGGACTCGCGCACGAAGGGTTCCGTACTATTATAGAGTAAAATTAGGCCAAAATTTGTATTTTTGTATGGGAGCCGTCCTTATATTTTAATTTTACTTTAATTTTATTACTTATTATTAGTAATTAATTTCATTTTTCATTTCATTTCATTTTTTTCCGCTTAAACATTGCAAACGCAGGCTTTCTACGAGATTTATTAAAATAATGTACCAAGGCCCAATTCCACCAATGTCTGCTAATGTTAACAGCTTCGTTAAATGTCATGTTTTCTTTTTCATTCATAAGTACGAAAAACGAAAGAGGTAACGTGATACTAATTCGAGCATTAACTTTAACAGTCTTTGGTGAAATTGGCCCTAAGTATTGTACACTATGAAAAGGTCTACAGAAAACTCCCCGATGGTATATGTCTATCTCTTATGGATATCCCACAATAACATTTTTTTGTCATTTACTTTTAACTTGGCTAAATGGTTAATTTTCGAAGCAATTTTAACCAATACGGCAACAATTCTTATTAAATTAAATACTTTATTAAATACATTATTGATTTAATATAGATCTACATGGCCCTTTACGGCATACGATTTGAAGATTACGGGACGTAGCTTTTATGACGGTACCGACCAATGCGGGGGTAGTAATGAATATTATAATAAGACTAGCTGTCCCGGCAGACTTTGCTTTGCCATAATATAAAGTATTTCGCCCATATAATTTTATTGAAGTGACTAAATAAGTATGTCGCCATGGCAACGTCGATCGCTATCCCGTCGCACAAACAATGGTCGCCGTCAGTCTCAGGTTGTAATAATTTACTATTATTTATTCAACAAATGCACTTGTCAATATATAAAGTCCCGAGAAGCCGATTCTCAGACCTACTGAATATGCATATAAAATTTGGTAAAAATCAGTAAAGCCAGTTCGGAGGAGTTCGTGGACTAACATTGTGACACGAGAATTTTATATATAAGACTAGCTGTCCCGGCAAACTTTGCTTTGCCATAATATAAAGTATTTCGCCCATATAATTTTATTGAAGTGACTAAATAAGTATGTCGCCATGGCAACGTCGATCGCTATCCCGTCGCACAAACAATGGTCGCCGTCAGTCTCAGGTTGTAATAATTTACTATTATTTATTCAACAAATGCACTTGTCAATATATAAAGTCCCGAGAAGCCGATTCTCAGACCTACTGAATATGCATATAAAATTTGGTAAAAATCAGTAAAGCCAGTTCGGAGGAGTTCGTGGACTAACATTGTGACACGAGAATTTTATATATAAGACTAGCTGTCCCGGCAAACGTTGCTTTGCCATAATATAAAGTATTTCGCCCATATTATTTTATTGAAGTGACTAAATAAGTATGTCGCCATGGCAACGTCGATCGCTATCCCGTCGCACAAACAATGGTCGCCGACAGTCTCAGGTTGTAATAATTTACTATTATTTATTCAACAAATGCACTTATCAATATATAAAGTACCCAGTAGCCGATTCTCAGACCTACTGAATATGCATATAAAATTTGGTAAAAATCAGTAAAGCCAGTTCGGAGGAGTTCGTGGACTAACATTGTGACACGAGAATTTTATATATAAGATTATGTAATTAAAAACTACTAAATCGATTTTAATCATTTCTTCAGTGAGTGACATAGACTATAATATATTATATACCCGTGCGAAGTCGGGGCGGGTCGCTAGTACATAATATTATGAACACTTAATCTTTATGTTCAATTATTTAACACTTGAATAAACTTTTAAATTCTTGTAGAGTATCAATTTATTTGGTCGTTTTTAGGGTTCCGTACCCAAAGGGCAAAAACGGGATCCTATCCCTTATAAGACTTCGTTGTCTGTGCGTCTGTCCGTCTGTCTGTATGTCTCCAGGCTCAAGAATGCTGTAACTAAAGAATGGTACTAGCTAGAGAGTTGACTTTTTCACAGATTATGTAATTTATAATAATATGCTGCCGCTATAACAACAAATACTAAAAACAAAATGAAATTTAAGTATGTTCAAATTTATATTAACTATATTCAATAACTATAACATTCTGGCAATAAAGACATTTGAATTTGAATACAATAAACGTGATTTTTTGGCCTTTTTCGCTCTATGTCGATAATGGCAACAGGTCGGCACCTTAAAATTTCACGAAATCTTCAATTAAAATATGTGCAATTTAATTACTAATAATAAAATTAAAGTAAAATTAAAATATTAGGGCGGCTCCCATACAAAAAACACAAATTTTGGCCTAATTTTGCTCACTACACTACACAAAAATAGTACGGAACCCTTCATGCGCGAGTACGTCTCGCACTTGGCCGATTATTACTATTGTTTGAACCGATGTTTAAGTACACTTACATGATGTACTATCACTATCCCGTAATGTTTCGCGCTAGCTCCCTTTCCCTCAACCTTCGATACTTTGCCATCTTTGACAGCCGGCACCCCTTATTAGCGGCCAGATTTAATTAGGCACACCTATATTATAATAATAAGAGGAAAATAAGCTTTCATTTGATATATAAAAGATCAATATACGTTATGGGTGCAAAAATGTATTGGAATGGTACCTGTTCACACCTGGTTACAATAGGGTTGCGGCCAGGTGCCCAACGGCACACTGGATTTTTCTAAATCTCTATACTCATTGCCATGAAATGAACGATGTTTGCTTTCAATACCTGATGATTACATTTTATCCCGCAAACTCAATTTTTCAAAATTTTTTTAAAAATATTTGCGGCCACATTTGGACTGGCACCCCAGTAGAAATATATTCTCCTTATCATAAATATTTGTAAAAATGTGGTTTTAAGTGTGTACTCGATACCTGCACAATTTTGCAGTGGGATCTTAGACTAGTACTATGTCTATGCGTATAGGTTTAAATTGCAATGAGTCAATGCTAATGTCTAAATTACTTTATAAATACTAAATGAAATAAATAAGCAAATGAAAATAGTATAATTTAATATAATTATAATTAGTAAAACTATTTTACTAATTCAGTGAATTAATTTAAATTTACGCAAACATCGCTACAAAATGTAGTATTGAAGCAAAATGTATTTATATTTGATTCAAAATTCGTCCAAAACTATTTCATTAGAGAGCGAAACAAAATTTGATCATTTGAAACTCGCAGCGTTGCCATTCGCCGCATTTTTGTGACTACATCGTAATTGGATTCCGGAAACACTAATTGAGTTCCGGTTTGATTTAAAATGAATTTGAATGTAGTTCCAAAGCAAAATATAACGCCATAATAACGTTTCATTCTATATAAAATTACTTCTTCAAACACTGAATAATCATTTTTTTAACCCAAATGAATTAGACTTTGTACCCTACATTGAGACATGGCTCTCTGTCTGTCTGTACGTTTATCTGTCTGTTTGTCTGTTAAATACAACCAAATACAATTTAACTTTAGCAAGCAGTAATTTAAAGCAAGCAACGTATTTTTATAAGATTTAGACTTTAGATTTGAGGCACAAGGTTATTAAGGCTATCCCAACAATTTTACAGAGAAGGCATTTTTGTTATTGTTGAACAGACGGGTCACATTAGCATAATGGCGAATTAGCTCCCCCTCCCTCTTTGCCACCCCCCTCCCCCGGGCAAATGGACGGCGGGACAAATTGGCCGCTTAGCTTTGTGTTATAATTTTGGCGGGAAAGATTTTCAGACGGCCTAAGAGTGGGACTGAGCACAGATAAAAAGGAACAGAAGTTCCAATAGACAAATGGTATGGCTTTTTATACGCTTTTTATGTATTAAGTACATTTAATGACACTAAATCAACTATAAAAACCATGTCTATAAACGTGTAAGTGGTTCCGTGTAAAAATAAATAATCACACACACACACACACACATACACACACACACACACACACACACACACAGATATAGATATAACCAAACTAAAAAGTAAAAAATTAATAATAGTTTAAAAAACTAAAAACACGCTTTTAATTGAAAACCAAATGGTTGCGTGTGTACGGTAAATTATACGGCTATTGCTGAACCAAAGATTTCCTTTGGTAGGATTGGTCCTTATGGCCCAACGATGGATTTAAGATGTGGAGCCACCGCGATTTTTTATGTAATTTTTTTAAAATTTTAGCAGCTTCTGCTCTGGAGGAAAATAGAGTCTCAATCTGTATAGAGGCATTAATTATGGTAATATTCCAAGTTCGGTACCATATTCGGATGACTTAAGAATGCTTAATTCATTTTAGGACTCATATTTGCACGATAAAGATGTAAAAAGAACAACGTAAAAAGAAGAAGAAGAAGAAGCATTATTTAAACGCGCTAATCTTAGTATGAGTCAGTAATTACTCATCCGATTTGAAAAATTCTTTCAGTATTAGATAGCCCATTTATCAAAGAAGGCTATATTTTATTACGCTAAAACTATATAAGCGAAGAAATAGAGGAAAATGTGGAAAAAGTGGGTAAAATTATTTGAAAGGGCTTATTTCACGAACTACTGGAGTACTTTTTCTGTTATTTGGCACAGAAAAAAAAATAGAAACGTGAAAGATCATAGGCTATTTATTGTGGACTAATTTGTTTGTGAAATAACTAATTTACGCGGGCGAAGCAGCGCGGAACGTCTAGTAATATTATAAAGCTGAAGAGTTTGTTTGTTTGAACGCGCTAATCTCAGGAGCTACTCATCCGATTTGAAAGAATCTTTCAGTGTTTGATAGCCTAATTATCGAGAAAAGCTATAGCCTATATTTTATCACGCTAAAACCAATAGGAGCAAAGATGCAGAGGAAAATGTGAAAATAAAGCTGAAGAGTTTGTTGGTTAGTTCGTTTGTTTGAACGCACTAATCTCAAGAACTACCGGCCCGATTTGTAAAAATCTTTCAGTGTTTGATAGCCTATTTATCGAGGAAAGCTATAAGCTATATTTTGTCACGCTAAGACCAATACGAGCAAAGATGCAGAGGAAAATGTAAAAAAACGGGGAAAATTATTTGAAAGGGCTAATATTTATCTCACAGACTACTGGAGAAATTTTTATGTTATTTGACATGAATATATAGTAGACTACGTGAGACATGGGTTATTAATTTGTGAAAAATATACGGTTTCCGTGAAATTTCAGATTTCCTCTATCAGCCTCCTTATATTAATTAAGCCCTGTCCACAGCGTTTTCGTTGGTTGAAAATCATATTATATTCTGATTTTTTATTTTATTTTATTTTTATTATCTTTTATATGAATATTATTCCAAAATTGGCATTTAAACATTCGATTCAATCGAAAATGATACCAAACTCGACTATATACTTAAATCCCACGCAGTTATTGACCTCATACCTTGTTAAAGCTTAAAAAACCCTCCCTCCCCCACCTGCATGAGATATTCAGGTGGCTCCACATCGTAAACCCATCTTAGGGATATAAAGATCAATCCTACCAAAGGAAATCTTTGGTTCAGCAAAAGCCGTATTCCTCGTTTTTTTGTCTTGTACGCACACGACTAAAACTAAAAAATTGAAGATAAATTTTAATAAATTTAAATTGATCAGTGTTAAAAATTTCAATAAATATAAATTAATAATGTGTGAATAAAAAAAATATTTTATTTAAAAAAAAAGGGTGAGGTGCTTTTTAAGATCTATTTAGATTAGAAATCATTCTACTCATATCTGTCAATAAAATATTTATAACTATTGACACCATGCACCCCACGCTTTTTTTAAAATAAAATAAAAATTCACACTATTATTAATTTATATTTATTGAAATTTTTAACACTTCTCAATTTAAATTTATTAAAATTTATTTTCAATTTTTTAGTTTAGTTTTCAATAAAAAGCGTGGTTTTAGTTTTTTAAACTATTATTTATTTTCCATTTATTTAAAGTCGCTTAGAATGAAAAGATTATCAGCGACCACAAGCAGAATTACATTAATTTATATCAAACTATAAAGATTACAAAATTTGATGAATCGATTAACATTACAACACATAATATCAGAATCATGGTAGTCTTTGATTTTGCGTGTTTTCGGCATACATGACACGAGGCATATGTTAATGCAATTAAATTGAAAACTATCACTATAAAGCGGTCTCTCTGGATGAAAGTTTATACTTATAGAGGGAAAATAGACATACAGAACAAGAGAAGTAGTGACCTCACGATCGGTTTACCTATTTTTGGCAAGTGCTTACATTGGTGTCCAATCTATTCCCTAGTTCAGTACAGAGGCCCAATTCTCGTACCTCGAATCTCAAAATAAAAAAGGGGAGATTCGCTTAAATTGGACCACAGTAGCGTAGGCGATTACAATTATTTTGTTATCATTAGTCCCCGATACTACAGGTTGTAGGTAGGCGTTCAAAACGAAAAACAGAATGTCGAGTTAACATTTTACGTTATTTATTTTGTCAGCCTACGTTACTCCAGAAATTAAAATGTATCTTTTTATTTATTATTACAGTGAAAATGTCAAGTTAGGTAAGCAAAAATAAAATTTAAATATCAAGTACTCCTGAACAAACAAATCTGGAAAAAACTAAGTATTTCAAACGGTTAATTTATAAAATTACCTAGGTAGTGACTACTTTAATTTATTATTATTAATATCTAGGTATTGATAGTCCCGCCAATTACTAGCCCGAACTTCTATTTCGTTTTGGATTGGCAAAGTGTAAGTTTAAAACAGAGAAAAAAGAAAAAAAGTTTAAATTTGATACCAGCTCCATAACGAATGTACAGTGGAAGTATGAAGTCATGTAACCAGCCACGTGAGGCTGTTGTTTATGGGCTATTGTGTGGTGCACTGTACACATACACCACGTGTGTTGAGTCACACGGTCACATAATACCTGCCACAACACGTCAATAATAAACTTAAGCACTAACTTCCTTACAAATCATGTTATGAGTGACACATGTTCTACACCTGTTATTAGATGTTCTACAGTTGTTATTAAAATAGATGAATAAGAGTAATTAAATTTGAAGTACACAATGAAGTTTATTATAGGTACCTACTAGCTGTAGGTAATACTCAGCAGATGTTGAGTAAGAAACTTTTATGAATGGCCTTCTTTGTAGATAGAGCTTTTATATTGCTTGTAAGTAGTAGTATTAAACTCATTTACATATAGTTATAATAATATGAGTCTGTAGAAACAGTTCATTAAAACAATATTATGTATTTTATAAAGTCTAAAATTAGAGTATGTAATTGACCTTCAAATTCATTAGACAACCATCAATCATTTCCATCATTTGTCGGACACAGGCGGAGGGGTGGACTCTCGGTCGAGGCTCGATTATCCGTGTTTAGTGTTTACTCACATAGCGCTCGGCGATCCTGATTAATAGTAAATACGAACATAAAACTATATTAGTCAGGGAGTATTTTTAGTAACGTTAGTAACTTGTGTTTACTTTGTAAGAGCTTCAGGTTATCTGTGTGCCTAGGAGATCTTTATTTTCGTGTAGATGAATAATTAGATGAAGTAATCTACACAGCTTTTTATAGAATAGCCTTTAATAGAATAGCCGGGTGACCCCATATAGGGCAACCTACTACGTTAGGGCACCAGACTCTCCTGCTATAATATTTTGTAACTTAATCTTAATAATTATTGTATGAAGTACAAATACTTTTGTAATGTGGGGGAATTCAATAAGGAATATTTAAAGGAATGCTATATTTTTTACTTAAAAAGTATACGGGTACGGTGTACGCTCTACATAATAATTTAATTTTGTGAATATACGAATATTTTCCTCCGACCCCATTTGCAATCATTACCATACGCGTATTTTATATGACAATAAAGTTATTAAGTAGCGAACATAAAAGTTAACATAACAATAATCGTAAAAAGGCCGGACAATTTCCGAGCTGCAGCAAAAACGCTGCCAAATCGCATAAAAATAAGTGCGGCCTGGCGCGGTGTGCCCGCTCTGTACTGGCGGACATTAGCTGCTAATTACACACCGTTCACAGTTATTATCCCTCAGAAATGACCGTTATGTCGGTCACACAAGGATTAATATTAAAGAAACCCAGAGGTGAAATACACTGAAAGAACTGTAGCGAAGTTTTCACATGTAGGGAGCCTTCATGTAAAAATTAGGTCAAACAATGCATTAGAGTTGAGCGTAGACTTTTTGTTTCTTGTTTGATCAAACTAAGTTGATTAAAATAGCTCAGGCTTTTAAACTTATATTACATATTAAAGAAATATACTTTACAGACTTTTTTGTGGCAAAAACACTATACGAGTAAATGAGTTTATGAGCTGACCTAATTCGTTCAAAATGGAGGTGAGTAGAATCTATGGGACAATAATATGTGAAATCGGCACATGTATGCTCTTATATCAGATATAAGAGATTGTATAACTGACAATATTATTATAATAACACGTCAAAAAACTTAGTCCTCAAGACTTGGCAAAATGCAGACTCCAATAATTTTAAAAATCTATTTAAGCTGAAACAACAGCTATTTGGTAGGTATCTACTGTAAGTAAATTAAAATATCTACATTAAATACCGTGGTACCCCGTAGGCAAACTATGTAATTTACATTTCAATAAGCTATCCTCAAACGAATATTTTATGCTATAGATTTAATAAAAAGTGTACCTACCTATTTAGTTTCACATGCAAATAAAAATTTCACGATATATTTTTATTTGCATGACAAAACAATCGCACGGAAAATGGAGAATTGAATCGAATTATTTTAAATACAGTTGGAAAAGTGTGAGCGACCAAGTGCGAGTGGACAAGTGGGAGTACGAGTGAAGTTTTTTCCTGAAAAATTGTGCCATATTTCGGCTACCAATTTAACCATTTCTTATATATTATGTTATATATTTTTCTTATTTTTATTAACTTCTAAGTGAAATATAATGTTTTATTATTTTTAATATAATACCTAAGATAAATAATACAGTTTTTTGTTTATCTTAAAAACTTATTGTTTTTGTATAGATTGGTTACTCATCTGTTTCGGATATTGGTATAATTAAATCATATTTTCTTTAATCCGAGACCAGAGTGGTTTTCTAAATATGCTGTATTAAGAGCCCGGGTTACCCTCGAAATTCTCATACATACGTAATACCAAAATCATTTTCTCATACGAAAATATTTAACATGTTTGAGTTATTTTTCAGCTTAAAATAGTAATTACCTAGGTTCCTGTACAAAAATTAATTTCAAAATATTTAAACACTAAAAAAAATTTTTTTGTGTATAATTTTTTTTTACTAAATTTACTACTATATATTTAAACACTAAAAAATAGAGTAAAACACAAAAAATATATACATAAATATTAAATTTACTACAAAATATTTCAACTCTAAAAAATATTTTTTAGTATTTAAATATTTTGTATTTAATTATATATTTTTTAGTGTAGTTTGGAAAAATACATTAATTAATAAAAGTTTGTTCTAAAATCTGAACCAAAACGGTCAGTGCATCTTTGAAGGAACAACGTTCACGTTAAAATGCAATGGCGTGAAATACATGCAATAGTTTGTTTAATGTTCGAGTACCGTGACGGTATTTGAATTAAAAATTTGAGAAAGTATGCAATTAAATAGTTTTTTTGGGGTTTATACAATATCGAACCCCAATATTGAAATTAAAATAATATTCAGATGTTTCTGTCATAGTTAAAACCCACGCTCTATTTTTTTCGCTCAACATTCATTATTATTCACATATTGCGTCTGTCTGTATTAATTAAAATATATTATATATTTTTAGCGAATTTTTCCATTCTATTAAAAAGTTGCAGGTTTTCATGATTAAAAATAATAACCGTGTATTCTAAATTAATTGGATCACAGGTTGTTTTTTTTATGAAATCTGTTAAATAGTACATTACGCACCTAGGGCAGGAAAATAAGAAATGTCTCAGATCACATGTAATTGTTGGCCGAGGCGAAGCCGAGAGTGAGAAAAATAGTTTTCTCACCTCCGGACGGAAAGCGTCAATTTTCTTCCCGCTGCACTTACCGATATTGCCGTTTACCGCCTCCGTCGATGAGAAAAATAGTATGCGCACCATGGGCAGTAAATAAGAAAGCCTCAGATCACATGTTTGTTGACTTGCTTTGCGCCCGTAGGTGAGAAAACTATTTTTTTCACTCTTGGCTTCGCCTCGGCCAACAATTACATGTGATCTGAGACATTTCTTATTTTCCTGCCCTAGGTGCGTAATGTACTATTTCTTTCATGATAATGTAAAGATATATTTAAATATACTTACATTAAGCACGATACATCTTTTATTAAGTACTACTCTCTATTGAAAACGTCAAATATCAAAGTATACATAATATTATTGCTTACGTAAAGGAATCCTGGGGATTTCTATGGAAAGATAATATAATAATAAGATGTATTTTGTGCTTGTGCTATAGCTGCATCACACAGCAATACCTGTAAAATATAATTCTCCAGAGAAAGTATTGCATGAATATTATAATGTAATACACCGAACAAATGAACACAACCGCGGTAATCTAAGTTTTTATTCTTAAGTCTAATAAATAGCTGATGAGATAAAATAAATGATCAAACGAACTTGCCAAGTGAAGTTCGATCATTATTATATGAGTCGCTTCATTTGAAGATATATAATTATTAACCAGTAGTACCTCTGTATCTGCTAGGCAATCGCGTTTTTTCAAAGACGTATGTGGGTAGTTGAAAAATTACCCGCACGGTCGGTCGGTCACTGGACGTTCCGGCATGTCTCATTATGTTTAGAGAGAAGTAATGCAAAAAATATTTCTTTCTTTCATTGGGTACTGCAGCAAACATAGTTTCGTGCAGACTGGGTGGGAGGGAGATTATATCTTCGAATGAAGCGATTCATATAATAATGATCGAACTTCACTTGGTAAGTTCGTTTGATCACTTATTATATTTCTTCGCTTCATTCTTTGATATATAATTATTAACCAGTAGATTTTCAGAGTAACGAAAGAAAGATTATTTTTTTTAAAAATACCATATTCATTATGAATAGTAATAATTATTATATTAGAGAAAGAATTTAACAATAAATAATAATAATAGTCAGAAACGAAACGTAAGAGACCTCTATGGTTTGTGATTTAAATGATAACATACTGGGATCATGGTGATTATACATAATATTATAACTGATTAAGCGAAACTTTGTTCGTCGATAAAATCATGGTTAAGGAAAATATCGAAAGTATTGGAGTCGCTAGTCCTGCCTTTCGACTGTCGTCTTACTAATCGTCATTAATGGTGTCCAGTTTCAGTCCCCGTGTCTACGCTCGTGTCGATGCTCGTGTCGACGCTCGTGTCGATCTCGCACAGCACCTGCTTTATCCTATTTAATATAATCTTGAATTACCATCGCACGGCGTAATAACTTAAATATAACTTGAAACTTCTTTTTTAATAAAAAGGAATTACATAAATTAATAACATCACCGATCCAATCACGCCCGGGAGTTGATGTCTTTGTAATATAAATTTCGATATCGCTATTTAAAACCGTAATTTTTTATTTTTCCGAGTTTTATTAGGCAGAAAGTTTTAAGTCAATGACAAGTATTCAGTTGGTACAGAGTGCAAGAAAAAACAAATAATTTATATGTGGATCCCGGGTACTATACTACTCAGGTATGTATTTATTATACAGATATTTTTACCGGAAAGCTTCTTTCAAAAAACGCTTCAGTCTTCACACATTCATCTGAGCCAATGTCACCAACCAATAAAGTTAACATTGTTCATAAACAATGACAGTGCACAGTGATGGCTGTAGAAAATAATATCATGATTCGTATTACAGCCATTGTCAAATTGTTTGGCTAAGGTTCCGATGGAGCGGACGAAGATCTCTGTAATAAGTCTATTTAGTTAATAAGATTAAACAGAGTATTTATCTAAAATCTAAGTCGAAGTAAAGTATTTTAGAATAAATTTTAAGGAGTCTACTGCTTTAACTGGGTCCAGCTCTGTGAATGTCGATAATGTGATTATTGCATATTAATACGATTAAAAGTCGAGAATATTGTGTTCTCGGTCCACCAGGCTGAATATTTTAACAATTATTATTCAAGAATAAGTGTGATTCTGTTATCGTATTTATCATTGCATATTTTATTTAGTATTAAATATTTTAATCACTTAAAACTAGTTGCATTCCGCGGCGGGGGTCAGGAATCAGGATATGAAGGTGTCAAAATATCTATCAGTTGAGATAGCTCACGAGTACATTGATTTAACTGTTCTATATTATTTCGTTTTTAATAGGCATATTTATTATATAATATATCTAATATACAAAATTCTCATGTCACGGTGTGCGTGGTTGAACTTCTCTGAAACGGCTCGACCGACTTTCGTGAATCTTAGCGAGCCAGGGTTGAGAATCGGGCAACATCTACTCTTTTACCTTTATATTAATAAGTGTATTCATTTGTTGAATAAATAATAGTAAATTGTTACAACTCGCGACTGACGGCGACTATTGTTTGTGCGACGGGATAGCAATCATGAAATGCTATGGTAACATACTCTTTAGTAGGCATAGTCACTTCAATAAAATAATAATATTATGGCCGAAATACTTTATATGGCAAAACAACGTTGCCGGGACAGCTAGTTATGTTATAATAATATATATTATAAACGTCGAGACTTAAATATTTACATATTTTTTGTGGGTTTAATACACCTATGGCACTATTAACAATAAAACGTTAACAAAAAGGGGGCGCCTGAGGCTGAAAAATTGTCGCCTAGAATACTGATATTGTTAAAGCGTGGTAAGTCTAGTCTAGATAAAGCCTACGCGTGGTCTAGTTTCCTTCTTTATATTTTTTGTAAAAAAAAAATGAAATGTAAGCGCATCTGATAGTCTGTATGTCAAGACTTAAGGCTCTTAATCCGTTAATTAAAATATTTCAATCGACTAGTGAGTTAATAGAAAACAAGAAGTAGGCTCTTAAATCTATTTTTGCTAGATATCCACTTTTGGGTATTGGCTTGAAAGCCTTAAAAGTTAATTTTCCAAATTAACATGTAATTTTGAAATAAACTTACGAAGTGGTTTCAAATTTAAAATAATTCAATAATTGTATTTAAAATATAATACAATATTTTCCGCCGCTTTATTTGGGGAAAAGAAAATCTTTGAAATAAGGTAACTTTCGATAAGGGTACACGAAGATATAGTTTTAAATTCTAATAGTTTATTGATGTCATGATGTATATTAAATTAAGCCAGTGGTCCCCAACCTGTTTTTGTTTTTGGAACGAAGTTCCCTAATTTTTTTATTTTTCATGCGGGCCGCAAACATTTTTGGTCTTGGTGTCGCGGGCCGCAACAAACATTTTTAGGTTTAAAAAATAAGATAATTTAAAATTAACGATTTACAAGTGAAAAAAGACTTTCACGTTGACTGTATAATATTTTGCCCGTGGGCGTGAATTTCAAAATGGTTTAACATCACGCGGGCCGGTAAAGTCCCGGTGGCCCGCATGCGGGTTGGGGATAGCTGTGTAAAGCCCACAATAATTATAATAGTAACATAAAATTAACTGTCAGCACTACGCCTGCGGTGTTGAGCGTTTAGTCGCCTCAACGCTCTTCGAACTAGAAAGAGGTTGATTGTAGCGATACAGTACTAGCGGCGCTAGCCGACGGTAACCAGTACTGCCCCCCCCCTTTTTGACGGGTAGCGGGAAGGGTTTGCCAGAGCCCAAAAGGTACCCGATTGATGGGATATACTAATTTGTCTCTGAGAACAAATACTGGAACTATCCAACGAAACAATAATAATCTCGGTCTGATATTGAGACAAGACTTATCGAGTCTGAGTGTTATAGGCTTCAGTTACGAAGTTGTCTTTTCTGATAATATATTATCTGATAAGTTTGATAATAATTTATATCGAGATATATCAGATACTGTTGATAAGTCTGATCATATCGAGACTTTGTTAGGTGAGATCTATAATGATTATAATCGATCGAAATGGAATCGATCTGCAACACTTATTATCAGGAATGTTTTTTAAGCAGTAGCTTAACTTAATCGTTTTTGGGATCATTAAAACAATAATCTGGCGAATCCAACGAGGGTGCACCTAACGTCAGTAGGAGCCCTGGATCTATCCGGATCTGGTCCGGTTCTATCAGTGCCGGTACTTGGGAAGGCTTCGGGTTCATTCGTAACCTGATCGTCCCGTACCTATATTGGTCACTTTTAGTGATATTTTCCCGATTGTCTGGTCTTAGTGACCTAAAAAAATAAATATTGGGGTAGCTCGTTGTAATCGACTTATTCGTTGATAAAATATATTGCAAAAAATATTGAGGGTAGTAACTATAACGTTACGTAGATATTAAGTAAGTTTCGTTATGTACACTCGCGGTGTATCCCAAGTCCCAAAATTGGTGCAAGATTTATTTAATGATAATAATTATATACCGGCAGACATAGTAAAACATAATCGCAGTTCTATATTTAGAACAAAAGGATCGCGCGAGACGCGCATTGGTTGTTAACTGATGAGACTCGCAGTCTATCTAGTTATTAGCTCGAAATAGCTATTCTCTATAAAAAGGCAAAGATATTAATATTATAATAATAATAATTATGTAGTTATATTTATAGAACAAAGAGCGTAGGAAAAACGCGCGGTAGTTGCAAATTTTTCATTTTTAAGCATTGTCGGAGACTCGTAGTCAATCCATATATAATGTTGATTTGAAAAATATCAATATATATTTTAAATTGTAATTAACTCGCAGTTAATTACAATTCAAACCAAACCAGCCAACCAACATACCCTCAAACCAGCCAACATAGTATTGTACTTCTATTTTTAGATAAAACATCGTTAGAGACCCGCGGTCAATTCCGATGCATAAGGATTGTGTTTAGAGACTCGCAGTCAATCCACACATTATAGCGGTTTATAAAATAACTCGCTGTTAACCCCCAAACCGGCCAACGTATAGTTCTATTTATAGAACAGATAAAGCATCGTCAGAGACTCGCAGTCAATTCCGACGCATATAAATTGTGCTTAGAGACCCGTAGTCAATCCACACATTATGGCGGTTTATAAAATAACTTAATATATAATTAAACTTGCAGTAATTGACATGCAGTTATTTCCCCCAATCGGACAAACATATAGTTCTATTTATAGAATAGGTAAAACATCGTCAGAGATCCGCAATCAATTCCGATGTATATTATAGAATATAGATTGTGTAAAAGGACTCACGGTCCAAACACACTGTACTTATTGACTCACAGTCGCAGTACGTGCCGGTTAGTTAAAATAATTGTAGTAATCACCTGCAGTTGTTTCCCCCAATCCAGCAATCATATTGTTTTATAATTCTATTTATAGAACAGATAAAGCATACACAATATTATAGATCGTGTATAAAGACTCGCAGTCCCAACACATTGTACGTTTATTGACTCGCAGTCGGAGTACAAACCGGTTAGTATTGAATATACTTGACTCGTCTAGGCCTCGGTAGTGCCTGCCGTTTATTCAAGTATTTAATAGTACTTACATGTATTTTCTTATCACACGATAAAATAACACTGACTTTAGCTACTTCCAACACTGACTCAATCATTTTAATAATAATTATAAACAGCTGCAGCGCTTTGGCATGGTTACTAAGTATTCGTGCTCGCGTTGCCTCGCGTTAACAAAGAATGAGACATGCCGGAACGTCCAGTGACCGTAAGCCGACCGTAAGCGTCGGGTAATTTTTCAACTACCCACATACGTCTTTGAAAAAACGCGATTGGCTAGCAGATACAGAGGTACTACTGGTTAATAATTATATATCGAAGAATGAAGCGAAGAAATATAATTATTAATGAAACCTTAAAATAGAATTCTTAATATATTATCACATTCGAGACTAGTGAAACCACTAAAATAGTATGTAGGTTAGTCTAAGCCTTTATGACGAAAATAGACCTAAGTATTAAGTTTGAAATTACTGAAATAAAAGACCTATTTTCAGATTTGACTTCCAAAAACGGCTTTAGATCGAGGCTAAAGTTTTATGATTGATTTCACGAGAGAAAACCTAATTAGTTTTGACTTTCGAGTTAATGTGGATTTTTGATATTCTGTTTGCCACCAGGTGCCGCTACGTAGCCTTAGGGTCTATTGTTTCAAATAAAATAATAGCTCCCACACCAGTTTCGGTGTCGGTGGCCGGTTTCATTGAAACCAGGCCAGCTACGCAGGAGTAATTTTATAGTGCCCAGGTGTGTATGCAGTACACAAGAGCACTCTCTATTCCTTTACTCTCATAACCCAGTGGGACGGACGACCGAGACGACTGGCGAGAGATCAGGCGCAGGACCGACTTTTTACATGCCCATCCGACGCATGGATCATCTTACTTGTCAATCAGGTGATCAGCCTGCATTGTCCTAACCAAACTTGGAAATAACATGTTTCCAACGCGGGAATCGAACCCACGACCTCCGAGTCAAGAGGCGTGTTATTTGACAGAATAGACCCTAAGGCTACATAGCGGCACCTGGTGGCAAATAGAATATCAAAAACTCTCAGAGTTGTATTGTGTAATCACAATCAGAGAAATCAAATAGCTGTCATTGTAGTGAAACGGCACTAGCAGCATTACTTAGAACCGCTAAAACAGTACTGTAGAGCTGTAGTAGGTAATGTCGAGGCTGCCATTCATCTGTACTGTATAGTGCTAATACAGCATACAAAGACGTTGACATCACATATCACGAGGGATCTAGTAGCCTATTACTCCGATGAGGGGTTACTACTTTAGGTCGAAAGTGCTCAGGGGAGCAGGGATCTTGTATCACAAGGGGTCCAGGAGTCTAAGGGGGTGCAACAATGTCGGATACGCGGGGAATGCAATATCGTTATCCGCATCCGAATAATTGCATCAACTGTAACGAGACCGCCGCACGTACCTATAGTGCGGCCAGATTGCGGCTTGTTCGGATTTGTGCCTCCATTTCTGTAGTCTATGTTCACTGTATTCGGTGAGCAGAACATTATTCCCAATTATTCAGATCGTAGTTGGTCCATATTATGCAGCATCAATGACGAAAATTTAAAGCGAGAAAATTGGAAGACAATATCTAGGAAGTCTCTGACATTGAAGATTTGAGAAAGATACGATGGAAAAGTTTGTTCAATTTACGTTAAATAATACGTTTTTAGTTACCTTTTTATTGCTGCATCTAATTCTACTTCAATTTCATCACTTTTATCAAATGAAATGTATCTTTTTGATGCTAACATTTTATAAATATAAGATTTCGTCACCTTTAGACGTCTCAGACAAATAATTATTTATAGTTTGTTATTGAATATAAAAATAATCAGCCAAGTGTACCGCTATAGAGCAAATTAGGCCAAAAATTGTGTTTTTTGTATGAGAGCCCCCCTTAATTTTTTTTTTTAATTATTATTAAATATATTTTTTATTCTGTTTTATTTATAGGACCTTTATATCAAGACATGTCGGTCCTATTATTAAATATTAAAGTACACATAGTATAAATAAGGACCTTGAGAAAATTCAAGTACCTACAGCAGAAAAAACCAAGGACAGACATCGAAGTTCCCGTTTTTACCCTTTGGGTACGGAACCCTAAAGAACAGAGATTTGAACTTAAAATAATTTAAACTTTCATTTGATGGATATACTAGCGACACGCCCTGGTATCACTTTGATGTGTCTAATATTATGTTTTACATCTTATAAACACAGAAAAAACTAATTATAAAAATTGTTATATGTACGACAGCTAAATTATTATGTTAAATAAGTATCTACGATCTATTCACACAATTTCATACTCTATGAAACAGGAAACTACTAATTTTAAAAGGTAAACATACTTGGGTCCATTTAAAAAGGTTAAAAAGATTCTCAAAGAACCCCGTCGAAAAAGTAACCAAAGGCAAAGCATTCTTTATACCTTGCTCGGTGTACGGTTATAGGTACACCAAGTGCATTTTGCTTTGACAATAAATAACAGTCGTTATTCTAAATAATTATACTAATTTTATTATGATACAATTTGTATTGATCATCATCATCATGAGCGCGGCACTATCCGAGAAGACGAATTTTAACCACAAAGTGATCTAGTTTGATCGTAAAACAACTGTTGTATTTTCGTAAGCCCTAATCCCTAGTGTATGCTGCGATCTAGGCGAGTATTTTGTAGATTTTATTACAGGAGCGTCGCAGGACCACAAATTCTATATTAAACTTACATTTTACCTATCCCTCATTTATTATTATAATAAAACTACTTTTACGTCCATTTTAATATTAAAGGCCGGCTGCGGCGCTTTATGCCGGTTTTATGTTGCATTCATATTTAAGGGCCTTCCCTACGCGATTTACCGTATTTAGAGCCTTAGAAACTCATAATTTGAAAGCTACAGAGTTATAATAAAAATACAGCAATAATCTTCAGTATCTCTACATTCCTTTCCACGTTTTATTTTTTATTTTCGTTTATTATACTCATGATATCAGCTTCCAAAGCAAAGCCAATTTATTAAAATTTAAGCATACAAGATGTTTGTGTAAACACCGTTGTCCTTGAAACCATCAAATGAGCCCGTCAAAATGAACAACTTTTTCTATGAGAACAATGCTGGGAATTAAAAAAAATCAGTCTTCATACCCATACAAATTGCCGATCCGGGCATCCGTATGGGTATGAAGACGGCATTTTTTTTGAGTTCCCAGCATTGTTCTCATAGAAAAAGTTGTTCATTTTGACGGGCTCATTTGATGGTTTCAAGGACAACGGTGTTTACACAAACACACTGTACATTCAGCATCTCCTTAGTATTTACAAATTACTTTTATTTGAAACACACGCCAATAGATCGACAATATCATAAACTACATATTCCCCGTTTTAATTTTTTTTAGGTCAATTTTGAACTAAGTTACCTAAAAAAAAGGAAACTAAATTTTTGATCAGTTATTTAAATATTTGAGATGTTATTATGATCAGTTGAAAAAAAAATTCTGGTTTAATTTTCTGGCGGTTGATTAATTAATACTAATTAATTAATAGTATGGCCAAGGTCATTTGCTCGGGGACGGCCTTAAAGTTTTTGATGAGAATTCTAATAAATAATAATATATTTTGAGGAAAATAAAACCGACTTCAAAATTCCCTATTTCAAAAACTACAGAACTGAATTTGAAGAAACTTGCAGTATTCCCTAAGTTGAACTATATCTTAAATACATACATAAATTATGTAATGATGTACCTATGTATTATGTAACTTAATACATAGGTACACTTTTGAGGCACATTTACTCAGACGCCGACTAACATAATATACGAAAACTGGACAGCTCTGAAAATATTACATGCACAGTGCACACGGGTCGAATTGATAACCTCCTTTTTCACGTAGTCAGTTAAAACACGCAGACTCAAACGGGCTGAGTCAACAAAGCGGAGATACCGAATACCGTCCGAAATATCGTCAGCGATTGAAACAAACGGTTCGTTAAAAAAATAATTTGACAAATTTTCTTTTGAGATCCCCCGGAATACGTAATTGTTCATTTTTGTTGCTTGTGCGAAAGAAATTAGATTTGCAAACCCAAAATGGTTTTTGTGAGTTCCCCGGCCGCGTAACGTTGTTTTCGTCTTACAAAGTGACTTGAATTTTTAAATTCTCGGGGCCTTTAAATAGCTTCTGTTACGGCTATCACTTTATTAAAAACAATTTAATTTTCATCTTTATCTATAAACATAGATTTAATCGCCCAAATTGCTTTCGAATAGAAAAATATCACGACAATAAAATAATACTGCCTTGAAAACTACTGTTGGAAAGCCTACACTACACAACCCTATCAGTATTTAAGTAGAGTATCGGAAATACAGACATTAGCAGGCCAAATGGTTCCTCAGTCTGTCCACGATCGGCACATCACGATGACTTTTGGCTTCCAACACCGAACCCTGCAGCGAGGCCTTGTCATACAATTATTGGCTTATCACACTGAATTGTTATATTTACCATGTTCTGCCTGCCAAGTTTAAAGTTCATTAAATGTTAATATATCTCTTATCTTCTTATATATAAAATTCTCGTGTCACAATTAGGGAATGCAAATCTCGCGAGAATGGAGCTCAAGCGAGATCCCGCGAGTTTATGAATACAATACCGCGAGATCTCGCCAATTTCGAGATCTCGCGAGATTAGCAGTTTGGTGGGTTTTTTTGCAAATAATCACAATATTTTAATAAATTACGAAAAAAAGTAATAAATATTATAAGTATTATAAGATTAACATTCATTTTCACGAATTTTTCAATAGAATTTTATGCATCAAACATTGTTTGACGTATCTGTCTATAATTTTTAAGTAGTAAACTTTGACATACGTATCTACTATCAATTAAGTAATAACAAATGAAAGAAACAACCAGTTTTTTCTTCTAATGTGCGCTTTTATAATAAATTTTATAATTTGGACGTGGCGGTAATATCGTGAAGTAAAATGTATGGAAATATATGGAGACGATTTAAATTTCCGTCGACGATAACTTTCTAACGTGCATATTAGAGGACATCTACGTCGACGCCTACACTTCTGAACCGCACAAAACGTCCGCAGTGCGTAAAATCAAAAGGGCATTTAACGTAGATACCCAACGTTTTTACGTGGAAGCCAGCGTCCACGATAACGTGACGTCCAGAATTATAAAAGCGCATATTATCAAACATAAATCTTTTAGTAATAAAACAGTTTTTTTTTATAATTAACAAAACAACTAGAAGTCAAAATTCAGGACCTAGTTGAAAATCACAGTGCACAGTTGCTTAGGCCAGCTCCTCTTTATTTTTACTCCGTGATCGCAACTCTGACCGTAGACGTTTTCATGCTCAAGTGCAATCTCGTTAAACTCGCGAGATCTCGCCTTTTTTTCGTCCGAGATCAATCTCGCTAAAAAAGGCCGAGATCTCGCGAGAACGAGATTGCATTCCCTAGTCACAATGTTAGTCACCGTACTCCTCCGAAACGGCTTTACTGATTTTTACCAAATTTTGTATGCATATTCAGTAAGTCTGAGAATCGGCTACTGGGTACTTTTTATATTGATAAGTGCATTTGTTGAATAAATAATAGTAAATAATTACAACTCGAGACTGAAGGCGACCATTGTTTGTGCGACGCGTTGGGATAGCGATGGACGTTGCCATGGTGCCACATTTATTTAGTCTCTTCAATAAAATAAAATAATATGGGCGAAATACTTTATAAGTATGGCAAAACAACGTTTGTCGGGACAGCTAGTCTTATATATAAAATTCTCGTGTCTCAATGTTAGTCCACGAACTCCTCCGAAACGGCTTTACTGATTTTTACCAAATTTTATATGCATATTCAGTAGGTCTGAGAATCGGCTACTGGGTACTTTATATATTGATAAGTGCATTTGTTGAATAAATAATAGTAAATTATTACAACCTGAGACTGACGGCGACCATTGTTTGTGCGACGGGACGGGACGGGACGTTACCATGGTAACATACTTATTTAGTCACTTCAATAAAATAATAATATGCTCGAAATACTTTATATTATTATGGCAACGTTTGCCGGGACAGCTAGTTTAGGTATAAATTAGTAGTTTCTGTCTAAGGTGAAACACAAAGATTCAAAACTAGAGTAGATTAATCTTGACAGACAAATATTCATATTAAGTATATGGTACCTACAATAAACATTCCATAACTGATCGTAATAGCGTTAAGTTCTTTATTTTCCGTCCTTCTAATGTATTAAGTACATAACATAGTATTGAATCTTTACCTAAAATATATGTTTAAAATTACCGTCGCAATTTGTATTAACGAGTTTCGTATTCCCTTTAATTTACAATATAGACATGAGAATCTCATTTTACCAAGCCAGAGGCTCTGTGTAAACCCGCGGCGACGCGCGACGCAAGCAGGCGCAAGGTGACTCCTTTTGTTCCATAAACGAAGCCTAATGTCTTACAATTTGTACAAATGTTACCGGCTTTTTAATGTTTAACGTGTAACAAAACATCGAAATTTTAGCCTTCTCGTCTCACATGACAGGCATCATAAGACAAACAATTCTTGGTTAATAAAACATATTATTTAAAAAATATTCGTAAAAACAAGTGCCAATAATCATAAGAAAACTTGTCTTAAAATTAATATTTGCGAAGTTTGCATCGAGACGTTACTTACAAATTACAATAGGCATGACGAATTTTTTTTCTTGTTGGTAAGTGAAGGACCATTCAAAATAGAAATATCAGTGAAAAAATTACTCTGATAGCGTTAAAACTCTCCAAGATATCACAATACAAAACTCACATAAAATAGACCTTCCCAAAACGCTCCATACAAAATGTCAGCTAACTAGGTGACGTCACGCCTAGCTAGTTTGTTCGATAGCTAAATTAATATTAAGTTTATGAAAGTGGTTTCTTAAGAAAAAATGTTATAAATTGCATAACTTAAAAAAAATACTTATGACGTTATGAAGCTGAAATTTTGGGAATAAGTACCTATTTTTCATCGCTTTGCCTTTATTTTATTTAAAAAATCTGCTATTTGACATTGTCGTCATGCCTATTAGTGCAAACGTAAAATTGACTAATAATGCTAAAAAGCCGTGTTCAAATTAACCAATCAAAGTCTTTCAAATCATGCGCTCCGATGAAACCTTATTTGTTCGGGATTCGGACCGGTCAGTTTTCATCGTTAACTGAAATCTAAAAATTGAGGTGCACAATGCACATTCATGTGGGTATTTTCAATGATGGACATGTCGTGGACAATTTCCCGCCTTAGTTGGAATTCCCGCGTAATTCTCGTACGCAAATGAAACGGAAACGAAATTCTCGTGCGAGCATTGCGTTTTCTAACGTTCCGAATTTTTCACGAGAAATTGTACAAGAAAAGAAAAACCTGGCTCTTTTGAGCCTATGTTATGTAGGTGTTGAACAAAAATATTAATATTTGCGATTTCAAACGTATTTTTCTTATTAGGTAATTATTATTATTCTAGAATATTCTAGAACAATCTTAATCTCATATTATACTTTTTATATTGAAGTAAGTGATGCCCGCGTAACTCAGTTACGCCAAAATTATTTTATCGCGCGGGAACAATGATATTATATAAAAAAGCAGATATTATGTTACTACCGCGCGCGTTGTGAAAATTCAAATACGACCCAATTGGGTCGTCTTTTATTTAGTCTGTCTCTTTTATGTGAATGGCATTTCATATCTTTTGTTTCACTTATCTGTCATAGTCCAATTTTGAATTTAAAAATTGTATGCAGATACTCAAAGTATCTGCATAGTGCATACCAAACAACAAAATCAGTTCAACTGTTTGGGCCTGACTCATCACGCCTGTTTAGGCGTGACGAGTCAGGCCCAAACGGCGCATTCAATCGGTTCAGCTGTTTAGCTGAACCGATTGAATGCGAAAGTATGTCTGTCTGTCTATATGTTACCTTTGTAACAGACAGACAGACACACTTTCGCATTTATAATATTAGTATGGATCATGGATGTGAAAGGGGTGGTAACTGGTATTATGTTCAGTGGAGGCCGGAGACTTACTCATTGAACAAAAAGTGATAAATAAGGTTTACCCGTGCGTATTGCGTTATTTATCTGTACGTCTCCGACTGACAGACAAAAACTTTCCTCGATCTTCAATTTGTCATTTACGTAGGCTGCCGGCTGCCGCGGTCTCCGCAAAAACCGGGGATGTGATTTATGGCGACTCGATTACGAGATGTAGCGATCATAATCGACTTTTTTATGGCACTGAAAGGGCGAAGGCCTACGCAGGACACGGTGTGCTACATGAAGCCTGAAGGAATATTTAAATAATATCATCTAAATCCATAATGATAATAATATTTTACGAAAATGAAATTTTAGGATTTTTTTCTCTTCACGCTTAAACCGAAACTCTGCCGAAACCCACAGACATTGGGTATGTATATGTGTATAGTGTGTGTATGTGTATGTGTGTATAGTATGTATAGTGTCCACCAAATTCATTTTTTCATCATTTAATAGTACATTGGTTTGAACTTGCCGTACATTGGGCAAAGTAAACTTTAAACATTTAGTTTTCGTAGAATTCAAAAGTAAATTATTAACATTAAACCAATGTACTATTTTTGAAAGAGTACTGTTTACCTCGTCGTAATTAGACTGTTGTCTCTTCACTTTAAAAATAAGTGAAGTGTCATCAGCAAAAAGTACTATTTCATTTTCATTGTCCTTAACTAGATAAGGTAGGTCATTTATGTAGATGAGAAAAAGAAATGGGCCCAAAATAGATCCCTGTGGGACACCTAATTCTATTTTGGTTCCATTAGATCTCTTATTATTAATTTCAACCCTTTCAGTCCTATTTTTGAGGTAAGATGTCAAAAGGTTGAGTGCTGAGTCCTTTATGCCATAGTGGTGCAATTTACTAATTAATGTAGCGTGTTCGACACAGTCGAAGGCCTTAGAGAGGTCACAGAAGACAGCTAAGGCATCCTGCGATTCCTCCCAAGCTTCAAATATACTACATAGAAGACCTATATCAGCATCCGTTGTGGAACGACTTTTAGTAAAACCGTATTGATTTTCGTGTAATAAATTATTTGTATTAAAGTGTACCAGTAGCTGTTTTAAAATATTTTTTTCAAATATTTTGCTAAGGGTTGGTAAAATCAATATAGGTCTGTAATTTGTCGTATCAGACTTAATTCCTGCTTTTCACAACCACCACCAAAAAACACCATTCTCTATACAGTGATTGAAAATCATTGCTAGATGAGGAGCTATGATGTCAATTATTGATTTAATAATTTTTGTAGACATGCCCCAAAGATCAGTGGTGTTCTTAATGTTTAATAATTTAAAAGTATCAATAATGTCTTTGGGGTCAATCTCTTTAAACTTAAAATTGACATTACATTCCTTTACATTATCTTTGAGTTTTTCGGCAGCTGCAGGTGAGGAGTATAAGTTTTTCGTAGTTGAGACCGGAATGTCAGCAAAGAACTTTTCAAAGGCCGTCGCAAATTCTATATCATTGGTAATTTTTTTATTTTCAAAATACAGTTGAAAATCCGAGCTACGACAGGTGACGTTTCCAGTCTTACCAACTATTACCTTCCAAGCAGTTTTAATTTTATTTTTGGAATTTTTTATCTTTTTCTTTATGTACATAGCCTTAGCAGCTTTGCAAACTTTTCTAAAAGTTTTAGAATAGTTTTTAACGTATTCTTTAAATACTACACTATTATTAAAGCATTTTTCTTCATACAGATTATACAATCTTTGCCTGCTTATTTTGATTCCTGCAGTCACCCATTTAGTAATTTATTATTATTTTTATTATTGTTTGTAACCGTTACTGCGGTAAACACATTGTTAAATTGGGTTCTTATTATCTTAAATAATTTGTTAAAAGCTTCATCTGAGCTATTCGACCCATTCAATAATTGAATACTTGAACTTAAATTATTTCTAAACTTCTCAATACGTTTAGTATTCACAGGAATAAATACAAGCTTTTTCTCTGAGTTACTATCACAATTTATATTGAAAGAAGCTAACTGTCCACAGTGATCAGAGCTAAGCCTATTTATTATTTCTTTTTTATGTGGAGTAATGTCAATAAAAATATTATCAATACAAGTGGCCGTTGTATCACATACTCTAGTCGGCTCATAAAATAGGTTAAAAAGATTATATAATTTAAACAAAGATGTGAATCTAATAGTGGTGGGAGTTGAGTTGAGTAAATTTATATTAAAGTCACCACAGACTATAACTTTCTTATTAGATGCACATATTTTGGATAGAATTTGTTCCATGACTTGTTCGAAGGAATCATATAATCCTGATGGAGGCCTGTATACGCTTACAATAATAAGATGACTCAACTCTATACAGGCTACCTCAATAATTCGTTCAATGGAGAGACCAATAATGTCTTTACGTTCCTTGAACTTTATTTTTTTTCTAATTAATATTAAAGAGCCACCTCTTATGGCCTTTTCTCTACTGAACGAACTGGCAATCTGGTGGTCACTGAAATTGAAAATGAGTTCATATTTTTTAAGCCAATGCTCAGAAATATACAAAATATCAATGTCAAATTCCTTTAAAAATAAATCAGTTTCAAGTTCTTTACCTACCATTCCTTGTAGGTTTTGATGCACCAGATTGATTACACAACAATTATTATTACTTACAACTTTGGAATTTTTAAAATTTTTGGTATTGAAACTTAAGTTATTATAACTGCCAGATACATTATCTATTGTCTTATTCTCTAATTTAAATGATTATTTGGAACATGTTCCAATTCGTTAATACTATAGTTAGTATCCTGCTTAATAAAAGCAGTAGTCGTAGAAGCCAAATTCTTGGCTTGTGAAAAAATAAAAATATTATATAGCATACTAGCTACATGTCGCTTACAGAAATTGGATAGTAAATACTTATCCAAGTACATGTTACTTAATCTAAAACTTAAGTTATTTATATCCACAACCCGACATTTTTGTGATTGTGGGTCATTAATAACTATACAATTGTTATTTACAGCATTAAATAGTAGGCTGTTTATCTTATATCTACATACATTTTCCTCCTTATTAGTTCGTGGCAACATTTTTATATAAGGAAATGTAAACAATACCAACTTTTTTATATTTTCAATTTTAAACAAGGACTCTAAAAGTACTGTCATTTGGTATTTATTTAATTTCGTTGTGTTAGGGCAATATTTTTCAGTTAGTGCCCTTTGTACTATATCCGTACTTATATAAGTAGCTCCGGGCATACAAATATTAGAAACTGCCTGTCCTTTGCAAATTCTACTCAAATAAATACCTAAGTTCTGCCCTAACTCATCACTAAATAACCTAATAGTTGATTGGCTTTCAGTAAGTACCTTCTCAGTGGAACATAATATATTTGACATATTTAACATATTAGAAACTGAATGATCCGCCTGAAGCGAGGAACTGTTAAGTCTCAATGAAGAATGAACACACTCCTCATTGTATCGAGTTACTTCAAGCAAATCATTCATTGCCAATATATTATGTGCCTGTATTTCCTTTTGTGAAAATTCATACTTTTTTGTTAAACTATCTAAAGTATCATGTAAATAGGAAATTTCTAACTGAAGGCTGGCTGGAATAATATAATATAATCGATTGAAAAACCGATATACCTATTAAAATGGCAAAAGAGACAGGGCGCGGCGATTCCTTTGAATCGATTCCGCGCGTACGGGTATTCCCATCACTAAAGCGCTCTTGTGACGTCACAGTAGGTATGAAAAAAGTGACACGCTCGTGTTCATACAAATGGAGCGACATGGCGCTTCTCTAGATCCTATTTCTGTGCCGAAACCGGTTTTTTTTCTAGCCTACTGATAGTAAAATGCCCGTCAATGGACATAGAATTAATCTTTTCATGAAAAGATTTCGGTATAACAACATCTAAGCATATTATCTATTAAAAATAATATCTCCAAAAATTATTGCCATCTTAAGGAAAAATTACCTCTCGGAAGAGCGCTTTATTTGATATTACAGGAGTATTTACTTAAAAAGTAATTTCGACATCGTGATAAAAATTTTGAAATCAAAGCGAACGAGAGATTTCCCGGTGATACGACCGGCACGAGGCCTGCCGAGGGAGGGGAGGGGGGTCAAAATGGGAAGGTAAATGATTCAACGCTAACCTTTTGCCTGACTTTTAGTTAAATGCCAGATATTATATGACTGATTACTCATCGGCTTTAGAAGGTACAAAAACAGCAAAGTCGAAATAACAATATATTAAGTAGGTACGTGTTCTTAGAAGTACTCCCAATGAAAAGGTTTTTTTCGTAACTTAGTAATGAAGGAAAATAAATCTATTGTATCCATGTCGCAGTCCACTGGTTGAAATAGCCGTTCAATCAAACAGCTAGCTCTTTGACTGAACAACGCCATTCAATCACACGGCTATACGTCGTTTAGCCGACTTCTTGACTGCAACGTTCAACACTACAGCTAGACGACGCTTAGCTAATTTGTTAAATGGCAAATTAACTAAGGTGACCATTTGTTTAGTGGTATAATGATAACAAGCAGATTAATTGTGTTCTAACTCATTTTGAACACCATTGCAATAAATACCTTGGTGATGCATTTCATAATCCCGTAATTTCTCCTCGAATATTAGTTTAAATTTTGATTCACACCTATGTGCCCCATAATTTCTGTCTCTTTAATAACACGTCTTGTAACGTATATTTACGAAAAATATTTTAATACGAGGTCCACAAAACACTGGTTAGTTGACATCATAGGTATTGTAAACAAAGCGCACCTAGCGCTGCAATGGTGAGCGCTGAACTAATTCAATCAAACGGCGGCTTTTGAATCAGCTTTAGTGTTGAACGTTCTGAGTGACTTAAATATTCAATTAAAATGCTAGATGTGTGATTTAATGGCGATGTTCAGTCAAAGGGCTAGCTGTTTGATCCCGAGATTTGAATCTTCTCGTAATCATTACGCAAGCGTAATGATTACGAGAAGATTACAAGCATATTATTAATTGTATTCAAACTCATTTTGAACACAATTGCAATAAATAATCCCGTAATTTCTCCTCGAAAATTAGTTTAAATTTTGATTCACTCGTATGTGTCTCCATAATTTCTGTCTCTTTAATAATACTTGTAAGTTGTAACGTATATTTACGAAAAAAATCTTAATACAACCACAAAACACCGGTTAGTTGACGCCATATTGTAAACAAAACGCACCTAGCGCCGCGGTGGTGAGCGCTGAACTAATTCAATCAAACGGTGGCTTTTGAATCAGCTGTAGTGTTGAACGTTTTGAGCGACTTAAATATTCAATAAAAAGTTAGACCTGTGATTGAATGGCGTTGTTCAGTCAAAGGGCTAGCTGTTTGATTGAACGGCTATTTAAACCAGTTGGCTGCGATAGATAATCTTTGAGTCTCGGGAAAAGACATAGGATATTTTTTATCCCGAAAAAAATGTACGGTTCCCGCGCGATAAGGGCGAGGCCGCCAATTTTTACTGATTTTGCAATTATTTTTCTCCGCCCTTTGTATTTTAAAAAGTAAGTATTGTGTTTATCTACTGCTCGAAAACATTCTCACGAAGAAAACAAAGTGCTCAAGCATGCATTAGAATTATTTGAGTTCCAATAATAGTCTAAAAATATATTTACAATTAAACATAAAAAAGGTGAGAAAATAGCTTAAAATATACAATCCGCCGTGGAAGAGGTGCACTTTAACTGTCGCTGTAGCAGTAAGTATGACAGATTTGAAGATAAATCTGATATGTTATGAATACTTATATAAATGGCTATTACCTCATCTAATTCTTATAGTATTTTAAGATAACTTTCTTTATAAACTTTTTCAAATCAAATGAATCGTTAGAAACATCAATTCTACCCCACATTTTAAACGTCATCAATAATACCAATTTATTGTTATCGTTGGGTGTTAGGGAAGGTAAAATCGGGAAGTGGCAACGCTGAGTTTTTACGTATTCTATGGAAAATCTCGTAATATTCGCCATTTCTCGACAGTTCAAATTTGAACCTCAGTCGGGCTGTGTACACAGTTTTTTTAAAGGTAGTTTTTTTGTGACACAAATGTTAGTATTACTGTTTCACATAAAACGATCAATGCATCATGTGAGTAGTCAAAAGGGCCATGTTTGGGGCTATAATACAAACCGCATTGTGTATTATTTACAGAGATAAGTTTGATTTTCTCTACGCTATGATAGCCTCTACGCTATCATTTTGGTGCTCCAACCGCATATTTCTCAACGCTATGATAGCGTAGATAAATAATTTCCCTACAATTTAGGTGCTCCAACGTCACAAGCAGCGTAGATTTTCTTTCTCTCGCAAAATTTTTCTGCGTCATATCAGCAAAAATTGGCGGCCTCACCCATAAACAAAATTTTGGCGCAACGGAGTTGCGGACGTCATCTAGTCCATACTAATATTATAAACGCGAAAGTGTGTTTGTCTGTCTGTTACCTCTTCACGTCCAAACCGCTGAACCGATTTTGCTGAAATTTTTGCTGGGTATGGAGATACGTTGAGTCCCGAGAAAGGACATAGGATACGTTTCGTTACGGTTTCCGCACAATAAACTTTTATGATTTGCGCGTAAACCATTCAATCGATTTTGAGGAAATTTTTAAGGAGAATCTTTGTGCCTTGAAAAAGAACAAAGAATACTTTTTGTCCCGGAAAAATGTTTATAAAAACATAGGAAGGTCAATTTTGTACATTCAATATTTAAAAAAAAATAATACTTGGGACCTGATCTACAATCGATACGGAACCCAAAAATATGTTTTTTTATAATGTTTGTCTGTCTGTATGTATGTCCGGGATAAACTCAAAAAGTACTGAATAGATTAGCTTTCAAATTTAAAATAAGTATTATTACTAAGAGGTCGGTCGGTATTACATAGGCTATATTATATTATTATAACGCTGTGTTATAATAATATATAGCCTACGTACACCCCCCCCCCCCTCCTGGAAATTTTGCTGATATCAAAATGATGTCGCGGCGTGAATGTTGAGTTTTATTCCTCCTTTTCAGGAAAAAAGTTATTAATTAAATTGAACGCGATTTAATGTTAATTATGTGTTAAAATAAATCCCACCAAAACATGAAATATAAAAGGAGCCAAGCAAAATAATATTGCATAGCTATTCAATACTTCTGTCGTAAAAAGTTTTCAGATCATATTCAAGCCAAGCCTTCAACTTATTTTGTAATTTAAATCAACATTCAGTAAAATATGTATCAATAGATTTCTTTATTTTATAATTATTATAGTGGCTTGGCAATGAGCACTAGATAAATAATCAGCTACTACATAATTGGATTTATCGGATACCATCGGCCACATGCGTCGTTACATATTAAAATACTTTACGCTTGCCGTCTGTGTAAGTAACTCCTCTTAATATGCAGTTTTATATATTTGTTTCCATTGTGCTAATTGCCAAGCCACTATAACAATTATAAGATAAAGAAATCTATTGATACATTTACTGAATGTTGATTTAAATTACAAAATAAGTTGAAGGCTTGGCTTGAATGTGATCTGAAAACTTTTTACGACAGAAGTATTGAATAGCTATGCAATATTATTTTGCTTGACCCCTTTTATATTTCATGTTTTGGTGGGATTTCATTTCTTTTTTGAAGGTTTTTTTTCTTTTCTTTTCAGGTCACGTTATAACTTTTCTGTACTTAGCTTAGCACCCATTCCCAATCTCCTTTATATTTTTTCTTTCGAGGCTTTGTTAGTTATATAGGTGGACAACGTAACGTAAATACTTCTGAGTTCTGAATATCGTATATTCTTATATATTATAAATGACTCTTAAGCTTTAACACTTAAAAGTGGTCATTTTTAGCATTATCGTTGAATACGTAGCAGCACTGATGTGCAGGAAAGGAGCACACTTTATTTCATGTGATAACTTAAAACTCCCATATTATATCAAACAAGTAAGGAGTGAATATCACGGTACTGGTTATATTTATATTTAAATCGAATTTAATTATTGTTTCATTATCAAAGTTGCTAATATTATTTTTTATTTAATTAATACCATTTTTTAAGTACCTACATAACTAACTTAAGCCTTTTGTACGTCAAACAAATATGCAGTCTAAACTCATACTGTTCTTGCAAAGTTACAAACATAAAAATCTTTTATTTTATTTGAGTAAACTGTATTATTATTATATTATTTTTCAATTTCAGTTTTTAGGTTTCCCTGCCCAAAGGATGAAAACGGGGCCCTATTATTAATAAGTATTCGCTGTCTGTCTGTCGTACATTCGCATGTTACCAATCACCAGGCTGGATCCCGAGAGCCGCAATAGCTAGATAGTTGCAATTTTCACATATTATCTATTTCTGGTGTCGTTATAAAAGCTAATAGTCCAATCGAAATAAAATAAATTATTAATTGGGGGCCTCATATTATAACAAACACGAATTTTTTTCTTTTTTTTTTGCTCTATATCCATAATAGTAACACTAAGGTTTTTGAAAATTTTAGAAAACGCTTATTTGTATGTTAACTTTAATAATTAATAATGAAAATTAAATAAACTTATTATTTAAGTAGGGCTCCCTACCAATTTACAGTACGGAACCCTATGTACGCCATACCGACTCGCACTTGGCCGGTTTCATAATTTTTCCTTTCATTGTGAATAAAGACCTATCCGGGTACCAAATTTAAAGGTTATAGTCTGCTAGAAGTGCCTTAGAATTTTGATGATCTGTCAGTCAGTGACAAAATGTAGTAACTTTGACCATCCGTAACTACTAAACTATTTATTGAAATTTGATGTTATTTGGAGGTTAAGCTAGTTTTAATACTTGCTCCTAGTGACCGAAATTTTAAATCCCTAGCTTTGTTAACATTGAAGATAAAGGGGGTGTGAAATAGCCGCGAACCGCTTCGAGAAAAGTATGGTACGGCCGTGCCTTTGCTAAAAAGCTTGGCTGGGGCACTGCCGTGCCCCCAGATACGTTCTAATTTTATGAGAATAGTAATAAAAATTAAAAATGTTAATAACTTAATATATAGTTCATAACTTAATAATTTAATATATTTAATGGATGCTGTTAAACATTCGTGTTCCATCCCACATCGGACTAGTTTTGAGTAATCGGCGTTTTAAGTTTTTTTGGAATAATCTTTATTTTCTGCTTATTTTAAGCAAAAAAATATTATTGTGCGGTATCTTTTTTTTCGTTGAAATGCATAGATTATAATTATGAAGAAACATTTAACATTTAACATTCAGTTTTAAGAGAAAACGTATAAAAATTGTTAATGTAATATTCAAAGATTCAAAGATTCAGACTTTATTAGCATCCAAGTATAGTATACAACATACAAACTCAGCCCGTTTCAAAGGCGGTTGCTTATAAAATAGTACTTATATTGCTATAGGGCTTATAATATTACATAGCATTAATGTCCTTTGTGATATTTCACATAAATGCATTATTCTGATAACAAAATGTTATCTATAAGTACTAATATTATAATTGGGAAGAGTTTGTTTGTTTATTTGTTTGAACGCGCTAATCTCAGGAACTACTGGTCCGATTTGAAAAATTATTTCAGTGTTAGATAGCTCATTTATTGAGGAAGGCTATAGGCTATATTTTATCACTCTAAGACTAATATAAGCTATGAAATAGAGGAAAATGTGGAAAAAACGGGGGAAATTATATGAAAGGGCTTATTCGAACGCGCTAATCTCAGGAACTACTGGTCCGATTTAAAAAATTCTTTCAGTGTTAGATAGCCCATTGATTTAGAAAGGCTATGGGCTATATTTTATCACGCTAAGACTAATAGAAGTGAAGAAATAGAGGAAAATGTGGAAAAAACGGGGGAAATTATATGAAAGGGCTTATTTGAACGCGCCAATCTCAGGAACTACTGGTCCGATTTGAAAAATTATTTCAGTGTTAGATAGCTTATTTATTGAGGAAGGCTATAGGCTATATTTTATCACTCTAAGACTAATATAAGCTATGAAATAGAGGAAAATGTGGAAAAAACGGGGGAAATTATATGAAAGGGCGTATTCGAACGCGCTAATCTCAGGAACTACTGGTCCGATTTAAAAAATTCTTTCAGTGTTAGATAGCCCATTTATTTAGAAAGGCTATGGGCTATATTTTATCACGCTAAGACTAATAGAAGTGAAGAAATAGAGGAAAATGTGGAAAAAACGGGGGAAATTATATGAAAGGGCTTATTTGAACGCGCCAATCTCAGGAACTACTGGTCCGATTTGAAAAATTATTTCATTGTTAGATAGCTTATTTATTGAGGAAGGCTATAGGCTATATTTTATCACGCTAAAACTAATATAAGCTATGAAATAGAGAAAAATGTGGAAAAAACGGGGGAAATTATATGAAATTGCTTACTATCTTAAGATTTAAGAACTACTAGGGCAATTTTTAGGGTTCCGTAGCCAAAATGGCAAAAAAACGAAACTCTTATAGATTCGTCATGTCTGTCTGTCTGTCCATCCGTATGTCACAGCAACTTTTCTCCGAAACTATAAGAGCTACACTATTGAAACTTGGTAAGTAGATGTAGTCTGTGAACTGCTTTAAGATTTTGATATAAAAATGGAAAAATTATTAAAAATTTTAGGGGTCCCCATAGGTACAACTGAAACAAAAAAAATTTTTTTTTCGTCTAACCTACGCGTATAGGGTATCTATGGATAGGTCTTCAAAAATCATATTGAGGTTTCTAATATCATTTTTTTCTAATCTGAATAGTTTGGAAGAGAGACTCTTCCAAAGTGGTAAAATGTGTGTCCCCCCCCCCCCCCCCCCCTCTAACTTTTAAAGTAGGGGCACGATAATTCTAAAAAAAAATATATGATGTACATTACTATAAAAACTACCAACAAAAATTGGTTTGAACGAGATCTATCAAGTAGTTTTTTTTTTTTTTTATACGTCATAAATGGTAAACCTTAATTTAACTTTCATTAAATCAACTTAAATATAAAAATAAATCAAAAACCTTTTCATTTTATAGAAATAACCTTATTGCTGCTGCGTAACCCTTCAGTGGCAAGTCCAACTCGCACTTGGCCGGTTTTATGTTATTAGGCAAACATGAAGAATAGACCACGTAAAGGGACATAGGTTATTTTTTGCGGAAAAATTTACGGTTGCGTGAAATTCCTAAATTACACAAGCAAAGCCGCGCGGAACATCTATATATAATAAAATCGTAGGAAAGTCAATTCTCTACATTGAATATTTTTGTACAATAAATACTCGGGATCTACTAGTTCTACTACGCTAACGCGGACGAAGTCGCGGGCAACAGCTAGTAACTTATAAAATTACCTCGTCACGCCCAAACCGCTGAATCGATTCTTCTGAAATTTGGTATGGAGATACTTTGAGTCCCGGGAAAGGAGATAGGGTCCTTTTTATTCCGAAAAAATGTACGGTTCCCAGGCATTAAACAAAAATGATTTTTGCTTGTACCGCTACGTAGATTTCGATGATATTTGGTATACAGATACGTTATGTCTCGGGAAAGGACATAGTATACTTTACATCCGGGAAAAAGGTACGGTACCAGAGCAATAAACAAAAATGATATGCGCCTAAACCACTGAACCGATTTTGATGAAAATTGGTGTGCACATACTTTGACTCTCGTGAAAGGACATAAGATAATTATTGTATTGAAAAATGTACGATTACCGAGTTATAAAATTTCCTATTTTGCGCCTAAACCACTGAACAGATTTTGATGAAACTTGGTATGGAGATACTTTGAGTCCCGGAAAAGGAAATAGGATCCTTTTTATCTCGGAAAAATGTACGGTACTCAGGCGTTAAATAAAATTATTTCTGCTTATACCGCTACATGGATTTTGATGATATTTGGTATGCAGATACATTATGTCTTTATGAAAGGACAGAGAGTTCCCGCATCGCATCGTTCCTGAGACGAATTGATGCGGTCACGACACTGTCACCTTGTCTTTTATCACTATCACTGAGCTGAGTTCATGATGATAAATCACGGTTAACTATTGGATTAATCGCGATGTTTGGGCCTATCGGCTACAGTCGGGGCATTTTAATAGGCCACATTTGACATCTGTCAGATTAATCTCCATAGTGAGGTGAGCTGCGTAAAAACATCGACCAAAACGAATAAATCGATACGGACTTGAAATAAAATATTTGAATTACATACGTTTGAAACAAACTCCTGTCCCATTATTACTTTTTCTTTTGCAAATTCAAGGAGCAAAATAAGACAAGTACATAATTTAAAAAAAAATGCATTTATTTGCTTGAATTATAAAAACTGTTAAATGTAGTATTGTCATTATTCATTTCACATAAATATGTGTTACTTTTCACAACGTGGTTATTAATTTATGGGGATATTTCGTTACAAGTAATCAATGCATCGATACTATTTATTCGCCTTCGATTTTTAGGGTAACTTCCCTAGAGTTTAAAAAGAAAAAAGGTCAGCTGACGTAACATTGTAACGACGTGCAATTATTAAGATCAGAATTTGTTTATTACGTTTAGAATTGTTTAGCAGTAAAAGCAAATCGTTAAATAATTCGTATCGGTCATATTTACAATAAATATGTAATCGTAATTGAAAAAAAGTTAATCAATTGTGCAGTTATAACAAAACGAAAATATTTATTTTTTATGTACCTACGTCGCTATAAGGTTACCTGGTACAATTTTGATGAACTGTCAAATGTGGCCTATTAAAATGTCCCGACTATAACCGTAGGATTTTCCACGGGCTTATATATAGCTTTGATTGGGGGGGGGGGGGGGGGGGGGTCCCTAACGTAAAAAAGCGGCCAAGTGCGAGTTGGTATCGCCCATGAAGGGTTCCGCAGCGGCAAATAAGCAGCGTGTTTAGGAAATCAAAAATATTTTTTAAAATACACATACCGCACCGATTTTAATCGGCGAGGTATGTATATTATGGTCGAAAGACAAGTAAGACACCCACCTTATATACGCCCATGGGATTTTCGTATGTAACGAGCGCGGAAGTCAACAGCGGAATGTCGAATCACGAATGTGTCACTTGCGTGTCTAGCGTATGACAGCTGACGCCTGACAGCGCAGACTCACGCGCAGTGCTGCTAACGTCGCGCTAAAGTTTGGCGCGAACAAGAATACATTTTATAGGTAGGTACATCATATTATTTTTAATCAACTTACGGGTAATTTCTGATGCACAATTACTTCATCAATCTGATTAATTTCTAATCTTATAAAAATTACTAGGTACGTAATTACTTTTTGCCCAACTCTGCAAGTGATAAACTAATTATTTCTACACTAGCTGTCCCGGCAAACGTTGTTTTGCCATTTAAGGTATTTGTACTTCATCAGTTGATACAAAATCTTACCCCCTCTTTTGTCCCCTAAGAGGGGTGGGGAGAAAATTTTATACACCAGATGTTAGTAAGTCCATTAAAGAAAAAAGTTTGATACAAAATCTGACCCCCTCTTTGGTCCTCTTAGAGGGGTGGGGGGAAAAATTTTATACACCAGATGTTAAGTTGGAAGAAGACATATATCTGCGAAAACCGCATTCAAATCGGATCAGTAGTTTTCGTGTGATAGTGGAACAAACATACAGACAGACAGACAGACAAAAAACTAACCATATTTTTTGCTTCTATAAAGATGTAGTGACACCCCCCGCTTATTATTTTTTGAATATCTTTAATGTACAGAATTTTCATTTCTACAGTTTTATTATATGTAGGTATAGATAGATTAACTAAATTTATTCAAAATCAATTCAGTAGCTTAAACGGAAATTAATAATGTTTATTTCGTGAAAACCGAACATTTTCCATGATAAAAAATATCCTTCTCCAAAACCTAACGTAGGTAATATCTACATGTACCTACTCAATGTCGATATCATAAGCCAAATTCGTTTTTGTTGACTGCGCGGGAACCGGACAAAACGTATCTATTGTCGTTTAAATTGATTCAAAGTATCTGCATACAAATTTTTATCAAAGTCGGTGCAGCGATTTAAGCGCAAATCGTTTCAGAAACATAATACATGAATGCTATATACAAAACCTCACTTAGAGGAATAAGCATTAACCATTTTTGTACTCTAGAATATGCTGCAGTGGGTTTTCAAAAAAATGGATTTCACTGTCGTAAACCTGTGTTCTAAAGAATAAAATTGCATTATTAAGGCGACGCCTTGATAATTTGGCTATAGCGATGCCGATTTTTCTCAGCAATGACTAAAGCTAAGAAACTAAAGTTCATTGTCAGTATTCATCATGTCTTTGTCTTTGAATTGCCCATAGCATAACACGATTGGACAACTTTTATAACACAGAATTATCAATCGAAAAGACCTCTGTAATAAAAGGGATTCCTATTTTTCCAACAGAGGAGAGTGATTTAAGGTTCCAAAATTTGTACATAAATTGGTTGAAGCATACACTTTAATATGTGCATAGCTTATATGAAATGTATTTATGGTTTTTAAATTACGCGACAAAAACCATTTTATCGCTTACGCCCTTTCCATTTTTTGCTGTTCCATTGCTTGTTTTCTATGAGAGGCCGGCCCGGCAAACAAGCAATCTAAAACATATCCAACACGGTTTCTTACTTTAACGCGGCGTCACCTTAACTCAAAACCTGATTTTATGTGGTGTGATCACCAATGCTAAACAGCAGCCATTCAACACTGCAACAATTTTAAGTACTTACCCGCAAAATATCCCCAAAAAAATTACCCCTTAAAAACCCTTTATTTATTTTTTCCCACTTTTAATGGGAGATGGGGCCCTTAAAAACCCTTTATTTATTTTTTCCCACTTTTAATGGGAGATGGGGCTCTCCCATTAAAAGTGGGAAAAAATAAATAAAGGGTTTTTAAGGGGTAATTTTTTTGGGGATATTTTGGGGGTAAGTACTTAAAATTGTTGCAGTGTTAAATGGCTGCTGCTATAGTTAGCAACACAAGTATAAATGTTGCCGGCGCCGGATGGGCGCCACACGGAGCTAGCCTAAGCGTGGGGCGCCACGCCGGCGATGCACCGATTGGTGGGACATATTTTGAATGTGGAAGAATTGTTGTTTTGTTTTAATAAAATTATACTTTATTATAAATTAACATTTTAAATCCCTATGTAGGAAAAATAAAAAAAATATTTAAACACTAGATGATGCCCGCAACTCCGTTGCGCCAAAATTCGTTAATCGCGCGAGAACCGTACATTTTTCCGGGATAAAATGTATGCTATGTCCTTTTCCGGGACTGAAAGTATCCAACCAGACCAAATTTCAGTAAAATCGGTCCAGCGGTTCGGGCGTGAAGAGATAACAGACAGACAGACAGACAGACACACTTTCGCATTTATAATATTAGTAGGTAAGTAGGTATGGAAGTATGGATTCAACTGATAAATGAAACTTGCCGTACGGATGAGAACCATTCACAATACATAATAATTATCTATAAAATATGTCTGTGCACTCTGTCTGTCTGTTCGCAGTTATACATTGTTGGAGAGACAGACCTCTCCAACAATATTGTACTGTGACTCAATAATGGCAACAGCTAGGCACTTCAAATTTTCACATTAATAATAATGAAATTAAAATAAAATAAATATTTTAGGGAGGGCTCCCATACAAAAACACAATTTTCGCCTATTTTTCCTCTATGACCATACGGATCCCTTCGCGCGCGAGTTCGACTCGCACTTGGCCGATTACTTTAAAATATTATAGCCCGCTATGGGTCGGGTAAAGAGTTAAACTTGGTGTTTGCTACATGCAGAGCCATCTAGAAACCATTTTTTGAAAGTTATGTGGATACAATATCTCTTTAAGGTGACGCCGCGTTAAAGTAAGAAACCGTGTTGGATATGTTTTAGATTGCTCGTTTTCTATGAGAGGCCGAGCCGGCCTCTCATAGAAAACAAGCAATGGAACAGCAAAAAATGGAAAGGGCGTAAGCGACAAAATGGTTTTTGTCGCGTAATTTAAAAACCATAAATACATTTGATATAAGCTATGCACATATTAAAGTGTATGCTTCAACCAATTTATGTACAAATTTTGGCACCTTAAATCACTCTCCTCTGTTGGAAAAATAGGAATCCCTTTTTTTACAGAGGTCTTTTCGATTGATAATTCTGTGTTATAAAAGTTGTCCAATCGTGTTATGCTATGGGCAATTCAAAGACAAAGACATGATGAATACTGACAATGAACATTAGTTTCTTAGCTTTAGTCACTGCTGAGAAAAATCGGCATCGCTACAGTCAAATTATCAAGGCGTCGCCTTAAAATTTAAATAGCTCCATGTACACTATACAGGCTCTGCAGCTGTAATAATAAATTGTACAATATGGACTATCTATGGGGCTTACACTAGGTTTACCATAATTGTTAATTTACACCACAGTCGGTAACTAATAGTCTACGTACCAACAGTTAAATACTTACTAAACTATACATTCAATTTAGTAATCCGTGATTTAGTACACTCAACAAAACATAGGTAATTAATTAGGAATTATTAAACTGATTCTTTTAAATAAAAAATACAAGCAACTCCTTCAATTAGTTCTCGGTAAACTGTTAATTTAATAAAATTACTCAATTAACTTTAATTATTCAGAATTGAATTCAAAATTCGTTGTGACTTGTGCTGCTATCTAGGGAACTAATACATGAACTCATTTCTGTCTAGAGTACGTTACGGTCTTAAACATGAAACAATTACAGCTCTTCACATCACGTCCAGATGGCAGTACCGTATTAAAATGGAGTCTTTTCATTGTTTTGAGAATTTATTTTAAAATAATCTGTGAATCATTTTTCAAGAAGTACAATATAATATCCAATCCATACTTCCATACTAATATTATAAATGCGAAAGTGTGTCTGTATCTCTGTCTGTCCATCTGTCTGTCTGTCTATCTGTTACTTCTTCACGCCCAAACTGCTGAACCGATTTTGCTGAAATTCGGATGGTGATAATTTGAGTCCCGAGGAAGGACATATTATGATACTTTTTATCCCGGAAAAATCTACGGCTCTCGCGCGATAAACGAATTTCGGCGCAACGAAGTTGTGGGCGTCATCTAGTTTTACATAAATACAAAATTTAAGTTGGTTTAGCTTTGAAACGGACGTACTAGTTATATATAGCTACACTAGGTGGCGCTATATTACATGAATTTAAAATATTGAGACTCAGAATATTGCTTTTAAACTAAATTTCTTATGTTTTCTTGTTTCTAAATCATAATAATATAATAATTCCAAAGTAAATGAGACTGTACCAGCAAATAAAAATATTAAAATAGTACTTGTCTATGGTCACCAGATCGTGGAGAAAGTCTGTGGCGCACTTGCCAGAGCCCAGACAGCACAAAAAATAAGTTCAGTCTATGGTCAATATTTGTGTCGAATAGAAATACGTCGAGAGTTACGCCGGTGAACAATTTATTTCAATTAATATGTGTAAATTCGCTGGGCGAGCTGCCTTCTATCGGTTTACGTAGATAAATCTTCGGGCATCGTCTTTCGCGTGATCACAACGTCGTATACAGTGTCGTGCGATAAATAATGCTTTGGGATGAAACGTTAGTGACATCTCTCGCAACCTCGGTTATGATTACGAGAAAAAGTGTATTTTGAAAGTATTTCCGATCGTTTTCGCGAGGAAAACACCTGTGAGATACTAGTGGACAGTGTCGGGTACAGTTTCGTATATAGTGGGAGCCGATCGGTGTTATGTCGGGCGGCAGGAGCATCGACAAGGAGCGCAAGTCGCCCCGAGAGAGTGGCGAGGACTCGGAGGATGAGAGTGAGATCCTGGAGGAGAGTCCCTGCGGCCGCTGGCTCAAACGCCGAGAGGAGGTAAGTCCAGTTTCACATACGCAATACCCTCACGCACTAAGTGATCAGTCAAAGTAGGCCAGAACAAAAGCTGTCATCAGCTGATTCACAAGGTTACCCTTATTACACTAAAATAAGACGCAAATTCGTGTGTTTTTGTAACCCATTTGTTATAAAATAAGTGTGTATTGTATATATTTGTTAAAAATATCAATTCTTGTCTGATAGTCTTTATAGTGATTGTTATTACAAAGTTTGACTAAAAATGCAGTGAATTAAAGATGTTGTAACACATTTAATGGGTTGAGAAACTTACAAGTTCTTCAGACATAACAATACAATGTTGCAGTTCTAAGAATTATTTTTTTTAATGACATTTCAAAATCAGGCTTACACTTTATTACCCTCTGAAGTCCAAATCATAAATTATTTTAAACTTAAGGCTTTACTACATCTTACGCTGAATATTGGCAAAATTTAGGTTATAAACTTTAAAAAAATGAAATGTCCCGCGTGGGACAGGCTCAGTCCTGCTTTTCGGACAAAACTCGAACATGTGTGCAGCATGCTGAGCAAGAAAGGTGCGTAATGAAGATAAAAGTGTGAGAGATAACTAGGTGGATTTCCTATGGCTACTTATGCTATCTATTGTCACATAACAACATTTTAAGTGATAATATAAAAAGATAAAAATCGAAAACTTTTGAATTTATAAGTTCTTTATATAGGGCAGACCTCTAAAAAGATGGGAAGATGGAAAATATAGTACAAATGGCTGGCAAAATGTGGACAAGAGTGGCATGTCTGAGAAGTGAGTGGAAGCTGTTGGGGTAGGCCTTTGCCAAGAGGCACACAGAATCAGAGACTGCGCTACCGAATAATAAATAATTAGTTTGAATATTTTGCATGTATGTAAAATAAAATATGTATTGTTCTTCTGAATAAAGGCTGATAATAATAAAAAAGTTCTTTTATGATATTATGTATTTAAAATATTTAAGAGGCCGGGCTAACCACGAAATTCTCATACATAATTACCAAAATCATTTTGTCATACGAAAATATTTAACATGTTTGAGTTATTTTTCAGCTTAAAATAGTAATTACCTAGGTTCCTGTACAAAAATTAACTGTCAAAATATTTAATAATGTAGCCCAGCCCCTTAAGTATAAACATGGCGTAGTGGTCATTGACTCCCTGTCAAAAACTTGACATTTTCCATACAAAGCTGCGATTGGCAACATCTGACACTTCATTATAATTGCGGTTTATATAGAAAATGAGAAGTTTTTGACAGGGAGTCAATGACCGCTACCGCCATGTTTAGCAGAGTACAGTATATATTTTAGTATTATGAGAATGCATATTTCAAGTGTATACGTGTAGCCATTATTGATATATTTTAAAGCAAAATGGTCCAAAAAAATCACGTTTTTTCATATGAGAGCCCCTCCTAATTACTAGGTTTAACTTGTTTTTAGTATTTGTTGTTATAGCGGCAATATAAATACATAATCTGTGAAAATTTCAAGTCTCTAGCTATCACCGTTTTTGAGATACAGCCAGATAGAAGGATAGACATCGAAGTCTTAGTAATTTTTTCGTTTTGGGTTCGTTTTTTCCCTTTGGGTATGGAACCCTAATAAAATGAAATAGAAATTGATCCCATCCAAAAAAAAAAATACAATTTTTTGCCTATTTTTGGTCTTAAATGGTACAGAATCCTTCGTGCGCGAATCCGACTCGCACTTGGCCGATTTTTTTTTTCTGTGCCAAAGGTAAAAAGATTTATTTATTATTTATTTAAATAATAAATTAATCTTAATAATCCCATTTATTTACATTTATTTAAAGGGTTTCAATATTATTAAGACTGTCAAACCTTTTGCGTATCTGTCTGTCACCAGGCTATATTATGTACCTATATCTATCATGAACTAGATTTAATCCTTCGATTGTGGAAAAACGAGACACAATAGCTTTCTATTCTTATCGCGGTCGCCGGTTACCACTTGGCGCTTGAAGTTAACATTCAGGTTAAGGGCCTTCCCCTATGGAGATTCTGTAATTTACCATATTTAGAGCCTTAATTTTATATTAAGGCTCATAATTTGAAAACTACAAAGTTATAATAAAAATACAGCAATAATCTTCAGTATATCAACATTCCTTTCCCCATTTTAAATTTTCTATTTTTGTTTATTATACGCATGATATTAACTTCCAAAAATAATTCCAATTTATTAAAATTGAAGTATACTTTCAGCATCTCCCTAGTATTTACAAATTACAAATTATAATAATTATTATTTATTTGAAACACACGACAATAGATAGACAATTTCCTTTTTAACTACATATTCCCCGTTTTAAATTATTTTTAGATCAATTTTGAAAATTCTCGCCGGGTTAGTTCCCGAACCGGTGGTAGGCATCATGTAGACTTTCAGAAAATATTTGCAAAAATTTATTCTGAATAAAAAATTTTGAGTTTGAGTTTATAATAATAAAAAAAAAATAGAATTTTTGTGTGACCTCGACAAAGCAACAAATCGGTCAAGGTCGTTTGCTCGGGGTATGGCCTTAACTCAAGCATTCTCAAAATAATATACAAACTTTTTAAAATCTACCTGTACACTTTCACACTCATTGTATAATCTGGTTCTATGAAGTGTAATTAATTATTTCAAGTCATATTTTATTTATACTTAATTCATTATTGATAAACCTGGGATGACTTGGTAGCAGATATCAATATCTGAATATTAAACTGTTACTGGATTTCTTAATTCTTTACATTAGTGTAGAATTATTCTGTGCTAATGGCTGCTTGTGTATTAAATCAATTGACACTAACTTCCAAAACAAATTAATTCTTAAAGTTTCTTAGGATTTCTATCTATCTTTAAGACCAAGACTCGAATTATAAGAATGATTTAGTTCATTGGATCTCATGAATAATTCACCAACGATTGCATACAGATGCCTCCGCACTCATAAGGCGACTTAACCAACCATTTAAAACTTCTAGCTTCTTCCGCTTTTTTGTTATTCCGTTACATATTGTAATTGAAAACACACTTATTACTTGTATGAAATCCGTTATTTTATAAAATAATTTTGTTTGGTATGAGTTTATATTTTATCTAGATATCCAATTTACATAATATAAGCTTTTACAACCTTTCTAGAGTTTCTACCCTGTTGTAGTTACCCCTAATTACTCATGTAAAAAACCTCAAAGAATTTTATATTTTACTATAAATATTAATTCCTAATTTGTGGTAATATACCGATGCAATACTACAAAATTACCACAAGTACTTTAGCCATGTTACCAAACATCGCTAAAATACTTGTGGTCATGCCACTCATGCCTAATCTCGTTTTAATGGATAAGATATTGCAAATTCGTTCAGAAAGTGTACATTGCTATCGGTTCAGCGGTTTGCGCGTAAGGTAACAAACAGACAGACACACTTTTACATTAAATATCAAGTGTAGATTATGTATGTTTACGTAGTGTTTTTTATGTGTTACGAAATAGGTTATTTTTGTTCTGCGACGCTGGTTGTGTTTTTGGCAGCGGCGCGGTGACGTAGCGGGAGATGGGACGTGTGCGCCCCGGTATCTGCCGGTAATGAATACGGAGACGGATTGGAATCTGTCACCCCGATATATTGCCGAGGTGGGGGGAATTAGTCGTATAGCTATAGGCAGATAGACTATAGCTAGGAGTAAGTAGTGAAATATTTCTTGATTATTTGAAGTGCAAATTATTATGTCCGTGACTAACAGGAATTAAAGACGGTCAAACTGCTAACATGCTGCTCACTATTCCTTTTTCTATGAATTTTAAGTGTTACATGTCTATAATCAACGATATCAAAATACTACTATAATGGCATGGTGAGTCGAGAGTCGCGACAGACAGACAGATATTTATACTTACTTCTCATTAATTTAGTTTTAAGGGGCCGGGTTACCCTCGAAATTCTCATACATACGTAATACCAAAATCATTTTCTCATACGAAAATATTTAACATGTTTGAGCTATTTTTCAGCTTAAAATAGTAATTACCTAGGTCCCTGAACAAAAATTAACTACAAAATATTTAAACACTAAAAAAAATTTTTTTGTGAATACATTTTTTTTACTAAATTTACTACTAAATATTAAAACACTAAAAAATAGAGTAAAACACTGAAAAATATATAAATAAATAGGAAGTTTACTACAACATATTTAAATACTAAAAAATATTTTTTAGAGTTGAAATATTTTTTCAAAACTAGTTTATCGCGCAGAAACCGTGTTTTTTTTCGGGATAAAAAGTATTATATGTCAAAGGACAAAGACTCGGGATCGCCTCAAAGTATCTCTATGCCAAATTTCAGCAAAATCGGTTCAGCGGTTAGGGCGTGAAGAGGTAATAAGCTAATAACAGACAGACAAACAGACACACTTTTTTATTAATTTTTTGCAATTAGTATGGAAGTATGGATCTTAAATAAGTTGAGTATAATAAAAAGGAAATCTATATCTACATAATATAGGTACTTATTATAAAACAAAGTCCCTTTTTTCCCTCATGTCCGTTTGTTCCCTTTAATCTTTAAAACTACGCAACGGATTTTGATGATTCTTTCAGTGTTAGATAGCCCATTTATCGAGGAAGGCTATAGGCTATATTTTATCACGCTAAGACTAATGGAGTATGTGGATAAAACGTTGGAAATTATTTGAAAGGGCTTATATTTGAACGCGCTAATCTCAGGAACTACCAGTTCGATTTGAAAAATTCTTTCAGTGTTAGATAGCCCATTGATCGAGAAAGTCTTATTAGTATTTTATCACGCTAAGACTAATAGGAGCGAAGAAATAGCGGAAAATGTGAAAAAAACGGGGGAAATTATATAACATTGCTTATTGTCTTTAGAACTACTGGAGCAATTTTTATGTTATTTGGCAAACATGAAGGACATAGGCTATTTATTGCGGAAAAATTTACGCTTATGTGAAACTCCTAAATTACGCAAGCGAAGCCGCGCGGAACATCTTTATACTTATATAATAAAATCGTAGGAAAGTCAATTCTGTACATTGAATATTTTTGTACAATAATATTAATACCTACTTGGGATGTGAACTACTATGCTAACGAGGACAAAGTCGCGGGCAACAGCTAGAATGGAATAATCGTTGTCGAAAATATGCTATACTAGACGTTCCGCGCGGCTTCGCCCACATTAGACGTTTCACAGACAACTTAGTCCAAAAAAATAGCCTATAACCCTTCACATGGTTTACTTTTTATCTGACCCAAATAACAGAAAAATTGTTCTAGTAGTTCGTGAGATAAGCCCTTTCAAATAATTTCCCCCGTATTTTCTACATTTTCCTCTGTTTCTTCGCTTCTATTAGTCGTAGCGTGATAAAATATAGCCTATAACCTTCCTCGATAAATGGACTATCTAGCACTGAAAGATTTTTTAAATCGGACCAGTAGTTCCTGAGATTAGCGCGTTCAAACAAACAAACTAACAAACTCTTCCGCTTTATAATATTAGTATAGATTAGTATTAGTATAGACAAACATAAATTTTCTTCAGTTTTCTATTTTACTTTATTTCAAGACAGAAATTAGCAAGTCTGTTCAGGAGTTCTCGAGTTTTAGCGAGACTAATGAAATTAATTATACGAAATATCATATTATAATATGATAATATTATAATATGACTATCGCTATTCCTAAATGTTATTTACAAAATACAGTATAAGAAAATAATATTATTATGATTTATGATATTCATAATATTATATTATTTATTATATTATTATATACTTACTGTGTGATACATCATACATCCCACCTTTCGGTTTCCATTATTTATTATTATCAAAAGTTTAAACACCACAAATCAAAATAATTTTATTTTGTTCAAGCAATTTTCTTCAAGTATCACAAATAACTATCAAAATCAACATTCAACAACAATAACATTTCTCGATCGCGGATTCTTGGAAATCTACTGTTACCGCGCGCGCGGTCGCATGCGACCGCTTGGAGCTTGAGGGATTATTGTACTTGAATGCCTTGAATGAATAATTATTGTCGTGTACCGGTTACCCCACCCCGCAGCCCGCGCGTCCCGTTGCCGCGCTCTATCGTGCGAGCGGATCGGCACGATACCATGTTGGAAATCATAGAGAAATTGCGCCGCGTTTACGAATACCAAAAATGATGAATGAAAATTTATTATATTGCCATTCTTTTCAAGACATTCTGTAACTATACAATATAAGCTGAGGTCCCAGGAAAAATACATAACGATTCGATGAGTTTTTAATATAAAACAAGTGTGCGAAAAGTATGTCGTCAATGGCGTAAAAATTTATGAAATGTAACCGTTTATATTTTTAGTGTGTAAATATTTTGTAGTAAATTTTTGTACAGGAACCTAGGTAATTATTATTGTAAGCTGAAAAATAACTCAAACATGTTAAATATTTTCGTATGAGAAAATGATTTTACTATTACATTTGTATGAGAATTTTGAGGGTACCCGGCCCCTTAACTCTTTACCACCTTAGGTACAGAACTCTCATTTCAAATTCCGATGGACTTTCTTTCGACTGGACAGCTTAATTTGCATAACATACATTAAGATATCATAATGGTGTTTTGAAGCAGATGAGCAAAACACCGCTAAATGCTAATGTCTGGCGCCGCCGTCGTAAAACAAACGAGGGTGTTAAGAGGTAAGTCAACAGTGGAGCGGTAGAAAGCGATAGTGGTTGCGCAACGCCGCCGCCTGCCGAAAACGTGGCCCGTGGTCACTGACCGGGGGGAAAGTCGCCCAAAGTGGTCGCTCAACCCTTATGTGATCATCGCCGTTGATAGTAATTTTTTTATAAAATAAGGGGCAAAGGTGCGAACGGGTCACCTGATGGAAAGCAACTACCTTCGCCCATGGAAACTCGCAACATCAGAAGAGTTGCTGGTACGTTGCATTGAAGGTTTGCAGGTCATATTGGTGATTGGTCCGGAAATACTGCTGGTGACAGTTCGTTTCAGATTTTACAGTGCGCGACAGAAAGTTACGCGAAAAACGCACTGTGGAAGACTGCCACTCATCAAGACGATGCGATGGTATATTTTTTGCGTGAAACGATGGTGAAAAGCTCCTGGAAGTATAATTCCGAATTGCGTAGTCGTAAATAAGGCCTGTTCCTAGGTAAAATATTATGCCGCGAAGTTGTCATGCGAGCCTTGTCGTTGGTATTGTGGCGGCTCAATAATTAGATACACAAGCATGAATCACGTTATAGAAATTATCTGTGCAACGAAAACAGTGGGCTCGGTTAAGAGATCTCCCTTTAGACCTTCCGATCTATCCTTTAACATAAAAGTCCTATTGTAGGAAAATAGCTCTAGCCTCTGTGGCTTTCGTTTGGCCATTCTTCTCAATTTCCTTACGAAACTTAACTCCTAAGACGTTAATAGTTTTTCGTGCACATTATTATCGTCACAAAAACTATTACATTTTACATAATGACCGTTTGTTGATCGTCTCTCGTTTATAGCTCGTGCGCGGATTTATGCGTGTTTAATGTGCGCCGTAAAAGTTTGTTTACTCACCCGATGTGTGTTTGTCACACAATATCTGTAACATCTGTGACGTCATCACTTTTTCCACAGCTACCGTCTGCGTTATTCTGCCAACCGTTGTCGCCTCTCCTTGCTGGGCCGGGACACAAAAGCACGGCGCGGCGTCGTGCGACGTTGTGCGGCGTCGTGTCGTAGATTCCCGCGACGCGACGTCTTGCGGCGTCGTATCGTGTTTTTGTGTCCCGGCCCTTAGGGCTTGATCACACCTACCGAGTAAAGTGGCGTGACAGTGCTGTCGCCCAATTAAATTAGCCAAGAGCACCGAATTCTCGGCCGAGGGCACTGTCTCGCCACTGTCTCGCTACTGTACTCGGTATGTGTGATCAAGGCATTACCACAGTATTAATAGAGACCTCAAAAGCATGAAGATTGAAGACAACGCAGCGCATTCCCCTTGCGTTTTTGACGAGCGATCTTAAAACCGTGCTTGACTTATACTAGTGAAATCAAAATAAAAATATTGCATAGAAATTGTAGATTTTAACCCTAGAGTGGGCGCGCTATGAGCATTTTGTAAAACAATAGCTCGTTAGTCTTGCATTTTATGCAGCACGTATAGTTAATCTCGTTAGCTATACGTGCTGAAAAGTTGGATGCCGTCAGAACACGGGGGCCCGCTTAAAGCTAAGTTTCTTACCATCAGGTGTCGCGGGGCGGCAAATTGCTCACCGCGCGCCCACTGACGTAGGTATAAATTTTGACACAATTTTTTCGAAAATGGCAATACTGACTTTATTTTAAGGTGGATTTGTTGTAAAAACAATTTTAATTATACAATTTAAAAGTATTGAGTAATAGCAACGTAGTATTTGAAAAATTTCTTTTAAATACTAAATTAATTGCTACGGTGCCACTCAGGTCATAATATACGACTAGGTCTTCTATAGACACATTTCATATTTCTTTGAGGAACCAAATTACTCGATTTGTAAAAGCAGACCTAGCATCATCTTCCAAAAACGTAGATGGATCTTTCATCGCCTATTTTTCTTTGAAAATAAAATATAAACTTTGAAAATATGTGCACTAAAAAGGGTGTTACAGATGGCCAAAGTTACTGTGCAATGAACATTGCTCATACTTTTGTGAAGACTGAGATAAAACATATACCGCATATAAGGAAAACAAAGGGACGGCAAAATGCTCCATACGCGCCCACTGACGTTTCACGGAATAACGCGCCCACTTTAGGGTTAATGATGATATTTGGTGACGTCATCAGCTCGCTCGAATTAGATTGATTTGTGATTGTGACTCACGCTATTACTCAAATCAACCTCAATATTACTTCGATAGTCCATTGAAATGTTACAATTTTAGGACCGAATATTGCATTTATTAGAGGACGCAATTTTATTTTTGGAATATGAGGGGTGACAACACTATTTTCGTGATATCTCGGAAACTATAAGTCTTACAGAAATTTTTAAGAACATAATTTGTTGCAAATTATTTTGCCTACAAATATGTTTCTATAACTTTTTACCCTAAATTAAAAATTTAAAAAGATATAAGCAAAAAAGTGATAATTGTTTTTAAAATTGTTTTTGCTATCGCTCTTTAACTTTTTTTAATACATTTTACAAAAAAAAATAGCTTAGAACAACCTTGTTAATGATCTTTTGAGAAAAAGATTCCCCAATCCCCCCCCCCCCCCCCCCCCTCCCGATCTCATAAAATTAATTTTCTGCAGATGCAAAGGAAACTGTGAAAGCGTGTGTGGCTGCAGAAAAGCAGACCTAAATGCTCTACAGTATGCCTACTATTCTGTAAAGCTTTTCAGGCCTGCTTTTCTGCAGCCAGTCTACAGTATGCCTACTACACTACATAAATATATGCAAACTATATTATAGTATGCATACTATACTAGTCTGCACATGCCTACTATACTATAAGGCATTTCATGCTGCTTTTCTGCAGCCACACATGGTTCCACAGTTTCCTTTGTATCTGCAGAAAATTAATTTCATGGAATCGGGGGAACGTGTTAAACAAAGCAAAAAAGGGATAATAAACCTTATCAAAAATTTTCTTACCTTTTTTTTTAAATTTTTTAAATTTTTAATTTAGGGTAAAACATTATATGAGCATATTTGTAGGCAAAATAATTTGCAACAAATTATGTTCTTACAATTTTTTTGTAAGACGTATAGTTTCAGAGATATCACGAAAATAGTGTTGTCACCCCTTTTTTCAAGATGGCGGCCGTGGGACAAGAGTGGCGACCCCACAAACTTGAGGTTAAGCTTCTATTGAGCCCCCCAAAATATTCCAAAAATAAAATTGCGTCCTCTAATAAATGCAAAGCAAATGTAACATTTCAATGGACTACGACCTAATCAATGAATAATTTTTCATTTGAATACGCCACGATCACTGATAAGACCAAGTACTTGTTATTTCATAATATTGAGTAATTCTAGATTTATTTTGATAAACGTGTAATAAAGGAAAAGTTTTCCATCTTGATTGAGACGCAAGGTCGTCTTTGCGTTCTGGAAACTTTTAGGTTTAGAATAACTTTGCATAATTTAAATGTTCAGTGCATTGTTATATGTATTATTATATGTATTTCTAACTAATATTTATAAAAAATAAAACTATCGTGTATTGAATTCAATACACGATAGTTTTATTTAAACATAATTTAGTATTAATCCTTCAGGCCCCGCGCGAGCACTGGTGATCGCGACAACAATAGAATACAATAGCAATTCCTGGAAATTCCGACTGAAGTATTAAATATGTTTGTAGCTTTTTAAATATTTATGATCGTATGCCATTGATATTATGGGAAAAACTAAACCATACCCCACTTGTCTCACCATGCCCTGCTATAAAGATGGAGTAGATATTTTTTACATCAGACAAGTTATTTGCTATTAGTTTTTACTGTCAGTATGTTTAAATATTAATTAATATTAATAGTTCTTGCAGAATACATAGTAATTATAGTAGATAGGCGAGACAGTATTCGGACACGTTTGTATCGTACGTGCTCCATGCTGATACTGCATACACGTGGTGTACTCTACGTGAGCTGCCATAATCCATAAGTTCTGTGAACTAAGTTGATGCTCGACCAGCCATGATAAAAAACGAAGCGCCTTCGAATCGGGCGCCCGCTTACTTACACTATGCAGTCGTTTCGATCACTTTCTTTCAAATATTTTGAGTCGATATAGAGTTGAAGTTTTCTAAAAGTAATTCAAGAATTTTGTCAATTATTGTCCATTTCTGTTGGCATGGTGTAATGCCTTCTGGCAATGCAGATTGCAGTGCACTTAGCTGCTTCCACAATCGCCGCCGATCATTGTCGTGATGCTCTCTCTCTACTCTTTCTTCCTCCTATCTTGCCTCCTAATATAAGGCCGTGTTTCCACCTGCAAGACAACTGTCGCGAGAAGTCCCTGACAGTCTGTCTGACAGCAACTTGCAAGTGTAAACCCAGTAGCAAATGCCGTTGCGACAATTCTCAAGCGCTTCCTGCGAGTAGTTGCGAAAGCGTATTGTCTAAACACGTCTGCATGGATTCGCGACAGATCTCGATGCTATATCTCGCAGCAAGTTGTCGCACGCCTTGTATTTTTGTTTAAAATGATGTTAAGTTCCTATCGCGACATTCGTAAGCTCTCGTGCGTAAATACCTCCGCAATAAGTTGCGATCAGCGATAGTATTATCCGCGAGCTTCTCGCAAGACATTTATTGCAGCAATAAATTGTTGGAATTAGTACGAAATGTAAACAATATTGCAAGAAACTCACGCAAGACTTCCGCGAGTTGCTTGCAGGTGGAAACACGGCCTAAGAACGATTGGGACACTGAAGAAGTCAGACTCAGTCTTTGTGTTTTCGACAGTCAGGGCAAAAGGTAAACGAGTATTATTTATTATGTCTCTCTCTAGATTTTCATATTCAAGACAGAGAAGGCAAAAGATTCGCAATAACCCAGACAAGCCTAACAGTAATGTAATAGTAACGAGTCGTAGTAAAAGGCCAACGTTCATACGGTCATTAGCTTATGTACAGACATTTCTCATATTTTTTCTCTCTCGCTTCAGACGACCCACACGTGATCATTCATCATGAATCGTTTTTTTGTGCGGCTCCGCTCCGATATTAACAGGCTAATATAGCATTTATTATAAAGTAGCAGAGTCTAGAATACCTTGGCGATTTAGCAGCACGGGAGTCAATGGGTCATTGGTACAGACAAATTGAACGAAAGTGAGTCGGTCCGGGCTATATTTAGCTGAAGAAAGTATGGGAGTCGATGACTTTTCGTGCCAATTTTTAATGCACGGTGAAAGGCCCTGCAATGAGCTTATGATGTACTAATTTTGTTTTTTTTTTTTTACTTGGCTACGGTGAAGCTAAAAGGAAAGGTAATGATTTTGGGCAGTGTATGTATGTGATGTATATGTCCTCTTAACGCCACTACTTGTAAGATCAAAGCAAATGAAGTGTCGATAAAGAGTTATGATGCCTCTGGTGAGACACAAACTTTTTTTAATGTTGTATTTAAAAATTGTACTCCGTTTAAGCCTTTTTAAACATTTTTTACGTAGTCGGGTTGTCTTTTAACTTCATAATTATTAATTTATGACAATAAGGCTTAAAACTGCCAAGTTCTCTGTCGACGAAGCAACTAACAAAGTGTTGTAAAGTGCTAAGTAGTTGCCGCGCCGCCCTGAGATCTTCAAACTTGCACAACAGCGTTTTAATTTTTCCCCAAGAGCTTCTGAGTGGTTGTTCCTTTTTTTACCCCTCTTTTCTTTCTATTCTCAGCTGTTGCACCCGGCAAGAGGTTTTTTTCTTTAGCACCTACCCCACATTTTCTCAAACTGCAACGGCGGCTTAACTTTAATTGAATGTAGAGTTTGACAGAAAATATAATATGGAGCTAATGTCACAAATGGATTACATTTAAGTTAAGCAGTCGTTAAATGTCTCTTGAGTGCGGCTTTTAGTTGAACTTTGTATCTTTTAGTTATAAAACACCACATGGTAACAAAGTTACTCTTGCATTAAATTATACAAACTCAAAGTTAACATGAAATACCTCTCTCCTTATTAATATTGTAATAACAATTAAGTAATAGGAACCTATATTATGTATTAAGTTAAGTTAAGTTAAAGTTAAGTTTAAGTTAAGTTAAGTTTACACCTCTATACTGAAGTATAGAGGTGTAAACTTTACATAAAAGAGAGTGTATTGTAAACATTATTTTAAAAGATTAATTTTTTTTCTCACTTTTTTTGGTAAATAAAGTGGGCCCCCTGCGAGTTTCTTACGCCGGTTCTTCTCGCCGGGTTAGTTCCCGAACCGGTGGTAGGCATCATGTAGACTTTCAGAAAATATTTGCAAAAATTTATTCTGAATAAAAAATTTTGAGTTTGAGTGCTCGTAATGCCGAAATTCTTTTATGACGTGGGAACCGTACATTTTTCCGCTACAAAAAATATCCTATGTCCTTTCCTCAATGTATCTATCGGTTTCGGTTGTAATCAATTATAATCGGCTTAGTCGTTTATGCCTGAAGAGGCAAACAAACAGACAGACAGATGAACTTTCGCATTTAAAGTACTAGTAAGGATTCTACAGAAGTTTATGACATTTGCCCGTTACAAAATAATTCCAAAGTTCCGTTTGTCACCAGAACGAAAGTCAAAATAACCATCAGGTTAAACGTACTGTAATGGGCATTGTCCAAAAAAAATCACATGTACTTTTTATATATATTTTTTTCGTTAAAATAGGCTATTTTAAGAATATAAATTAAATAATTTTGAAATTCATTGGCTAGTTTTTTTCTCAATAAATTTTTAAAGTTTCGCTCTGACGTCATCATCGGCGGCCATTTGACCCTTTGCAGTATGTTTTTTTTCCTTTCAATCTTATTTATAATGGCTGGTTCGTCAAATGCAAGTTCTCATTATGTGAAAGCTGATACGAGAAGCTTACCAAAAGTTCGAAACCTAATGTTGGTCGAATTTATTGCTAATTTAACGCCATTGAAGGTCAAACTAAGGTTAAACATATTTGTTCAAAAATATAAGTAACTAATGGATATTTTTTTCGTTTATATATCGACGGGTGAAAGCGGAAGTGGCGTAACTTGAATTTTGGCCAAAATCACTTTTTAATTGATTGTTGTATAAAAAAAAATTCTGCGTCGAATGGTCTATATCTCGTCTTTCTACGATAAATTCTAGTAAAGATACGACCATGGATTTTTACCACCTTTTAGCACAGACCTTAAAAAAATTTGTCGTAACTACACGAAAAACTGCAATTTTTGAATAAAAGATAGATACGACAATGCGTGAGAAATTAGAAAAAGATACGACACAGGTTTTTTAATTCTCTAGTTTGATTTAAATGAGTTACGACATTTTTGTCGCCTAAAATACAACATTTACAAAGATACGACAATTTATTTCATACTAATTTTATAGGTATGAGAAAGTTATTACATTTCAAACACATAATTTTATTCTTAAACCTATACTTACAACCAATTAATATACTTAAGTAATGAGTACAGAGATAAGTAACGCCATTTCATCTCCCTCCTGCCCCTGTATGACACCTTCGCTGACGCACCATATAAGCCGTTCTTAACGCCTTTTAGTAGATTGTTAGCGTCGATTTGAGAAAACGTGTTTGTGTGTATCAATGCACGTTTATTCTGAATGGAACTGAACACGCTTATTCTTAAATGAAGCTTAAAGACGTATAGTGAAATGTTGCATGTATGTGTCCACGTATATTTTTTTTCCCCTGAGCATTGCTCTGGACATCTACACACTTATTCTTGTATACATATTTTGTTGATTTTACATGTTTGTAAAGATAAAAGCCCGTATATTTTCTGTTAACAATATCGATTATCGACTCATTTTTTTATGTTTTGCTAATATATTTTTTTATTGATGGTTCAATAAAAAATATTGTTGAGCTATAATTGTTGTTGTTAATAAATATTGAGCTCCTTCGGGTCTATGCGTGGACACACACATAATATAAAATGGAGTACAACCTTGCCTCTACGTCCTTCAAGAGAGAGAGATGTCTCTGTCTGTGAGAGACTCGAGACTCCTTCCGGGAACCCGTACATGGTCTCTGGCCAAAGCTATTGAAGGCAATTTCATGCAAGCTACCATCCCTACAAGTAGAAAATGGATCGCTAGCCCACGATACAAAATACAAAACCGATCTTCTGGGCAAGCTCTTTGCGTCAAGCTCGACCCTAGATGACGAGGGATAGAAAACGCCGACCATACCACGATGCACGAGCATCATGTCGGAGTTTCATCAGCGCTCAGTCCTGCGTTCCCTTGATATCCAAAAGCAGAGATGCCTGACGGAATCCCTCCTATTGTGCTAAAAAAGTGCTCTCCAGAGTTGGCTCCGGTCTTAACGCGTCTTTTTCAGTTCTTCTACTCTTCTGGCACTGTCCCGGCTTCTTAGAAGACAGCCTTGGTGTAAAAAGGTGACCGCTCAAATCCTTCCAGCTACAGACCAATCGCTATAACCTCCGTCAGCTCGAAGATTATGGAATCCATAATCAATACCCAGCTTTTTCGATACTTGGGCGGCCAGGGACAAACAGTACGGATTCCGAAAGAGTCGCTTGGCTGGTGATCTCTTGGCGTACCTAACTCGTCATTGGGCTCAGGCGATTGAGTCGAAGGGAGAGGCACTGGCTGATAGTTTGGACATTGCAAAGGCCTTTGATCGGGTTTGGCACAAGGCGCTGCTATCAAAGCTTCCATCATATGGGCTCCCCGAGAATTTATGCAAATGGGTCACAAGTTTCTTAGCAGATCATGTTACAGAGCAACGGCATTTATTGCTATGCGGATACATACATATGCGGTACAGTACGCTGCCCTATATACCGGCTTCTCTGATATTTTTCTAGATATAGAGTCGGAACGAACTTGTGTCTAAAATAGAGAATTCACAGGAGAAAGTCTCTGAATGGGGTAGACGTTACTTATTCCAATTCAACCCCACCAATACATAAGTCTGCGCGTTCACCACTAAGAAGTCACCAATGGTCATATTCGTTCATATTCTCCTCGTTTTCAGGGCACCCCTTTAACATTCTCCCCCAGCATTGAAATACTTGGCGTAAACATATCAAGCGAAGTCCAGTTCTGATGTCATCTAGAGGGTGAGGCCAAGTTAGCCTCGAAAAAGCTTGGCGTCCTTAACAGAGCGAGACAGTATTTCAGTCCGGACCAACGACTATACATAACTCTGCAAGGCGCAGGTTCGGCCTCATATGGAATACTCTTCTCATGCCCAGAGGCAGGGGCGCCAAATACCAACTACTCCCTTTGGATCGTATACAATGAAGGGCCGCTCGCATTGTTGACTGCCATAGTGTTTCAAACAGGCTGGACTCCTTGAAAATACGCCGAGATGTAGCTTCACTCTGCATCCTCTATCGGCTTCATGATGTATCACGGGGAGTGCCCTGAGGGATTGTTCAGAATCATACCTCCTGCAATTTTTTGCCATCGTTCCACGCGAAAAATATACCATCCTCATCACCTTGATGAGTGGCAGTCTTCCACCGTGCGATTTTCACGTAACTTTCTGCCGCGTACTGTAAAATTGTGGAATGAACTATCACCAGCAATATTTTCAGACCTATACGACCTGCAAACCTTTAAAAAGATAGCGTATTAGTACCGGATAAGGCCGGCAACGCACCAGCAGCCCTTCTCATGTTGCTAGTGTCCATGAGCAACGGTAGTTACTTTCAATCAGATGACCCTTGTGATCGTTTGCCCCCATATCTTATAAAATAAAAAGAATAACTTTCAATTCATGAGCATGAATACAATATTAGGGCTTAAACCTTTATAAAGTAGAAAAAACAAGAGAAATAAATGTTTTATTACATTAATTTTCATTTTATTATAGTGATTTTATATTTCAACGTTGATTAATGATTAATAAAACAAATTTCCATTCCTTTATTTTCTTATGTTATAAACAAATAATAGTAAATAGTCATATTATTTCTTTTAATTTGTTATAATGACATTCTTTTAAAACAAACAATTCATTTAGTTTAAGATACAGCATTTCATTTTCACAACGTCTGTCGCCGATTTTGCACTTGAACCAAAAGTTGTAAGGCAATTTAATTAAGTAAACAAGATACGGCGAAATGAAATGCGTAAGGGCCTGTTATATTTGAGATACGACAGATCCGTCGCTCAAAAAATTATGCTTTTTTAAGTTATCTATACATTTCCTCTCAAAGATACAACATTTCTGCTGCGTAAAATAGAAATATTTTTTGTCGTAACTTGTTAAAAATCAATGAAATATCAACTTTAGAAAAATTTTAACAAACTCATCGTATAGGTCTTAGGTTAATTTAAATACGTTCCAATTTTTAAGTTTCTACCTTAGTAAATATAGAAGTTATGAATTTTTTAAAAAGTTTTTTGGCTCTCCTGTAAAGTTGGATTTTTCAAGTTACGCCACTTCTGCTTTCACCCGTCGATATACAGCAAAACGATCACTGACCTTATTCCTGGAAATGTTTTTGTAATGAGCAAAATTTAAAAAAATGGGCAATCCCCATTATCAACAATATAATTTACAAAAGTCCCAAATTGCCTTGGCCCTGATCGGCTGTGTAAGGTCACCGGCGCGCACGGCGGAGAATCGCGTTTGCTCAGCTAACAATGACTCGGTGCACGCGATGTCTAAGACATGCTGTACTTGTATTATATTATATGACCTCGGTTGAACTTTGGGAATAAGTTTTATTGAATCCATTTATAAAAAGGGTTGTAACGAGTTGAGTTTGTACTTTGTAGAATATTAGGTCAAAAAAGTTAAAAGTATAGAATATAGTATAGAGTAGACGGCTCTGCTTCCGTAAAAGAGGGATTTCGCGGAAAACTCTTCGTATCAGTTGTATCCATATTACATGAAAAAGAAAATATACAATGTTATTAAAAAAATACAAGGTGTGTTGACCTTTGTATTTTATTTGCACTTATGCATTCGATAAATAAAATGGCCAGCTTTTCGGCCATGGCTCTCGATGAATTCTACAGCCATTACGTTATTAAATAATGTTCGGTGGTAAAAGGGTATTCGCTCGCCAGGAATTCCCATTCCGTCGAAATTCCGCCATATTTTACCTCTGAATTTTATGAGAGAGAAGTGCGAACGTCGTGTCATCAACACTTCTGACGGCCACACTCCGAAACATGACGGGATAAGTAACAAAATCTACATTTTCTAGATAAATATTATAAAGCTGAAGAGTTTGTTTGAATGTTCTTAACTCTCGTACTACTGGATCGATTTTCATGTAACTTGCCACAGATATAGAGCGAATCACGGGGAGGGTCCACTTTTTTGCGTGAAAATGTGCCTACAGTTTTTTTTGCGGGCAGAGCCCAAGCCACATAATATTTGTAGTTTTTTTGAGCTTAATATGAACTAGTATTACCGCTTGATTTGTATCAACAGCAACATCGTCCAGGCAAGAGGTACCTTCGGACTGCGCTAATTGAAGTCCACTCCGGCCTCGGCTCGTTTATCCCGGCCCTGCCTTCCCACGTTTATTGCTTATAGTATTACCTCTACATTATTTACGGACGTGCAATTTTCTAGCGAAGGTAAGTGGTTATTAGGTATTTTTCATTACAAGATGCGTTTTTTATGCATTTTTTAGAATAGCCGCTGCAACGCCTTTGGGTCGGGATCGACAGTTGTAACCAAACATTAGATATCCCAAACAACCTTTGAGTACGAAGGTTTTTTTTGGATCGACGAAATTTATCGAAAGAGCAAAGGAGTAAGAATTGAAACATTTGAAAAATTGAAATTCGAATGCCTGCCATTTTACAAAGAACTAGAAAATAGTGGGTTAAAGTTAATTGTGGAATAATTGTGTGGATGTTTTAAAAGTATGTAATTGAAACTACCAGCTTTGGCTCAGTGGCGGCTGCGATGTGCGGATAAGCGCATTGTTCCGCGCTCACGTAACAGATCAACGCACCCGCTGGGCAGCCTTTCTCTCGTCTGGCGGCCGTCTGGCCACCACGCCGGGTACCTACACTTTCCAAACTAGACCTTTTCCGATAGGTTACATGCCCACGCGCGGTGGAAGGTCTGCTTGTGCATTACTTTAGTATTTAGGCCCTTATTCTATAGTTCATTTGGTTTTGTTACTGCTCTGTTTCATTATGGGTCAGGACTCAGGGGGCTTACATGCTGGGAATTTGAAATTTCATGTGTTTCGGTTATTCCGATCTCGTTGATTGGTTGGAGATTTCAAACCATAAGATGAAACAATATCGAAAATAAAAGCTTCTGAGCCCAAAATAATGAAGCAAATTGTCGAAGGCTTGATCCGCTTTCAATTTCAATTTAAATCTAATACTTATATTATGTCAAGATGGTAAAACCTAATTCATTTCTTAAGGCTCTTGAGTTCGGAATTTCTCCAATTCCTTTCATTGGAAATGTTTCTAGATCTTTCTACGTATTTTGTCAACTTTGCAAAGTTAGTTCAAAGTAGTTTCGAAGTTTTCCTCGGGCTCGAAATGAGATAAATCTTTTTCTTATTATGAATCGTTCTTTGTTTGTTTTATATTTTCTTGGGTCTATATTTCATTTAATAGCTTTTTACTGTCTACTTTCTTTTATCTGTCTCTAAAGTTAAGTAGCTTTAATTTGATGTTTTGAGGGCTCCGTACCCAAAGGGTAAAAACGGGACCCTATTACTAAGACTTCGATGTCTGTCCGTCTGTGTGTCTCCAGGCTGTAACTCAAGAACCGCTATAGTAAGATTTCTGAACTTTTCATAGATTGTGTATATCTGTAATTGCCGCTATAATAACAAATACTAAAAAGTAAAAACAAAATAAATTAAATATTTTAGGGGGTCTCCCATTACAACAAACGTGATTTTTTGCTATTTTTTGCTCGATATCAATAACAGCAACACATAGGCACTTGAAATATTCACGAAATACTCAGTTGTATTTTTACTTTAATAGTTAATAATAAAATTTAGATAAATTAAATAAATACTGGGGGGCTTCCATACAAAAAACACAATTTTCAGCCTATTTTTGCTCTATTGTGATACGGAACCCTTCGTGCGCGAGTCCAACTTGCACTTGGTCGATTTTATTTAGGTCCTGAGCCTACGTAAAATTATATCCTTCGAATAGGTCTTTGAAAACTTCCATTGCGGATTAAAACAAGACTCATAAATGATACAGAATATTTAATTTAAAATGGCAGCATTTTACTGTGATTTGATTGACATTAGTGTAACCATCCATGTTATTGTCCCCGAAGGTCGGAGTATCGGCGAGCTGCATGTAGACATTGTGCAGTGACATTGGACAGAGTCGTTGAGCCGTGACAGGTGGAAACTGAACACCGGATCCCTGTGATTATGTTTTTCGCGGTTTTTCTACTAAGACTCATGCAGTTTGGTTAAAGCCTTCTTTAAAACCTACTTTCCGAGTAGGCTCAAAAGGTGGGTTTACGAGCAAAATTTTGAGCTTGAATGCCTTGACGATTGTTTTAAAATTTAACTTATTTCCCGGTGGTATAAGTAAAAACTTCGAGAATTGTTCTTGAATGTGATAGTGACAGCTCTGATGGATTCAGTATTTATCTTCGCGCGATAAGCTAATTATCCACAAACGTTTGAGTCGGAATTACGTATTGATAGCTGTTATCTCTTCTTTACATATTCTTATAGGCCGTGTCACTCGGCGATCGTACTCATTGAGGCATTTTATCAGCTTCGCCTTATAGATTCTAATAAAGTATTTCTAGAGAACTCGGTTCGATACGGCCCACTTGTCTTAGGTCTCGAACTAATGTATCTACATTGTAATGTCGCTGTCAGAAAGTTATATAGTCCAGGTCCGGGGCTCGTCGAGCAGCTTTCCAACCAGGCCGGGCGTCGGGCGTGCCGCAGGGGTCCATAAATCGGCCTCCCGCTTGCTGCTCCGCGTGGGCGACTCGGCCACCGACGGCAAATTAAATATTTAAATCACCAGATCGCGATCAGCCATTTATTGTTATTGTTCGTGTATCATTGCAGCCAATCCCGACGCCACGCGCCATCTTGGGTTTCTTGTCGGTGCAATTTTGCGCTGCTCACAAAGGTTACGGTGAGATCATTACGTTCAGAAATGTTGTGAATTTATAATCATTTGCGTGGAATATTGTATCGTAAACCTAGTTATTTTAGCGCGTATGTCGACTCCAGTGTGTGATGTCACGGGCTTTATGAAACAGGAGCGAGACTGCAAATTGTGACCGCTTCAAAGCCGCCACAGAATTTATGTAACATAGCTCAATACTCGCAAGATTGTTTTCCTCAAGATTCAAGAATTTTGTACGCATCTGTGTTCTGCGTATGCCTCTTACAAAATATTTCAGTTACGTTTTTAAAAATTACATAATTCTAAAATGTTTACTTTCCATTATTATGTAGACAATTGTTAAAACTAATGAGCTACTACTTTTTGGATGATAAGCATTCTTTATTAAAAGATTAGAATATGCATAGACCGTAGAAGTTGTTCAGACGTTCCAAGACACAACGAACGTAATAAAATGTACTATTTCTAGTAAATCCCATTCGCTATTCAATTAATAGTCAGGTCGTAAATATTGCTATCAGTTCCAATAACGCGAAGACATTTGGTGTATTAGAAACCCATATAAAACGTAGTAAATCACTCGGGCCGTAATGTATGGGCGAATTTTCCGAGCCAGTGTACCGATTAATGGCATAAGGATAAGGGCTGATAGTTCACTACGTATTAGATGCTACTTCTGCTGCAAAAAACTTGCATACAAAACGGCAAATGATACTAATGGAATAGTTCTATAGAGTTATAGAAACAATATTCTGGATACTCTTGGAAGAAAGGTCAAAAGGTTCATGTCCGATTTGAAAGTAACCTATGAATCCTACGAGCGACTCTAGTGTAATTTTGAACAGTATCAACTATCAGGTGGCATCAGCCCTGGCCGCGCCATGACTTTATCGATGCTAACGTTTTGTCAACATTCTCCACCCTGATTCCTGAGTCCTGACGCGTAACTATTATGCATAAATGAAACTAATGGTTACTTGGAAACCGCTCCAAAACCTTGCTGTTATTTGTCTAATGTCAATTCCCCAAAACTGTTCGTGAACTATGCAACTGTAGCCTAACCTGAAAAGAGCTCCGCATTTTATTGCTATCCTCAATCAATTGAATGATAATAACTGATGAGTTTTCAGTTATAACTACAATATAGAGCGATAAGAAACTAGCAGATAACGATGGTTTAGTTATCAGTAATGCATTTTATCAGCTGTACACAACGGGTTTCGCGGAAGGTTGTCGGCGGGAGCTTTCCCTCGTATCGGGTTTCGTTTATCACGACATCTATGAGCTGATAACGATCGGTGATAAGAGATAACCATTATTGGAAATAATCAATAAAATATCCAAGTATTAGATTATTCATTCATTTTAAGTTACTATCGCTAAGGCCATTAACATTTAGAGTTTCTCAAACCTAAAATAATTTAATTTGGCCGGGCCGCGCCGTTAGGATTTAGAGCTAACAACATCGTACATATACAAATACATCACAATTCAGCAAAGGAGTTTCCGTCTTCGAAAAGTTATATTATAATTTATAAATTATACATTTTGTAAGTAGATTACGTAAAGCTTTGTACACTTTGGTCTGTAATTAGTGGGCAGAATGTGGTTCGAACCGAATACGAACTTCGGCCGAACTTCGGTTCAATTTCGCCACGCTTTTTCGTTTTGTGACTTGTTTACGCACTTGCTGCAAATATTGCTAGAAGATCTTGTTTTTTTTTTTAAACCAATATAATTTAGTATTTTTATTACCTAAGTACCTACCTATGCAAATATTTAAAAAAAACTCATTATTAAGAAAAGTAATTTAATTTTTGTTTTTTGATTAAGTAAGAGAGATTTCTAAGACTTGTTGAGAAGGGCAGTAAAATTTCGTTTTTTGATTAAGAAAGAAAAATTTCTAAGGGTGGTTTGGTTAGTAAGAAGAGCGGTTTAATTTTGTGTTTTGTTTGATTAAGTAACCGAAGATTTTTGAGACTGTTAGTCAAAAAGACCAATTTAAGTTTTTTTTGTTTATAACGTTAAACATGTGATTAGTACTGTTTCTAATTTAAATAAATGACTATGAATGAGTATCTAAGACTTATTTTGTTTCACTGTTACTACAGATATGTTTTTTCATTAATTTCTATTATGATAGTGCAAGTATATTTAGTGCAGAATGTTCGGCATTTTAACCGAAATTCGGCCGAATGACGAAGTTGTACCGAACCGAATGTAAAACGAATTTCGGCCCATCCCTAGTAATTAGTGGTGCCGAGTTACCGCTGGCTCCAGGCGGAAGGTTAAGCGATGTGCGTAGCGTCTGGAGGTCGTCGTAAGTTTTCCTTCTTGTTAAGTACTTGACAATGATAACTTACATTAATTTCCCATCAGAATCTAGGTCAAGGTAACGATCACATTTTGACAGCTCCAAAGTGGCCATTTTATCTTTGACTCACCAGTGGTCACCAAAACAAAATATTAGGCCCTATTTGTTTCTAGAGTTTTGGTGTCATAATGTGCCTCTAGTAGGTATTATCACCGATGTCCTAGAACATCTACAGATAGCAGTATCTAGTATAGCCTGCTAATTAGGTTAATGCACATTCTCATAACCCTGCAAGACTGATCAGTACAATAGCGCGAGCGGTTAATTGTAAATTGTAATGACACACTCGTTGACCGAATTAACTAGATCAGGTCAGAGTGAATCAGCTCACCGGTTGGCGCTGGATCACCGTCGTCGATACCGATCGTCGTCGTAGGTCAGCCCGACCTACGACGACCAGGGATTATTAATTGTAATAGGTATTACAGGGCTACTTTGTTTATTTACCTAACGTCTGCTTTCCAAGCAATACGATAATTACTTACTTGACGCGGAAAAGCGATCCAAATTCAGTTAGCCTCTGAAAGCGCAAGGCATTTCTTTTGATCCTGTGCAACATTTCGCCAGGTTTCCGCATCCCCACCTCATCCCTTCGAGCTATTTGTAAAAAAATTCTTAAAGTTCTCAAGGCGCCTTTGAATTCAAGCGTGCTTTGAGAACTTTAAGAAGAACTCCATGGAGTTGTGTCAAATTTGAAGTTTTTTGGGATCCTTCGTATCTGTTCTTATAGCTCATACTATTCCTAATCCGGTTTCAGTGAGTACTCATACCGACCTTCACAAGATAACAGCGTCGCAGTAATTGAGTCTTCCAATAATGACCAGCATTAGTCTAATAGCCCACTCGCAGCCGCGTCGCACCCACTCCCATTATCAACTATTTTTAGATGATAACAGTCCACGTTCCGAAGAGCAAGTTGCGTGAAAGGATCTTTGGAACTGGAAAATAATTTTTTTGGTTATAATAATTGGTTTCGTAGATGGGTTGTGTTCTAATTAGGTTTAAACCTTTAACAGGGAACTTGATCCCTTGTAAGTTGACCAAACTCAAATTATGTAAATGGACCTTAAAATAAGTTTCAGGAAAGGTGTTCAGAGTTCACGCCTACACAAAATATCGCTACCGCCGAAAAGGATCATCAATCATGACTTATACCCGATTGCTGTGGTTTTGGAGTTTTTCTATTCAGTAACGATTTTGATTGGCTAAAGTCAAAATTTTAACCAATCAACAACGCTACTTAAAAGATAAACCCCTACCAAAAAGCTTCTGAAACTGGGCGTTAAAAACTAAAACAGACTTTGAAGAATGTACTCATTTGTTTGCCATTCGTATTACAGTAGCGCCGTTTAAAGTGTTTAAAACGCCCACTGTTTGGACTAAACGCTGATAGTGATGATTGAGTGCGCCCGTAATAAAACACGTCTACGAAAGTTAATGAGTAAAGTGTTCGCCGCTTATAGGCGTTCTCGCCCTTATCACCTAGCGATAGAGGTGGTAATGGTGTGCGGCGGGTGTGAATCACCGTCTGTGATTCATGGCTCCTTCCACGTGCCCCTTGGTGGCACGTGCATCTAATAAGGCTTGCCGATGCCTAAAAGATTGCAGAGGGAAAGGCTCAGGAATCCTCTTTAAATCCGGTACGGTTTTGGGTAGCTGGCAAGTGAGAAGACTCGAACAGGTGACTTATGTTATACTTATATAGCTTGGAATGCTCTTGCAGATATAAAAGCTGATCTACATAAAACATGTTCATATACAGACAGAAACACCATCGCATTAATGTTATTACTTATTAGTATGAACTAAGAGTTTTTATTAAAATAGTGTATCATGTAATGCTAAACTCTGTAGTTAGTAACTCTACACACGTGCAATGTGCATTCAAAAGAAGTGTGGTGCGAAAAAAGCCCTCATTAGAGTCGAAAGCTCCCACTTCTATGAAGGCTCTATAATGTATGGTTCGATGTAGTTTGTGAGCTGAAATAGAAGGCTGGTAAATCAATTAAGCCCTGAAGGTTCTACAGGAGAAAGCTATTAGCTCTGCTAATGTTATTTTTGGTCGAGCGATCACCGGACAGTATTGAACATACCCTCTATATTGGAAGTTGTGATAAAGGATCGGGATAAGCGTAACCGTTGAAGGGATTATATTATTTTATAATAAGGCTATTGGGATTTTACATGATGAGCAACAGCTTTTTGATATGAAAGGGACTAAAGAGGGGACTGATATTTTTATGTTTGACATTTTAGAATACCATTTATAGTTTCTCGAGAAACATACTGGATCAAACAAGGAACTACATTACGGTTCTAGAGAAATGGAGGAATCGGTAGAAGTTAGCTCATAGTCTGGTTCCTATTGTCGTATCGGTTTGTAATTAATTCAGTTACAACTTTACGAGCTACGCGTATAGAGCCAGAGCGGATCGATGTTTGAAAATCTGCCAGACCGCGCTGAGGTATGTGCAATGTGCATCTTGGAGAAAAGTAATTCTGAAAAATCTAGTTTTGATAAATACAACCCGTCTATTTAATCAATAAAAGATACAACAGGCTATTGAATGCCTCTACTTCTGTGCATTAGTTACAATGTACACCGTATCATTCTTACACATTTCTCAATAACCGAAGTCTGAATGTGTTTACATTACATTTCATATTTGCATGTCAAGCATCCATCATCGCCGTTATCCCATCTCGGCTACATCCGGGAACATCGGGGCGCTTTCCGCGAACATCCTGGCGAGATCCTCGAACATCCGTTCGTCCGGGGTGCATCCCGGCGTCACTTGGGCGCACGCGGCCCCAGTCACGTAGCTCGCCCCCATGCCGGGACATATGTCACTTGTCACCGCTACCAGCCTCACGGGCCTGCGATCCGTGCAGAGGTAGGTATGCGTTTTACATACGTTGCAGTGCGATTTGTGGATCTTTAGAGTTCTCATTGTTCGTATAATAATCGGTAATTAGACATACCTTCATATTATTATGGTTGTGTAGCTTTTATTGTTTTTGAGTCTTCTAATTTTATATTTTTTTACGTATTTGTGCTGGATACAAGTCCTTTAGATAGTGTTGTTACCAAACTAACGGGGTTTAGAGGCGTTACTAGATTATTTTGTCAACGATTTTATGTTTGCCAAATGCCAATGAATATCTAACAGAAAAACAAGAACAATGTATGGAACCGTTTTACATAACGATATGTACCTAGTTGTTTATTATTCTAGCTTCTTCTTAAAAGCCTTCTACCGTAAAATCGAGAGTCATCATCAGCATTGTATTCATTCCCCACTGCTCTATACATCGCGTCAACAATGGCGCACATCCCGGGCCGGGCGCGGGAGTCGGGACAGGGAGCGACCGCGACACCATAATGTGCCCGTCATTTGTCAAGTGTCACTGTCAATGTTGTCACCGACACCGCGGGGATGCAGCACAGAGCGCGCGATGATATGGCTATTAGCTAGATATCATTTAAAAGAAATGGTAGTTTTAGAATGTGTATACGTATAGTGTGTGTTTAAATTTTTATACGGACTTTCCGAGTTGATTTATGGTAGATACAGTATAAATATAGGAAGTTAAACGTATAGAGCGAGGCATCCATTAGACGGTAGGTTTTGCTGTCAGTTTTACCACAGTCACGACAGTGACCGATGGGTAACCTACCGTGTAAGAGCGTGACTGACGGTGATTGACGAAAATCTGGATACATTCGTCAGTCCATCAGTCAAACATAGTTCATGATTGATGGAATTGACTGACGAGGAACCTACCGTGTAATGGATGCCATACATTACTTTGAGTTTACATGATCATCCTTGATTGAGTGTAGTGTAGGAAGCTTAACAATCATGTTTATAAATATACACGTTCGTAAGAATTTGTAATTATTTTGTATCTCCCTGCGGAGCGGTGTTAACGAGGCGCCTGAACTTCCCCCGAACATCCATCATTCCCGAGCTCCAAATTTCGATTACTTCACCCTTATAATGTTACAAGTTTGTGTGGAAAGTAACACGTCTTAAAGTATGCAATAGGTAAGAATTGAGATGAGCTAATTCCGGATCACAAGCAGGGATATTTTTTGTATGAGAGCGGTTATTTGCTGTAAGTATTGTGTGAATGGGGCAACCATCTCGGTTATATCGCAACCAAGAACCTTTATGTCGTTAGTATGAATAACTTAAAACCAATGTTATTTATTTATATTTAATAAAACTTAAGTAATGTCTGCGTCTCTGCGTGATGCGTTCTAAATTCTAATATTGTGAGCTGATTCTTAAGGCAAAATTGAAATGAAAATAACTGAAATCCCGGAAATTGATATACCTAGAACAGTTCTATTCCAATTTTTGTGCCATGGTATTTGTAGGCAACACTCGATGATAATAAAGCTAATGATGGACTACTACTACACGTAATTTTACGCAACCAAAACTCGTGGTGTAAATTCTTCAAGATATGTACGGAAGATAGCTGCGGCAGTTTCACGCGCCGCGAACTGTGTAATGCATTTTGGCAGACAATGCACTCGTTTACGTATGCGCATATTTCTGTTTATATCGCATACTATGCTAATGCTAGCAATAAACTACGCTTCGCACGGCTAATAATAGAACTTCAATGGATGTTTGCAGGGGGCAGTGCAGTTGAAACACTTACTGATGATCTGATACGGAGATATGAGACCTACATGTTAGAAGCTACTCAGTTCTTGGGCCCAATTATCATACCTTGAATTCGCTTCGATTGCATGCTATCCCACTTCCGCACTCATGCTATCCTGTGCCTGACTTAGGCAGCGTTTAATCCGGGCGCCAGAGGAACAAGGATCGGATTCAAATAGAGAAAATTCAGGACCTAAAATAATAAAATGAATATCCAAAAACGCAACAAAATCCGCAGGCAATAACTTGTGTCCACATTACAAAGAGAGACGCGGCTAAACGGCATTTATCTCCACAATATATCGATTACGATAATATCGGTGCCATGAGCCATCTGGTGTGGCACCATTTAGGGCATCACATACAAGGCGCTGTACAGCCCGCGGGTACAGGTCCTACGGAGATTAATGATGCTGCCGTCAGACGATATTGGAAGCCGATACCAAAATGGTGATCAGATTGAATACATGTTGCTAATGCAGAGTTTATAGTTGGTATTCATCATGAGCACTCTAACCATAATGACGACACTGGACACATTTTACACAAATTTTGACATTTTTTATGAAGTTTTCAGCCAATTGGACTTCGATGCAACTACTACATCTGTGCTACTACTTTAAATCATACTACTTGCAAGTCCTTTAGTCGTCTTCAACATCATGTCTCAACTCTGAAGATCCACAAGCTTTACCTGTCTTCGGCCACTCGGAGAGCATCATAGACGATAGACTCGAGTGTGGTGAGAATTTGGATCAACGAATGGAACTGCGGCCCCGCTTCTGTCTCAGTCAATATTTTCAGTAATCAACAGTTTTTTTTTTAATTTTCTTTAAAAGACAACATTGAAGTAGAACACATAGAATATGTCTCGAGTATTTGACTGTATGCTACTGATCACTGAATATTTCGTAGAAAACTATTATTCTGAATGATAAATGTTTTACTCGTATATCATGCTGCAAACAGATTAAAAAATATTAAATGGCAAAGAGATAAACTGTTTCCTCCTCGCTGCGGCCACTCTTTCCCGCTAAATAGCGTATACTAATGAGATTTCATACTGTATATTAGCGTGTTTATATCTCGGTTCGTTCATCCCGACCTCGACATACATAGCGCAGTGTTTTTCAACATTTTTTATGATGCGATCTCTGGTATAAAAAAATATTTGCGACCTTTCACCAACTCTTTGCTCTTATATCAATATCAATGAATCAAATCAGCCTATATTCGTCCACTGCTGGACATAGGCCTCTCTCAATCATTTTATCAATATGTTTCTGAATATTATTATTTATCCTTTTGTTAAAATTCTTCTGCTTTATATATAAGTATTTCAATCTTTTTAATTTTTACTGACATACATAGTTCTCTCGGCCTCTGGCGACCGGAGGAGGAGCTTCGTGATCCCCCAGGGGGTCGTGACCCACAGGTTGAAAAACACTGACATAGCGTTATGCTAGTAACACAAGAATGTTGCTGACATACAGTACTATATTTCCCTGCGGATTGCCGCGAATTATAATGAAATGTTATCTTTCGACGTAACTCATTTTGATGGTCGTAAAATATATTGTGTGTCTCTTTTCAAGTTTACAATTATGAAACGGCTTCATTCGAAATAATGGTAGACCTATAAAGTTAATTTGTTTTGTTTATTGTTATATTGCCGCTATAGACCGTTAACTATAAAGTTTTATTCAGTTTATGATGATAACTTGATTGGTATTTGGTTTGGTGATTAGTGATTATGACATAATCTATTTACACCTAACAAATAAATGGTCCATTGCCTGCCATTGCCATCGACTATGTTCGAGTGCCCCTACATTTCACTTAGCTTATCAGTTTTTAACACACTTTTATTAGCTTGGGCTGTATGTTTGAGCCCGACTTTTACCTATCTCCAGTAGTCTAATTATTTCGAAACTTTACATACGTATTAAGAGCCAATGGCAATGCAATAATTTGCCAAGCGTGTTTTTCGTTTTTGTCACTACACATTTTTTACAATAAATTGGCCGTGTAAACGCACCTTTTCAATGACATAATTGGTATGTTTGTTTGTCACAAACACTGGACACTCGATCACCTGATTGTTCGCGCTCCGCGGTGGGCGGTGTCGTGATACATATCGGTTACAGCCACAGATATAGATCAAGATAGATACCGCATGTGTATGTACTTCGCGTGCCATATCGCATTTCCAAACGACGAGCAATGCTCGTCTTACAAAAGGCTGTTCTTTAGTCTGCTATCGGAATCGGATGTCAATCGGAATTTTAAAATTGCCTAAATGCTTAAAAGTGCCGCATTGAGCTGTAGAAATTCAAATAGAAACGTTGGCCTTGATAATGGACACGTTTTTTATCATCGGTACGTCACAGTGGTAGGAAAAAAGTGACACGCTCGTTTTCATACAAATTAAGCAACAAGAATCAAGATCATTTATTCACAGATATGTAGTCAAAAGGGTAACAGAGGTTATAATAGTTCTTACATGCGGTATCTATCTTGATCTATGTCTGTGGTTACAGCCCTTGCTCGCCTCGACGCCTCATTTGACGATGCCGACGGTATGCAGACTGCAGAGGACAAGACTGATCATTATCATCATCGTTTTTGCCTATTTTCTCTAATTTGCACTTAGCGTTTGTTAACAATCCATACTACCATACTAATATTATAAATTCGAAAGTACGTCTGTCTGTTACCTTTTCACGCCCAAACCGCTGAACCAATTGTTTCGTTACTTCCTTCAGATCAGAAACTATTCGCATCATTAAAATATTCACATCAGCTCCAAGACGGTGTAGCTGAACGGCGAAGCCATACCTACATAATATTATAGTTAGGGTGGGTAGAATAATGCCGTGTAGATATTCAAAAGCTTGGCTCTACATGAGATCTGATATCCTTTTCCCAGGGCAAACCTTAGTGGTCGTCTTGGCAATATTTTACGTGAAATGTTTTCGTGGGTAGTTTATTTCTAAAGTTTCTTCAAGCTACTCTACCTTAGATTGATCTTGAGTTATGGTTTGTATGGTTCTATTAAAATCACAATCCCCTACATTCGACCATCCCGAAAGATATGAAAGCTGGCTAAATGTGCCATTTAATTATTAGTATTGTTCATTTAATTAGGGGAAGCTCCCATCCCGCTGTCCGGCGGGATTCGTGCCGAATACGAAACGTTTTCGCTCCAAACTCGTCCATCCTTTATCCCTTTCCTATTGCTCATCCGTCATCGGCTTTGATGAGTGCGTGCTAAATTGGAAATACATACTATGAGAAATATTTATATAGATAAAAAAGAAGACTATTTCTGATGGTAGCAGATTTATTGGGAAGTCTATAAGAAGTATATTAATATTTTTTGGAGCAACAAAAGCTATTTATGCTGCTGTGTATATCTCGTCTGTTTTAAGCCCAGTATTAAAAATTAAACCTGGATTATTACCGTAACACGGCATGTAATTTTAGGGCCGAGCCCTATAGGATAAGCCCTGCGTAAGCCCTTTTAGATCGAGAGCTTCTATCCTCCATCCTATACCAAATATTTATAGATTGAAAAGGTTACTTGCATTACTAATTTTAGCGATTTTTTTTTTGTTTCAGGTAATTCACTATCACAACTTGTTTGCTTGAGAAGAGTTTTCGAAATATTATCAAGAGTCGACGATGAATCTTTTGAAAATTAACCTCATAACCTGAAGTTGGTGAGGTAGGTGTAGTGTAAAGGCTGGCCTGACTGCCATCATAGATAACCACGATTGTGAACGCTGGATGCTCTGACAGATCGAGAATCTATCTGATAGAAGAGAATCTATCAGATAGATGGAGAAGAATCTATAATAGAGGAGAGACTCTTGATCTTTTGTGATGGTCCAACATTGATTACGTGGTGAAGCGGCATTACAATACATTTTAAAGAGATGCCCGATGCCCTTTGAGATATGGTGTTGTTAACATTCATTACTAAGTCAAACAATAATTGAGGTCAGTTTATTAACTGTCTAGACGCCAGCCTGATTGACGTTTGGCCATCATTTCAATTGTTTAGACTTGAGGTTATAGTCGGTAGAACTTAAAACGTAACTCAGAACGTTCTTTTTTTTAAATGGACTACGGTTTGACTCCTTAAGTACATAATATTATTTAAGCTGAGCTAAGCAAAGTTGTTACAGTTTACGACATAGCGGTAATCAATTTTGTAACTTTCCAGCGAAGACAAAATAACATTCTAATAATAGAACAATACGTGATGCGTTGACTGAAAACCCGGCGTGGTCAGCAGAAACACACGTCAGTCCTGTTTGATACACCAGTGAAGGCATACCGTCGACAGGTACAAGGTTCAGACATTCATCATCATCGACCACGACATGTTATCACATATATAAATGGTTACTACGCAATTTGAGGAGTTGGTCTATCATCAGTTTGAGGATAAGCGTAACATTTAGGGCGCGGCGTGTAGAAAACGGGTCACCTGATGGTAAGCAACGACCGTCGCCCATGGACACTCGCAACATCGGAAGAGCTGCAGGTGCGTTGCCGGCCTTTTAAGAGGGCGTTTCTGCGGTTTTTAACAGGAGCTTATCTATTCAACTGCGTTGTTAATTGGTTAATACTTACCAATCAAACCGGTTTTGATTGGTTAACATTTGACGTTTTTATCGAAAAAGTCTCGAGTTATCGGAACTGCAGCCGTGCTAGCATACGCCAACGAGAAAATTTTTTCTACACGTTTTCTCGATGTTAACTGGTTTATCTCTTCATCTCTATTAACCCTAACATGACATACATGTTTTCTCGTGTAGATCTGTCGTCAAAATCTATCGACATAATGTCAAAAAATGATTTTGACATTATGACGTTATCGACAATATAACTACACACGAGATAAATATCCACGAGATATCTCGTTGGTGTATGCTAGGAGGGCTGGAGTAGAAACAACAGCTATAGTCGGGACATTTTAATAGGCCACATTTGACAGTTCATCAAAATTGTACCTGGTAACCTTGTAGCGACGTACATAAAAAATAAATATTTTCGTTTTGTTATAACTGCACAATTGATTAACTTTTTTTAATTACGATTACATATTTATTGTAAATATGACCGATACGAATTATTTAACGATTTGCTTTTACTGATAAACAATTCTAAATGTAATAAACAAATTCTGATCTTAATAATTGCACGTCGTTACAATGTTACGTCAGCTGACCTTTTTTCTTTTTAAACTCTAGGGAAGTTACCCTAAAAATCGAAAGCGAATAAATAGTATCGATGCATTGATTACTTGTAACGAAATATCCCGATAAATTAATAACCACGTTGTGAAAAGTAACACATATTTATGTGAAATGAATAATGATAATACTACATTTAACAGTTTTTATAATTCAAGCGAATAAATGCATTTTTTTTTTTGTAAATTATGTACTTGTCTTATTTTGCTCCTTGAATTTGCAAAAGAAAAAGTAATAATGGGACAGGAGTTTGTTTCAAACGTATAAAATTCAAATATTTTATTTCAAGTCCGTATCGATTTATTCGTTTTGGTCGATGTTTTTACGCAGCTCACCTCACTATGGAGATTAATCTGACAGATGTCAAATGTGGACTATTAAAATGCCCCGACTGTAGGACAAGTCGAATCCAAAAGTCATACCATTTCCAACGTTAAACGTAATGGAGGCACTTCACATGGCTATTTGTATTTGCTATTGGCTATTTGTTGCATTTGGCAAAATTATTGACGAATACACAAACAAGCAAATAAAGACAAATACGGCCTTCCACACATGGACGTCAAATACCAAACTTTACTTGATTTTGTTTACTTGCCTATTCGACTCTTTTGATGTGCGTCAAAAACCGACAAAGGTACGGATACGTATATTTGGTATTGGTCATATTTGTCAAATAGGCAAATAAGGCCAATATAATATTATGAAAAAATTTGAGTTTGAGTTTGAGTTTGAGTTTGAGTTTGAGTTTGAGTTTGAGTTTTTTGAGTTTATGTCGAACATACCGTCTACACATGGTGATTGTTTGGCGAATACATCAAATACGCAAATACAAATAGCCATGTGAAGTGCCTCCATAAAGGACACAGCTTGGCGGCAAGCTGCTCGTTCGTCTCGGAACCCCTTAAATATAAATTGCAAATTCTCAATTTATCTGACCAACATCAGTTGCACGAGTTAACATCGTTAGACATCAAGTGGTCTCCAGCTGCGGTACATGTTAAAGTTTTATTCAGCATTTTCGCTCATAATTTTTTTAAATGTTTAAAAAAATATACGTATTTAAACAGGCATTAGGCATTTAAGCCGCAGAAACCTTTAAAGTTGTTAGGTTTTGAATTCTGACGCTTATGGAATACGAATCATTACCTACACTACAACATATTATAACATAAAAATATTATAGAGATTTAAAACAATTAAGACGCTGACAACTGCCAATGACCTTGATCTCGCATCACTCTCGCACCTGTGTCGATTTTCATGCCAGAGAGACAGAGATGTGAAGTGTTCACTCGGTAGCGTGGATACATTTTTCGTTAGTTAGAGGAAAAAATAAATATTATGGGAAATCTAGATGTCAGAATCGAAAATTAAATCCGGCAATCTTTGGATTTTTGTAAAAGGTATCAAATAAACAAATGTTTAAAGCACAGATTGTATTATTACTTTAGTTAGAACAGGGCGATTCCGCTAGAGACCCTTAACACGAATTTTTAAAGTATAGCATTTGTTACTTTTTTTATTGAAATATAAATAAAAATATGTATATTTACTAGCAAAAGAACTTTTATGAGTAAAAATTGTAATTTGAATTATTTTGAGCATTTTTAAGTGATATCATCTAACAGCGCGAGAAAAACTGCTTATGCCACACGTGATCATTTTTACTATAAATCGCTCGAAGTTGATTTTCATTACATAATATTGACTGTACATAAGTTTCTATTTCGGTCCAAAAAAAACAACAATTTTGAAATAGTTTTCAAACATTATTAAAGGAAAATTGCCATGGTTGCGCCCGCGATAAATAAGGTACAAAAGTTTAGTTTTCTCGCTAAAATATGTTGTTAGTAATTTAAAATTTTGTGAAAGTAAGGAGAAATGTGAGGCAAATTAGAATTAATCATTGGAACAAACTATTTTATTATTTTTAATAAAAAAACAGAACCTTTAAAGTTGTTGCGCCCGCGATCGAAGCAGTACAATTGGAATTGCAACAAATTATTTTTTGACTATTCTAGTGATTTTCGTCTTATTTCATATTATTAAGGTAAACAATAACGTTAGATTATATTTGTTATCAATACCTACTTTACATGTAATTACAAGATTTATAAGAATTTGAATGGAGTCACATCGTGTTTTATATTTTTCGAAATATTTCATGTATTACTTAACAAATATTTCAAAATAATGATTTATATTCATTTATTTTTAAATTTTTTAGAAGAAATGCTACAAACGACAGGAAAAATCATAAATATTTAATATTTTTCTTTGAAAAAAATATTTTTACTTATAATTCTCCCATATTCTTTTAAATTATAAATATTAATTTTGAATTAAATGTTTGCTATAGTTCGGTTTTATAACAATCGAATCGAATCGAAAAAGGTTTGCTTAAGTTACATTATTCAATTGTTTTTAGTGATTTAGACGATTTCTTTTCTCAGATCGATAAATGACTGATAATTAAAAAATAATAAAATTTTAAATAGTATTATTACAATTTACTAATAATATTATGTATTGCATATCAAAAATGTAGAAATTAGTCGCATACTTATGAATAAATTCAATTTCTTTAGACTCGTTGCGCCCGCGATATTCTGATGTTGCACCCGCGATCGTGAAAATTGTTAATAATTCCTAGTACTAATTACTTCAATTAATTGTATCTAGTTAAATCATTTCTTTGTCTCATACACTTTTGAAATATGGGTTAATAAATTACTAAAAGTTCCACAATTAGCAGTATTCTCAAATTAACTCGTCCAAGTTCTTAATAGAGGACCAATTTGGTTGCACCCGCGATAGTACTTTTTTTTTTTTAATCTTGATTTATTTAAGGGATTTTAGCACACAAAGTAGCTATGCAAATCTCATCGTGCTAGTACTTAAATCAACTTAAATCTAACTTCTTATAATAAAGGAGTACAATAATTTTGCACAATCAGAATCCGGTTCAGCCAATATAACATTAAAGATACCCATATTCATTAGAGGAATTTTAACTAAATTGAATATCTCATTTCTTTTGTGAGTATATCGGACACATTCCACCAAAACGTGTTGCACATCTTCTGGCTTTCCACACATTTCACAATCAGGAGAATCAGCTTTACGCATTAGGTGTGCAAACTTATTTAATGGTATGTGTCCTGAACGAAGTCGGTGTGCAGCAACAATCTGGCTTAGACTCAAGCCTGATCTATGGAACCAGGAGGAGGCTCGCTTTGTATACTTTTGTACCAAATGCCTTTGTGCTGCGATCTTTCATTAAAATACTCCTTCCATAATTCATAAACACATCTTTTATATTCAATTAAAATTTCCGAATAGTAAGGTAATAAATTTTGAGTTTCTTCTAAATTAATAGCATCTTTGGCTAATCGGTCGGCCTCCTCATTACCACGCAGATCGACATGAGACGGCACCCACAGCAAGACTATATCTTTACATAAGAATTTAACAAACATGTTTTGTGGCTTTTCTTAGATTTAATTTTAGTTTTCATTTACAATTTATGATTGAACTAGTTAAAATGTCAAAAGATAATTTATTAATAAATGTGTTTTATTTTGTCAGTAGGACGCTTTAAGTGCGTCAAAATGTTGCACCCGCGATAATGGAATCGCCCAACTGTTTAAAGTTCCTGAAAGATGTGACTTTGGTATTTTTTTTCATCCAGTAGGAGAACATTATTTTATTATTTAAATTCTACAAGGTTTTCCAAATATAATCTTTTGATTATATTTGGAAAACCTTGTCGAATTTATATATATTATATAATCATATATATTTTTTTTGTGCCAATCAATGAAATACATACGTCTAGAAAACTGCACAAAGATGTCAAATTGGCAGCTGTCTTCCCCTTAATGATGATTCACGTCGCATTACTGTATCATGATGATTTAGAGCGCTTACAGACGAACGGCAAGCATCGGCGGCAGCCGTCGACAAGTGTAAAAATTATTATTTTTAACAAAAAAATTAAAACCGACTTCCAAGGTAAAAACAATAGTAATATTATGAACTAAAAAGTATTAAACAACTCTTACTCTTTAATAGTGCCTTTTTCAGAATTCGTCTAAATCTCAACTATTTCTGTACATACTACAGTCTTCATTACTTCGAAGTCGGTACCAGCTAATTTAATCGTGAGTTCAGTCAATGTCAGAATATCTGAAACTTTTGGAACTGGTACCGACTTCAAACTAATGAAGACTGTAGTATGCACAGAAATAGTTGAGATTTAGACGAATTCTGAAAAAGGCACTATTAAAGCGTAAGAGTTATTTAATACTTTTTAGTTCATAATATTACTATTGTTTTTACCTTGGAAGTCGGTTTTAATTTTTTTGTTAAAAATAATAATTTCACTCTTTTTAGTTAAGTATCTACAAAATAAGGCTTTATGCGTAAATAACCAATACGAATGTTAACTATTCACATTATGCTACTGTAAGCGAAATTGTGGTAAATGCTTGCAGTTATCTAAGCGATGCTGCAATTTCCAAACTTTTATCTTTAAAGGTTCAGGAGTTCTGTTCTGTGCTTTTGGACCAAGAGACACCTTTGTATGAAATTTCTCTTATTCGTAACATAATATTATGTTTAATTTACTAGAAACAACATTTTTACCACTATGAGTGTTTTGATAAATATCAAGGATTTCCCTCGATTGCTCATAGATCCCATCATCAGCTCACCACTTTCGTAATTGTTAAGTATACAAAATTAAGATTATATCCTATACAACAACACGAGAAATTTGAAAATCTGTCCTCAAACAGCGAAATCATCATCAAAAACATCTGCTTCGATGCAAATTATCACGAAAAGTACCAATAATTAGGTCATAGTGTGATGACCAATGGTATGATTATGGTTGTGATGATGATGACCAACGAGAAATTTGAAAATCTGTCCTCAAACAGCGAAATCATCATCAAAAACATCTGCTTCGATGCAAATTATCACGAAAAGTACCAATAATTGGGTCATAGTGTGATGACCAATCGTATGATTATGGTTGTGATGATGATGACCAATCAAATTGATGTGTTAGCTTATGCTTATAGTTGTTTAAACAACGCCGAAATCCCCGAACCTGTACCTATAAGCATTCAAAAGTTCTGTTCGGTACCTTTGGATCCAGGGTATAACCTGGTGCAAAATCTTACTTTATTGGTAGCATTGACCTCGAATGCTTCAGAAATAATTAAAATCACTATATTATGTTTCCATACAAATTTCAAGGAGTCCCCTCGATTCCTCAAGGATCCCATCATCAGATCACCACTTTTGTGAACATGGTACCAAATTAGAGTTGAACCCTATACATAATACAACACAAAAAGAATTTTGAAAATCTGTCTTCAAACAGCGAAATCATCATCAAAAATATCTGCTTCGATGGAAAATATCACGAAAAGTACCAATAATTGGGTCATAGTGTGATGAGCCATGGTATAATTATGGTTGTGATGATGATGACCAATCAAATTGATGTGTTAGCTTATGCTTTCAGTTGTTTAAACAACGCCGAAATCCCCGAACCTGTACCTATAAGCATTCAAAAGTTCTGTTCGGTACCTTCGGATCCAGGGTATGACCTGGTATGAAATCTTACTTTTTGATAGCATTTACCTCGAATGCTTCAGAAAAAATCAAAATCACTATATGTTTCCATACAAATTCCAAGGAGTCCCCTCGATTCCTCAAGGATCCCATCATCAGATCACCACTTTTGTGAACATGGTACCAAATTCGAGTTGAACCCTATACAACACAAAAAGAATTTTGAAAATCGGACGACAAACGGCTGAGTGATCGGTGAACATACATAAAAAAAATACATACAGCCGGCCGAACGTATTACCTCCTCCTTTTTGGAAGTCGGTCAAAAATAATAAAAAATCCATTGTCTGCCGTCGGAAAATGCCGTTCGTCTGTAAGAAGCCTTAGATGAAAATTGACATGAAGATACGCGTCCCGGACCCTGAGAAAGGATATAGGAATTAGGATAGATGTTTTATCCTGGCAAAATGTACAGTTCTCGCGCGATATTTTGGCGCAATATCTAGTTATAAATAATATAATTACTTGTGTTAGGTATTAAATGAATATAAGTAGAATTCTGGTCCAATCGATCGCACCCAGAGGAAGCCCTAGGCTGCCGGGAAGGCTGTATTTCCAAATTGAATACGCCCGAAGGCACGAAGCGTATATTTTAAAATTGCATTTTGCATTTGACATTTTACTAAAAGTAAAATTACGGAAAAGCCATTGAAAATAACTGAAATACGGTACCTCGAACAACACTAAAGGAATCCTATTTTATGGAAAACAAAGACGCCATTTCTTTCTTATTTTTAGTATTAGGATTATGGGTGCTTGAATAAACGCAATCGTATTGATTTCGATCAAACCTGGGCATTATGTCTACGCGTATTTATAGATCGGCGAAGAGCTGATAGCACTAAAATTCGCCACAAATGTACTGAAACACGAAACGTATTTTGTTGAAATGGTTTTCACATTTCCACCACATTTTGTTCAGTTTCCAAGCCTGTATGAAAAAGTTTTGCATGCTCGGCTTTTAAAGTTAGTCCTGGATTTGTGCGTGGTATTTTATTTTTTTGTGCTGGAGTAAAATAGGATTTGTTAGCGAAAAGGCAAAATGATAGGAAATCAACGAATTACAAAATCAAATTAGCTGGCTGCGTTTGTGAATCTGCAATCCCGCTCAAATCGGTCTCCAAGAACGGTAACAAAATAAGATTAGTTCTTTTGAAGACACATTTACCATGTATTTCAAGCGTTTACAACCTTTCATCGCAAACGTATACCGCCTCCGTTTGCGTAAAAAAAGGCGCGTCAGCTTATGACAAACGATATATTATCGTCAATAGAGAATAAGTGGTTTTTACTAACCTTACATCGTACAATGGCGACGAGTGACGGAGCGGGATATTGTCGGGAACACAATATGTGACCTCAGCTCGATATGAGACGTGTTTTATTAATCGAACAGAATCGCTTACTAACTGCCACGATCTGGGAGAATTCATCATCCACGTATTATGTGTATATTAGATTCAGTGCTAAAAGAGAGTCCTCCCATAAAAAGGGAAATAAGAACAATGGTGCTCTACTGTTAAGCCTAACATGACAGATAGTGGGAGCCGTTTTGTCCTATGATTAATTCTTTAAGCCGTGTCTGCAACAAGCACAAATAAACCTACCACAGACAGGTTTTTGATCATAAGGCGATTAGCAACACAGACTGTCTATGTTGAATATACCTAGTGTTGTGAACCACGCCCAGTCGCTATCTGTAGAGTTCATTATGCTAATTGACACGGCTTATCACTGCTCAATACGTTAGAATTAATTAACCGATAACGCCTATCTGTCTCCGTCATCATGAGCAAGACATGTCAGGTTCCAAACGCCAATGGCCGTTTGAAGAGAAGGTTTTGTGTGAGAATGTGGGTTCGATATTATGATGATAGTCATGTTTGAACATCTGCAATCGAAGCATTCGCAAAGTTATAGATGTACGCAGATTTGTGAAAAAATAGTTTACGGGTTTAAAGACAAAACAAAGAATTTCCTTAGTCAGTAATTCGCTTTGTCTCTTAAACCGAATAAAGAGTATCTATCTCTGATGGATTATAAACGTGATGTTTGAGAACCTAAAATCCCTAACTACGTGGTACGTATTTTGAGGGTAGATTTACGAATTTTCATACTCTAATTGATATTATTTGTCTTTGAGGAATTAAACCACGTTATGTAAGCAAAAAGCATGCATTGTAAGTCGTGGCGTTGACGCTGGACCTCGGGCTAAATCGAACGGAATAATACCCATGTGGTGTGCCAGCTAACTGCTCACTGCTAAGCTAAGTTATGAAATTAACAACCTTCACGAGTGGAAAATTTCGTGAAAATATAAAGCAAAAACAGACTTTTACGACTTAATTGTCCAGTGACCAGTTTTATGAGCCCTGCTATCGAAGGGGTACTAGCTCGAAGGAAAAGAAATACAGCGACCAAAAAGGAGACAGTGCGCTTTTTCGTCGCCTTTTTTCATTTCCCAAAAGACTAAAGTCGGTACTCAGAGACAATTAAATTTAGTGAAGAATTTAATAAAAAATATAAAGTTTTCTTCACAATCTTCATAAAATTAAAGTTAATAAGTACAAATAAAGGGTTTTCCAATAGGGTCTTGACAATTTTGAATTTAGTTTGTGGACGCACCCTTTCACTTAACACCGAACTTTTACTGTCATTTTACTCATTAGAACATAACATTTTTATCATGGTAAGTACACGAACAACGTCTGCAAATCTTAAAAATTTACTACAAAATTCGAAGTCGGTGGCCGCTACTCGTGTGGGGAACGTAAATTTCTCTGAGTGCGGCCGTATTAGCTGAATGAGTAACTTCAGTGGTGGTGGTAGCACGAGAGCAGATGTCTAGTGAATCATTTACCGTCAGGCGATCTGTCTGCTCGTCTTGCCTTGCCAGTTTCATCTATTCATAATTTTCTTATCTAGAAACTTCTCACGCTAAGCGGCGCCATTGCACTTGAAAAATTACAGATTAACTCGGGTAAAAAATATTATGGTAATTATTGTATACAACCTTACTTTGTTACCTTACTGCTCTGGTAAGGGAGCATACCCATACTACGTGACCTACTTTTTAAGATTTTTTGACCCCCTCCCTCCGTGGTGGTTCACGTGGTATTGACAAAAATAATTAGTAGATAAGAACAAAGAGTAGATAGCAAATGAAAATAATTTGACTCATATTTGTGTTTATTAAGTTATTTATTACAAAAGACTCTTTGCATGTTTATAATAATTGTTACTACTTAATGAAATATGGGAATAAAAATAATGATCACCAATAAATACTTTGATACCCAATAGTTTGCCAAAAAGAAATACTTGACACCAATATTTAAGATACAAGGTGTAACAAAACTAAGTGATAATTAGAGACCGGATTATATGCATTTGCATATTTGCATATGCATTTGCACATTTTAGCCATTTTTAGCAACAATAGCATATTTCACCTAAGATCTACTTATGATGCATATTATCGGTACATTTACAACATTTTTCACTTATGCTGCGTTTCAAAATGCGATCAAAAATAACAATAACAGAAACATTACAAAACATAAGGGCTATCGACGCTTTTTACTGCATTTCGAATGCAGTCAGTAGCCGTGCGCCTCTTTTGTTTTGACAGTTACGACATGTTACGATAATAAAATGAAAGAGACAGAAGAAAGTCGCGTTCGCTAACTACAAATTAAACGGCATAACTTTTTCCAGAAACTGTAAGACGTGCTAACATAGCACCCAAGTTCAAATTCTGCTCAGTTTCCTCAGTGAATGTGGAGCGAACGTTTTCTATTTACAAAAATATTCTAAATGATCGTAGACACAATCTTACTAAGTGCTGAAAATTTAGAAAAATATTTGATTGCTTACCTTTACAAATTTAAGTCTATTATCGTACGGTCTATTAACAATAGACCGTACCGTCTATTATCGCCTATCAAAAAACTATATACTAATTGTATGCAGATTTTGAATTGTCATATAATTTTGCATATTCTGCCAGTTTTCGTGCATATTTCAAGCATTTTTCATGCATATTTGCATGCATATAACAAGCTTTTTATGTTGCATATAATCCGGTCTCTAGTGATAATACTTTAAGATGTGCACGTTTTCCTTATAGTGAGTTTATTGTGAAAGTAGCAGCGCTGCAAATTTTTTTCATTTTTGTATGGGCAAGCGCCCCAGTATAACGAGTTTCTCCATACAAAAGTGAAAAAAAAATTTGGTCTTACAGCGCTGCTACTTTCACAGTGAACTCTATGTAAGGAACACATAAACACCCTAAAGCAGGGGTTCCCAAACTGTGCGCCGCGGCGCCCTGGTGCGCCGTGGAAAGGCAAGAGGGGCGCCGTGAGTCGATCCTCCATCATTATCCATAACCACAAATATTATGAAATAAAATTATAATATGAATTATTATACAAAACAGGCAGATGATTAAATATTTGTTTATTATTATTTACTTGCTTGACTTAACTATAATTATTCTTCGATCGCGGATTCTTGGAAATCTATTGTTCTCGCAGCCACATGTGGCCGCTTGGGAGTTCAATCGTTATAGGTGTTTATTTATGTATATTTTTATAATAGCTAGGTAGAGTAGGGCGCCGTGACAAAATATTGACTTGTAAGTGCGCCGCAGGCCGAAAAAGATTGGGAACCCCTGCCCTAAAGTATTATCACTTAGATTTATGTATAATATAATATTATATAATAATAGTCTAAAATTACAATAGAACAATCAGAGAAATTAATTTCTAGGCAGATGGCGGACCTAAGTAATTTGGTTGCGTTTAAAGCTTTATGGTTTAAAGTTAAACCCAACCGACCGATCACAATTAACATTGAATTGACATGATCCGACTACATGACGTTGGTCTGTCAACTACCTAGGAATCAATTTCCTCGATGGTACATACTAGAAATTTAGTTACGACTGTAGTTCAAATTGTAATCGAACACCAAATATAGTAAATGAATAAGGGCGAAGCAATGATATTATATAAAAAAAACTCAAAGCAGATATGTTACTACCGCGCGCGTTGTGAAGCCATAAATACGGGCCAATTGGCCGGTCTTTATTTAGTCTGTCTCTTTTATGTAAATGGCATTTCGTATCTTTTATTTCACTTATCTGTCAAATTTGACAATTGAATTTGAAAATTGTTCGGAAGCAATTTAAGCCGAAAAATTGTATGAACGTAACAGATCTGTATTTAGTAGAATATCATTGGGGCGAAGCCAAACGAGCGTAATTTTGTGAGTCGTGAGCCGCAGAATTTCTGCCGGGCAGAATTTTTTTCATACAAATGACAACTCATTTTGAGTCGCCGTGTGAATCAAACATGACTTTTGTATGAAACTGAATGCACCAGAATTCTGCCCGGCAGAAATTCTGCGACTCACAACTCACAAATTACGCTCGTTTGGCTTCGCCCTAATGATCACCAAGCTGCTCCACCAAACAGCTTCACCAAACTTCAAAATGCCTGACAAGTGACAACAGTGCCTGTTTTTTTAATGGCTACTGGCTATAAATGAGTAATAACCATAATAAATGCCAGTGTCAAGTATTAAATATGGCGAGAAAAAAAAATCGTATGACGTTTCTCTTGGCGAAATTGACTACGTGACAAAACTCTAGACTCTTGTGACCGAGCGTAGTATTTTGAAGACCCCCCTCCCCCCTAAATTTATTTATTATTTATTTATTTATTTACTCAAATTACATATGTTCCTTTATAATTTTACATAATACAGAAAGTTCAGGCTGACATTGTACACATTTAATGTTCTGCTGATACTTAAAATAGGAAAAACCTGTGCTATAAGTATCAGCTAACAATCACTAAAGGTTTTCCAAATTCGTTTTACATTAACATAATGTAAGAGCAACTAGGTTAGTACATGTTAGTATGGTGTGTGTGTGTGTGTGTGTGTGTGTGTGTGTATGTGTGAGTGTTTATGTTCATGAATGTTCAATCGAATATCGAGCTCTCAACGGATAGGACAGATAAAACTTTCTGATTCATTGTATGACAGTTTTTGTAGCCATTCTGTAACCTTCTTTTTACAACTATGTAAATTTAGTGTATGAATATTCAGAATTTTATCAATTTTGTTGCAAGTGAAGCGTCCAAGGAAATAGTAAAATCTTTCACTAAAAGTTGTCCTGTGCTTTTTGGCTGGGGGAAGTTTTTTGCGTCGTCCAGTCACAGTAAAGATGTCAGTTTTATTCGATGCATGGTATTTTAGAGCACTTCGCAGTATTCATAAAGTTCCTTAGTTGGGAACCTAAACTGTTTAAAAGTACTCACTTTTAGCACTGCCCTTTGAGCTCTCTCAAGCTATTAAGCTTGAGAGAGCTCAAAGGCTCACGTGTAAATTCAGTCTTGGGGAGGGGCGTGTAAATCTTCCCTAATTATAGGGAAGATTTACACGCCCCTCCCCAAGACTGTATGCAATACCCTAACAAAGATTGACACAAAGCATAGTATATACTTTTAAGAGTTGAAGGTTTTATTACATGTCGTAGATATTTAAATATGTATATAAGTTTCCGAATTCTCCCCGTGAGCAGATTTATATGGGACATAAAGTTCAATTTATCATCAATGATGATACCTAAGTATTTCAAATTAGTGACCTTCTCCAGTTTAGGGCAATTATTGCATGTAGCACCTATATCGAGTGAATGGTTATGGGCTGAGATATAGTGGTCTGTACTGGGTTTCTTTGACTTTTTAATTTGAAATTCTATCATCTTGGTTTTATCTACATTGAGGGACAGAGTGTTAGCTGCTAGCCACTCGGTAACTCTATTGAAACCTTTTTGTGCCACCTCATAAACCTGGTCCCACGTATCTCCAGTAAAGATAAGTGCTGTGTCGTCAGCGAAAGCCAGCAGTTTGCCATTTTGTAGTTTAAGTTTGCACATTTCGTTTACATAGGCTAAGAAGATAGTGGGACCAAGTATGCTTCCCTGCGGCACACCGAAAACAACAGGTAGCTCTCCACTGATAAGATCAATGATCTTAACGCTCTGGGTGCGGTTATTTAAATAACTTTTAAATAGTTGTAATTGACTTCCTCTTATGCCAAGACGTTCCAGCTTCACAATCAGTTTGGGGATAGAAACTGTGTCAAAGGCCTTGGCGAGGTCTAGGAAGATAGTAATACATTTTTTGCCTTTATCAAGAGTCTGTACAATATGATTTGTCATCTCAAAAACTGCATCATTTGTGGATTTGTTGTTTCTGAAACCAAATTGGTTACTGGATAATATATTGCCATCCTCCAGGTATCTCCTTAATCTGCTGTCCAAAATTTTTTCCAGGATTTTAGAAAGACATGGCAAAACCGAAATGGGCCTATAGTTAATGACACAGTCTGTATCTGTAAATGGGTCACGTAGTATGGGTATGTTCCCTAACAAGGATCAGAGTGCGAGTAACTTGTCCGTGACGGATAGCGACAAGGTTTGCCACTTTGTCGCCGGTCTAGACTCTAACTACAGGCTCTATAGGTACAGGCTGTGAGCTGTGTAACCTAGATTTATTGTACAGATTGTGGGGGCTGATAACCCGCCTTATTAGGCGCTGACTGCGAGACCTATGTAATTAAATACGCTGAGTTAACTCAGTTGTTCTGTTAATATTGAGTTGAGGAAAATTAGTTGAGGGGAATTAGTCTTTAAATATTTGGCCCATGATTACAATACGGCATAGAAACTTACTTTCTTTTAACTTATAATTTTAATTATATTAAACTTATTATTTCAGTAAAGGTTATGCGCGACGCCCGTGCATCTAATAAAGGATCGCCGCAAATTCGCCGTGGACCGTGTGTTCGCTGCTTATTTCTGTGGTTCGCTGCGATCAAACCGCCTATTCTTGTGACCGCCACAAAATCGCCATAGCTCGCAAATCGCCAGACTTCACAGATAGTATTCTTTATAAAGAGACTTGTTTTATTTAAAGGTGAGGTGAACCTCACCTGACACCTCTCACCGAGAGCATTCACGTGTAATGTAATATTATTGATTCGTTTTTTAGCATTACAATACTACCTTCTTGACTGACAAGCATTCGCGTGTAATGTAACATTCGACTTTGATTATTCCATAGCTAGTTGATGTTACAAGTTGTATCAAGATATTACACACTGTATCATTACAAGGTGCGCATTGTAATGCTCGGCTCTCCACCCACACTGATGTAATGCTCGACTCTGTGACGTAATACATTACAAGCGAATGGATTTTTTACCGGATTGTTACTACATTGCAAAAATAATAATGCAACCAACAAAAATATTCCACTCGTTTACGTCAAGTGTTTGTGCGAGTTGCCATGTGTTTCGGTTATGGTGCGTGTTGTATGACGTCGGTAGCTGATAGCGTGGTGTGACGTCACGTGCAGTATCGTGTTACCGCGGACAGACGTGACATTCAGATGTTGCATCATGTCGCCGAACTGGTGAAATGGGGCCGAGTAGATACTAGACATTGTGGATTGTAAAATAACTTGGATTTTGGAGATCTTAAGGAAGAAAACATAGATGGCATAACGATATAAGCTAATGTATTTCATAATATTATGTACAGTATATTGTAATTTGTAATGCTTCAACTCCCAAGCGGCCACATGCGGCCGCGATAACATACAATAAGCTACTGTGTCTGGTTTTTCCACGATCGAGGTAATAAATGATGATATGTCCAATTTCCGCAACTGTCTTGTGCAAAAATTAGTTTAGGCATCCATTATACGGGCATGAAAGCGTCAGTCAATTCCGTCAGTCATGAATTATGTTTGACTGATGATGACTGATGGACTGACGAATGGTATTAGACGGTCACTCAATTCTCTTCAGTTTTATGTCAATCAAAGCCAAAATTTTCGAAGGTATACGTTTCTATTTTTTTCCAATTTTGTCAGATGTGACAAAACTCATTCAAAATTCGTGATTGATGGTTGCATGACGCAAAACTCAAAATATCCAGATTTTCATCAATAAGCTTCATGCAACCGTCAGTCACGCTCTTACACGGTAGGTTATCCATCAGTCACAGTCATGACTGTGGTAAAACTGACAGCAAAACCTACCGTCTAATGGATGCCTTACAGGACAGTTTTTATTGTAAAGTGTAAAGTTGACTACGTGACAAAACTCTAGACTCTTGTGACCGAGCGTAGTATTTTGAAGACCCCCCTCCCCCCTAAATTTATTTATTATTTATTTATTTATTTACTCAAATTACATATGTTCCTTTATAATTTTACATAATACAGAAAGTTCAGGCTGACATTGTACACATTTAATGTTCTGCTGATACTTAAAATAGGAAAAACCTGTGCTATAAGTATCAGCTAACAATCACTAAAGGTTTTCCAAATTCGTTTTACATTAACATAATGTAAGAGCAACTAGGTTAGTACATGTTAGTATGGTGTGTGTGTGTGTGTGTGTGTGTGTGTGTGTATGTGTGAGTGTTTATGTTCATGAATGTTCAATCGAATATCGAGCTCTCAACGGATAGGACAGATAAAACTTTCTGATTCATTGTATGACAGTTTTTGTAGCCATTCTGTAACCTTCTTTTTACAACTATGTAAATTTAGTGTATGAATATTCAGAATTTTATCAATTTTGTTGCAAGTGAAGCGTCCAAGGAAATAGTAAAATCTTTCACTAAAAGTTGTCCTGTGCTTTTTGGCTGGGGGAAGTTTTTTGCGTCGTCCAGTCACAGTAAAGATGTCAGTTTTATTCGATGCATGGTATTTTAGAGCACTTCGCAGTATTCATAAAGTTCCTTAGTTGGGAACCTAAACTGTTTAAAAGTACTCACTTTTAGCACTGCCCTTTGAGCTCTCTCAAGCTATTAAGCTTGAGAGAGCTCAAAGGCTCACGTGTAAATTCAGTCTTGGGGAGGGGCGTGTAAATCTTCCCTAATTATAGGGAAGATTTACACGCCCCTCCCCAAGACTGTATGCAATACCCTAACAAAGATTGACACAAAGCATAGTATATACTTTTAAGAGTTGAAGGTTTTATTACATGTCGTAGATATTTAAATATGTATATAAGTTTCCGAATTCTCCCCGTGAGCAGATTTATATGGGACATAAAGTTCAATTTATCATCAATGATGATACCTAAGTATTTCAAATTAGTGACCTTCTCCAGTTTAGGGCAATTATTGCATGTAGCACCTATATCGAGTGAATGGTTATGGGCTGAGATATAGTGGTCTGTACTGGGTTTCTTTGACTTTTTAATTTGAAATTCTATCATCTTGGTTTTATCTACATTGAGGGACAGAGTGTTAGCTGCTAGCCACTCGGTAACTCTATTGAAACCTTTTTGTGCCACCTCATAAACCTGGTCCCACGTATCTCCAGTAAAGATAAGTGCTGTGTCGTCAGCGAAAGCCAGCAGTTTGCCATTTTGTAGTTTAAGTTTGCACATTTCGTTTACATAGGCTAAGAAGATAGTGGGACCAAGTATGCTTCCCTGCGGCACACCGAAAACAACAGGTAGCTCTCCACTGATAAGATCAATGATCTTAACGCTCTGGGTGCGGTTATTTAAATAACTTTTAAATAGTTGTAATTGACTTCCTCTTATGCCAAGACGTTCCAGCTTCACAATCAGTTTGGGGATAGAAACTGTGTCAAAGGCCTTGGCGAGGTCTAGGAAGATAGTAATACATTTTTTGCCTTTATCAAGAGTCTGTACAATATGATTTGTCATCTCAAAAACTGCATCATTTGTGGATTTGTTGTTTCTGAAACCAAATTGGTTACTGGATAATATATTGCCATCCTCCAGGTATCTCCTTAATCTGCTGTCCAAAATTTTTTCCAGGATTTTAGAAAGACATGGCAAAACCGAAATGGGCCTATAGTTAATGACACAGTCTGTATCTGTAAATGGGTCACGTAGTATGGGTATGTTCCCTAACAAGGATCAGAGTGCGAGTAACTTGTCCGTGACGGATAGCGACAAGGTTTGCCACTTTGTCGCCGGTCTAGACTCTAACTACAGGCTCTATAGGTACAGGCTGTGAGCTGTGTAACCTAGATTTATTGTACAGATTGTGGGGGCTGATAACCCGCCTTATTAGGCGCTGACTGCGAGACCTATGTAATTAAATACGCTGAGTTAACTCAGTTGTTCTGTTAATATTGAGTTGAGGAAAATTAGTTGAGGGGAATTAGTCTTTAAATATTTGGCCCATGATTACAATACGGCATAGAAACTTACTTTCTTTTAACTTATAATTTTAATTATATTAAACTTATTATTTCAGTAAAGGTTATGCGCGACGCCCGTGCATCTAATAAAGGATCGCCGCAAATTCGCCGTGGACCGTGTGTTCGCTGCTTATTTCTGTGGTTCGCTGCGATCAAACCGCCTATTCTTGTGACCGCCACAAAATCGCCATAGCTCGCAAATCGCCAGACTTCACAGATAGTATTCTTTATAAAGAGACTTGTTTTATTTAAAGGTGAGGTGAACCTCACCTGACACCTCTCACCGAGAGCATTCACGTGTAATGTAATATTATTGATTCGTTTTTTAGCATTACAATACTACCTTCTTGACTGACAAGCATTCGCGTGTAATGTAACATTCGACTTTGATTATTCCATAGCTAGTTGATGTTACAAGTTGTATCAAGATATTACACACTGTATCATTACAAGGTGCGCATTGTAATGCTCGGCTCTCCACCCACACTGATGTAATGCTCGACTCTGTGACGTAATACATTACAAGCGAATGGATTTTTTACCGGATTGTTACTACATTGCAAAAATAATAATGCAACCAACAAAAATATTCCACTCGTTTACGTCAAGTGTTTGTGCGAGTTGCCATGTGTTTCGGTTATGGTGCGTGTTGTATGACGTCGGTAGCTGATAGCGTGGTGTGACGTCACGTGCAGTATCGTGTTACCGCGGACAGACGTGACATTCAGATGTTGCATCATGTCGCCGAACTGGTGAAATGGGGCCGAGTAGATACTAGACATTGTGGATTGTAAAATAACTTGGATTTTGGAGATCTTAAGGAAGAAAACATAGATGGCATAACGATATAAGCTAATGTATTTCATAATATTATGTACAGTATATTGTAATTTGTAATGCTTCAACTCCCAAGCGGCCACATGCGGCCGCGATAACATACAATAAGCTACTGTGTCTGGTTTTTCCACGATCGAGGTAATAAATGATGATATGTCCAATTTCCGCAACTGTCTTGTGCAAAAATTAGTTTAGGCATCCATTATACGGGCATGAAAGCGTCAGTCAATTCCGTCAGTCATGAATTATGTTTGACTGATGATGACTGATGGACTGACGAATGGTATTAGACGGTCACTCAATTCTCTTCAGTTTTATGTCAATCAAAGCCAAAATTTTCGAAGGTATACGTTTCTATTTTTTTCCAATTTTGTCAGATGTGACAAAACTCATTCAAAATTCGTGATTGATGGTTGCATGACGCAAAACTCAAAATATCCAGATTTTCATCAATAAGCTTCATGCAACCGTCAGTCACGCTCTTACACGGTAGGTTATCCATCAGTCACAGTCATGACTGTGGTAAAACTGACAGCAAAACCTACCGTCTAATGGATGCCTTACAGGACAGTTTTTATTGTAAAGTAACAGATATTATGCTGTACACTTTAAAAATTTTAATATTTGTGTGAAAGTTGTAGATTAACTTCCACTCTCCGAGGTATGAAATTCTTCACTCAAGTCTATCTATAAGCAAGTAAGCCAGTGGATACTAATAGTAGATAGAGTCACTCGTGGGCGGCCGCGGCAGGACCTCCATCAATCTCAATTCTCAATACAATCGCAATATCAGCCTTTCACATAATTAGAGATGAAGATTAACTACATCGAAGTAGATTAATGATTTTTAGGTAGGTACTTTTATATTATCATTGCTTTGAGATATGGACGATTTGACAAACAATTTGGTCGTTTGCGGGGTACTTTAAAATTATCACTGAAATATCGTTGTTTTTACAAGTTATTATCACTATATACATGTGATAATATATATGTACCTATGTCTGCTGCGCAATTTCAAAATAATACGTCCTTTGACGCCGATATGTATTTTACGTATGATCAGGCAATTCGTACATACATGTAAATGTAGCGCTAATTGTATTAGGTTCACAAACATACATACAGCCTAAAGCTGGGTTCACATTACTGTAACGTAGCAGGACCGCTCTGCGTAGCACCTGTGGTAGCACTTGCTAGTTGCTACGAATTATTATGTAGAATGTAGATAGTCACGATAATGTGCACGCACCTTAAGATAAATGTCTACTACATGTGAATTCGTTTAGACTTGTGAAATACACTAAACAATATTGAATTTGCAAATGTCTAAATTGAAAGTAAAATAGTAAAATATTATACGGGGTGTAACAAAACTAAGTGATAATAATTTAGGGTGTGTATGAGTCCAGTGTATAGAGTTCACTGTAAAAGTAGCAGCGCTGAAAGAGCAATTTTCTTTGCGATTTGTATGGGCAAGCGAGCGTCACGAGTTTTCCCATACAAAAGTGAAATAGTAAGTACATTAGAGCTTGTCTAACTTAAAATGACGCGCCCCTCCCTCGTATTCACAGTACAAAAGTTTTCATTTACATCAAATTTGTAGTGGTGGGGTGCGGCATTTCAAATTAGACAAGCTCTACGCACCTAGAGCAGGAAAATAAGAAATGTCTCAGATCACATGTAATGCCGAGGTCAACAAAAATGTGATCTGAGGCTTTCTTATTTACTGCCCGTGGTGCGTATACTATTTTTCTCATCCACGGAACATCGGTAAGCACAGCGGGAAGAAAGTTGACGTTTTCCGCCCGGAGATGAGAAAAATACAGTATTATCACTTAGTTTTGTTACAACTTACACCCATTTTAACCAGTAACTATTCCATATATTTTATATATTTGAGGTTGAAGCGGTGATGGCAGATTTTCGTATTGGCATTTGGCATTCCGAAAAAAACTTTTTCATTTCGAAATTTAATTTTTACTCAAGAGTTAATGCTGATTAGGTACAAGAAAATACAAGCTTATTAAGTTAAATTACATAATATATAATTGTTATTTATAACACTAAATTACCACACTTATAAGTACCTTTAAAAAAGCTAAATATAATTTAGTGAATACAAGTTCTAATCTCTTTAAAATTAAAATTTACTGTTTTTAGGGTTCCGTACCTAAAGGGTAAAAAACTATTACTAAGACTTCGATGTCTGTCGGTCTGTCTGTCTCTAGGCTGTATCTCAAAACCCGCTATGGCTAGACTTCTGAAATTTTCACAGATATTATGTTTAATACATATCTGTTGCCGCTATAACAACAAATACTAAAAACAAAATAAATTTAATATTCGAGATGGGCTGCCATACAACAAACGTGATTATTTTTTTTTTGAATTTTTTGCTCGGTGTCAATGATGACAACAGGTAGCCTGACAGGTAACCTGAAATGTTAACAAAATAGAAAATACTCAGTTTTGTTTAAATACTTTAATAATTCATAATCTTAATATATATAAATCTCGTGTCACAATGTTTGTCCTCAATGGACTCCTAAACCACTTAACCGATTATAATAAAATTCACACACCATGTGCAGTTCGATCCAACTTGAGAGATAGGATAGTTTAAATCTCAAATTATAGTCGCAATTTTATTTTATTGCAAATTATTTGTCTATAAAGAGCGACCATTGTTTATGCGACGCGGGTCACGGGATAGCGATGGACGTTGCCATGGTGATATAATTATATTTTAGTCACTAATTCAATAAAATAATACGGGCGATATATTTAATATAATATGGCAAAGAAACGTTTGCCGGGACAGCTAGTAAAATTTATAAAAATTAAGAATTAAGGGGGGCTCCCGTACAAAAAACACATTTTTTCTTATTTTTCTCTATACTGTTGCTTCGTAGTTCGTGCGCCAGTCCAACTCGCACTTGGCCGATTTTCAGATATCACAATTATTATAGTAGAGATTCAACAGACAGGCAGTCCGCGACAGGAAGCAACCAATATGGAGATTCTTGGATGCGAATTGCTTATAATGGGCTTTGGTTAGGAAAATTACGTTACTTTACACATTGATCATCATGAGCATCGCAGTCACGAGTGACGACTATGGGGATATCCTCATAGTCATCCCCCAGTGACGACTATATAGTCCAGACAGACATCGAAGTCTTAGTAACATTCCAGGTATTATTTGTAGATAATTTTATGGTCTTTTATCTACTCTTTGAAAGTTTTTCTCTAGAACGCACCAATTTTGAGATATAAGCGAAAAACACAAAAATGGGCCCTTTCCCCCCCTTCCCCCACTCCGCCAGTACCCCTAGTGTCCAGGACTTTTAGTATGTTTATGAACTAGTTACTCTGTACACGTTTCCGAAAAAAAAATCTCACAATCCCGCTCACGCACTCTAGACCCCCCTTTGAGCGATTCATTCAATGGACTGTTTTCTCGGCGTAATAATAATTGTTCTTATTCAACGTGTAAAAAAATTTTTGAAAAGCCTATTATACCTAATTTAAAAAAAACTTTAAGGGAATTTTAAGAGTAGCAAGTAATTCCATAAAACTTCGTTTATAAAATGAACTTGAAATTTCATATTTTGATGCAAAATTTAGATACAATCCGAGTTTCCTATTCCCGCGCCAAAAGCTCTTCAGCTAATTGCCATCAAGTTGTAAAAGTGACTGCGGCCAAGTTGCTCTGTGCCAATAATATCTACAGATACTTTAAAACTATTAACTAAATAGATGTCTATAAACATAACACTTCCTGGCAGTCGGGTAAAAACTACTAATAATAAAAACTAGGTAAAAATGAAGGAAAAATCAGAACTATCTTTCTAATCTATACTTTGATATTATAAAGCGCAAGAGTTTCTTTGTTTGTTTGTTTGAACGCGCTAATCTCAGGAACTATTGGTCCGATTTGAAAAATTATTTCAGTGTTTGATAGCACATTTATCGAGGAAGGCTATAGGCTATATTTTATTACGCTAAGACTAATAAGAGCGAAAAAATAGAGGAAAATGTGGGAAAAAACGGGGGGAAATTATTTGAAAGGGCTTATCTCACGAACTTCTGGAGCAATTTTTATGTTATTTGGCACAGATATAGGGTAGACCACGGGAAAGGACATAGGCAATTTATTTACGGGAAATGTACGGTTTCCGTGAAATTCCTAATTTACGCGGGCGAAGCCGCACTGAACGTCTAGTAACATAATCTGTCGGTTCAAATGATGATAAGTGATAACAAACCATTACTTTATGCATCAGAGCCCTACTGGGCGCAATTCACATATTCGCGAACTTTCCTTCATCCATCTATCCGTTATTACCTCCCAACAAGGTTGAGTATCGCGTAACAGTGCCCTCTATAAATATCTCGTAAGTGTGATAAGTCGATTTGTTTATTTTATGTGCCCCTAATAGAATATTATATTGTGGCAAGTGTGAGTCAGCAGTCGCAGCGACGAACTCCCTTGAACCCAGTGCAGTTAGATGCGTATTATATAAACAACCTGTGTGATAACCATGGCTTGTACCACGAAACCGTTTTGAGACTCAAACAATCGATCGAGAACGCCGCATCCTACTCTAACAAATGCGAAATGACGTTGTTAGAGAAGGACGCGGCATTCTCGTCCGATTGTTTGAGTCTCAAAACGGTTTCGTAGTAGGCCTACTGGGGTTCTACGATACTTTGTAGAGAATCTAATGAGGAAAAATGCAAGCCAATTTTTGTAGGCCGTGAACAGAAGCATATTACTTTTAAAATAACTAATGATCCATCTCAGGATGGAAGGATTTTTTGCATGCCATGTAGAGCTACAACAAGCCACGCAACTTTGTTTCATAAAGTCTTCATCGCTTCAATGTGTTACGTCTTACGTATAATGAAAACGATTGACGGTTGCTATACCGTAGTCGGCGAAACATGGCGGTAGCGGTCATTGACTCCCTGTCAAAAACTTCTCATTTTCTATACAAAGCCGCGATTGTTAACATCTGACACTTCATTCTCAATCGCGGTTTATATTATAGAAAATGACAAGTTTTTGACACCTGGAGTCAATGACCGCTGCCGCCATGTTTCGCCGAGTAAAGTATAGTTACATATATAAACCACAATGGCCAATCATACGCAATAAACTCATAATCTATATTTAATATCTACCCATCATGGGCCAAAGTCAAAACTACATTAATTTTGAAGCTATAGCAAACAGACTTGCTTTATTTATTTCCAAAAGTAATATTTGCCAACATGTAGATAGCAGACAAATGAAATAAGATAGTTTTGATTTTTCTGTTCTAATTCAGTCGACGATGACGGATCGACTCATCAATAAACATGCTGAGCCTCTCCAGTCTCCATCCATTAATTGATATTGTTGCAGATTTTGTTTTACACTATGATAATATATGTAACTATAGTTCACACCGTAAGACGAAAAATTGACGAAAAAATTATCTTAAGTCTTAACCCATCAATCCCCAAGCGGCAGCCGGCTGGCGCATAGCAATTAATTCCCTCATTATTTTGTTGACGAACCTCTTTAACTTCCTAGTGGGGTGAAAGAAAACATCGTAGGAAACCCGCCAAAGTTAGTCCCGGACGTATTGACTATTGACCTGTTCATTCCTCAGGAATCAGGTCTAGGCAGATTATGATGCGAGAATGCCGTATGTGCTTGGGCAACCATATACGGACATTTACAATCTTGTCCCAGGCACTACATTTGAAGAGTGCTTCTCTACTACTATTTGAAGAGATGTTTTATTACACACCCGAAAATATAGCTATCGCACTCCTATTGCATACCGCATGCCTGTGAGAACCAAATACCTCGATATTTGTACGTTATCGAAAGATACAAGACCTTCAGGTCAAGAGCCGAATTTCCACGTGTTCTGTTATTGTACTTTATGTAAAAGCAATAATTGCAGAATTGTTTTCCGATTTTTTATTTCACCATTATTTTATATAGATATTGTAGTTCATATTTTGTTATCGTGTTGCAAGTCGTTGCACCGCGCCGCGGTAACTCAAAAGTGGAACATGTCGTGACGTTACTGATAGCAGCACTCGACGCGATAACACACCTTTAAATCTATATTAACGTAAAAATTGCATATAATGTATGAAATCGATAGTTGCGAATATTTTGCTAAGGTAGAGTCTTTTTTTTTAACGGGCAAATCATTGGCCCACCACACATTTCCACCACTGCAACTCCTGTGTCGCCAGGATCAACAGTGGTAACCAACCACAAAAACTCTTTGATATGATCTCAGGGATGCCCGACGGACAAGCTAAATCTGTCTTGGGACCTGCAACGAAATTAATCAGAAGAAAGGTTGGAGGAGTAGGAGAAAAACGCTAAGGTAGAGTCCCCAAAAGTATTAACAAGAACTAGAAACAGCAATCGCTGATCTTATATCATCTTAGTTATTTAAAGTTTTCCGATTCCGATTTTCTTTTCCGAAACTCAAAATATCTGCATACCAAATATTTTAATGAAAACTGCTACTGCTCTGTTTAAGCATGAAAAGCTAACATACAGACACGTTTTAACATTTAGATAATGTTTCTTTAAGAATTTAAACGTCAAAGAGCTCATCAACTGCCCACATTTCTTCCGAGCTATGTACGAGTAGATTGAAACAAGTGAACACCGCCTTGAAATAGCCGCATCCGACAGATTTATCCGGTGGACTTGGACAGGACGGTGCCATATGAAGTTGTGTGCTTGTTTTGTTAGAGTTCTTGCGACGCGATCCGTTTGCGGTGAAATTTTTACTACTATTTACAGTAGCAACTGATACACATTCATATTGTAAAAAAACTAAGAAATAGGAATAGTGAAGAAACCACTGCAATTCCCACGATAAAAGGCCATCCTTATCAGTTTGAAATTGTGGGAGCTTTGCCAGAACATCTTGACCTTGACCGAGACCTGGGCATAATTTATTTTTTTAGTAGTAGGCATTTTGCTGTACATTATTTGTGTATGCAATAACTCAACTGGCATTTACAACCAAACAGGTCCTGATAGGATTCCCGTTACTCATATAGAGAAACGTGACAAGGGACACGTTGGTAATTAGATTTGTTGACATATTTACGTGACTTACACTTTTTCCAACGCCGCTGATGATAATACGAACACAGCTTTTTCAACTCATCCAGTCCGTCTTCGGTACGATTTCCACACGATATCGGATGTTATTTAGTATAGTAAAATGTATACCTGCGTTATATTTTCTCAAATATCAGATCGAGCATGTTCTTATCGAGACACTTTATTTCAAGCACTTTAAAGGCGAAAACTTACTTTTGAAGGTGGTTTTGGTTTGGGATTGAAATGTTTGATATTTTTCAGTTAGTTACGTGTAATCTTTAAGCTCTAGCACTGTTTTCACGAAATGTATTTTCAATTAAGATGATTTGTTTTTGTTTTAATCAAACCAACTATAGAATAGATAAATGCAGTGCCGACTGTTCTGTAATTATAACATTAATTAAAGTCCACAATAGGTCACCAACAGACGCCGCAGTCCGCCAGTTCTCTTGTATAGGAGACTATATATTATGTATTTGCCTCTTTGTCTTTGTTTGCCTCTTTCAAACTACTGTTAATTTTAATTACTAATAAAAAATAATGTTATCTCTCATCAATTCAATAAATTCTCCAAGAATTTGTATTAATATATAGAGATTAACACCTATTAAGGTATTAATCCCTTAATTGTTCGTTTTAGACGTGGAAGAGATAAGATTACTTTATTATTTACCCGTCTTAACTAGTGAGTTAGGTGAACGAAGACCTTAAATATCTTAATATTATATATTTAAGGTCTTAAGATATTTACGTAAATATCTTATGTATTGCGCGTGTATCGTACATTTTGCCAAGATAACATCTATGCTATGTCCTTTTTGGTTCCTTAAAGTACGTCTAAATTCCATGAAAATTGGCTTAGGCGGTTTTGGCGTGAAGAGGTAACAAAGACATGCTTTCGCATCCATAATATCAATATTGATATTTGGTTCGATCCATCTAGACCTCATAGTTTTAAGGTGACGATGATCACTAGTCCTGAATAGTCCTGAGGATGTTGGAGTGTCGCCAGGCCTGGAGCCCGGAGGTCGTTGACACCGGACACCATTGTCACCACATTATCATACTATTTGCGGACGAACACGATTAACTATAGTGTGAGTTCCGATGCGAGAGACTTGATTTAGATACAGTAGCATTCCTTGTCTGGATCGGTGGTGAATGTAAGGGGAATGATGACCTTCTAAGATGTGATAAAGAGCTCACAACTTTTTATAACCTCGTAAAGCGTTACATGTAGCAGAAAATTACTATTAGGATTATCCATACTAATCTATCTATATATATATAAAACTCAAAGGTGACTGACTGACATGGTGATCTATCAACGCACAGCCCAAACCGCTGGACGGATCGGGCTGAAATTTTGCGTGCAGGTAGATGTTATGACGTAGGTATCCGCTAAGAAAGGATTTTGATAAATTCCAACCCCAAGGGGTTAAAATAGGGGACGAAAGTTTGTATATAATAATACTTCTTAACGCAAGCGAAGCCGCGGGCAAAAGCTCGTATTATAGAAAGTGTTTCTGTTTGTCTGTCTTTCTTTCTGTTACCTCTACACGCTCAAACCTCTGCACCGATTTGCAAGGTATGGAGATACTTCGAGTCCCGGGTAAGAACATAGGATGCTTTTTATCCCGAGAAATTGTACGATCCCCGTGCTATAAACGAATTTTGCGCAACGGAATAATTAACGCGCTTTACACGATTGATTTGCAATTACGTGTCTTCTTATTAGCACTAGTAATTTGCTTGTACTGGCTCTACCTTCAAATAGTAGAGGTGTTAGTCAACTGTAACTTATTGATTTACATTTAAAAAAAAATGATTTATTTCCGAATAGATTTGTAGCAAATGCTTTCAGAACGTTGATACTACTGGTGCCTACCACCGGTTCGGGAACTATCCCGGCGAGAAGAACCGGCGTAAGAAACTCGCACGGGGTCCCACTTTTTACCAAAAAAGTGAGAAAAAAATTAATCTTTTAAAATAAGATTTACAATTAAGACCTGGAGATATGTAAAACTTATTGTAGGACATAAAATATTATGTCGCGGCCGACCGGGCTATGCTAGTATGCTAGATAAAGTACACGATAAATACAAGAGATAGATTGCTACTGATAATATCACTATGCAGTTTCTAGCCTAGCTAATAGTGCCTAACAAAAGGGACCAACTGTGTACAGCTCACTTTTGTGTGTATATTGTATAAGTGAATACGCATCAATGAGTGTGTTCAAATTTGGTAGATAGCTATATTTAAATTTTAATGTAGCGATTATTGTAGACTAGACTGGTTGAATTCAGATAAAAATTATAGATTTCTAGCTGCAAAAGAAGTCGCTAGGCTTAGCCAACATGAAAAGTTTTTCACCGAAAGAATGGATAAAGTGATCGATAAAGACTTCATTATCATCTTGTTCCTGGTTTTACTTAATTGTCAGAATGTCTATTAATTTGTATTTCTATTGTAGTAAGGCTAAGACAATGAGAACTAAGGTGAAAACGCCTATGATACGGGTGAGGCCAAACGAGCGTAATATTGTAAGTTGGAGTCGCAGAATTTCGGTCGCGTAAATATTTTTTCATACAAATCATGACTCACTAAATGACGCTCGTGTGAATCAAATAGGACTTTTGTATGAAACTGAATGCAGCAGAATTTCTGACAGCCTCACAACTCACAAATTACGCTCGTTTGGCTTCACCCTAAAGGTTCTGTCATTGTATACGCCAGGTCCATAAACACCGATCTCATAGAAACTATCTGCTATCTTCACCGGACCAATTTAGGCAAGGAGCGCCCTTTATGACTGTGTTGGACGCGATCCATCACGCCGCCGGCACGTGCGACGCCGACATTAATCAGACGGACGCACGTCACTGTGACGTCACGGTACGTCACCGACGGCCAGGGGGAGCGGGGAGCAGGGGGGAGGCAGAAGGTTCAATGTCAGGGAGTGTTGCTGGCGCCGCGACCGGCTTCCCGCTGACCTCTCTACGTGTTGTGTAACTCATCACCACATCACCACCTGCATACCTAGGTCTAGGTGATGTGTGGTTATAGGATCTAACTCTTTGTATATAATTATTATATGTAAATACGTAATAACTAATAAGCTAATCCGCAAGGCTTCGTACGCCTAATATTAACTTACCCGCCTCTCAAATCAGAGTTTCTGTTAAGGGTAAGACAGCTGCCAATTCTTTGTGCAGTTTTCTAGACGTATGTATTTCATTGATTGGCACAAAAAAATATATGTGATTTTTTATTATATTTGGAAAAGCTTGTCGAATTTAAATAATGAAATAATGTTCTCCTACTGGATGAAAAAAAAATACCAAAGTCGCATCTTTCAGGAACTTTAAACAGTTCTAACTAAAGTAATAATACAATCTATGCTTTAAAAATTTGTTTATTTGATACCTTTTACAAAAATCCAAAGATTGCCGGATTTAATTTTCGGTTCTGACATCTAGATTTCCCATAATATTTATTTTTTTCCTCTAACAAACGAAAAATGTATCCACGCTACCGAGTGAACACTTCACATCTCTGTCTCTCTGGCATGAAAATCGACACAGGTGCGAGAGTGATGCGAGATCAAGGTCATTGGCAGTTGTCAGCGTCTTAACAAAATTCATATTAAGATCTATTGCGTTTTTCTAAATACCTAAGCATATATTATAGACAGGCAGCGGGAAGCGACTTCAATATCTCACATTTTCTAGTAGGAGAAAAATATGCAGGATATTTGCTATGTGAAAACTTCCCGGGTTTTCTCAAGATAACATCTGTCTTCGGGAACTTTAGAAAACATTTCCCGCATTCTATTTCTTTAGTCGTTTCTCATATAATGTTCCTGCACCCCACTGGGTGCGGTCTGCAATAATCACGATAGCGCTTTATAGCAGTTGAGTATAGCGATAGCCGACATTAACTTTTATTCGCGGCTCTAAAAAACGCTCGTAAACTCTCTTCATAAGGAGCGGCTCGCAATTACAACACAATTATAACATTCTCTATGAAATACTGCAAATGTCTGTCGTTGCGTACGGATGGTTCGTACCGATTGTACTTGGGTACGACGTACAGATAAAAGAACATCATCAACCTATTATTATTAGACAGAAAAAACTTAAAATGATAGTATGTTGTATCTGAAATGTAGAGAGAGCTCGTGGTATCTTTATCAAATTTATTAAGTCTAGAATATTATAGACTGCCATAAAATTATAAAACAAGCTGTTCGATTAGTTATTAGGTATTTGCTGAAGAGAGCGACAAAGTTTGCCTTTTAAAGTATGATGAAAATGAATAAAATACTTTAATTTTCTTATGTTTTCAGCAAACAGAACTTAGACCGCATCAATAAAATGGAACTGACGCACAAAACGTAATAACTGCGGGTACATAAGGAAGTGCGCGATTTCTTGGAGGCATAAATATTGTTCGCGCGCCAATGTTGACCGAGCACACACCACGAACACCGCAAAACTAATACGCGGTAATACTTACATACAAATGTCTGCCTATTTTGAGAATTCCATTATTGGTCTGTGGTCTCTGCTTAACCTCTTGATATAAAAAACATGAGGTCTGAGTGTTCTGTTCATGATCGGCAGATAGAGACAAACCTTACCTGTAGGAGACTAATTTTACTTGCGACAGTCTGGGACATTTTGTTAAAGCCCATAATCCACATATTCGAAAAGCAAATCAAATCCGTACGAGAGCCTTTAGTCTTTACTCTCTTCGTTTAGGAAATTGAGATCGGAGAATTCTGTTAGTGAATAGACCTAACCTCTAGAGTCTAGGATTTCAGTTGCGAATTGCGATATAGATATTGTCAGTCAAAGTGGAAGTCAAACACTTCTTAAGTTACAAACTGACTCTGTTCTGTATGATATTCCTAATTCCTAACTTTTGAAACAGGTCTTTGACTGTTCATTTATTTAAGTTCTGTTCTTGACGTGACTGTTCGTTCATTCACTCAGTAGCGCGCAGTCGATGATGATGATGAATTCCCAAGATTTTCCGAACGTTTCCGGTCGAGTGGCTGACATACGTTGCACTATTATCGTAATTACTCTGGTATCGTAGTACTACTTACTACGTAGTACCGGCCAACCTTACTATAGGTTTCTGCTAGTTGCGAATATCCTGCCGACTGCCGCAAAAAATTGTTTACACACATACCGCTGTAGGCCAGGAGACGGCTGCGTTTTTTTTTCACGATAATGTGAAACTTTTTTATGTCTGATACGGCTTTTAGATTGTTATTCGACTACTTTCCAAACTGCTTTAGCTTTTTATAAGTTAGTATTTAAACTAAAGTTAGTATTTGCATGCCAAATAGTCATACGGTAGAGAAAGACAGCGAACCTCGTATGAGTGTAAATAAAAAGGCTATAAGTGTATGCATTTGAAAATTTAAGACCTATTTAATTATCATTTACACATATAGTATTTAAAAGATTACCTGAAAACGTGTCACGTAAAGATTTATTACCTATCACGATTCACGAGTTACGAGACTGCGGCGAGTGCCAACTTCACGTATGCTCTATTCTCTATGGTCTATTTGATCTTATTTGTCAACACAAACGTCAGACGGTTCCTACTTTAATAATAGGCGCTGTAAATGTGTAACGATTTAATTGTGGCCCTGTCATGCCGCCGCCTGATGATTGAATATTATGTCTCATTATAGCGCCGCCACCTAATTATAGACCGAGTTTTATATAATGACAGTTAGTTAAGTGAACGATAAGTTGTTTACTAAAGGTCTGTCTAGACTCCCGCGGTCTGAGAAGTCCTAAAATCTTTTATATTAGAAAATATCCATACGATCTTCTTGTTCTGGAGAGATTTTAGACTCCTTGCCGAAAAAATAAAGTTTAAAGGCCATTACTAATTTTTAAATCGTTCTATACATACAGTCAATTTTCTACAGCCACCCCCTGGCCCAGACTAAGGCCTCGTTCCGATTGAAATATTATCCGTCAGATTCCCTTCCTTATAGATGCGGTGACGTGTTAATGTTATGGGCGCGAAGGCCGGCCGGTCGTGGTGCCTTCGCCATATCAGTTACACCTGGTTAGGACACCTATATAGACTTGGCGGTTAGGATATAACCGACAGGTTTTGTGTGCGGATTAAACGTTTGCCTAGGCTTCATAGTCATATATGGTACGGGAGGTAGCAACGTTTGAAAAAAAGTATTTCAGGTCGGCTGATTTTGTGATATGTCGTCATTCTTGCTCGTTAGAGTCTGGGCGGTCTGGCTGCCGGTAGTCGTTGCGTTCATTAGTGCGCAACATTTTTGTCCAGGTTATAATCCTGGATTTTAAAATCATTTTAGTGAGCAAGAAGTTCTTGACACAAACGTAATAAATATGTACCATCGAGGAAATTGATTCCTAGGCAGTTGACAGACCAACGTCATTTGGTGGGATCATATCAATTTAATGTTAATTGTGATCTGTCGGCTGGGTTTGACCATAAAGTTAATATACCTAGCGGAAACAAAGGCCTGAGCAAGCGAGATGCCACTATCAGTAACACTGCGTGGTAAAAAGAGACGTGTGATACATGACAGCAGCACTCTTTTTTGGACGTCCAGTCGGCACGTGCCGTACGTTGACAATTGAATCTCATAAAATTCATGTTCAATCATGCTTGTGTAAGTGTATACGTACACATATTTTTCACACGGATGAAAACCAATTTTGGTTTTGTTTGACAGCTCGAGATTGTTGCTCTATTCCGATAGGTATATTAACTTTATGTGTTTGACATAACGCGAACAAACTACGTAGATCCCTCAACTGCCTAGGAATTAACTTCTCTGATAGTACAATAATAATAATAATTGTTAAAGCCTGGCCTTTAACATGACAAGAACCAGAAGCGAGAGATTGCCATTTCTTTTTATCAGGCGCTTCTTATATTAATAGCATAACCTGGATAAATGAAATGCGCACTAATGAACGCAACGACTACCGGTAGCCAGACCGTCCGGACTCTAACCAGAAGAGCAAAAATGACGACATCACAAAATCAGCCGATCTAAAATACTTTCTCGAAAACGTTGCTACCTCTCCTATACTAATACTAATTACTATAATATGTTTGATCGTAATCACTTGTATTGGTCCATCGTACATTATTATAGATAGGCAGCATATGAAAAATAAATAATCGGTACTACTTAAGTTATGTTCTTGAAACGAATACAATATCCATTATTTGTATCAGTTTCCAGATATTATGTGTACGCAACACTGCTCTATTATTCAATATATTTGTGTCTCGTCCCAGACAAACACAATTCGTATTAACATACAATGTCTAAATGTAAATACTTATGTTAAAGTGTCTGTCTAATATTGAAATGTTAGGTAACACTCGACTTAGGTAACAATACTTGTATTTGTAGAACGGTAGAATCTATATCTGTATTCTGTAGACATGTTTTTTAATATTTTCCCTTGTGACCCAATATTATCTAGAAAGCAACTCGCGAGGTACCTGTAACGATAATATTCGCATTGAGTGATAGTAATTCAGACTTGGGAGTTGTGGCTACTTGTAAACCTGAACGATTAATAAGCAGGTAAAAAACTCGAAAGTCATAATAAATTGAAAATCTTGCCTTCTGCTTATTACAAAAGATATCTAAGTTAATCTAGTTGCAGCTAATGGCTATTCTGAAGTCCGGTCAAATATGGTAAGATCTATTATGAGACGTAAATCAAGAAGCTTAGGTATGTGCACTTTGTATGGCGCTGGAGCCTGTAGACTTAATTAGCAGCATCTAAACGCTTGTCGATCAGGGAAGTAGTATTGTAATGTAGTGCTCAAAGTAGGAGTGCGGCTTAGGCCGGCCATAGACAGACCGCATCTTGCGACTGTAAGACGCTGTTTCCGCACCGCGATCTGAAGTTTTCGTACTAAATTCATATCCGCAATACTCGGACCGCTCGAGCGAATCTTGAGCAGTCGGTGCAAATTTCAACGCGATCGCTCTAGAGCAGTCGGTCCCGACTGCAACTCGCGGTCCGTCTATGTCAAGTCTTAAGATAAATAACAAATAATAATTGAATGATTGATAAAGGAAATCTTTTCTTCTGTTACTCTTCATCTATTGTACACTTATTCGTTTGTAACACATTGTCAATGAATCACGTGTGTGTCGTTATCGGGTGTAATTCTTACGCGTGCGCCGCCCAACGTGTGAACGACCGTCGATAACGACCACGCGCTCGTGTTTACTACATAGGCACAGACCGTACTTAGTACCTAAGGTGATTGTACGAACTTGTAATTAATGGTCGCTGTTAAAGAGCTTGGTCCACTTGCGTAAATCTGGGTTTAAAGTTAGAATTCGGTCAAACTAGATTACGCCCGTATACTTCGTTGCGCTAAAATTCGTTAATCGCGTGGGAACCGTACAGTTTTCCAGGATAAAAAGTATCCTATGTCCTTTCGCGGGACTCAAAATATCTCCATGCCAAATTTCAGCAAAATCGGTTCAGCTTTTTAGGCGTGAAGAGGTAACAGACAGACAGACAGACGCACTTTCGCATTTATAATATTAGTATGGATGGATATTGTGCTATTTCGTACCTACAGAAATACGAAGAACGAGAGGTATAGCATTATGTTTTAAACCCAAGATTGACAAAAGGAATTGCCTATCAGCGGGCCCTAGCCTGTAAACTATAGATAGTCGCTCATAAGTCATACCATGTTCAATGATCATTATGTTCGTTGATACAAAGTTTTTATAAAACATCAAGGGTCACTCACATTGAGACACTTTTTGAACTGACCCTTAGGCTGACTGCAAAAGCACATTGGTCGTATTCGATTTTCGAATCCGTTTTCCGTTTTCGGAATTCCGTGACTAGCGCAAACGTTCGTTTTTATAAACGTGCCTACGATATTATGTGCCTACGAGCGGAATTCGTTCCGTACGGAGAAAAACGAGCATGTGCGGCAGTTAGTATACACTAACTTTTTAATGATCCCATGCATTCGGATTTTCGAATACGGAAAACGAAGACGTATGTATGCGGCCGGCCTTAATCTGCTGCTTATTTGATATCAATGCGAGTAAACTAGGTCCGTGCAAAGTGCATACAAGTTTATAACGACGTTATCGCAAGTCCCAACTAACACAATCTTACCCATTGTTTCGAACGAGACCGCCGACCACCGACCTCGGTCGGATATGACACACTTTACTGTCTATAGACACGTCTGTCTATCTGTCTATCTATTGGTTTGAAATACATTTAGATTTCTAAGAAATTAGTCTCGGGAGTGATTCTAGCTAAAAATCTTCTTCAGGTTTGAGATTTTGGAAGCATATAAATCGTCTCGTCGGTTCAATATACCCAATGATCCAAAATATTGAATCATTTATTTCAGCACAAACGAAAAGTAAAGTTTTTCACGTAACGAAAAGTAAACTTTAAAAACTCCACTTTCCATGAGTTGCATCTGCTCTGTATCAAACGCGCAAGACAGTCTGCAATACTTCGGTTACAGTATTTTCAGCTGTTTGAATATTTTCAATTTTGTAACAAATAAATCGCGACTTTCCTAGTGTTGTTGCGGTTATTCATAATTTAATTATAAAAATCTGACAAACGACCAGTCTTTCATCGAATCGGGCGGAGACCATGTTCATATGCGGGCTCTACACTCGCGGCGCGAATTGTGGCCGCGATTCACGGATGCTACGCGCCGTGAACACGATGCGTAAGCCAGCTCCACACTCGCGGCGCGAAAGCCCGCGAAGGCCGCAAACCGCGAGTATGGAAGATTTCGCAGCTTCGTATAAATTGAGCTTCGCGGCTTCGTATTAATTGTTCGAATCGTGTTCACGGCACGAATCGCGGCCGCAATTTGCGCCGCGAGTGTAGAGCCCGCAACAAATACGAAGCCGCGAAGCGCGAACGCGAAGACGCGAAACCCTCCACACAAGTGTAGAGCCCGCAATACAAGAGTATCTCTATCATACATATTTGTGTCTTTTGGCGCACTTGTCATAGCCAATTTATCCGTGGTATTCGCGACTCCTTCCCCCCTCCCCTTCTTACCTCCTACATCTCCCCCCACGTCCCCGCGTCTGTCCCCTCCAGAGATTGATGTCGGGTGTAGCGGGGAAGCGGACGGGGATCTATTTGCGCGTCCGTCCGACCTTTTGCCCTCGACAGTGCTCCGCGTTCGGGACGTAACGTTCGGTTGGCACGCACGTTTATATTGGATTAAACGTTGATTTGTAAATTGTTTGAGAGAGAGGAGTTGAGGCTGGCTCTATATTTAGTTACATAAACATATAACAGTAACCTTACGGTAACATAATATTGTCCTTACTGTGTTATTCAGACGCGAAACGTTGTAATAGTTTAGGGGAAGGGAAGGTGCTATTTTTGTAGTCACTCGAGAGTCGAGCGTCATGGAGACGTAGTAGGTTTTTTACATTATAAAAATAAGAGCGTTTTTTTTATTTTAGCGGTGGGTTCAGAAACTGCAGCCGTTTGAAAGTTTTGAAAAGGAAAATTTATTCAGAAAATTGCTTAATTAGGAAAATTATAAATATATTTCAGACAACAAGGACTAAATCATTTAGTTTAGTGCAAAATATGCACTAAACTATCTGCGAAATAATCTGCGAAGCTTAGTTAGGAAAATATGAAGCTTAATTTTTTTCTATTTTAAAATGTCCCTACAGGCTTACCTAACCTTTGAATCGTCAGTGCTTTATATGGAAGCTTCTTTGGGGTATACTAAATATCCCCTATCTTAAGCTGACAGATCCGATGACATTTCAATATTAAAAAAAAATTAATCCACCACGTGTGAAATCTGATTTCTATACCCTAATAACTAGACACATGTTGGAAGCCTATACAAGCTTAATCTGACACGCTCGAGCTTATCCCGAAATCCCCTCTTCCCCTCCCCAACTACAAGAGGCGCTATCTTGTCTAATACGGTAGATCGGTCAGAAAAGCCACTTTGAAATGAGAAGGACGTTAAAAAATATATATTACACCTTTACTAGAGAGTAAAAGAAATATCGTCTACGGTAGGTACGTCACTACTTAAGACTTAAGAGTAGCAAAAGAAAATCCACAATCTATACTAATATTATAAATGCGAAAGTATCTCTGTCTGTCTGTCTGTTACCTCTTCTTCACGGTGAACCGATTTTGCTGAAATCTGGCATGGATATACTTTGACTCCCGGGAAAGGACATAGGATACTTTTTATTCCGAAAAAATGTACGGTCCCTGCGCGATAAACGAGTTTTGGCGCAATGGTGTTGCGGGCATCATATTATAGTTGTATATAAAGTACATACGGTGCAATGTTATTAGTAAGCAGGATAATAAATACTATCCAGGGTCTACCACAATCTGATGGAAAAAAGTAAGAAAATTAATTGACTCTAGTAATACCGGGGTAATTGGAATAAAATATTTTGATCCTTTTTTCTTCTTATAGCGGCTGATCCTGTGTGTTAAACATGCAAATATAAAAAATTATCCAATGATCAAGGATATTTTTTGAAAATCTGCTGTCAAAAATTGCCATCAGATTCTGGTAGACCTATAAATACCCAATTATAGTACTTTGCTACTTTACGTCATGCCCGCATCTGATTTGAATATGGAACATGAGTATATAGTGTATACAGTACATACATAACGCAGTAATGAAAAGTAATGGCAATATGGCGTCACAGTGCTAAACACCGCCTATTTATACACGGGGCTCAGTTGGGACTCACATCGAATTACACATAATAGCATGTGCAGTTTGATTTGTTTACTATACTAGACTATAGAGCAGGGATCACCAAATGGCGGACCTGACCGCCGACCCATTGTGTGCGGACCAAGCATGTTCGAAGTTGATCTTCGTTCATCTTAAGAGCTCGGGTAACCCTCGAAATTCTCATACATTCGTAATACCAAAATCATTTTGTCATACGAAAATATTTAACATGTTTGAGTTATTTTTCAGTATAAAATAGTAATTACCTAGGTTCCTGAACAAAAATTTACTTCAAAATATTTAAACACTAAAAAATTTTTTTTTGTGTATAAATTTTTTTTACTAAATTTAGTACTAAATATTTAAACACTAAAAAATAGAGTAAAACACTAAAAAATATATAAATAAATAGTAAATTTACTACAAAATATTTCAACTCTAAAAAATATTTTTTAGTATTAAAATATTTTGTAGTAAATTTACTAATTATTTATAAATTTTTGAGTGTTTTACTCTATTTTTTAGTGTTTAAATATTTAGTACTAAATTTAGTAAAAAAAATTTATACACAAAAAAAAATTTTTTAGTGTTTAAATATTTTGAAGTTAATTTTTGTTCAGGAACCTAGGTAATTACTATTTTATACTGAAAAATAACTCAAACATGTTAAATATTTTCGTATGACAAAATGATTTTGGTATTACGAATGTATGAGAATTTCGAGGGTTACCCGGGCTCTTAAGACTTCGACATCTCCAGGATTCAATGTAAATATCTATAGCTTGCACCAAACTTCAGAGAGATAATTAGCTACAAAAATGATTATTTCTCTCAATGTTATCTAAATGAATATTATGAATACCTTTGTAATTTCCGTAATTACCTTTGTTTAAATTTTTTTAATAAAATGTGTGGAACGCGAAGGTCATTTCATGTCTTAAAACGGGCCCCGAGCGAAACTTATTTGGTGACCCCTGGTATAGAGTATAGGTGTAGAGCAGGGGTCACCAATTAGTTTCGCTCGGGGTCCGTTTTAAGAAAGAAAATGACCTTCGCGGTCCGCATATTTTAAAAAAATTAAACAAATGTAATTATTACGGATATTACAAAGGTATTTGTATCGATGAGAAAAGTGTCAATTTTTGTTGCTACATGTTCATCAGTATGTCGAGACCGAAATTTATTTTTATAGAAGTTCATCTTCGAACATGCTTGGTCCGCACACAATGGGTCGGCGGTCCGGATGCGGACCGCGGTCCGCCATTTGGTGACCCCTGGTGTAGAGCATAGCAGCCAATATACTAATCTTAATAGTTATACATAATTATTGAGATAATTCCATCTTTTCATAGCATATAACAGCTCTAGAACAGCTCTATCTTTGCATATACATATATATAATAAGGCATGCTAATCCAGCTAATGTATAATAAGAATTTATTAGTTTGGTTAGAAGACTCTTCTATTACTCGTAGATTGCAGATTCAAAATTCATTTAACTCATATTACGTAAATTTATAATACTTTGGTGAAATTATTTTAGGTCGAAAAGCCTTCCAAAATTCAAGAAAAAGAAATTGATACACATTGTTATGTTAACGTGACGTAAATGTTTGTAACGTAATAGCGGGTAAAGGGGAACGTACGAAACGTGATTTGTTCGTCGTCGGCGTGTTCAGTATACAATTACTAATGCCTTTCGGAAAGCTGAGCAAATATCGACGAGCTCCGTGTAACCGGGAGGGTACTGTTACACGCGATATGTAAGATAACACGACTGTAATACTGTAAGGCGACGACCATACCAAGGTTGATTGACGGTGGAATAAGCACCATGCGATCGTGATCCTATCAATCATCCACTACACATAATACCTAAAAAAGCTAGATGGATAGCAGAGCGGAGTTTATCTAATAATGATGATTATGGTAACAACTAACGGTACTTAGAAGAGTAGCTTCAAGCTTGGTTAATAAATATAAGATTCCCAATTAAAAAAAAAAAAAAATTATATCCCGAAGAGATAATGAACTTCTGACTCTACATGTCCTTACTCTACAACTTACAAGATGTTATAAGGCCTCACCAAAAAATGTTCTGAGTCAAGACAACCAATTAACAACAAACTCGAATGACACATTGGCCGTATTTCTATCTGCAAACTTAACAGGCATATATTTCTATAACTTTACAATACTTGAACACATCTCTTATGTAAACTATGATGATTGTTTGCAAATTTCTCATATGAGAAGCACTCGGTCTACCCTCGCGATATCGCCGATACAAAGTATCGACTCGGGTGATGGATGTACTGATGCTGTCGCGATGTAGCGTGATGCCGATGTGTTCTACAATCTACATCAATCGTGGCTGTCGTGTTCCCGTGAGAACCTCAAGTTTACGAGACAGTGTATTTGATATTTTTATACACGAGCAAGAAGCTCTGTAACTGTTTTAGCAATCTAAGGGCCTGTTTCACCGCTTCCTGATAAGGTGCCCGATAGGCTTATTTGACAGATTCTCCATACTCTATGTGTCAAGTTAAGCGGTGGATAGCCTTATCAGGAAGCGGTGAAACAGGCCCTTAATGTTATTTATTGCACCAATTAAGTGCCTTGAAGCGTATCGCCAATCGTAACAGGAGTTCCTGAATACATATCGGGCTTTTGTCTATATCAATATTACTTAGTGTCTAAACACACTAGGCTGAATTACGCCGGCGTAATTTCCGCCGCAAATGTCAAACGCATACAAAACGCGACGTAATAGTGTGTCACCCCTCGTATTCGGCCCGTATTTTGTATGCAATTTAAACGCGGCGGAATTTACGCTGGCGTAATTCAGCCTAGTGTGTTTAGACCCATATACTCACATTTTAGCAAAATACAAAACCAGGGTAAAAGATATAAATATATAAATGAGAGTCCTTCTACTAAAGGTGTATGAATTATCACATAGAGAGAAAAGAACTAATATGTATGTTTGTCATTTCCAGGTTGAGCAGCGCGATGTTCCCGGCATAGACTGCGCGCACCTCGCTATGGACACGGAGGAGGGAGTGGAGGTGGTGTGGAACGAGGTCCAGTTCTCCGAGAGGAAGAACTTCAAGGCGCAGGAGGACAAGATCCAGACGGTGTTCGACAGCCTCACGCGCCTCGAACACCCCAACATCGTCAAGTTCCACCGCTACTGGACCGACACGCACAACGATAAACCGAGGGTGAGTGGTGACCGGTACCATAGCATAGTGTGACCATGTTGGAATAGTTTATTTCTACATGTGGATAGATTGGTGAATATAATCCATCATTTTGTCCCTGCATTGTGAACTCGAGTGTAGACAAAACGCAATTCTATTTTGATCATGCATGCAGTCGTCAATAGCTTCTGACATTATCAGGTCCTTACTCCTTAGCATCAATATATGCTTTACATTGACATTCTCTAGAATTAAGAATCTTCCTAAATTCAGTGACATTATGGGTCACGAAAATCAGAAATTCTGGAATAATTTGGTACTCTATCTATCTTAGTAATTTCTGTATTATAAAAGGCAACGCTGACTTTTCTAGGTGATTTTCATAACGGAGTATATGTCGTGCGGGTCGCTGAAGCAGTTCCTCAAGCGCACCAAGCGCAACGTCAAACGGCTGCCGCTGCAGGCGTGGAAGCGATGGTGCACGCAGATCCTGTCCGCGCTCAGGTAGGAGAGAGAGAAAAAGATAGTCTAATGCTAATGGGGCAAGAAGGAGAGAATGAGCCTTCTTGTACCTTTTTAGGCCTGCGAAGAAACCATCCAACATTTAAATGCAAGCTACACATTTTTTGAAAATATTCCCTATTTACTGGATGTTGACCGTTGACCCTTGGTAGTCGAAATCTGGCACTTTTTCTAGAAAATATCAAAGATATGTCCTGGAAAAAGTGGCAGAGTTCGACTACCAAGGGTCCACTTTATTAACATCTACGTTTTAGAATGCTTTTCTTAAAAAGTTTATTAACTTTGTCCATATTCTTATTGGTAACTACACCTTTCCAGCTACCTCCACGAGTGCGTCCCTCCCATAGTCCACGGCAACCTGACGTGCGACACCATCTTCATCCAACACAACGGCCTGGTCAAGATCGGCTCTGTCGCGCCCGACGCTATCCACCATCACGTCAAGACGTGCCGGGAGAACATGAAGAACATACATCTCATCGCGCCGGAGTATGGATGTAAGTTATTTTAATGTCAGAAGACTGAAACTCGGTTAACTTTTGTTGATGCTAAAAACCTTGTTACCAATTTCTTGAAAAAAGGATTATTATTATAGACGTTAAGGCTAACGACTCTTTGCTGGTTTTTTTTTCTTTTTTACGGGCTTTGGCCCACACATTCCCACCACTGTATCTCCTGTGTCGCCAGGATTGACAGCGGTATCCAACCACGAAAACATCTGCGGGCGAGGATAAAATTTCAAACCTAATGATAAAACAAGCCTGTATAGCGGCGAACTCATAAATTTTACTCGTATATAATAAATGTATTGCGGAAGGTATTTTTCCAAAGGTCTGGCGTATCGGTAGTATAAAATTGATTCCCAAAGCCGGTAATAAACCTTCAGACGATCCAAAATCCTACCGTCCGATCACGCTTCTGTCGTGTTTAGGTAAACTGTTAGAACGCCTTATCGTACCGCGCCTTCTTCCCGGTGGCCCTAGATTTTTAAAGTTTAAAAATAGAGGGTGCTACTCAAACATTTACTACTTGATACGTTCTTACTTTTTTAACAGTTTAACTAAGCTTCAACTTGGTCACTGCATTCACGCTAAAACCCTGACGTGCAGCTATCCACAGGGTTCCGTACTTTCGCCTAAATTGTGGAACGTAGGCTTCGACGATCTGCTATGCCTCCCCCTACCACCGCTTTGCATACTAGTGGGCTATGCCGATGATGGTTTTCTCATTATTCAGGCTAACTCACGTTCCGAAATTGAAACAAAAGCAAACCAAAGTTTAAACTTAATTTCGGACTGGGGCCACCGCAACCGCTTAAATTTTGCCGAGCATAAAACCTACCAAATACTTTTGAAGGGATCCCTCTTGTCGACACCCAGCATTAAACTTAATAATGTTAACGTTAAACGTAAGGAGTTGCTCTGTTATCTCGGGTTTTACCTAGAAAATAAATTTTCGTTTTTAGATCATGTAATTCAGACTGGTGAAAAAGCTAAACGTAACTTTTATTCATTTACCAAAATTTCCACTTCAACATGGGGTCTCTCATTTAAAACTCTCAAACTAATTTACTCAGCGACATTCCTAGGTACTATATACTACGGGGCTCCCGTGTGGGCCGACCGAGAAACTATTGGTGCGGCTCGTCGCAAATTATTGCAAAGCCAACGTCTTGCTCTCATATTCCTGTGTAAAGCTTACAGAACCACAAGTACCGAAGCTTTACCCGTTCTAGCCGGAGTTTTACCCGTAGACCTTGAAATACAGCGTCGTGCGACTATGTACTACCACAATAAAAACATTACTAGCCCGGACTTTTTAAACGCTCGCGATAAACCAAAAATTTCTAGATTGTTTGAACCCTTAGATGATTCAGTACATTACCTACTGTCCGAATGGCAAACGCGTTGGGATAACTCCACAAAAGGTCGCCACCTTTATAACTTTTTTCCAGATATACGTCAACGGCTATCCAAACACTGGATGGATATTGAACATTGTGTATCTCAATTCAGGAATTGAGATACACAGCCGGTCAGGACCGGCCATGGTAATTTTAAAGCCAATCTCTATGGATTTAAATTAGTCGAGTCACCCATGTGCGAGTGCTCGACCGAAGGCAACATGTTCGAACAAACCGCCCATCACGTTCTCTGGGAGTGTAACCTCTGGGAAAACGAAAGATCTATAATGCTTAACAACATACTTTGTAAATCTGGAGCCCATATTACGATGATCTCGTGGACAGCGCAAGGAACTCCGTTTTTGTCATAATTATTACTGGAAACAGTGTAACACAACAAACTCCATCATTAACTTAGATCTAGCTTAATACTCATAATTAACATTAATTAATCCCGTGGTGCTTTCTCTTTAGTTCTTTGACTTTCGGCCATTGCAACTTTGTGCTGTCTCCCGCTTTTTATGGGGAGGGAAAACTGTATACTTCCTACTCCTCCTATCTTCTTCTGATTAAATTCGTTGCGGCATTGCAGCAACGAAAGCGGTTGCAGCTTTAGCATGTCCCTCGGGCTCCCTGAGATCATATCAAAGGGTTTTCGTGGTTGGATATTCTTTGCTGGTTTGCCTCATGATAGAAATCTCGATTCTGGATTTTGTCCAAGTGGCTCATAAACAAAGTGATTAACGCTGAGATCATGCTGAATTACTCCAGCATCACAAATGGTGACCCCGGCGATGGACATCTACTCGTTCGGCATGTGCGCGCTGGAGACGGCGGCGCTGGAGATCCAGGGGAACGGCGACTCCGGCAGCCACGTCACCGACGACCACATCGCCCGGACCGTCGAGTCGCTGGAGGAGCCGCGACAGAAGGACTTCATATACAGGTGAGGATCTGCTCATGTAGTTCGGGATGTGGAGGAGCCGCGACAGAAGGACTTCATATTATACAGATGAACTATTGACGTTACGGGACAGCGCTAACAAATGGTTTGTTTAAGATAACAAGAGGTCAAAGGAGTTGAAGGTTGAACGAGGGATGTTGCTCGAAAATTACTTGGAAATTTACCACCACTCAAATAAGTCAATCGAGCTATTGGTTCACTTAGAATTTATTCCCGTAAGTGAAAGCGTGATGGCAGTGTTTTCATGAAAAATACTATCACAGAGGTCTACAGTCTAAATCTGGTGGAGATGTGGAATTTAGCTACTTAGTTAGGTGTATAAAATCATAGAAATGTAAGAGAATCACTCGACATTAATTAACAAAACTATGTCCCTCAATAATCTCGAACGTTCACCAGCCAAACCGTGTCATTACAGATGTATCCACGCGGACCCGGCGCAGCGGCCGACGGCGCGCGAGCTGCTGTTCCACCCGCTGCTGTTCGAAGTGCACTCGCTCAAGCTGCTCGCCGCACACACCCTCGTTAACACTAACGGTAATAGTACATTACGCCCCAAGGGAGGAAAGTATGACATTTCAACACGCGCGATATGTCGACAAAAGCGTCGGATGAAGTGTCATACTATCCTCCCGTGGCGCGTATAGAACTTTTCATCATACAAGGGACCGAAAGTTTAATCATTAATGACAATTGACATGGTACTATGATAATGATATTCTATTATAAAAAAAGGACATCGTATATAAGACAAACGAATGTGTTCATAATCATCCCGTTACGGGGTCCGGGGCACAGCCCCGGGGAGGGGGGGGGGGGGGGGGGCAACAAGTATGGCACCATGGCAACGCTCATCGCTGTCCCGACTCAAAGTTAGGTACAGTACCCGGCAATAAATATTGCACATCGACCTGTGGAAAGTGACAGTCGGCTAATTTCGGTTTTGTAGAGCGTTATCTCTTACGCACGAAATACAAAAAGTCCGGTATATATTAGGAGCTGTTAAAACAATGAAGGCTTGCTTCTTTTGACAATTTTATTATTCTTTGTATAAAATACACCAAATTTTCAATAAGTTATGGCTTTATATTCGGGTAAAATAAAATTAAAAAGGGTGTTCAAATTATGTTTACGTATTTAAAATTCTTTTGGAAAATTACAGCTGTAGCAAATTTAGGGGTGTTAACAACTCTAGATATATATTTTGAACTGGACGCGACTGCACTCTATTGAATTTGAACAACGACTGACATAATGTCAAATAGGCGGGTGCTACAAAGATAACGCTCTATGAAACCGAAATTAGCCAAATGTCTCTTTCCATAGGTCGATGTGCAATATTTATTGCCGGGTATTGTATATTATATCAGCTCTCCCCCGCTTTTCCTGGCTGCTGGCCTATAGGTATATAAAATAACTAAGTTGGTAGCCGCGTCCTCAACTCAACAACTCAACAATTAGATCAATGTTATAAAATTGCCGCGTGTATTAATATTATGGGTTTGAAATAACAACTTCACGGTTGCCATGGTAATGAGTTATTTCAAATAGGTAGTGGGAAGAAAATTTTAAACTGTCAGTTGTGAGCAGTCTGAAGGAAATGTGCATCTTTCTTCCCGCAAACAAGGGAAGAAAATCAAACTTTCGGTCCTGGTATGATGAAAAATATCTACCCCACCAAACAAAAGAGTAAGGGTGTCTTCAGAGGTCGGCAACGCAGTCTCCTTCGGAGTTGCGGATGGGTGCGATAATCGCTTTCCAGGCTATAAGTTTACATGGTTTAGATCACTCCCGCAAACCAGGGGCCGTACCACGGAACCGTTTTGAGACTCAAACAATCATACGAGAATGCCGCGTCCCACTCTAACAAACGTGAAATGACGTTGTTAGTGTAGGACGCGGCATTCTCGTCTCGTCCGATTGTTTGAGTCTCAAAACAATTCTGTAGTCCTACTTTTGCACCAAAATTAGTTTATTTATTTTACACTTTTTGTATAGTTTATCGCGTTGTAGATGTGTCAGTAGTGTTAAAACATTATTTTGGTATCGTAATATTCCAGCGAACGTGTCGGAGACGATAACGGACGAGGTGATGAGCGCGAGCGGCGCGCTGGCGTGGTGCGTGCGCGGCGGACAGCGCGTGGAGCTGGCGGCGCGGGACCTCGCGCACGCCGAGAAGCTCGACAAGTTCGTCGAGGACGTGCGGTGAGTAGGTGTAGGAGTGCTATCTCGCTCTGTCGGAAGATTCCAATTCTAATTCCAATTTCTTCCAATGCGGCTTGCTAGCCGCAAATGATGCAAACGGAAATTCTTCCACTTATATTCGCCACATTATAAATCATATTTAATTTCCCAAATTCCATCATCACTCACTGACGTTACTCATTGCAGATACGGCATCTACCCGTTGACGGCGTACGGCGGAGGGCGGCGCGCGGCGTCGCCCGAGCGGCAGGCGTCACCGCCGTCGCCGCCGCGAGAACGCGAATGTCGTCGGGTTGTTCATGTCATGTGTAGTGTTAAGGTGAATATTGTGCAATGGTTTTAAAGAAAGCCTTGGTGGTTTGTGTTGGTGAAGTATTTCTTATTTATGAACAATCACAATTTTTTTCTTTACGACAGAGAAGTTTAATGATACAAATCAGTACATAATATGGCCGACAAGCGACAACTTTGTATGTATACAGCTTTGAAATGATCTTGGGACGACTAGGCAAAAAGAACGCCGTCACCTTGTAATGTGACATTTACAAAGTTTTATTCACTCTTGCGTCAGCCTGATCAATGTCAACTGTTGTAAGTCGGAATCAAAACTAGCGCGTCAATGAGTCGCGCACATTGACTCTGACATTGACAGAATGGCTCCGGCATTTTGAAATGCCTCTCTCATTCCAGCCCGCCGCACCAGCCACAGCCACAGAACGCGAGCTGCTGCTGACGGTGCTGCTGCGGATGGACGATAAGATGAACCGGCAGCTGGTGTGCGCCGTGTCGCCGCGCGACGCCGCCGCCGACCTCGCCGCCGACCTGGTCCAGCTCGGCTTCATACACGAGGTCAGGCTCTGGATTTATGTATATGTTACGCTCAAAGACCGAAATCGCTCAGTGAGCGAAAAAATAGCTCACAACGCGTTGTGGTCACAGTGAAACGAATTTCGCGTCGTGGCTCTAATGAAAACGGCCACGACGCGTTCTGGCAATCACAAAAAGGCCATAACGCGAAATTCGAGTCGTGGCTGATATGCTATTCGTTTTTCTTGATTGATTAATCATCCATACGTATGTTAGATTATAATTACCACGCGTACTACAAAATATTTTTACTTTTACTATATCACTGCATAACGTGCTTGTCATTATATTATTTATAAAATATCCATAGTTCCATACTATCCGTACTAATATTATCTGTCTGTCTGTCTGGCGCAACGTGTTGTTGTTTTTTATTGTTTTTTTTTATGATATGTATAAGTAATCTGATCTCAATAAATAATAAAAATATAGTTTTATTTTAATTAATATAATTTAAATAATAATTATAATACTACTAGTTGATGTCCGCTACTACGTTGCGCCAGACAGAGAGTCAGATATTAATAATAATTATTAGTACGGATAGTATAAAACTATGGATATCTATCACTTGCCACTTTGTTTGTCTGATTGTCAACTATTTATTATAACGGGTTTTAATAGTATTGAAATGTTATATTTTTATTTATATTTATTTTATGTTGTTCCAGGGCGACCAGGACAAGGTGTGCCGGCTGATGGAGGAGTCGCTGCGCGGCAGCTTCGGCGCGGCGGCCAGCTAGTGCGCGCCCCGACCGCAACAGGCATTTATCCTATATCTACAGTAGCGGGCCCGCTACGGAACCCTGTGGAACCCCATATGTATAGCTTACTATATTTTTTTTAAACCGAGCGACGCGGCACGCGCACTCGCAACGAATACGTACACGCGAGCGGACGTACGCGCAACGGCGTACGTACACGTGCGTGTGCGCGCGCCGCTCGAGCGGGTGCGAGGCGCCCTAGGTAATTAGACATAGAAGTGGTCTTATGAAAGAGATTTAACTACGTACCGGTATTTTTGCAATGTGAATACTATTCGAGTGTAACTTTGTTAGTATAGACACTTTGTGATTTGATGAGTTGAGCTTTACGACGTTAGGGCGAGAGTCACGTAGACAAATATATTCGTTCCGCCGACGGAACATAGTGCTAGTCGAAAATGAATCTTACTCCGAGCGACCACGGCTCACAGTGGGCTCAGCAAAAAGGTTAAAGGTTTTAAAATTAATTACGGGTGCTTTGAGCACATGAAATATTGCTTATGCTAAGACGACAAGGTAAATTTACCACACTTAATTTGTTACATAAAAATGTTTACATGGACGAGATTTGTTAACCGGAGAGTTACTGATGAAAATATGATTTCTTTAGTATGTTTTTTCCATCTAACATTTACGTAAGCAGTTAATCGTGAGCTCAAAATATGCGTAATACATTTTGCGTAACTTCTAATAGCAAAGCATTTCTTTATTTAAAAATATTTGTATACTTGGGTTCTTTTAGCTTTACTTAAGTCTAAATAGATCACTTGTTCATAATTATTATTTTATTGAGGAAATACTTTACTTGGTACCATTTTGCTGGGCGCTCCTGCGTGCTTCTGGTTGAAATTGTTGAAGTCACATTATCGTTTTAAGTTGTCGGATGTGGTCGGTTCGGACTCGGAGGTCGCTTTAGTGTAGTGTTTGTATGAATGTGTAAATGTAACGAAATGATATTTAAATATATTTAATTAGATATATGTATAGCGAGGCTTCCTCTAGGTACGGATATGGTTAAGTATACGCAGATATAAACATACTCACTGTTACGTTTGTACGAGAAGCTAGATATATCTATACATGCTCGTCCGAATATTACGCGTTATATATTTATTTTATCGTATACGTTACATGTTTCGTTTTTATTAGTTTTATATAAAAGCATTTAATACATCACTACAATTTTATGTTACTCGATATTTTATTTTAAAGAGCGCTTTAGAATTCCTGAATATCATATGAAGTCAATTAATAAGTAGTTCGGACGAGTGCAGCATTTGACAGTCGGTATTTATGTTGCCAGAACAAATACAGCGTTGCATTTAGTGTTGCCACACGAGAAATATAAAAAACTTGCCTACTTTAATACATTTACTTATATAATGAAAATACCAAATCAAAAAATGTGTTTTTCATTCCAAAAAAAAAAATATATATATCTTCTACGGCCACGGCCAGCTCTACCAGAAGTATTTTTTCTTTCTTCTACGGATACAGATATAGCAACACAAATTAAGAAATGATTCGTATTACCAGTAAAATTTTTTCAGGATGGCAGGTGTTTTATATTTGTCGTCGGTATATCCATCCGATATAATATCGTGTCGTAGGGTGTGAGGGTGCTAGCGCCGTGTCGGGTGGGGTGGCGTGTTATGTTCCTATTTCTTTTGGGTGCTGACCCCGACAAGTCTGAATCCGGATTGCGACGGTATCGTTTCGCTCGCTATACTAGACTATAGAGAGTTTAAACTTTACTGAACCTTCGAATCGAATTGAGAAGTTTCGAAATTTTAGCCTTCACAGTATAGTTTGTCACAGCATCACAGGATATAAAATACAGAAATAAATGATGTAAGTACGAAATACGGAACCCTGAAAATCGGTCAGTTCGGACGAGGTTTTGTTTCGGGTCGAGCGGTGCCAAAAGTGGGTGCCAATATTGGTTGTTTTAGTCACGAGCTACATCCACACTCCCGGTTAAAAAAAAAACATAAAATTTAAAAAAAAGTGCGAATGAATACTGGTTTCCGCTCCGCTTCGGACCATATCCGCGTATAGTAAAGTTTGTAATACCAGTCAGTCAAATTATAATAGTTCTGTCTCTACTAACTTACAAAGAAGAAATGAGACGAAATGAATGCTTCATTAACGTCCCTCTTATCAACAAAAAGATGCATACGCGTATTTAGTCGTTACAGTTATGCAATGTCTTGTCGTCTGACAATCCACTATTCTAGAGTTTCAGCCAAAGACAAAACAGTGTTTAACTAAACCAGCTGTATACACTTTGATCTTTTTAATAATAATGGCCTTCTTTTTGATCAATTTAGTAGAGACAGCGTTGCTGTAATTTTACCGACTGCTATTACAAATCAGAGTGTAGTGTAGTGGAAACGAAAGACTGGCTAATGTAACGGTGTGGGCTCGCGGCGGCCCGGGCTCTAGCGGGGAGGGGGGGATACGAGTGGGATTGCCAAAATTTAAGGAGGATTGCTGATAGTTGTATTGATGTAAGATGACCCATTTTTGTGAATTTATTGATATTACTTATATCTGAATATTTATAGTAAATGCAGTGCGAAAATCCAAACAAAGCTTAATATACAATGTCAAGATTTGTATCAATTATCAAATTCAGCCCCGCTATTTTGTTTACAGTATTGTTTATAATGCCATTATTAAAAGCCTCGCTTGATTACAGCAGCAATTACTGCATCCATTGCAAAAAAAAACTTAGTTTAGAAAATTAAAAACACCTTATTCACTGATGACACCAATTCAACTGTCAGCGTTATTATAATTTTATTTGCTAGTATGAGAGTTAGGGTCGGTAACAACTGGCTGTGCGGTACAAGTATACAGGTATAGGATATTGTTTGCTCAACGGCCCGGGCGGCGGACGGTGCGGTGTGCCCCTAGCATTATCACTAGAGTAACTTTATTCCGGACTAAGTTTCATAGCAATATAGATCTTGCTCACCGCTAGATGGCGCCAGTGGTATGTTGCTAAACTAATTAAGATGTGAGAATAGCATACATTGAATTGTAATTTGTAAGTTTACAGTATAGCACGAGTCATGATTAGAACTGAACAATTGAACCACTATAGTTCGGCCACAGGACGGCTTGGCAGTTTGCCTTTAGCTGCTTGTCTCTGTAGATTTTAGGATCAACATATTGGTATTTCATACGCGGCGCACGTTATGTAAGCTAGATATTTATGTGCAAAGGAGACAAACTGCTATCGGTCAATGTCCGAATTTGTATATTCTTCAGTAATCACACCACCAGCAATTCGACGCGAAATATTATATAAAGAATATTCATATAAAGAATATGAACTGAAAATTCCGGAGTAAAGTTATTGTAGTGCAATGTTATATTATGTATATAGCTTGTAGAGTAGCGGCGTGGCGCTATTATGTGCTTTATTTATTACGTTTACATCGTGTTTATCGTTTAGTTACTATTGTTATATTCCAACTACCAAAACGACATCGGTATAGGAAAAGCGTTTATTTTCTGTTATGTTTTTGGAATTTAAAGTAAGTGAAATTCTGGTCTAAAAGTGCATAAATGTTATGAGAAATTATTCCTTTCGGCTTCTACACGCCTCTCCGATACACTTTTAAGTTACGAAGAATGTATAGTAAGTATTAGGTCTAAATTGTAACCTATTCAAATACTAAACTTACCGTAGTTGATTCGTACTTTCTACAAGGGGTCACCTGTGATCGGAAGATGAAACCTCATAGCTTAAACTACGTATAATTATAATACTGGCCTTGTCGATAGCATCTTAGTCCAAATATATAGTCGACATTTAAACGGTGCGTAACGACTTTAGCAAAAAAAGCTGTGGATTTTTTGCTACAACCGTTACATACTATAAGTGATAACAACTAGCGTTGACATACATCGAACTGCAACGAAACGTGCAAGCGAGACAGGTAGATGCTCGTCCATGTAGTTGCGTCTCGCTCGCGCGTTTTGCTGCATCTCGATACATCCTAAGCAATTGTACGTGAGTGAGCTTTAACATTTAATCGAATAGGACATATCGGTGAAGTTATATGCTAGTGTATGTTCACGTTACCAGTAGGAGCCGGCTCGAGACAATTGCTACAGCTTGACCGTATTATATGTTTTGTATTTGCTGACATTTTGTATATTTACTATCGAGGAAATGGATCCTTAGGCAGAATGTGGACCTACTTTATTTCATCGAGCCAAGTCAATGTTAACAATCATCTGTCAACAAGATAATGTTATCCGACCAAATGAAGTAGGTCTGCCATCTGCCTAGAAAGCAATATCTCTGATAGTCTACTATAATAGTATACTGTATACTGCTAGGCCTATGTCTGCTAAGTGCGTGCGAGCTGTTCATAATATTGTTTATACTTTATAGTGGTCAATAAAAGACATTTCGTTTAATCTCCTCTCTCCATGTTACTTCATGTCACGGACTTTAAAAAAATACGGACGTAACCTTGTCTAATCCCGAGTGAAGCATAGTAATGGCCGCCCGTGTAGGATGTGTGCGTGTCATTGGCGCCGTCACTCTATGTACACTCGAGGAAGTTGATTGATATGCATGTCGCGGGTCATCTTATACTGGTCAGTGGTCAGTGTTGGTCGAGAAATAGAAAAGGACAGAATCGTATTTCTATATTCCCATCTTGGTCATTTTGTGTTTACCAAAATATCAACATTGCGATCTCCTTAGCAACGATAGGTTTATTGGTCGCTATCTGTCGGCTATGCTCGTTCACGATAGAATCGTATCTCATTAGTCGCATTGCTTTTGACAGAATATAATCTACTTAGCAACCGCCTTAGCAACGAAAGTTTATATATTACATATTTTTGAAGTTTTTGACACGATCATCTTCAAAAATGTTTTGCAAATATTGGGAATTGATTTAAATAAGTAATTATATAATATTTTATTTCTCTCATCCGAACAATCTTTGAAAAAATTATTAAGTGCTTATACCTACCTATATATACTTAATATTATGTAAAATGTGTTTATTGAAACATTATAACTCATCCCAAACTCATCCAATGTGTGCTACAAAACAATGGACTTATTAACAGCAAACAGTTGAGCAGATCAAACTGGCCAACCTAATTCTACTCCCAATATCTTCGTCAAATATCATGAGTTGGTTAGTTGGAAAAGGCTACCCCGAAGGATTAAGTAAAACTTAAGTTATGTTTTTGAATTATATTCTCATTGCTGATCATTATAACAACCCAGAGTTCATAATAATACCTATAGAAGAATACCTAAGAGTTCATGATGATTTTATAAGTTTTAAGTTTTTCAATATTGTTTTAACGCTCAAATAAAATATTATCACGTTATTATACAAGTGTGTTCTGATTTTTGTGGTTCTTGTAGATTAGAAAGATGTTGATCTAGAATTCTAGAGCGTTTTTACATTACGCAAAACATAAAAATGAATAGTAACTAGTAGGTACAGATTCCCTAGAACATTGATTGCTATCAAGCAAATTTTTCGTGAGTAGCATTGTGAGTAGCTTCATTTTTTTTGATTAGACGAATAACAATTTCCTGTGCAAAAATTCTCGAAAGTTAATATTTCGATTTGATGGTCCTAAAATATCGATTGTTCTATTTGTAGGAAAATGTTATTGTTAAATTATATATAACTAGCTACTAACCTCTCAATATACAAAAAATCTGCTGGTTAGCCGTTAGGGTTCCGTTTTAGGGTTCCATAGTCAACGAGGACTTGTTAATTACAGAACCAAAAGAGGTGTAAAAGGGGTGACAGACGTGCCTAGAAGTACGCGGACTTATGGCTCGACGATCTTTTTCGTCTGTATGTCACGTAAGTACGCCTCGGAGTATCTGTGAAAATGATCTTTAAGACGTGGTCAATAAGGTGTGACCTTTATTATCACGTATTAAAGTTAATTTCATGAGTAATTGAGGGAACTCCTCAAAAATTTATGAAAGCACAATAGGGCGATTTTGGTTTTATGAGAAGTATCCCAAGCATACATTATAATTTATATGCTACCAAAAAGTAAAATTTTGCACCAAGGTATGCTATGGTTCCGAAAATACTAAGAGAACTCTGGATTCCATTTTTTATGCAATAAGGGGGCAAACGAGCAAACGGATCACCTGATGGCGTACATCTCGGCGTAATTCCAAGGGGTCCAAGCTGTTTGAAACACAGTCAACAATTCGAGCGGCTCTTCGTTGGATACGATCCAGAGGGAGCAGTTGGTATTTTGGCGCCCCTGCCCAGAGATGAGAACAATATTCCATATGAGGCCGAACCTGCGCCTTGTAGAGTTGTAGGCGCTGGTACGGACTGAAGAACTGTCTCGCTCTGTTCAGAACACCAAGCTTCTTCGAGGGTAACTTGGCCTTACCCTCGAGATGGTATCGAAACTGGACTTCGCTCGATACGTTAACGCCAATGCTAGGGGAGATGGTTAAAGATGTGCCCTCAAAACGAGGATATACGACCATTGGTGACTTTTTAGTGGTGAACGCGCAGACTTGTGTCTTGGGGGGTTGCATTGGACCAAGTTACGTCTACCCCATTCATAGACCTTCTCCAGTGAATTCTCCACCTTAGACACAAGTTCGTTTATATAATTAAAGATACAAGTATGAGGGTTGGGGCGCTGTTTTAAGAACTGAAATCATTTATACTACATACTATGCAAATTACATCCATCATCATCATCACTACGCAAAACACAGTCTTTATACAGAAAACCTTTTAAATTATAAGGCTTTAAAAAGAGTGAAACTGTCTAAACCTTCAAAACGTAAATACTTTCGTTGCTAAGGCGGTTGCTAAGTAGCCGGCGTATGTTTTTTCTCGGTATACGGTAAAAGTAAAGGTGAACGCAGATTTGGCCGCACCGCACGCACCGCAGTCGCCGCATTTCGAATTCTTCATATAAAGAATGTAGAAGTTACGAAGACTGCGGCGCGGGTAGGTATGCGAGCTTGCCTATAACTTCATATAAAGAATTCGAAATGCGGCGACTGCGGTGCGTGCGGTGCGGCCAAATCTGCGTTCACCTTAAACTGACCAATAAAATAAGATTATGTCGTGTCATACGAGTATAACCGACAGATAGCGACCATTAAACTTATCGTCGCTAAGGAGATCGCTGTGTTGATATTTTGGCAAACACAAAACGACTAGGACGGAAGTATAGAAATCATAAAGTTAATATACCTATCAGGTATATTAACTTTATGATAGAAATACGATTCTGTCCTATTTTTCCCGACCAACATAATCGCGAAATTGGGCTGACCCGGTACCTGCATAGCAATCAACTTCCTCGAGTGTACAATGACAGCGGGTTGTAGTACCTAGTTGCGTGTGTGAGTGTCGGTCACGTGTACAATAAACGAAATTGTCGTACCAGGTCGTACCTTACATGCTTCACCTCTATATAGTGTAAGGCTCTATCCATATTTTTTTACATCCGTGCTTCATGTTTTTAGTTTTTGTATGTAATGCACATTTGATTGCTAAAATGTTAATGGTTCATGCTGCTTTTGTTTATTTTGAGGTTATAAATTTATGATACTGTGCATTAAAGAATTGCAGGTACGATTCTACTACTATGTATTGTGTATAAATGTATATATCGTGTATATTACATAATATGGACAGCCCGCGCTCGAACCTCTGCAATATAATATACCTCTGTTTCGTCCCTTCACTTTTGTTATATTTTATTTTGTTGCAAAATGGACACATCAGTGGAGTATATAATCTGACTTCTTGTTTATCCAAAGAGCTATGTGTTCATTTTTTAAATTTGTCTTTTTATTTTGAGATCTTTTTTTAATGAAATTGTATTATTTATTGGACCCAGAATGCATTTACACTCGATGTGAGTGGCGGCGGGACATACAGATACTATCAATTATTATATTTCCCATAATATATAAAAAAATCTAAATTTAAATCTTTTTTGTCACAACAATAGTTGACGTTTCTTTTTTTTTTCTTTGAACTCGGTGAGGCCAAATGTCTGTATGTCCCGCAGCCAACGTCAGTCCAGTAGTCCCCTCGCCCGCTGCGGCGTCGAGTGCTGTTGCATACTTTACTGAAATGTCAATAAAATGGTATTTTAAAACGCTCAAATATGGTTTTAATTTCTCATTACTTAAGGAAGTCAACAAGGTGCGTAAAACAAATTTTTCAAAATGGTCTTGCTGCCGCACTCAGAGTACTTAATTTAAAATTTTGAAATAATCATCATACATTATGTGTCAAACTCTTCATAAAACTGAAAGTTAATCATAATTGTCTCTGAGTCACTGACCTCCATTATACAAGTACGCTGGACATAAGATACCCAGCTGTTTTTTTGTGCCTATTTGAAGCGGAATCAGCGCCCCAAATGCGGGGGAGGAGAACTAAATCTGACGTAACTTGCAAATGGCCGCTCAATCGCTATTGGTTGTAGAAACCAAAGAGAATATAATCACTACGGTGGTAGAAACTAGTATTAGTTCCGAGTACTCCCACTACTGCTATCAGCGCTAATATGGCGACTTTTAAACGTCATTGTTTTAATCAGATTTAGTTCTCTTCCCCCGTATTGGGGCGCTGATTCCGCTTCAAATAGGCACAAAAAACAGCTGTCATTTGAAAGGGTATCATAGGTCCAGCGTACTTGTATAATGGAGGTGAGTGCTCTGAGTACAGCCGGTTAATGTTTTGTATTTGTGTCTGTCTACATCAACTAACCACTTTATATTACAATAGAATCAAGTTATCCAAGAATAAGATTCAATACTAGACCAAGATTAACAAGACCAATACTTAGAAGTTAGAACATACAAATAAAACCAAGACGCACCCAAGAGTCATTTATTTAATTATTACTAAAGGAAGTTTTTAACATGGAGTCCATACATTTTCTGTAAGTACATATTTTGTTTTTCAAATTCTGCTTTTGTAATCATTACATAACTATGAAGTATGAGTGTTAGAAGTAACATCGAAGAAATATATAATCAATTTCTTCGATGGTACTCTACTAAGTCGTAAAGACTAGCCTTAGTAACTAGCTTGTAACCAGGTCAGTATTCCAGTAGTGGGGGGTTTTTGATAATAAAATTCCAAAATTGGTACATTTATTTATTGAACACATCGCCGGCATACTGGAGCCCGCGCACAGGCAAGTGATCCAACAAGTTACTAGCACGCTAGCACTGGACGCGTGAAAACTTCGCAACGTCGCATTACAAACGTATGACGAAAATATGATAATTGTACAAACAATGCAACGGTAGGCTAATGAAACAAAACTTCCAATTACATCGGAGCCAAACAATGTCTCATAACGGCTGTCCCAGCGCTTTCTAAACGAATTTATATTTAAATAACCCGAGCGACGTATGTTAAACAGTTGGAGCGTTTAATATCGCATCTGATATAACGATTAGATCACACAATATTTACATAGAGAGATGTTTATGGCGGATTATTGATGCAAACGACCCGTAAAGGTCCTCGCCACAGCGTCTAAACACGTGTTTAGTATCAAACAGGTTGAAAGGACCGCAGCCAGTGGTATCACCCTGACATGTGACGAAATGACGTCATCAGTGCACTATCGTCAGTCCTCACAGCAATAGTCCAATCAGTATAGTAATTTCACCTCGGAATTTGAGATACGCAGCTGTAAGTCTGTAAATATTTGTATATTGGTACCCTAAATATTGTCTCAAAACCTACATATGGTAGGGTGTGCGCAACTATTAAATTTCAAGGTCACAAGGTCACAAAAATTTGTTTCGGTCGCTTTTTTTCTAAATATTTAATTTTAATTAGTTAAGTAAAAATGTCACTGTAAGCAGTGAACGTTTAATTTCTGGATTAGAAATAAGTATGTACCTAATTGAATGACAACTTTTTTTAAAGTACTCATTCAAATTCTCGCGTCGCCTCGAGTCTCGGTGTGAAACGACCATAAGTTCGATACGCAGACAGCGGGTCATCCATAATTTTTACATTTTAAATCGTAATAAATTCCAAATAAAATGTCATTAGGTTTCGAAATCAAACTTAATAGTCGGATAAACGTTTCACGGGGTCCTTTTTAGATAAGATACTCGATATTACAAAATTTATGTCTTCCTTATACTAAAGCGTGATACATTATTGTAAACGTTCGAGAAACGACATGGCTTGATGACTCTGCTCCACTTAATCCTTTCAATATTTATAAGCGAGTCTAATGATTTTATTAATGAAATTTAATATCTAAATACGTCGATGGCTCGATCGACGTATCCTGAGAAATTAGGTCGAAAACTAAATTGATACAGAACGAGAATCGCTGACACGCAAACCGACAATTAATTATTTAACCTCGCATAAATCAGCAAGACAGTTATCTGCTATACGGATTTCACTTCGATATCTTAATACAAAATCAATAAATACTACGAAGTACAGAGCTATATTACATAAATTACTTAACGCTAAAATCGGAGTTACATCAGTCGGTAATTACAATTATTAACCTAAAAGTCTTGAAGAACTATTCGAACCTTTGGGGCGTGTAATTTTGGTTATATCGACTATTAGCTACTTCTGGTGGCGTGACTAAAGGTAGCCTTTCTAAAGCGTCTAAAGCGCACTCAGCAATGCTGCGACTGTGAAAAATGTACGGTTCGGCATCGAGCATGACGACACTAACGCGAAATCTGTGACCGCAAAACCATACATTTTTTACAGTCGCGGTGCTATAGATATAGACTATAGACGCTCGCTTCGTAAGTCCACCTACTTCCTATGTACAGGTGATCCGTACTTATCATAAATTGTATCGCGCGTCTTTATCGTCCTGCTGCGGCATGAAGTAGTGGAACTCGTAGGTCGGCTCTGCCGTCGTATTGACCTGGTTGATGTCGTACAGGTTGTACTTCTTGTTCTGTCTCCTGGCGGGCCCGTGCAGGCCTCGCAGGAAGGCCCGCGACGACGCCACCTCCTTGCCGTCGCCGTGAGTATCGTGGACGATGCTGCTATTGAATATGATCGGGAACTCCGACTTCAACTTCGCCGTATTCCTATTGAAGTTCTCGACGAATCTGTTGATGACGTCCTTCCGGAACTTGGTGTCGTAGTCCAGGTCTTCGTTCAGCTGGTCCGGCTTGACCAGCTCGTCCGTGGTAACGGTCTCCGACGTCGCTTCCGTGTACGGCCCGTACTCCAACTGGCTATCGAACTCATTCGCCTTCTCTGCTTCGTTGATGAAATCGTCGTAGCTCTTTATGACGTACGACCCTCGGTTCTGGTTTCCCTCGTCGCTGACTACTTTAAACCGGTTGATGGGCTCCTCTATTCTTGGCACCTCTATTCTCGGTACTTCTATTCTAGGTTCGTCTATTCTAGGTTCGTCTATTCTCTGTTCGCCTATTCTATGTTCCCCGATTCTTTGCTCACCTAGTCTATGTTCCTGTAATCTCTGCTCATCGATTCTATCCTCGTCTATTCTTGGCGGCTGCCTCAGGTATATATCGTTGCCGATCGTAGTCGGTTTGTTCGTCACCGGGAGCTCGTCGAAACCGTCCACACCGTACGGCGAGTACTTGTCGTTGAAGGGTGCGTTAGTTTCGGGATATTGTACAGGAACATAAGTCGTGGTCGGCTTCCTCGTCGACACGAAGTTCGCCTGGTCTATGGGGTTGATGTACTTGTCTATTTCCTCCCTCGGAGCATTGTACTTGACGATGCTTATCTTTTTGTTCCTCAGCGGCGGGAAGTATTGGAGATTGGGCTTGCGCTCGGGAGCGTCGCTGTTAGTATTCCTGTAGGTGGTGACCGGCCACGTCGTGGTGTCGAAAGGTGCCTGTGTGGTCTTCTGCGTTGTGAATTTCTTGATATCAATTTTAGCGAGGTCCAAGTAATCTAGATCCTCGTCTTCGGAACTCTCGTAGTAATCTGGTATGTTGTAGTTTTTCTTTGGTTTTCTAGCCTTCGTGGTTTCTCTGTTGATGCTCGTCCGGACTGTTGTCGTGAAGGGGTCCGTTTTTGATAGATCTGACAGGGTGGAGTCGGGGAGTTTAGAACCGGTCAAAAAGAATTGAGGGTCGAAGCTTAGAAGAGGAATAATAATGTCGCCTTGAAGGGGATTGCTGTTTTCATTAGAACTGTTATTTTCGTTGGTGTTTTCGTTAGAAGTGACGTTCTCCTCGTAGTCAACATAAACGACGTTGCCCATCGAATCGATTTTCTTTCGTTTAGTTTTTCTCATTTTGGCCATTTGTTCGAGCCTTTCTCTCAAATCGGGTAGGTCGTTCTTCCGTTCCTTTTCCAACAAGCTGTTCCATTCCGACTCTGTCTTATTTTTTAAGACCTCAGTGAATGCTTTCGAAGAGTTCTTGGGCTTGAAAACGATTCCCAATGAGCTGATGCTCTCGTTTCTCCAGCTGTTGTCGTCGGGGTCTCTGAGGAACGGTTTCGGTGGCTGAACTTCTAATTTCTTAAGAGGTTTATAGTTAGGGCTTACCGTATATAGAGAGGCATTCTTAGACTTCTCGATGCTAGTTTGTTTCTCGTTTTTCTCTGTGAGTGAGGTTTGCGTCGCTAATTGTAATTTTTCCTGTTTTTCTTCTTGGTCTTTTCTTACATCGTTGTCGACACTTTCCTTTAGTAAAATCTCTTTGATTAGTGAGTCTTTCGTCTGAAATAAAGAAAAAAGATTATTGTCTTTCACTTTACAATTATTTAAGCGTAGGTAACTTAAAATAATGCATAATTTAATTTTATGTTTACCTGTTGGATTGGTGACTCTTGTTTAGTGCTAGGCGATTTTTCGATACTGGCGGTGGTAGATTTTGAAGTATCTGTTTCTATATCCTTATTCTTTTCTGAATAATCTAAGTAGCCAGCTCGTTTGGACTCTACACTCCATTTGGAATTATCGTTTCCCTTCGATTCGGAAGGCGTTTTTGCGGAAGACGCATTTCCTGATTTTGACTTACTATTGGAAAGCAAATCATTTTTCAGCCTTTCGAGTGATGGTATGTCAGACGTTATAGTGTCTCGTAGGGATGAAGCCGAATAGAGAACTTCAGGCACATCTACTTTAACGACTTTATCTTTCGCGCTCGGTGCGGCTTCTTCAACTTTATTTCGATTTATGAAGGTGTATTTCTTCCAGGAAGGCAGCGGTGCCGCCTGCTTTTCGTATACTTTTTCTCTTGTTTTCTCGTTCGACATTATTTCTGTACTCTTATTCGAAATGTTCTTATTTTGTAAATGGGGCGTCTTCTTGTTAGATGACTTCGAACTTGCGTCGGGTTTCACTGCTTTACTATTCAAGCCCCTGTCCCCAGATTTAGCTGCGGGTCTGTACGTTGTCACAGCATCTTGGAATGTCTTCTTTTTGGGTGTTGCCGGTGCCTCGTTTGTTCTTTTCTTTCCCGAAGTTTTGTTGCTAACATTGGGTGTAGTTTCATTTTTATTTCTGTCGTAAGCGACGTGGCCGTTGTGTCCATTCGTCACTCGCGTTTCCCTGACTTCAGATGCTCTGGTCTCGTCTGGATAGAGGTCCGCCGCCCTCCGGAGGGTCGTGGTCCTTCGGAACGAGAACCCTTCTGCGTTCCTGATGAGGACCACCAGTGCCACGCTCACCGCAAGAAGCCTGCAACAGATTTCACGTTACGTCGATTAATGTTTAATTGATTTATTGTTTCTATAAACGGAACTTGGGCAATTGTTTGTTTTTATTATCCATTAAACCTAGTGAAACGTACGATTCGCTCGCAATTACGGCGTTTACAAGACAACATTGTAGGAAAATAAATCTTGTCTCATTGTTTCAAATTAATGATGTACTTATTTTATTTATAGCTCGCTTAAATGTAGAGCCTACATAATATCTATATTACGTACTATAATAATGGACAATGTAATAACATATTTTATGTTAAACATAACCGTAAAAGACCTTAGCCTGCTTTGATCTCTGGATTAAGTAGAGACCATAAGGGCTCGAGCTGATAAGAATAACAGCATATTGTAGTACATTAGCATTACGCAAATATATTATATAAAGTGAGACAAAGAGTATGGGATATATTGTTTTGAGCCATTAGACAATAGACAATGCTCGGAGCGTTATGAAAATAACGTAACTGTTTGAAATACCTCCGTCTATTGTTCTGCAGGTGCTAGATCCAATGACCTTTACATTGAAGTAAACTCCTTGGGCCTAATTAAGCGCGATGGTCAAGATGCTTATTAACAATGAGATAACTTTACCCAGGATCGAAGCCTCCCTCTGAAGTGGTAGTATACCGCTTAACCCACCAAGCATATTTTATAAAATTCGTGGCTCTACCATGTAGATCTGGATGGATGGATGATCTACTTATTATTATTACCCGACAACGAAGCCAAAAGGAAGGCTAAAGATTTGCATATTATAGTCTATTAAGTGTCAATAGAGCCATGATAATAACCCAAGTACCTAATGTTGTTTGTATGAATTGTGTAACAGAGTCCTTACAGTTTTTAATTGACGATTATTCCTACAGTATATAATTTTTGCATTACGTGTAACGTGTATATTTAATATTTTAATTGATGGAGAAACGATTGGCAATATTTGAGGCCGCGTCAATAACGTGTTGTTGTTCTGGTCAAGTTGAGTCGATCAGGCCTCACCAGTCCGTCCCGTCTGTATGTCGGTCACCTTATATAACACCTCGTTAGTGCTAAATGGTAATTGTGGGAACGTTCATCGACCTTTAGGTACTGCGAAGACCCTTGGCACATATAGGGTACACCCAGACAATGAGGTGGTAATTTTATTATCTCATGCACGGCTTGAGCGTTAAGTGTAAATTGTAACTAGGGACTTTCAAGTTTGGTCTCAGTTCGAGGCTTTAGATTTTTACATAGAGTTCAGGATAATATGATTTATTTAACTTTCTCTTAAATTGATTTTATTAAAAATAATGATTACTTATGCCAACATTAGCGATTGGTGTGTTAGTACTTAGTGTTCACGGTCGAAAAAAGGGGATTCCTGTTTAACATACTTTGCTCTTAACTGGTGCAAATAAAATAGAGTTCAAGATCTCTACTCTCACCTGACTACTACTGCTCTTACTAGTTTAGTAAATTCCGTATTAATTACCCAGGGGCTCGATTCTTATACGTCTTATAATGTCTTATAATGTTAACGACATGCTGCAATAGAACTGAAGCATGTCGCAATCGAGCCCCAGAAAAGTGTAAACCATTGTTATAATTAAAATCTTGGGCCTCGTCTAATAGTTATTTTGATTATAGTTTTTCTTAACATTTCTTCAACTTCGACACTTACATCATTGAAATCTGTTATGTGTTATAGTTGTGAAGTTGCAGCAAAGATGTAGAGCAAACATAGCACGTGTAACATTGCTCAAATATAAATTGTAACATATTTAAATTACCTGCTACATTAACATATTAATATTAACGTAATTCGGTCTACAACACTATTCAATTATTGTAAGTGTTGTTGTATGAATAATATTACAATCTTATATCTTGTAATCTTATGTACCAACTGCTGAAGTCCGAAATTGATGTAGTTCACGAGGATAACTCCGCAATATATTTTGAAACATTCTTCGCAATATATTTGACTCTACACTCTACAGTATTACAAAAACAACTACCTACTCTGTATTTTTTACACTTTTTGCACAATGTACAATGGCGAACTTATGCCATAGGGCATATGCCATAGGGCATAGGGCATTCTCTACAGTTAGAACTTAAGAATTTACAGACGGAATGGTAGGCTATATGTAAACTCACACGCTAGAGTCGAGTGTTATATAGTATCCTCCACTATTATAACACTATTCCTGTGTTTGATAGATCCAGGACATCCCTCCTTATACGGCTGATGGCAAATCGCAGGTGGCTTTAGTGGATTGGTTCGCGTTCCCACATACCCCCCCCCCCGGGGTGCTTCAACTAACTGAGGCACATTCCCAACCCGGGGTACCCATAAAGGGCCTTTCCTCTGCGTTATCAAAAAAAAAAGTTAAGTGTAGACTGTACATCGCATAGTGTATAGGCTGTTAAAGTTTTTAGGGTTCCGTAGTCAACAAGGAACCCTTAGTTTCGGTCTGTCTGTCCGTCTGTCTGTCTGTCCGCGGTTTTGCTCAGAGACTATAGGACCTACAAAGCTGTAATTTGGCATGAATGCACATATTAATGTACATGAAATCTTAAAAAAATGTTTTTTATGGTAATTCCCATACACATCAAGCGGGGATGAAAATTTTTTTCGCGTCCACCCCATCGTGTGGGGTGTCGTTGGATAGGTTTTTAAAAACTATTATGAGTATTCATAGATCATTTTCCGATATAGGGATCCGTTTGTGAAATATTAAGTTTTAAAGTGGAAAAAATCGTTAGAGTCCAGTGTCCCCCCCCTTCTACCAACTAAACGATTGCTTCTGGAAATATGAAAAAATTCACGGGAGTAGGAAATATGCTGAATTTAAAAGGAAATCTATCACGGCTAAGAAGACTTTATAAGTTATTGAGTAATAGTCGATCAACTAAAAAAATTTATTCGGCGAAGTATAAAGGAACTTTTCGTTCAAAATTCCTTTGAAAGTAACTGAGATGATGTTGTTAGTAGTGTAAAACACGTTATAAATGTACATTCATTGACCACACAAAAATTTAAAAAAAACTAGCGGTATTACGGAACCCTATATTGCGCGTGGCCCGACACGCACTTGGCCGGTTTTTCATAATTTATTTTTAATCAACTACTCAAAATACACAATAGAACTAGGAAGGTAATGTGAATAAATGTTATCTTGCATAATTTTCATTCATAAGTTAATAACAGTTATGAAGTTATGTACTATAGCGTGTCTATAGTCTACGAACCAAGGTAGCTTGAATGAAACAAGAAAACTAAACTTGCAAATCTCTATGGCGTTGCCATTGTCCTCTCTCTTCTTCAACGTTGTAATTGTGAATCAGCATTTATTCGACTAATACTAATTGCTAATGAATACTAAGAACTTAACTAAGGTTATAAGTACCTTTTCTTATTTATAAAGAAACTAGCGACCCGCCCCGGCGTCGCACGGGTATAAAATATATAGCCCCTGAAAAAATGACTAAAATCGATAGCCTGATCTTTCACGTGGTCTACTTCTTATCTGTAACACTGAAAGAAACCAAACAACATAAAAATTGCTCCAGTAGTTCGCGAGATATACCCTTTCAAATAATTTCCCCCGTTTTTTTCACATTCTCCTATTAGTCTCAGCGTGATAAAATATAGCCTATAGCCTTCCTCAATAAATGGCCTATCTAACACTGAAAGAATTTTTCAAATCGGACCAGTAGTTCCTGAGATCATAGTCATTTTTTCAGGGGCTATATAAAATATATAGCCCCTGAAAAAATGACTAAATCGATAGCCTGATCTTTCACGTGGTCTACTTCTTATCTGTAACACTGAAAGAAACCAAACAACATAAAAATTGCTCCAGTAGTTCGCGAGATATACCCTTTCAAATAATTTCCCCCGTTTTTTTCACATTCTCCTATTAGTCTCAGCGTGATAAAATATAGCCTATAGCCTTCCTCAATAAATGGCCTATCTAACACTGAAAGAATTTTTCAAATCGGACCAGTAGTTCCTGAGATCATAGTCATTTTTTCAGGGGCTATATAAAATATATAGCCCCTGAAAAAATGACTAAATCGATAGCCTGATCTTTCACGTGGTCTACTTCTTATCTGTAACACTGAAAGAAACCAAACAACATAAAAATTGCTCCAGTAGTTCGCGAGATATACCCTTTCAAATAATTTCCCCCGTTTTTTTCACATTCTCCTATTAGTCTCAGCGTGATAAAATATAGCCTATAGCCTTCCTCAATAAATGGCCTATCTAACACTGAAAGAATTTTTCAAATCGGACCAGTAGTTCCTGAGATCAGCGCGTTCAAGTTAGCCCTTTCAAATAATTTTCCCCGTTTTTTCCACATTTTCCTCTATTTCTTCGCTCCTATTAGTCTTAGCATCATAAAATATAGCCTATAGCCATCCTCGATAAATGGGCTATCTAACACTGAAAGAATCATCAAAATCCGTTGCGTAGTTTTAAAGATTAAAGGGAACAAAGGGACATGAGGGAAAAAAAAGCGACTTTGTTTTACAATAAGTATAGATGTCAATTTAAAGAAGGATAAGCTATAGCAATATAATAGTTACGGTATCTATTAGCTACTTACCGTGTTGAACTTTTAGATAAAGATACAATTTTCTTCTCAAAGCACATAATATTGCTAAAAGAATTGTCAACATAAAATAAGTAGATTTGAAGCAGCTGAGTGTCGTTGCTTGTAAGTTGTAAATGACACTTTAATTCATATAATTATCACTTTCCAGATATAAGTCGTGAACAATTACATGTAATTGGCTTTTGGCTCATTTGCATCACAATGGGCCACTCTCACGAATTTCTACTCAAAATAACTTAGTGTTAGTACGATTTTTAAGGCTCGACTGTATTTTAAACCTAATGACTGCTAAGTGCTACCGCATGGCTACTATATTTGTATGTTTATTTGTCTCTAACATAAGGAAATTCTAATATCCTAATTAGAATTTCCTTATGGTAGAGACTCTCTATATCCATACTTCCATATCCATACTAATATTATAAATGCGAAAGTGTGTCTGTCTGTCTGTCTGTTACCTCTTCACGCTCGAACCGCTGAACCGATTTTGCTGAAATTTGGCATGGAGATACTTTGAGCCCCGAGAAAGGACATAGGATAGTTTTTATCCTGAAAAAATGTGCGGCTCCCGCGCGATAAACGAATTTTAGCGCAACGGAGTTGCGGGCGTCATCTAGTAATATATATTATTGTATTATCTTATGGCAGAGACTATGGACTACAAATTTTTATTATCATTATTACTTATTAGTTTTCCTTAATTCATTTCATATCTCTATTATCATTGAACATTATAAATACGAGGCATGCTATTTTGACCAGTAACATATTAATCCTGAGACTAGTTACAAGTTACAACTTACAAAATTTAACTATTTTTTTCCAAAATTTGTGAAAGGTCACAGGTATCTACTTTTCCATAAACTCTCTGTGACAAAATTCAGCATTTAAAACAGTGACTTGTCATTTACCTACGTAGTCATGTAGTAGTAAGTAGATACGTAGGATATGCATGTAACACATCAGCTGTCATCGTAATACGTGTGTACTCACTGGTGACTGCTGTAGGCCAGCGCTGTTTGATTTGCGCAAGACTCTACCAACTTTGAAATTACCTCCACTGGGTACGCATATCTTCTAGAATTTTCTGGTCAATTTGTTGACTCTCAGATACAATTTTCGAAATCACTTAACTATAATATCTGTATTTTGAAATCACTTAACTATATGCCGCACTCAGAGACGACCTAATTAATGTCTTTGAGAGCGGCCTGAGTCGCGTGAAACGAAAAGTAAGCGACGTTCGATTAGTATTTGACACTATATTGCAGCTTGTGTGTATAATATACTTCGTTATTTACTATACAATCATACCTAATAATTGATATTGGCCTACCTATTACCTATGTGAATATACTGAACTAACTGATAAATGTACGATTATCCTTAGAAGTAAAAATCAATAATAAAGATCACTCGTGTTATCTTGAAGTACTACCGCGTCTAAGTGTGAACCGACCTTTAAAGACGAGTAGCTGCAACCATTCATTAACGTAGTTTTGTAACACATTGACAAGTGCAATGTGCAACCCGGCCGGTGGCCAGTGCATCAATCGCGCATACTAATGAAGTTACTAAATTAACCGATTTTGTTAATCTTAATGATTAAGAAAATCGACCTTACCAGCTTACTCCACAGGAACGATGAGTCGCTACGTGTGGAGCTGGTTTGGTTGTAGGATCTGGCTTTCGCCTTACTGAGATACCGTTCCGGGTTTGTGTCAAGTTTTCCTTCTCTGTCTGGTACCTTTGTCGCCTCTTACGATACCTGGTACTGGAGGGGAGCACTATTCTAATGCCGGTGCCCCACGGCCAGGTCGGACGGTCGGTCCGGCCATTGCGGACGGTCTTGTCGATCGAGAATTGAACTCTATAGTCATCAAAAGAAGTGTCTGAAACAGAAGCTTGCAGTCTGCACCCATATGACCCTTAAATCATCAATGACCTAAATCATCAGTAATTGATGAAGAGGCCAATGATGATGGAACAAAATCGATTTTTAATAAACTACACGATTGGACAATAATAATAATAGTAGCGTAGAGCTTATTATCTAAAATTACCTTAACTTATACCCACCTACATAAAAACTTACAAACAGCCTGAACACTGTCGAAAAATAGGCAAGTAGAGGTAGTAGAGTTAAAGCCAAACGGTCTATAAAAATTTGTAATCCTAGCAAATGAATTTGAAAACAGAAATTTAATAAAAAAAATGTATCAAATTTTATATATAGAATATATTTTTATTTTGGTGTAAGATAAAATTAATGTAAACATACTTCATTTACACTTGTGATAATATAGAGTTCCATAATCCAGATTAACTCCAGAGTTCACTCAAATTAGTAATAGTAATTACGACATAGATTCATTTCATATTTTTTTGAGTTTATGCTGTAGAATCTAGATTTTTAAAAAAATAAAAAAAAAAACAAAATTCGGTTTTCAAATCCACCTAACACACGCACGGCTTTACGCACTATTTGACGTACCTGAAAGTATTGCATAGCGCCATCTTCTGTTGCGTCACTGACACTCACACATGACTGTCGCGCTACCACGACCGATGCTGACTGGCGGCCGGCGCTGCCCGCTGCCACTGCCCGCTGCCACTGCGGCTGCCCCCGCACGAAATCGGGAGACCGACCTTCGCGGGACTCGGTTTCCCTCCGATGCCGAATCATTAGACGAGGAACTAGCTCGTTATATTAAATTACGCGTTATTAATAGTAATGGACTTTGCATAATGCAGATTTCGATTGCTCCCCAAATTACTTGTATTATTTTAAAAGTAAATCTAATTGGAGGTTTTCCGTTTCGAGAACGTATCCTGCGGAAACTCGCGGCGACACTGCCATAATATTTAGCAGCATACTGTCGGTGATTTAAGCCCGTTTAAGGTAATGTAATAACTCGCACAGAAGAAAATCCCAAAAATGGGAATGTGGAGCATACGTGCAGCGGGCATGGGCACACTTCCTTGTACATTGTGCAAGTTGTTTACCCGAAAGGGCAGGTTTGCGACAGCCGCCCAAAATGTGTGTCGCGCGAATGTTGATCTGGCTTCAATAGGGATGATGACAAGGTCCAAGATTAACGAATTTTGTTAATAAAATAAAGAAATCGCGGTAAAAAATAAGTATTCCCAAAATTTCAGCTTGATAGCATTTGTATTTTTTTTATGCGCCTTCAAAGTTGGATAATCAAGTCGATTTTTTTTCAATTAAATTTCTTAATATTTGTATACCATTCGATAACTTATGCAATTAAAAGCAACTTTTGTTATAAAACCACTTTCATAAACGCAATATTTAATATACCTACCGAACAAAATTCTCTCCCGATTCGTACAAACTACGAAAGAGTGACGTCAGTCTTTCGTAGCATTTTATATGGAGCGTTTCGGGCAGGTCTATTTTATGAGACATTTGAAATTGTCATATCTTGGTGAATTTTTAAGCTATCAGAGTCATTCTTTCAGCGATGTTTCTATTTTTTAAGGGTCTTTCAATTACCAATAAGAAAAAAAAATAGTCATCATGCCTATTCCCGGTACCGCTCTATGTAGAGATTAAAACAATTTAATATGTCAATATCGACTAGCAATTTTTTAGCTTCTACAATCTTTAATAATAGTCATTACTACAATATTATATATGTACTATGTACATATTATATAATGTATGTAAGTATGTACTTATATGACCTTAACTGGTTAAAAATGTAGATTGTAGAGCCTTAGTAAACGCAAAACCATACTATAGATATTGAAGACTTAATAGTTAATATCAGTCTTGGCCTGGCTCATTTTCATCATTTTATTTTAATGACATATTTTATACAAGATGTTTGTGTAAACACCGTTATCCTTGAAACCATCAATTAATGAGCCCGTCAAAATGAACAACTTTTTCTATAAGAACAATGCTGGGAATTAAAAAAAATATGTCTTCATACCCATACAAATTGCCGATCCGGGCATCCGTATGGGTATGAAGACGGCATTTTTATTGAGTTCCCAGCATTGTTCTCACAGAAAAAGTTGTTCATTTTGACGGGCTCATTAATTGATGGTTTCAAGGACAACGGTGTTTACTGTTTACACAAACACACTGTATTATTGGTGACATTTGCAATAATTAGGTATGCCAAATAATAGGAGTTAATTATTTACGCTAGGTAATTATTATTGATTAATAATAATAGTACTCAATCTCTAATATCGAAATAATTGAATAAGCATTTATTATTATTATTTAAGTTTTCTATCATTAGACATAATTAATCTTACTTAATGTGTGTTATATTTATTTATGTATCCGAAAGAGTTAGGTCGATTGTTGTTTAGGGGAATCGTGCTTAAGATTACATAGTCAGGTAAGACGACACACCGGCAAAATTCGTTGAAATAATTGTGCTTCCTGTGAACTTGTGACGTTTTATGGAGCACCTCAGTGTGCCCCTAGTAGCCCAACTTAGTATGCCAGACAGGGACCGTACTTTATAAAGTAATAAAGGTTTTCCTAATTTTGATGAGAGAAAAATTTTCTTACACTTTTGTTTTGTGGTGAAAAAAAGTATAAGGTCTGAATATTTTCTTATAACAAATTGTTATTAAGAGCCCGGGTTACCCTCGAAATTGTCATACATACGTAATACCAAAATCATTTTCTCATACGAAAATATTTAACATGTTTGAGTTATTTTTCAGCTTAAAATAGTAATTACCTAGGTTCCTATACAAAAATTTACTTCAAAATATTTAAACACTAAAAAAAATTTGTGTATAATTTTTTTTTACTAAATAAATTTAGTAAAAAAAAATTATACACAAATTTATCTATTTTTTAGTGTTTAAATATTTAGTAGTAAACTACTAAATATTTAAACACTAAAAAATAGAGTAAAACACTAAAAAATATATAAATAAATATTAAATTTACTATAAAATATTTCAACTCTAAAAAATATTTTTAGTATTTAATTATTTTGTAGTAAATTTACTATTTATTTATATATTTTTTAGTGTTTTACTCTATTCTTTAGTGTTTAAATATTTTGAGGTTAATTGATGTTCAGGAACCTAGGTAATTACTATTTTAAGCTGAAAAATAACTCAAACATGTTAAATATTTTCGTGTGACAAAATGATTTTGGCATTACGTATGTATGAGAATTTCGAGGGTAGCCCGACCCCTTAAGGACATGGATTCTTAAAGGCCACAAATATTAATAAAAGCGTGTTCTAACGCTAAGTATTTTTTTACAAAACTTAAATATATCCACTTTTACTCATTTGGTAAGATGACATACTAGACGTCGGCTTAAGATAACATACTATAGTTACTTATGTTTTCGCTAAATCGGTAACAGAAGCATATTTTTTGACGATGATGAAGAATTTAAGAATCCTTACACCACTGACAACTAGAGGGATGATAATGCAGCTTGCATTTACGTATTGTATAAGACGATATACCATCAAATTCTAAGGAATCATAGTATGTCGTCTTACTATATCGATATGTCATCTTACACACGAGTGTACGATGACATACACTCGACGACGGGGTGAAATTTATGTTTTTTTTTTCACTGTTATATTAAGCTGATTTTTCCCAAACTGTTTAATTTCGTTGTTTATGAATCATTTATTTATAAAAGTAAGTTACTGATCTCATATGACTTATTTTATTTTACATATTTATCTTCAAACAAAAAGTATGTCATCTTAAGCACAATTCCCCTATTATTATGAGTAGACCTCAATACAGAAGAACCTTTAAAAATATTATACATACATTTAAAAATCATAAAAAACGGCCAAGTGCGTGTCGGGTCATGCGCAATATAGGGTTCCGTAATCCGTAGCACCGCTAGTTTTTTTTAATTTTTGTATGGTCAATGAATGTACAATTTATAACGTGTTGTACACTACTAACAACATCATCTCAGTTACTTTCAAAGGAATTTGAACGAAAAGTTCCTTTATACTTCGCCGAATACATTTTTTTTAGTTGATGGAGTATTACTCAATAACTTATGAAGTCTTCTTAGCCGTGATAGTTTTTAAATTCAGCATAATATTTCCCACTCCCGTGAATTTTTCACATTTCCAGAACTAACCGTTTAGCTAGCAGAAGGGGGGGGACACTGAACTCTAACGATTTTTTCTACTTTAAAACTTAATATTTTACAAACGGATTCCTAAATCGGAAAATGATCTATGAATAGTGAATACTCATAATATTTTTAAAAAACCTATCCAAGGACACCCCACACAAGGACGCGAAAAAAAAATTCATCCCCGCTTGATGTGTAGGGAAGGTAAGTACCATAAAAAAATATTTTTTTAAGATTTCATGTACCATTTTGTTGTCATCATATGTGCATTCATGCCAAATTACAGCTTTGTAGGTCCTATAGTCTCTGAGCAAAAACTGAAACTGTGGGTTCCTTGTTGACTACGGAACCCTAAAAAGTGCTACTACTTCCTCTGAGATCTTTGATTGCTAACCCACGATTAATAATTTAAACTCAGACTGGCGTTAATGGACCTGATAGACTTTTCAAAATGATATTCATAGGGAATTGGTGGCTAACTTTTAAGGTTTTGGTCTAGTGTATTATAGAGGTCAGTGGTCTATATCAACAGGGGTATAACGCTTATGGCCTCAATTCCATCAGCAGCTGTTATCACATACGTATACGTAATCTCGGTGATAGCTTGAAATGTCAAAAATGTTGTTCCGTATCCATCCCATTATTCTGTCATCGCGTCATCCTGATAACAACCAATGATGAACAGAATTGACAATAGAATAAGAGCCAGAGAGATTTCCGAGATGGCCCAGCTGATTAGCATGATTGTTTACTTCGTGTCTCCAGTGTGCGGAACTGAACAATGGGCCAGGGTCGCAGGCCGTGGCCCGCGTGTCTGGTGTCGGGTCAAGGCACTGTCACAACAGACGTCCAGGTGATCTGGTGAACTCTCATACGGGATGCGCGAACGCAATCGTAACTGCGTCTACTAGTGTCCGACCAATGGTATATTTTTGGCCGAGGTTTATTTTGTACAAAAACTACTGTTTCCATATTTAAAAATAATAATAATAATAATGGTGTATTTTGAGGGCAAAAGCGGGTAGAGTGATTGGTGCAAAGTGCAAACTCTTTAGAGTCCCATAGTCGCAACTCGCAGGCTTTAGGTCCCATAGACCCAAGATGAGTTTAGTTCATAATTGGGGGTGCCTAAATCTCACTTAAACATTTACATTGTTTTATGATATTTATGTAAGCTAATTTAATTCGACCTTTGTACTGCGGGTTACGGCCTACGGGCGCTATGTAACTGCGGTATGTGGGTCGCCGCCGCGGCTCGTGTGATGTGCCGTGGTATTTACTGTCTCTGTAACAACACTGTACTGACACTAAGCACTCGTAATCGCAGGGTGAAGTTAACACTTTACCTAACTACTTAACTGCTTATGTAAGCGATTAGCAACAGACGCCGGTCAAGTGTGAGCCGGCTCCTTAAAGCATGAGACCCGTACTTACTTGGGCCTTGGCCCATAATACTATCGCCCATAAAGGCCTGCTGCATTGCGAATTTTAACCGCGCGAATTTTATTCACGCGAATTTATTAATACATAATATAATTTTTATATCCGCAGTGCGGACAGGCCCTAGGGGGTAGGTAAACGTTCAAAATGGCCAGTCATTCCTTCTAAAGTTTCTTCATTGTCCAATTCATTTCAATTTTTCTTCCAAATGAACGTAAGGGGTACTCTGAAAACATTTGTTTTTTAAGGAGTCATAATATTATAGAGCTTAACATTACTAAGGAACTTTAAAACCGGCGGTGCAAAATGCTATCAAGATTCGCGGCATATCCTTCCAGTGAAAGTCGGAGTCAGAGTGCCGGCGGCGTTGATCCTTATTAAGATATTCTCAAAGTTAATCTAAGTTTAATCCTTCAAGCCCGAAGCGGCCGCATGCGGCCGCGATAACAATACAAATCTATTGTGTCTCGTTTTTCCGCGATCGAGGGATCTAACGTTAAAAGGTTTGTTATCTAGGATCACTGGGCTTAAACGCGTTATGTATGCAGTGTCCGATTTATATGTATAAAAGTAAACATATTACTATGTAACATTTTGAGAGCTTAGGTAGTTTTTGTTATTTCATAGGGCACAAAAACTAACCCCCGACAAAACCTACAAAAAATTAATTGTACGTGTGTGTGTGTGTGTGATGATCTAGTTAATATTTTTTTAGGGGTAAGAGTTCCTAATATTTTTTCTTAGCTTGTTAAGGGTGGGTTGCACCAAAGGCGTCGTTAAATTTAAAGTTAAGGTCAAAGTTATGGTTATAGTTAAGGCTAACTTAGCTTTAACCGTAACTTTAGCCTTAACTTTGACCACAGAAATTGACAGATGTCTTTTGCGTTTATTTTTAAAGCTACAGGTAATGGAATTGAGAGTATGAAATGATAATGAAAAATAGAATCCGTAAAAATCGACAGGAAAAATGTAACACTGCGAGACATAGTAAATGTTCACGAAAAAATTTAGATATACTTAAGTATGAGCGGTTATGGTTAAATAATAAGGCGTCGGACGCCCTTTTTAACGGTAACCAAAGATTTGACATTTTGCACTGTAGTTATAGTTAAAGTTACAGTGATAGTTAAAGTAAGTTAGTGCAACCCACTCTAAGACTTGTAGTTTATTGAAATGTTGTAAGGGTCTACTGTCATTGTAATTCCTCGTTCAGATTTATTAAAAAACAATTTGGCCTAATTTCAATACTTTAACTGATACTTTTCCATAATAATAGTTTAATAAGTGGGCCTACGCCTATTACCTAAATTGCATAATGCTCTAAAAGCGAACCGTGCCACAACATATAAATATTCAAACAAAAATAAACAATATCGTAAATAAAACTAGGTAAATTATTTCTTTCTAATCCGTTACATCACCATAAGGGAATATTTAAAAGTTTTTAGCCATCCAAATATTCAAATCGGTTGGATAATGACTCAAATAGCCGGTATCATTTTCTGGTTATTTAATCCATCCAAAGTATTTATTTACTTACATCATAATAAAATATAATGTATACAATCGAAGCTGTAATCGAGAGGTGAATCCTACTTTTACTTTTTCTGGCTAAAGAAGGATGGGCACTTTTGTATGGACCCTGGCCGGCATAGCCAATAAAGTTCTAATGTCTGTTAGCCTATTGCTTATAAAGTTATAACCTAAAGTTACTGAAATGAAACAGTTTATGTTATGAATGGACCGGAAATGTACATTGAAAGTTATATTTTTGGCTCCTACTTTTTTTGTAAAAATCAAATCTACAATGGAAAAAAGATATTCTATGCTATATTTTAATCAGCTTATCACTTGGGTAATTAACCTTAGAGTGATACTACTAAGATAAACACTTTTATTTTTTAATAATCATTTGTTACAGTTACAACTTCCATGGTCTATACAAATTCATCGTCAAAAATGATGTCTTTTTTATGAAATAAGGGGGCAAACGAGCAAACGGGTCTCCTGATGGAAAACAACTTCCGTCGCCCATGGCACTCGCAGCATCAGAAGAGCTGCATGTGCGATGCCGGCCTTTTAAGAGGGAATAGGCTAATAGGGGGTAGGGATGGGAAGGGAAGAGAATAGGGGAGGGTAGGGAAGGGAATAGGGTAGGGGATTGGGCCTCCGGTAAACTCACTCAACACAGCGCAAGCGCTGTTTCACGCCGTTTTTCTATGAGAACGTGGTATTTCTCCGGTCGAGCCGGCCCATTCGTGCCGAAACATGGTTCTCCCGCGTATAAAATTAATATAGTGCCTTACAATAAATACATCGTGGCGACCAACGTCTAAACACCATATTATTATTGAAATAATATGGGCACACGCACCGATTGTGCGCCGCCCTGTCAAACACGTACAATAATGATGAACTAAACCATCCCTCCTTTGTTGTTGACGGTCTACGGGTCTATGAGTACGGTCTATGACGTCAGCGAAGACATTTTTTGAGAATAGCGTATGTACTGAAATGGTTTAAGTCCATAGGCAGTCCTATGATGTCAGGTGTGATATCTTTTTTCTCCGGTAGTTTACCGTGTTCTGTCCATAATAAAAATTGAAGCTTATGATATAAAGTTTCATTTCATAGGCAAGTGGTTTTTATTGGATATACCGGCCAACTTGACCCATCATTCTTTATTGCGTTGATCCAAACGCTAAAGTCGGTTTAAAGCTTAATTAAATATGTAAGTATAAGGACCTGTTTCACCGCTTCCTGAAAAGGTTATCCACCACTTAACTTGACAGATTAATAGAGTATGGAGAATCTGTCAAATAAGCCTATCCGGCACCTTATCAGGAAGCGGTGAAACTAGGGTTGCCATCACCTAAATTGCCATCGCCGGTCAGGCACGACAAAATTCCCGGACATTTGGCCGAAATGTGGTTATTTCCCCGGACACGTCCTCTTAAACTGCTAATATTACGATTTACGTCTCGCCAATTTTTGCTTTTCCAACAAGAATTTGTAAAAATCTGATTAACTCAAAGTCCGTGTAAGAAACCGTGTGTATGCTTAACGTGTTTTCATCTTTCGTTTATTGCTGCATGAGTCATGAATAAGAAGTTAAATTCTCTGAACAAAAGTGTCCGGATTTTACCCGGATACTTTTCAAAAACCCTGCCGGACGCTCCCCGGACTTTCAACTAGGACAAATCCGGGGAAATCCGGACGGATGGCAACCCTAGGTGAAACAGGCCCTAAATATTCTACTTGTTACCTCTCGGATAGGGCAGCTCTATATTCAAATGAATATTATATTATAGTCTAACTGCCGCACACTGAGACGAACATTAATAATCTTATCTTAGATATTTAAACGAGCAATTCTTGTATATATGTTACCGCTAATGTGCGTAAACCGGTTAGACTGCAGATTAACAAGATATTCTGCAGATTACCTGGGTGAGTCCGTTAAAGTGCAAAAAGTTTATTCTACTCTCCCTAAAGTACATAAAACAGGTTGTTGTTTAAATAAAACATGTTATTTAGTTGTAGAGAATTATTTAATATAATTTGTTGGACATAAACAAAGGAATTAAATGTTAAATTTTAAGTAAAATGTCACTCGACTAATAAAATATAACAAGATCGTATCAACTAGAATAAAACCAATCAAAACAACAATAGTCTTAGGTTGACAAGCTAATGTCAAAGTTTTTAGGACTTTTACGAAGGAAGAGAATGCAAACTAACTAGGTAAAGTGCAAAAATAAGCTTTGTTTATTTAAAAATTTCACACTTTAACGGATGGTATCAATAAATCTGCAGATTATCTAGGTAATGTGCACATTAACGTATTCTGCATTCTAACGGTAACATATATATAATTATTGGAATCTCGGAATCGGCTCCAACGATTTTTATGAAATTTCGTATATAGGGGGTTTCGGGGATGATAAATCGATCTAGCTAGGAATCATTTTTAGAAAATGACATTTTATTCAATATTCGTGTTTTATCGCATAGTGAATACCGAGCAAAGCTCGGTCAAATAGCTAGTAGGTACTTATCTTTAAACGAGCAATTCTTGTATATATTATATAATTGGGATCTCGGAATCGGCTCCAACGATTTTCATAAAATTTAGTATATAGGTGGTTTCGGGGGCGATAAATCGATCTAGCTAGGAATAATTTTTAGAAAATGTCATTTTATTCGTGTTTTATCGAATACCGAGCAAAGCTCGGTCAAATAGCTATTACTTAACTATAAATTGTAATTAAATGAAGATTTTGACATAAGCCCCAAAGTGTTTGACGAGTTCCAGACTCAGCCGCACGAGTTTGGAGCTCGTCAAAATGCACAATAGCGTAGAATGTAGATATTAAGATCTATATCAGACTTTATCATAATCTTGCTTTCTTTAGCTTCATAATAAAAAGGAGTGAAGTTTGGCTTCTCTCAAGTCTGAGTTCTCGCTGGCATCCATCTCAGTCCCGCCCCGAAGCCTCCAGGGAGAGGGTACTGCGGATTCGCCTTGGTCTGTTAGCAGTTAGCACGTTATTTCCCAAAACTTTTGAAACAATTATCGTACCGTACTTGTGTGAATAGCTGCTTGTTTTTGCATCATGGTAATCTAATTTAGCATCCAGTATATCATATTAAAAAATATATAAGTATCTTAAAATACTATGATATTGTATTTTTAGAAATTTTCACCAGCGAAAACTTGTTATTGGCATATCGTTATTTAATTTGTATTATTACCATTGTAATTAAGTATATGCTGTAAGTTTTCCGAATAAAATAAATAAAATATTTTACTATATTATTAATTTATTATAAATGTTCCTACGAAATTTGAACACTCAGTGCATAACGATTTATCGCCCGAAACGTTACCTTTGTAAAATTGCGTGAGAACGAAGCGATTGTGTGACATAATGAACTCAAAACATTATTATGGCAATATTTCATTATTAAATCTACCTATTCTGTAGGCATTGTAAACTTCGCACCTAATAATATAGGAATTATTTAATTTCTATCGAGTATCGAGGTAACGGGGTAGGTACTAGGTACTATATTAATTAATAACCATAATTACAATAACTATACGCGACGAAAAATCTTGCGCGTGCGTCACCGGTCACCGCTCGCTTATGAGTCCCCCGCGGGTGGTACAGATTACAGTTTGATGCCTATACCACAGAGTACTTGCCTTTTTATACAAGGTGTAACAAAAACAAGTGATAATACTTTAGGGTGTGTACGTGTTCCCTGTAGAGAGTTCACTGTGAAAGTAGCAGCGCTGAAAGACCAAAATTTTTTTTCACTTTTGTATGGGCAAGGGCCCGAGCGTCACGAGTTTCCCCATACAAAAGTGAAAAAAAATTTTGGTGTTTCAGCGCTGCTACTTTCACAGTGAACTCTCTTCAGGGAACACGTACACATCCTAAAGTATTATCACTAGTTTTTGTTACACCCTGTATAGGGAAGCCTTTACGCGCGAGTGGGACAGGCCAGGGGGGCTATTGTAGGTAGCCGGTAGGTAGACTAGATATTATATCTTATATATTTAAACGAGCAATTCTCGTATATATATAAATATATAATTGGAATCTCGGAATCGGCTTCAACGATTTTCATGAAATTTAGTATATAGGGGGTTTCGGGGGCGATAAATCGATCTAGCTAGGAATCATTTTCATAAAATGTAATTTTATGTGTGTTTTTTGAATTTTTTGAATACCGAGCGAAGCTCGGTCATATAGCTAGTGTATTATAATTTACAGAAAAATTCAGCTATTCACCACACGCTGGCATAAACGGTTCTAGTAGGCATAATAGTATGCGTCCTAGAACCGTACTGCGTACATCTTAATATTAGTACTAATATTAAGAGCCCGGGTTACCCTCGAAATTCTCATACATACGTAATACCAAAATCATTTTCTCATACGAAGATATTTAACATGTTTGAGTTATTTTTCAGCTTAAAATAGTAATTACCTAGGTTCCTGTACTACTTCAAAACTTGTAACTTGACTGGACGGACGGACGGACGGACGGACAGACAGACAGACAGACAGACAGACAGACAGACAGACAGACAGACAGACAGACAGACAGACAGACAGACAGACAGACAGACATGACGAATCTATAACGGTTCCGTTTTTTGCCATTTTGGCTACGGAACCCTAAAAACATGTCTAGGTAGTAACAGTGACATAAAATAAGTCTGATACAAGAACTATAGTTAACTATTATACTTATTCATAGTCATTTACATATTCGTTACATATAGTTGCGTCTGTACGGTAAATTATACGGCTATTGCTGAACCAAAGATTTCCTTTGGTAGGATTGGTCCTTATGGCCGAAGGATGGATTTAAGATGTGGAGTCACCGCGATTTTTGATGTAATTTTTTTTAAATTTTAGCAGCTTCTGTTCTAGAGGAAAATAGAGTCTCAATCTGTATAGAGGCATTAATTATGGTAATATTCCAAGTTCGGTACCATATTCGGGTGACTTAAGAATGCTTAATTCATTTTAGGACTCATATTGCACGATAGAGATGTTAAACAACGTAAAAAGAAGAAGAAGAAGAAGCATTATTTAAACGCGCTAATCTTAGTATGAGTCAGTAATTACTGGTCCGATTTGAAAAATTCTTTCAGTGTTAGATAGCCCATTTATCAAGGAAGGATAGGCTATATTTTATTACGCTAAGACTAATATAAGCGAAGAAATAAAGGAAAATGTGGAAAAAATGGGGGAAATTATTTAAAAGGGCTTATTTCACGAACTACTGGAGTAATTTTTCTGTTATTTGGCACATATAAAAAGTTGAAACGTGAAGGATCATAGGCTATTTATTGTGGACTAATTTGTCTGTGAAATACCTAATTTACGCGGGCGAAACAGCGCGGAACGACTAGTAATATTATAAAGCTGAAGAGTTTGTTTGTTGAACGCGCTAATCTCAGGAGCTACTCATCTGATTTCAAAGAATCTTTCAGTGTTTTATAGCCTAATTATCGAGAAAGGCTATAGCCTATATTTTATTACGCTTAAAACAATAGGAGCAAAGATACAGAGGAAAACGTGAAAATAAAGCTGAAGAGTTTGTTGGTTAGTTTGTTTGTTTGAACGCACTAATCTCAAGAACAACTGGCCCGATTTGAAAAAATCTTTCAGTGTTTGATAGCCTATTTATCGAGGAAGGCTATAAGCTATATTTTATCACGCTAAGACCAATAAGAGCAAAGACACAGGGGAAAATGTAAAAAACGGGGAAAATTATTTGAAAGGGCTAATATCTCACAGACTACTGGAGCAATTTTTATGTTATTTGACGCTGCTAATGACATCGATGACGCAATTCTGGCAATTAATAAAGATCTTGCGACTATCCTTCAATGGAGTCAATGCCATGGCTTAAAGGTCAATCCTGAAAAGTCGCAAATCATAGTTATCGGTGGGACTAAATGAGTGTAAAATTTGACAATGTCACTTTGCCTTTCAGTAATGTGGTTAAAAATCTTGGAGTGTATTTTGATTCTTCATTTAAGTGGTCTCACCACATTACTGAAACCAGTCGTAAGATTTTTGCTGCATTGGGATCGCTCAGGCGCTGGAATAACCTACTTCCTGTAAAAACTAAAGTCGAGCTTTCTCGGTCTTTACTCCTACCTATATTAGACTATGCTGATATCTGCATGACCGATCTTAATGAGGAATATCTCAATAAGTTAGAGAGACTACAAAATGTTTGTATTAGGTACGTGTATGGACTGCGCAAGTTCGATCACGTCTCAGAATATCGTAAACGACTTGGTTGGCTGCCCATCAGACTCCGTCGGGATGAGCATGTCCTCGGATTACTGTACAATGTTCTGTGCGATCCTCGCTATCCTCTCTATTTGAAAAAGTGCTTCCAATTTCGGGACGATGACCAAAGTCGTTCACTGCGTTCTGGCTATAGTAGGAAACTCCATGTTCCCTTCACTAAAACTGACTATTTCAGGGGTTCTTTCATTGTGAGAGCTGCACACTTGTGGAACGATTTACCATGTGACATTCGAGTGTCAAGTTCACTAGCTATTTTCAAAACGATTTAAACAGACTCGCTCACTAAAATATAATCTGTAGCATGTAAATAATATATTCTAGATATTAAGTTTTTCTCTAGCATCTGCTGTTTTTCGTCTTTTTGTATTACCCTGCTTATAATTATGCAATAATATCTCCATAGTCGCAGGGTTGCCTGGAAGAGATCGCTTAAAGCGGGGAATTCACTACCGGGCTGCCCGCGGGCCGCCCGGTCTCGCACAAGTCTGCCGCTTGCCCCTATTGAACACACACAGAACAGGCAAATCAGTCGAATAGATAGAGGGCTGCAGCTCGGTCGAGGACTCATGGACTCAATCTTCTTTGTAATAAATGATAGATCAGCATCGGCATTGATTTCTTTGGATTTTTCAATAAGTTCGCTGTATTAGCGACATTACGTAGATCGGTGTTCATGTAATCCTTGCTTTTAACTTTCTACAAACAAGGATACGACCGGTAAATGGAAATAAACGAATGTCAAAATTGTTTTTATTCCTTCATTCCTAAGTTAAGTGTTCGTATTGTTTACAATAATAAATGTTTTAAAATAATATTTTAAGTGTACTCCGGTCGCTCTCCAAGGCGCGAATGATGACGGGCCGCCCGTCGCGACCTTTCATGTACAGACTTGCCCGTGCCCACGCGGGAAAAATGCGATTTCGCGGGCAGGCTGCGGGCACGGGCCAACGGGTATGTCTGTGTCCGTACCTAGCAGACATGCAACAGACCTGTACGTGTATTCCCAGCCTTAGACTGGGAATACACGTCAGATTTTGTTTCCGTTTGTCTGATCAGATAATCTGATCGTATTTACTCGATACACATCCGATTCTTGCGCCAGACTTTTTCTGAACTCAGTCGTTCTCGAATCTCGAGCTATCTGTGAGCTTGCATCCTGAGCAGAAAGAAAAGATGGACGACGAACTACAGTTACTTATTGCATATTTGCTCATATTAGCGCGAAAGAAGAAAAAACTCAATCTAACAAGACCATCTATACATATTGTAAAACAAAGTCGCCTTTTTTTCCCTCATGTCCCTTTGTTCCCTTTAATCTTTAAAACCACGCAACGGATTTTGATGATTCTTTCAGTGTTAGATACTACGAATAATAAAACCTAAGGAAACGTAACTCCCATACTAATACAGCTGTTTTAAATTTGGTTCCATTCGAACTGTCATGTAACGTCAGCCTTTATACCGCTCAAGGTCACCTAAATATTGCAAACTAGCTGTTGCCCGCGACTTCGTCCACGTGGACTTCAGTTTATAGCGCGCGCCGCGCGGTGTCAACAAAATTGGTGTCAAATTTAAAAGCTTTTTAAAACCCTGGTAACTACCCCTTAAATCAAAATACCCAAAAACAGCTGTGCAGTGTGCACATAATATATTTTCATTTTTTCACATTAAACATTAATTATACCAAATTTAAAGCTTAGCCCCCCATTACACAACTTTAGCTTTACCCATAACTATAGTTTATTATTGGTAGATTTAATGTTATGTCACTGCATAGATAAAGTACTGAGTAATGAGTTATTTATTTATTTAATAATGTGTATAACAATCGAAGGAATCGAATAACGCGACTTTAACATGGTACCACCTCTTATAGAAAGACTTATGAGCAAACGATAGCGCGATGTAGGCGACTCTTAGCGCCATCTGTTATGAATTTTCGGAACTAACTTATTTTTAGCAAATTTACGCATTTTCACCCCCTTACAACCTCTTTTTCCAGTTAAAATGTAGCCTATGTCCTTTCTCAGGCTTTAGACTATCTGTGTACAAAATTTCATTATAATCGGTTCAGTAGTTTTGGCGTGAAAGCGAGACAGATAGACAGACAGACAGACAGAGATACTTTCGCATTTATAATATTAGTATAGATATAGATGTATGAAAAGTGAACCAAATTTTTGACAAGTATTTTGAAGCATGTTTTTTGACGGAGTTACTCTTCCTTAGTTTTTATTATTCGTAGGTTAGATAGCCCATTTATCGAGGAAGGCTATAGGCTATATTTTATCAGGCTAAGACTAATAGGAGCGAAGAAATAGAGGAAAATGTGGAAAAAACGGGGAAAATTATTTGAAAGGGCTAACTTGAACGCGCTAATCTCAGGAACTACTGGTCCGATTTGAAAAATTCTTTCAGTGTAAGATAGCCTATTTATTGAGGAGGGCTATAGGCTATATTTTATCACGCTAAGACTAATAGGAGAATGTGGAAAAAACGGAGGAAATTATTTGAAAGGGCTTATCTCACGAACTACTGGAGCAATTTTTATGTTATTTGGCACAGATAAGCTCAGACCAATAAAAAAAGATAGACAGAGCCATCCATGCTACGCGGTGAGGCAGGCAATAGGAAGCCGATACGGCCATAGGAAGCCGGCCGCCCGCCATTCCGGTTTCAACGAGTCGTTTTCATCTGTGTCAAGAAATATCAAAATATGCCGTCCTGCATCGTTAAATGGTGCAAAAACAATTCTTGTGCTCAAAAGAAACCTTGTGGGATTACGTTTCACAAGTAATTAGTTGAATATTTATGTATAACCACCGAAATAACGAATTTAATTTATTAGTTTTAAAAATTGTCTCGGGAGTCTCGGAACACAGAACCCAACCAGTGCTGTATTATCCTGACAAATGTTTATTTTTAACCTAAAATTCGTTATTCATTTAAAATCTATTAATATAAATAAAATTGGAGTGTCTGTTTGTAGTATTGAAAGATTTTTTTACTATTTGCATATTAATCTGTATACGATACATACTGCATACACCAAACAACATTCTTTACAATTTTTGTCTGTATGTATGTCTGTCTGTCTGTCTGTCTGTTCTTAGTTGAAACACATAATTTATTAGATATAGATATTTAAGTATTTACTTTTTTCAGCAATTACTAATGAATGATGATTAACAATCTAGTTTAATAGCAACTTTTGTAGTCATTACTTAGTAGTTTAATAAGACTGCAACAGGATGGGAGTTTGACAATCTGAAACCCTGAGTTGGCAACATTATTTTTTTGCACACAAGCGCACGCCTAGCGTATTTATGCTAGGCGTGACGCACACATTGATCGACAGCGACTTCACGCCATTATCTGTAAATACTCCGTCTTTCTTTTTTTATTGGTCTGAGCAGATAAGAAGTAGACCACGTGAAAGATCATATCGATATCGGGCTATCGATTTTAATCATTTTTTCAGTGGCTATATAGTTTATACCCGTGCGACGCCGGGGCGGGTCGCTAGTTACCTACATAATAAAGATTAATCACCCTACCTAAAACTGTATTGAAAACAATATTTTTAAGACTGCAATTGTGGCAAAAACAGAGATTCAAAGTTGAAACATCTTTGGGGGGAGGCTGGGTATTAGGCATATTATTCACCCTATATGCTTCCATTTATTTTTTAATGTTTACAAGTAAAAGTCAGTCCGAACTACAACCATGCGATACGTTCGTTCAGTGTCATGCTAGAGAATCAACTGGTAAGTCGGAAGAAAGAATCGGACGTCTATTGGGTCTCCGTACAAAAGTATGCAGACCGCACCTTCAGACAATCGGAACGGCAGTAAAATCGTAAACGCCTTGGCGCTGTTTCCGACTCGGACGTACGATCCGACTATCGGATCGGATGTGTATTAGGCCGGCAATACACGTCAGATTTTTTCATACGATAGTCTGGCCCGATTGTCTGATCAGACTGTCTGAAGGCACTCATGCCATACATATTTTGAATACCTAATACACATCCGATCAGATAGTCGGATCGGATTCGGATGAGAAAATCTGACGTGTATTGCCAGCCTTATAAAAAAGTTTATTTGACGTTTCGCGATCAAGCTTGCCAACCGTACGAGGTTCCTCGTACAAATACGAGATTTGTGGTCTTCCGTACGAGTAGGCCCACTATGAAACCGTTTTGAGACTCAACAATCGGACGAGAATGCCGCGTCCTTCTCTAACAACGTCATTTCACATTTGTTAGAGTAGGATGCGGCATTCTCGATCGATTGTTTGAGTCTCAAAACGGTTTCGTGGTACAAGCCGAGGTACGAGGACACTGTCAGCCTCGTACAATTTTGTACAAGATTTTGACATTAGGGAAGGATACCATACTAATATTTTGCATAACCATTACTTATTAGTAATAGGTAATGCCATCTATCCAAGCTTGTAAATTAGGAACACACCAATAAAAATTGTGTGCATTTAAGTTTAGACCGAACATAATATCCAACGCGCAATGAAACGTTCAGTTTCCTGACATCATATATTTTGAATTTGAAACATAGGCTTAGGCAAAGTGAAGATTAAAATTAAATATATTTTCTTAATATCTACAAATGATGTTTTATTTAGTAGATAACTTGAAACTGTATATTTCATTGTGTAAAATGTCCTAAATTCAAATCATTTCGGTTTTACAACCTTTTATTGAATGTACGAGGCTTGAAAACCAAAATACGAGATTTTGGGCAGCTCGTGTACGAGGAAAAAAATTCTAAGGCTGGCAACCCTGTTCGCAATAAAGTCTGGAACTGTTATCTGTTGACAAATTCGAAAATTCCTGGGGAGGCTTACGCCAAAGAAGAAGAAGAAGAAAAATTCGTTAGCATTTAAGATTCATAAAGTACCTACTCTGTGTATAAGATTTGAACGTGATTCGAACCGTCTTATTTTAGTGAATTTAGTGAATATTAAATAAAATAATATAATATTAAAGTGTATGTTTAGAATTAGTGTAAAGGTTTTGTTCTGTTAAATTTGGCTTTGTTAAAAGAATCTAGCAGAATTCAAAAGATTGTCTAAACTTGAAAACTTAATCATGTCCGAATTCTGCACGCCAGTGAAACCGAAAGCTAAAGTAGAAGATGGTGAGAAAATATCCATCCCTCCATCACCATTCCTACATCGGTTGGGATATGGCACAGGTAAATATCTGGCTAGATATTATTTCAGCTACATAGTGATCTCCTCATCAATTTTCGCTGCAAGGTGAACCACAATGTTTTTTTGGTTTCTAGGAGTGTCTGTTATGCAGCTCGTGCGGTCACCCAAGGCGGGACAAATCCGCTCCCCGTGGGCCTTGAAAATGTTGAACAAGCGGGTCAAACCTAATAAAGTGTACACGGACCGTCTCCAAGCTGAGGCAGAGCTGCTTCAGCGCATGTCTCACCCCAACATCGTCGGTTTCCGAGCTTTCGGCAAGAACAAAATACTGTATCTGGGCATGGAAGCCTGCGACTTGTCTCTAGGAGACATGATTGAGAAGAAGGTGGAAGAAAATTGCGACCCTTTTACTGTAAAACAGATGTTAAAGGTAAATAAGTGCTTTTGTGTATGGATATGGATAAATGCAGAATTAACCCATCAAGCCCCGTACGAGCACCGGTGATTGCAACAATCAGAATCCCCGATCGAAGGATTAAATAATAAAATGACAAACTATTGTGATTTTTAACTTGTTTTATTGTTATTTAACTTATAACTGATAAAAAGTAATTTGAAGTATATAAAAATGTGAAGTATATTTAAAAGTAAATAAAACAAATGAAACAAAAAATAAAATGATCAAAGTTGCAGCCTTACTGCTTTAAGTGGCTCTTTCCTGAGTATACATACTTCTCAGTGTAACACTTGACACGGGTTGATTTAAGCTACATTTTGTATTTTTCAGGTGGCCATGGACATTGGCAAAGCACTGGACTACCTTCACACAAAGATGCAGATTCTACATGGAGACATGAAGTCCTACAATGTGCTGGTGAATGGAGACTTCCAGATATGCAAGCTGTGTGACTTTGGTGTCACTCTGCCGCTGGATGAAAATGGAATATTTGACAAGGAAAATGCAAAAAATGTTTTGTACTATGGTCAGTGCCCTATCATTTGTTTACCCAAAATCTTGAGTGTGTGTGTAAGATTTATTTAGCACAATAATTAGCATTAATGCTTCGAGCCCCAAGCGGTCACCGGCGACTGCAATAACAATAGAAAGGCTATTGTGTCTCATTTTTCGACAATCAAAGGATTAACATAATACATCTAAGTATTTGTATGTTTGAAATAGAGAAGCCTAACATTTTCTGGCAAGTGACATTGAATAACTTAGTGTTCATTTATAATTATTTTTTGGCATAATAATTATCACTGGAAGTTGCAGAGTCTATTTAGGCAGAGTTTATTGTGATCTGTAAACTATTTGTTCTGTGGACTAAAACTTTTTTATTTAATTTTATGGGGACACATAGTTTATCCATGAAATAGTTCACTTTCTCCATCTTTGAAATTACAACTGTTATTTCAGAATTTACTCATTCAGTTACAGTACCGTACTCAAACTTTTATCATACACACATTTCAGGTACCGAGGCATGGAGTGCACCTGAAGTTATCAACGGTGGAGTGATATCCAATAAGACTGACGTGTGGTCCCTCGGCCTCACCATCTGGGAGATGATGGCGCTCATGCCCCCGCACTCACAGACCGATGACACCCTCGACTACACTATAGACAGTGAGGCAGATGAGAGCATGCTACAAGATCATGTCTTTGAAAGATATGGTAAGATGTTTCATACATTTGTAATAATGTTTTAATATTTTTCTAAATAGACAAAACACTAACATAGCATAAATTTAAATCTGGTATGTGTATTATCAGAAAGTTTTATTATTAAAAATACATAATATTAAATTGAAACCAATTTCTGGGGAATTACACCGTATGGGAAGAACGCCAATGTTTATAATTTGAAAGTGTTGATACCAGATGGTGTTGTGATAAAAAAATCTATATTGCTATTATATTTTATTTATGGCCTGATTCACCGCTTCCTGATAAGGTGCCCGATAGGCTTATTTGACAGATTCTCCATACTCCATCTGTCAAATTAAGTGGTGGATAGCCTTATCAGGAAGCGGTGAAACAGGCCCTTATTGTCATAATATTACAGGCACCCGTCCGGACGTGCCGGCCAACATAGCCGAGCAGGAGTATGCAGGTCCGCTGGCGTTGTTCTGGTGCTGCACGGAGACCGCGCCGGCCGCGAGACCCACCGCGCAACACCTCGCCGCCGCCGCCGAAGATATGTACACCGTGTTCTTGTAATATGATCACTGTGGATAGTGGCCATAACTAGGTAAAACTAACTGCACGTATTTTGGACATAATATAAAGCAGTGGTACTCAACCTCTTTTATACGGGCCACAAACATGTTTTGGTCCTGGTATAATCACAGGCCGCAACCAAAAAATTTTTACAATTTTTCCGAAGACTACAACATTTTGCAGTTGAGCTTGAATTTAAAAACGGTTTTATTTCACGTGGGCCAATGGAAAAGTCCCGGCGGATCTCAGGTTGATTATAGCTTGTCTGAAGTATTGATGCTCAGGCAAAAAATTATGTTAAGACTTCTATTGAATGACTGTAATACTTCCTGTATTAACGGGCACTAATTATATAACGGGCACTATGGAGAAATGTTCTGAGCATTATTTTACAATTTTACTCCTAATTTATATATATACAAGGGCTGCAAATAATAAGACGAAATTAACAACTAGTATATTTAATAACATAAATAAAAACAACAAGTTCTTAACCTACTACAACCACCTCACTTCATGTAATCAAAGAGCACGCAGTGCGCGGCCAAGTTCCAGTACATTATACCGGTTAAAATATGCCGGTTGTTTATGTATATGAATACACACAAATTTATAACACTATTATTAGTGTTATTATAGACTTGATAAGAAATTCCTTAATAATATGATGATGACATTAAACTAAGTTCAACTTATCAGTAATGTTGGGTTATTACATTTGGCAGAAATTACGAAAAGCAAATAGATTTGTTCTTGAATTTAAAAGTCTCACTGACTACTAAAAGCAGCTTATGAGGCCCATTCAAATGTTCAGAAAGCGGCATTTTTACAAGTACTGGCAAAGTTTTTGCTCGAATATATTTGGTAAAACTAAAAAATAAAGCTAAAAAACTAAAATCTAAGTAAAACTATAAGTTGATACCTCAGAAAGACGAGATTCCAATACGAATAAGTATTATGAGATAAGTTAGAGTAATTGACTAGGTTTAATATAATGTGTACTTACATGTGCGCGTACATTTTTATAAAAAATAAAAATATACTTATAGTAGTTACATAGTGACTGATATACAAATTGATTCCAAGCCTAAATATTGTACAAACGAATATAGTGTAGTACAATGCAAATTAGAACCACATTATAAAATATTTGTACTTAATTCAAAGAATATATATTTTTTTATTTTATGATTGTAGTAAATACTCGGGTGACATTGACTATAATATTTTATAATATGGTTTTTCTTGTCTGTCTGTACATCTCGTGAGGTCAGATCATAAGGCGTGCTGAGTATGTAAAATATTTTTATACATTTTATATTTACTATTAAATAAACTATTGAGATACAAATGTTATTTCATTGTGTTACTTTAGTATAAAAAACTGTTGGAGTTTGCAGGTAGTCTCATATTTCGAGTGCATAATATTATATTCAACATAGCTTGCAGATATGATTATTTGCTGATTGTGAAAGGCGTCATTAAATTGGAAAAATATATTTAATTGCAAATTTTGTGACTCATATACACCAAGTAATTTACAAGGAGTTTAGGAACTTTTAATACTTTCCATGGGTGTTATCAACTTATCACAATATATTCTGTATCCAGTTTTATAGTACACTTCTATAATTCTTTTGAGATTCTCGCCAATGTTACAGAAATATAATATGTTAAAGTAAAATACAAGTGAATAGCACAATCCTTCTTGTGCTAAGGGCACGGGCCACCGACCCCAACCACAAAACGCCGCTACCGGATATTTCCTGTAGTTTTTATACATTTTTTGACGCCGGTGGCTGTCACACGCTACAACGATTCACTTTACGACCAATAGACTAGCTTAAAACGGCGTTTGTGGCTGTCGTGTACGGCGACACTAAGATTCTTTTGAAATTCATGTAGTAAACGAGTAAAATATTTTACATAAAGTAAAGTGGTCAGGTCAACTGACAATCCAAGTATTTGCATTTTGCAGTAGTTTGCGTCCACTTGCGTCACAAAATTTCATGTCTTTTCCATAAACACGAATAACGAGTAACATGACATGAATATCATCAATTCACATTTCAATATACGATTAATTCAATTCAAATAAATTTGGCGACCAATTCGACCTTATAACTTAATTTAATGTAAACCTTAGCGGTCACTGGACATTGATTCCTATAGGATAACATATTATACACTATGCAGCGTGTCTTTTATATTTACAGACGCTTTTGATGAAATATTTGATTTTAAAAGGGTTATGAAGGTTGCCAGCATTGGTTGAAGCTCACAGCAAGGCAACGAAGTATAGGTAGTGGCAAAACTTCATATTGACAAACATTTTTATATTTTTTATATAAGTGTTGGTCAGTAAGAAATTGCGCATGCCTCACGGTTATGACAATAAGTGCTTCTTCAGACACAGTGGGAACCGCGCGTTTCCCGTGTAGAAATCGAGCGGTTAAGCGTGAACGTTGTAATACAACGCCTTTGCAATAAGCAGCGAGCGGTCCAAACCGCGCAGTTCCCGCTGTGTCTGAACAAGCACTAAGGAACGTGCACAACAGAGGCGCTGTCGCCTGCAGTCGCCGTTTCAGATCATGTACTACAACAGCAGCTGTAGTTGCTGCTCCCTATAGTGGACAAGAGAGGGGATGAAACGATAGGGAAGGATCAAAAGCATATGTAGGGGGGGGGTATCAAAAGCGGGAGGGGTTAGTGGTGGGCTAGCGGCGCGCGGCGGGGGGTCAGGCGCGCGGCAGCTGCTGCAAGTACGCGGCCACCGCGCCGTGCCGCGCCGCAGTTGCCACCTGAAGTTACACAGTTGTTAATACTTCCTAGCTTTTTTGAGTGCATTTTTATAACGAAAAAGAATAAAAGTGTACTCAGGGATCTTAGCTATCATAACATCATAATAGGTAAAGCGCCATCTAGTATATCAAAGTGAAAATATGGTTCCTGCCTTTACCAACAGATGGCGTTACATAACTACGTTCAGTCTCAAGTCTCAACGTAAAATTTATGAGCTTGATATATGTTGTCCTGAGTGCAGAGTACCGAAGTCCCTAAATGGACCGAGAAAACTTGTACATTTTTTGTGAAAAAGAAGCATTGGACGTGTTATCGAGAAATGAAAGTCTGCTTGTCCGTCTGTCTGTTGATGTGGCTTTCGAGAGAATGTACCTGTGCGGGCGTGAGTCCGGCGGCGTTTTTGACGTGGGGGCCGGTGATCCTCGCGAGCTGTCGGACGCACTCCAGCTGACCGAACATCGCCGCGCCGTGCAACGCCGTTTGACCGTTCTGGAACGTGAGGAAGAGATGGTCAGATAAGTCTATATGGACGTACCCAGGTAGGGGCAGGGGGGGCAGCTGCTTCTTTAGAAGGTAAAATAAATTTTTTTGGCAAGTGGGAATTCAAAACCTGTTACCTACTCTGCGTAAAATGAAGTGTTGGAAACAAAATATTTTTTTCAGTCAGATTAATAAAAGTCAATTTTGATGATTTTGTTTCAATATAACAGACCAGCCATCTTCTCGAAACAGGTTCATACTTGTACCCGGGGGCGGGGGCGGAGGCTCATGCTGCCCAAGCTGAAATCCTGGGTACGCCCATGAATTTGTGTATCATACAACATACATACCGGTAGTATACCCAGGTTGGGTTTGTAGGGCAGCAGCTCGGCGACCACCGCCGTATGACCCTTGTGCGCCGCCTTGAACAGCGGCGTCGCGCCGTCCTGCAACGTGCAGACATCATCATTACACTACCATACACTACTGTGATCCGAGCAGGTACAGTGAACTATAGACGCAAAGCATCGCTACTTATTTCTGTTCCTGATTCACGAATATATTGCTATTTCATTTGTCACTGACACACATGAATGCGGCACTCATAAGCTCGCGGTTCGTCGCGGGGACTGTTTCGAACCCCATTTAAATTCATAAGTAAGCAGTGTTTCTCGAGTCGCGATTACGCGCCGCAAGGATCGGAAAACCACCTTAACTTATTGCTAAAATCTCGTACCTGTCTAACGGCGTCGACAGCGGCGCCGGCAGCCAGCAGCGCGCGCGCGGCGGCCGCGTGTCCGCACTGCGCCGCGATCCACAGCGGCGTGGCGCGGTCGGCGCGCGCGCGGTCCGGCCGCGCCCCCGCCCGCAGTAGTGCCACACAAACCGACGCGTGACCGTTCTGCGCAGCTATGAATAGAGGTGTCGCTCGATCCTGGAAATCACAATCGTTTTTGTTGTAGTTTTGCATTGTACCATCTAAGAAATCGATTTACAGGCAGTTGACAGACCTATGTCATTTGGTTAGATTATGTCAATTCAATGTAATTCGTGATCTGTGTTTGACAAAACGCGACCAAATAACTATGACTGTCCTGAAATAAATGTAATACCTTCATGCAGGAGTTGACATCGGCCCCCCTCTTGATGAGCTCCTCCACAACGGGCAGGTGGCCGCACTGACACGCCACGAACAGCGGAGTGCCGCCGTCCTGAAAACACCAAAAGGAAAATAACCAGCTACCCTCAATTTCCATAATATATTTTATTTCCACTAGGCATTTTGGGGCAAATAAGAAAAGGAAATGTGATTATGAGTATAATATAGTAACATTAGCGAGTAGCGACTACCCTCGTTTTGTATTTGGGATATAAGATTCTTGGAAGTTTTGCAGAGTCTACATTTATTGGACATGCAACCATTTGCTACTGATGACCCAAGCCGCTGTCTATGTCATATGTCTGCCTGTGGCGCGGCGTCAGTGACGTCATGACGCGGCGTGCGTCGGCGCGGGATGTACGTACCAGGCTGGGTGCGTCGATGGCGGCGCCGGCGTCGAGCAGCAGGCGCGCGATGTCCAGGAACCCGCCCTGCGCCGCGAAGAACAGCGCGCTCGTTCCTGTCTGTCCACACGCGCGTTAGTATCATAATAAAACATTAACTTTAACGGGCCCTAGGCGGCAGCGGAACGACGTAATGCAACTGCACATCTCATATTATTGGAGCACCGCAACGTGTTGGGTTGCTGCTGCGTAGACGTCTGCAGTACGGTATAGTCGTAGATAATTTCTGGCTTTGGACCTTTCGCAGCAGAGTAAGAGCCAGCGATAGCCAGGTTGGGCCCCAAGGTAGCAGCGCTGACGCGATGCTGCATGACATCTGATTACTCAATTTTGACTCAATTGCTTTGGTATCTATGTCATTTTGTTACATTTTTATAAAGTGGTTCACCTACTCCTACGTGGAAACTGGCAAAGGCCACTAAACGAGAAAAAGGCGGTGCAATAACAATATGTAAAAGTCTTAAATACAAATTCCTGAGATAGAAACCTTAAAATTATACTTAAGATCTTGTCCTGGTTAGCTCTCAAATCGTACGTGTACAAGTAACAAGTACATACCGTTCTGCAGCAGGCGGGGTCCGCGCCCTGCGCCAGCAGCTCGGCCACGCACTCCGCGTGCCCCATCGCCGCCGACAGGATCAGCGGCGTCGTGCCGTCCTGGAACATACCACATCATACTTACAACTCTGTCTAGATATTTCTCGAAAGAAACTGATATTCTTGAGGTATAAGAGGATCTAAATTGTAACTACTGTTAGGCTGCGTTTCCACCAGAGATGTGTTGCGAGGAATGTGTTTTTTCACATCTATGGCGGAAACGCAGCCTTACTGCAATTATATTATGGATAGGACATAAAACTTTGTCAAGGGTTTCAGGAAAAACAGATTATTTAAGTAACGGAGATTTACTTTTGATGATAATAAGTCAAGGTTTGTAAATTTTATTAAGTCACTGAAAATGATTGTGATAAGAGTCTCGACAAGAGTCTGTGTCTTTGTGTTGAAAGGATCTTCACAAATTCATCTTCCTGTAGAGTTTAGATTGTAGAGGGTAGGTGTATTCCAGCATCTACGGAAGAGCTTTACATAATATTAATATGAAGATGTGTAAATCATACAATGCAGCTCGTCCCACATAACAACAGCCGTGTGCACCGTGTGTGTGTTTGTGCATTAATTGTCCACGCTCCGTTTACGGTGCACGGGACTTGAAGCCGATAGAGCGAGAAGTGCACTTGTGGATCAATTGATCACTGATATGCTCATTGCTCAATGATTTATTATTTCTGAGCTGAGCTAAAAATATAATCGTTAGAATGATCAATGATGTGACTGATAAGTCATAGCCTGCTTAAGCCCTAATGACTTTATAATCTAGAATCTAGATATTATTTGCATATTAATATATATCAAATCTGCTATGATTTATGTTGATAAATCGTAGCAGATAAAGGCATTATGTTTTCAAAAGGATATCTCGAGATATAATAGATGGGTAAGGCCGCCAGAATTGTCAAATAGTAACACAAAAGATTTTGTGTTACCGTTACACAAAAGTGACACAATTTTTGGATAGAGGTGGTTTCATAATGGTGAAATAAATAACCTACAATTTTAATTTTTTATTTCTATACGACGCTTTAATACAAGATAAAATGTGTGTCTGGGTTGGTTGGTTCACACAGGTATACAACATGTAAGTAACTCACAACTTGAAATCCATTACTAGGGCTCATCATTACGAATAACTTTTTGTATGGAAGTAACAGTGAAATAGCGAAAAAATAAATCAGCTGTTCCATACTTTTCAAGTGAAGTTAATTGAAATAAAATACCTATTTTTTTCACATTTTTAGTGTTGCTTCCATATAAAAGTAATTTGTGATGATGAGCCCGAGTTGTAGTTTTCAAGCTATGCGTTAATTTAGTCACACGTTGTATTGGATTGTCCAAATACCACTATGCATTCGGCTTTATAGATCGATTGTGTTACGATAACACAAATGTAACACTAATGTAATATAATCGTAACACAAATGCAACACAAAAGACTTGGAATTTACAACAATTTTAGATTATATTTCGGTTATTTATTGCAACGAGACATTAATGGGCGATTTATAATATACCTTTGACCTCATCGCTAACAAATATAATACAATAACATTAAAATATCTGTTTATTACCTTAGAATTCACATTTACTTTCATTTTTTTCCCCCATAAACAAAAACGTAACGACCAGTTTAGACTCATTTACTCCTGAAACAATAAACCTAGCATTTTTTTTCTTAATTTTGTTGATGACAGTGCTGCCGTATTGCACGTTGACTCTTTAAATAGTAGCTTTGGGATAAAAATCGTCACACAAAATAAAAAGCCATATTTTATTTTAAATTATCGTTATAACAAGTCAGTTGAAGGGTTTTCGCAACAATATTAATATTAGAGCAAGGGACTATCATCTAATTCTTCGACGGTATACTTATTATTCAGATATTCTCTACTATTTAATGGATATTCCAACCATAAGATACTGCAGAAAAAAACGACAAAAACGTCACACAAATAATTGACAATTTTGGCGGCCTTAACCCAGATATTCAACTTTTAATGCTTACGAGATTGCTTCTTGGATTAGGTCTTTAAAATCTTACAAAGACGATTATTTAGTTTTAATATTTGGATTACATATATTGAAGAATTTTTGAATACTATGTTTGACACAACATCCAATATAACTTATAAGCCCTACCTTACTAGATCAAATACATATTGCAGTCGTACCATAAAACCTATAGGAGCCAATAAGTGGTTGCATGCGGCAGTCATAGCTAGCGTATGATTTATTACAGCCGGCAGGCGATGGACGAATATTAACGCTAAATATGTCAGGGCCGAGGAAATCTAAAATATTTCCCAAATAGTTTCCACGAACACGAGTTACTATCGATTCCCTGATATTGTAAGTTCGTACCTTGCCTTTATTGTCTGCCCGTTACGTGACTTGCAAAAATAATGTAAATACCATTAGGTAAAGGCAGAAATAGACGAACAAGTAAGTAATTCATTTTAGATGAATTAGGAACATTATAAAGAAGATTATGATAAATTAATATTGCAAAAGCAATAATATTGTTCTGCACGTTAAAAGCGAACACAAGAATAAAATGAAACTGCCACATAAAGCGGAAAGAAAAGCTGCAGTGAACTTTTGCCGGAGCTCCATATTAAATTTAATGCCTCCCCAGAATATACAACGTTTTTAGCTCAAGGTTTTAAGTACTGTATACCTACATAGAACATATTACATAGAATAGAAACAATATTCTACATTAGGATACTATTTTGTGTTTGATAGTTTCCAAACTTTGATAGGATATCCAATATCCATACAGGATCAAACTTGTAAAATTGAAACTTTAAATAGTATTCAGAATACTGTTGTTGACTTCCATATTATGAAAGTTTTTAAACCCGACTGTTGAAATTGGTCGGGTTACTCATAAGGGACCGGACAGTAAAGGTTTAGCTAAAAGGTTTATTAGCCGGAGCTAGTTACGGACGAGAGACTATAAAGTTAAATTGCTCAAACATTACTTCATCCGAAATGTTCCTCTGCCCACAATAAAATCTGCGTCAGTATTGTTACTATACGTCTTACTAAGTAACTGATAATAATAGAGCATCTCAATGTATCATAATGCAATCTTTTAAAGTGTTGCGTATTTGCTGTGCAAATTGCATTGGAAATAAAGAAGTAATGGTCTGCTTCTACGCATGGTCGAAATATTAATGTTTACGTTAGAGTGAAGTGACAGAAGACGGCAGAGTGCTTGTCTGCTCATGAAAAACTAATCTATCCCTCTTTTCTCCTATTCTCTATCTTGCTATCTCTCATTCTCCAACTCACCCTATCCCTGGAGTCGATGTGCACCTTGCCGGTGTCGAGCAGCTGTCGCAGGCGGTCGCAATCCCCGCGCAGCGCCGCCAGGTGGAACTGAACGTCTGTGCGGGACTCCTTCTGCAAATAATATACAGGTTGATCGTTACACGATGAAGGTAGTCAAAGAATTTGAACCACTAAAGAGACTGCAAAATTAACTGAAATGGCCAGGAACGCAACTTGTAACACTAGAAGGGTCAAAATGTCGGTTAGCAGCGGACGACATGAAGCAAGCGCTGACGACATGTCGTTCACTTATAACCGGCACCTTTGTGGGTCTCAGCCCTCAGGGGTCCGCGTCACACTCAGCTAGCAGAGGCCCATATGTCGCGTGTACTCCTTTGGTGTCCAGAGACCAGAGTGACCAAGAGCAACTAGCCCTGACATAATATATTGAAATGACGGGATTGCTAAATGCTGTCGGAAGGAATACAGAATTGAACGTTAAGGAGTGTTACGAAACTGTAGGAATTGCGCTCGTGAACATAAACAGTAGAGCACTGAGCAGACACAGTGAACATAATAATGTCGTTGCTCCACACAGCACACTGTTTGGAAGTTATTCATAATACGCTTTACTTATTCTTTCCTTGTCTGATATGTTAGGAAAGTTGTTTGATAAATACGGAATCCTTGAATTAGAAACCATGGTACAAAACAGCTTGCCGTAATGTAATACGGCGGATTGTACAATACCAATGCGACATAATCTATAATGTTTATACTTAGTATGAACCTTTTTATAAGACGGCCGACATTTAAAAGTACAAAAAATAAGATTGTTCAACTAGTTCTGGCAAGAGCGAGCAGTTAAAATAACTGTTCCAGTGAGATACACGCAATCGTTCACACTTTACTAAACATTCTACACTTTTTACATATTATTTCACTAATTATTACTATACATCGCAGAATACTCATTTTATTTAACTTAATTAAAGTAGAACAAGTCTTCAACTAAGATTAAGATCAAGATTTCATACCTTGACTTTAGCACTTAGCAGTTTTAGAGACGACGGGAAAGCTCATTATTTGTCAAACATCTTAATTACTACGATCTTTTTTCTACCAAAAGATCAGCAAAATTAAAGATTTTGATCAATTCTGTGTATGTCACGTTAGGAACATTATTCCAAGAATACAATATCCTAGTTTGGCGAGATATACTGCACTAGTGTGTTTTGGCATCTGAAGTAGTCCATACGTGACGGTTCCGAGATTACCGCCTGACACACATTCCGTGAGAAGAAGCGCTGATATATGCACATTCGTACCACTTTTTAAAATAAATCGACTGCTCCTAGGTAGACTATCGTAACATCAAAAACACAACTTTACAGGAGGAGCGTTTGAAGTTGCAAATTTGAACCACGACTTCATTTTTTAACCGATTGTTATAAAATTTGGCATGAGCAACAACAATAGTGTTAGGTATTAACTTATGCAATTAAATACTATATTATTAGCTGGTTTAGCTGAAATTGTTGTTGCGATATTATTCTTTGGAAAATCTATAACGAAAATTATTGCAACCAACACTTACCACAGTTTACGTTGAAATTTCTCCTTTTTAAAATATTGTAAAGTTTACTTACTATACTATACGGGGGACTTCTTTAACGTTTTTTTATGGTATGTAAGACATATCATAGTTTACAGGGGAATTGCCTAATTCGAATTTATAGTATGTTTGAGAAAATAAATTATTTATAAATTATCTTTTCTGAAAAAATTGTGAAATACCCTTAAAAATTGTTTTATAAATTTTTGAAGTAGGTAGTTGACATGATTTATACCGTTAATGTGCAAAAAAGTGCTAAAATATAATAAATAATCAACTTAATTGGCTAGCAAAGCATCATCAGTAGCAAAAATTTTATTATGAATAATATTTTGTAACCTTTTTAAAAAATTCATAATATGATAAGCTTTATAACTTAAGAGTATTTATCACAATATTTAATCCGCTTATACTATTATAAATGCGAAAATGTATCTCTGTTAGTTACCTCTTTACACCCAAACAATTTTCCTGACATTTGGTATGAAGATACTTGGAGTCCTGAGAAAGGACATTTTTTACTGGGATAGGAAGAATCCTACGTCCTTTACTATACGGTCCCCGTGAAACAAACGAATTTTGGCTCTACGGAGTTGTGGGCATCAACTACAAAACCTTAAACACTGCTATTTATATTAATTTCATGACGCTGATTTTTGTTAAGGCCTGTTATCAATTATTATTTCTTTATCGCTATCACATGGGTCCACTATTACGAACAATGGCTCCTGTGAACCAGATACACGTTAATGAAAGAATTAGGATGGCTAAGAGTGCTATATTGTGTCAAATGCGTAAAGCCTTGCGTGACAAAATGTTTTCTTTAAAAAGTAATACAAAACTTGTCTACACTTTAGTATACAATACACCATACTTTAACAGACCGCAGATATATCGACGCCTTCGAGATGTGATAATGAAGGAAAATGCTCCAAATTTCAATTTGACAGCTTTCGGAACCAACGCGTCCATCCTGGCTAAGCTAAAAGTTATTTTTACAAGGCTCTTAACCACAATATGCCTCAAATCTATTTTAGAATACAAGGGACACATCATATCCAAAAAGGAAGGAGACAATATTAAAATAGTCATTGGCAAGACTGAGGTCGAAAGACCGCGGGGCCGCAGTCCCATGCGTTAGTCCGATCAAATACGCACCTAAATTATTGAGTCCATCGTTTACGACGCTCTTCAAGTGGCTGAAGATAGGAAAAGCTGGCTTAACATCATTAGAAGGAAAGTTATTTAAAGGGAAGGTCACCCTCTGACATGAGGAATATGACTACAGGAAGAGGATCACTTGGGATACTAGTACTAGTTCTTGAAAAAATTTCAGGAAAAAAAAAGAGATCATAAAATATAAACTAAGTACAATATATATCCATACTTTTGGCATAAATTCAAAAGTGTGTTTATTTATTTGTCCATGGACATTGGGCATATTGCCTCCTCACGCCTAAACCGCTTAACCGTTTTTTTCTGATATACTGTATGGGGATACTTTGAATCCGGGAAAAGGACATGGGATACTTTTATCCCGGAAAAAGGTTCCGTTCCCGGGCGACAAACGGGTAAAGACAAGTTGACCTTGAATAAGCTTGGTATTCTCAACAGAGCGAGATAGTATTTCAGTGCGATGCAACGCCTATAACTCTACAAGGCGAAGATTCAGCCTCACGTCGAATACTGTTCTCATCTCTGGGAAAGTGCGACAAAATACCAACTATTCCATCTGGATAGTAACCAACAAAGGGCCGCTTAGATTGTAGCCAGCCATAGTGTTTCAAACAAGCCAGGCCCCTTGGAATTATGCTCAGATGTGGCTTCGCCCTGCATCTTCTATCTGCTGTATCAAGGGAAGGTGCTTCGTTATCACACCTCTTGCAACATTTCAACACCTTTCCACGGGAAAATTTACCATCTTGATGAGTCTTTCACAATAAATCTGAATCAAACTGCTACCAGCAGTATTTCCGGACCAATACGATCTGAAAACCTGAAGAAGAAAGTGACCTTCTTAAAAAGGCTGGCAACGTATTTCAACTCTTCTGATGTTGCGAGCGTCCATGGGTTGTCCACTTGCTTCCCATCAGGTGCTCTTTTCCCCCCTAATTTCATAAATAATAGTTGTAATAAAAGAAATAGATCGGTAAAGTATCGTATGTTAATGAATAGTACGACGTAGAACGTAGTAATATATAGATACAGTAAATAAAAAAATAATAGTTTCCGTAGTAGAATATTGTATAATTAACATACAATATTTATCATAACTTAAATTCCAACGAACAAAATCGTAAGTTACGCTTGCAATATATTTTTCAATAGAAGTTCCAATGTAAACTATTGTAAGTAGTACAAACTATAGTTTACGTTAAGCTTTATCCGGCGTAGACAATCGCAACTGATACATACGATGTGTGAATTCGGGCATCTGCTCCCCTATTATTCCGCGTAGACTATCGCTAAGGGACTTACAATAAAATACTTCGAATTTAATATTTTTTCTTGAAGATCCTAAAAGATCTAACATAATTATATGCATTTTCGCAATAAAACGAAATTTGCCATTTTGTGGCTTACGATAGTCTACCTAGGAGCAGTCGAAATATCCACTTTTGAGCCTTATTGTCGAGCAATAAGATCGAATGGTACACCGGATCTGTGCACCTGTCTGCTAAATAAATCAGCAAGTTCCGTCCCGCACTCCTGCGCACTCAATTGCGAGGAAGGCCGCAAAATTATTAAATTCATTAATAACTTCCAGCGGTAGGAACTAGAAATATAAAATTAAATAAAAAATCATGTACAATGAAGTTATAAAGCAGGTAGAGAACTCACCGAGATAGAGAGAACTAATTACACTCTCGGTTAAGTTGTATTTTCAACAAAGAACCTAGATCAAATTCGTGACACCCGTGGGGGAGCTAAGATTCTTCCTCGGATTATTTCGTTTACAACGTTATCTTAAAAAAAACTCATCTTGTAGCGCATTCGAGTAAATATCGCTTACCAACCTCATATACAGATGTTATTTAGGAAGATATTAGGGGGATCGACACCTGAAAACAGTGGAACAAGTTCAAAATACAAGAGTGACTGCAACGTCTACAGACGATATTGCTCTACATTTTTATACGCATGTGTGCGTTCTGTTAAACGATTTTTCGCCCCGCCATAATATGACACTAACTCAAAAACTTCGTACGAAAAGATATAAGTTTAATTATCCAGAAAAAGAGAAATTCCCTCGGTAGAACTAAATTATGGACTACATAAAATATTATCGCGCTATCGACAGGTAACTTTTAATGATAGTGCTGAATAACGTTTTCAAATTAAATTGGAAACATGCTACGACTTCGTCTGATGGCTGTGAAGAGTTCACTTTCTAAATATCCCATCAGAATGGTCGAATTTCTAAGATGACTTTTTGGTTTTCAAATCCCGTGAGTCCGCAGTTTTCAATAGTCGCCTCTTATAAATATAAAATAAGCTCAAATATGAAGAAAGCCATAAACGCACAGAAACGTGTTAAAGATGAGTCGATGAAAAAAATGCAGGGCGTTGAAAGCACTCACGACCAAAGCCCATAAAGAAATTATAGCAACGTCTACTACTTGTGTTCTTGTTGGATGTTACAAAAATATACCAAAGAGTTCTGTATTCCGATTCTCTTTTTTTAAATCAACTTCACTATCGTTTCGTTGCTAGTTCGATCCAATCCATTTTCTCAACAGCAAAAGTTTCTCATACACGACAAACAAACCGTAAACGACTGACTTTTGAAGACCAATCAGAGCTTCTTTGTCTCTTTGACGTAGGTTTGATATTCCATGAGAAATGTATTTTGTAGCTGATAGGCTGAATCGAAAAAGAAACGAAGCTGCATTAATATTGTAGGTATTAAAACAGTAAAATCTGAGTTCTTTAATCAAGATTTACGGGCATCCGCGACGATAAAGCACACTCAGGAAGTGCATCGACGACGGACGAAACACAAGTAAATAAACATTGGTATTTATATCGCGTCTGTTGGTTCATATCTTCCTATTCAAGAGAGGAGCTGACATAGGACGAAGATGCCTTCAGGCTTATCAAACACCATGTCGTTAAGGGTACGGGCGGTGGGATGATTTTTTTCAAAGGACCGTTTATGTAAATGGCATGAGGATTATTCTTGCTGAAACTTTAAGGTGAAATGAGGAATTACAAAATTACACAGCTTAGAACCACTTAAGTAATGATCAAAATATTTAGCAAAGAAAAAAAATACTTTTTTTTGAGACGATCATACTCATAGCTTACAATAATACTTCTTTAAGTTCAAAATTCTAGTTATTATTATAATTATGTTAGCGGGAGATATTCATGAGACTCGACAACGCGTGATGAGATCGAAAGGGACGTTCAATGGTGCTCCACGTAAGAGGGTTGACAATTTGAGTCATCCATGTTGTTCCATATAACAAGGTTATGAATAATGTAAAAAATCCAAATTTTTTATACATTGTCTCTTCAACTAAATTGCCATTAAATGCTTAGTCATCAACTCATATAACATGTAAAAATATACAAAAGCATACATAAAATAATAGAAACTTCTGAGATGGTGGCAAGCGATGCGAGCAACGCAGTACATGGTCGTTTGACGGTAACCTCAATTTTCCGGCCGCTAACAGAATTAGTATGTGAAACACGACAGCACCATTAGCTGGTGTTCTCCGCCGCCGCCTCATAACACGACACAATTAACGGCCCGTGACTAAACTAGACAATGACTCCGTTTGAGAACTCCCAAAACATTGGCACGAACCCAGTTTTTTAGGAATTTATGAGAATTAGCGTTTGTCAGGCGCATTAGATGTTATGATGTTTTTACATGCTAAGCAAGCATCCTGACAGGTAAGCTTTGGTTATCCGGTGATCCCTGAACCTTCCACTGCTAACGAAGTCCTTAGAGATCCTTTGGAAATGGACCCGAAGATCTCAGAGCCACCACCGTAAATCCCCACTGTCAAGTTTTCGTCAGTCTTATTACCCAATTGTTCAGATGATTAAATTGGAATAATTTAGAAATAGAGAGTTGTTTACATCCGGCCTTCAATGTCAGTTTTTGTGGCCTCAAAAGCAGAACCAGACGGACGGTCAACGACGTACTGCACTAGGGCTACCACCATACTGATACGTGAAAGATGACTGAAGAATTTGCATTACTATACAGTATAAATAATTTATATCAATGCAAATAGTAAAGAAAGAACTAAGTAAAATCAAACGCTGACAAGACATTGGAGAGGTTAATAAGATTAAAGGATATACACGTAGAAGTTCAAAGGTTTAAGAAGTATTGAGTAGGCATATGTGGCATAGGTGCAAGTAATTGGAAAAATTTAATTAAGATTTTCATTTTACCAACTACCAAAAATATCGCAGCGTTTCTTGTAATTTCCACAACAAAAAGGGTTTGTTTTTACGCGCTTTCGCACACACATGCGTAAAACTACGCTTCTTCGTGTAATCTCTTGTACATAATTTATCGAATGACCGTGAAATATCGTAGCTAAGCTACGTACGTTCATGAATGAAAAATCTCGTCCGTAGAACTTCATATTTGGTCTGAATTACCAACCCTACCAGAAAGCCCGCGGGCGAAGCGCTTTGTTCTGTTATTGTTTCCTCACTTATATAACCGGTTCTATGTAATGGACGAAGAAAATATGTAATTACTCCAGTTCCTAAGGCCATTATGTTCTAGAAACTATTTTTACGAAAATTGTCTTTGTCAGACTTTTCCTTTTCGACTTTCTAGTTTTGATGACATTCTAGTCTTCAACAATAAACAGCCATTACAGTAATTAACACTAATTACTCACATCACATGGTTAGCAATCTAAGCAGTTAAAGTCGGTTAATTTTGTAAGATGAATGACTTAACTCAGAACTATCACGTCATTGAATTAGGATCACTTTATAAAAGTTTTAGAATCTGATTAGTGCAGGTCCATGAACAAACTAACTTTGATTAGCAAGCCATCTTAATTTCAAATTGTTTATCAAATGAAATAGATTTAAGTAGAGATCTCTGTCAAATAATAAAAGAATCTGATATATAGCATGCTGCGCAATTAACAAGCTCTTGTTACCTGTTAAATCAAATAAATACCGATACAATTAAAATTCCACAAAACCACGACCGGTATCTAACGAGTAGCTCTATCAGTTATTTCAGGTATTTCGTTTCGTTGCCAAAAGCAAACAATGACGAAAGTGAATTACAGCATGTACAGCGATGCCTCAGATGCGTCATGCGACCCACAAGGCAACAAACTTTCACCGGGTCGTGCAAATATGCCCCAAGTCTTCCCTGCGAATGTAAATCGGTAATCGTTTTTGATGGCATGTAGCCTTTCATTCTAGTCATCTAGTAATGTGGAAAGCTCTTGCAGTTGTTGTGGTCAAATTGTGATGATGGATTTTGGAGTATTATGCAACTTCATTTTCAAAGCAAGGTTTAATATTATGCTATCTACTATCTAGGCTATCATAAGGGATAAGCATTAAGCATGTCTTTAAAAGTGGAAAGTTTACTATCGTAAATCTGTAGATTCAAATCTATCTCACAGATTTACATATTAATCCAATTTGCAAATATCATATCATGCAACTTCTTAAGACGGTACAAGATTCTATAGTTTTATTGATGCTTCAAGTATCAATAAAACTATAGAATACCGTTGTTCTCTTTTTACTATACCCGGTGTTTATTGCGGCGCTGATTAGAATCAGCCATTACAACACGGAAGAGGTATTGGCTAACGGTAAAAAGAGCGCGTCTAACAGTCCGCCATGATAATTGCATAAGCCATTGTCTGACCTCTGATATAATTAGCGCTACGTGCTGACTGCGAGCTGCTCACTATGGGGCAGTGAAAGTTGCCTGGAAACAGTACGAAGGATAATTATAATTGTATTAAGCTTTCTCATTTTGAAAATCCATAGCAGCAATCCTGGCACCTCGTTTGGATATTCGGATTATCCACTTTAGGCCTACATAATGACGAAAGAGAATACATACTAGAATGTAGGTGAAAGCAAGGACATGGCTATAGAGGCAAAAATATTTGTATACTGTATCGGGTTTGACTTCTTCAATTTTGCTCATAATCATAACAAGAGTTCGTACGGAATACACCTAAGTAAATGGCCGAGTCGCTGAAAAACCACAAACATTACGTGTCCGTTACGTGTTCGGTTATTATCTTAATAAGGAAAATACAAATTAAAACATTATATAAAATATTGTTAATAATCCATAATTCACGAGTAATTAAAGCTATTAAAACAATTGCTTTAAAAATTCCAAGCATAGAAGTTCCTTGCAGACGCGGATTTAAATGTTTATTTAAAAGATCAAAGCAATTATAACTGTTTTAACCAGATTTTTGACGCAAATTAATCTTGCCACTCTCATTCTCACATTCCACATTTATCAAACACTCGTTCCTTCCTCTTACTCCGTTTTGACAGAAAATAACATCCAACCACTGTCTGGCGATGTGCCAGAATCGGATCAAACGATTCAAATTTCAATTTAAGGACGAAATGGATCTTTTCTTTTGTGGGTTAAAAACCGGTGACGATAAAGCGTTAGATAAACGTTAGACAAATAATAAATTGAACCAATGTGTTTAAAGCTGCCATTTACTCTCAATTTTCCTACCTGTAAAAATACCGATAATTCAATTTTTTAACATGTTTTAATTTAATTCACAAGCAATATCCCCGATACGTAATAAAAGCTGCATAGGCCATACTTAGAGAATTTACTACCACTTTATAAGATTAGAAATTGAATAATCTAATACCTTTTTATGAACACAAATCGTAGACTCTTAACTTTATGTTTTCCCTGACCTCTCATCGTCATAATATAAATGTAGAGCGATATTATATCATCGAAATAACTTCGCTTGTGTAACATTTCCGAGAACAAAATTCCGTGAAACTTGGAAGCGATGGTGACACTTCGTTATAATGCTGAATTAACATAAGAGGACAATAATTTGATGTATGAATTATTATGAAAGTATCTTATAATAAAAATATAAATTACCAATTAATAATAATTTGAAAATTTAAGTCATTGAGTAACATTTATAATGAAATCCAATTTAAAATGGAATATGAATTTAATGAGTAACTAACACAGACCAATTGTGAGTGGTGAATCATAGGAAATGCGTAGGAGACCTATAATTTGAAATGAAATTGATTGCTATTGATGAGATGAAAGGGTACACCATACTGAAATTACCAGCTCAAGCAAAGAGATTTCAGCTCTCAAAACATTTCAAGCAACACAATAAAGAGAAACGAAAAGTATTTCCAGAATCCAGACACTTTACTTCCCGTAGTTACCTAAGACCGTGCAAAATCAATTAGTAGGCACATAACAATGGAATTTCATAAAAAGGCATAGCAAACATTCCCAACGAGGTGAACGTCCTACGTGCCCTTATGTCGGCTGTTGCAACTCCGATACGAAAGGTAACCCCAGAGCTCCAAACGATTACACGCGATTTGATGCTTATCAGTTATCAATAATCTAATTTCCTAGTTAGTGACCCACAGAAAATTGGTGGCATAACGACACAAATCGGATTATTATTTAATAGTGATGAGGACGAAAAGCAAGCCATTGCCTGCTCGCGGTGACTATAGCTTCAAAAGGTGCTGGTGGAAATGCAGTGGGTTAATCTTGCCCGTCACTGTGCGGCGGGGAGTGGGTCACCATGAGGTTTTAGTGGGTAGCTTCATAAGGTAGGCTAGTTGATTTGCCTTGATGATAATGACTCAAATTAGAATTGCAACATTGCATAACGTATCCAAACAAGAAATAATTAGAAAGGCGTCAATGTCAACAATGTTTATTGAAAAAATGACCTTGCCACTGTTTTACATTCGTGTTATCAGTTAGACCGCGATTCGTTTATTACTTTCCTTGGACGATCGCAGAATAACTCTCAGAACGAGGCCAGAACATTTTAATGCAGATCGTACTGCGTATTATCTGGAATCACGCGCCTTTTGCTTGTTATATTAATGTCAGTGGTGTGGGCTCCAATATCGGCTTTTCTTATAATTTAAAGATCGTCATCCATATGCTTAACTTTGGAGAATAATTAGCTTCGTACTTTTACAGAGTCGTCATAATTCATAAGTCCCAATTAATGCTAAATCAAAATGAAAATCATAACTTTTGATAATGGGATTCTCGACTCAAAACGGAGTACGTATTTGAAGTAGCCAGAATATGGTTGTTAGGTTGTTACCTTGTCATCTGTTGTTGAGGAAAATTAGAAACAGAGGATAATAGAATTCTTTAAAAGTCTGAATACGTATTAGGTAACACTTCTGTGACGTTGTTTAGCGAGAAAAACAACTGGTTTGAAGAACAAAAAAACATTTTTTACGACTCCCATTTAAAAATCCAAAGGTATTATTAAATTACGTTTCACCTCTGTTTGACTTTTGAGCATTCAAAACAATTATGAATAATTACGGAAAATACTCGTAGCTATAACAATATAGTCAGCATTTGTTTTTCGTTCTGAAATTTCTGTCTTTTTTTCGGGTTCGGTAGTCAACAAAGAACCCTTATAGTTTCGGTCTGTCCGTCCATCTGTCCGTCTGTCTGTCTGTTCGCAGTTTTCTCAGAGACTGTAGGACCTACAAAGCTGTAATTTGGCATGAATGCACATATTAATGATGCCGATAAAATGGTACATGAAATCTTAAAAATTATATATATTTTTTTATGGTACCTTCCCTACACATCAAGCGGGGATGAATTTTTTTCGCGTCCATCCCATCGTGTGGGGTGTCGTTACATATGTTGTTTAAAAATATTATGAGTATTCATAGATCATTTTCCGATTTAGGGATCCGTTTGTGAAATATTAAGTTGACTTGACGGACGTTGTTCGTAGAGTCCACATCCTGAGGATGCTCCGGTGTTGGGGCGAAACGCGAGTCGAGGTTTTCAACCTGCATGGTGGTGAGGGGCCTTGCACGGATTTGCCAACATTATTGCTTGTGTGGTGGTGGTGTTTGCAAGTTCTTGCATGCGAGTGTACGCATAGGCAGTGTGGGAGGAGGGAGGTGCTGTACGCATGCCTATGCGTGCACTCACTCATTTACTTAAAGGTGAAAGTTTTTTCGCGGAATATTGCTAAAAATAATAACAAATTAAATTTTAAGCTATGGATTTACGCAAAGTAACGCCTGATTCTATTAACTATTAAATATTAAGTTTTAAAGTGGAAAAAATGGGAAACTATCACGGCTAAGAAGACTTCGAATAAGTTATTGAGTAATATAGTCGATCAACTAAAAAAAATGTTTTCGGCGAAGTATATCGGTACTTTTCATTTAAGGCCCTATAGACCCGAAAATTAGCAGGTTGATGTCTGTCAGTACGAATATCGACGTAAAGGACATTAAAATAACATTCATATCAGCGCGCCTTGTACAGTGGCGGTTACGACGCTCGCCGCGTACTTGATAGGGCGAAATAGGAGAAAAAAACCCTTTTTCTTTGATAATTAAACCAAAATGCAAAATGTAACCACAAATTAATCTTCTTTAAGTTATGAGCTTTTCGTAGATATGATTTTTGAAAGTAAAACTATCATAAGCTTCATGAAAAATAAGAAAAATATCACAAAATATTCGAATTTAGCCTCCTCTTCAGAGTTATTTTTGATCGAGTGAAGTTTTCAATATTATGTTTCGAACCACAAATTGTCAAAGTACATTAAGTAAACAACAATGTGTATTTTTTTGGCTTTTAAAAGTCACTATTTGTTTGTTTATTATTGATTCAAAGTCATGTAAAATTGGGTCTATAGGGCCTTAAATTCCTTTGAAAGCAACTGATATGATGTTGTTAGGAGTGTAAAACACGTTATAAATGTACATTCATTGACCATACACAAATTTTAAAAAACTAGCGGTACTACGGAACCCTATATTGCGCGCGGCTCGACATGCACTTGGCCGGTTTTTTTTTAATTCAGAAACTATTCGAAATTGATAGAACAACGTAAAGGTTCTAACTTCTAGTAGCAATAGCCTAAAATAACAATTTGAAGTCGAAACTACTAGTTTTGTAGCATCAAAATAATTATGTAAACATTTAACAGTGTCCGTGACCATTAACTACCGAACACGTGTTACATAACGTAAATATCGCCTTGACTTGTGAGGTATTGCTTTAGTTATTTGGCGAGAAACCCCATCATAACATAAGTTTCCGCCAAGGTCTTTCTAGAATTATGATTTGCTGTCGTCATCTAGCGACTCGAGCGAGGACAAGACGTTATAAACAACAACAATCTTAACGTAATAAATAAATAGAACTAGTTACGTCGTGTCTTTTATTTATTCCTTAAGAGAACAGTATTGAAAGAATAAACTAAATTCTAAATGGGTCATGGAGTTCAAACTAAATAAGAACTACAAAACAGGATTCTTCTAATATTGCGGTGTTAGAAGAAACACTAAATTATTAATCTAACGATAACGATGTTTCGTAAAAACGTAATTTAAGTTCAATGTGCCGTGCTTCCGTATTAACCTCACCATAATACGTGCAAGAAGCGGGACCACCTACGTTATGATTATACATAAAAAGTATTGCAGAGTCGATTATCCGAACTAATTAATCCTTCGATCGCATATTCTTGGAAATCTATTGTTATCGCGGTCACCGGTATCCTTATGGGGCTTGATGGGTTAAAAGATAATTAGAACAATTAGTGAGTTCAAAAAACCCGGATTATAAGATATTGATTGGGATAAACAAAATATATATGAATCTTTGAAGCAAAAAGTGCCAAACTTACGACACAGTCCAAGCTTTCTCGGAAACTTGAGCTAATTGGACCAAAAATAGGAAATCCCAGGGATCCTTCGTTGAGTAAGCCGGCTGATGAAGCGAAAATTAAGCAAATCAACAGGTTAAGCGGTCATTCGATCGACACTCGGAAAATAATAAATGCTCCACTGTAGGCAACATACTTTATAGCAATTTTAATAACTTCACTTTCGATATATTGATACTAAAACATGCGACTGGTCTAACATCATCTAATATATAAAAATAAGTCGGGTTTTCCTTCCTGACGCTATAACTCCAGAACGCATGAACCGATTTCCACGGTTTTGCATTCGTTGGAAAGGTCTCGGGCTCCGTGAAAAATCAGAAAAAACTTCAAGAGAAAAGCAGGAAAATAAGGACAATCATTTTTCACGCGGGCGATGTGCGAAATGGTCGATGTTTGTTTGTCAAATCCAAGTTTTAGGGACACAACTCAAAAATCTTCCCCTTGCCGTTTCAAAAATGCTTCAAATCTTTTGATTAAGCACGCAAAAGGGGTTGAAATATTTCACGTAGATTCACATTTCGCAATCACTTCGCGCGACACAAAGGCCCCCCTAATCGATACAGCTTTCAAAACTCGAGATCCCTGCCGAGAGTGCTTTATGCTTTGATGATTCATCTGTATTAGAAGAGGGTCTGTGTCCCTTGAATCAAAGCTTGCGAGAACATTTGGCATAATAGGTACGGTCGGCTATTTCCAAAAACTTTATAAATAACATCCATATCGCTCATGTTTGGCAAACGCCAATCTCGTCTTCTGGAGAATTCCCTTCGAGAAACTGCGATCTGCATTTAATCGAGTTATTTTAAATACCATTAGTGGTTTTCTCTTCATGCTTGAATCACGAGTGTGATGGCGTGGAAGTGCGATATGCGGAACCGTTTCTCTCGCAGCCCGCGATCCGCGATATTCGATCCCACGACCTCTCGATATCCCGTAACGCGGTGAGAGTCTACCGAGTCCGGGTCACAGGTCGATCTGGTGACGAGACATTAGCGCTAATGCGTTACTTTGAGGAATTTTCTCGAACAACCAACCATGCGGCAAGTTATTACGACAATGATGAATTAAAAATGAGAGTGAATCCTCTAAAAATATCAAAGATTTTAATGAGATGTAAAAAAATGTGTTATTTACATGATACACACGTATAGAGGCACATGGATACGCTTTTAATAAAATTAAACAACATCCATAAATTCAACGATAAATGACGTTTCCAATTACTTGAGAATTGATCAAATTAATCAGTAATCACTGAGTGCCCAGTGGTTTATGCAATAATTAGGTTTGAGGAAAAAGTTCCAAAGTGACATCAGCAGAATACGTAGCTAGTGGGGTCGCAACTAGAACATAGCAAAAACCTTGAGCATGAATTAATGGTATTTGTCCAATGTCCAGTATGTAAAGTAATTCTATTACAATTACGTCATGACATCACGATATCGTCACATCTAAAGATAACTCTTACCTTGTCAGAGGTTGGAATAACATTTTGTACCAATGCAGTTCTGTTGGCCGGATTAAATTTTTAAACGGAGGTTATTCAACTTGAACCTCGACACAGTTCGAAGTTGGATGAATATTCAAAGGTATCCGACCACGCATTGCCTGTATGAAAATCGAATTATTATTTGTAATCCAAAATTTGGTTCATCTGTCGATAATGTAGGTCAACAATTCAGGATTCAGGAATCAAGGATCAAGGATAGGTTTTCTTACAATAAATCTGAATTTCTCTTCATATTGGTAATTGGGTATTATCTGTATGTTGTTATTGGCAACAGTTTAAATGTTTCTAGATTCTAGAATCTAGATTATGGCGTAACACGGATCTTGGGTCATAAAAACACTTGAGCAAACAGCATGCCCCCATACTGATGTACGTCAGCGTTATGTAACGTAGGTACTGTTTCACACACGTCTATATTAGAGAATTAAGCCGAGTTATTTATAGGAAAACCCTTTTAGTTTGCAGTCTTGAGTCTTTAAAGAATAATGAACTAGAATTTTCAGTGGCTTTTTTGACAACAAGGCCATTAAACTTATATTTAATATACAGATCATATAAGTAGGTATAGTGGCGACTAATTTAACTTAAAGTTAATGCACAATGACATACATTTACAAAGTACTAGACCTTCTCAACCCTGATAAGTACAAGTCACAACAATACTTGCCCATTGCATAGTCTTGTGAATGAATTATGAAATAGCATTCTATTGTTAACCAGCTAGGTGTAATAGACAAGACAGTAGATACAAATTACATTAAGTACCAAACTAATAGACACAAGAAATAATATTGATATTGAACAATGAGTACAAAAGCCAAAACTTGATGCCATTTTGTGCCCATTTGCACCAATCTGTTATCTGAGTAAATGTTAATCGTGGATGAAATTATCAAGTTGCCTCTCTCGTTTGTCTATTGAAGAAAGAGAGGCCATGATAATATTTTAACACAGGATTAGCAATAACCCGGATTGGCGAATACGGCCCCAGCCTCAACAGGTTGCCCTCAATAACGTTTACTAATATTTCGCAACCAAACCGCAACTTACCGGCAGGATATTGAACAACCTGGTTAATGTTTCAAATCTGGGGGCACGGGAGTGCCCCCGCCAAGATGAGCCAAGCGAAGCGCGCAAGGGCACTACCTACCTTTTCTCGAAACGTTTCGTCGTATTTTTGAACCCTCGTAACTTTGGTTTGGATAATGCCAGATACTTGAAATTTTAAGGATATAATGACATGAGTGAAATAATAAAATGCGCAAAGTTTGAATATCGTAGCTATTAAACTTTAGATTTCATAGGTGTCCAAAAACCCACAATTTTGGCACTGACTCAACCTATCATCAAAACTGTTAGGGTACTTCCTGAAGTCTGAGAATGCTGAAATTTGGCATGTAACATACTATTAGTACAGAAACAACAAAAAAATTATTAAATCTAACCTAACCTATATCCGTACACTTATAGAGCAAAGTTAGGCCAAAAATTGTGTTTTTTGTATGGGAATTGGGAGCCCCTTATTTTTTTTTTATTATTATTAAATATTAAAGTAGACATATTATTAAGGACTTTGAGAAAAAATCAACTACCTACCTGTTGCCATTATTGATATAGAGCAAAATAGGCCAAAAAAATCACGTTTGTTGTATGGGAGCCCCCTTTAAATATCAATTTTATTTTGTTTTTAGTATTTGTTGTTATAGCGGCAAAAAATATACAAAATCTGTGAAAATTTCAACTCTCTAGCTATTATTCTTGAGTTACAGACTGGAGACAGACAGACAGACAGTAATAGTTTTTACCCTATGGTTACGGAACCCTAAAAAATACGTGTTATCCTTGAGAGACCACAGACTTACAGAAAACCGGCGTGAAACAGCGCTTGCGCCGTGTTTCGTTTAGCGAGTGAGTTTAGCGGAGGCCCAAATGCACTCTATACCAATACATTATTCCCTATCCCTATTCTCTTCTGCTTATTCCCTTAGCCTATTCCTTCATAAAAAGGCCGGAAACGCACTTGCAACTCTTCTAATGTTACTGTGTCCATGGGCGATGGCAGTTGCTTTCCGTCGGGTGACCCGTCTGCTTGTTTGCCTCCTAATTTCATAAAAAAGGGAAAGAGAACAGGGGAATAGGGTTACCCCTTTTCCCTATTCCCTCAATTAAGCCTTTTCTGTCTTAAAGTATGGCAACTCGGCGACGGTAGTACTTTCCATCAGGTGACCTGTTTGCTCGTTTGTCCCCTAATTTTATATTATATAACCGATCCCCTCTTAAAGGCTGGCAAAGCACTTGCAACATTTCCAATAATGCGAGTGCACATGCTCGTATGACCCTTAATTTCATAAAAAACGTGGGTTGTAAAACTTACAAAAAGAAATGAAATCCCACCAAAAAAAACATTTTCATGTAAAAATGCTGCCAAGATGAGAACATAATAGTTAGAGGTGTGTATAAATAGGTAGAACTTTGAACTACTCTTCTGTTGTACTTAATAAATTTTATATAAACCGCAACAAAATAGCCAGGCCACCGATTTTGACTAATGTGTAGAGTTTTTAGATTCTTCTCGTGCGGCTGACACATTATATCAAGTATTTTGCCGCGATTTATGTGTAAAATTAAGATTTTTAGATTTAGAGCTGAGTGTGTAAGGTTTGAAACTTGGCTCTACATGAGATCTCACTACTTTTTGACACCTCTAACTATTATGTTCTCATCTTGGCTGCATATTTACATGAAAATGTTTTTTTGGTGGGTTATATATTTTATGTTCATTATAAGACTAAATGGAATATCAATTTCGCTTATATCGTGATCCTTGCGGAGAGAAAATTGGTAGAACATTCTGGAATCTTTAAGTCCTTGGCTTTTCCTTAGACGTAGGTTACACGATCAGTTTTTCATGAATCTGATCCATCAGATAAAGATTGACGGAAAACTAATCGTCTAACCCACGGACTGGTCATTTTTTTATATGTACTTTTTATAACCATCAGTATTCCGTCAATCAGATCGATGGGTCAGATTGATGAAAAACTGATCGTATAACCTACGTCTTAGGCAGGCTTTGATGCTTGCAATTCGTTGATCCCATTCAATGTCCCTAAATGTACCTCGTTGGTCAGATCAACTTTTCGCACCAGACGGTAGCCCCGTAGCTTCCGTGTCCCCATTTCCTGTACCAACGAATACGGTGCGACGCGACTTGAGAATTGAGAACGTTGACTCGTTGTCTTCTATGAACCCCTCAACGCGACGTTTTCTACTTTTTATCTCAATCAACATCTTAGCACATTTGCAAACTAAGACATTAGAGAATAGACTATGAGAATAGTGCAGCATGATAAATGATTACAGATAATCTCAGCCATTAGTCACTGCAAGTTACTGTCAGAATCTATTAAACCAGTTTTTCAACAACCCATCAATCCCCAAGTGGCAGCCGGCTGTCGCAAAACAATTGAAAATCTATTGTGTCTGCGATACCCACGATAGAGGTGCTACAAGGAGTTGAGTTACCAAAGTATACACCTACTATAGTAGAATCTAGATATTTCTAGTGCATTTAAAGTATCTTAGAATTGCAGATTTAATTCTTCACCTTTAAACGAATGTGGGCCAGCGTAATAACTAATAAGGAAGTAGAAGACGGATTTAAAAACCTGTTTTGGCAAAACGCGTAGGTATGGGGGAAACAAATTATAATTTATAATTATTATATTGTTTTGATTAAAACATAAAATTTGACACATACGGCATTAATTACGAATGTAGAAGATCAACTAAGTATAACATGGCGCGCCCCTCCAAATGACTGTTTCAATGTGTGTAGTCACATCCTTATGAAAGTTTGTATGTAGTAAGTATTCAACCAATTACAATACACGTAATATTTCAGTTAATGTCACTTATTACCAAGATTTGTTGGTCAACTAATCATAATTACTAGCCTACCGCGCAAGACCGTTTTGAATTTTGGAGGGGCGCGAAATGTTATCGTAGTGGATCTATATCTTTACTTTTATGGCTAAATATTCTCGGAATAAGGTTTTATGTTCATATTTGGATCAAACTTTCAAAAGTCCTAACGCGATTTTATAATATCAATTATAAATGTCAGATGACGAAGAGTGATCATAATATTACACGTATATAGAACTTATGTCGTCACAATAGGTATTCTTAATGCGAAAGTATGTCTATCTGTCTGTCTGTAACTTATATGTCTTCTGTAGTGTATTGATAAATGAAGATTACTACCGCCTTACTACCAATCAGGTTGAGGCTGTGACAAGATGGTCGCCAGAGTGAGAGCTGTCGACCACTTGCTTACCAGCCGCGGCCGGGAGTAGTAGCCGGGAGTGTTCAGTGATACAGTATTCTGTGTTTAATTTACTCCTTCAACGATAATGTACCAATGGTACATCTTCTTCCGAGTTTAAACGAAAAATTCGATGGAGATGCACACTTTATGTGCCATCTTCTAATAAAAGAAATGTAGGCGCAACGGTTTAGTATCATTCCCTTGCAAGTATACTTCGAGCTAAGGGAACTGACCAATTTAATACAGCAGATACTTTCATCCAGGAAGATCCTCGATGGTCATATAATTTCCACCCAGATTCGCCAATTCTGGGACAAACCGGGTCGCATCTGGCGAATGTGAGGCATGCGATGATGCGCCGAGGGTGGGTTCCATTTATAGACCGACCCGACGAGTCCAGTCGCAAGTCACTGAACTGAAACGCATTGTTGCACTCGCCTTTGTCCTTGTAACTTAATCGCCGTGTTCCTGTGCATTCCACGGTGCATTACGAGAAGAGGATTGAATGCAATGCGCTGGATTCCTTCCTAATCTCCTAATTTGTTGATCAGGCACTAGCTCCTAGTAAATCTTTGTTTGTTGCTTGTATTTGGGGCATACAATATTGTAAAGGCCTTTACGTTGAGCCATGATGAGTGACTATCATTGCCAGTGATGCCAGCATTGTTTGTAGATTACATCCTCAAGGCTTTTACAGAGTATGCTCTAAGTTCTGATCGAAGCATACTCTTGCAACTGTGGGCTTCTCTTTAAATTAGGCCTATATTCAGTATGGCCAACCTGGAGAGGTCCAAACATACAATAATATTATGAATATTTAACGAGTTATTCGTTATTTCAAAATTATATTGCTTACTGAAAGTTTTGAAGTGTACAAGCAAAATATGATATCTAGTATGTACGTTAAAGATTCAGAAGTTACTTGGACGAATGACAGACCTACTTCCTGGTTTTAATTGGGTCACCAGCCGCCAACCAAGATGGAGACGTATGAACGCTTATAGACATCGTTACGTTAATTTCTACGACCTAGTATTTAACTGACGCTACATAAATTATTACTCCCTGCGAAGATAATGGTAGTGTGAACTCAAAAGAACCTGAAAATATTTGACATACCTATGACCTATCTGATATCTTGGAGACAGGACTCAGGAGGGCTGAGGCTGAGGCCAATAAGAAAAATTAGAAAAATGCCGCTAGCAGCCCATTATATTTAGAAAGCCCTCGTATTGCTAGTAGAGCAGTATTAGTACATAGCTGACATACCGAATTTAAGCCATATTTTGGGCACGGTTTTGGCGCAACATGCCATCTAAGCTAAGGTTTATTATATCTTCTACTAGCGACCCGCTTCGGCGTCGCACGGGTATAAAATATATAGCTACTGAAAAAATAATTAAAATCGATAGCCTATGATCCTTCACGTGGTCTACTTCTAATACCTATGTGCCAAATAACATAAAAATTGCTCCAGTAGTTCGCGAGATAAGCCCTTTCAAATAATTTCCCCCGTTTTTTTCCACATTCTCCTATTAGTCTTAGCGTGATAAAACATAACCTATAGCCTTCCTCAATAATTAATGGGCTATCTAACACTGAAAGAATTTTTCAAATCGGACCAGTAGTTCCTGAGATTAGCGCATACAAGTTAGCCCTTTCAAATAATTTTCCCCGTTTTTTCCACATTTTCCTCTATTTCTTCGCTCCTATTAGTCTTAGCGTGATAAAATATAGCCTATAACCTTCCTCGATAAATGGGCTATCTAACACTGAAAGAGCCATCAAAATCCGTTGCGTAGTTTTAAAGATTAAAGGGAACAAAGAGACATGAGGGAAAAAAAGCGACTGTTTTATAATAAGTATAGATATAGATGTTTGGGGGCATAAGTGGGCGACTGTTTTGATGGAGAATCTTCACTGAAGAGAGACCTAAGCAGATTTAGCAGAATACCCATTACCTGGATTATAGGACATTCCCCATTAGCGAGCAATATGACAAATTGCGTCTCCTAATGGGTTCATTAGTGTACAGTTAGTTCATCAGGCCTAACGGTGGCGGTCTAGACTTCAGACGGCCGCCGGCTGGACGACTTTAGCTCGGCTAAATATAACTGACCTATATCAAGCTATCGATTCCAAGCGCGATTGTACAAGGAATTGATGGACTGGACGGTAATGAATATGACATAGACCGTATCCGGTAAACAACGAAATATCGGCACGAATGGGCCAACTCGACTAAGGGCCTGTCGTACTGCGAATTTTAACCGCGCGGATTTTTTCTCGCAATTCTCTAACAAACTTAATCTTAGAGAATCCTGCACTATCAATGAAAAAATTGTAATAAATAAATTCGCAAGAATAAATAATATCGCGCGGTGAAAATTCGTAGTGTCGGCAAGCCCTAACCAAAGACTTCTATTTAAACTGATAGAAGTTTTTGGCCCTAAGGTCACCAACAACGCCAACAACCAGTAGGCCCACTGAAATGCAAAATCTAGCACTAGACATATAACTTAAAATAGATTAAAATTCGAGTTATATCAATTGTATAGTTAATACAGAAAAAGTTTCCCATTATTATTACATCAAAAAATTACTAACATCCTTGAACTCAACCAAAAATCTTTAAATGTAGGTTGAGAAGTATGAGCAAAAACCCTGATAATGTCAAACACTTTACAATAATGATTTTATATTATAAAAATCAATTTAAAAAATTAATATAATCAAAGGAGGGCCGCAAGGCTGAACATCTGCGACTCGACAGGGACGAGAACAGAAGGTGCGATGAGGAGGGCTTCGTTCTGGTGGAGAGGAGGAAGAAGAGGAAGCCCACCGTCCGCAACCACCGCGGCAACGTACCTTATGTGCCCGAGCTGCGCCTGCGCAGCGAGGTGCCCGCGACGCCGCTTTACGTGTCGCGCCTGCACTGGTCCATGACGGTCGAAGACGTCGTAAACTACATCCGCGAGAAGACCACCTACACCTTGAGGGTGGAGCGTCTGCACTCTCGCCACAAAGTGAATTTCAGTTCCTTTGTGGTGAGAGTGCCGACTCAAGTTTTATCCATCTTCGAGGTGGAGGAGTTCTGGCCCGCCGGTGTAGTTTACCGGAGGTTCCGGGGGAGGATCTTGAACGAAGCGCGCATCACGTCGCCGAAAGAGACTTTACGTGATAAAGTGTAGTGTGATTGTGGGTGTGAATGTGTAAATAATATATTGTGGGATATAAGTGTGGAGGCCAAAGGAAGATCTTCCGACCGAGCGAGGTGGTATGCTCGGTCAGGCCGAAGCCCACTGACGTCATTTCAGACGTTGTATATATCTTGCCGTTCTCCGAAACTTCGATAGCGCGATGCAGGATTGTTAGGCGAATTGTGGGTACCGCCACATCACTCCCCCCCGAAGACCGGAGGTCGAATCTTGAAGTCTTGTCGCTTGAGTCGCCAGTGCCAGTGAGTTCCAGTGAGTCGGAACTGTTGCAGTGAGTCCCAGTGAGTCGGAACTATAAGCTGCTGCACGGGATCCAGTGAGTCGGATAGCTGCCGTGCGGGGCCGATGCTACGTGCTGACCAGGAGAGATGTGCTCTGCTTGCTGACCGGTCGGTGTAGTGAGAAAGCCCGATGATGCTGATGCGGAGTCCGCCCAGGCCGCGGTACGTTGCGGCTAGTGGACGATGTACCCGATGAGGCGATGCTGGCTGGCGCGGTGCGGAGGGGCGGGGAATGACGATGATGAAGGAGGCGTGTTCTGTCGAGGGTCACCAATGTGGGAATAAGCGCAGTGGCCAAAGGAAGATCTTCCGACCGAGCGAGGTGGTATGCTCGGTCAGGCCGAAGCCCACTGACGTCATTTCAGACGTTGTATATATCTTGCCGTTCTCCGAAACTTCGATAGCGCGATGCAGGATTGTTAGGCGAATTGTGGGTACCGCCACAATATATTAGGATAAAATTGTTCGGCGTGCATCCATTGTCTGATTGCCATAACACAAGTTTTACTTAGCATGGGATTAGACGACGTGATGTACGCTACCTAGTTTTTATACTATTGTATATATTATTGTATGCTTAATAAAGAATTTGAATTTATTATTAATTCCGTCGATCACCAATTCCTGGAAATCTTTTGTTATCGCGGCCCATATGGGCCTTACGGGGCTTGATTGGTTAATAATTGAACAAATTTGTAAGTATCTTAAATTTTAATATGTATCTTACAATTGATCATTATAATATTATTGTAAGCAAGTTGTGCAAAATTTGTATTTTCTGTTTTAGCAAGAAAGCCATGTTTTATCTAAAATCTAAAAATAAAAATCTTGGAAAGTATCCAAGAAATAAGTGTCAAAGATTTTTCACATTCTAAGCAAAAGTAACTTTATACATAAAAATATAAAAAATCATGAATTAACTTAACTACTTTGAATAACAAATTTTAATACCTTGATAGTGGGAATCGCAGACACAATATATATTCAAATTTATTGTTATGCGGCACCCGGGTGCTACTTGGGAGTTAATGGGGCGATTGACGGGTTAATTATTCTAAAACTTTATAGCTAGTATTGGCTATTGATAACAAAAGCTTATAGCTTTAAATTAAAATTAATTAATTATTAGGTGACCACTTGACCTACCCCATTCTTATTTAAATTGTAAAAAGAAAAAAAAGCATTCTGGGTTTTCTTACAGTACTTAACTCATCAAGCCCCATAAGCTTACCGGTGAGCGAGACACAATAGAATAACTAGATTTCCAAGAATCCACGATCGAAGGATTAATTTGAGAACTTCAATCACCAAAAGGAAAAAACATTATTGACTAAAATATATCTCTCATCGTCACTGCAAAGTACAGAACAATTGTAAACATGCTTACAACCCTATGAGAGCTCTTTGCCCTATATGTATATTGCATTACTTCATACTATTCCTTTTTTATCCAGAACAGACTTAACTATAATATTATTATTGAAATATTGGACCCATGGAACTACTATTAGTGGAAGATTGTTATTTTTGTTTCATATTCAAGCCATAATAATTTATGTTAATTCTTATAAACCATTGTTGTATTTAGAAGCTGAGATCACATAATTTTAACATCAAATATCTTGCACATAAATCATGTTTTTGGTTTAAAAAACATAAACAAAACACGGTCGTCTTGAAGGTCGCTGGGATAAAATAGCATAAATTAAAATAAAATGAATCAGTAAAGTATTGAAATACAATTGATATTAATTTTGATTTGCTGTTGTAGGTAGGTATACGTGGGCAAACTAAAGAATGCATTTAATAACACGTGATTGCAATCAAATAATTTTATATTTATATTAAGAGGTAGTGTGAAAACTGCAATGCGGTCAAAAAATACATTTTAATACTTAAAATAAATACGTAAATAAATAATATCTACATACCTTCAGGGACATCTCTGCTTTATATCGATTTCCTTGAAATATTACAAATTAAACATCGTTTAAAAAATAATTTCACTGTAAACATTTAGATTGAAACATAATGTTTGTCCTGTAATTACGTAATTATTCAGTTCGTATTTATTATTGTCCAATTTACCCTGTATTTATAAATTGTCCACATAAACTTATATCGTGTACCTTACGGTATTTTATCTTCACATTTCACAAAATGCCACTGAACACGCGCACAGAACCGACCACTCGTGGGACGAAATTTTTCCCGAAGAAATAGAAATTCGCGCGCACAGCGCAGCACACACGATTTGACAGTTGTCTATGTTGCTAGTAACAAAAATATTTTACGTAAATGCTTGCTGACTGGAAAAAATACTAAAACCATTACTTGAAGTCATTATTTAAAAAATTATATTTTAAAGGATATGAATTAACATTAACATAAACTTTCGAATTATAATAATAGTGATACCTCTGAGAAAACAACTGTTTATCTAGAGCTGTACATTGTACCCGTATCTGTGCAGCGCCATCTGTTATTCTTTTAGTAAACTACTAAGATTGTCGTACTGTGTACGCAGATTGTTTACGGAGCATACAGGTGGCAGCACATGTCACACCTTTTTTCGAAAAATTACAGTTCAATAATTTTTGAATACTTACAGTTTTAATCCTTACTAAGTATTTTAATCCGACAATTATGGAAGCTTACTTTTAACTTTTAATAAAGACATAATATAATATTAACTTCTCTAATTTAAACAAATAACCAACTTTCAGACTTGTACTTGTAAACTTTATTTAATCATTTCTTTTCAGGTGATATTTCTCAACAGTCTTAAGAGCCGTTTGAGCATCGTATTCAAGGGGATGGACGTTGAGGAGGTGCAGACGGAAAGCATTAGCCAGGTCCACGCCGAAGTCACAGTGGCGACATCTGTACAGATTGCAGCCGCGGTGACGAGACGTGTTGAGCACGTGTTTTCGGAGATTCTCCTGAAATTTTCGAAAGAACTGTAACTATTGGACTTTGTTGGGCGGAGTTTTTATTACTACTGTGTAGTGATAAAGGTCTTAAAAAGAAAATATTATGAAAAAACTTTTTTTACAGCGACTCAGCGAGTGGTGATAAAAAGTACACTGCGCAGTATCTCATTGCAATTTGCATATCCAGGACGGAGACCGTGTAAGAAAATTATACGGTCTAGCAATTACTGTGTTATAAGTAAATTATAATAATTATTATTTTTTATATTACGGACTACGGTATTAATACTCACCTGAGTGGCACAGCTGAATTCACAATATGGACAAGCGTACGGTTTAGAGCCTTCGTGGCTGACCATGTGTCTTTTGAGATGGGTGGCTTGTTTCGTTCTGAAGTTACACAATAAGCATTTATACTTTTTGCGATCCTCATGTGTTGCAATGTGTCTGTAAAAAGAAAAAGTTTGATAATTTAAAAAGTTTATTTTCTCTTGAAAAGTGAAAATAATGCAATTTCTTCATAAGCGCCATCTGTTAGTAAAATGTCAAACTAAATTAAAGAACCGTCTCCAGTCGAACGAAATAGTTTCAAATATACTGCCAGCAGATAGTGTTGTACTTATTGTTACGAGATTATATTATATATAACAGATGTCGCTACAGAAACTATAACGCTGGCCCCGGGCAATAAAGGCGTAATTAATATCAAAAATCGTTTTGTTCAGGAGAGACAAAATAAGCTAATTTGTATATAGTGCATGGTGGTCCAAAACAAAAGTTTGAAGTGTCATATGAAAGTTAAATTTTTTACCTTTTTAACCATATTAAAATAATTTTAATTGTGTAAATAATTGTTGAAATAATTGAAAAAAAATGTATAATACAACTAATAAGCGATATTGTTTCAATTGTAACATTATTTTATCGACTTTATAAAATCACCAAACCGCTTGAGATTTACGGCTGTAAGAACATAACATGACGCATTTTTCGCTTTACGTGCCAGCCGATTACTCCTTTCTTCTGGGGAATCTTACAGCGAAAGCATAGCTGTATCGTATTCGTATCTTCACCGGTTTTTTTAGTTACCTATTTTTCATAGAGTAATGCAAGAATACAGTTTTAGTCCTAAGAGAATTTTCCATTCAATAAAGCTTTTGTCATTCATTATACCCAAATGTTATTTTAAAAATATGAAATAAATAGGGGTGATAGACTAATACTCAGAGAAGCCAAAATCAAATAACATTAAAAAGGGCGTAACCGGCGTTTACCACTTTGTTACCCGGGGTCAGCGATAAAATTATTTTTTACTTTTCCTCTGTATCTCAAAAATAAATCTGTAACTGTCATACCTGGCAAGTTGAACATACGAAACAGCCACATAAGTGCAGCCATCGTATGTGCACCGCCGGCCCCCCTCGCACCCCTCCTCACACGCACACCGCGCGGCGTGCTGGGACAGCGCAAGCCTGTAATTATATAGGTACATACTGTATAATGTATAATATGTTACGCTCAAAGACCGAAATCGCTCAGTGAGCGAAAAAATAGCTCACAAGCACAACGCGTTGTGGTCACAGTGAAACAGCCACGACGCGAATTTCGCGTCGTGGCTCTAATGAAAACGGCCACGACGCGTTCTGTCTGGCAATCACAAAAAGGCCATAACGCGAAATTCGTGTCGTGGCTGATATGCTATTCGTTTTTTGACATGATAACGTCTTATAATTCGATATGGGGTGCGCGCCCGAAAAACATGAGTTCATGCGTCGTTACCTCGCTCTGAGGCGTTCCATATAAGGCTTGAAGTGCAAGCGAGAGCGCGGAACGAGCGACAAGGAAGCACAATCGGCCTTTGCGTTTGGCAGCGTTCGACATATTCCGTCTCTCCTACTTGAGTGAGCGATGCTTATATTTTAAAAAAAGCGAAAAGTAAGTATTGCCGCCGCGTGGACGCAAACCTGGAACTTGGCGCTGAGAAATCTAGCTTGTCCCGCTGGGCCAACAAGACGCTGACGTAGGTGCTGCAATTGTCGATATCTTGCTACTCGAAGTTGGTAGTGAGGTGACACTTGTAGTAATTACTATTGTTTTTACGTAACATTTTTAAATTTTTATTTTTTTTATAAAATGTAGAGGTCCGATAGCAGTAAAAAATACAATAAAAGTACTTTGGTGATATATTCAAATAGAACTTTGTTCTTTGCATAGGTCGATTTGAAAGAAATACATCGAAATAACTTTAGATTAAGTACAGTCGAAAAAGTTTGTTTCTATTTATAGAGATTCGGAAGCGAGGGTTAAGGGGTTAAGGATAGTTGAACGTGACAACGTATGATCACGTCATACGTTGTCACATTCAACTATCGTCAGTAAACCGACTTTACTGACAACCGATTTTTTTGATTTGTTCTTGATTGATTAATCATCCATAGGTATGGAATATTATATTTGAATTACCACGCGTACTACATAATATTCTTTCTTTTACTAAATCATTGCATAACGTGTTTAGCATTATTATTTAAAGTATCCATATTAGTTTTATACTATCCGTAATTCAAATATAATCTTCCATACCTATGGATGATTAATCAATCAAGAACATATCAAGAAAACTGAATAGCATATTAGCCACGATACGAATTTCGCGTTATGGCTTTTTGTGATTGCCAGAACGCGTCGTGTAGGGTTGGCGATCTGAGATCGATTAATCGCAAAATCGATCTTTTGGAGCAAAAAATCGATATTTTTAATCGATCCAACGCATTGAATCGATCTCGTGAATCGATCTTAGACACCCTAAAATCGAGTTACGATTTTTCTGTTTTCGAAGGCCCGTATTACAAGAGTGAGCTGTATGTTTAGTATGTAAAAACGAACTTTCTACGAACGAGTCTAGCAAGTAGTTTATAATTCGTCATAAATGGTACACCTTAATTTTTTTTCATCTAACCTATGCGTGTGGGGTATCTATGGAAAGGTCTTTAAAAATCATATTGAGGTTTCTAATATCATTCTTTGCTAACCTGAATAGTTTGCGAGAGAGACTCTTTTAAAGTGGTAAAATATGTGTCCCCCCCTCTAACTTCTAAAGTAGGGGCATGATAAATCTAAAAAAATATATATGATGTACATTACTATAAAAATTACTAACGAAAATTGGTTTGAACGAGATCTAGTAAGTATTTTTTTTATACGTCATAAATGGTAAACCTTAATTTAACTTTCATTAAATCAACTGAAATATAATATTAAAATAAATCAAAAAACATTTAATTTCATAAAAATAAACCTTTTTGTTGCTGCGGAACCCTTCATGGGCGAGTCCAACTCGCACTTGGTCAGTTTTTATAAACTTTATATAATACTTAGTACTGTAAAAACTAATTTGAAAAAAGATCGATTTTTTGGAAATCGATCTTTTAGACCTCGATTTTTTTGTGGATCGATTTATCAGGTCACGATTCGAATCGATTTAAAAATCGATCTTTTTCGGCAAGAATCCCCATCCCTAGCGTCGTGGCTGTTTCACTGTAACCACAACGCGTTGTGAGCTATTTTTTCGCTCACTGAGCGATTTCGGTCTTTGAGCGTAACATATATACAGCAAAAAATATTAATGTCTATTTAAGGAATCAAACACGAGATGAATGTAAGAAACTCTGGTAAACTAGAAATTAGAATGTGGATTGCGTTAAAACAGCGCCCTTAGTGGCAAACAATGGTAACCTTGCAGAATGATGGTAAGCAACTATGACGTACCCTATACTCCCGGAGGAGTTACAGGTGCGTTGTCAGGCTTTGAAAAGCATATTTTTATTAAGGTATTGTGTTCATTGACAATAAATTAATTATTCTCAAACAACATTAATAGCATAATTTACTTCAGCTATTCATCATAATACAATTATTTAAACAGCAAAATAATAATAGATTTATACAACGCAACCTGCCATTTTCAATAATTTTTTACATGACTATTTATTATTTAAACTGCTATTTATTATGCATTAAATTACATTAAGCATCCAATAAAAGGTGTTTAAAATATCCCTTCGAGTAGCCTTTGACCCTAGAATGACTCATAGACCATCTGCCTGCAAAAAATGACATACCTTGCATGGCATGGTAATGTGTGTAGGCATGTTAGCACTGTCACATTCTCCTGCCTGCAGATTCCCGGGACGCGTGTAATTGCTCCTTTATTTATGGCTAGATTTACTAGATAAGCTAAGAATACTCGTGTTTCGTTATGTGTTAAGTACTATATTACTAGTAGGTACTTAACACATGTTAAATAACGAAAGTTGGATTTGTTACGAATTCGTGTGTATGATATTTATTCTTTTTTACCGTTAAACCGATTTTGCTGAAACTTGGTTTTGACAAACTTTGAATCCCTGAAAACGACAACAATTACAGGATACAAACGGAAATAAACGGAAACGGAAACAAGCCACAAAAACTCTACAATTTAGAGTTTAGCCAATGCACGTCTTCGAATACTAGGTAAGTATGTATGTGATTTTACATCATGGTAAGCTCTAACAAACAAAAGAGATCGACTCTCAAACCATTAGGAAGTCCAAGTTGGCCACTCCATCAGTGGGATCAGCGGCATTACAGTCGGAGTGCATTAATGCAAACGCTGGCCATAACGCGTTAGTTATCGCACAACTTGCGCCGTCAACGACGGTCGATGGCGCAACTCGACGCCACAACTCCGCCACATTGCCGCAACTCCGCCACATTGCAAGTTGCAACGCCGTAATGCCGCGTACCTATATCCAGCTTAAAGACCGCACAAGTCCTTAGAAGTTTTGGAATCCAGTGCGGGGTAGACAATGACTAAAGGTGAAGAGTTGTTATAGAATAAATAGATTCGCCCTGATTGGTAAGTTTACAAAATAATTAACAAGTAGACGGTTAACCATTAACATAATATTATAGTGACCGATACTGTAAAGGTGCTCAATGCCTAGTTTATGGTATAGTAGGGCCTCCATAGTCCGAACTCTAGCTAATCCGAATTGCTCTATTTAATCCGATTCCCCCTCACAAATCACTCCCGTAGTTTAGAGCCGCCGCCGCATTCTAGTTGTATTGTTTTTGACCGCCCCGCGTGCTATTCTGCTATTCTGTTATAGGCGAGTACATATATTTGTACTCTATTTGTGCATTTTATCATGACCTCAACATCCAAAAATGCCTTAAAAATGTCTACATACTATAATCTAAACGCTGCGTCCATCCGAACAGGGTATATTTTTTGGGTGTTCGGACTATCGAGGCTCTACTGTATAAGGTATATTGAACCCCCAAATACATTTGGTCTTTATTATACCCCAAACTTCGGCAAAACAAATAATATTTTAGAAGAGTTGGGAAATGATTTCTGCACGTCTACCCAAGTGACGACTGTGCCGCTGCTTTTGGATGAAATTTGAAACAGGAAACTGATTTAATCTTGCGGTCATACGCTTTTTATGAGCGAAATGTACGGTTTTGTAGTCTAAACCAGTGTTACCAGCATCCCCGGCGGATTGGGGCATCGGCTGGGGTATCCGAGGACTCTCCGAGGAACTACCCACTAAAACCCCATGGTGCTCCACTCCCCGCTTAGGCAAAGTTACGGGCACGATCAACCCACCGCAACTCTACCTACGGTTGTCCGCGCCCCGCAGACTCATCAAAACATGCAGGCTTTTCTACTGTCGTCCCACGGGGTGGCCTAGAAAATCCCACACAGAGGAGACGCAACAACCTGGGGGGTTGCCACTCACGAAGCTTCTGCACATGGGGCGTACCCGTACCAGGTAGGGGCAGGGGGGCCGCTGCCCCCCCCTGGAAGATAAAATAAACGTCAATTTTCCTGGCAAATGGGAATTAGAAACGTGTTACCTACTCTGCACAAAATGAAGAGTTGGAAATAAAATATCTTTTCAGTCAGATTAATAAAAGTCAATTTTTATGATTTTTTTCGATGTACCAGACCGTCTATCTTCTCGGAGGTATGAACTGCCCCCCCTAACTGAAATCCTGGGTACACCCATGCTTCTGCAGACTGTAGACTCGTGACTCACAGTTGGTACACTGGACTAAACGGATCATACGACGTCGCAGACATCAATTTCCGCATGACACCTAATGACTATAAAACAATATGGCAACTGATGCGACAACACCGTCCGGTGTTAGGAGTTAAGCTGTCAGCGGCGCCTCGCATCAAAGCGGTCAGATTGGCCACTTGCGAGCGAGTTGTGTGACAGTGACGCCGTGGTTTCCGCCGGTTAAGACGGGACGGAATGCGCTGCTATTTTCGTTTCATACGCGCTTCATATTTATGATTTGATTAGGCGACAGCCGACAGTATATTCCGTAATTTTACCAGAGATAAAATAACTAAATAAACCACGTGCTACTACTTATGTGGCGGTCAGGCACTGACTGTTCTAAACTAAAGGCAGTCGAATCTTTTGCATTAACTGATATTCGAAGTTATTTTAAGAAGGTTATACACTTTGGTGCACGGTGCACCAGAGGCGTGGTTAAAGTTAAAGTTATGGTCAAAGTTATGGTTATAGTTAAGGCTAACTTAACTTTAACCTTAATTTTGACCACGGAAATTCACAGATGTCTGTTGCGTTTATTTTTTATTATACAGCTACAGGTTATGAGATTGAGAGTATAAAAAAATTGAATTATCCGTAAAAATTGACAGGAAAAATATTTGTTATAAGTACTTAATTGTCACTGAAAAACAGTAAATTTTCACGAAAAAATTTCGATATAAGTATGAGCGATTATGGTTAAAGTTAAATATGGCGCAAGGACGCCATATTTAACCAAAGATTTGACATTTTGCACTGTAGTTATAGTTAAAGTTATAGTTAATGTTACAGTTATAGTTAAAGTAAGTTGGTGCAACCCACCCTCAAACAGACACAAAAATAGCCTGACGATAACTTTTGAACCGCCACTTTTGTTCATAGGTATTACTTTCTTACCCATTAACGAATCTTCGACTGCACCTCTGACATCTAAACTCCCGTCCATCCTCCATCCCTCGTACATCCTCGAACTGCAGTTTCGGCGCGCTGTGCTCGGTCCGCGAATGATAAGCCAGGCTCGACTGTCTGGTGAAGTTGGCGCCACAAATGGAACAGGCGTAGGGCCTCTCGGAGGTATGCTGTCTTAAATGATCACGAAGGGAAGCTTTCTTGAAGATTCGTTCGCAGAAGGAGCATTTATACTTCTTGATGACGGTATTCGATGGACCCCTCTCGATGGACACGGGGTCTGAGTGCAGGGTCTCATGGAAGACGCACTCCGCCTGGGAGTCGGTAGTGTAGGGACACTGGTTGCAGCTCCAGAGTGCCCCGGCTCCGGACACCTCGGATTTGCTGCAGGCGCCGTCTCGGATGTGTCGCGACACTTCCTGGGGTAAGATGAACGATGCTCCACAGTGCGGACACCTGATATGTTCAAGGACTAATATTAGTTTGAATACTTAATCATAAACAAAATATGATTGCTTACTTAAATGTTTTCTTGCGATTAATTGTTAACTTTGCGATTAATTGTTAACTTTGCGGTTATAGATTTGGTTTTTTAATTGTAAACATAAACTTAATAAATAGGTAAGACAATTAATGTGAAAAGGTGAACGAATAAACTGTGTGCTTCGGACTTCGGATTATTATACCTAACCTGTGGACCTATACGTAAGTAGTGCATAAACTATTAACAAATATAGCGTTCGTTATATTATATTACAAACATTGTACAAATAATATCTACAAAAAACAGTATTACGTCTCATCCTTTATTTCATACTTACTTCTTTTTAATATTGGGATGTACTTCTCGGATGTGATCTTTGAGTTCTAGGACTGTAGGCAGCATCACGGTTTCAGTGCAGTACGGACACTTTTTCCGCAGTTCTGTAGCTGGCAGACCCATCTTGTGTAGTCTCTGTTTGCGAGCTAATACTCTATGCTCGGAGCTCTCTCTATGGGCCTTCACTTCGTCGGCACTGTCGAAGGACTTCGAACAGACCAGGCACAGGTAGGCTTTCTGTTTATGCTTGGATTTTAAGTGGGCGGCCAACGTGCGGGAGGACTTGAACTTTTGCTCGCAATGTGCACACTGGTGAAGCTGCTGATAATCATCAGCCGCGGTGTGCAGCATTCTGTGGTTGGTTCTGAGGCAGTGCTGCTTCGCCGCTATGTTGTATCTGAACTCTTCCCCGCAGGTTTCGCACTGGAATATCGTCTTCTTGCGGATGATGATCGGCATCGATCTATTGATGGCGGCGACCACGTCCCCGTGCTCCGAGCTGGTCAGGTGGTTCAGCATCAGATCAGACAGATCGCATTCGAATTTGCAAAAGGAACACCAGTACCTGCCTTCCATGGCGGTGACGGTCTGCGTGTGCTCGTCCGAATAGAAGTGCTGGATGAAATTAGAGAGCCAGTTGGTGTAGAACTTGCAAGGGCTGCATTGAAAAGGCGACTGGTGGACGATTGCATCCATGTTGTCGAGGATCAGCTGCCGGTAGACATCGCTTTTGGTGTCACTGACTTTCCGGAAATGATAGTGCGAGATCAAATGTTTGCCCATCAAGTGCGTTCGTACCCTGGAGTTGCAGCCCGAGCAGTTTACGTACATGGGATTTCTTCTCCGTTTCTTTTTCTTCATTTTAATTTTTAATTTTGATGAGTTTTGGTTTGTAGACTTTAGCTCCGGCGCTTTCTTCGTGGGCTGCAAATAAATAGATTCATTAAGGTACCGAGACGGACGCGACACCCTCTTGTTGATGGAGTCACTGATCGGTCTGATATGTCCCGAGAACTCCAAGTCATGTTCAGGTAGAACTTTACGTCTGTGCAGATTAGATTTTAAATGTTTCTCGTAAATAGCCCTCGAGCCTAGTCTTCTGTTGCAGGGTCCACACCAGTACTGCACTGAGCCTCTGTTCTGTATTGTGGTTTGCATGATTTGAGTTTTTTCATTAGCTCCGGGCAGCCATTTTCCTTTGGTGTGTCCCGGTGGCGGAGCATCATAATCTTCGTCTCGCTCCTGCGCGTCAGGTGTACAGGGCGGTTTCCATTTACCTCCAGTGTGTTCCTGTTCCTCCCTAACGTCCCATTCCTCGTTCTCTGGTGAGTACGGCCTCCATTTGCCACCGGTGTACGTCGACGGAGGCTTCCACTTCGATCCTTGGTCATCATCTTCGTCGTCTTCCAAATCTTCAAGATCGTCGGAATCGTCATCTGGCTTAAAATCGTTGAATGGACCTATGTTATAGGAATGGGATTGTATGTCTTTCTTCACAGCGCCGCTTATGCTAGCCACTGCTTTGATAAGTTTAGTTTGATTGTCTTCGTTTCCTCCAATTTTCAGACTATGACCACCGATCCAATCTTCGCCTCTCAAGTTTACCTCTAAAAGACTCATGCGGGGTATATCCCGCGAAGTTGTCGCAACTTGTAAGGAGCTAGAGTTATCAATTGCAGATTTAGATATAGAGGTGGGAGGTGTGAGGCGGGATAGAGACGACTTTTTAACGCTACTCTGCAGTTCCAAGGATTGGAAGAAGAAGTCAGCACCGAGGCCATACGTAGGCTCCAAAGCGTCGATAGGTAGAACGGATTTCGGGGGATTTTTGTCTTTGCCGCATCGTTGCTTCCTATGTCGGACGTAGTTGTCTAGCCCGACTATTGTGGTGTTACATTTGATGCACAGGTGGCTGTCGTCGTCCTCCTCGTCGTCATCGTGCGGGGACAGCATCTGGAAGTGGTAATTATCGTTAACGGAATTGATAGACTAGGCGTGTTTCGCGACATCGCATGTCTGAGGCTTGTTACAATTCGCGTGGCTCGCGGATATAAATGGTGACGTCCCCGACTTGTCACAGTTAAATACGTTTGAACTGCGGATTATTAAAGGCTTCGAATGGCGGCGGTTTCGTGATGAGCGATAATGTATGCGAGCCTCATTACGCTGAACTTTGCCGCTAGTATAGCCCGGTATTCGCTGTCCGTCCGCTAGCGAACTTAGAAGAATGTGATTGCTGTTTGCGCTGAAAACTGGGTTAAACGTAATATACGGCTTACTGCAATGCCTCGGTAGTTAGAACTATAATTCATTCGTGCTGAACGTTTTTGCGATTATAAATGGGTTTTGTTTTACTGCCTCCACATAGAAGGCGTGTCAATCGATACTAAGCTTTTCATTGCTTCAAAATCACCCGTGCTCACAAATGCCTTTAAAAATTCCCCTATATAATTTTGTATGTGTCATTTCGGGAACCTCTCGGTTGTGGGTGGGGAGGGAGTGATGATGGCGAGCGGAGAGCGGTTGCGGAAGGTATTGTGTAAGGACAAGCACTCCACACTAAATAATCCGCCGTTCACCTGTCCAATCAAATGCCTGCGCGCCCATTAAACGTAAAATATTAGCTACTATTTGTACTGACTTCGCCAATTTTATGTATCTGTCTTATACTCTTATCGCGAAATTAATCATCTAGTGATGTTCTCTCGGCTCTGTAAGTCGCATTGAATTGAAATCAATAGTAACGATATTATATTCAATATTGTTTCTAGCAGCCGCTAGCTTTTAATTTTTTTTAAATAATAAAGTATGAGTTATAGGACTTTGCATCCGTAAAGTCCTATAACTTCATTGATACATAATATATTATGTAACATACGTATCTACATAATTATATATTTTTGTAGTCATAGCGCATGAGAATTTATGGTAGGTACCGCCTTTGGGCATTCTCCTTTGATTAATTAATAATTAAGGGTCCGCATACGAAATTTGCCGATTTCGCTGATTTTACAGTTAAAATACAGTATTTCTATAAGTTTTAATGCACAACATGTAAGATTATTTCAATTATAATCTAATGTTTGAGCTAGATTTTTTATTTTTTAAGTATTTTTAAATAGTCCAACTCAAACCCGCGACAGTTTTGTGATTTTTGCTGTAAAAGGTTTAGAATATCACCTGTTTATGGATTGTATTGATGTCTTAACGGTATGAAAAAAATATAATGTACTGTTGAGAAAGTCGTCTATAAAATGTTGGAATTACTTTTTACCACTTTAATATGAAATAGTTGAGTAAAAAAATATGTAACTCGGCAAAATTTTAGAGAAAATGGGCAATTGCTGTTAATTTCAGCAACTTGGAGCTGTAATTCAAAAAAAGAAAACGACAGAAATAATATATAAATAAAATTCTATCCAATTCGAGAAAAAAGAAAAAGAAAACAAATTGTGCCAAAAAAACACGATTCAAAACAACCTAAATCTCACATCATATTTCTCGCCGCAAGTTCGAGTCGGCTTTCCGCGCTTAAATATATTTTAAATCTAATAATTAATATATAATTTTTTAGTGTAATAAGTGGAAAAAACCTAATAATATTTCTGTAGCGAACCTTTGCAATTTCGGCAAAATCGGCAAAATTTCGTTACATACGGACTCTTAATATCTTTGTACAATTCTGTGTGCTTCTATGTAAGTTTAGGCAACTTCTTTTGAGTTTCGCAAAACCGTAATAATCATGGAGAGCACAGACAGGTGTAAAAAATTTAACCCTTTATCGAGCGCACGATGACATGCAAGTTGACATGGTGACGGTGCCGGCTGACACCTATACACGACGGTGTCAGGGTGACGCGGCGACGAGTGACGGCTGACAAACGAGCGTGTCATTAGCGACATTATTGTGTCATTACGCGGTTCGGCGAAACGATTTGTGTGTCGACTGTCTCGTCACTCCGCGCACTGTGTTAAATAGCTTCGTCAAATTGTGGATAGATAAACTCGGTAGAGTCTGAAGAGCAAATGGGCTATCATCTAGGCCCTAGATGATAGCCCTCTTCAGATTCATTTGCCCTATATTCTAGGGCATAGGCTATAATCTAATTCTACCAGACATCAGTCCAAAAAAAAACATCAAAAACATCATTGGCGAACGGACGTAAAATTGGCGATTCCATTTTTAACATGGAACATTTCTTGTCATTCCTGAAAAATCATCAGAATATTATAATTATGGACAAAAGAAAATGTTGTTTTTAAACCCTAAGCTTACTCGTCACCTGGACGGCCACAATAAACAGCGATAAAAGCTAAGCTCAACGAACACGTGTGCGTCTATCACAGGAATGTGTAATTTTTTAGCGAAATGTCACATGTACTTAACATTTATGGTGATTAAGTGTCGCTGCATCTCAGTCCATCTGCTGGTAATTCCTTCACTCCACTCATATTTTATCTGCGAGGGTTTAAAAGTGACTCTTATTGCGTCAGTGTAAAGGTCATGTCGGTAGTAAAATAGCCCCGGCCGGACAGTATTAGCATTTAGCACTCATCATTTATCACAAGTCATGCATCATCCGAGCGTACATTACTCAGAGACACTAGGCTCCTGCACCTTTACATAATCTGACCCCAAGTACGCCGCACGTTACGATAAATTGCGCTGCTATTTTAGGTACACCAGTCAAAAATCTTTTTGCTAAGCCAAATATTCGTCTGTCAAAAAGTACTAATATTTTTGAGAAGGTATTCCGTCTTTGTGATATCTACCAACCTGCCTGAAGGTCTAATCAGTTAACAATATCAATCGTCGAACGGATTGAGATCTGTTTGTTCTGTAAAAAGTGAGGCGTGAGGCGGCGGGGTGGGCCGATCGATGGAGACGTCATTATTAGGACGACAGCCTTTGACGCGGAGGCCACGTGATGCACCTAGACGTACTATTGTTCCAGTATTGATTGTTTTATCAAACATTTTGAGGCAAGAGCTTGGATGGTTTGGAGATAGTAATTTTGCCATTTATTCTTATAGTAATAATTACGTGGATCTGAGGGACAGTCTTCTTTTTTAAAGTGTTTTGAGACTATTTGAAATGTTTATCGTTGTGGTTAAATGGTTATAAATTTCGGATGACTTTTAAGCTGGGTCTTTCGGTGAGCTTTCGCCAATGGTCACTGTCACATATTAATGCTCTTTAAGGCTGATTAAAAGCACAGATCCAGTCCAGCACTGGATTAAAACATGTTTACACTGATACAGTGCTGATCCAGCGACGGAATCCAGTGATGCTGGCGCCAGCTACTGTATCAATGTAAATCAGCCTTTACTTTTTGCCTATCTTTATGTGAACAAATTCCTATAAATTCTAATTTGGGAAAAATACAGTTGCAGGACAGATACATTAATTACCCTTTTACGCTAATCAACCACTCATTACCTGGGTTCTAGAATGTTACTAAGATAAGTTATAAATAACGCAAGTCCATAATTATAGTTAGTTTTGTGACAATGATTTATACAAATGACTTTTATCAGTACACCTGAGAGGCGTTCGGACTACGGGTGCGTCCACATTCCACATTGGTGCAGTCGGTAGGATTGAGCTGTTACATTTTGTTGGACACGTTTTAAAAAGTGTCCATCACAGACTTCTGCTTTGGAGTCCTCAAAGTGACGCCAGATTTTTATTTAGGTGTGAGTACAATATGATATACAGCGTGCAATTAAACCTTCCTGCCAAATTTTAATATATTTATCCTTGTTAAAAATAAAAATACACGTATTTTTTCTTTTATAGTCACTCAGTACTAAAATGTTGAGAAATAGCTTCCGAAAGTTATCCTAAAAAACACTACAATTAATGGACACGATGCGTCGGCCGTGCGTGACATACCCCCGCGCGCGCGCCTCATCCCGCGCACACCCTCTCATTCCTCCGCGCCGCGAGTGACCATTCTGCAACGATTTTAAATGGGATAAAATATGTCATTGAAAAAAAAATAATATCCAATTTTTTTGGTTAAATGGACTCTCCTAATGATACCTAAGGCCTGGAAAAAATTTGGCAGGAAGGTTTAATTGCACCCTGTATACCTACACGTTGGTCGTTGACTAATGGCGTACGAAACAAGATGTGAAAAAGGATAAATTTATCCATTTTGCACCTACATGGCTATGTCTTCAGTCTTATTGATTTGCTGAAATGGCAGTACGAATTCAGGACTCTAAACTCCAACATATTAAAAAAAATTACAACGATGAATGTACCTACCTAAAAGTTTCCTGTCAAAAGTCACTAGATGCACACTTTGCTTATTCCTTAAAAAAGTGAATACTCAATGTGGATGCACTATAACACTGGACGCCGGATGGAGCCAGGCACGCAGTCGGTGCAAGGTGCAGTCCGCAGGACTTTTTCGCCATAAATCCGAGCGCCCCGCCTAAATCTAATGGAAATTATAATTGATTCCCTCCCATACTCCCCGCTCCCGTAATTTGTTGTCTATGATCGATGGTCCCGGGCCCCGGCCCATTTGTAATCACAAATTCTAATTATTAATTCGATCTTTTAATTACGTACATCCTGTCCTGCAAAAGGACTAAATTCCTAAATTATGGTTATCCAGAAATAACTGATCTAAGTCTATGCTCGCAGTTTTAACCATAAATTGCACAAAGCTTGGAGCTTGCATCCAAAGCATCGGCGGTCAAAAAGTCCCTTGTTGATTTAATCCATGATACATAATATTATTTCATTTAGTTATTGTATTTCGACGATTGGCTCTCTGCGCGTACGCACGATTGCAATACTTTTCATTCGTATCTCGGACATGTAATTTTTCATTGCCATGGAGTCTGTAGGGTGTACGTAGGCACAAATTGGCCACCGCTAAGCCTCTATCCGTCATTGGTTTAGTGCGCGTCATTACTCGGCGTCAGCGCTCGGCCAATCGCGGCGCGCACCCCGCCGCGCGCATAATGTGCGCGCGCGCTCCCATATCTCACACGTCAGCCCTCAAAAGGGCACTCCACAAACGTATCTCGTATTCGTCATCGTTAGCCGCTCGCCCAATAAATAATATAGACCGGTTATTTATAAACGTTTTTTGTACGACACGGATTTGTGGGTGATGCGGTCCGAGAGACCGGCGACCGCCAGTGGGTCGAGGATCCTCCGTCGTGGACGGAGGGGCTATTTTGGCGTGTGCAGCGTTTTTTGTGGCATTTATTCATGGCGGACTTAATGACAAGATGGCATTTAATAGGTTACCCTTTCCATGAGTTATCGTGGAGGCGATTACTTCCCGGGGTCTTAATCTGTAGCTCAGTATCCTCGTCGCCTGGTGCTGTCTTAATTCTGTCCGACGACTCGTTTTTTTTTTCGAGGAATTTCAATATGAATTGTAAACACAGTTCAAGCGATGTTCTATAATATTTTTGAGTCTACGTTATCTACGTATAATAAATATAAAATATTTGTTGACAAAGTTAAAGACAGCTATTTACTACTTACAATATAACAATAATTGTTATGTATCTTGATCTTGACATTTTCTACCGTCTACGCCGTAGACGGAAGAAGATACATACAATGTAACATAGACCGTAGACTCTACGATCTGCCTACTGAGAAAAAATTGAGAAAGTACATATTTGAACTACGAATAATAAAAACTAAGGAAGAGTAACTCCGTCAAAAAACATGCTCCAAAATACTTGTCAAAAAAGTGTACCATAGGTTCACTTTTCATACATTTGCAATATTTAGGTGACCTTGAGCGGTATAAAGGCTGACGTTACGTGACAGTTCGAATGGAACCAAATTTAAAACTGTATTAGTATGGGAGTTACGTTTCCTTAGGTTTTATTATTCGTAGTATTTGAATCTTAAACTGAACATAATATTACATCCAATTATTTTCAAAGTTCTCTAAACTGAAAAAGAGCGACCGTACGTACCACTCCAGAACAAAAACAAACGTAAACAAAACACATATATTATATAAAAATATCGACTTTATGTTTGTCTGTTTACCATGTTTAAAACTCATTCTATTAGGCAAGCTGTGTCCGTTTGTTTACCGTCCGCTATCTATTAAACTAAGCAGGTGTCACAATAAAAAGCGTTTAAAAAACTCTAAAAAGGGAATTTCTGTAATTGTTACGTATGAATATTAGCATAAAACAATAAAACATGTCCAATAAGGGTTACGCTAGTAATGAAATGCGATAAGAATATAAAAAGTTATTGAAATTGAGTATTATTGTGCGTGTTTAAAATTCACAAAGCATATCGGGAATTAAAACGTCGGATCTGAAGGCAGGAGTATCAATAAATATCAATACGAGGCTGGCCGAGGCGAGGCGAGGCGCGGGACGCGAGGCGCGAGGCACGCAAATCCACTATCAACCATCCTTTGACCGCTCTATCTAAGGGCTGGCGTACACTTTACACTTCCATGTACCAGAAAAACAAGTAGGAAGAATTTAATGCCATCATTTAAAATTCTAGAAAGAAAGCAGCTAGTATGGAGCTAAGCGCTACAGGCTACTGCTGATTTGTGGAAACTAGTTTTATGACATTATGGTTGTAGAGACAGCAGTTCTAGGCTTTGGCCTCTAGCCGAATTAACTGTATCGGGCTCTGGAGTATCTAGGCTCCGTTTAGACTACAGAAGTCTTTTTAAGTGAGATGTAGACTAAAACAGAGATTTCCTGCAAAACTTATATCAGCTTAGCACAGGGGTCACCAATTAGTTTCGCTCGGGGTCCGTTTTAAGAAATAAAATGACCATCGCGGTCCGCACATTTAAAAAAAAACAAAATATGTGTTTTACGAAAATTACAAATGTATTTGTTCGTATTAATAAGAAAAGTGACAATGTTTATATGTTCATCAGTATATTATCGAGACCGAAATTAATTTTCTAACGAAGTTCATCTTCATCTCTTCGTCCGCACACGTTCGTTCGCTTGGTCCGCACACAATGGGTCGGCGCGGTCCGGATGCGGACCGCGGTCCGCCATTTGGTGACCCTTGGCTTAGCACCTCAGTGTGCGGGCCACCTCAGCCAATATCATAGAATCAGCTGTAAATAACAAGAAGGCAGCGAGCACCTGACACAGGAATTTGTCACTCGACACTCGAATAAATATGTAATAAATGCGACGATATATCTCCGACGGGCCGACACCGTCCGACACCGCTGGACACTGGGGTTAGACACCAGTGGACACCGAGGTCCGACACCGCGCATCTATCGCTAGATGTCGATGTCGCGATTATCGCAAATACTATAAAATTAAACAATACAATTGTTCACTTACAAATTACTATCGGCTCAAACAATATATTGAGCAATAAATAACTATATTCACGTGATTAATATGCATGTAGCTGTAAATTAATACGCAATCGAAGAAGTTGTATTGCTGAATGCTGAGTGGATGGCTTTAAATTTTTACTTTGTGACTTTTATTCGATTCTCGGTTGTATCGCTGAGAGTAATATCGAAGTAGAAGAAGGAGAATTGGTGCCCTTGAAAAATTACAAGGACTTAAGTCTTAAATGGTTGCAAATCTCGAAAAGATTATAAGCCTTCGCCCTTCGTGTTACCAAATCAAAAGCAAGCTATTATTGTCATGACTGTACATTCCTTCTCGAAAACTCTACGTCTCTAGCAGTAACTCTCCTGACTCCAGAGCATAAAGCAGTAAATACCGACAAAAGACACCGGGAAGTCATTGCATTAATGTTCGAATAAACAAAATAGCGCATCAGAATAACAGTTGCTGCCCGCAGCCCGAGGCTCCGCGACCAACACAAACAGCTCTAAGTCAATCAAACAATAACTATTGAGAGTATCGCCGATAGCTACGATGGACTCCGGCGTCGAAGGACCGTAGGGATGGCCGGCAGAGGACAGAGCATATCGATAAATACCGCCGGTTAATGTTGATTAATTGTTTGTCTAAAATAACATAATATCAAATATGTAATATCTTTTTGTTACATAAGAAGGTACTGTTACTGCAAAAAATTATTATTATCATAGTTTGATTATCATATTGTAACATTGTGAAAGAACACAGAATAGTCCGCTTTTGATGCAATGTGTCAAGATTCATAGAGATCAGTCGACAGTCTCATAGAAATTAATAGGTGAACTGACTCTAAGCGGGTGGAAGTCATGATGAAAATTAAGAAGTTTCTGTTGACGCTTTCCAGGCAGCAGGAAGAGAGTCTTAATAGAGAGTGGTCTGTGGAGACAGTATGGCACCGAACCAGCAAAAGTTATTGAAGATAGCTTACTTTCAGCAGTAATATCGTTGATTTTAGAGCATTTATCTACATTTGACACTAACAATAAGAATATCGACGTTTTCCTCTTCTTTTTATATATTCTATCGACATGTTATATTCCATCACTAGTAGGGGGTATAAATCAACACAGTGGCACAATAAAGTGGACGATTTCAATTATACATAAATCTCGCGCGACAGCACGCTAATGGAGTTGAAACCGCGCCGCAGACATGGGCATTGGGTACCAACTACCAACTACCAATATGCAAACGTTAAAGGACGAAGGTACAGTTAAATATACTACATAAAACATTTTTCTTAATAATAACAAAGTAGGTACTTTTTGTATTAGGTAGTGTATTAGGCTGCCTTCAAAAGTAGTGCGCCTGCCGCACTGGCGCCTTAATGCGAAGGCAGCCTTATAACTTAACTCATAGTAAATTATTGCTTTTAACAACTCAAAAATATTAACGACTAAGCAAAACTCGATAAACATAGGCAGCAGCACCGGTAGCATGGCTACAGTAGAAATACGAAAGTATAGACAAACGGCGGAGATAAACTAAAGGTGCCGTTCCGATCTTTACCGCCGCTAGCCGCGATCGACAAAAAATAATGGCACTTTATGAAATAGACTATAGTCCTAAAAATTCAAATAAAATCCTACTTTGTGACGTAGATACTACTGTAGCCATGCTACGGGTACAGGTTCCTCAAAGACAAAAGAACAAGAGCAGCATTTTTATATTTATTAGTGGAACTACATAGTAAGTACATACTACATACAGCATACTACATAGTACATAGTGATAAAATCAGTACCGTACGCGTATTAAGTTCATCTTCTCGTAATATTATAAACAACTAATATTGTGGAAGTAACAAAGTTCCTGGTTAGCGTTCGAGGAAGAAAAACCCAATTATAAACATGTTATGAAATGAAAACTATCTTAAAAATTAGGAATATATCATTAAAAGTAAGATATTAAATAATAAAGAGAAGTAATTAATTGAGTATGCCATTTAAAAATTTCGTTCGCAAGAAATAGCCGCTAATAAATAATTTTGTCAGCATAGATAGATTTTGTCAGCAATAATTAAAATCAGGCTGCAATTCGTGTTCTGTAAATAATCATGACAATGGTCGGCAATTTAAACACAAACTGGCAGCGAGTTATATTATGTATCTGCAAAATAAACAGTCACTCGGCAGAATAATTACTTGGTCAGCAAGATTATACATTCGGTCAGCAGAGAAAACGTTTCAGTATTTTATTTCATTTCATTATTAATGAAAATACTTAACAGAAGGCCTACTTACCACGGTTACCGAAGCGGGGGGCCGAAGGGGGCATCGGAGGGCGCAGCCCCCCGCCAAAACAAAAACAAACACAATCCAGAAAGTCCGAAAGTAGGTTAGGTTAGGTTAGAACTTAGACCACGACACAGAGGGAGCCGAGCGAGCGTAGCGAGCGTGCTGCGGCAGTAGCCGGCGACCGTTACAAAACAAAAGGGGGGCTCGGGGGCCCCGCCAAAACAAAAACAAACACAATCCAATTTTAATGATTTTTTTGCTTATCCTCTGAGTGCTTACCAAAATTTAATTAGGTATAGGCCACTCATTGCAGCTTTGATAATTACACGGCTGTCAAAAAAAAATACTGCTGTTCAGAATGATATATATTGCAAACTGATTTATAAATATTTGCTGAACACAAGTTGCTGTCCAACTATAAATTTTAGCTTACCAATTACATATTTCTGCTCACAAATATACCAATATTTTGCTAACCGTTTAAATAACACCCAATAATAAAATCGTAAAAAGTTGAAAAAAGTGAGTCTAGCAGAGCGTGGTTTCGATCCACGGACCTCTGGGTTATGGGCCCAGCACGCTTCCACTGCGCCACTCTGCTCCGTGGTAAGATGACGAAATTACAGTATATAACAAGAAACTGACTTGGTTGATAGTCATGGAATAATTTTTATTAATTATTGTAATTTATTATGATTTTGTGTGAACAATTATGTAATAATTATTAAAAATTACGAAATATTAATAGTTTGTAAAACATAATTACGATCTCTATTAATTTCAGTCCTAACTTATATCTGGTAGATATAACATTGGTCTCTGATAATATTATATACAGAATAGTATAAAATGTATTATTAATTATTATGCTGATAATAAACAGTTTCATTACAAAATTGAAAATTAAAAGCAGCTAATAAAGTACTTAGCAGTTAGCACCTACTTATTATTTAATAAGCCATCAGAAAAACTGGAACTAAACCTAATTCCGGCTGATTGGCGTGCAATAAAAAGTGTCGACACAGCCACTCGGGCACTGCTCTGACGCGCTTATTATAGTCGGGGAGCCCAGAGTGCTATTCGTGTAGTGAATCAAAACCTAATAGTTATTGCAGATCAAGTGAAACTAGGAAAAAAGATGAGAATTTTTTTAAATTTGAATGGAGAGTTTTATGAGTTCTTGTGTCAGTCATCATTAGTGCTTTATTTGGAAGCTTTTCGGGGTTTACGGTATATTCAATAACTTTTTGATACTTGAAAATAACTATTTTTTAGCCACAAACCAAGAAATCAGATTTTTAGACAATTGTAACTAGAGACAGAGAACCCTGTATAATGCTACGTTTTGATGCTTGCCGAGCCACGGCAAGCCTCCACAAGCCCGAGCGTGAAAACAGGTGAAATGGCTTGGCTTGCGTGAGCTTGCGGACGCTTGTAGACGATCGGGAGTATGTCGGTTTTTGGACAGAGATCAAAGGGCATATACGTAATACACTGACGCGTTCACGCGCGTGAAAACGACTTACAAATGCAAAGCGAGATTTGTGGAGGCTTGTGGCTTGTGGAGGCTTGCCGTGGCTCGGCAAGCATCAAAACGTAGCATTAAACTATTAGCTTCATCTGACACGCTTAATGTCGCAAAATCCTCTCTCGGGCTCCCCTACTATTACCGGGAAATTGACTTCGAGGTGATTGGCATGGGAATTAGTAGGATGCTGTTTGCTTTTTACAGCAAAATCGCGTGACGCTAATCCATCATTTTGGCGGGAGACGCCATTATTTTCCACCTTTATTCTATCAACACGGTTAGGTGGCTTGTGATATATTATATAAATTTATGAGCTTCTTCCATGCTTTTTCTTTTATTTGTACTGTAATAACATTGCGTAATATTTTGTTTTTAACTTTTTTGGCGTTATCGTAAAAAAATTCACAGTGATTGTTACTAGATGGCGCCATGTGTCTCGTTTAATAGACTAAATCTAGAAACAAAGCTATTTAATTAACTCCATGAAGTTAAAAAAAACTTGATCTCTACAGATTTTAAGACTCTACAAATTCATATTATTATAGGGCCTTCTTTTTTATACAATACATTTTACTAAGTAACGAAGAAACCCAATACAAGATCCTTAGCTATTTTGATTATTACAGGTAACACTTATATTAAGTAACGTAAATTAAACATCGATCACGTTGTCACCTTCACGTAATACGTATTTTGTTACGTTTTGTAAGGACGGTGGCGCCCTCGCGGGCCCAGCTGCGCCTTATTATCTGTTCATTATTTTGTCGTTGTATTTTTTCATCTCGTTACGGAGTCTAATCCGCCGGGAGACGTAATGGCGGTGATCATGTGTCTGTATTGAAATTTGACGTATTGTACCGCGGGGAGACGGATAAAACCGGCCAAGCGCGAGCGCAGCCCACGTAGAACGGCAACAAATATATTTTCATAAGTCAAAAACTTGAAACAATGACTTGACTTATGTTTTGTCTTGCGGACCGTTATTGTGTCTATTGAAAGTTCAAACAAAATAGTAGTCGGATAAGAATATTGTAAGATACGTATTTCGTTCAGTTTTCAGCAGTTGCAGCGCCTAATAACTGCCCTAACTGCAATAAAAGTATATCATTCAATTTTTCTACTGTCTCATGTCTGGCGATCACGGTTCTTGTGACGTTGAATATACATAGTGACAGACAGACAGTCATATAAATAGTTTTAACCCTTCAGGCACGGAACCCTAAATTATAATTTATAAATATCGCTTCGAATAATAATTACGCGGCAATGAGCGCACAAATCACTCGATTGTCGAAGTCGAACGTACCCGTCCTCATTTGTATTACCTGTGACATAGCCCTTATGATATTGATATAAGGATTAATCTTACAAACTCCGAGGTTAAATAAATGAGAACAGACAATAATGCTAACGTGAGATTAAAAACATCAATATCTGTCGATAGAGGTCGCCTCCTTCGTGTAGTCGGGATAAATAAAGGAATCAAATGAACAATATTAATTGGTGTGCCTGCGATGTTTGGATGAACAGAGATCAAGATTCCTTTTTCATGATAGGTAAATAGGTAATAAATTAAAGAAGTCACAAAGTTAAGAAAAAAATGTGTTGCCCGCAAGTTGCAACTTCATATTATATGAAAGTTAGATCATGGCATGGAAATTGTATGAAATTAGATAATAATTATAATGGAAGCAATAGAAATTAATTATTAATGAATAACAAATTACAAAGGATGTAAAAAACCATGTCATATAAATCATTAGGTACCTACTGCAGCATCACCAGCATTATTCACCACTTTTACAAAACGTCAGCCGAAAAAACAATTGCAAATTGTCACTGACATGGCGTAGTTACTTTTAATTCTACCCTCATTCAGCCTGATACTCTTAATATACAATTTAAAAAGGCAAACAAACAAACGTAGCTAATAGCGCCATGTAAAGCCAGATAACTTTTACCAATGCACCCAAAGATGTATAGTTGCAAAATTAACCTTATAGTTCTTGATATAAGAGTCAAGGTAACCGCACAAAAAAGTTTGCGTCAGCGAACTGAAAACGTTCAGAAACTGCTTACACGAATTAGCGGGCGGGTGGCGGAGCGGGGAGCGAGGAGGGGAGGGGGGTGAAATTAGAAAACTCAACCCCCGGCTCCGCACGTCATAAACTGACGATTTACGATAACGCCCGGATTAGCCTGTTTGTCGGTGCTGTCTGTGCATCACGCCACGACGCGGGGGAATCTGCATTTTCACTGAATTTTGATTATTGCCAACAAAACATACTTAACATCTTTTACCTGTAAATATATAATTAGATTTGATTCCTAAATATTCCTATTTTTTGAGGTTTTTTTTTTCAAAATATTGTGATTTTGACGCAAATGTGATGAGATCAGTATTATTATATTATTATGTTGGTTTCACAATTAATTTTTTTTCTTGCTCAATAATTTTGCCGACAAAATTATAACCTGAGTAGATACTCTAAGGTAGTAAAAAATATGAGACATTTTATAGATGCGCGTACCGGTGTATCGTTATTAGCTAATAGCTATGTATTATAAATATTATAACGATCTTTGTCAATCAATATATTCAATAGTATCAACTATCGCTCTCCGTCTCCGCTCCGCTCTCCGTTGCCCGCTCCGCCCGTCTCAGTCCCGACTCCCGACCCCAACACTGAAGGGGTCGTCGGAATTGTTTCACATTTGCATCGCGACTCGCGAGGCACCGCGGCCCGCGATCTTATGCCGATTGCTACTGACGGTTCATTGTTGCTCTGCCTCTGATAAGATCCTTATTGCTACGATTTTGAAGGCGATCCTTACAGCCTACAGGTAAATTAGCTCTGAATGGTCTGTAGTCTAATATGCGGTTAAAGATTCATCCCGCTGGAGGCTAGCCTGGTCATAACAATTTAGGACCTACCTAGGTAGTCGACGTAGGTTTTATAGAACTTGTATTTTACATTTCATGTCTTAGCTTCAATATTATGTGAATTAATATTCAGAAATAGGTACAAATCTTTACTCTGTTTGACTCTATCCTAACTTCCTAAGTTGCGAGTCAAATTGGAGATACCAAATTTATATCACTTACATAATAAGTATAAAATATCAATTAAGTACTGTTTGTAAAGAATTTTGTCTCAAAATTCCCAAACTCTACAAATGCTGACAGATTTGTAGAGTTTGAGACATTTCACAGCATACATGATTGGATTTCTCTCCTGTTTCCTATTCATGTTACTGAAACAATAAAAACTGCTAGTCCTTCAGTCACAAGTTTTGGTTAGTGCGTTACAAGTCACTTACAACTTACCTATAACGGTCGTTAAACGCTGCGCGGACCACAATTTATATTTTTTTAGGATAAGAAAAAATATTAGAAAATCTATAAGCAATTATTGTTTTATGTAGGAATGTGTCTTCCGCCTTTCGGGATGGTTTCAAGATTCTTGAAAATTAAACCTCCCAATAAAGTAAATGTTTCAAAAGTATATTTTCTAATTATTATTCATTTCGCTTTCTTTTACATACCCTTCCGTCAGTCTTCATTTATGTTCTATTTCTGCGGTATTTTCAACTGAAGACTCGAGAAATGAGAATATCGCAGGAACGGCCACCCCACCGTTAATTTCTTAAGGGCGAGCGCCCCGTAAATAATTGTCGCGCTAAGAGAGGATCCTCGGAAAACCCGCGATTACCATAAAGACCACCTAAACAGGAAGACGGCCTTCCTTCCGCGATATTTGTGAAAAAATTACGCGCTTCCGGCCGACATTTTGTTTGTCCCCCCGTGACCCCTCGGGGGGCGAGGGGGTCGTTAATTGCCGCACAATAACCGCGAGTTAGTGGAAGCTAATTATCGTTAGCTTCCCGACCTCACCCATGAATATTTTAAAAAGTTAACTCTTTAATGTTTTCTGGCCGATTGTTTGTCCCGCGATTATGGTAAGTCATGGCCAGCTTAAACGGTAGACGGAACACGATAAACTCGATTAAACTAAAGATACTTTTGTACTCTATTTTGCTAAAATCAAAATATATAAAAAATACAAAGATACGGGAACCGATCTTATCTTCTACCAGTTGACACACCAGCTTTATTCACATTTCAAAATTTTGTCTAGTTTTGGGCAATGCTGTGGCTGTAATGACATGGGAACTGTACTCCTCCCCTGCCCGCTTCCGGGGCCAAACGACACTCTTATCTCAATCCTGCTCATTTTCTCGCGCCTAATCTACAACGTTTTTGGGAATATTCTTACTGTCATAAAGATATGAAATATGGTCGAAATAGTAGTCATCATGTTCTGGGTTATACTAAAAGTCTTAGGTTGGGATCTTTTATGCAGAAAGAATTAGATGACCTTAAATCAAAATGGCTGCCAAAATTGTTAAAGGCACGTGGAAAGTCTTTGTTCAGTTTAGTACAGTTCCTTCCTTTCCTTTCCTTCCCAATAAAGATGATATACAAAAGATATCCTAGTCTAGGATTTGAGAAAACCTATGTCTAGCACGAGACTTCACACTCTGGATATTGGAAATTAGAAGTTATTATAATACAGCAGCATAGACCGCATAGCAGATGATCTAAAGACAAAGAAATGTATCTCAATTCTCAAGTTCTAACAAACTCAAGTCCCAATATCCTAGGAAGCATACGGAAGGGCGACCGCTCAAACCTAGGCAACCGCCTATACCCTAGGCAACAGACAATAAACCTATTGAGAGGCCATTATAAATTCAATTACCGGGAGCGGCGCGTACGTCATCTGGTGCAGGCCCGGCCCGTCACGTACAATATCACCAGACATCTGCTCCGCAATAAAAAGACGGAGGAAACATAGAATTTTATGTCGGCTGTCCATCGTAAAACTTTACAGGCATTCGGCTAATAAATCGCAACGAATAAATAAGTGTTGAGTCGCTCGGCATATTGATTCGTCATGTGCCGCCTTGGCGCGGGGCGCGGGGCGCGGGCGGCGGCGCTGGTCATAAAGGTGCGTAATGGCCGACGTCGGAAGACAGCGCAGTGGCGCGCATCGATTAGCGAGCAGCGCCAGACGACGCAGCGCGCCGCTACCACCGGCACCACGTACCACGGCGACCGCCCGCGCCACCAGCTGCCGTAACCCCGCGCTAATTATACCACCAAAAATAACAGTTAACCGCCGAAAATAAGTTGACGCGTCTTCACCGATAGATGGCGCTAGCTGTTCGGTTTTAATACCGGTGACAATAAAATAATAATCACCATCGCCGATTACGTCGAGATTCATAACAAAGAGCTAATTTACGATCGATGTCGCGTGTACTTACGACGATAATAACGATAAATTACGTCATTATTGACGTATTACAGTAAATTACGTACGTCGAGTGTCTCAGTTTCCAATTAAGATCCACCAATGGCGTGACAGCTCATTGTGTTTGATTTGTAATTACTGTCTTCAGGTGCGGCCGGTGTATTACGAGATAATATCGCATAATATTGTCGTAAATTATTGACATGTCAATTGCAACCAAATTGTATTGAAAATGCACCCTGTATACCTACCGTACCTGAGTAACAACTAACAATATAGTCCCTATTTTACAAAAATATTAAAAGGTGTAAGCAATCTAGGTCTCAGACCCTATAAATTACAAATTAATTAATTCAATAATAACCCAATTATTCTTACACTGAAATAAACCGTGCTTCGCAAAGGGGTGGTTGGGGATCTTTCATGTGGTGTCAAATATTAAGTATATATTTTTTTTAATTTGCAATGTGTTTCAAATTAAATTTAATATTAGAATAGTATAGAACATCAGAGCTTAAATAAACAATTGAAAGAAGTATCTAGAAAACATTTATATTTTTGTTACCAAACGGAAAGAGACCCAAAAAGGAAAATTTTAATTATTGTCACCCGCGGCGCCTGATAACCGATTCAATCTTATTGATGCGAACAAAATCCAAATCAATTTTGGTCTGACTGTGGCTGAGCCATACAACAATCATTTAAATGTTTACCTTATGTGACGTTTTATTATGTCTTTTGTTTACTTAAACAAAAAAAAAAAACAGAATTTTGTAAAGGCATTTTTGAGATTGTACAAATCCTAATTTGTAAAATAGTATTCGGTTAAAAGTTGAACTTTGACCAGCCCCTAAGCAACTGTAAGAGGAGATAAGCCTTTGAAAGCAGTATACTAGGTCACCTCACCGCTAACCTACACAAATTGTTCGCGAGGCAGTCAAAGCATAGAAAACTGTACTATTCAAATCTTAATATATAAAGAAAATCGGTTAATGTCTCAAATATTGAAAATGTCAATAATTATAATTATATTTCTACTGATACGAATCCCGTCATAAGAAGCGTTTAATTTCGAATCTAAATTAAACATGGCGACCACGGACCATGAAGGTAACAGTCTCATCCCCGTCTCGAACCCCGATCCACCGTTGATTAAAATCTCACTACGTTCACAAGGACTCACATTGATATATTTATAAATCTTATGAACCGTCTGTCACGGGCTGGCTGTCAAAATGGAACCTACGCGCCAGGCGAGAGGGTCAATAATACCCTACGCGGCTCCGAGCCTTCTACCACCTGTCAGGTGATATATTAGCTTTAAATAACATATCTTATTTATGCTGGGATCGAGAACAAAATGTACAAAAAAGGTTTATTATAAATAATCTAGAAGCGGGTGGGTGGATAAGGGAATTTGTACCACTTGTAAGCCACGACCTGAAATCAATGCCATGGAGCGAACATGGCACTGTACATGTTATTAATTAAGGTGATGTGAGCTTCACTTTGTACGTGAAACAGGAATTTTTTCGTCGCAAAGTTGGCCCTAACCAATAGCAGTACACAGCAGAAAAAAATAAGTACAAGCAGTGAAGGGTACGAAGTAAAGCAATATATAAATATAATTTTTACTAGACTTCTACACTTCTGGAAAATAAATCCCCAAAAAACTGAACCAATTATTTTTTTGTCTCGAAATACTCGATAGTTACCACGTATAATAATATAATTTCAGCCTCATAGAAGAAAATGATCTTGTTTTATTACTTTACATAATATACGTTAGAGGTTCCGCGCGGCTTCGCCAGCGTAATTCAGGAATTTCAGGGAAACCGTACATTTTTCCGCAAATTTTAGCCTATGTCCCTTCACATGGTCTATTCTTCATGTGTGCCAAATAACATAAAAATTGCTCCGGTAGTTCTTAAGATAATAGGCAATTTCAAATAATTTCCCCCGTTTTTTCAACATTTTCCTCAATTTCTTAGCTCTTATTAGTCTTAGCGATAATATATAGCCTATAGCCTTCCTCGATAAATGGGCTATCTAACACTGAAATAATTTTTTAAATCGGACCAGTAGTTCTTGAGATTAGCGCGTTCAAACAAACTCTTCCGCTTTATAATATTTTATATTAGTATAGTTTTGGGAGATTTTTTTTTACATCTTTGCGGAAAAACCGTGAAACTATCACGTTTGTTGGGCAGTGGGCTAAGAAACAGTAAAATTCTGTAGGTACTATAAGCTCCATGCTATAAGTGATAATTATGAAACTTTTGGATTGATTTTGGTTTTGCAGATTCCTAGGACAATATTATAGGCAATTTGTTAATTTTGACAGCGTTGTTAGCTCCAAGTAAATTGATAACTGAGTTTTATTTGTATCTAAATTAAAAGAGACAATCAAACAAAAATGTCTCTAAGTCGCCAAGATTATTAAGATAAATGGTTCCAATCAATTAGGTAAGATTATTCGGAACTATTTGTTGCAGTGTTCAAAGTCGCACTATTTTGGAAAGCATCTCAAGCGACAGCCGAGAAAGTATCAAGAACGGATCGCCTGTTTGTGTAAAGGTAATAATTTATCCCGAAGCTTACAAGGACATAAAATAAATCCGTCAGATGCCATTAAAAATATCCTCCAAAAACAGGTCGAAAATAGACGCTTAGATCATAACGCGGGCTAATTAATAATATATCACGCGGGCTTAGGGACGCCGGGGACAAATGTTTCCGGGCGGACATTTTTATTATTTTTATTTACAAAATAATAATTTATTAACGACCGCCTTCGGGGAGATTTAGCGAGCGTCATAGTCGAGGAGCAGGCCGGCTGAGTTATGTGCACTCCGACTGCCCCGGACCGGATTATGATGTATATTCATTATTTTTTATGATCTAATCTCGATTTTGTACCTGGGCCGTCGAAATAACCAGCAACACCCGAACGATTATTAATTCACGGGTGTTTTCCTAGGTCAGGGAAATTAAGCTTACGTGTTACTTTGTATATATTTATACATATAATATGCTGAAAAAAGGTCTTGTGTAGCAAAAGGGTGTGAATTCTTGCTAAACACATTTTAACGAAAATTTGTAGCAGCAGTATCTTAGATACAAGTCTATGGTATAGATACTGTTGCCTAGATGATTGCATCTACATATTGATAGCAACATGACTTATGCCTCATCATCTTGACTTTATAATCGCATTCACGATTGACAGTCTCTACAAATTCTATACAAACAAACCAACATAATAACCGTCTTTCATTGAGTGTGCGAGTTTTGTGCGAGATATGCTAACTGCGTGTGCGTCATTATGGCAGCCGCGATAAATCTGCCTCAGCTAGACAGCCATAATCTTCCCTTTATGACGAGTGATGCATTGCACTTATTGTCTGCTTATGTCATGAATTACATTTTTTTAATCTGCCCTTTCTCTCAGAACCGTCCGTCGACTACTTAAATCATATTACAATTTATAACTCACGAATAAATCTTTGATTTAGTGGCATATTTGAATTTCAATTATACTTAATTTTTATTTTTCATATTATTTTCAATCTTTGGCTTTGAAAATTTAAAATGATTTTGGCTTAAAAATGAATTAGAAATCTAAAGACAACAATATAAAACTATCATAAAACAGAATAAAGCATAAAACACAAGAGATATAACTTAAAGCGGTAACTTAGTAACCTTGTCAGCCACAAAAAGGTCAATCAAAGTATTAGCATAAAGAGGTTAGATATATGGAGTCGGGTAAATCGAATGCGAAACGTTGACAAGTTCTCAGTAAAGATGATCATCGGGTCGAATGTGACCCGGCGCGGCCGGTGTGCACGCACGCCATAAATCTGTCAGTCCGCGACAGGCGGCAGGCCCCGTGGCCCGGACGGCTCGAGACGTTACTGGTTTTCGGCTCTTAACAATGCCATTAGATAAGCCCGATAGCTGTCAATGTTAAATTATGTACGTACCTGGTGGAATGGTATCATAGTTATTTTTAATATGGATTAATATCATTCTAACCGTTCAAATGGGTCGTTGATTTTCGAAGGTGAGTTGTGAGAATCAAGTTTTGTATTATTTGTGAAGACTGAAATCTGACTGATCCTAAACCCCGACAGATCTTACGAGATATGACTTATCAGGGCGAGCGAAGCGAGCCCTAGGGCCTAGTATATCCCACCTGTACATTTTGTTGTACACTTTACGGAAAAAATATCACGCCTATTGATTTGTGCTTTAAGGGGCTGGGCTACCCTCGAAATTCTCATACATACGTAATACCAAAATCATTTTCTCATACGAAAATATTTAACATGTTTGAGTTATTTTTCAGCTTAAAATAGTAATTACCTTTTTTTTTTTTTTCAAGACGGGAAATGCGCTTAAGCATGTCCGGCGGCACTGGGGAAGGACCACCGGGGTATGTGGGACTCGCTACGGCCGAGAAGATGGTAAGTTGGCCGCAGCTCTACCCACTAAAACCCGTCCGTGCCTTCTCCTCCGCTTTGTGCTGGGCCGCTGGACCCGTCTGAGACGAAAACTGCAGCGGCCCAGTCAGCGGCGTCTGCTTCCAGCGCAGCTCCTCCGCGCGACATTCTGTTGCCGTTTACTCCGGGAGAGCTGCCCAAGGCACTGGGCGCTCTGTAACCGGAAAGACTCGTGCAATGGGCGGCGGGTTCCCCATTCCGTCGCCCGAGTCCTATCTACGGCGGGAGCTGGCGTTCGTGTTCGGCGCGCCTGCGCCCTCCGCGCCGTCTTCGAACCGGGTCTGCGGCCACATCCGCCTCTCTTACCCGTTCGGCGGCCTCCTTCTGTGAGATAACATCTTCACAGAAGGTAGCCACAGCGTCCCAGCCCTGTCTCGACCGGACCATAGTTGTAACTATGGCCGGGAGTGTGAGGTCTAATCCGGTGGTCGCAACAAGCACCGCTCGCTGTTCTACCCAGGCTGGGCATTCCAGGAGCGTGTGCTTTGCGGTGTCGTCGTCGTGATCACAGTGGTGGCACCGGGGGGTCGGTTCTCGTCTGGCCGTATGGTGCAGGTAATGACCACTAGGTTCCTGTACAAAAATAAACTTCAAAATATATAAACATAAAAAAAAAATGTGTATAATTTACTCTATTTTTTAGTGTTTAAATATTTAGTAAAAAATAATTTTAAACATTAAAAAAAATTATACACTTTTTTTGTGTTTTAATATTTTGAAGTTTATTTTTGTACAGGAACCTAGGTAATTTTTTATATTTTATATGAAATTTTTCACCTTAAAATTTAAGCAAAATGCTTCTATACGATTTTGAGTTGCAAAGGTGTCTATCAATTAGATTAATTTCCTACAATACATCTATTTTCGTTTAAAAATAATCTTCAAATTTCGTATTTTTAAGAGGTCATTTCGATCGAGAAATGTATCGAGGCAAAATATATTAATCGTGTTTATGGTTCTTCTCAAACCTAGATAAGGCTATGAAGATATGTACATCTCATTACCAGATTTGTAACATTTCTGAGGGTCCTAGAGTATTACGTCAAAAAGGACAGTTTTTTCAATATAGCGCCTTAACCACAGAATACAATATATTACTTAGTTCCTTTAATATTATAATTTTTATTTATACATAATATGTACATGTGTAATCACTATCACACAAAGCTCGGCTTTTAGCTAGTAATTTGAAATGTGATAAATACCAAAAAGTAAAAACCCATACGTTGTAAGTAATTGTAACCATGTTGTAACGTATATACGCAACTGCAACATGTTAATTTGTAATTCATTATTAAAATTATAAAGGTGCTTACTGTATACATTCAATTTTTACAGTATTTGTCAGTGTTCAGTACTGTTAACTTTAAAATATAAATAAATATAAACCTGAAACCATTGCATTTTTTAAACATAGTTGATAGGTCCCCATCTCACCCTAACAATTTTTTATAACTAATAATTATATTACATTATGAGCTGAAAAGGGTAAATATAATATAAATTAAAACACAATTTAATATAATATGCAAAACCCATCAAGATTTAATTCAACCACAGAATGTATATTTAATTAGTATTCAACATTCAAATTATTAATTTTGAATTGCGTACTGTTCAGACACCTAGCGCCATCTATGAGCGACAGTAACAAGCATCTAAATGTAAACATGCATTTGAGGTTATACAAAATTACAATAGTCATAAACCTTGTTTTACCGGTTTTTAAATATCAAACTAACAATAATACTTAAATTTCTTGTAAGTTTGTTGTTTTCATAGGCATTACAAAGGCGTTAAATTGAGACAAATACGAGAAATAACATACACATTGAACACCAAAATAAACTGCTTTAACACGTAGATTTTGATTATACAAACAATCACAGCATATTAATGTCATATAATAATGAAATCGCAAAACTTACCTTCACTTATTTCAGATGACAAATCACAAAATAACCAAAATGGAACGTGTATAAAACATGAAACTCAGTTCACTTTGCGGACGCCGCGAGACTGTCGTTACTCGTACGCGAAGTTAGCCGAGCTCGCCCGAGCCCGCGCCCCGCGCCCCCCTCGCACCGCGCCGAGCCCTCGCCAGCGATGACAGCTGCAGCTGATGATAGCGCTGAAACAACGCTAAAAATGGCTAAAATCCTACGAATAATAAAAACTAAGGAAGATAACTCCGTCAAAAAACATGCTCCAAAATACTTGTCAAAAAAGTGTATATTAGGTTCACTTTTCATACATTTGCAATATTTAGGTGACCTTGAGCGGTATAAAAGCTGACGTTACGTGACAGTTCGAATGGAACCAAATTTAAAACTGTATTAGTATGGGAGTTACATTTCCTTAGGTTTTATTATTCGTAGCTAAAATCATAATAATATAATATTTTTTAAAATTATTTTCGTAGTAATGATTGTTTTACTTTTTAAATAACTAAAAAAACATTAATGTTTTCACTTTTTATAATTACTGTCCTCGAATATTAGCCATTTTTTGAAGTAGCTTTTAAGTAAGTTGTACCTTGGTTGTACCACAGTTTTAACTAAAACAGCTATCCCTAACTCGCGGCCCGCGGGCCGCATCCCGCCCGCCGCGCGCCGCCGTGACTTTAAGACGCTGACAACTGCCAATGACCTTGATTTCGCATCACTCTCGCACCTGTGTCGATTTTCATGCCAGAGAGACAGAGATGTGAAGTGTTCACTCGGTAGCGTGGATACATTTTTCGTTTGTTAGAGGAAAAAATAAATATTATGGGAAATCTAGATGTCAGAACCGAAAATTAAATCCGGCAATCTTAGGGGTTTTTGTAAAAGGTATAAAATCGACAAGCTTTCCAAATATAATCAAATATAATCAAAAATCACATTATATTTTTTTAGATTATTTCTTTCTGAGATTATTAGTTTCTTATTTCTAGATTTTTTAGCCACACACGCGCGCACGCACAATGTCTCAAGCAGCCATCTTTTCTTTTTGAGAATGATCCCGCGCAGCGATTGGACGCGAGGCGATACGCCCGGTTGGCGGGATATTTGAAATTGGAAGGAATATTATAGGAATAGGCTCATGTCTATACAGTATACCTAGTGAAGAACAAAAGACTGATAGCATAGATGAAACCATAGATAGTGAAGGAAGTTCATATGAAAGTATTAGTACAGTCGTAGATAATGATAGTTATATAAACTATGAAGATGATAAAGATGAAGATTACTTACCTGAACGTGATGTCAACCTGAGCTACACCGCCTCCATCAGCCGCAACCTGAGACCGAGAAAGAATAAGACACCATCTACTTACCTGTGTCACAATATATTGAAGTATAGTGCTCTGACGCCTGACACTCAGACTGTGAAGCAAGCTATGGAGAGTAAAGATGCACTAGAATGGAAAAATGCAATGGATTCTGAATATAATTCGTTGATAGAAAACAACACCTGGACGCTCTGTAAGTTTCCGCCTGAAAAGAAAGCAATACCACGTAAATGGGTTTTTAAAACTAAGTTAGATGCAAATGGAAACATTACTAAATATAAGGCGAGATTGGTAATAAAAGGTTATGAACAGGTTTACGGAATTGACTATAATGATGTTTATGCACCTGTAGTACGCCTAACATCTATCAGATATCTTCTTGCAATGGCAGCTAAATATCGCCTACAGATTGAACAGCTGGATGCCATTACAGCCTTTTTGCAAGGTGAAATTAATGTAGAGTTGTACATGACACAACCACCTAGTTATGAAAAAGGAGATCAAGTTTGTAAACTGAACAAAAGTATTTATGGCTTGAAACATAGCAAAGGCAAAATATAAACAGGCAAGTAGAACATGGAATCAAAAATTAGATAAGTACTTATTCGAGATTGGATTTAAAAAGTCAAAGTTGGATCCATGTGCTTACTATATTCATACTGAAGAAAATATACTGTTATTAACTGTATATGTCGATGACCTGTTACTGTTTTATAACAATGCAGAATTTGCAAATGATATTAAAAGTAATTTATTAAGAAATTTTAATATGAAGGACTTGGTTTTCCCAAGCCAAGCTATTTACTATATTGGTCTGCGTATTCATTATGATGAAAGTGGAATTTACATAGATCAAACTAAAACATAGAAAATGTACTAGAACGATTTGGAATGGAGACATGCAAACCTGTGGGAACACCGATGGAGTTTGACCTAAAATTTTCAGATAATGTTTCAGTGGATGTACCCTATCAAGAAGCCATAGGTTGCTTATTATATATTTCTCAGGGAACACGCCCAGACATTTGCTATGCAGTAAATACACTTAGCCGTTATAGTAAAAATCCTACATCAGAATACCGGATAGTTAATCAGGAAATTATAGGATACTGTGACTCTGATTGGGCATCTTCTACAGAAGAAAAAGGATCCCTTACTGGATATGTTTTTATGTGTCAAGATGCTGCCATATCTTGGAACTCAAAGAGGCAGCAAACTATTGCTCTGTCAAGTACCGAGGCAGAATACATGTCTATCTCAGCTGCGACTCAGGAGGCTCTGTGGCTGAGACAATTACACTGTGAATTGTGGCCTTCCACTAAGGCTACTAGTATAACTTTATTGTGTGATAATCAAAGTGCAATTAAACTTACAGGTAATTCTGTTTATCATACTAGGAGCAAGCACATTGATGTACGTCACCACTTCATACGAGACAAAGTCAAGTCCGGTGACATCCATGTTGAATATATACCTACAAACATGATGCTTGCTGACTGCCTGACCAAAGCCTTGGCAAAACCGAAGCATTATCAGTTCCTGATCGGCATGGGTCTGCGTTCAAGGGAATATGATGAAATATGAACGCATCCTAATATTACTTTGTTTTATAATGAACGCATCTCTTGATCTTGTGTGACGTTTACGTATCTGTTATGTGTTGTCAATTGTCTCTTGCTCTTGCGAATACACGATCTGTCTAAAACGCTCTGTTCTGTTATTTTATTTAATCCAATTTAATCCTTAATTTAAACTAAACTTCCATATCAGTTTTCCCTTGTTAAATAATATCATTTAATATGAAACGAATTATAAAAAAAAATTAAGTTATTTTTTTTTAATAATAAAAAAAATATTAATTCTAAGTAAATTGGAATGTTATTTATTAATTTTCATAATATGAATATGAAAAATTAAAATGTATTTTATTAAAAGAAAAATATTGCGCACAAATGATTTGTTGCGTAGAATGTTACCTAATTTTGATTATTAGCAGTCCATATTCTCTATCAAAAATAAAAAATACTAGTGAAAGAATTACTTGGATACGTTGGATATTGAAAAACTGTCCTTTTTGACGTAATACTATAGGACCCTCAGAAATGTTACAAATCTGGTAATGAGATATACATATCTTTATAGCCTTATCTAGGTTTGAGAAGAACTAGAAACACGATTAATGTATTTTGACTCGATACATTTAATTTTCGAAAGGGGCCATTCAAAAAATACGTTCGCATACTAGGGGGGGAGGGGTTTTGCCGAGTGTGACAAGATGTGACAAGGGGGGACCGGGGGTCTACGGCAGCGTGACGTTCGCCGTTCTTTAAAAAATATATGTTTTTAGATATGTTTTATGTCATATCTTTAATAATTTCTGTATTAAAGATAATATTTAAATTTTATTATAATAATAAAAAATATATTTTCTAAAATCATGTTTGGGGAGGGCTTAGTTTTTGTGACGTAATATTTACAGGGTAACAGTTACAGAAAGTGTGACACAGCGTGACAACCGGGGGGAGGGACGTATTTTATGTACGGCCCCAAATGACCTCTTAAAAATACGATTTCGTTTAAAAATAATTTGAAGATTATTTTTAAACGAAAATAGATGTATTGTATGAAATTAGTCTAATTGATAGACACCTTTGCAACTCAAAATCGTATAGAAGCATTTTGCTTAAGAGCCCGTCCTCTCTTTTCTACTGCTCTCTTTACACTCACGCCCGTCTTTCATATGCCAGGTGAAAAAGGACGATCGCCAAGTTAGCGGGCAGATAGAGGTTTTCTGTTTTTAAAGGGTTTTTTATATTGAAGTGGTAAAAAGTAATTTCAACATTGTATAGACGACTTTCTCAACAGTACATTGTATTTTTTTATACCGTTAAGACGTCAATACAATCCATAAAAAGGTGATATTCTAAACCTTTTACAGCAAAAATCACAAAACTGTCGCGGGTTTGAGTTGGATTATTTAAAGATACTTAAAAAAATAAAAAAAAACTAGCTCCAACACTATATTATAATTGATTAATAAATAGTAAATTTACTACAAAATATTTAAATACTAAAAATATTTTTAGAGTATAAATATTTTGTAGTAAATTTACTATTTATTTATATATTTTTTAGTGTTTAAATATTTAGTAGTAAATTTAGTAAAAAAAATTTATACACAATTTTTTTTTTTTTGTGTTTATATATTTTGATGTTTATTTTGTACAGGAACCTAGGTAATTACTATTTTAAGCTAAAAAATAACTCAAACATGTTAAATATTTTCGTATGAGAAAATGATTTTGGTATTACGTATGTATGAGAATTTCGAGGGTAGCCCGGCCCCTTAAGCGGCCAGCGGGACTCGAGATTTTTCGAAACTTTGAATGCCTATAAAATCAAAACTACTATGTATTTTTGACTACAACAAAAACTAGCGTATTTGTATACACACGGGCTTTACTGTGACAACATTTCAAACAATTTGGCATACCTAGTAACATTCTCCATTTAGCAGACAGATTGTCTGATGGTAAGCGACAAAGACTTCTCGTCCGATTAAAAATCAACAATGAGTATGGCGATTAGCCGTAATTTGACGTGTTCGTGAGCTGATAATCTCCCCGTGGTATATTGAGGGGTAAATAAATTATTGAAAAATAAAAAGTGAGTTGACAAGTCCGTAGCAATGGGCGCTGATTCGAATCGTGGCGGACAATGGCCATCCGACCACGATTCGCTTAATTAAACATGATAAAAAAAGATGGCGGACCACATTCAACATCGGTAAGTATTTTTGTTCGCTATTGTATCTTATATGGGCCGATAGAAGCGGACGGACCATTGCCAACTCCTAGCAAGAAGTTAAGATCCGGATCAGTTCACACGAGGCCAACAAATCACTTTTTCAATTTATTTTAAGACAATAGTCGAATTGGCACGACGTCGCTGTCGGGTGTCGACATTTCTGTTTAGAAAATATTGTTCACTTGCACTAAGTATCGACATTTTCTTGTTCATTTTAATACATCTTTTGTCGCTCCTTTTTTTTTTTTGCTTGTCCAGACATCAGATATTTATTTACGATTTTAGATACAGAAGATAGAGCTTGACATAAACCGTAACAATATTTTGCTGCCCCAAATCCCAATATGTTCTCTACCAGTCCACCCTCTCAAATTCTGATGAGGCGACGAATTCATATTTGTTTTAAACCATAAAGGATTAGAGCATAATAAAACATGATGCCAAAGCTACAATAAATTGCAAAACACACGTGACATGGTGAATAGTTTACAATAATTGAAATAATTTAGGAGTAAGCATAAATAGTTCTGAAAACCGTTAGCAGATGGCGTAAGCTGTGTCGAAACGTGAGGCGCACGCTAAAAAGTGATAACAAAATTTATTCAGCATTCAACAATGTTAAATACGCGAGGAGCTTCAAATGCGGCAGGTGGATAGGACCCTAATAGGTATTGTGTAATCTATACATGCTAACATATTTTGGTTGGCATTTTGCATGCTCACTTTTATTATGGTAATGTTTTATTAAACATACACGTCTCACGGAAACAAGCTTTCAAGTACTTTTTTTGATTAGGATCTAGGAAAAGTTGTCACAAGTTTCTTGATTAATGTCTGGCTCTTTGCCTTATGTCTCCTAAGTCCTAATTTAGGCACTAGAACACATCGACCCAGACGACCTAAAGGCTACAAAAAACTAAAAGGAATTCATCCGGAGTGTCCCTTACCATGGAAGACTTGAGCCACTGGGGGATCACCATTCCTCATAGGTTAGTTCCTATAAGCGATTCCAAAATCCACGTGTTTTCAATAAAAAGAAAAGTTAATTTTGAGTTTACACGGGAAAGTTAGTAGTTGATCCATGGCAACACCGCGGCTCCGGGATACGGGTGGAAAAATGTACCTCATTCTGGCGTAATCGGCCCGCAATCTAACTTGGCTCGTTGTCGCGCGAGTGTTGCCTGTAACGACGTCTCCCACTACTGCCGGGTAAATAAGGGGAGAAAGTTTTAATGAATTGCCATCAACTTTAGTCCCGATCATTTTCCTCCAAATTCTTACCTACTGAAATACTAATCAAATCGGATACTCCTCTACGGAAATAAACGTTTGTTTCAGTTTTGGCAACCTGCTTTGTAGAGAAAGATTTATTTAGACTTTAGCGGATAGATTTTTAGAACATAAAGCTTAACCTTGACTTGGTTTTGAAGTTAAATAGAGCCTCGCAGAAGAAAACGAACAGGCATTTTCAGATTTTTTCTTTTCCCCTTCTACATAATATAACATACATGACAATTTTAACAAGATAAGTTTCACAACCAAGGCACAAAAAATGTAATATTATTAAGGTAGTTAAGGCAAAATAAAAGCGGGAAATGTGTTCGTACAAAAAGTTATGTGAAATTTTGTGTGGGCGTTAGTTTTCCGTGTCTATTAAAAATTAAAAGGAAGTTTTTTTTTAACAAGAGCGTTTGGAGCCTAACAATGAATTACTGGAACTAAAGAACTAAACATTTTCAAAATGTACATTTATTATCTATCTAGTAATAGCATAATATAATATAATATATTCTGTGGTAATAGCTATGATAAAATGATTGATTGAAGGACGACTGTATCTGCAACAGTCAGGCGAATGACAGTGACATATCAGATGATTGACTGTTGACAGCTGATGACTGTGACAGTATCTATATCTCTTATCGGTTTAATCTAAAATGATACAAAATTCCGCGCGTCGAGACTTGGTTGAGTAAAAATGTTAAATGCAGTTTGTTTAGATCGGCCATACCACTACTTTAATGGCAATATATAATTTGTAGTGCCCTCCTTTATTAGCCTGGACAGCAGCAGAAAAGTATTCTTGAGAATTTATCGGTCAAATTATCAACGATACCCCCATTTAAATTGAAATAAACAGTATCGACAGTATCACATTACTGAACAATCAGAATAACATCGGGCATAATTACTATCCTTGTGGCACGCCGCGTGCCGATCGCGCATCTGTTCCGCGAAATATTTACATACCCCATTGTGTTGCATTCGTGTGTGCAGTGCGATCGAAAGCCTCCGTGAAGTCAGTAGCAGATATATGAGCGAATTCCATAAGTTTTGCGTTATTCTGCATGATCAAAAGCGCGAACGGACACCAAGGGTTGGGAGAAAACGTGGACTATGCTCAACGTCAATGTTTCATTACATTTTATGTAAGTCCAACGATATAAATTAACTATGTAAGTCCCAAGTATACGACATACTTTTTTAATAGAAATTAACAAGAAAACGTGCAGTCGGATTAAGGCGACGTCTTGATAATTTGGCTGTAGCGATATCGATTTTTCTCAGCAAAACTAAAGCTAAGAAATTAAAGTTCGTTGTCAGTATATATCATGTCTTCGTCTTTGAATTACCCATGTCCTATAGCATAACACGGTTATTTACTCGGCGTCACCTTAACTAATTTGATTGCCGTTTGCCACTTGCCACTTGGTAGCGACGTCAACATTCCATGGATCAACACCAGAGGAATCACTCGCGTATAACTCCTCTTAGAGTTACGATTTACTAATTACTAGTTGCGGACTGCGGTTCTGGTTCTTAAAATCTTAACCATTCTAAATCTTACTTATTCAGAGACTTTCAGCATTAGCGTGGTTTCCCGCCAGTTTTCAATGAGACCGTGATATTGATCCGGTCGATTTGTACCGGAGCATGGCTCTCCCGCGTTTAAATATATACGTAAAAAATAATTCCTACACCCTTATGTCATCAGGATTAGTAAATACCCAGCGGCCAGCAGTGGCGATCAGGCGAACCGACTGCTCGTATGCGAATATTGTCATCTCATTAGGTTCGATTATGGCAGGTGGAGGTACATCTGTTGGGCCATTACCGTATAATGTCCGCCAGCCACCGCCGAGATTTAATCAGGCCGTGCACGTCGCTCCGTGCGTGCGGTAATGAGCAGCTGACCGCGTCATCTCCACCAAGTAATTAGCACTCGAGATGTCGACTAAACGAGCAAATGGATCGCCTGAAGGTAAAAATGGTGATCACGAGATCAGAGTGTCATAATATGACATTTGAGCATGGGCCAGCCAACCTTTGAGGGCCATAGCCCATACGTCCCGTTAGGCCATGGTGGATAACAATGATTGCTACTAACTACCCTTTTATACGTTTACATTCGGCTACCAGCATTATTTACCAACGTGGATAGTTATAGTATATAGGATAGTAGAATAACATTGTTGGACTCTGACTTCTGAATCGCCGGCCGCACCTCCAGTAATTTTCTTCACTTCACACTTTCAAAGCCAGGCGCAAATGTTATGCAGAATGCAGTTGCGTTTTTTGACGTCGGATTTCTTTAGGGCCTTAGTAAGTTTCCGTCGAACCGGATCAATTTTTCACCCTAAACAAGCCGGTGCCTTTTCACGTCAATTTTCTTTGAGCCCGCAGCGCTGCAGGCCCACTCGTGCCAAGTGCCAGCTGTTGTGCGTAACATCAGGAAACGATAGAATTTCAAATGAGCCTCAACAACAACAGAAAGTAATGTCACAAAATAAATAATATACAGTAGATCATCTTCATACTAGAATCTAGATTCTACATCAATCAGGCGCACGCACACCAGTTGCAAAAAACTTTAAATAGCAAAATAATATTCTCGTGTCCTGTTCTACTCTTATCCCGTACCCTACCAAAATAGACATTTCGTAAGAAACAATCGTATCGTATGATACGAAAAAAAAATCAGCCAAGTGCGAGTCGGACTCGCGCACGAAGGGTTCCGTACCGTTATAGAGCAAAATTAGGCCAAAAATTGTGTTTTTTGTATGGGAGCCTCCCTTAATTTTTTATTTTATTTTAATATTATTATTAAATATTAAAGTACACATATAACTAAGGACTTTTTGAAAAAGTCAAGTAGGTACCTACGTTTTGCGGGTTGCCATTATTGATATAGAACAAAAAAGGCCAAAAAAATCACGTTTGTTGTATGGGAGCTCCCCTTAAATATTAATTTTATTTTGTTTTTAGTATTTTTTGTTATAGATACTTATACACATTGTGTGAAAATTTCAACTCTCTAACTATTACCGTTCTCGAGTTACAGCCTGGTGACAGACAGACGGACAGACGGACAGATAACGAATTCTTAGTAATAGCGTCCCGTTTTTACCCTTTGGGTACGGAACCCTAAAAATGGTGCAACTTGCAATTACAACAATTATTATTATCACTGTGACTCGACTAGAGCGAGTTTGATATTTTAAGGACTTAGTTACACTACTGTATGATACTAATGCTGTGGTAGCTGGTAACGTAATGTGGTCTGTGGATCGCGCGGAAAATGATATTAATCATGTATTTGACGATGTCTCGCGTGATCTTAGCAGTTCGACAGCCGATTGATCGAGAGTTGTATCCGCTTTATTATTGTAACAAACGTAATAATATGATCGTAATAATAAAATGTTAATCTGGGCACTAAGACAATATTATGCATTTTTATTTTCATGTTTTAAGCTTCCTTGACAGTGTACACGTAGATGTAGTATGATAAAAATTGATAGCATTTTATGACCATACTTTACGAGCAGCTCTCAAGGTTCTAACAATTTATAAAACGTAACGACTAACGACTTCACTCAAAAGTAGTACCTAATTGTTAAAGTTTAAATTATAGGAATCGTTCATTACTTTTTTAGATTAAATTGTAATAATTTAAAAATATATTTCTAAAGAATCCACATCATTATAAAGTAGACTAAGAAAGCAACTAAAATATTCACTTTGCCTACCATTAATTCTCATACGTTACCAAGAGCGAAAGAAAATGTAGCTATATCGACTCTATTATTTCATGACAATCGTTATAGATTGATATCTCTGTACCTTATTAATTCTACTCTATGTAAATTACATTTTCGAAATATCACCGCAGAATAGTTACCGAGTAGAGAGTTAATGTCGTACATTCGTTATGAACAATTTTATCTATTTTATTTATTGAGACATAAGTAGGCATAATTACGATGAATTCCAGGCGGCGACGGTAGTTGGCGTGCGGGACAATGCGGGGACAAAAAGTGGACAAAAAATGTCTGCCAGCGCGCTATCTACACGCCGCGATCCTGTCTCAAATATGGCACAGGCGCTGCTGTGGAGAGGGTTTGTATTTTTGTTTTTTTTACTTATTTTACGTTTTTTTTAGTATTAATTTGGCACACTAACACCTTCACTGATCAGTCTCTAGTTTTGCTCTCTACTATTTACTTAATTTATGAAAACAATGGAAAATCAGGTAGAAACAGCCGCTGGGTGGCCTTGTATTAAGTTTTAATATCATCCTTATTTAACTTTTACAAAGCCCTTTAAAATTATTTCCATTTTTTATATAAAACCAAGTAGATTTCAATTTAATATTGTCATTATTCCATAACAAAAAGCCTGTGTTATCATAGGGCCACGATAAAGTATTTCTTATTATTTTTTATCTACGAATGACGAAAAGACTGTGATTAATTTTCAATTTTATCCAAATAAGTAACTACCCTATCTCCAAATATAAAAACTTTTACGTTTTAACGTACTCCTTCGTCCACAATCTACAATCCCGCCTTAATATTTCCAAAAAATAAAATATAGTCGTCTCTACACCTCTCTTGTCTCAGGTCGGTCCAGTAGAGCACCCTGCGTCCACGTAAATCTACATCAACGCGCTGTCTCCTTCGTTTTGTTCCCATTCACTTAAGGCACGTCTCGTACCCCGCGCCTTCGTCCCCACGTCCCCTACGTCCCCCGATCGTCCCCCGTGGACCTCTGTCACCGCACCTTATTAGGGACCTGATGACATGCGAAGTATGTTTGCGGTAAATAGGTATTTTATGTAGCTTTACTATAAAGCCTGGTCCAGGGGCTTAGAATGCGGCTCTTGGCCAGGTCGTGGGCTCGATTCCGAAACTGCAACTGGTAAAACGGCGATTTTCTTTGATTAGGAACTTAGGACAATATAGGCTGATCGCTCGATAGTCTCAAAAATGATCCATGCTTATCCAAAGCATGTTAAAAGTCTGTGTTGCGCCAGATATTACGCCGGTCGTGTCATTTGATATTTGATCGAAGTGTTCGGGGATATGAGTAGGTACTCGCTGTATTGCGTACCAACTTGGGCATTATAAAATCACTCGTGCGGCGTGCCTTGTTCCTGGTTTCATTAAAACCTGCTACCGGTGTGAGAATCATTACCATTACATGCCATTACTGCAAAGTACTTTCAGAGGTCAGCAATCTTTATAAAAAATGTCACCATATAGGCACTAACTATACAACGAGCGAATAATTGGTACTGCAATACACAATTGCCTATTTACTCGACTGGTGCCTGTCAGCGTCAGGTGCGTTGTTATTTTTAATTTACTTTCGCATAAAATTCAATTTTATAAACTCCATTGTGTGACGTCTCGCGGCCGGAAGCGTGACAGCTCCATATCGTCACTGTCAATCTCCGGTTTATGGCTGACGGCTGTCAATTCGCCGTCAATACGAGCAGATATAATACGAGTGCGAGCGTTCCTAAATATTGAATTTGGAATTCACTAAATGCACTGTCAGTTACACATCATGCTTGATGCTTGTGGTGCGATGAAAAATATGAGCTAAATATACTGCTGGTATTATAATAATAATTAATAGTTAGGTTTTTATTTAAATGATTATTATTTATTACCTTAATCATTATTATCAAAGCAGGTTATGTTTTAATACTAATTATTTGCTTTATTTGCGTCTTTGTAAATTTGGTTTTATTTAACAAGTGGTTTAAATTCCAGGATTTTACAATTATTATTAAGTTAATGAATTCTTTCAACTTCAAGTTACAGCAGCATCGATAAATACCAATTTAAAAACATTAAAGTATGCAAAGTTAATTGTTGTAGGTTCTTACACCAACTATTTACAGCCTCACCATGACGTCCGCCCATGATGGACAAATATAGACGAATACGAGCGCGGAATATTGTATTTGTTTTTAATTGCTAATAATCGTGCGCACCACCATCGTGGGTATCGCAGACACAAAAGATTTTCAATTGTTATGCGGCAGCCGGCTGCCAATTGGGGAAATTGATGGGTTAATCGTCAACCATTCATCAGGATAGCCATGATTGCGCAAGCAAACTAACGTGAAGAGCGGCTTAGCCAAAAAAAGATACATACACATACATACATAAACATAAAACAGTAGATTTCACCGGTATCGCTTAATACCCCGTTTTATAGTCCGTCAAGAAAGTCATGACAGGCGTGAGAATTTTCTAAACGTTATCACGCTTATAAAGTGTATTTTTTCTTTGTATTTTCACAGAGAACGCTTATTACATTTTAAATATTGTCACCTTGCACATTTTTATCTCTAATTAATAAAGTTCTCATATTTTTTATTTAATTTCCCGCCTGTCATGACTTTCTTGATCGACTTATATAATTAACAATTCGGTCTTAAACAAACCAAATACCACAATCGTTTTGATGATATAAAGGTAAAGAGATTACAGACAAACAGAAACATTCAGAGTATGAAAAAATTAATTATGTAGGTATTAGACTCGATATTTTCTGGCAAAATGCTCAGTTCCCACTTCCTAGAAGCTACACCTTCTTTCATTACATCAATTAAGTGTACTTAATTGATTAATTATGATCCATGACACAATCGTAGCGAATCGTGTTAATAGATTCGTTGTGCCGTATATGGCACATCGCAACTGTGTTGCACGAGCGTCGCGGCTCACTGCGCGCACCTGTCAATCACACGTCAAACGGTTGTCGGAGTAAGGAAGAGTCCGAACAAACAATGTTCCGTGGCTTTTATTTATACAAATTTTGTATATCCATGTTATTATTCTTTCAATAATCCGCTATCACACATTGTGTACAAATACATAAAACCATATTCTAGGGTATTTTATCTGCCCGGTCAAATACTATCTAGTTAAATTTTGTCTTCGATGTTCCACATTACTTAATGTTTATTGTAATTTGTAAATAGATATTTAACTACATAAACAGTGTGATCCTCATTTTTTAACACTAAAAGTTTTCAAAAACATACGTCTGTTATCTGTAGGGTTGAAATTTCTATGGAGGAGGTGCAGACACACAAGTTGGAGACATTTTATCGATTTGAAATGGCCTGTCCTTACGACATTGTAAAGTCAATGCATCAAAATTCAAACTGTAAAACATTGTAAATATGTAATGGCACAGATTTAGTAATTTCATTCTTTGAGCATATTCATAACGGGACTCTTGATTTAACATTGATCAACTACTCTATTGAATCTAGATAGGTTCTATATTCCTAGGATTATCTTATGTGTGCTATAAATAAAAAATCTTAATTTCTTCAAAAAATATTTGTGTGAAAAATTCACCCAAAATAATATACTCGTGTTCAAGCCTTAGGTTTTTATAGCAGATAGAAATATATTGACCATTGTACACAATACACATCAACATATCCTAGTTATTTTCTTTGTATTTCCTCACACAAACACACAAACCAGAAAGTCTACTGAAGTTGTACTAGGATGTGTGCCCGGGGCTGCACGCGGCGCACGTACTATAATAATTAGCATATTAATAATCCACCCGCTAAGACAGTCGTCACTCGTTGACCCAACGGCTTTAAGGACTTTGGTTGTTATAATTCAAGTTACCTAAGTGTTAGTTAAAATAGCATAGCTACAAAAATATTGCCATAAATTGTTTTAATAAAGAAATCACTGTTTGTCGAGGCGAGGCTGAAAAGCTCTACACTGTAGAGCTTTTCAGGCGTTTTTCGTCCGCTCGATGTTTTCGAGCCAAGTTGTTTTTCTTAGATGATTTCAAATCGATCGAAATATCTCTCACTATGCGCATCACATTAGACGACATACGCCATACTTCTATGAGTAGCTTATATTTGATGTGAATTCCAAAAAAAATATGTGATACAGCCTACAAGGCATTTTTTATTCTTGATAGTACAAGTTGGTAAATGTTCCTAGGGTCATAAGTTTAGATATAATAACTTAAAACAATAAATAAACGCCAACATGTACATTATTAGCTTCTTTATATCGCCGCAACACGAATCGGTTACATATTATGTACCAACTTTAAGCTCCCCCTATAATATTAATCACATGCAAAAACATCTGCCTTAATGAGCTTTCCACCTGATTGTAAGTGTATTCTGAGAATCCAACGGATAATTTGCATCCGCCATAAATTCAAAGTTACTGGTTTTTTAACTGGCAGTTTCTACAATGCATGGCTCTATGTAATTAGATGTGAATTCCTATGACTTAGATAGTTGCAAGTTACTCAGAAAGGGTTACTGCCTGCTCGCAGCCCAATGCTTCATCACTAGATATAAAACAAACTGTAAAGTCGATTCTCGCCTCCTTATTTTTTTCCTGTCAAAAAAAAAATTAGCTCGTTAACTTATTACATAATATCAGTAAGGATATTATGTGATAGAGTTTTCGTTATGTGACAGTGTGTTCAGTTGGTAGCTTTATGTCATATCTCTAGTTCTCATATTTTAGTCACTATCATATGTATTCATGTCTAGATTAAATTTAATGAATGTAGAGTACAGTAAAATAGATAGTTGGGTTTTCAGAAATGTTTGTTTCTCCATAAAAACGACAGACGCATAGGTAAAAAAGGCATCAAGCTACGGCGTTATTAGGGTGACCGCATACAAACTGCACGCTCGCGGTGCAACAAGTGGCACGACGTCGCGTCGTGGTAAAGGGGGTGACCGACACGCGAGTAAGTACGCGGACTTATGGCTCACATTCTTAATCGCCTGTGTGTCAGCAAAGAGCCGCGAGCCGCGAGCCGCGAGCCGCGAACCTGGGGGTTACCATGCCGGGCTAGGCTCGCGGCTCGCGGCGCGTGTGAGCGATTCTCGTGTGTCACCGACGCGAGCCGAGTAAGTTCGCGAACTTAAAACCCGCGTACTTTAAGTTCGTACGTCTGTCACCCCTTAAAAGAGCAAGCGCGTCATCTGATACACCGATGACGCTGCTCCACTGTCATTTATTGGGGGAGATTGGGTTAGTTATTTTACCTCTTTACAGATAAGGTAGACCTAAAAATCATCCTCTTAGCAACTTCGAAGTAATATAACTTTGGTTAAGTATACACATAAAATAGTAACGTTACAAAATATGGTAGGGTAGACTGGGTACGGATGTGACAATTTTGGTTTGGAGGCCATAATTTTGTTAATTTTACAGCTAGCTGTAACAATAGTTTATTTATTTGGCTACATAAAAATACCTTTATATCATGCCAAAATACGCTGTATTAGTCATGGAATCAAATTTTAAAGAAAGACGGAAATTGTCACAGCCGACCACAACCCAAGGGCGGTTGTGACAGTGTTTGGGGTCAGTAGTGACATCTACAAAAAATAGTTGATTATGATTTTTATTTCAATAAAATTGTACCATAAAACACCATAAAATTATTCTTAAGAAATTCATCTAGCGTATCAAAACAGTCTATTTTGAAACATATTTATTGACCAAAACAACGACATCCGATTAATTTGATGAATTTCGCCATTCTCTGTAAATAAGCCCTACATTTGATTTTTTTGTAAGTATTTTCGTATTGACTAATAATATTCTGCGCTCGTTTGGTCTTCTGCAAGCGTTTTTAGGACATCTAAGAAAAAATATAGAATAAATGTATGTCACATCCATACCCATAAGATTAGTCACAAACTCACAACCGTACTCAACACATCATTTCAATTATTAAACAATCGCCACGAATCGGCTAAACGATTTACGTAAAAAATAATCAGTCGCAGTTAACTACCAATGATCAACTTATAACAAGAGAATAAACGACATAGGTTTTACAAAAAATAGTAAACATTAAAATAAATCAAGCAAGAAAACCTACTTTTGACTGTCCAAAAGTAATGTAGGCCCCTGATAACGCTATCCTCAAGTGCTGGCAAAAGCAATCCTAAGAGAAGCATTCAGACTTGCAAGACGCGTCTTTCGCTCTTTGCACCCATCCCCATATTCCGTAGTTTCGCTGTTATGACAACTGTCACAACCGTACCCTGGCACAACCGTACCCAGTCTCCCCTACATACTTACATAGTTCTCCTTACAAAATAAAAATTTGGTAACACTTTACACACAATATAATAATTAATATTATATACCTACATTCTAATTGTTGAAATTACTGTCGCATATCTTTTAATGGAAATCTAGGGGTGACTATGACAAAATATTTTAATCTAGAGAGACAATTTGTTAAGATAATAATTAATAGTATAAAAATACATTACCAAATAATAAATTGACGTGTCCCCGAAATGACCCGCAATATTTTCAAGAGTGTCTAAGCAAAGGTAGAACCTTTCCGTTCCTAAAAGCTGTATTATTCTTAAATTCTTAAAACCTAAGAAACGTAGCCTAATGGACACAGTGTCCCAAGCTGGTAGAGTCGGGAGCCGGTAAGCTGGAGATAGGCTATCTGCGGCCTATCTGCCGCGGGCTATCGGCAGACTTATGTGACGAACCCAGATTACACCGGGAAATTGTTTATGGCGCTAAAAGCACTTATAGTGCCAGTGATTTATGGGTAAATTCCTGTCAGGATATTTAGATTATGTAATAGAAATTAAAAATTATACCTTAAGGAGTGTTTTTGAATTCTTTAAATTTATTATCTTCTACTTTAAGAATTTTTCTATGGGTTATTACCTGAAATAACCGTATTTTATTTTTATTTTATTTATTTATTTAGGTTGACGAACACGAAGTAACAACAAAAAAACTCATAACGGCCATATAAACAAAGAATTTAAGTAATAAGTACGTCTATATATCTTTGACAATCCGGACTCTTGTTTTATTCTTCGGTTATTAATCTTATTATTAATATGGCAGTTAAATCACAGAATGTAGGTTTAGTCGAAACAGATTCGAAATATTGAGGAAAGCTAAACCTTATCGGTTAACACTGTTTTATTGACGATCAATGGAATACTGGCTGGCAACGTTTTTTTTTAATTTGCACAAAAACTCAAAATAATTGAAACCACAAGATGAATGTCCAAGTTTTATTTTGCTGGGTGGGTCCAGGCCGTAATCCAATTAGTGGATTATAATTACTGTGGGTCTGTGGCCGGCCGATGCCGGACGAGGCCTGCTGGGGCCAACCGGGGCCAATAATAGAGTATGATCGATTCTGCGCGCGCGCATGATCGTATCGATCTTATAAATGTTTCCCATTAATCTGCTGTCGCGCGAAAGATGCTTTTGTTGTTCGTGTGTGGTAGAGGAGGGTTTTTAATTTGTTGCTGGACATTGTGATACTCGACACAGGAGTTACGTCTTTACTTTTCCTGGCGTTGACCATTTGTATTCCTACTTTCTAGTGCTATAATAGCAGATTGCTATTAACTTTTTTTAATTGTAACTTGGAGTTCTAACCTCTCGAGTCTCGACTCTCGGCTCATTTTGAGAAACATAGTGTTATCTGCAAGGCCATCGAATTTAATTGTCATGAAAATACAAAGACGATCCATCTTCAATACGTTTCTCTAGAATATTATAAATCTGATCAATATAAACTTTAGCCTGCTTATACAGGGTGTAACAAAAACTAGTGATAATAATTTAGGATGTGTACGTGTTCCCTGTAGAGAGTTCACTGTGAAAGTAGCAGCGCTGAAAGACCAAATTTTTTTTTCACTTTTGTATGGGGAAACTCGTGACGCTCGGGCCCTTGCCCATACAAAAGTGAAAAAATTTTTTGGTCTTTCAGCGCTGCTACTTTCACAGTGAACTCTCTACAGGGAACACGTACACACCCTAAAGTATTATCACTTGTTTTTGTTACACCCTGTATAAAACTAGATGACGCCCGCAACTCCGTTGCGCCAAAATTCGCTTATCGTGCGGTAACCGTACATTTCTCCGGGATAAAAACTATCCTATATCCTTTTCCGGGACTCAAAGTATCTCCATGCCAAATTTCAGCAAAATCGGTTCAGCGGTTTGAGCGTGAAGAGATAACAGACAGACAGACACACTTTCGCATTTATAATATTAAGTATGAATAAAAATATTTGCTCAGCGAATAATTACTGTAATAGGGTCTGTTAATCTTTGTCTAGCGCATACGCTGTTATGTAGAGTGTCGTAAGAGGGTAGATACTAGATAATATACGGTCATACCTAAATAACTTACTGTAGGGGCGAGCGCCCTACGACGTGTGTTTGAGGGGAATTGGGATATAACGAAGGAAGACAAAAATGGGTACCTGTTGATGATATATGCTGGCGGCTGCGCTGAGATGAGACGAGCTGATAGTCACACTGTCACCGTGGTCTATAATCACTACCACTGAGCGGAGTTCATGAGGATAAATCACGGATAATTATTGGATTAATCGCGAAGTTTGGGCCGATCGGCTAACCGAGGATTTTCGTATGTAACGAACGCGCGCCGGCAACGGTTCAAGGCGGAATGTGTCATGTGTCGCGTATGACAGCTGACAGCGCATAGTGCAGACACACGTGCTGCAGTGTTGGCAACGTCGCGCTAGAGTTTGGCGCGAAAATCCTGGGGGGGGGGGTGGGGGTGGGTGGCGGCAATGGGCGTGAGCTGATCCCCATCTTGAGCTGAATCCAGTGGGAGCCGGGCAATCGTGCCGACAGGTCTCCGCAGCTGGCCTTGTGAGGTGGCCAAGTCCACGACTCTGATAACTCCATCCTTCCCAGGTAGTAGGCGTGTGATTCTTCCCATCTTCCATTGGAGCGGAGGCAGACTGTCCTCCTTGAGCAGAACCAGTTCCCCAATTTTGGGTGGAGAGGAAGAGGAAAGCCATTTGGAGCGGATTTGAAGGGTATGGAAGTAGGACTTGGTCCAGAGAGCCCAGAAGCGCTGAGAGAGAGATTGGATGAGCTGAAAGCGCTTGAGGGGGGAGATGACTCTGTCATCTATTGTGTGCTCGGGAAGAGCTGTGAGCGGACGGCCCATGAGGAAATGGCCGACTGTGAGGGGCTGATAGTCCGTAGGATCGGACGAGAGTGGGCTGATGGGCCGAGAATTTAATACGGCCTCAATTCTAGCGAGCAGAGTTGAGAATTCCTTAAATGTTTTGTATTGTTATGATTGTACTGTGTATTGTACTTCTCAATAAAAATAAAATAAAAATAAAAATAAATGTGAGGCGTTGTTTACCGATTACACGATAGAGAAGTTGCTTTGTACTTTTAACATTAATCTCGTGGATGCCTCCCATCCACGGGGCCTTGGGCGGATTAAGTAACCAAGTTATGTTTTGAGCTGAGAGTTTATGAGAGATGGCGTCATTATTGTCATTGAGAAATTGTTGAACTACTAGGAGCTGATTCCTAGCACCTACATAGTTTGTGCCGCAATCGGAACGTATTAAAACGGGAACACCGCGACGTGAGCAAAATCTTTGTAACTTAGCAATAAATGCGTTTGTAGAAAGTGCGGATACTGGTTCCAAGTGAACCGACTTAGTAGTGAGACAAACGATATACAAAAATAACCTTTAATTAACTTAGCATTTCGTAGTTGACTTGATTTAAGTAAAAATGGGCCGGCAAAATCAGTAGACACGTGACTAAATACGGGCTGAGGTATAACTCTGTCGGCTGGAAGGTCAGCCATGACAGGCATTTCGGGCTGAGCGCGGCAACGGAAACATCTTATGTATTTATACGTTCTATGTAGAATGATGCGGCGTGCGGATAATATCCAGAATTGTTGACGTAATATAGCGTGTAATGTATCGGTGCCAGAGTGACAATGAATGCGATGATAGTGATCGATGATAAGGTCTGTAAGCGGACTAGAATTAGGCAGTATGAATGGATGCTGAGCATCGTATGTGAGTTCCGAGCAAGTGAGTCTTCCACCTACTCGTAGAAGACCGTCCTGCATAAAAGGTGATAGCCGTTGTAACCTAACTGTGCAGAGTTTGTTAATTTGCAGGCGGTGAATGTCTTCTGCGAACGAGTTCTGTTAAACTGAGCGTATCCAAAAGAGCAGAGCTTGTCTACGTTCATTTACAGTTAGTGGACCTAGTTCTCGTGAGTTTTACAGTTTGAAATAAATCGTCGCATGTACGCTGTGACGCCGATAAGCTTATCTAATGAGCTAAAGCGTGTAAGAAGATCACTATCGATACCGGGGATTGTGAAATGACATGGAACTTGTTTAGGTTTGAGTCCAGGTAGTTCCTGTCGAGTGTGAGCTGAAGGCATCTTGGGCCAGGTATCCTCTGGCAGCTTGATCCAAGGAGGAGACCACCATAAGCTATGCGAAAGAAGAGAATGTGCTGAGATTCCTCTGCTGGCACAATCGGCAGAGTTTAAGTGTGTAGATACATGACGCCAGATGAGTGAGATTGAGTTATTAGTAATTTTGGTTACTCTGTTAGCTTCGAATGTTTGTAAACGATGAGTAGGAGTTTTAATCCATGCGAGTACAATGGTGCTGTCTGACCAACAGACGTGTTGAGATATTGTGAGATGAGCGGAGAGATGTTGAGAGACACGAGACATGAGTTGAGATAAAAATGTAGCCGCGGATAATTCTAATTTAGGAATTGTGGGTTTATTTTTAATAGGGGCCACCTTAGATTTTGCAATTATGAGCTGAACGTTAGCCGATCCATCGTGATTTAATTCGTGTAAATATATAACAGCAGCAAAACCACTTTCTGAGGCGTCTGCGAAGCCATGAAGTGAGTATGTAGAAGTTAATTTGTGCGGAGCTACGTGTCTGGGAAAGTGTATGTCTGAGATGTGCGGAAGATCATGAGAAATGCGCTGCCAGTCTTGTGTAATATTATCTGGAGTGGGGTCGTCCCAATCCAATTTGAGCAACCACAATTTTTGTAGAAGTAATTTTGCGCGGAATATGACAGGAGTGATCCAACCGTTTGGATTATAAAGAGAAGCTACAGTGCTGAGTATGGATCGCTTTGTTACGTGAGCGATTGGTGGCAGCGAAATGTGATATGTAAATTCATCAGATTGCGGAATCCATCTAATACCTAAGACCTTAACAGATGGAGAGTCTGAGCTGATGTCAAAGTCCTTAGGCATTTCGCATTGATCATCTGGGAAACGCTGTAAAAGTTGAGAAGTATTAGATTTCCATTTACTGAGTTGGAATCCACCTAGCGATAATAAATTAATAAGCTGAGTTTGAAGGGCTGAAGCTTCCTCTACGGAGTCATGACCACAGAGAATATCATCTACGAAAATGGAGTTACGTAATATATGAGCAGCTTGGGGATAGCGATGACCTTCATCATCAGCGAGTTGTAATAATGTGCGAATGGCGTGATAAGGGCTCGAACGTAATCCGTAGGTAACAGTGTTGAGCGCATATGTGAGTAAAGGTCTATCGGGAGACGATCTCCAGAGTATGAGCTGATAATGACGTTGATCTGGATTAATAATAATATTTCTATACATCATTTTTATATCTGTGGTAAAGACTACACGATGTGTCCTAAATGTCATAATTATATCGACAATATCACGCTGAAGGGCGGGGCCTGTGTGCAGACAATCATTCAGGCTGACACCATTAGATGACTTGCAACTGCCATCGAATACTGTGCGGAGTATATCAGTACCTGATTTAAATACACCATGATGAGGAATATAATAATGAGGTTTATGTGTAAAAGTGGAAGGATGACAATATGATGTGACCTAAATTTATGTATTCATTCATAAATTCTACGTATTTTGAGCGGAGTGAATGATCAAATTGTAATCGCTTTTCTAAGTTGAGAAATCTACGGAGCGCAATTTCTCTAAGTCTAGTAAAGGCTTTCACGGCTTCTCTAAAGACGGCAGCCTGAGACTTTGTAGGCATTTTAATGTGAAATAAACTGAATATAAAATAAATGGGCGGATAAGACGAATGAAAAGTTATAAACTAAGTTACGAAAATATTTATGTGTAGTAATGTGCTAAGTTAATATGTGTCTATGTAATTATAACACAGGAACGACTATAATAAGATTAATTGAGCGGACATAAAACTTTTAAATGCAATGCCTAAGTCACTTGTTATTGTAATAGTTAAAACAATAAACAGATGTTTCTTATCGGAGCGACGGGTAATTAAGTCAAGTACTTGACGTGCTAAGCTATAACGTAAACAACTTTAAAAAATTTACACGAGCCGAACAAAAATAACACTTAATGTTATAATGGTATAAGGCACAAACTATGCGATGTATGAATAAGTTCCTTTGTTCTATAACACGACGGAATCACGTTGGAGAAATTATTATATCTGAATTTTGGGCAGAAATACATTCTGGAATTCAATTTAAATGCAATATAGAATTAAAATATGGGCTGAAAATAATTGGATGGCACATACTCAATAAGATGAAACGGGATTTAATTGTCTTTGTTAACAATTATGGCGGGCGGGCGAAATACGTATTTGGCAAACCTTTGCAAAAATATTGCAGTAGGGAGATAAAAAATGGGCGGAGGTTACTTAATTCGATAGAATATTGATAATAGAATGGAATTCTAATTAGATTTAGGCAGAAATATGGGCAGAGTGGACTGTATTTTCAATTTTCGCCGGGTGGGGCACGTGAACTATAATGGCGGGCGGGCAAAAAAATTCCCTAGGAGCCACGATCCGGCTCGATGAGGACCAGAAAGTGTAGGGGCGAGCGCCCTACGACGTGTGTTTGAGGGGAATTGGGATATAATGAAGGAAGACAAAAATGGGTACCTGTTGATGATATATGCTGGCGGCTGCACTGAGATGAGACGAGCTGATAGTCACACCTTCACCGTGGTCTATAATCACTACCACTAAGCGGAGTTCATGAGGATAAATCACGGATAATTATTGGATTAATCGCGAAGTTTGGGCCGATCGGCTAACCGAGGATTTTCGTATGAAACGAACGCGCGCCAGCAACGGTTCAAGGCGGAATGTGTCATGTGTCGCGTATGACAACTGACAGCGCATAGTGCAGACACACGCGCTGCAGTGTTGGCAACGTCGCGCTAGAGTTTGGCGCGAACACCTACTTTTGTTTTTTTTCATTGTTTTTGTAGCTTTAAAGTTAGGTAATCTGTACTATCTATACTAATATTTTAAATGCGAAAGTGTGTCTGTCTGTTACCTCTTCACGCCCAAACCACTGAACCGATTTTGCTGGAATTTGGTACGGAGATACTTTGAGTTCCGGGAAAGGGCATAGGATACTTTTTATCGGAAAAATTTACGGTTCTTGCACGATAAATGAATTTTGGCGCAACAGAGTTGCGGGCGTCATCTAGTAGTCAATAACTTATCTATTGAGTATTGTCTATAAGTTATATCACTGTAACTTGTAAGTAATGCAGTAAGTGTACTAGGCGGTAACCAGTAACCGGTGCGCAGGTACTGTGGTGCAGGTGTAACAAGGGCCGTTTACACGGAAGCGTCACACGACCTACCTCATCAATCTGCGAGCCTGTCTAATGTAGAGAGGCCGTAAACGTGGATATGGTACTTTGACAATTAACTTTAACTTCTAGTTATAATTAAGTAGTAATTATTAATAGTTAATTATCACTAGAAAATAACTAAATAGTTTCGAAGAAACCGTATATTTGTCTTCAAAAAGTAGCCATTGTTCTTCCCGAGCAATAAGCATTGGTCAGTCAAATACACTTGCGTGTAAAGCCGCCTCCCCACATAGACGAACGCACTGCCAACGCGTTGGCCAACGCGTTAGCGGTGCGCTTGCAACGGCGCTTGTGAGTAATCCACACATTGGAAAGTCATTCAGTATGCTTTGGATCGCGCCAACTCGTCTCAGTATATATACTGTATTATCTATGTCGAAATGGATGCTGAGTCGCTAACAGCTGCGGCTGTATATTTATTATTTATTCACACCTTATAATTACACTAGATGACGCCCGCAACTCCGTTGCGCCAAAATTCGATTATCGCGCGGGAACCGTCGATTTTTCGGGATAAAAACTATCCTATGTCCTTTCTCGGCACTCAAAGTATCTCCATGCCAAATTTCAGCAAAATCGGTTCAGCGGTTTGAGCGTGAAGAGGTAACAGACAGACAGACAGGCACACTTTCACATTTATAATATTAGTATGGATTATTTTTTATATATAATAATTATTACCTTATAACTATAATTATCATGATTAATATATACTTATTTATTATTTATTATTTTTTTTTTTAGTATATTTATTGTTAATAGCGACCACCGATATATAAGTACTTACACAATCTGTGAAAATTTCAGAAATCTAGCTATAGCGGTTCTTGAGATACAGCCTGGAGACAGGCAGACAGACAGATAGACAAACAGACAGACAGACGGACGGACAAAAAGGCAGACAGAAAAGCAGACAGACATTGAAGTCTTAGTGATAGGGTCCCATTTTTACCCTTTGGGTACGGAACCCTAAAAAACATCGTGAGTACAATGGCATGTCCAAGAACCTTATTTTTTTAGCACTTTTGATATGACTTTTTGTTCCACAGGAAGATTTACTCTGATAGTTAACTCAATAAATTTAAACGTTTACTCGATACTTATATTGTTCGCTATTTCGTCAAGTTAGATGTTAATTCGCCACAAGAAGGAAACGTGCACTCTTCAGCGCTGCTCCGGGCGAACTGATCGCGCGGCCTATGTGTGGATGGAACGCAAGCCTTGCGACAAATTTCCTTTGATCATTCCGACACCGCGCGGCAAGTTCACAAACGCGTTGGCCAACGTCTAAATACGTACCGCGAACGCGCGAACGCCTGTTCTACACATTGGGCCGACGCGTTGGCCAACGCGTTCGCCTATTTGTAGTGCCGACATAATAATAAGCCCACACTGTAAATATTTCATATTAAGTATATCATTCGAGTGTATCTTAAATCTTAATTCTTATGAATCTTGAATTCTTGACATTGTACACTTTCTTAAAAATGAAGAAAAAATACATTGTCGTTCGTATACCCTACTTTTGCTCTATAATGGCATTTCGTGCGCGAGTCCGACTCGTACTTGGCCGATTTTTTTACCCGACTGCGACAGGAGGCTATAAGTATTGAGTATAAAGTGAAGTAATCTAACTTACAAATGAATAAGGACAGATTAGAGCCTTAAAATAATCCTAATTGTATGCTTAATAAAGAATAAAGAATTATACTATCTTTGATAATAGTTAAAAAAAGTTTACAGTTCGGGAAGGCTTTAGATTTAGATGAATATGTCAATGATGTCAATGAACGCTACTGGTAAAGGAGAACTGTCAAAAATGACGTTTTTGTATGATAGAAGCGTTAGTTCCTTTTCTCGCCACGTTCATAAACAGCCTTGTCGAACTATAGTCATTTTGATAAATTTATTGGTGCAAAAATAAAGTGCCGTATCCACCTCGTTGGCGTCGTAATGAATAGTGTGTGCAGATTGATGCGCGCGTGATTATCGTGCGACCGCCGCGCCGCGCCGCCGACTGCGGGCCTTGACACCGGCCACCAGTCCACAGACTAGTCCAGACTTCAGTTGGTACACAGTCCATAAATTACTCCATGGACTAGTTCATCCACCAGAAAATTGACTAATTAAGACTTCTTTGGGGGCATCATTCTTCATTATCTTACTATGAGAGAAAGCCACGCATGCATGATTACTTTGCGATAGCCGCAGCACGCAGAGCCGCCAGTAGCCAGTAGCACAGTCAACAGATTGCTAAAATATATTTACTACAATCTACGTTAAAACAGACACCAGCTAGTACACCGCTGTTCGCAGAGTCAACGTTCGTTGCCGAGGATGAATGCGAGCAATTTTATCAGTTCTAAAGAAAAAACTTTTCTCTTCTTCGTCTTATTTGAAAACAGCATGAAAAAGTTTTTTAAAGTGAAAACTTCTTTACCGGCGTTGAGCACTTTTGTGGGATGGGTAAAAACTGTGAAACTCGCGTCAGTGCTGATCGAAAAACAGTAAGACGGTTGGAGAGTAGTGTTGTAACATCGAAATCGATTAATCGATTGTTTGTTGACGTGATAACGTCTTATAATTCGATATGGGGTGTGCGCCCCAAAAACATGACAATTCATGCGGCGTTGCCTCGCTGACATCTCTGAGGCGTTCCATTTACACTTTCAAGTCTTTCAACAACCGTAAGGCCCACCTGGGCCGCGCTCTTTGTTTCGATTATATTACGTATTTCGATGACTTAGAGAATACTTTTGTATGAAGAATTTTGGTTAGTTATGACCTTTGATACATTGACCACACTCTGAATGAAAAATAAATAAACGATCTGTGAGCTATGAGTATTATTTCGGCTATTCAAAATTGTGCTCTATTTCCTACGTGTCAAGGTATGACTTGTGCTTTGTTCGAAGATTTTACTGGATTTCACGAATGTATGTAGCGTTTTGTATTGCGAATAGTTTATTTTACTCATCTATACTAATATTATAATTGGGAAGAGTTTGTTTATTTGTTTGTTTGAACGCGCTAATCTCAGGAACTTGGTTGTATCTACTGGTTATCGAGGAAGGCTATAGGCTATATTTTATCACGCTAAGATTAATAGTAGCGAAGAAATAGAGGAAAGTGTGGAAAAAACGGGGAGAAATTATTTAAAAGGGCTTATTTGAACGCGCTAATCTCAGAAACTACAGGTCCGATTTGAAAAATTCTTTCAGCGTCAGATAGCCTATTTATCGAGAAAAACTATAGGCTATATTTTATCACGTTAAGATTAATAGAAGCGAAAAAAATCGGTTGTCTGTAAAGTCGGTTTACTGACGATAGTTGAACGTGACAACGTATGACGTTGTCACGTTCAACTATCTTTACCCCCTTAACCCTCGCTTCCGAATCTCTATAAATAGAAACAAACTTTTTCGACTGTAACCTAAAGTTATTTCGATGTATTTCTTTCAAATCGACCTATGCAAAGAACAAAGTTCTATTTGAATATATCACCATAGTACTTTTATTGTATTTTTTACTGCTATCGGACCTCTACATTTTATAAAAAAAATAAAAATTTTAAAATGTTACGTAAAAACAATAGTAATTACTACAAGTGTCACCTCACTACCAACTTCGAGTAGCAAGATATCGACAATTGCAGCTTCTACGTCAGCGTCTTCTTGGCCCAGCGGGACAAGCTAGATATCACAGCGCGGCGCCAAGTTCCAGGTTCGCGTCCACGCGGCGGCAATACTTCTCGCTTTTTACGAAGATTTCGATACAAAAATGAAAAAATTATTAAAAATTTTAGGGGTCCCCATATGTACAACTGAAACAAAAAAAAATTATGGATAGATCTTCAAAAATCATATTGAGGTTTCTAATATCATTTTTTTCTAATCTGATTAGTTTGCGAGAGATACTCTTCCAAAGTGGTAAAATGTGTGTCCCCCCCCCCCCCCTCTAACTTCTAAAGTGATAAAGGGACATGATAATTCTAAAAAAAATATATGATATTCATTACTATAAAAACTACCAACGAAAATTGGTTTGAACGAGATCTATCGAGTAGTTTTTTTTATACGTCATAAATGGTAAACCTTAATTTAACTTTCATTAAATCAACTAAAATATAAAAATAAATAAAAAATCTTTTAATTTTATAGAAATAAACCTTATTGCTGCTGCGGAACCCTTCAGTGGCGAGTCCAACTCGCATTTGGCCGGTTTTTCAATATAGCGCCTTAATCATAATATTATGATCATATCGAACACACGTTAACTGATGTAAATAGCTCTGTACGTCTGTACGTCTGTACGTCACTTTGGGCCTCCGTTTGCTCATTAATATTGATCAAGTATTAGTTATGCACTATGCAGTTTTTAATTAGCTGTTCTATTTCTGATATCAGGAACTAATTATAGGTTATATTTTTGTTGCGTGGCAGCTTGAAACCTTACATTAAGTCTTGACTCTTGAACTAATGTCCAATGGACTATCGGATTTCAGGGATGTTATTAAGTTATTGATGCAAACTACTAAGACAACATCTTATATGTACTAACATTCCTAAAGCAATCACATTCTGTACACAGTCTAAGCAATAAAAATTCACATACTATAATTTTAAAAGTTCTTTTAAACATGGCTGCTAAAAGTGCGTAACTTACAAACCACTCGAAGACTCACGTCTTAATTTCTGTGCATTAATTGTTACTTATTGCTTGAGCATTTTCCTCGACGCCTAGTCCAATAGTTCGATACAATCTGTCGATAATTCTTAATTGAATGCGTTTAATGAAGACACAGATAGTGTAGGGTGTGTGGTCGAGCAGGTGGAGCAAAGGTTACGGAATTAGCCCTTAGTGAGTAGTACTTTTTTAAAGTACTAGGTAGTGCGCACTGCGCAGGTGGCAAAACCACTGGTGCAAAAACTTATTATCTGTACCTACTATGTAGCTTGTAATTCCAATAAAAAAGTAAAGCTCATTTTTTCCTTGTTGAATAGCGATTACGTGTCTCTATTAATTTAGAGCTGGTAACCCCTGTTTATATGAGGATACTTAAATAAGTAATAATATTATTAATTTGCCTTAAATTCGGCTTATATTGGTATAAACCGTAAATAATACAAAACTTTCACATTCACCGCTCAAATAAAACCGTTTTCCGTTGATGCTTGTAGAAAGTAATATAAAATAATCAAACAGGAATTCTTAACCTTCACCTAGGCTAATCATAAAAAGGCATATAAATCGGAACACTTTAATAAGCCGTAATCTAGCGGGGTGCGGATAAAACCGCTAATATACGGCAACCCCGCAACCTGAATCTGCATACCGGCGTAAAGTGTAAGAAACCCCTTCTCTCCCCCTACCCCCGCGGCGTAAAATGTAAGAAACCCCTCCCCAGCCGCGGCTGATGCAAGCCAATAAATATATCTGTTGAGGGGGCTCGCGTAAACATGGAAACATTACACTGCGTGCCAAGAAAAATTGTACATTACTTTAATAGCATACATTCTAAAAGTATTTTGATAATTAACAGTTATTTTCGCAGCTTAAAACAATTCTAGGTAAAACGTATAGTATCTTGTCTGTCATGTAACTTTTGCGGGCAGACATGTAATTATTCGCTGTGTAAACATTTTTGTAAGGGGATAAAAGTTTTACAATTGTATATCTACAACAGAGGTTCCCAAACTTATTTTATCTACTACCCACTTTCAGAATAAATTATTTTTAGCGCCCCCCTCACATATAACATTAAGGGCCTGTTTCACCGCTTCCTGATAAGACTATCCACCACTTAACTTGACAGATGGAGTATGGAGAATCTGTCAAACAAGCCTATCCGGCACCTTATCAGGAAGCGGTGAAACAGGCCCTAATAATTCTAAACGAGACTTATACTAAACTAGGTGGGTAACTTCCCATATTATCTACTCAAGAACAGTCGCCACGTTCGGTAATACCTTAGAGGCCTCCTAGCTAAATAAAGTTACAAATCACCCCCTCAAGTCTCTACACTTAAACGCCCCCATTTTTTTCTGGATTTCTTACCGCCCCCCTGTAGGCCTACAGCGCCCACAAGGGGGCGTTATCGCCCACTTTGGGAAAGGCTGATCTACAATAATGAGTTTCTCTGATCAAAAACCATGATGATTTCCTAGAAAGGATGATGCATAATTGAGTTCAGCAGACGCAAAAATAAGTTTATTATCGCCTAGATCACTTTATGCTTCAGTAGAAAAAGAAGTTGCGCTAGAACGATTTTCAATACAGTGTATTGTGATTTATGATTTTATTATGAATTAATAATCTAAATTCAATAATAAATTCAGATCGCATCAAAAATACTTCATAAAATATCACAAATAAAAATGTTGTTTTTTTTCTATTCGGTACTTTGATTTAAGAAGTGCTCGCAAGAGTAGAACTCTTAACTGGAACTTTATAAAATTAATTATCGCATTAATTAAAAGGGCACAACTCAACTTTCCGGAAAAAAAACGTTGAAAAGGTTTCGGGAACTTGATTTTTTCACTTAACAAAAATTACACAGCACTTGACTAAAGAAACAATCGAGATTTTTTTTAGATACCTACCGGCCCGTTTTTTCGTGTCGGCAGTGTATTGGTAAGACAGGCCTCACTCAATATCGGATATTGTTCCCCACAATGAGTATTTACGTCATCGTTTGTATACAATGTGCTCAGTTATTGCGGCTTCCAATTCTTAAGAATTACTTCTGCGCCCGATGTGTTAATGAAATTCCAGACTTCTGGCAATGGTGGCATATTGTAAGTAACTGGTAGTTGATTTTTCCATACAAATTGACTTCGTATTCGGTGATTACATCCAGACACAGAAGGGAGCCGGGAATAAAATACTAGTTCTTTTATGCACATTTGTGTTTGGCTTGTAAAGTATTTCTTTACTACCAAGAAACGCTCTCTGCAAGTAAATAAATATGCAGTAAAGATAAGAATGACACTCGTTTAATCGCTACCATGTCACGGTGCACAGACAGCTGATTCACAGACAGACAGAAAGAAAGACACGTCAAACTTTAGTAGGTATACAAATTAGTTAGGTACAGATATTTAGGCTCTACATATTATAGCATATCCAGCGGGGCTAAAATGGTAACGTTTTGCAATTCCTTACCTAATTATTATGATTTATTTTTTAAAAATCACTCTGCTTGCAATTCATATGTCTAGTAATTTGTACAATTTGTACTAATTTGACATTTGTCAGTTTGACAGTTTTGACAATTCATTTTCTGGAGGAATTGCAAACGTTACCAATTATACCATTTTAGCCCCGCAGATCATTAAGTATGACGAGCTAAAGAGGTAACAGACAGACACACTTTCGCATTTATTAGTACTGAGGCCGTAGCCAAAGTCCCTTGCGTTAAAAACGATGACGAAATTCGTTATCAAAAATGTGATTTGACATTAGTCTTCGCAAGCGAAATGTCATTTAGCGATGACTTATGTCAAACCGCATACATTTTGATAATGAATTTCGTCATCGTTTTTAACGAAAGATACTTTGTCTAAGGGGCCTGGATAGTCATAAATGCAAGCCTTCAGATATGATATCTCCCGTAAGAGACGACACTAGATGAACATTATTCCCGTGAGTTTATGTGTGTGAATCACATCTTACATTAGGACGGACAGACGGACAGACGTGTGGGACGGTGCTAAACCGTGCACATCATTGCTCTGTATTGAGGTGGAGACTGGGGCATGAGATGTAGCGGATTTGTGTTTTTTGACCGTAGATACATTGCTTTAAATTAAAAAAATGTTTCTGTAGTTACTATTTACCAAAATCCGTTAAAAAAGTAAAAACCTAGTAAACTAATATTATTATGGTTTAACAAGACTTTCGCCCGAATCACAGTTGTTATACATAACATTACATACCTACCACTGCTTTGTAACCATTAAAGCAAAGAAAATTTTACTTATTTTTGTAGCATTTTTTAATTGAAATTTTACATAGCAATTGACAACATTTCAAAATTTTAAAAAGGGTTTTTTTATTATTTTATAAGAAAGTAGACTTAAAATAAGGCGACACGTGTTACTTGCTTTTTCAAAATTATGTTTTTAAGATACCTAAAAAATAGATTTTAATCCTTCGTATTCTAAAGAGACGTAAGCGCCAAGTGACGTCATACTTACGCCTGAACGGTTAATTCCGTAATGGAATGGTTTACAAAAGAAAAAATATGTCAATGTAAGTTTGTTACGTTTATTAGGACGTCTGTCAATGTCATCGTCGTATTTTCGTATGTTAGAAATGTCATTATTGACAATGACTGTTTTTTTTATGCTTCATGATGTCTTTTTAAAACCATTTTACACCAGGCAAAGAAAAAATGTCTGATATGCCGTAAGTATGACGTCACAGCGTATTTTTCAGTTTTTCTTTATTTTCTCAGTGAATAAGCAATATAAAATTTTTTGGAATATTTTTTTGATGTCAGGAAGGAAACTTAAGAAACGGTATTTTTTATTTTAAGGCTTAAACATTTTGAAATGTTGTCAATTCTTTAGACCTTACAATCTGTAAGGTCGAAACTTTTTAAGACCTAGGAATACAATACTTCTGACTCGCAACTCCTTTTTTACTTATGTGGGAATATGGCATTGGCAAATGGCAAGGCTGTGCGGACATGGGCGCCGGCAGGGGGGTGCCACAGGTGGTGCACTTGCACCCCTTGGGAATCTCGGGATCAACAGGAATTATTGAAATAAAAAGCCGTCTGTAACCCTTTTACCATGTCGTACGAAGATAGTTCGTAATGTTTCGGCACTAAATGTATTCTGTTGACGTAGGTAAATAGACAGTCACTGTTGTTCGTAAAAAGTAAAAAGAAAAGAAAGAAAACTAAAATCTCCACCCCTTGGAAATTATTTCTGCCGGCGCCCATGTATGCGGATATGTTTGATTGGACCAAAGCTTGCCGACTTAGTTATCACTTTTCAGCTGTCTGCTCAGTCAAATAACGTAGGACTCGCTTAAAAAACTTCGATAGCACAATTCAGATTTGTGGCGCTACTTGTTCCGCCACTCTCTCATAACTTATACCACACGGCGAAGATGGCAGATTTACATAAAAAGTCGTTAATCGTAAGTCGGTATCGGCGTGCATTACTCCCGCCCTGCGGCTATCTGCATTACCGCGATAAACAACGCCTTATTGTCCGATATACTTGTAGAGACTTGGCACTATAGGTCATTGACCTGTAGGTGAAAATATGTATATGCGGTAGAGTGAAGTCTATAATCTATATCTATAATATCAAGATTTATGAACCTAATGCCTATACCTAGGTCCTTGCTTCTTTTTGTTTACCTGCGCTTTTTTAAGCTTTTATAATAATTACATATTTGATGCGGCAATCATACTATAAAGCGAGATATTTTTACCCGAGAACAACTCGATATTTGGGCGGCGCGGCGACCTTGAGGCGGTGTGAATGAACGGTGCGCGGCCCATTCATGACCGTACATCGTTACTACACACTTTATACTGCTAATAATATAGTCTATCTATACTTTATACTATACTGTCTACTGACCAACAAATCGATTTTGATGAGGTGCTTCAATAAATTGGGTCCCGCGAAAGGACAAAGACATTTTCAATGACTGTTTTTGTTGATGATTCTTAGAAGAATTATAGGTCTACCAGAATCTGATGGCAATTTTTGACAGCAGATTTTCAAAAAAATATCCTTGATAATTGGATACATTTTTATATTTTCATGTTTCACACACAAAATAAACCGCTGAAGGAATAAAAAAGGATGAAAATGTTTTATTTCTATTACCCCCGTATTGCTAGAGTCAATTCATTTTCTCACTTTTTGCCATCAGATTCTGGTAGACCTATAATTAGTAATGGCAATTTAGCGGCACTTTACTCTATAAATCGAATGCTTTACTTTAAACTTCACTAACATTTACAATTTACAAACAAATGTAACCTACATATATAAAAACTATTATATCATAAGGATAGCTATTTTATTTAAGGGGCCGGGTTACCCTCGAAATTCTCATACAAACGTAATACCAAAATCATTTTGTCATACGAAAATATTTAACATGTTTGAGTTATTTTTCAGCTTAAAATAGTAATTACCTAGGTTCCTGAACAAAAATTAACTTCAAAATATTTACACACTAAAAAATATAAGCGATTACATTTCATAAATTTTTACGCCATTGTGGACATACTTTTCGCACACTTGTTTTATATTAAAAACTCATCGAATCGTAATGTATTTTTCCTGGGAACACAGCTTATATTGTGTAGTTACAGAATGTCTTCAAAAGAATGGCAATATAATAAATTTTCATTCATCATTTTTGGTATTCGTAAACGCAACGAAATTTCTCTATAATTTCCAACATGGTATCGTGCCGATCCGCTCACACGACAGAGCGCGGCAACGGGCGGGAGGCGCGTTCAGGGTGGCGGAGTGTTGTAACCGGTGCACGTGACAATAATTCATTCATGGCATTCATTATTCAAGTACAATATTCCCTCAAGCTCCAAGCGGTCGCATGCGACCGCGCGTGCGATAACAGTAGATTTCCAAGAATCCGCGATCGAGAGAATGTTATTGTTGTTGAATGTTGATTTTGAAAATTTTTATGTGATACTTGAAGACAATTGCTTGAACAACTTGCTTTTAATGCTTAAACTTTTGATAATAATTAATAATGGATACCGAAAGGTGGGATGTATGATGTATCACACAGTAGTTTAAAATAAATAATAATTATGAATATCATAAATCATAATATTATTATTTTCTTATATACTGTATTTTGTAAATAACGTTTAGGAATATTAGCGATAGTCATAATATTATAATATGATTATACAATATACATTGATATTATGTATAATTAATTTCGTTAGTCTCGCTAAAACTCGAGAACTCCTGAACAGACTTGCTAATTTCTGTCTTGAAATAAAATAAAATATAAAAGTGAACTTGTATTCTAAGTTTGTATACCTATGTTTGTATATTTTATTTTAGTTTGTATTTTTAGTAATTATTTCCTGATGTCAGTTTTATTCAATTAAATAATATAAATACTTTAATAATTAAATAATATTATTATAAAGCGGAAGAGTTTGTTTGTTTGTTTGAACGCGCTAATCTCAGGAACTACTGGTCCGATTTGAAAAATTATTTCAGTGTTAGTCCATTTATCGAGAAAGGCTACAGGCTATATTTTATCACGCTACGATTAATAGAAGCGAAGAAATAGATATTCCATACTAGCTGTTGCCCGCGACTTCGTCCGCGTTAGCATAGTAGTTCACATCCCAAGTAGGTATTAATATTTATTGTACAAAAATATTCAATGTACAGAATTGACTTTCCTATGACTTTATTATAATATAGCTGTTGCCCGCGACTTCGTTCGCATTATCATAGTACTTAGATCACATCCCAAGTATTATTTTTTGTACAAAAATATTCAACGTACAGAATTGACTTTCCTATGACTTTATTATAATATAGCTGTTGCCCGCGACTTCATTCGCATTATCATAGTAGATCACATCCCAAGTATTATTTATTGTACAAAAATATTCAATGTACAGAATTGACTTTCCTACGATTTTATTATTCGGCTTCGCTTGCGTAATTTAGGAATTTCACGCAACCGTACATTTTTCCGCAAAAAATAGCCTATGTCCCTTCAAGTGGTCTATTCTTTATGTTTGCCAAATAACATAAAAATTGCTCCAGTAGATCTTAAGATAATAAGCAATTTCATATAACTTCCCCCGTTTTTCCACATTTTTCTCTATTTCTTCACTCCAATTAATTTTAGCGTTATAAAATATAGCCTATAGCCTTCCTCGATAAATGGGCTATCTAACACTGAACAGCAACAGCTAGTAATTAGTAATACTCTTTTGATTTTTAGGCTTCCGTAGCCAAATGGCAAAAAACAGAACCCTAATAGATTCGTCATGTCTGTGTGTCTGTCTGTCCGTATGTCACAGCCACTTTTCTCCGAAACTATAAAAAATACCTTATAATTTCATAAAAATAAACCTTATTGTTGCTGCGGATTGCGGAACCATTTATGGGCGAGTCCAACTCGCACTTGTCCGATTTTATTATTTTGAATGATAACAATGTGAGGAATATTTGGAGTAGCCTTTTTTCTGTTTTTGTAACTTTATTGTTACGTACTGTCTTTTAATAATTTTTAAATAAAAGCGTCGACCTCTGTGGCGCAGTGGTTGAGCGCATGGTAGCTCAAGCCGGGGGTCGCTGGTTCGAAATTCGAATCCCACCGACGGAACAAAACGTTTTCCTGGGTCATGACTCATGACTCATGAGTCATGACTCATGTATGTGTATTAAATATGTGTATAATAATATTGTAAAAACTAGATGACGCCCGCAACTCTGTTGCGCCAAAACTAGTTTATCGCGCGGAAACCGTGCATTTTTTCGGGATAAAAAGTATTATATGTCAAAGGACAAAGACTCGGGACCGCCTCAAAGTATCTCCATGCCAAATTTCAGCAAAATCGGTTCAGCGGTTTGGGCGTGAAGAGGTAATAAGCTATTAACAGACAGACAAACAGACACACTTTTTTATTATTTTTTTACAATTAGTATGGAAGTATGGATCTTAAATAAGTTGAGTATAATAAAAAGGAAATCTATATCTAAATAATCCTTCAGGCCCCGCGCGAGCACCGGTGATCGCGACAACAATAGAATACAATAGCAATTCCTGGAAATTCCGACTGAAGTAATATTATAGGTACTTATTATAAAACAAAGTCCCTTTTTTCCCTCATGTCCCTTTGTTCCCTTTAATCTTTAAAATTACGCAACGGATTTTGATGATTCTTTCAGTGTTAGATAGCCCATTTATCGAGGAAGGCTATAGGCTATATTTTATCACGCTAAGACTAATAGGAGCGAAGAAATAGAGGAAAATGTGGAAAAAAACGGGGGAAATTATTTGAAAGGGCTAACTTGAACGCGCTAATCTCAGGAACACTGGTCTGATTTGAAAAATTCTTTCAGTGTTAGATAGCCTATTTATTGAGGAAGGCTATAGAGTATAGTATAGTATGTGGATAAAACGTTGGAAATTATTTGAAACGGGGGAAAATTATCTCGCGAATTACTGAGCAATTTTTATGTTATTTGGCACAGATAAGAAGTAGATCATAGGCTAAGAAGTAGATCATAGGATAGATCATTGATTTTAATCATTTTTTCAGTGGCTATATATTTTATACCCGTGCGACGCCGGGGCGGGTCGCTAGTATAAATTATAATATATTCGGTATTATATGTCTGGTACTTGTAAGTTGTAACACAAGTCCTTAGTGTACTTAGCACGGGGCCAGGCTGACGTGGTGTGATTTGTGAAGAGTCCAATGTAGATATTATAGTAAGTATATTATTTTAATATATTATGTAGAATCTGTATTCTGTTCAGTTCAGTGACAAGATCGACGACACTACGCCCGCGCCCGTATTCCTACTATTCCAATATATAAAACAATATTGTTAATGATTCATGAAACAATAAAATATAATACTTCGCAAATCGCAACAAACGCACGGCTTGAATAACTTGATCAGAGTAAAATAATGAATGACGACGCACGCACACATATAATACGCTGCCGGAGGCGCGCGGGGCGCGGGGGTACCCCGTACCCCGCGCGCAATAGCGAGACAGCAACATATAAAACTTGTACTGGCGCGGTATCGAATTTCATTTTTTCGAGCGCGTCACCCGAGCCCTTAAGTAGATGTGTTTTTTCATTAAAAACAAAACAGCCAGATCCAGTTTATATAATCAATTCTAGCGTTCTCTGACGGTTTGAATTCCATCATTAAATACATCAATATCATCTTATATTATAATGGATATTATTAAATTATCGTCGTAAATAATGAAATATGGCGATATAAAATATTAATATACATCGAACACAATACAAATACACCGATTATACCCCGCGGCTCTGAGCTCGCGGGTCGCCGGTTCAATCCGACTTTCTAATAACAATAAAACTATCATTTCATCATTGTATACCGATGATTCCGACTAATAGAGAAATTCTGATCCATAAAAACATTTAAAATGCTAAAGAATCGTGATTGGTAAAAATTATTTTTTGTTTATTTTTCATCTGAATGTCTGATCTCTTTAACACTTTACAGTTTAAGGTGAATTTTATATGTAGATAAAGCTATTTAAAAGTCATCGTAACATTTATCGAATCAATTTTTACACGTGGATATTGTAGTTCATTATTATGATCCAAAATCTAAAAGATCGCAAAAAATCAGAATACAAAAACCGGCCAAGTGCGAGTTGGACTCGCCCATGAAGGGTTCCGAAGCAGCAATAAGGGTTAAAATTAGGAGGTTTTTGATTTATTTTTATATTTCAGTTGATTTAATGAAAGTTAAATTAAGGTTTACCATTTATCTTATATATAAAATTCTCGTGTCACAATGTTAGTCCACGAACTCCTCCGAAATGGCTTTACCGATTTTTACCAAATTTTATATGCATATTCAGTAGGTCTGAGAATCGGCTACTCGGTACTTTATAATATATTGATAAGTGCATTTGTTAAATAAAATAATAGTAAATTATTATAACCTGGGACTGACGGCGACCATTGTTTGTGCCACGGGATATAAGCGATCGACGTTGCCATGGTGACATACTTACTTAGTCACTTCAATAAAATAATATGGCAAATATATTATGGCAAAGAAACGTTTGCCGGGACAGCTAGTCTTATATATAAAATTCTTGTGTCACAATGTTAGTCCACGAACTCCTCCGAAACGGCTTTACTGATTTTTACCCAATTTTATATGCATATTCAGTAGGTCTGAGAATCAGCTACTGGGTACTTTATATATTGATAAGTGTATTTGTTAAATAAATAATAGTAAATTGTTACAATTCGAGACTGAGGGCGACCATTGTTTGTGCGACGGGATAGCGATAGACCTTGCTATGGTAACATACTTATTTAGTCACTTCAAAAAAATAATATGGGTGAAATAGGTACTTTATATTATGGCAAAGCAACGTTTGCCGGAACAGCTAGTGACTTATAAAAAAAACTACTGGTTAGATCACGTTCAAACCAATTTTCGTTGGTAGTTTTTATAGCAATGTACATCATATATTTTTTTAGACTTATCATGCCCCTACTTTAGAAGTTAGAGGGGGTCGGGGGATACACATTTTACCACTTTGGAAGAGTCTCTCTCGCAAACTATTTAGGTTAGAAAAAAATGATGTTAGAAACCTCAATATGATTGTTGAAGACCTATCCATAGATACCCCACACGCATAGGTTAGATGAAAAAAAAAATTGTTTCAGTTGTACCTATGGGGACCCCTAAAATTTTTAATATTTTTCCATTTTTGTATCAAAATCTTAAAGCGGTTCACAGACTAAATTTACTTAGCAAGTTTTAATAGTATAGCTCTTATAGTTTCGGAGAAATGTGGCTGTGACATACGGACGGACAGACAGACAGACATGACGAATCTATAAGGGTTCCGTTTTTTGCCATTTGGCTACAGAACCCTAAAAAAGTACAAATAACTTAATAGATATTAGATTGTGTATAAAGCTGAAAAATGTAAAGCCAGTCAACATTTTCCAAGCTTAAACTTTTTCTGAAGTTACAGAACTCTTATGCCCAAGGTTGGATTTGTAGGTTACTAAAGCAAAATATGCATAGAGTCATATTACGGAAGCACTCAGAATTCAGAGAGATTCAATCATCAATGATGATTAAACTTCAATTTAATGAAGAGTTTGACACTATGGGGCTTACGTCAAAATCTTGATTTAACTACAATTAAATAATTAATTATCGTTAGACTAGTAAAAATCTAATACAGTTACCACATTATACGTGTTAAGAACTATAGGGTGGTGATTATTACACCTACCTACATCCGGGTTACATCCGGGAAGCGGTGACGCGGCCGCTGTCACCGGACTGTCACAACTTGTGTTGTTGTGATCATATCGTTGTGTTGTTGTTGGCTTTATTGGCAGGTTAATGTTGTTATTGAAAAATACATTTATCTTCATGTTTGCATGCAAGTTTTTTAAATAAACCAATCGTAAAGTAAGACCCATGTAAAAGGTCAAAACCATAGTAATATACCTACATACAAAGACTTAGTAGTACCTAAGTTACGTTTTATGTGTATGTTCTACTCTTTACTGGATGTAGATTGTAGTCTGTAGACTATTAATAGACGGTACTCTAGATATTATAGTACCGTTACTTAAAGTTAGTCCAACAACACACTGTAGAGGTTTTCGGAAGTAGTGCAAAATAAAATGATTGTTTGTTTATTATTTAGCAATCGTAAAACAGACATGAAACAAATGATAACTATTTCAATATCCAATTCTTCAAATCTAATAAGCTGTAGATTCGCATGCGCGCGCGCAGCTCGGCGCAACACCATGTAATTTGCCGCCATAAACCTGATGACAGATGCATCATGCGCCCGCGAAAATTACCCATTTTATGGCGGCAAATTACACACTGGCAACACCGACGCACGCATCTTTCAATTGCAACTATATGTTCTGTTACTAAGGCTCATAATACAAAAGCGTAGTGGGATATAAAATTCCCAAATTAATCACGTTTGCAGGACAGCTGAGTGATAGGTGATTGATATCCGCCGTCAGATTTTGCACAGCTTGTTACTCATTTTTGTATCATTTATGTTATTTATTTTCGCAAATTGGCAACGCAGAACGAGTTCCTACTTGTAATTTGAAGTTGTAAGTTAAGGAATCGGTACAATTGTTTTATGGAAGAGAAATTAAACACAGTCATATCTTTTTGAATGCACACTTTAAAAATGAATTTAAACATAGGTTTTAAGCTTTATGGGGTATACCGTACGCGTACCTATAGCAAATTAAATTATTGTTAGGTACATTCTAAGAATAATAAAAACTGGTACTTTAGTAAAATCTAATTAAAAATCTTAGTGTGATGTGAGTCACTTTTGTGAACCTCATTAACGAAAGCATTTTCGTGTCTTCCAATCTTTTACTAGTAGGTAAAGGTAGTAAGTACAGATTTTAGTGCTCAAGGATCAACTGATGATGATGAGGATAATGGACGGATGTGCCAAGATAGGAGCTAGCTTTGATGTACCGGCGGCCCAGCTGATCAATAAAAACGCTATAAAAAGGAGAATTCCAATTTATTCCGATATTTACGAGTGAGGACCGCGGACATAAACTCATCAGTTTATGGAGCTGATGCCGGGGTGGGTGCAATGACCACCGGTGATTTAGGTGATAAGATAATTAGGTGCACTCCGAGTGGGTGAGTGTGGGTGAGCTGGTGAGCCTGTGTCACACATCTCACACGCAGCCTGTGTGTGTGTGTGTGCAGATTGAGTGTAGTTTGACATCGTGGAGCGTTTTCAATTGTTGTTTTCGCAGATGAAATTGAGAGGAATTTTTGATCAAAGCGCTCGGAAGTAGGTACGCAGGCCTAGTTCCAGCAGGCCGCGCGCATGCCGTGCACTATTTACACGAACCGTTTTGACGCACTTTTGACCCCCCTGTAGCTTAGTGACTATTGCAAGTACAAAGATAAAATTATACCTACGTGAATATATACCAATACTTACACAGTATACCAAATTTCATAGATATAGCTTCGGTAGATCCTGAAATATCTCCCTGTAAAAATAGTTAATTTTGGCACTCACTCACTCACTGACCGGTAATCAAAACCTCTAGGCCACTTCCAATTGTCCTAGCGTTATGAAATTTGGCACACAGGTCGTGTGTTATATGTAGACTTACAAAAAATTAGAAATTTAAGAAATCGGTCAAGCGTGAGTCGGCTCATCTACGAACTTTAGAGGCTACTTCCAAATATCCTAGCGTAAAATAATTTGGCACACAGGTCGTATGTTAAATGATGTATATTAACACAAAATTAAGACATTTAAGAAATTGATCAAGCGTGAGTCGGCTCATCTACGAACTTGAGATAAAAATTCTTATGTACTAGTGACACAATGAGAATACGATGAGAAGGGTGGGAGGAGGAGAAGGGTATAAAATATTGTCATGTATAATGCACACTGTATAGCTTATTAAATAAATACTGTTTACTTAAAAATTTGGCTTCCATTGATAGTTTAAACAAATACCACTAGCAGCATCTATTGAAGCTATTGTTTATATCGGGCGTGGCACAAAAAGAAAACAATAAACATAGGTATGATTACTTGAAAAAAAAGTATTGAAATCCCACCAAAAATATACCTGTTAAAATAGCCCCTAGTTCCTAAATGCTGATTTTTGGCCTAAAAAAAGAATTGAAATCTAATCCAATGCCAAGTTCAGATGCACTTCACCGATCATAATCATCTTCATCAACAGCCTGATCCATAATACTTCTTAATTTGAACTTGGCAGGTTTTCGTGCTATACGTAATTTATTATAATACCTATTTATAGAATTTAATTAACCTGCCAAGCTTAAATTAGAATTATGGATCAGGCTGTTGATGAAGATGATTATAATCGGTGAAGTGCATCTGAACTTGGCATTGGATTAGATTTCAATTCTTTTTTTAGGACAAAAATCAGCCTTTAGGAACTAGGCCCTATTTTAACTGGTATGTTTTTGATAGGATGTTTTTATCCTGGACCTGGCCCCTGGGATGTTGTGCGCTGAATGTGATTTTTTGCCAATAGGGAAGACCTTCTCTGTTCAGCTTCAGCAGTGGTGTTGTGGTTGGTGTTCCTATGAGTTATTAGGAATTCTTTCGGCTACTTACACTTTATATTTCGAACATTATCGTCCAAATTCTTACCATTAAGTAGAGAGTAGAGCTGTAAAAGGGTTTTTTTCAAAAAAAGTAAGTACTACAAATATATATTACCGTAAACTACCAGTCATTCGACAGCTAAGGATTTTTTTTACAGAAAAAGCTCTAAAACATTAAATACTTCGCATGAAATAGAAATAGATATCATATTTGTGTTCATAAATTATCTAACTTAAGATATGCAAACATAAAAATGCGATGGTTTTTCAGTTTATATTGATTTTTGGTAAAAACTGAATGGTAGGTAAAACACAGTCATGGGACGGAATTACAGTAGTTGGGACACCCAAAACCAGTAGTTGGACAAGCAAAGTTTGATTGAAATTTGGTTAAAATTGGTATTGTAAGTAGGAAACATTATAAATAATTAATTGTTGTTTTCACATATATTCTTGTTATTTATTGTAAAATAAGGTATTTTAGTTAAATATATTTAACAAAAAATGACTTCAAAAATTAAAATTCTTACCAATATTACATAGTACTATTGTAACAGCTTATTAAGTATGAAAGTCTGTTCGTCTGTCTGTCCGTCAATTACTTCTTCACGCTCAAACCACTGAACGGATTTTGCAAAAATTTGGTATGGAGATACTGAGTCCCGGGAAAGGAAAAATAGTACTTTTGGTCCCGGGAAAATGTACGGTATTTACCCGATAAACGGACTTTGACGCAATGGAGTTACGGCCGCCATCTATTATGGCGCTTTATTGAAAAAACTGTCCTTTTTGACGTAATACTATAGGACGCTCAGAAATGTTACAAATCTGGTAATGAGATATAGACATGTGGGCCAGTGACAGATTTTCATGATCAAGTCCCTCCCAACCGAAACTTCGTAAAATGAATAAAGGACTTATACTATAAATACTAGCGAGCGTCAGCTGCGACTCCGTTGGTGGGTTGGTCAGTGGCAGCATCCCAAAGATGAAGAAAAAAATTTTTTTTCAGTCACTTCCTCTCATTTGAAAATTCAGCAGAGTAAAGTTTATGTAGTATTTTGATTCAAAAACATAGTCAGCTGACCATAACACGGTGGATTATACGTCAGCTGGCTCCTTAATATGCTACCATGAATGAAAATTAATGTCAGCTTGCTGTATCTCAGTGGAAAGTTTGTCAGCTGGTTCCTTGAAAGTTGTAACGCAAGGCATCTATGACCTACTGAAACTTATCAGCTGACGACTTTTCCCTTGACTTACAGCTAGCTGATTTTTTTATTGTTTACTAGAGTATTTTAACAATTCTCTGATAAATTTTCATCCGGGAGAAAATAACATTTCTTATGTTATTTGGCGGCATGCTTACTGTGATAGTTTTGATAACAAATACAGTGTGTAACAAAAATAAGTGATAATACTTTAGGGTGTGTACGTGTTTCTTGTAGTAGTTCACTGTGAAAGTAGCAGCTCTGAAATATTTTTTTTCACTTTTGCATGGGCAAGGGCCCGAGCCTCACGAGTTTCCCCGTACAAAAGTGAAAAAAAAAAATTGGTCTTTCAGCGCTGCTACTTTCACAGTGAACTCTCTACAAGGTACACGTACACACCCTAAAGTATTATCACTTATTTTTGTTACACCCTGTATAAAGTTTAATATTGGAGCAAAACGTTGGTATGAGTAAATTAATTAAGTATTGAATAATTTATTGTAATTAAGTATATTCAACTCTTTTTGGATTGTGTCGCCAAAAAGAGATTGAAAATAATTATTTTTTATTACTTCTTTAATAAATTAATTGAAATAAAAGTTTGTTAATTAAAAAAAATATGTCACAACAAATTATTCAATACTTAATTAATTTACTCATACCAGCATTTTCTCCAATATTATACTTTATATTTGTTATCAAAACTCTCAAATTAAACATACCGCCAAATAACATAAGAAATGTTATTTCCTCCCGGATGAAAATTAATCAGAGTATTGTCAAAATACTCTAGTAAACAAAAAAAAAAATCAGCTAGCTGTAAGTCAAGGGAAAAGTCGTCAACTGATAAGTTTCAGTAGGTCATAGATTCTGTTGCGTTACAACTTTCAAGGAACCAGCTGACAAACTTTCCACTGAGATACAGCAAGCTGATATTAATTTTCATTCATAGTAGTATATGAACGATCACCAGGTAAATTTTTAGCTCAGAGGAAATCATTGAAAAAAAAATTTTTTTCATGTTCAAGGAGCCAGCTGACGTATAATCCACCGTGTTATGGCCAGCTGACTATGTTTTTCTTTCAAAATACAACATAAACTATACTCTGATGAATTTTCAAATGAGAGGAAATGACTGAAAAAAAAAAATTTTCTTCATCTTTGGGAGGCTGCCACTGCCCACCCCACCCACGGAGTCGCAGCTGACGCTCGCTAGTATTCATAGAATAAGTCCCTTATGCCCTTAAGTCCCCTACAAAGTTTCGCCCGGGAGGAAATCATTGACCAAAAATTTACCTGGGCCAATATACATATCTTCATAGCCTTATCTAGGTTTGAGAAGAACCAGAAACACGATTAATGTATTTTGCCTCGATACATTTCTCGATCGAAATGATCTCTTAAAAATACGAAATTTGAGGATTATTTTTAAACGAAAATAGATGTATTGTAGGAAATTAGTCTTATTGATAGACACCTTTGCAACTCAAAATCGTATAGAAGCATTTTGCTTAAATGCTCCTAGTTATTTTTTAAATAATTAAAATTACGTTTTTCGCATGTTTTCCGAGCGAGCCGATAGCTTCTGGCCGCAGCGTATTCACGACTTTATAGTCATACAAATTAAGTATAAAATTGCCCTTGCGGTAAAATGACCTTCAATATAGCGCCTTAATATTATAGATGTGAAAGGATGTCCGTCTCTTTATCTGTACGTCTGTATATTACATTGTTCAGGTAAAACTTAACTCAAATAGACATTTCAGATTGTCCTCATCGAGCCAATCGGCATACTCAGACAATATTTCAATACGGAGCACAATGCATAGCAGCTCATTTGCCTGTCGCTGTGGCCGTACTCTACTTTCAGGAGGAAGTTGGGCTTGTCTAATTGATCCCACAGGTTGCACATGTTCTTGAGTCTGGATTATACTGAATGATGGGTAGTAAACATTGTATGGCATTTGTTTAATTTAATTCATTATACAGAAAGTCGAGGGATTTCATGAAAATATATAAACTAAAGGCTTGCCATCTGCCTACTTCAGCGACAAAAATAATACGAACGTACTACACAATCCGGGGATTTCCTAATAAAACATAAACAAAAAGGGTAGCTGATTTTGAAAATTCTTATTCCTCTATAAAACCGAAAAAATATAACGCGTTGTTTAAATATTATCAGCCCTTATCCAACGTACCGTAGTATTTTACAAGGCCCTCAAATTGCGTTACGTTCCCTTATGAATTCATTCCATTCAATACAACTAACGGCAACAAGTATGTTTTTGAAGTATTCAGAAGTCACACTTCATTGAATATTTAGAAGACATAAGTCAGCTGCAAATTAACTTCCGTATTGAATAATACTCTCAACTTTCGAATATTATAATTTATATATCAAGTAGATCAGTATTATTTCATCTAATAACGTCCAATAACTGTTTTTCAGTACTTTCACAATACCAGTAGTAGGACAGGCCAAAAAAACCTTTAAATGAGATAAAAGGTTATTAAGAATGTACAAAAAATACTTAATAGATTGTTATTTATACAATAACACGTTTACAATAACATACACAATGTGTATCATAAAAAATATTATTAAAAACTCATTTGCGAAACCAGGCGCACGTGATGATCATGGCGACAAAAAGATGTTTTATTTTGGTTACACCGCAACCTGATAAAAATACTCTATTTTTATTGCAGCGTGAATGCCCTTGAATATTAATTCCATTATTATTTACATCGTATAAAAACCACAAACTTTTATTTTGACGATCAAAGTGTAAAGTGTCCCTCTACTGAAAAATTCTAATGACTCGTAATTTACCCTAGTACTTAGTTTGTGTTTTATGAAATGTATTAGTACTACATACGAGGGCGGCACTGAAAATTTCGGGAATCAAGGAGGTGACACAACAGTACTATTTTAAAATGTGTTTATTGCTTTTCGAAGTATTCTTCGCGAAATTTGACACATTTTTCCATACGATGGAACCAATCATTGAAGCAACCATTCCATTCGGAAGTTGGGCTCTCCAAAATGGCCGTTTTGTAGGCGTCCACAGTTTCTTCAGGTGATGAAAATCTCTGACCACGCAATTTATTCTTTACTAGCTGTCCCCGCAAACGTTGTTTTGCCATTTAAAATATTTCTACTTCATCGGTTGATAAAAATTCTTACCCCCCTCTTTTGTCCCCTAGGAGGGGTGGGGCGAAAAATTGTATACACCAGATGTTAAGTTGGAAAAATCAGTTAATAATATGTCAAAGTAAGTCCATTAAAGAAAAAAGTTTGATACAAAATCTGATACGAAATCCCTTAGAGGGGTGGGGTGGGGGGATTTTTAGTCACCAAATGTTGAGTCGGAAGAAGACAAATATATCTGTGAAAACCGTATGCAAATCGGATCAGTAGTTTTCGTGTTAAAGCAAAAGTCTTATACAAAATCTGACCCCCCTCTTTCGTCCCTTTAGAGGTGTGGGGGGAAAAAAATTTATACACCAGATGTTAAGTTGAAAGAAGGCAAATATACCTGCGAAAACCGCATTCAAATCGCATCAGTAGTTTTCGTTTGATAGTGGAACAAACATACAGACAGACAGACAGACAAAAAACTAACTACATTTTTGGCTTCTATAGCGATGTAGTGACACTTATTATTTTTTGAATATCTTTAATGTACAGAATTTTCATTTCTACAGTTTTATTATAATGTCCTATACATTAGCGGTCGCCCGCGGCTCCGCCCGCGTGGATATCGGCTACCGCTGCAAAAAGCCTACCCAGGAAAGACACGGTCAGCAAAATGATTCCCAGGTCAATTCACAGAAACATCGACGACGCAGTCATTTTTAAACAGGCTGCACAAATTGTATTTCTGTGGATGTTAAAGTTGTTAATGATGAGAATATTTAAATGTAATTAATAATAAGTTTTCACCTCTGACGGTAGTCCCGGAGTGCAACCCGTTGTTGGATAGATAACTAAAGCGATTATTGTAGAACTTTTCTATAAACAACATTAATTGACCTTAAGTTATTTTCAGGTAACAAAATGTACTGATGGTCGGGATCCCCGACTCGTGATAGAGCAAAACATTCTTTTCATAAATCTATTCCTACTAATTTGAATGTTTGGCCCTGGGATTTACATAATATTTATCGTTAGTGCAAAATATTTTTTTACAGGAAATTGGAGCCTTTTGAAGGGTATAGGCAAATCAGTAGGGATCATTGGTATTCTTGGTATATGAGCCAATTTACCAGCTGCAGGGCCGGTCATAATCTTCGCTACTGTGCACCCCCGCCTTGGTAGCGCCCACTTCGAAACGGGCGTAAATCGCAATTTTTAATTTCGCCATAACTTCTAAACCAAACGTCCAATTTTAATCATTCAAAGACCAAATATTATCTACATAAACTGTACTTAGTGATAAAATAATTCATTTTGATAAAGATTAATAGCATGAGTGAAATAAATGAGTTTAAATGTAGTCCAAAAAAATCAAGTTTTTTAAATAAAATAATGGTTGTTGTACCTCACTTGACATAGATAGGTAGGTATAGTGTGTCGCGGACTTTTTTGTAGATATTTAAAAGATCTACATTTACTTACAACATTGTATGGTTCTATCTTTTATAGTTTAGGCAGCGTACGCAAAATTAGTAAATTTTCTGGTTGATTTTTTTCACCTTGTGTCAGAAAAACCCAAATATCTTACGGAACCCTACATTTTCCGAAATAAAATTTAGCCTATGTTACTTGTAAATAATGTAGCTTTCGAATGGTGAAAGAATTTTTTAAATCGGTCCAGTAGTTTTTGAGCCTATTAATTACAATTAAACAAACAAAGTTGACCTCTTAATAATATTATAGTATAGAAGTATAGATTTTAGGGAAAGTATAGAAATCATTAGGGCTTAAGGGGCTGTACGGCGGATGGTCTAATAATTCTATGTTTTCTTGCTCTAAAATCTCTTTTGTGTGAGAACTCGCATTGTCGTGATGGAGGATAATGCGGCGGTTGCAGTTCTCTTTACGGAGTTCAGATACGACCTGTGGCAAACAAATGCTAGCATACCATTGCAGAATGGTATGCTAGTTCTTTGTCCCTCAAGAGGAAATGTCGCAATATGGCCGGTTTTAGAGACAAACGTGGCCACCATTTTTTTTGCAACACTCCGTGAACGAACAATTTTTGTTGGCTTTAACTCATTTTCGAACACCCAAACTCGTGACTGGTTTTTAGTTTCGGGTTCGTACGCGTATATCCAGGATTCGTCACCTAATACGATGTTGTATACAGCATTTGAGGATCCTGCGTGGAATCTTTCGACAGTTCTGACGCACTAAGTAACGCGAACCGCTTTTTGTTCTTCACAGAGCAAATGCAGTATCCATCGGGAAAACAACTTTTTTAAACCTAATTGTTCATGCAATATTATTTGTATTTGACTCATGCCAATGTCTAAAGTTGCCTGAATTTCGCGGTATATCACATGTCGATCTTCCTCAACCAGCTTACGCACAGCATCAACGTTTTCTTGGGTGACTGCAGTTTTTGGACGACCTTGACGGGGATCATCATTGAGCCTGACACTTCCACGTTGAAATTCAGCAAACCAGCGATAAATTGTGTTTTTGGATGGGGTTTCATCACCAAATGCAGAAATCATCCAATCAACACATTGTTCTTGTGTTAAACCACTTCGAAAGTCATAATAAATCATCGCTCTAGAATTTTCTCGAGTCAATTCCATTTTCTCAACGACTAAACAAGTTTGACAAGACCTTGTGACAAGACCGAGAATCTTTTTTTTAAATAAATAAATGGTATTCGATTTTCAAAACCAAGGAGTTTTCAATTAAAAAGATTTTAATATGACAGGAATAGTGGAAGTATTCCATTCCCGATATTTTTAGTGCAGCCTATGTATATCTACTTATTTAACATTTTTGTTACTTAGGTAGGTACTGTCTTGCCTTTTTATTTTTTTCACAAAAAAGTTAGAGAAACACCATAATATTGAAAACTTCAAACTCTTCAAATACGAGTTCGTCGTATCTGGTACATATTGTACCAAAAATAACTATTTTTGATGCGATTGAGAATTTTCGGTTACGATTGGGGCGATACTGATAGTGATTCAAGCGATCACAGAACCGGTATTCGGGAACCCGACCTTGTGTGATATAACGCTGTGAATAGACCGTTTTGAGAACCGGGAACCGGGATTTCCGGGGCATATTAAGGCCATCCCCCGAGCAAACGACCTTGACCATACATTTGCCGCGTCGCCGAGATCGCACCAAAACCCTATTTTTTTACTTAGGTAGATAGGTATCTTAGTTCAAAATTGACCTAAAAAAATTTTAAACGGGGAATATGTAGTTTAGGATATTGTCGATCTATTGGTGTGTGTTTCAAATAAAAGTAATTTGTAAATACTAAGGAGATGCTGAATGTATGCTTGAATTTTAATAAATTGGCTTTACTTTGGAAGCTGATATCATGAGTATGATAAACAAAAATAGAAAAGTTAAAACGTGGAAAGGAATGTTGTGATACTGAAGATTATTGTTGTATTTTAATTATAACTCTGTAGCTTTCAAGTTATGAGTTTATAAGGCTCTAAATACGGTAAATTACGGATTCTCCGTCGGGAAGGCTTTAAAACAGAATAATATGTACTTACGATATATATATTTTTAAATTTTCTTAAGTTTGTTTTCCTTCTTTTAATTATTATCTTCTATAATATTATGAAATTATGATCATGGAGTAAATAAGTAATTATATTAATATAATGGGCCTTCAGAATACAAGATAACAATTAGGGACTCTATCTTTTTAACGAAATCTATAGAGAACCATAGACTAAGGAAAATATACTAGGTATATGTATACCTTTTATAATTATTATTATGACTAAGTTTCTGGGAGAACTAAGGCAATTCCGTGAAATTTGGCACTGTATGATTTCTCATTAATTTTTGCCAATACTAAGTTTTACGTCTTGTCTCCGTCTCTATACTCTCTAGTCTCTAATAGCTGTTATTATGGTTGCTTAGTAGGTAAGTATTATTTTTACTTTTTAGAAAAAATGTTAAATCGCAAGGATTTAACTGTTATTGGGTGGATAGGGTAGGTACCTACTTCAAATTAAATTCGCAAATATTTTTAATAATTTAATTCTGTAGTCGGACATAATTTTTTTTAAATATTTTAGTGGATTTATGACTTGCAATTTGCAAGGAAGTTAATACTTGGAGTCTTACCAGGCAAGTTAAGTACTTACCAGCTTTGGTAAATGATGCGAATTAATGATGAAAATATATGAAAATAAAAAATAAATAAAAGAAAATATTTTATTTTTTATTTTCACTGGCTATTTTATTACTGCTTTGGAAGGAATCTTTATGTAACAAATTATTACAGATCAATATTTAACAAAATACATGTTTAACAATATTTAAAAAAATTGCAAAAATTGCGTCAAAAGTCCTAAAATCAGATACAAAACGTAGGCACAACAATAATCGCGAGGAAAGTGAGTTACGCGGGAAAAGGTGTTGCGGCGCGCTGGGCGGGGGGCGGGGGGCGGACCGGCCCCGCCCCCGTGCGAGCGGGACGGAGATAGTGCACCCGACCTGCAGCTGCAAGGTCACCGTGACGGACGGGGGTCGCAGTCATTCCGTGCTTATTGCAATTATTGTAATTATGATTTTTAATTATCAAATTATTCATTTTAAAAAGGTAATTTTGTTTATTTTTTTGCCAAAAAATTGTAGGTAAGTACCTCATTTTTTTATTTGGAATGTCTTGCAAGTTGCAGATACACATTTTGACTACACCGAGCAGGAGTTTTGAAAACGTGAATTTAAAATGTTTTTATTAGTTTCCTGACATATCAATACAGTTTATTTAAATTTTTAAATAACAAGATTCTACAAAGTGAAATTCGTATAAACTGTATTACAAATCATTTGCATAGCATAATAAGTATATCGCAAATGAATTAGCATAAACAATAAAACATACAAACAGAACAAGTTGCATTGCAAAAAATATGCAAGTAGTGGGCCGAGCGGACGTTTGATTGAGTGCGCGTAGTTCGAGGTTCGTCCGCGCGGCGCTAGCGGCGCGGCGGGCGCGTCACTCCGGTCGCGGCGCGCGTCCCGACCGCACCGCGTCACGCCGCCTCCGCCGCCGCCCGCGCGATCATAAACAAACCGCGATGTGCCAAACGTGCCCAGTGCCAGTGTTGTGACTCGTTACCTCGCCACACCTGTACAAACACGCAGCTCAAACACCACGGATCACGTCCAGTGTACGCAAATACGGCTCGGAAAACAAAGGATATACTCGCCTAGGTGCCGGTGACAGGTGGAATCGTGACATTCTTGTGCTTTGCTGCTATTCAAATTGGACTAATTGTGCCGTATCCGGGTAAGGTTGTTTGACGGAGCTCCAACTTTACTAACAAACTTGGAGCCGTGACTAAAAAGTGTTTGTCAATCGAGCAGGCAACTTTTTTAAACTTTTGTACTTAATTCTAGTTTGTATTATTTATCCAAGTGTATTTTACCAAAATGCGCCAAAATTGTTGAAGTGTCCATCAAAATGATTAAAATTCCGATCTTCGAAGTTATTTTTCGATTCGCAAAACTTTGCAAATTCGCAAAGTAGACTTTAGTTAGTGGCATCGCGGCGACGGCCGGCGCCGGTTCGTTGTTTGGTCGGAGCATGTATCATGAAAATAACGCGATTTCGGACTACAATTTACAATTAATGTTAAAATCCACAATTTGCATTGAATTTCGTTATTCGTAACCTGCGAAATTGGTACATACCTACCTAATGGAATAAATAATATGAAAATGTAACTTAATTTTACATGGATCCTAGGTTTTATTTTCTTGTATCGCCAGGATCACGACTTGTAAGTAGAAAAATAATGTATAAATGTGCATAAAATCCTTATAATTTCCAAAATTCTAAAAAAAAAAAAACTATAAAATGTGACAAGTGATATGAATTTTTTCGTGTTACAATTTTTTTTCTTTTTCAATGTCAATCATTAAAAAATAAACTGATAAAATTCAATAGAAGAGTGCATTCAACCCAACGTAAATAAAACTTTTATTGCATTTGTAATGTAACGAAATGAATTCAGACCTATTTATAAATAGGCTAAATTAATTACCTATAGCCTATAAATAATTAGAATAGTAAACAGATTAATGATGCATAGAGCCGTAGTTATTAGTTGTAAATGACACGGATGATGTGAGTTGTGACCGAGGCTTTTTTTTTTTCAAATCGGCCATCTTTAGTTGTAGTTGAATGCACACGGCGCGGCAGGGGCGGGGCGTGCGAGCGAGATAGCATGTAAACATTAACTTTTTTTGACGTTTCTCTAGCACGGGGGTGACAATGCTCGCAGATTTTTTGTGCACTTTAACAAATTGTTGCATATTTGGAATATTTTTAAGTTTGTACCTATTGAATTTCAACATGATGCATTTTTCACACTGAGATATTATATATATAGTACCTACTACGTAATATTTCATGTTTTTTGTTTTGTTTAAATTATACCAATTACTAATCAAAAGTCATCGCAAATCTAAATGAATATAAAATATATCTATAAATATTTACAGCTTTTTGATCATTTTGGAATTAACAATTACTTACATTTAATTTTATGCTTAGTATAAGTGTTGCAAAAACATTTCACATCTTGTGGTAAGGTAACTTTGACAAATATTACTTTCAAAATAAATAAGGGAAAAGCACTAATGCTCGACACGGAACTAATAGATGACACGAAAAAGATGCCATAAAATAAAAATTATTTAAATTACATATTTCTTAACACTGTAAATTTTATAAGATTCTCAAGCTATCTGTTGATGTGAAAAAAAAAAAAAATTAGGGACGCCTTCGGGAACAAAATTTTAAAATGGGATCAGTTTTCGTAAACAATGTGACCGCGTCAACACGCGCTCGGCTATTTCTTAGCAAATAGGTTAAGGAAGGCGAAATTTTGCACGTAAGTTCTGAAATACATTTATTTGATTTTTTAAATTTGTATTCATTTCATTGGATTAATCATCATGTTCTATACACTAATTAATATTTATTTATGATTTTTATCAATTTTCCCTAACAATATAAAGGGTGTCTACTATTGGTTCTTCAAAATGTAAAAAACCTAATAGATGTCATGGATCTCATTGTTTAGTTTTAAAATACATACCTATTAAATTTATTTTGTAGTTTTTTCTACTGCAAATATCATCACTATTCCACTACACAGCATGGAAGAAGAATGGATAGAATCTGGTGACAACGTGGATAACATTTCTGATGCATGTAGTTACTATGATGAAGTAAATGAAATCTTTTGAAAAACGGCAAATTAAGACCTAAATAATAGGAAAAATGTAAAATGTAATGTAATGTTCTATGTCAACTATAAGTTCATATTGGTGTCTACTATTAGTGATGTTCGGTTTTTGTGATGTCATTCATTAGGTCTTATGAATAAGTTTACAAAATGACCAATAATATATTTTTTTATTGATTTATCAGAGAATAACTTCATATAATAGTTTTATTTTGTAAGAGTTACAGAAGACATAAAAGAAGTTATCAATCTTTTATTTTCATAAAACATACATTTTATTCTATTCAAATGTTTTATTTTTCCTTATAGTGTCTACCATTAGTACTTTTCCCTTAACAATGCAGCTATATTCCCAATTTGTTATTACAAATATTTTATGTGGTTTAGGTACCTAATTTTAGGCAATATTTAATGTGGTTTATATTATTTTTTTTTATATTGGTTGGTACAATTATTATCAAGATACATACTATGTTATACCAATATTTTTTATACTTAGGTACTGTTGAATTTGTAATAAAAAATACAGGCTTCCTTAACAACCACTTATTTGTTTTACAAATAAAAAGCTAAATTTTTATTACTTAACTATTTGTATATTGTATAATTCTTTAATGGTTTTTATTTGCCGTTATCCTCGGTTGGTTTTGATGGTTGTTGTAAGTGTTTAAGTGGTCGTAAATCTCTGTCGCGGGTTGAAACAACCACCGTCAGTTTTTTGGTCTCTAATACAGGCAGACGTCTAACACGTGTGAGAATTAGTAAGAAGAATATGAAAGTCTAAGTTTTTGTTTCAGATAGACTAAATGGTTGAATGTTTAGATGTTTTTGCAATTTTTATTTTTATTTTCTACAATTCTTTTGAATAATAATATAATATAGGAATTTTATTTTGAGTCAATGTTAACGAGTAGCAAAGTTACCTTTTTAATATTCTTTTAGCCTGTACACATACCTACTTACAGTAGCCTAAGAAATTGGATATCAGAAAATTAACTAAAAAAACCGACTAGTTATTTATTTTAACAATATTTATTTATTATTAAAAAAAAAACTTTTTGATTTCTGACACATAATCATATGACCCAATTAAGTTTTCACAAAAAAATATGTCAGTTACATGACAATGTGACACATGAAACATCACACACAAGAAAATATAACAGTAGGAGTATGTTATTTATAACTTATAAGTGGTAATTAAAAGCTGTACTAGCCCATACTGCCCAAAGTTATAATATGAGATTGGGTTGGTTATTTGTATTTTATTAACTTACCTAATTACTTTTTACATATAAATATAAGTAATTATTACTGAATAGATTTTACCAGAACTAAAAAAAATATTCAATTGTGCGTCATGTATAATAAGTATTTTCCCAAAAAAGTAGTAATATGTAATATGTACTATGTAATACATTTCAACAATAATTATTTATAAAAGTCCATGTATTATGATTTATAAGTTACAAGCCGCACTCGTGGATAAATTGGCCATTTTGGTGCTAAAGGGCATGCCTTGAAACACACGTTTTCGCATTCATAATTACCTGATCAAAGATGTATAATATGTTTAAAACAAATTAAATATGTAAGTTAAAGGTAATAAAGTTTTTAAGACTTTCAATGATTTGGACATAAAAGAATAGCCGCGGGTAGATAATAGATATGAGCTAGTGCTCTCCAGAATAAATAATGTAGAAACTCGTAAAATTTATCTTTGCAGGAGTATTAATTGATAATAAAATGACAGATTCAGTTTAAACGGAAACGATAAAACATTTTATAGTCTGCAATTCTTTTACATGCCGTTAGGTGGTAAAATAATCAGGTCGCACCTTCGTACTGGATAGAGGCCATTTCAGGCAAAAACATTGAGTTAAAAAAAAACATTCAGTTTTATTCGTATTCATTCCCAAAGAAAAATATTCAGTCCCAAAGAAAAATCTTGTTAAGACGCTGACAACTGCCAATGACCTTGATCTCGCATCACTCTCGCACCTGTGTCGATTTTCATGCCAGAGAGACAGAGATGTGAAGTGTTCACTCGGTAGCGTGGATACATTTTTCGTTTCTTAGAGGAAAAAATAAATATTATGGGAAATCTAGATGTCAGAACCGAAAATTAAATCCGGCAATCTTTGAATCTTTGTAAAAGGTATGAAATAAATAAATTTTTAATATTGTATAGTGTATTATTTTGCGTTTAATAATATTGTTTTTAGTTATTGTTAGCTATAACAATTCAAATTAGCCAATCAAATATGTAACTTTGAATAGTTTAGGTTTAAGTTTAAATCACGTGTTTGATCTGATACGATCTAAATTCTAAAACTTCGATACTAATATTTTAATACGAAATTTTAATTAAAATCAAAATATTATATGTATGCTCGCATCAAATTCTTTGTGTTGTGATTTGTGACACATCCAATATTTTACCATTCAATATAAAGTCTCCAACGTTAAACGTTTTGATGACTATATAAGCGGTTAAAAAGCGATGTTTCCAATATTTTTGAACAGGTTTTGAAGGTTTTATAATGAGTCAGAGACCACCCGTCACGTCGACTGATATTGGTGAACATATTCGATATCACACACGGTAGGTGGTGCCGTAATATGCGGACAATTTACACAATTATTATTTTATATTATTATAATTAAAAGGACTAGGATAACTGTAGATTGGAATTATGAGTTAATTAACTTGCAACATTTTGTTTATGGAATTCGTGAGCTATAATATCTATATATATAAAAATGGATTTTCAAATGTGTTAGTCGCGCTAAAACTGGAAAACTGCTGAACGGATTGGGCTGATTTTAGTCTTAAAATATTCGTAAAAGTCCAGGGAAGGTTTTAAAGTGACACGAAGTTCACCGGGTCAGGTAGTTTTTTATGATTTATCAGGATTGATAAGTATAGCTGGCACTTGTAACTCTTTGTGTATTTCTGATGTTAGCGAACTTCATCCCTAAGATTAACTATAAAAGATGCATTAAAATATTTATAACATTTTTTACTTTGTGTTAATACATACAGTTTTTAGGTCAACATGTATTAAATCTAGAGAATAAATCATACCTATTTTAAATACCTAGTTGCAATTGAATATGTAGTACTGGTTACTACATATTCAATTACAACTATAGATCATGTTCAATAGCAATTACTAGGTGCATCTCACTCTTAGATATATGACATAACATAATATCTTATACTTCTCTCAGATATAACACACAGTCACACAAACAGATGTAGTAATTTGTCCGCATTATGAGTGACGCGTTGTCACCGGACAATTAGCGGACAAGATGGCCGCCGCCCCCGCCCCGCTGCGCGTACGCACCGCTTGCCGTACGGTCTTTACGGGACTGTTGTCTAGGTCTAGACTCTAGTCCAGGGATTCTCAAAATGAGTTCAGTAGAATGGACATCAGGATTTAACCATAAAGATGGCAATTAAAAATTGTCATCCATAATATTATTATTTATTAGGGGGCGTCCACAAATTACGTGAAGTTTTTTTTAATTTTTTGACCCCCCCTCCCCCCTGGTGAGATTTTATTCAACCCCCCCCCCCCCTAAAATCTCACGTGAGATTTTTCAAAATGTGGGTTTCTTACGTAAACGTTTGGTCTGACACTTAGTAGATTTTCTTTCGAACGAATGAATGATCTTAATCGTATAACGATTATACTTATATACCTAAGCTTACGATTAAATCTTATTAAGCATAGGTACTGCATCCGTACAATCTGGATGAAATAGACCAAAATAGTTTTTTTTTTTGATAAAAAAAAATACGTGAGATTTGGCGAGACCCCTCCTCTCCCCAACGTGAGATTAGATGAGAATTGACTCGACACCCCCAATGTGTAGACCTTTTATACAGTTCAACTTTCGGACGGAAAATCTGACTCTTAGTGTTGTTCCATCATGTTCAACATCGACATCGACATAGCGCTTGCGACTTGCGGTGGGTGATGCGAAAAACCGTAAGCGAATATCTGTCATAAATTATCCAGCGTGAGAAACGGAAGGCAATCAAATGGAATACGACAATTAAATACGACTGAATTACGGGCGACATGCTTTATTTTATGGTCGATAAAGCTACCGTACAGGATGGTCATGATTTCGCATTATGACTCATTGTATTGTCATCATCATCATCGGCGCTTGTCATCATCCATGTAGCACAGGTCATGAGCCGCTGATGCAAAATGTTCTGAGATCATAATAAACACTGTAGAGAATAGGTAAACCACATTTATGTGCTCTAAAAATTAGTACCTACAATGAAAGTAACACCTTTAAAAATGTACAAAAGACATATTTTGGGAGCCACTCCTAAATATCTGGCAAATAAAATTATAACTTCAGGTCACTGAAGGCTGGCAGGAGAATTAGCAATGGCACGTTGGCAAATAAAGCACGTAGCAGTTGAAATTACAAAGAATATTTACGAAATGACCTGCGATAACATCTATTGATTTTATTTATTCGCGTATGCATATTAAGAGATATTGTATTTTATTCCCCTGTAAATTTAATTAAAGTGCACCTGTCACGAGCATGTGCTCTAAAATGTTTTCATATAAATACGTCGCAATAAACAGCACAGTTTATCATTATCGTCACGACGTATTGTAATAAGCGCGCTGTATCTTCGCTTCAATGTCAAATTTTGGAAGATACATTGTTCAATAAATCGTAACTTCGAACGAACTTTTGGACTTATAAATATTTATGGCTAAATATAGGTTCATGCTAAAATTTATATTTCGAACGATGGAAATATCGCGTATCATAGTCGCATCTATTTCTAGAAATATTTTCGCGTCGGTTCTGATCTTTGGGAGTCAAAAAACTCCTAAATTATAATTTCTTAATTATAAGTCTTTTGTGCATGGGCGGTAAATTTTGTGTCGGGCTTATCTTAATGTGGCTCCCCGGCGCATCACTATTTACATGACATTAGCGGCGACGCGTCTCTAGCGCTAGGGATGACCGATGACCTACAACTCTATCGATGCTCAGATAAACGATACTAATGTATTGTTAAGTGTCTATAAAACTTTTAATAGTCTATATATGCAGTATAGTCGTAATTATATGTCCCATAAAATCAGTTTACGACCGGATTAACATAATTTTTTGCGTATGTAAGTGACGGCTAACGGCGACCCGGCTGAACGTAAATCACGTTTGGCGGTTACGGGAACACGAGATCAGTTTCAGTTTTAACAACTAATGAGAAAAGTAGTAAATTGAGTAACATAATATTAACTCATTAAGAGGCCGGGTGCCATCGAAATTCTCATACATACGTAATACCGAAATCATTTTCTCATACGAAAATATTTAACATGATTGAGTTATTTTTCACTTTAAAATAGTAATTACGTAGGTTCCTGCACAAAAATTTACTTCAAAATATTTAAACACTAAAAAATATTTTTTTTTTCAGCTTAAAATAGTAATTACGTATAGTCCTGTGCGTACAAGACAAAAAAAAACGAGGAATACGGCTTTTGCTGAACCAAAGATTTCCTTTGGTAGGATTGATCTTTATATCTCTAAGATGGATTTACGATGTGGAGCCACCTGAATATCTCATGCAGGTGGGGGAGGGGGATTTTAAGCTTTAACAAGGTATGAGGTCAATAACAGCGTGGGATTTAGGTATATAGTCGAGTTTGGTATCATTTTCGATTGATTCGAATGTTTAAATGTCAATTTTGGAATAATATTTAGATAAAAGATAGTAAAAATAAAATAAAATAAATTCAGAATATATGATTTTCAACCAACGAAAACGCTGTTAACAGGGCTTAATTAATATAAGGAGGCTAATAGCCGCATTATTCTGCATGCTAAAGACATGGTGATGAATGGAGCAATAAACATATTAATAATACTAGACGTTCCGCGCGGCTTCGTCCGCGTAAATCTGAAATTTCACGGAAACTGTATATTTTTCACAAATTAATAACTCATGTCTCACGTAGTCTATTATATATTCGTGTCAAATAACATAAAATTGCTCCAGTAGTCTGTGAGATATAAGCCCTTTCAAACAATTTTCCCCGTTTTCTTACATTTTCCTATGTATCTTTGCTCTTATTGGTCTTAGCGTGATAAAATATAGCTTATAGCCTTTCTCGATAAATAGACTATCAAACACTGAAATATTTTTTCAAATCGGGCCAGTACTTCTTGAGATTAGTGCGTTCAAACAAACAAACTAACCAACAAACTCTTCAGCTTTATTTTCATATTTTCCTTTGTATCTTTGCTCCTATTGGTTTTAGCGTGATGAAATATAGGCTATAGCCTTCCTCGATGATTAGGCTATCAAGCACTGAAAGATTCTTTCAAATCGGATGAGTAGCTCCTGATTAGCGCGTTCAAACAAACAAACTCTTCAGCTTTATAATATTACTAGACGTTCCGCCCGCGTAAATTAGATATTTCACAGACAAATTAGTCTACAATAAATAGCCTATGATCCTTTACGTTTCTACTTTTTATCTGTGCCAAATATCAGAAAAATGACTCCAGTAGTTCGTGAAATAAGCCCTTTCAAATAATTTCCCCCGTTTGTTCCACATTTTCCTCTACTTTTTCGCCTATAGTAGTCTCAGCGTAATAAAATATAGCCTATAGCCTTCCTTGATAAATGGGCTATCTAACACTGATAAAAATTTTTCAAATCGGACGAGTAATTACTGACTCATACTAAAATTAGCGCGTTTAAATAATGCTTCTTCTTTTTACGTTGTTTAACATCTTTATCGTGCAATATGAGTCCTAAAATGAATTAAGCATCCTTAAGTCATCCGAATATGGTACCGAACTTGGAATATTACCATAATTAATGCCTCTATACAGATTGACACTCTATTTTCCTCCAGAGCAGAAGCTGCTAAAATTAAAAAAAAATTACATCAAAAATCGCGGTGGCTCCACATCTTAAATCCATCCTTGGGCCATAAGGACCAATCCTACCAAAGGAAATCTTTGGTTCAGCAATCGCCGCATAATTTACCTTACACACGCAACTAGCAGGTTCCTGCACAAAAATTTACTTCAAAATATTTAAACACTAAAAACTTTTTTTATGTATAATTTTTTTAAGTAAATTTACTACTAAATATTTAAAAACTAAAAATAGAGTAAACACTAAAAATATATATAAATAAATAGTAAATTTACTACAAAATATTTAAAAACTAAAAAATATTTTTTACAGTTCAAATATTTTGTAGTAAATTTACTATTTATTTATATATTTCAAGATATTATCATTTACATTTTATAAGATATCAAAAGATAACAGTAATCCAAAAATATTTTATTCATAACATGTAACCTATGTATAAACACTTGTTTAATATGTTTTAATATTACTATATTACTAATTACTATGATAAAATGAAATCGTAATTACATGAGATTACAATTAAATTATATGACCTAAGTATTTAAAATTGAACCTCATTATATATAAATAGCAAACAAGTCGTTGTTAATAACAACGACTTAAAGGCCCACATATGCCAATCAAGGTTTAACGTTAACCATAGTAAAGTTAACCACAAGTAAAAGCATGGTATATTTTGTTTTCACACTCGTTCCTTTTATTTATAATTATAAGAGAAATCAAAGAAGACATTATTTTGTGATTGTTTATCCTCTCGTCTGTCAAGCGCCCAAAATGGGCGTCTTACTCTAAAACTATTTAAAAGTAGCTATTTCTACTTTGACCACCGATTTAGTATTTTGTTTCAAATATAAAACATATTATGAAAAATTAATCTAGAAGAGTAGCAATTTACCGAACGACACCAATCCATTTCCATTAAAATACACATCAAAACGAAAACAAATAAATTGTAATATAATCATCGACATAATAACATGTAAATGTTTATTTCGTCTACGGTGAAAATTTGAATGTAAATAGCGAATGGCGATAGAATAAATCGCTCTAAATTATGACAGACCGGAGACGCTACTTAGCATTGACAGATTTTCTGTAAATAAATAAATGCTTAAATAAAACAATCGAATAAATAAAATTATTAATTAATAGTATGTCTGGTCTCTGTTAATATTCACAGAAACAGCACTCGGCTCCTGGACCACTTTCTGTGGGAACTAGTGTTGTTACGATTTTTATCGATGTGTCAAAATTGATTTAATTATCGATTGTGTAAAACGCTTTTAAAGTTGACATAATTTACAAAGTTTTAACATAAATCTGTCTAATGTTAACGAATGAGTTTTTAACGGATGTTACATCCGAGTGGACTTCCAGAACAACACCTAAGTACTTTTTTTATGTAGGTGGCATAAAACATCAATTTAAGGGTGGCAACTTGCAACCACAAAATTATTATTGCCATTATTTCTCGATTAATTACTAAAGTATTAGTAAAAATTAGAAATTATTGACGATTGTTACAACCAAATAGGTGCGCTTATGATGCATCTGCTGGTCTTGCCGGCATGTCCAACAGTATTTATATGCTAGGAATACGGAGTAAAATGGCTAGAAAGTACTGGCATACAAAGGGTCAAGTTGGTCTTGACCGAGAAAGAAAAAAAAAGTGACTCAACCTGGCCTTACACAACCCAACGACTCTTAAGAGGCCGGGGTACCCTCGAATTCTCATACATACGTAATACCAAAATCATTTTCTCGTACGAAAATATTTAACATGTTTGAGTTATTTTTCAGCTTAAAATAGTAATTACCTAGGTTCCTGCACAAAAATTTACTTCAAAATATTTAAGCACTAAAAAAAAAATTTTTAGTGTACAAATTTTTTTACAAAATTTACTACTAAATATTTAAACACTAAAAAATAGAGTAAAACACTAAAAATATATATAAATAAATCGTAAATTTACTACAAAATATTTGAACTCTAAAAAATATTTTTTAGTTTTTATATATTTTGTTATTTTGATTTATTGCTAGCTTTAAATATAGTGATGTCACACACCTTTGGTCCCAGCAGAAAACCAGTGCATAGCAGACTGGAAGTCGCTGCTAATGCTGAGCTGGGTCCAGTTTTGACGTCACACAATTTAATATTATTGTAATTTTGTGTTCTTTATTTTTTTGTGTATTTTTGTAATAATATAATATTGTGTTGTGTGATTGTCAAAATAAACTTTTCTTATTCTTATTCTTAATTACAATTTTCATAGTAGATAAAGGCTAAATGTTGGTTATAATTTACTCTGGGCTATATTATGTAGAAATAGAGGCTTTCTCTTTCTTCAAGATAAGAAAGAGACCACACGATGCTTAACACAGGGTCAACTTTAACCCTTTAATCTTAAGGTGACGCCGCGTTAAAGTAAAAAGCCGTGTTGGATATATTGTTTTTTGATTGCTTGTTTTCTATGAGAGGCCGGCTCGGCCTCTCATAGAAAACAAGCAATGGAACAGCAAAAAATGGAAAGGGCGTAGCGACAAAATGGCTTTTGTCGCGTATGTTGGATTGGAGTATATATAGATCTAAGATATTTTGAAACAATTTAATGTTACTATAATAATACTAAAATTATGCCCAAGCAGCTGTAGCAAGGTATCTGTGGTTAAAAGAAAATCTAACTGTAAGACAATAAAGATATTTATTAAAACAACCTTAACAAGTAAGGGTCGGTAGATATAATTATTTTCAAATTGTATAACAAATTATTACGTAATGTACGTAATCTAGCTAAGTTACTTTCAGTATATACTATATTATATTAATAAGATACAACTCAGGAATAACACAGAACTTATAACTTTATATTGTAAAACAACATAATATCAAGCAATTATAGATAATCTAGCAAAAATAAACCATAGGCTTGTACAAAATCTTCTTTATATAAATTACAATAATTACCAAGTTACTTATTACTAAAATCTTTATAACAAACAAATAGGTACATCACCTTAAACACTGTCGGCCAGAATGAGAGCCGTTACTAGGTTCGCTAGCTATTTTATACTGGGTAGAATGGATATTCTACCCACACTGAATAATAATTCTAGTACCCACATTTTCCAAAGTTTGGTACTAGAATTACTAAAATATGATATTCTATCTAAATACAATAGGCTACTTGACCTAATTTTTTTCTTCATGCTAATCGCTTCTTAATCATTCATTTTCACAAAAAAAACTAATATTTTAATATTTTACACGGTAGAAACCCATAAAAATGTTTATTGAAAAACATGCCTTTTAAATGGCGCCGAAAACACTGTCCGCCATAGTGTGACGTCATACGCTTTGTATTTTAAACTCTCTTTATTGAACATTTTTTTATGTGCTTAATGTACGAGTCTAAAGGTGCCCAAAAATTATAAAAGAATTAAATAAGAAATTAGAAAACATTTGTAATGTTGAAAACTTTTGGAGAAAAGTTTTGGCCATTTCATTTCCCGTCTACGATAAATGGAGATAATATATAAAACTAATGTTTTAAGCGAATTATTCAATAAAATATATTTTACAAATCTTTCTAGGCTTATTCTTATTATTTATGTACAGATAAACTTACGTATAACGAGCGCGATAAATAAAAGATATTAAATTACTATGAGGATGACGTCACATCCAAATCGGAAGTACCGCAAAAGCGTTTTCGTCAGTACAAATACTATTTTCATAAAATCATATTTCCAAATCGACTTTATTTATCAATCATGAGCTTTTATTTGATGATAAGGGTGAAATACGGTTTCCTAGGCCAAGTTCTACTAGAAATATGCATTTGTTCATTGAAATTGAATATAGGTCAAGTAGCCTATTAAACAAAATCTTAACTTAATAATATTCATAAAATAATTAAGAGACAATACTTTAAATATAAACTACCTTACATTATAAGTCTTTCCTTACAATTTCAAAAGGTGTTTTTATTATTAATTTAACATAAAAATGACGGCTTAATATTGGTGTTGTCAAGTCTTCAATCGACTTATTAGAACTAATATCTGAACAATGTAATTTCGCCTTAATTCATACATTTTATTCTTTTATCTATACTTATATATAATAACATATCTATTACGTACATGAACGTAGAAAAAAAGGCGGACGGAGTCCCACCATACACAAAACTGTGTCGCTCAGAGTCGGCCAGCTGGCTGTATGTACACGGTCCGCACGCACACATTCTTGCGCTAGTCCATACCATTTGACAGGCGTCAGAATGTGTGCGTGGCCGACTCTGAAGAAAAGTGACGACACAGTTTTGTATATGACAAGACTCCGTCCGCCTTTTTTTCTACGTTCATGGTCGCGTAATTTAAAAACCATAAATACATTTCATATAAGCTATGGGCAAATTAAAGTGTATGCTTGAACCAATCCATGTACAAATTTTGGAAGCTTAAATCACTCCTCTGTTGGCAAAATAGGAATCCCTTTTTTTACAGAGGTCTTTTTGATTGATTATTCTGTATTATGAAAGTTGACCAATCGTGTTATGCCATGGGTAATTCAAAGACATAGACGTGATGAATACTGACAATGAACTTTAATTTCTTAGCTTTAGTCATTGCTGAGAAAAATCGATATCTCTACAGCCAAATTATCAAGGCGTCGCCTTAATTAAATGCATGTGGATTGTGGACCTAATACTTTCAGAATTATCTTTAAAAAAGGTTTTTAGGCGTTAATCCAAGTATTAGCTCTTGAAGTGCATATTAATATATTAATCCTTCGATCTTGGATTCTTGGAAATCTATTGTGATTCTATTGTGTCTCGCTCACCGGTGAGCTTATGGGGTTTGATGGGTTAAACAGCATCTCATCAATATCCGTGACACAAAATCGCGTCCTGGTCCTGGTACAACCTTGCCCTAATAACGCAAGACGTAATAAATTATTATCATGACTCATGAGCTTTAATCGAAAAAAAAAAGATCATAGTCCTAGTTGGAATACATTGGCACTTGTGAAACCTGCATCGCGATAACCACGATTGAGCCTGTCAAAACACCGCCAACTTACAACATTTGGCCAGCGAGTGATACGAAACAATCCGCGCGCCGACACTTTTACAGCTTATCCAGATCAAAGCGCAATCAATAACCAGCCCTAATGGCTCGCAATAAAAGCTCTTATCCCGTACCGCGTCTTTCGTCAGTTTTTCTAAATCGCTACTTTTGATTGGGGCTATTCTATTGTTTACGACGAGAATATTTTTGATCGGATAATTAGGTGTTGGCCGATCAAAGTCGTACGCGTTTTTGATTTGACGAGCAAATGGATTTTTGTAATTTTAGAGTAATTTGTTATTTGAGGTTTGACTGAAGTTTTTGTAAATTGCAGTTTAATTGACGGTTTGATGTTATTTGGGAGTAACATGAGGTTTTATTTCCATCATCAGCATGCAAATAAACGTTTTAAATAAAGGAATACATTGTACAGGGTACTTAACATTATTATTTATTACATTACAAAATTAAATATCAAAGGATGTGGGTACTAATGTTGTTCTGTCGCTATTTTCTAACACATTACACCTGTTTCTTGTTTGCTATTTGACTATCATTTTTATTATTCCAAAGTTTTAAAAATATTATGAGTAAATAGAGTGGGCGCTGGGTGGAGTTGAGTACCTAGGTAATAGGTATACAAAATATAAGAGACCTAGAACCTAGCAAAAGCATGCAGATTATGATTCTGAATGTTGCCAGGAGTCGTATTGGCATTTTTTACACCCACCCCACACAGGTGTAAAAAATTACCAATATGATTTCTGGCAATATTCAGAATCATAATCTGCATGCTTTTCTGAGTTCAATTCCATTCACAGAATGAGTTACTCATTATGCTCTCAATTTAGCGCCTGCTCTATAACATAAACGTCATTGATCGTTGCATGGTTAAATAAAGATGTCGAGATAATGTCATTTTGAATGACAGCTTGTGTGACAGCTGTTTAGCATCCATGCCTCCATGACAATGTCATCAATGCGCCACAAGATCCTTGTAAGGGTCAATTCAGACCGCAACGCAACGCGTAGATGCATTTCAAAATTTGTACTGAATTAGCTTTGCATACGCAATTGAAATCTGTCAATTCAATACTAGAAATGCATCTACCCTGTGTCTGAATTGACCGTAAGATGTAGGTCTACAGGTCGGTCGCACGCAGCTCAACGACAGTGTGGTAGATTAGCGCTAAAATCCTGCATCGCGATATCGAAGTTTTGCCGGTATGGCATCGTATTTATACTATACGACAGGTGGGAACTGAGTCTGACTAAGCTGGCTTCGGCATGACCGAGCATACCACCTCGATCGGTCGAAAGATCTTTCCCTCTTTCCCTTCCAACCGGCAACCACCACTCCCAAAACAGTTAACATTTTATTCTGATAGTGTATGAAAACTCGTTTTCAATCCAGCGACTTAAGCTCTTAAGGGGCCGGGCTACCCTCGAAATTCTCATACATACTTACGTAATACCAAAATCATTTTGTCATACGAAAATATTTAACATGTTTGAGTTATTTTTCAGCTTAAAATAGTAATTACCTAGGTTCCTGAACAAAAATTAACTTCAAAATATTTAAACACTAAAAATAGAGTAAAACACTAAACTTTTTTTTTTAAAAAAATTTACTACAAAATATTTTAATACTAAAAAATATTTTTTAGAGTTGAAATATTTTGTAGTAAATTTAATATTTATTTATATATTTTTTAGTGTTATGCTCTATTTTTTAGTGTTTAAATATTTAGTAGTAAATTTAGTAAAAAAAAAATATACACAATTTTTTTTTTTGTGTTTAAATATTTTGAAGTTAATTTTTGTACAGGAACCTAAGTAATTACTATTTTAAGCTGAAAAATAACTCAAACATGTTAAATATTTTCGTATGAGAAAATGATTTTGGTATTACGTATGTATGAGAATTTAGAGGGTAACCCGGGCTCTTAAGTTAATTCCAATGTATTGATCTGTTTGTAGTTTATATAACGAACAGCGGCCGTCACGTCACGTCAACGTCAGCCGTCACCCGTCACTCGCGCGTTAATCAGTCGGCTTTTTGTTCCGGGAATGTTGTGATTATGGAGAGAAATTATATTGCCATTATGAGTTCGATGCAGATTGCAGATGGAATATGAATCAGTCAGATTTGGTGTTACGCTTTCTATAAATTGCTATATATAATATAATGCAAAAAGTTGTTTTTAAGGACAAAAATTGGTTGAGAAGGTGGATAAAGAGAAATAAGTAAGTACAATCTTTAGGTATCCAATTAACGTTTAAATAACGTAATCTATCTTGTTTAATATATCTGGTCTTGTTAAATCGGTCATTTAACTCCAGTCAAAAACAATAACCGGGCATGAATGTGTCTGACTGTTTACTTATGCTCAGAAAACATAAAACGTTCTTAAGACGGTAAAATGTACGGTGCTCCTGCGAAGTTTTTCGCGACGGGAATTTAGGTACTGGTCCTTACAGCATCTCTAAGAATGTTTTCATCATAATAATTATTATACACTAGATTTGATGACTCTCAGAGTAAAAACTTAGATTTATCCAGTCCAAGTTGTGTTAAAGAATAGCGTGTAAAGGGCACCTCGAGCACAGGACTCTATTGAGCTTGATCTAATCTCAATATCCTTATAAGAGATTGATTAAAGCGATTTCGTGATATAAACTCGGCGCTCACGTCTCAAACGGCATTTCTACCTTTTCTTTCCTTCGAATTTGGACTTTAGATTGTTGGTTTAGGGTTCGATTTGGCATGGAACGATTGTGAGTTGTGTAGTATAAAATATGCAGCGTAATTATATCGAATCTGCCCGGCTGTCTGTCAGCGTGTCAATCAAACGTTGACGCGCCAACGATCAAAATCGATTGGGCGCTGTCTAGTAACTTTTGTCAAGGATAAACGCGAGATGAACGCTAAGTCGGCCTTCGTTTATTTACAACCTAGGTTTTGAGCTAGAGTTATTATTTTGGTAAAGCCTAGTGTTTAGATGGATTTCTAGGTCACCTGTAAGTTATTTTGGACATCTTTTAATTTAGGTTTTACAGGAAGTTTTAGAGTAATTTGCAATGTTGATCATATTCATTCAGAAATTTATTAACCATCTGGTTGATTTAATTTTCAACATCATGATATTTTGTGCGATGGTTGTGCAGTTTAAGTTTATTAATGATCAATTTTAGCCAAACATATTATTACGTTCATGTTAAAGCTTTCAATTTTTTCATAAAGTTCCCTGGGGCCTTGACTTCCACTAATATTTCAAGACTTAGATTAGCCAAATCAGTACAGTCGTTCTTGAGTTTTAGTGATACCTGAGCTGTGGTGATACTAAATTTATTTTAATTACTTACACTTTTTTATGAAGATACATTCTTCGGTAGTCATGTAGCTTGTTAAGCTGTAGCAATCGATCTATGCCTATCTAACCTACACGCAATTTCCTGCGTTTTTTCCCGCCATTTATGGCTGTAATTGATAACCAGGTGTATGACGCGTAGGCTATTATAGGTGATTATACTTTCAAATTCATCATGACGCGGTTAGGCTGTTGGTTTTGCCTTGTACGGCTTGGGATTGCTTAGAGCTTTTAACAGCTTACGACGCGATATACGATATACAACACGATTGGTAGGATTCGGCGACTGGTCCAGTAACTTTAATCCTTATTTTCTATTTTTCTGCTCATTAATACTTTCAAATTCTTCATGACGCGGTTAGGCTGTTGGTTTTGCCTTGTACGGTTGGGATTGCTTAGAGCTTTTAACAGCTTACGACGCGATATACGATATACAACACGATTGGTAGGATTCGGCGACTGATCCAGTAACTTATTATTTTCTATTTTTCTGCTCATTAATTTACCTGTGTAGGTACATTTTGGACACCAATCAATCTATTCTCGATTACTAGATTAACCATATTAGATATTGCATAACTTGATTTGTGTGATATTGCAATTGGTTAAATTAGAATCTACGATTTATTATATAGGCACTTGGCAGAATTTGATTTACACTAGTGTTTCCAGAAATTAAGTACTCAATTAGTTTTCAAAGATAGGATTACAAATCCATACTTCCATACTAATATTATAAATGCGAAAGTGTGTCTGTCTGTCTGTCTGTCCGTCTGTCCGTCTGTCCGTCTGTCCGTCTGTCCGTCTGTCCGTCTGTCCGTCTGTCCGTCTGTCCGTCTGTCCGTCTGTCCGTCTGTCTGTCTGTCCGTCTGTCCGTCTGTCGGTCTGTCGGTCTGTCGGTCTGTCGGTCTGTCGGTCCGTCCGTCCGTCTGTTACCTCTTCACGCTCAAACCGCGCAACCGATTTTGCTGAAATTTGGCATGAAGATACTTTGAGTCCCGACTCCCGGGAAAGGACATAGGATACTTTTTGTCCCGGAAAAAAAGTAAGGTTCCCGACATCCGGTATCCGACAAATCGTGACCACTAAAGTTTCTGTCAATGTACGATCTATCGAGTAATTGCACCGGTGACCTTTGGCGCAGATGCGGGTCTCGCGCTTGACGGAAACGTATTTCAGTGGCCAATGCGCACCGGCGCGACTGTCCAAGTGACGTTTGCGTGACAGTAGTCATGAATTACCCGCGTTTAGTGCACCGGCGATTTTATTGCATTTAATTAATATCGTGACATTTCAAACTGTCATTCTCGGCGCGATTCGCCATAAAGTGAGTGATTGGTGAAAGCTGCCAGGTTTAAACGTGATCGTCGTGTGCCATATTTCAGTATGATTAATTATAGCAACGAAATTAATTGAAAATGACAATAATATTAAGTATAATATTATGATTTTGAAGTTTGAGCTAGGTACTGTAGATGAAATGGCGAATCGAGGCACATAACCTTAAGAAAGAGTTTAAAGTATAATTAGTATAATTCTGTGCCTCGTTCTTTCGATTATATCTTAGTAGAGCTTATACTTAGTGACACTTTGCTACCTAAGAATGACTTTTTATAATATTATGTATCTATGTCAAATAAATTTTATTTTTATAGATTTATAATTATTAATTTTAACACACCATAACATAATAGTATAAACTTAAAATCACAAATTCATTACTAAAAATACAAACTAAAATAAAATATACAAATATATATATGCAAATATACAAATATGTCAAATTATTATGCAATATATAGTCGTTATTATAAAGTGATCAATAAGTATTTTTAGTAGTAATTTGTACCACATTTTATGCAATAAATCATTCTATTCTATTCTAAGTTATTTATTATTATGTATTACAAACAAAATAAATCACAAATTCGTGCACTGAATATGTTCAATTCAATATCCGAATGCGTTACACTCGATTTCGCATGTCAGTGTCTAAAGCACATTGGGACAAGCGGCGTATTTTTATATCAGTACAGCGGCCATTGACGGCCGCTGTCAACTGTTAGCTGTCAAACATGGCGGATGAGCGCCAACTGACGGCCGGCCGCGATAGATAGCGAAAACTGCTGTGATTTTTATGACAGAGGCTTTATTATTTACGCGACAATGAAGATCGACCTTTGTAGAGATAAAAGTATGATTTGTTGAGTATCTCTTTCAATCTGTAGCAGTGTTATAATATTTACAGTGACAATGTAGAACGTCGACTTTTGAAAAGGTAAAGATAACCTTAATTTATTGAGTATTAATTTCAATCAGTGCCAATATAATTTATATTGAAAAAGTTTCTTCATGTCGATAATCTTGGGCCACCTAAAATCATCATAGTTCATCTTGGGATGGCGCATGAGACTTGGCGTTGGCGCTGTCAGGTACCACTTCTTATTTCGGCCAAGAGCCAAAGCATCCAAGTAGTATGTACTTTGTAAAATAATTATATTTTTGTAAAACCCTTTATGGGTTCGGGAACTAAATGAACTGTCAATATAGCTTTCGGGAAATTCTTAGACGATTTAAAACATAATCGTATGAGTATAGTTGATCCTTTACGTTGTCACCGCTATAAAAAGCTTTATCACCTGCGTTATTGACGACTTCCTCAAACAAAAAAGTAAAATCGCCCCAAACGCAGCGCCATAAACAAACATAAATAAACAGATAAAAATAAATTTCAAACTAAATAATACAGAAGCGTCGAAACTCAAAATCAATAAAAATGCATTAATTACCAAAATTTAAATAATTAAGGCACATTTACATGCAGTCGGCCAATTATCGGGTTCTTCACATTTCTCCGGCGGTCGTGAACAAGTAAAATATACGTGTCGGGTTCTTAAACAACTCCTAAAGTATTATTGCCAATATATATAATATCGTCCCGTCAGCAGCCTTTTTAAACGTGTTGGACGAAGTATTAAAGATCTAATCAATAGTTCAATAATTTTGTTAATAACTAGGATAATATTATATCCTATATTAATGTAGTAGTGGATATATCCTTTATTTATGTAGCCACCCAGTAACAATCTATAGGTTGTTACCAGTAGCCACCCAGTAACAACCTATAGGTTGTTAGGTACTAGGTGGCTACTGGCTACATAAAAAATCATTTGGTCATCATGCTGGTCGTAACCTGGCTGGCTGGCAACTTTTAGTTGGTACTCTCGGTCCACTTTAATAACCTCTTGATAGGACGTTAATATTTAAATTAATATCAGCCACATAAGAGGCATCATTAATAGCAGTAATAATTAAATTCACTTGTTTCGGCGAAGTTTGGATGATTGGATAGAAACTAAGATGTTTAGTTTTTATTTGTTACTGTATATAGTCAGAGAGCCCTAGAACATTTTTTTTTATTACTATGAAGCTAATTTTTTGTGAGTACTGAGTAGTTTCATTTTGATAAGACAAACAACATTTTTATCTGCGAAAAATCTCGAAAGTGGTAGCTAACAGAGGTAGAAAGGATTTCATACTTTGATTTGATGGTCCTAAAATATGGATTGTTCTATTTGTAGCACAATGTTACTCTTAAATAATATAACTATTAACCTACCAATATACAAAAAATCAGTTGGCTAGGGTTCCGTTTTAGGGTACCGCAGTCAACCAAGTTTTGTTGATTACAGAACTAAGAGACACGGAATTTGCACACGCAATTTTCCTTATTTCGATCGAATGCACTTAGACTAAGTACCCTGAACGGATAACATCGTTGCAGAAGGATGTCCGGGTATCCGTCACGCGTGTATGCGCAGGCGCACCATTACTTACCATCAGCGTCTGTCGCCGCTCGTTTGTCATACACCCGGCAGACATTTATCCAGCGCGCGCGTGACAACTTGACAAAACGCTTGCTAATATGGCCGCGTATCCCGTGACATACCTTAATGCTAATGCTTTTAAGTTTTAATGTAATATTAAGTAATAAGTAATAACTAATTAAATGATCGTTGGCATAACATCTTCTGGGCAAGCAAACATGAATTCAGAGCTCTGTAAGTTGCGCTAATGTGTAAGAGCCATTATAACTCCAAAAAACTCTATGTTTTAGAGTTGGTAAATATTCTAATGAAAGGGTCAAGATAATAAGTATTTATATATAACTAGATGATGCCCGCAACTCCGTTGCGCCAAAACTCGTTTATCGCGCGGGAACCGTACATTTTTCCGGGACAAAAACTATCCTATGTCCTTTCTCGGGACTCAAAGTATCTCCATGCCAAATTTCAGCAAAATCGGTTCAGCGGTTTGAGCGTGAAGAGGAAACAGACAGACAAACGGACACATTTATAATATTAGTATAGATGCAACCCATTACATACTGTGGTATCATTGACTGCTACATGCAGCCACAGTCACTTTGACCGTAGCTAGGTACTACATAGATATCAGCCAGTGGAATACAAGACGTAAGAAAGCTATAATAATATGATGATGATATTCATGCATAATTTCTACATACATACAAATTTGGCATTTAACTTTTATGTCCGCTATTTCCACTAGGCCTAGGGAAGTATTTAGTTACTAATTATGTTTTAAATCGTTTGCCTGCGATTTCACTTGACGTATTCCCATGGCGCATAGTTCCCACTACTGAGACTAGTTGTGCGAGTCATAAATTACTATTTTACGACTGAATAATTTAATTAATTATTGCGAGGGAAATCGAGGGTCTCATATTGATTTTTGTCGCGATTATTTTTTTATTAACTATTCATGCATCTGCTGTCTGTCTGTCAAGAACAGCAGGCGTAGCATGGTCACCATAGAAACGGTGTCTTTCTACGGAAGAATAGACAAAGTGACAGTTAGACAATGGACATTTTGTCGATAAAATCAGTCAGTATCTTAAGGGCTCCCGAGACGATCAAACGGTTTGACTCAAACACGTAAATTTTGGTTTGACTCAAACCATTTTGATCGTTTACAAAACTAGTTTGAACGGTTTGTCAAACATTTACGTGTTTGAAGCTCGTTTGATGAAATTTCATATTTTTGTTGTGTTTGACGCGCCGTTTGATCGTGTTCCGATCCGTTTGAACAAAATTTATACCATTCTTTGGAGTAGGTACATTATTTTTAACCGACTAAAAAAGAGGAGGTTATCAATTCGATGCTTATGTATGTAATATTTCCAGAACTGCCCAGTTTTCGTATATAATGTTAGTCTATATCAGCATCTGAACAAATGTGCAAAATTTCAAAAGTGTATGTATGTTTTTATGTTTGTGTTCCGGAACCACAAGTCCGATTTAAATATTTTTTTGTTGTACTATAATAGGTATTGTTTAACTTGGGAGACTTCTGCAAGTTTCATCAAAATAGGTTTAGTAGTTTTTGAGATAGGGAATTTAATTCTCAATTTCTTACAATTTTTAAGTCGGTTTTATCTTTTAAAAAATAATATTTATTCGTCACAAGACGTGTACTCCACAGCGAGTATTGAACCAAACTGCGCAGTTTCATTTGACAAACCGTTCAAACCGACATCAAACGGTTGCATCAAACACGTAAGGTTTGAATCAAACCGTTTGATCGTCTCGGGGGCCCTTTATACAATATGTCTACTGTTGTTATTCTAGCCCTGCAGGTAGACAGTAGACAGTACATAGGTAGGGCTTACCCTAGTCACAGTCCACAGAGAATGTTGAAATTCTGCTTGTATCTTATACATAATATGAATATGAGTTAAAACTTTTTCCCAGTCTGTCTAGTAAACAGTCTGGGAAACAAATATTAAAAAGTAAAAAGGGAAAAAGTTATAAAAAAGTAATTATTATAGTAGACAGTGTCTACTATAATAATTATGTTAATTTACTAAGTAACTTGTACTTATTTTATCGGGTTTTTCTTAACGTCTTGACCTCTCCTTTGTTAGGATGTGATTTTAATTTTTAACTAGCGATTAACTTCAATAAACTTGAGTGAAATTAGAACAAGTCTGGCTTTTACCATGTCCGGTTACTTAAAATTTATTACACCACGTCAAATTGTAAGAGTATAGTAATGTAAACACTAGTAGGTATAAGGTAATTTTTATGCATCGCTTGCTTCGTTTAGCAGAATTAAATGGCCGTCAAGTGTGGCATTTGATTTATGTGCACATTTAAATACCAAAAGTTTATTACACGTAAAATGGCTTTTTAAATAGACGAGTAACATTTCCAGTTTTTTAATTACTTTCAACTTAATATATGTGAAGAGCTGATAAGCTAGACTTTTACACCTTTGGTCTACTTGGGGATAAAAAGCTGAGCTTGTGCTTAAAAGCACTAATACTCGAAAGTCGTAAAAATATCGTAAAATTTGCCAGTAAGTTTTGAATGTTTTGCAATGCATGAGAAAGTTTGTGAGAATGTATCATGTATGTGCTCTTTAGTGCTTTAATTGAAAACAGTATAGAAATTGCAACTCTCATTATAAAGAAGTATGTACCTACCTATGTAATATTTTAGTACCAACAATACAGAGGCTAGTAAAATAATACTATCGACTTAATAAAGCGTCTACAAATAACCTTTATACATATAGATATAGGATAAGAAAGGACTCCTTAGTTAAATGAACGAACTGTGGAATCTAGGGAGTGACTCAGCTCATTTCACGCGTCTGTACTCTGTACGCATTTGTCAATTCGCTTTATAGAAGTTTATTACTCCTATTATTTTATAATTATTATAAAACTTCCCTGGACTTCCCACGAATATTTTGACAAAAAATTATCAAAATCGGGTCATTCGTTCTCGACTTTTAGCGAGACAAACAAAATTACTGATTCAATTTTATTTATAATGTTCATAGTTGATTCTATAATGCTTGCTGAAAAGTGAAGCTAAACTTAGCTCATTTGAAATTATTATAACTAATGTTGCATTCACTGAATGTTGCATACATTGAATTTATTTTTGTTTTGTTAAACTGTTTCGGAGATTGACAGTATTTTTAACTTATTCTGTTTACATTATGAGTAAAAATCCACCAAGTCTAAAGACACCTGTTTGATCAACATTCAACAAAAGTTCCAATTCATCAGGATGTGAAAACACTTTTCCGCGTGGGCTGACGTTATAAATGACGATGAAACGCGTCGTCACTTTCGTCAATGGATCAGCTTTGTACCCCTCTGTGCCCCTGTATACTCTATGTATAGCCCTCTACTCCCCTGGCTGCTCTATGGTCGGCAAACAACATCATTTGTTACGCATTGAGCTCTTTCCCGGCTGAAAGCTGTTCATAAAATCGCACTCCGTTTTTGTCGATCACAGTCACTTAGCGTTTGATGGTGGATATGAGTTTGGATGATGTTGGATATTCCTGTTTGTTTTATTACCTTTTTATCCAACTTAAAGACTTCTTAAATTAATTAACAGTTTTTTATTTAATTAGCAGGTTACGTTTGGACCTCGTTAGGTTAGGTTAAGGGGACGGCCAGTTCCGAGACGGTCCAACGGTTTAACTCAAACACGTAAATTTTGGTTTGACTCAAACCATTTTGATCGTTTACAAAGCTAGTTTGAACGGTTTGTCAAACATTTACTTGTTTGAAGCTCGTTTGATGAAATTTCATATTTTTGTTTTGTTTGACGCGCCGTTTGATCGTGTTCCGATCCGTTTGAACAAACTTTGTCCTATTCTTTGGAGTACATTATTTTTAACCGACTAAAAAAGAGGAGTTTATCAATTCGACGCGTATGTATGTAATATTTCCAGAACTGCCCAGTTTTCGTATATGTTTAAGGCGCTATATCGAAAGTAATTTTACCGCAAGGGCAATTTTATACTTAATTTGTATGACTATAAAGTCGTGAATACGCTGCGGCCAGAAGCTATCGGCTCGCTCGGAAAACATGCGAAAAAACGTAATTATAATCATTTAAAAAATAACTAGGAGCATTTAAGCAAAATGCTTCTATACGATTTTGAGTTGCAAAAGTGTCTATCAATTAGACTAATTTCCTACAATACATCTATTTTTGTTTAAAAATAATCTTCAAATTTCGTATTTTTAAGAGATTATTTTGAAAATTAAATGTATCGAGGCAAAATACATTAATCGTGTTTCTAGTTCTTTTCAAACCTAGATAAAGCTATGAAGATATGTATATCTCATTACCAGATTTGTAACATTTCTGAGGGTCCTATAGTATTACGTCAAAAAGGACAGTTTTTTCAATATAGCGCCTTAAGTCTAAATCAGCATCTGAACAAATGTGCACAAAAGTGTATGTATGTTTTATGTTTGTGTTCACATATCTCCGGAACTACAAGTCCGATTTAAATATATTTTTGTTGTATTATAATAGGTATTGTTTAACTTGGGAGACGTCTGCAAGATTTATCAAAATAGGCTTAGTAGTTTTTGAGATAGGGAATTTAATTCTCAATTTCCGTACAATTTTTAAGTCAGTTTTATCTTTTCAAAAATAATATTTATTCGTCACAAGACGTGTACTCCACAGCGCGTTTTGAACCAAACTGCGCAGTGTCGTTTGACAAACCGTTCAAACCGACATCAAACGGTTGCATCAAACACAAGGTTTGAATCAAACCGTTTGATCGTCTCGGGGGCCCATTAGAGTAAGCTCCACGAGGGAGCCTACGCCAGCCTGCCATGAGTGCGGCGCTGCGGTGGACACGGCCCAGCACACCCTCGAGGTGTGTGATCGTTGGGCCGTGCAGCGCCATGATCTCATGGCGGTGCTTGGGCGGGACCTCTCGCTCTCGATGCTCGAGAGCGATGAGGCGTGGCAGGCGGCGGTCTCTTTCTGCGAAACCGTCCTTTCGCAAAAAGAGGCCGCGGAGCGGAACAAGAGGATGACCCATCCTCTGTTCCGCTCCGCTGGCGTAGGACGGGAGTGCGGAGGCGTCGTTACGCGAACCTCCAAGCTTCCGTCTAATCCGTGGCTCCGGGCAAGGATGGGAACCTGCCCGGCTTAGCTAGTCCCGGCGCCGAAGGGAACGCTTCAGTTTGCCGGAGCGTTCCCTTACTTTGGTGGAAGTCCGGTCCCTTTTGAAGTAGACCGGCCAGTCGTGGAGGGAGTCCTGCGTTAGACAGATCCAGGACATCCCTCCGTATACGGATGAAGGTAAACCGCAGGTGGTTTTAGTGGGTAAGAGTCCCACACCCAACCCGGGGGACCCATGACTGGTTTCCCCTGCGCATCAAAGAAAAATAAAAGGTTAGAGTAAGCTTCAGCGCTAAATTGTTAATAGTAAATGGATCTAACTATTATAACTTTCAATATTATCTTCTTTTTACAGTAAAATAGCTTTGTCATTAAAGACTCCCTTTGTCTTCTCACTATTCTTTTAATTTTATATTTATGTCAAAAAGTTTTGCATGTATCATTATTCAAAAGTTTGTTTCTTCTTTACGCAAAAACTTAACAGATTTTGATCAAATGAAGCATACCTAGGCCGGTATAAATAGTCAGTACTCAAGATGCATCTCGGTCTCAAGACGCGATTCGGCTCTATGATTGGTCCAAATTTTGACAGCCAATCGATTGGTTGGCTGTCAAAATTTGGATGTGATTACAGAGCCTGAACCGTGTCTTGAGACCGAGATGCATCTTGAGTACTGACTTTATACCGGCCTTAGTATCAGTTTAGACTTTACACGTAGGCTACATATCTTTAATTCTTAAATGAAACACCGGGACTTTTGTGCTAGTCCTAGAATATCCTAGAGTTTCCCGCAGCGTGGCTACCCCGCGGCTCAACAGGGCGCGATTGTGCAAGTCACACGCGCGACTGTCCCGGTCCCGTCATCCCGTCACAGCTGACGAACCTCATCATCATCAGCAAGATCAGAGTCATATTCATCTTGAGAATAGGGTTATTGTATCGGATCAATTGTGGGATTTTTTTTTAATTAAATAAGGGGGCAAACGAGCAAACGGGTCACCTGATGGTAAGCAATTACCGTCGCCCATGGACACTCGCAACATCAGAAGAGCTGCAGGTGCGTTGCCGGCCTTTTAAGAGGGAATACGCTCTTTTCTTGAAGGTTTGCAGGTCGTATAGGTCCGAAAATACTGCTGGTGACAGTTCGTTCCAGAGTTTTACAGTGCGCGGCAGAAAGTTACGCGAAAAACGCACTCATCAAGGCGATGAGGATGGTATGTTTTTCGCGTGGGACAATGGCGAAAAGTTGCAGGTGGTATGATTCCGAACAATTCCTCAGAGCACTCCCCGTGATACAACCGATAGAGGATGCAGAGTGATGCTACATTTCACCGTAATTCCAAGGGGTCCAAGCTGTTTGAAACACTATGGCAGTCAACAATTCGAGCGGCCCTTCGTTGGATACGATCCAGAGGGAGCAGTTGGTATTTTGGCGCCCCTGCCCAGGGAAGAGAACAACATTCCATATGAGGCAGACAAAATAGATTTTCAATTATTACGCGGCAGCTTATGCGGTGTTGACCTTTCTACTTTAATCTTTCATTGAAGTGTCTAAGATGAAAATCCCAATATTTTCACGTTAAGACATTTTAGCAGAGATAACATTTAAAAAAAAATTAAGCAGGCGGATCACCTGACGAAAAGTAAGCACGTAACACACAGAGTAGCAGTGGCTGGTGCTGAGAGTTCATATTTCAAATCAAAAGAGTTCCTTGTGAGTTGCCACCATTTTTGCTATTTGTTCTTAGATAATAATATTATTCTTCATATTATGCTAATAATCCATAAATGGTGTAATTATTCTTCTAAGCTTCACCCAATTGGCTATGATAGGGCTGATGATGAATCGCCCCCTGCGGTCAGGAGTGACGCGAGTGACGGGAGTGCCGCGTCACGACCGTCAGTATGACGAGTGTTTGTCCGCGCCTGTGAGCTTGTGACGCCAAACACAATGAGTGTGTTCCACTTATAACTGTAAAACGCTAGGGCATATTAGGTATTTTTGGACATTGAGAGGGAAAATGTCCGGGCGCTTTGGATTGCAGACATTTTTGGCCATTTTCCCCAATTTTTGCGACCAATTTTCAGCCTGAAGCTTAGCCCTTAGGCATGGATTTCGTTATTTTTCATCTTATTTACGAAGTAGGTAACACTTGGGACTAATTTAAACTATCTGAAAAATATTATGTTTTTTATTTTTTTTTAATAAAATAGCATCACGAATAATGTGTTTAAAATTTGCATAGATGTATTAATTTACTTTCACATATCCTGAAAATCACGTTCGCGTGCGACTTGATGCGCACAATCTAATTAAATCAAATCATACAAATGTCATTACGTTATGCATATCGCATGCATATGAGGCGACAGGGAAAGTGTACGAGCGAGTTAAGCCGGTGTCACTACCGTTATACTATCCATTCTGATAGAATCTAATCTTTAAGCGAATAGTTAAAAGACGATACCAATAGTACATTAATTAATAAAAAAAAGTTTTCCGAATATAGCGAAGCCTAGAATCGGACCTGCGTCATTTAGTCAGGTTATGTCAGTTCAATATAAGCTGTGACCTGTCGGCTGGGTTTGACACAATGCGACCAAATTATTAATATTAATTTTAATAAAAATTAAATAGAGACGTATAATTTAATGATTACTAAGTTATAAGTACCAATTGTATCTGGCTGATTTTGGATTTTGTTTGGATAATAGGGTAAATGACTAGTAGATTGGACAGTACTAGTCATTGGAAAAAGCACAAAAAAACCATATTTATTAATGTTGCTTTAAAAACTGACTGTTTTTCTTAAAAATCAGGCGTTCTTTTACTTTAAAAACAGGAAACTTTTAAAGCAACATTAATAAATATTGTGTTTTTGTGCTCTTTCCAATGACTGGTACACTACCTTAATTAAAAAGCTTTAATTTTACAGAAGACAATTCCAAATTAAAATTAGGTAAATGTGAGATTTTCATTTGTTATTCTTATTGTTAAAATGAGTGGTCCTCAATCTGCCTATGAATCAACTTCTCTGATAGTACAAATTGGCAGTACGTAATTATGTCCCACCGTAATATACTTAAACGATGTCAATAGATTCCCAGTACTGTATCTTTACTTTTGATTGTTTACGTATGGGATAAACTGTGTGTGATTTGTGAAGTTCTGAACAGTCTAGTGCACAGTGATAGACATGCTGTGGTGCCGAGTGGAGCACACCAGCCAGTGACAGGCGCCGACAAAGCGGCCGCCCGTAATTGTGTGATTTGATCCGAAAACGCTTTGTTGGCCAGATCATAGCCGATAGATCTGTGATCCATAGATCTTTGTACCGCCGATCCACGACCCTAATTAAAGAACGGCGAGGAGTCACTGGCTGCTTTGTTCCGGCTTCGATTGTGCGATAGTCGCGTCGTGACGGACGTTTACGATTCTTTTACAATTTCGAGTTGTGGCACAGATTCTCCACGACTCGTCATACTTTTGTGTGATCTTGAGCGGAAAAAGTAAAGGCCGATCACGCGAGAGTCCCATCACGGCCCTTCCTCTGTCTCTCGCGACTGGACTAGACTCGTGTCACATTCAGTACTTAGGGTTAAATCAGACCGCAACGCGACCCGTAGTTGCATTTCTAAATTTGTATGGATTTGACAGATTCGCAAGACGTCTCACGCAATTGAGATCTGTCAAATCAGTACAAATTTAGAAATGCATGTACGCGTCACGTTGCGGTCTGAATTGACCCTCATCTACACTTGAGTGCACATTCGAAGAATCACAGTTCTTACTACTGCTTGGCTTATCCAATTCCAGCACAACCATTAACGTGAGATTTGAAGTAAAGCTAACATTGTATTTCGCAGAGTGAGTGTGGGTTGTGACTTTTGGCTGCCAAATGACCTCAACTATCTCTGGTTGAGCAGTATTGGGACCAGGAACATATTAAGAGCGCAACACCAAAATTCATAATTCTAGTGTTGCTAATTTAGGTTGGCAATTCCCAACTATCGATTCTTCTGCTAGTCTCCTGATCAATTTAAAGTGATGGTTTTTTATCATTATTGCTGCATGTCGTGTCAATAATGATCGGGCTCGCAGCGGGCGACGGAGGTCTTCATCTCGTGTGCGCCCGCCATCAATACTCCACCATACTCCGTCATAAATACTTCACAGATAATTGAAATTATTTTATTGCAATTGATTTTATGTATATTGATTATTTGATTTATTGGGGCCGAGTGAATGAAATGATTATTCTCAATGTCGTTCCATTGATTGGCCGCTGGGGGACATCGGGAAAAAGTTATTCAAATATTAAATGATGGAAGATATCGAGAATAGCCACTAGCCCATGACTGTTATAGGTGATGGGATACCTAGATCTCTGACGCCCGTTTCGCCAACCATGTACCTAGTTGGTGGAAGTAACCTTAAGTTAACCTGAACCTAACTTTAAGTTTTTAGCAGCCAGATCATGTATAAGTTCTTCCAAAAAAGTCATCAGCAGTTTTTGACTTACTCAGTTTTTAAAGTACTCTATAACTCGGGCGAATTAACTTGACACCTGGTTCAATTGACGTTTCTCTAAAGTACTGAGTGCAAAAAAAGTTTTTTTTATTTTAAGTTAATTCAAAAAAATAACGTTACCGGAACTAGTTATTTTTATAGGGCTACACTAACCACAGATTTTATGCAATTATTCGGCCAAGTACGAGTAGGTTTCGCCCAAGGGTTCCCAAGCAGGAATACGAGGTTTATGGATGCGTCCGATAATTTGTATCTAGCTTCATATTAATATATTCCGTGAGTAGCTACTTCATACCACTCAACGCAATAACGTTATTAAAATCACTAATCCACTACATGAGACTGACCAGTAATGTCTATTTTGTATTGCTTATCAAATTTAATGCCAAATTATGTAATAATAATTACTAATAATTGTGCTTCACATGTGAAAAAAATTGTAAAATTTTCCCGCCGTAAAAAACGTAACAAATAACACAACAAAACTCAACAAAAATCCAAAAACAATAACAATTAACTACTAAAAAATAACTCCGAAACGCAAACTCAATAACACACGTGTAACGGTAACAGATATGCTAACGCTACTGGACGCGTACGACGAGAGCGGGGCGCTGCGCGGGGAAGCGAGGGAGGGGTAAAATTTAAGCCAGGTGTCAAGTTAATTCGCCCGAGTTGTACTGACTTTTGTTTTAGCGTTTTCACCAACCGCGAAAATATAGCGAACATAAGACAACTATTTCTCTCAAATATCATCATCAATACTTTCAACATTGCATGATGTGGCTGTGACACACAACACGGCCGTTGTATCACGTATGATCACGTGTTATGACGTGTAGAAAGCGGCTAACAATTAATATCGCATTGACACTTATTAATCAAACTTCGCCAATTACTTCTGATTTATCATTGGAACAATTGAACGCTCGTAAACTTTTATGCTGCCATTATTCATTTGATTTTGATAAAAATTATTGCAGATAATTATTTTGTTTCTGATTCTAATGTAGAAGGCTGATTTAACAACAATTAATATAGCGATAACTTTAATTATAGTCGTGTAATTTATTTGAACTGGTACTAAGGCAACTTGCATTCAATTAAGTTTCGAAGTACGAAATAAAAAATCGACGCGTGCCTCCGACAAGTGCCGTTCGTCTGTAAGCGCTCTAACCACCACTTTCAAAATTATAGAGGGCGTGTTGTCTAAAATTTCTAACCACTAAAAATCGCTCGGAAATTCATACTATACCCAAAAAATACCCATTAGCCATACTATACCCAAACGAACCATTTTAATGGCGCTTACTGAAAACCAGCATTCGCAACAGATGCTGAGTAGGTGCCAATATTTTGGTAAGACTTATATTAAAATGTTCTTGATTATTTTAATCTTCATCTACTGTTTTACCCAATAAAGTTTCTTTCTTTCTTCTTTCAAACTGAGGATGATCAAATGAAATTTTTTCCCTGCAAATTTAATGATTATGTCCACTCTGTGCAAACATATTGTGATGTTTACAATCGTGATTTAGTGTGTCTGGTCATCACAGGCTGATGGCCGACGAACATAACTCATCCCGCCAATAAACCGAAGACGGCCAGTGAGCACTCTCTATTAAATGTTAGGCTGGAACCACACCACTGCTTCAATGTCAGGCTGTGACCATACCATTGCTTCAATGTAGGCTGTGCCACACCAAACTGACGATCTACCACCGAATGTGGCGTTACGCAGTTCACAGTATCTTTTACATTTCTTTCACATATCACAATCACACCTAATCGAAAATACTTTATTATGCTATGATGCTATTAAGATTTTTCCTTATAAGTTAAGTAAAACAAATGATTTGCTTGTATGCTACTTGCTAATGTAGTTTTTGCTGTTTATGCAGAAATGTCAGGAGAAAAAAAAATGGTATAGAATATAGATCTTTTCTGAGAGATAAGCACACTCGTGCCACCCTTACCAGTATTTTTTCCACTTTAAGCTGGTATTAAAATAATGTACAATGTACATAATTCATACACACACAAAAAACCCGAAAGCCATTGACCCCTTGGTTTCCTGTAAGTTGAAAGTAATATCGAATTTCTCTTTTCCAGATTCGCCTGCGAGCTGTGGACATAGTGAAATGTAAGTTGAGCAACCCATGTCATAGTCTTTAGTAAGTATTGATTACCTGCGGTCAGTGACAATAATTAGGTTACCTGGGGTACCACGGAGCACCTCTACCGTATCGTAGTGACACCACCAGCCACTAGGCACGATTTAGAAGAACTTCTGTTGTTTTGCCGAATTGCCGTTTGTAGTTTGAACTGAGGCGGTTATGGAAACAGAAAGTTATAGGTTTGAAACATATTCTATCTTATTGGCGATCATCTGATATTGCTGTCCAAGTGTAATTTCTCCAATAGGTACCAAACCTAAGACTAAAGGAAACGGTAAGGGACCAATACACAGATCAAAGAAGTTTAAAGATCTTTGATTTTCCCGCTCTCTTCAGTAAAAACTTACGATATTTGAGAAGTCTTAACCAGTTTCCTAATATGTTTGAACTGGTCACTCATTAGGTTATTTGGAGTACAACACGTCGCGTCTGCAAACACGGGGTCTGCAACACATTTCCGAGAAATGCCCATACAAACATAGGCGATTGACTTGACACGAAAACGTGAAGACCACAATTAGCATAACGGTTCCAGGTAACTCTAGTTGTCTGGTGGTCTTAGTGGGTTTTTGTTTTACATTTAGGATCAGTTTACACTGCAATGTGACGAGCCGATGCGTTTAAAAACCCATCAAAATTGGAATAGTCACCCCGTTAGTGGCAAGCAGCACCTCAAAGTCTACTTTAAATTCAAATTGAAAATATTTATTTCTAAATAGGTCAACAAAATTAAAACTTTTAGAACGTCGAATCTACATGAGGCCTACCACCGGTTCGGGAACTAACCCGGCGAGAAGAACCGGCGTAAAAAACTTAAGGAAGTTTAAGGGTGTCTTGTAGAAGCAACTATCAAAAATGCCCGATAGTGAAAGAAGATATTCCTACAGTTATCCTGAAGATAATACGATAAAAAATGAGCTTAACTTATTGAAGGTCAGGTAGTCCTTCAGAACTGGATACCTCCTTAAGTAACCGCGACCGAAACTCCATAGTTGTTGGTTATTCTCACCTCTATATGAGTCTACAATCTACATACCTACAGAAAAACTTTCAGCTTTTATAAAATCACGAAAGTCTGGCTGTCGCTGGCTCTTGGGGTATTTTATTATAGAGTGCGTTTTACATACTGCGATGCGTACGGCCCGATTCAGATGTGAGGATCAAATTGGATGTAAACAAAGAATAGCGGAATGAGTGTAGCCATTTTACGAGGTAGTTAAATTTGATGGTTGATGATCCGTCTTCTCCTTCAACGCGAATAGCCGAAGTACCAGGAACGCAGGAGCGGCGCGGAGATAAATCATACGTCATACCGGGAACTGACGCCTGTCATATAAATCACCAGGGCTGTCACACTATTGACGCCGTGTTATCAGACCTTTGTTTTAGGTCAAATGTAGAGTCTGGTTGGCAGCTACCACCCTTGAAACCGACCGTCCAGACTCCAGAGGAATCAAAACTATATTTCTGTCATTTATGGCGTTTGCCTTTGGAGATCTGTAACTCCATTTAACTTTGTTGCAAGTATAGGTGACCCATGAAATGCGTATCAAGCACTCCCAAATTTTGTCACCGTATAAATCTGGCAAATCGGTTCCGGCGTTCTCGAGTTTTTACCAACAAAATTGAAATAGGTACCTTCTTATGTAATAATTAGATCAGCAAAATAGTTTTCTGTATACGTCAAACAAACGTCAAACAGAATTTGAACTATTGACCAATCAACGCGATTAACGTAACATTAATTGTCATATTTTCTAAATGAAATGGAATTGTAGAGTCGGGGACCTAATTTTGGTATAAATAAACATTCTAAAGAATTTAAAAATTTGCATAGAACCTATCAAAATAGGTAGTCTGGTATTACGATGAAGTTAATTGTCTTGTATAATCGAGTCAAACGGCAACGGGGATGATGGTGTGTCTGACAGTATAATTACTGCATGTATACGGTGTTTGATTTATATGGCACTAATTATACATAATGTGACGTTTATTCTAATGAGTCTAATGACGTAACGGAGTTGTTGATTGCATTTTTTGTTAAACCAGAATAACTGTCTGTAAATGGAACAGCGAAATCAAAATATTAAATTCAGTTTGAAATTTTAGGTGAAGCTTGAATATTTTAATAGGGAATTAAATTCGATACCTAGGTACTAAGGCTAGCTGTTTTCTGATCATTTATAAGTATTAAGATATATTTTGACAGAAATATCAAAAAGTATCCTAATCAATTGAAATCTGATTTCAATAAAATAAAACGGACAATAGGTTGGTGAAATTAAGTTTTGGACATCCCTGAAATGTAAGAAAGACAATCATTCTTGTAATTACTATTCGACGCTATCGACACATTGGATTTGGAATTTTAAACGCATCCACCTAAAGTTGAATTTTGAACGCAATTCCAAGATGAAAGTAAACGCGCGAATCAATTACGATTAGTGGAGTGCAACGTATTGCAAATTTTATTCGTTTTCGATCCAGCCGAAAGCCGAAATGTTATACATATATTTTATTAGCGTCATCATTTCGTGTACTTGGCTCACTACCGCCGCTATACACATACTAAACGTCTTGATGTCTCAATATTTATGCAAGTATTTAGCCGTGGATGATATACAACTATCACTGGCATTCATCATCACCGAGCCCCTGCAGGTTGACTATGATTTAGTATTGGAGTGGTGCCAACTGTCTGCTTTGAGCGGCTATGATGCATTGACTGACGAGGAAATAGCTAGGGCTCTTTATTACGATTGGTAAATGGTCAGACGCATAACCTGATGGACGGCTCATGAACACATTTTTCAGGAAAGAAATTGCATGGTGTTACATGAAAAGGTAAAATTTTATGCCCTTTTTGGTGTAAGGTTGTAAGATTAAAATATGACGCTTACAATTCATAGACCTGTAAGCAGAAGTAGGGAGATCAAAATAAGTAGACTGTTTTCGACGTTAACTACCATCAAGCCCTGTGTAAATTATTATAAAATCCAATTGGAACTCTTAGCAAAAAGCAATAGACAATGAAATGTTAGAAGGATGAAATACGCCTCGATCGGAAAAGTTCGTTCGTTAATTTAACTCTTTTACAAGTGTCACAAAAATAATATTTGTCATCTGATTAATATGCAGTCGTCTATAACCCGACATGGCCTATCGATTAGGCCGACTCTATTTCCGATTTGTAGGTCAACTTGTGTCCACACGATCCAAATAGATCACAAAAAATAGATCATTGGACATGACTTCCGGGGGTTATTTGCACCTTAGACCTAATCTTTAAAAAAACTCCAGGCGTTCAATAATTAGGTACCTACTGCTAAGGTTCTACGGACGTATTCTAATATTGGGTGAGGAAGGCGTCCACTTCCACATGGTAACAATGTTGGGTGCCATTTTCTTGCGAAAACCTTGCTGCAGAACTCTGGGGAAAACTGGGGGAAACGGATTAGTGGCTAAGAGATAACGCAAAACCAATCAATCATTATTTATAGGCTCGCTCTACCATTTTTGCTTGAGAGGAGGATAAGACGTGGCCAACCGAGCCTGTCTTCGACTGTACGAATATCTTCGATATAAGTGAAATTTACCATCCTCTAGCCCAGTGTTTCCCAAAATTGTCGGGACCGCGACCCATTTACAAGATAGTTTAAAGTTCGCGGCCCACCTTGTGCCATGAAGACAAAAAAGCAGCGGTGTGTTGCTGCCGCAGTGTTAATTCTTATCGTAGTTCACACTTCACCACCATACCATCATCATCAGCCTACTGACGTTCACTGCTGAACTTGGCAGGCCTTTTCTAAAGCTCGTCACCACACCCATTTCAATTAAGAAACGTACGTAAGTACGACAATATTAATTGTCCTATAGTTTCAGGGCCCACCCAAAATCTATCCGCGACCCACACTTTGGGAAATAGTGCTCTAGCCAAATTAGAATGTTTATGGCCATTTATTTTTTAATTCCAATGAGTATCAATCAGAATCGGGGGACAAAGGGGCTAATCCCGAAGTCCATTGTGTGGCGAATAACGCGCTGTGGCGTGGCGACGACCTCATTATATCGCCACGATTATTTCAATCAATTCAAAACTCATTTCCATTGATAGATGCTTTTCAATTTCCTCGGAGATTCTTTTCAATTTAGGAGTGTTAACAATGCGGTTCTTTTATTTTCTGATTTCTTTGAAAATTAGCAAGGCCTTGTCTACTAGTTATTGCACGCAACCTCTTTCCCGTAGATATTCGATTGTATCCTTTCGCGGAGCACAAAATATCGCCAAATCAAATTCTACTAAAATTAGTTTAGTAGTTTTACCAAGAAGAGGTTAAAGACAAACTCGGTACAAGTAGTAAAGTCTGTCGGTTGCTTTGAGTAATTTGGCATTCTACTTTCAGCGATAACGACCAATCAAAACATTCGATAATTTATCGGACGGGCGATAATGCGTGATTAGTGATTATAGTGATTACCGCTACCGACAATAATAACCCCCTCGAACCTACCAACTACGTTTATGATGGATAATTGCCTGCAACACTGCATCCAGTACCAAGGCCATTGAGTATTATGACCTTTATGCCAACGAAATAAGTGTTAATAAAGAATATTCGAGATCATATAACTCTGAACGAGCTATATAATCATCTAGTAACTAGTTCTATGACTACTATTATAGATGCGCCAGAAGTTCCTAAGGTTACAAGTAGAACTAGTAATCCTTCTGGATTATGTCTGGATTAGAAAGGTTGCACGAAGTTTCGTTTCCTTATTTGATATGTCTATCTCAGATATGAATAAAAAATACATATCTTCTTCTTATATATAAAAATGGATTTTCAAATGTGTTAGTCGCGCTAAAACTCGAAAACGGCTGAACGGATTGGGCTGATTTCAGTCTTAAAATATTCGTAGAAGTCCAGGGAAGGTTTTAAAGTGACACGAAGTTCACCGGGACAGATAGTTTAAAATATTTGTTAGCCTCGCCAAAACTCGAGAACGGCTGAACCGATATGGCTTCTAGTCTTGAAATACTCGTGGAAGTCTAGGGAAGGTTTATTTTAGGAGAGAAGTGATACGAAGTTCACGGGTCATAAAGTATTAAAAAATCTCAGCCCTTAAACTGTAGGTCATTGAACTGTCACGAGTGCAATAGCGAATATTTTAAATGCGTGTGACAGGAACAGCAATAGTATGTCAATGACCGGTATTTAGAAATGTCGTTTTGATCCTTCACTGGATAAAAGTGTGTGAAATTACTACATGCACTTAATACGATAAAATTGCGATGTCGGAAGTCGTTAGGTGTAAATATTGCTGGTGTAATAGTGATGATTTTTATATGATAAACAATTTTCAACACTGGAAAGTGTAAAAAGTTAATTGTAGGTATGCGTACTGCGAAAGGGCATCATATTTCAAACTAATTGCTTGTTATATGCTAGGTGCAATATAAATATAAACAAGGTGTAAGAAAACTAAGTGATAGATGAAACTTGAGGATGCGTGTGTGTCTAGTGGTGGTTAATATAACGTATAGCTGAAAAAAGTAGCGCGCTATTTCTTCGCAACGAATAGCGCGCGCTATAAAACTATGCATAAGACGCTACGTTATAACGTATCGCGCGGTCACTGACCTAGCGCGGCGCCGCTCGCGCTGCCGATCGCGCACGACTTTCGTTGATTCGTTGTCGTGTCGTTCGGGTCTAAATCGGGTGAATTCGGCTGTCATAATTTTTTCAGCGTTGCGTTGCGTGCATAGGTAAATTATAATGTTTTATAATCATCAGTAATTGACCCCCTGCTCCGTAGAGCACTGTACTGTAATATAATGGTAACTTCCATTCCATGTGAATTGTGAACGTATTTTTTCTAAATCTGGATACGTTATTATATTTTTAAATGTAAATAAAATGTTAAAAAACTGTTATAAAAAAAGATTTAAAAATAATTTAAGTACTTATATTACCAAAAATAAAAATATTTCAAACATAATAAAATTAACCAAATAAATAATTATGCCTTCAAACGATTATATTATTCTAAGTAATTATCTTTAACAAACACGTTATATGATAATATTAACTCACCCACCGCGTTATAATTATTAACGAAAGAATTCAATAACGTCGGTAACTTTACAACGTGTCCAATCGATCGTTATAGCGTATCATTCGTTATAAGTTATAACGTAGCGTCAAAACTAGCGCGCTTGAAATTCGTTAAAACGTAGCGTCAAAACTAGCGCGCTTGAAATTCGTTAAAACGTAGCGTCAAATCTAGCGCGCTTGAAATTCGTTATAACGTAGCGTCAAAATTAGCGCGCTTGAAATTCGTTATAACGTAGCGTCAAAACTAGCGCGCTTGAAATTCGTTAAAACGTAGCGTCAAATCTAGCGCGCTTGAAATTCGTTATAACGTAGCGTCAAAATTAGCGCGCTTGAAATTCGTTATAACGTAGCGTCAAAACTAGCGCGCTTGAACGAATCGAGATTTCATTCGTTATAACGTAGCGTCAAAACTAGCGCGCTTGAACGAATCGAGATTTCATTCGTTATAACGTAGCGTCAAAACTAGCGCGCTTGAAAAATGTAGCGTATTCCATCTAGCGCGCTATGAAAATATAGCCGTTAGGAACACCACTGTGTGTGTCCCATAAAGCAGCGATATAGCAGCAGTGGCACCAGTAGAATAATTAGGGTTGTCATCTGCAGAAGACTTAAGGGGGTGACAGACACGCGAGTAAGTACGCGGACTTATGGCTCGACGATCTTAATCGCCTGTGTGTCAGCAAAGAGCCGCGAGCCGCGAGCCGCGAGCCTGGGGTGTACGGCATCCATTACACGGTAGGTTCCTCGTCAGTCAATTCCATCAATCATGAATTATGTTTGACTAATGGACTGACGAATGTATCCAGATTTTCGTCAGTCACCGTCAGTCACGCTCTTACACGGTAGGTTACCCATCAGTCACAGTCATGACTGTGGTAAAACTGACAGCAAAACCTACCGTCTAATGGATGCCGTCGCCCGTTATGCCCCCAGGCTCGCGGCTCGCGGCGCGTGTGAGCGATTCTCGTGTGTCACCGACGCGACGCGAGCCGAGTAAGTTCGCGAACTTGAATCCCGCGTACTTTAAGTTCGTACGTGTGTCACCCCTTTAAAAGTAACCTCTTTATTCATTGTGTTTTTAAGAAAAAGTTATGTAAAGTTGTAACATTGAGATATTATGTATTAATACGAAATTGAATAAAAAACAATTTTAAATAAATACCATATTTTATCAATACTTACCGTACAATAAAGTGTAAAAACTAAAATTTTGTAATTAAAATTAGGTATGTATTTAAACAACATTAAACATTGCATTTAAATTACGTAACCTTTTTATTATTTTCGCAAAACATGGCCTTTCCTTGTTTTTTGACATTTAATGTTATTTTTTTCGTAATTTTCCGCGGCAGTTAAATATAAAATTATTATTTATAATTAACGCTTCAACAATGTAATATTAAAGATTATTAATTGTAATTGTTACTTAAATATAATGTGCACGCAGCATTATATTTATTGCAGAAGTGCCACGGCATTTAATCGTTAAAATAAAAATATATAATTATTATTTTGCTGTTAATTACATGCTATTAATAGAATAAATAATATTAAATTATTATTTTTATAAAGTGAAATTCCTTGAAATCCGTCATCGCCTTTGCGTGAAGACAAGAATCTGCAAAGTTTTTAATAAAATACCAAACTAAAAATTGTATAAAATTAAAAACGCATATATGTGAAAAAATAACCACGAACATCGGGACTCGCACTAAGTTTCTCACATTGTGACTTTGATACATATTATTTAAATTATAATCATAATTTAACCACTGGTCGATAGGTCAAAGAATATTATAATTGAAATTCATATGAGGCTGATGTAGCCTGTATATGTATAACCATTGGCATTTGGTATCCCTACTCAGAGCTAGTAGGTACTGTCATCACTTGAAAGTAATCACAAGGGCCATATTATATGCCTTTCTCCAGATTCCGGAATGGACCTCCCTAATCTGAAATTGGCATATCTAATTGGGCCCAAGAGCCGCTAATTCGGCGACGCACGCGAACTGCAACATATATTAGTATCGACAATTACCGCCAGACCTCACACGGACCTTAATTACTGAAAAAAGGCCGCGAGATAACGCTAATGAATCTATGCAAATGTGCGCCCACGCGGCTTTGACGCCGCGCCGCGTCCCGTGCCGCCCGCGCCGACTAGGTGGTGCTCTTGTCACTTATCGCGGTGTCTTTTTGCCCCACTCGGTTTTATTTAAGCTTCACATTTATCGGTGTTATAAATAAGAGTGTCGATAAATTTCGAATTGATTATTCGCGTTCGGTCAATAAAAGTATCGATTTTTGATTTTGAAGTGGTTTGTGTAACTCTTTAGCAAACTGTCGGTTAGAAATTGATATGAAACTGTTAAGGTTCATACACCTCAGGCCGATTGATCTGGTCGGAATGATCGCAGACCGACCTGCCCGGACAGCACTAAACGCAGACTCGTTTGTAAGGTCGGCCGGTCATCAGTTAGATTGGAACCGGGATCGATCGTCTTCCTCGTACATCATACATGGGGCCTTTAAAAGAGCCTTTCTTTTTCTTTAAATAACAAAAAAATTTTTTCGACAAATTCTCAATTCGACATCTCCTAGATGTCGAATTTACTAATTATTCTACCAAAAGCACAAAATCAGTAGCATTTCTTCCCATTTCTTTTCAATTGTTGCCAGATTCAGACGAATATAATTGAAAGAGTTGCATGAGAATATCAGATGTAGTAAGATTGTGTATCAAGTATCAGGTACGTCTGTCGGGAGATAAGCTAGCCAACTGGCCAAGACATCTGGCGAGCTCATCTTACGATACATTTCAAACTTTTGGAAATTTAATTCAGATCATATTGAAGAAATCATAAGAAATGTTTCTGATTTCTAATAAGAAATCGGAAATGTTATGGACGGTGGATAATAATCCATACTAATATTTTATGTATGTCGGTTTCTGTGTCCGGCTGTCTATCGCTGAACTGATTTCGAGAAATATTAGGACTAACGGATATAAGACTAACTTTAATTAGATGAAGTTTTTGAGATTTCCATGAATTTTCTGTCAACAAGGTAATCATGTAATAAGGTCTTTGAGTACCTACGGCCGTTTAGATAGTTTTTACTTTTTATTACTTAATAATTCAAGACGTGAGTGGAAGAATAAGGTAAGTAACATGAAAAAACTTACCGTTTTTTTGCTTAAATGGAGGCTTTAGGGCTGGAAAAATTATGTGAAATAGAAAAACTATGGATTATATGTGTAGCCAGATATATTAGCTACGTTATGAAGTAGATAACTTACAAGTTGTATTAAAATAATTAAGAAAAAAATTAGTTATTGTCCGCATGTTACGAAATGTTACTTGTTCGATTCTTCCACTCACGTCTTCATTATTATTATAATCATTTATATTTTCCGCGGGCCAAAGAAGTTGCAGAAAACGCCTAGGACTTACATATACCTAGGACGTCTGTCTGTCTGTCTGTCTGTCTATGCGTGTATCTGTCCGTGGCATCGTAGCATCCAAACGGGTGGACCGATTTTGATCTAGTTTTTTTTGTTTGAAAGCTGACATGTTCGGGAGTGTTCTTAGCTATAGTTCATGATCATCAGCCTGCTCAGTGCTGGACAATCAGGGTTTATCTGGTTTATGAAAGGCCGTTAGCAACTTGTAGTCATTTGATGGGTTTTATATTTCATTCTAGTTCGTGACATTTGTGAATATACAATATAAGTATACACATAATAATGGAAAGTTGGCCTGGTGCTGCACCATCACCTGGTAATCAATAGGATATCCAACTCCTCGCCAACTTAGAGTAGGTAGAGGTTTCGTGTTTGGGCTCATTTTAATTGCGACAACCAGTAAGAAGTAGACAAACAGTAAATATTTACACGCTGATGCTGCAGCATCAACTGGATTCTATAGGAATCGAGCTTCGTATGAACCCAAAGTGGAGGTTTCATGTTTGGGCTCATATTAACAGCCTCATCGAAAAAGATTATTAATAGATGGTAATCATGAGAATACTTATGATTCTGTTGTTTTTTTTTTTTATGGAATAAGGGGGCAAACGAGCAAACGGGTCACCTGATGGAAAGCAACTACCGTCGCCCATGGACACTCGCAACATCAGAAGAGCTGCAGGTGCGTTGCCGGCCTTTTAAAAGGGAATAGGGTAATAGGGGAGGGTAGGGATGGGAAGGGAAGGGAATAGGGGAGGGAAGAGAAGGGGATAGGGTAGGGGATTGGGCCTCCGGCAAACTCACTCACTCGGCGAAACACAGCGCAAGCGCTGTTTCACGCCGGTTTTCTGTGAGAACGTGGTATTTCTCCGGTCAAGCCGGCCCATTCGTGCCGAAGCATGGCTCTCCCAATATTTATATCCCAATATTGATAGGAATTATTCTGCACTATAACCAACACAAGTTTAAAAAGTATGAAATAAAATTAAATTAAGAAATTTAAAAAACCCCCGCCAAACAACTTTAAAAAGTAATGAAATAATATTTACTGCCTTTAATTTCAAATAATTCCTAACTTGTATAAAGTAATATTTTAGTCCATAATTGTTGTCACGGTGGGGACAGCTGATGTAGATGTTTGATTTCATTTCACAATCAATTCACAGCGAACTTAATCGAGATAGTCAGCGACTTGGCGGTTGTAGGTTGTAGTTTACTTGGCGGTCCCCCGACACACCGTGACAACAATTATGGACTAAAATATTACTTTATACAAGTTAGGAATTATTTGAAATTAAAGGCAGTAAATATTATTTCATTACTTTTTAAAGTTGTTTTCATATTCATTATCGAACAGTGGTTTACCAATTTGTCAACAATGTCTCAAATCTGGGGGCACGGGAGTGCCCCCGCCAAGATGAGCCAAGCGAAGCGCGCAAGGGCACTACCTACCTTTTCTCGAAACGTTTCGTCGTATTTTTGAACTCTCGTAACTTTGGTTTGGATAATGCCAGATACTTGAAATTTTTAGGATGTAATGACATGAGTGAAATAATGAAATGCGCAAAGTTTGAATATCGTGGTTATTATACTTTAGATTTTATAGGTGTCCAAAAACCCACAATTTTGGCACAATTTATTTATTTTTATTTTATTTTATTTGGAAAACAAACAGTGATATAATACTAATTACATATTCATAGTAGGTATCAGAGCACCATTTATATGTTTTCACATACAGATAACTATATAAGAAATATACCTATCATCAAAACTGTTAGGGTACTTCCTGAAGTCTGAGAAAGCTGAAATTTGGTATGTAACATACCATTGGTACAGAAACAATAAAAAAATTATCAAACCCAACCTAACCTATATCCGTACACTTATAGAGCAAAATTAGGCCAAAAATTGTGTTTTTTGTATGGGAGCCCCCCTTATCTTTTTATTTTATTTTAATATTATTATTAAATATTAAAGTAGACTTATTATTAAGGACTTTGAGAAGAAACCAAGTACATGCCTGTTGCCATTATTGATATAGAACGAAATAGGTCAAAAAAATCACGTTTATTGTATGGGAGCCCCCTTTAAATATTAATTTTGTTTTGTTTTTAGTATTTGTTGTTATAGCGGCAACAAATATACATAATCTGTGAAAATTTCAACTCTCTAGCTATTGTTCTTGAGTTACAGACTGGAGACAGACAGACAGACAGGACGGACAGACGGAAAGACAACGAAGTCTTAGTAATAGATTCGCGTTTTTACCCTATGGTTACGGAACTCTAAAAAATACGTATTATCCTTGAGAGACCATAGACTCACAGAAAACCGGCGTGAAACAGCGATTGCGCTGTGTTTCGTCTAGTGTTTAGCGGAGGCCCAACTGCACTCTATACCAATACATTATTCCTTATCCCTATTCCTTAATAAAAATTAAAAAGGCCGAAAACGCACTTGGAACTCTTCTAATGTTACAGTGTCCATGGGTGATGGCAATTGCATTCCGTCAGGTGACCCGTCTGCTTGTTTGCCCCCTAATTTCATAAAAAAGGGAAAGAGAACAGGGGAATAGGGATACCCCTTTTCCCTATTCGCTTAATTAAGCCTTTTCTTTCTGAAAGAATGGCAACTCGGCGACGGTATTACTTTCCATCAGGTGACCTGTTTGCTCGTTTGTCCCCTAATTTTATATATAACCGATCAGACTGGCAAAGCACAGTTTGCAACTTTTCTAATAATGCGAGTGCGCATGCTCGTATGCCCCTTAATTTAATAAAAACGTGTGTGGTAAATCTTACAAAAAGAAATGAAATCCCACCAAAAAACATTTTCATGTAAAAATGCTGCCAAGATGAGAACATAATAGTTCGTGGTGTCAAAAAGTAGTGAGATCTTATGTAGAGCCAAGTTTCAAACCTAACACACTCAGCCCTAAATCTAAAAACCTTAATTTTACACATAAATCGTGGCAAAATACTTGATATAATGTGTCAGCCGCACGAGAAGAATCTAAAAACTCTACACATTAGTCAAAATGGGTGGCTTGGCCATTTTGTTATTGGTCATGCTTATGAGCTTTGAACTACTCTTCTATTGTACTTACCTAATAACTTTTATATTAAGCGCAACAAAGTGGCCAAGCAACCGATTTTGACTGATGTGTAGAGTTTTTAGATTCTTCTCGTGCGGCTGACACATAATATCAAGTATTTTGCCACGATTTATGTGTAAAATTAAGGTTTTTAGATTTAGGGCTGAGTGTGTTAGGTTTGAAACTTGGCTCTACATAAGATCTCACTATTTGACACCACGAACTATTATGTTCTCATCTTGGCAGCATTTTTACATGAAAATGTTTTTTGGTGGGATTGTATTCTTCTCAATAATCAATCGCTGTATCAGCTCTGACAGGGCACAGCTCCGGTACTCGGGAGTCGGGAGACGGAGCCTTTCATTAAATCCCCCAACTTCGGTCGTTTTTTTCCGTCGCCTCCCTATCAAGACTGTTTATGGACTGGAGATAAAGAAACACACAGACACTCCTCACGTCTCATTGTAACCTAGATGCTGTGTTGCCAGGTACAACGCCAAAAGTTACCTAAATCTCCTCTAAAATCTGTGAGACTTCAGATGAAATTTCGTTTTTTACTTGATAGGGTATAGTATAGTAAGATGGTAGTTGATAAATTGTTTAGCTGAAAGATACTTTATTAAATTTTCTATATTGATTTTATGTTTTTTCTTACTCTTTCGCGTTACAGACAGCGTTAACATGACATTAAATAAAAAATCCAATTTGCTTTTAAAATTAAGTTGTGCGGCTGCATGTAGCCTAAAGTCACCACTTTTTTCTGCTGTCATTTCATGTCCAGTAAACGTAGAGCGTTCAACAAACAGTTCTGCATAGTGCATATAAAATAGGACGATGCCTGCGTGCGATTACATCAGCTTTTGACTAAAACGACCCCAAACCTGTAATGTCTATGTTTGGGTGATCGTCCACGTAAACGGACAGTTTTCCCCACATTTCCAGCAGAACTCGCACGCTGGCAACCCCAAATCAATGCGGCGGTACAAGTCGGCTTACTGGCAAGCTTCGGTCCGGATATGAAGATAGCGAGGGAAAAACGACCGCCGAGGGGGGACATACGCTATGAGTTATATTTTGTTCTTTTTCCTTGCAATCGCACTTTTGTCACCTTTTGTGTTAAGTTGGGCACGTATTGATTCGTGTTCGCCGCTTACGTCTGCTCAGATGTTTGTGCAGCTTGACTGTGGCTGTTGTTTTTTATGCGTCTAGCTACATTGTAATGTATGGAGTCGACTTCTGGAGTAGGGACTGTAGGGGGTAATAAAAGAGTAACATCCTGCTATACTGCTACAACATAATATGTACAGTTAAATTGTAAACCTCCATAATTAGTGTCGTTTAAAACGAAAAGGGAATTTGTCATGTGTAGAATGTAGAGTCTACTCTTGGACTAAAGTAGCCAGTAGGTACTAGACTATATTATGGACTATTATGGAGATTTGAGGGATTATAATAAATGTAATAGACGTTCCGCGCGGCTTCGCCCGCGTAAATTAGATTTTTCACAGACCAATTATTCCACAAAAAATAGCTTATGATCCTTCACGTGCTCTACTTCTTATCTGTGCCAAATAACAGAAAAATTTCTCCAGTAGTTCGTGAGATCAGCCCTTTCAAATAATTTTCCCCGTTTTTTCCACATTTTCCTCTATTTATTCACTCCTACTAGCGTAATAAAATATAGCTTATAGCCTTTCTCGATATATGGGCTATCTAACACTGAAACAATTTTTCAAATCGGACCAGTGTTCCTGAGATTAGTTTGTTCAAAATATAAGACCTTTCAATTAATTTTCCCCGTTTTTTCCACATTTTCCTCTATTTCTTCGCTCCTATTAGTCTTAGCGTGATAAAATATAACCTGCCACGATAAATGGGCTATCTAACACTGAAATAATTTCTCAAATCGGACTAGTAGTTCCTGAGATTAGCGTGTTCAAACAAACATACTCTTCCGCTCTACAATAATATTAAGTATAGAGTATAAATTAAATTCTTACAATCTTGCTACAGCATACAATAATTTTAAGACATTTTAATTAGCAAGTCGGTTAAAACAAAAAGGCAGAAAATGATGATGTGGATAATCGCAGTATCCTCTAATCTACGATCGTTAGGCGATGAAGTTCATGGGGTGGTCAACCTTTTTTTCGTTCGAGTTTGGTTTAATTTTAAATACTAAAGCCAGCAAAACACCTTTACATCGAGGCTTTTATCATTAGCAAACATTCTTCAATAAACATTTGATTTTAGTGTCCACATTTAAGGTTTTACGATCATACAACCGCTCACCCGGCTTCGCCTGCGCCATGAATTAAATGGACCGTGTCATTCGATCATAAAATTTTATACCCCCATTATGGATGATATTTAATTGTTATATTTGTAACTGCTTAATGAAATGACGCTTGAATTAAGTAGCGTTTTATGCGAAATCGAAAAGTAATTGTGCCTATGTACATTTTGCATTTAAATGTTACGTTTTTAACCCACATTTTCATGGATAAAAAGTTATATTATGAATACTAATTAAATGATATCTGGGGGCACGGGAGTGCCTCCGCCAAGATGAGCCGAGCGAAGTGCGCAATCTTTATTTTTTTTTTCAGTAAAAAATTAACGGCTGACATCTCAAAATAAACTTAGTCAGGGCCCAGGGGTTTCTATAAAGATCTTATGCGATTTCCTGATTTAAGGCATTCTGTACGTACAAACTAAAATGCTGAAGTAACCGCATATTCGTCACAAAAGATTCTCTTATGTCCATCACCATCGTCTACTCTACATCTGTGCGTATCAATATCGGTGCAGTAACTTTGGGGCATGTTTGAAGGCGGGATTTTGCAACTTTTTGAGTGAAAAAGCGGGATTCTTCAGTCAAAAGCGGGACGAAGTAAAAAAAAATATATAAAATCAAAAGTTTTTTTAATTTTTATCTTTTTATTTGCGAAATAACGTTTACGTGACAATGGATAGTAAAAGTAGCCAAAGAAAATCCACTCCTCTACCTCTCACACTCTTATCTTCATTACGCACCTTTCTTTCTCAGCACGCTGCACGTACGTTCGGGCTTTCCCCGAAAAGCGGGACTGAGGCTGTCCCGCGCGGAACATTTAATTTTGATGATAAAATCGGGACGTCTGGCAACGCTGATGAAACCATACCTGCAAACAAACTTCTCACTAAAATGTATTTTTTAGACAAGTCTGTAAGCACTAAGCAGACATTAACTAGCCAAGTAATTGGAGAGCAACTTATCTTTGACGAGCGGTTGAGAATTCAAACATAAGTAAATAAAACCAGTCTTTCTTTATGTACAACACAAGCTACAATGCAATACATTTTATTGACAGCCTCACAAAGATATCACAAAGTACAAAATGAAATAACGATATCGACATAAAAGTTTTACTGTCTGTCCGTCTGTCATTAGCGAGTAAGTTATGATTGAGGCCCGTCTCTCCCCGCATTACTGTAACTTACCCGATAAAATCATGTTTATTTTTATCACCACCGGTCGGCCACGCCTGCATACGTCGGGTATTAAATGTCACTTGTCTGTTGTCACTTTGCACTTCGCAATCACTTTGTAAATACTTAAAAGGTGACGGGGTGAACGATCTAATCATGTGTTAGCATCTCCTGTACCGTACTGTTCATGGCGTTCTGTAAAGTCCGGTCAAGGAGCGCGAAGAAATTCGTGCGCTACTTGTCTCTATCTCGCAAATTGTATTGCTATCGCATAAACTGCAGAAACTTTAACGGAATCAGAGAAACAGCGCGTTCACTCTTTGGTTGTCCATTTCTTTTCGATATGTCTACGTTCTTACCTCAGCAGTCAGCACCTGCACCTGGGCATTTCGAAATAGTCTTTTCTTGTACGATACGCAAAGGCCAAAGACGCAAAGTGACGAAAATCTGTCAGTTTGTCCCTAAAATCTGATACTATCTCAATTCTATCGCAATTCTGCTGTGGGCAGTAGCGATCTACTTCATTAATGATCAATTCGATCACGTTTGCCATATTTGATCGTCTAACATAGTTACGCTAAACTGGGCAATAATTAAGGCGGCTATTAGCGCGGAGTCAAAAGTCCCATCAATATGCTCATGACGGTGATGACGGACCGTCACTTGCCCGCGCATAACTCTCAATTGAGCTGACATCGCCAATCAAGTGTCATCATCAGCCCACACCCTGCCAGTACGAGCAGCGAACTACCGTGGCATACAATGCTTTATAATAATAAAACCTCCCACACAGGTTTCGGTGACGGTGGCCCGTTTCATTGAGACCAGGCTAGTTACGCAGGAGTAATTTTATAGTGCCCAAGTGGGTAGCAGCACACAACTCTCTATTTCTTTGCTCTCATAAGTCATAACCCAGTGGGACGGACGACCGATACAACTGGCGAAAGATCAGGCACAGGACCGACTTTTTACATGCCCATCCGACGTATGAATCATCTTACTTGGCAAACAATCAGGCGATCAGCCTGCATTGTCCTAACCAAACTTGGAAATAACTTGATTCCAACGCGGGAATCGAACCCACGACCGACCGATCCGAGGGTTAAGAGCCACGCTCAAAACCACTGGACTACGGGGGCGTTTAGCCGTTTATACCTTTGCGACGACGCAGGACGACGACGCAACGGTGTCATCACGCACTGGTCCGTTGCGTCGTCGCAGTTTAACATTTTGCGACGTTAATGAGTCTTGTCGTCGGAAGCGATGTTTCAACGGACGCGTTGTTGCAACGCATTGTCGTAGAGTGTAGAGTCAAGAGTGTAAACGAAGCGGGATGATGGTGCACTGTATTGTCGACACTCCTATGCATACGCATGTTATGTAGCATATAATGCGTTATTCCGTTGCGACGACACAACGGAACAGAGCAATATGGCCTTGATCCTTATCAACACACTGCTAACATCGTTGAACGTTTTGCAATATTCAATTATCACAACATAACCATTTTAGAAAGGAAGAAGCAGGATTACCCATAGTGTAAACCGCAAGACGAATATTTTAGAGTCTAGCTAGACCATAGTGCTTCGACTTGTCTTACCCTGTGACCCTAGCAGCTAGACCCAGAGTTCATTGACCCAAGCTCGCCCTCCAGGATGATGAGGACATAATCACCAGTTATTATATATCGCGGCCATAAAGTCGCTCCGGTTGCGAGTCGTAAATAACTCATAAATGTATCGTTGCCAAAGGAGCTGACAATTCCTCCGCCTGCTGACGTGGGGACCACACGCGGAGCGGAGCGGAGCGGATCCTTGGAAATAAGCCTTAGTGATATTAAAAATAATTAATGAAACTTGCGACAGGCAAAAAGGCGTTTGACTACCGATATGGCACAATATCTACTGTCAAACTCCTGTTGCCATCCTGCACGGGCTGCATGTACCTATTAACGCGATTTGATAAGCATTTATTAAAAGCATTCCACTTAGGATGTTTTTATAGTTACAGCTATTAGAAAACTATGTTTTCAGGCACGCTTTGCCCAGTGCCCAGATGTAAAATTTTTTTAATTGTTAAAATTATTTTCTTGAATTCATCCAAATTCAAACTCGAAGTGAAATACTGTACCTACACGGAGCATTTTTCGTAATATAATTTTTGTCCCACATTTTCAGGAATCCTGGTGACAGTAGTGTACACAGTGCGTGTGTAATTAAGTCGATCGGCACACACACACACACACGCATAGCAGAAGACAGTAGATTAATACTACCCACTAGGATGTAAGGATAATTGATCAAAACTGTAACATGACGCTAATGATGATTTTGTTGAGGGATTTTAGATTAAATCTAGTATACAGGAAGAGAGTGTTACACGCCAATAATTGATGTATAGTCCGGACACTGAACATGTAGAAATTCGGCCATTGACGTATTTCTACTTGTCTCTTTCGCTCGCGCGCGAATATTTGGCTACTTCGTTTTAAATACTATATTACGTTACATATCTACGTGCGATGCGATAGCAAAATTTTTGGGTGCGAATGAAGCAGACATAATATAGCGGTAGATAAGGCCGAATTTGTGAATCTTCGGTGACCAGACTATAGGTGAAATTAGCAGCATTATTTGCGTAGAATTATTTGCGCAAGAAAAATGTCCTCGAAATTTCAGCAAATATGGAGTATCTTAGTTTTGTGTATCCGACTCCGAGTAAATTGTGTAACCAAGTACAGTAGATGATACATAGTACATACCTATACCGATAAATACTATACTATACTATACTATACTATACAGTGATAAAGTGTTAAAATATGCAAGAAAATATTATATGGAACTTGGAAGCTATGAAGGTAAACCGACCGCATCCATCAATCTAATAATATTTAGTAGTGAGATATCGCGGTGTGTCACGGAATTGAACCTGTAACACTACACGTATCTATTACCGACAGCGCTGCCGGGATTCACCGCCACAATCACACGATATACCACCTTATTGCCTCGAGATAGAGTTCATAATACAATGTGGAGGTACATCGTCTTATTAAGCGCAGAACGAGGCATCAACATCCATCATAATTGTGCCTCATTTTGTAATGCGCTTCGAGATGCTATATATTTTCCTATGCAAATGCAATTTTCTGCGTACACCTTGATGACCTTTATCCTCATCCGCATAAGGTTGAAATTTCCGTGATTTGGTATGTTGCGTAGGTCCGGTCAACTTGTTGAGCTGCTCTCTAATCCGCTGCTTCTAATGTGGGATTAAATTACAGACCCCTGAGGGATTCCTTTCATATGGAATGCCTAGGTCTAGATGTGTGATGCGCTAGACAACTCGCTAGCACCTATAAAGTTGCTTTCATCGTTTATCCCGTTGCAGTCGAGTTCATGGTTATAATTTTATCTTTTTGCGACGAGTCGGTCGTTATGTTTCCACAAGTAGTGTAATGTTCAAAATAAGTTAATGTTATTATTTCTAGATATTAAATGTTCTATTTTGGGCAGAAAAGGTACACTCTGGGACTATGAAGCGGGCTCTTGGGCTATGGCGCGGGCGTCATACGTCACGCTAGTGAGCTACCAAACTGCTGTCATTAGAACGTGTGTCATGACAGATGTCATAATGTACTACCGGCTACCAAAGAATTCTAAAATAGAAGTAGTAGTAGTAGTAGTCATGATTGTCACAAACAAAGGTGTCATGTCACTCATGTTAATGTGGTCGATTGCAATCGTACTGTTTTGACTGATACGTTATACGAAATTGTGATTTTGGAGCAATTATCGCGCAATAATTGCTATCAATGCGATAGCAATCGCTCTCGCAAGATACGTGATACGGGATCCGGTTTTCATGGAGGATTATAATTGATTTTGATAGTTTGATTATTTTCCGAATGACAATTAACCAATTGTTACAATGTTACAAAGATCTTGTGACACTTATGTGACACGCCATAGGGGCGAGGATGCAAAGCTTTCACTTAAAATTACACATGCGGTAGTTATTTTGGCTAACTTTGATACTTGGATAACCGTATTGTTGACAGGATATCATTGTCTTTCAGGCGACAGTTTAGATGGTGGTGATTGGTGGCGTTACTTCTGATTTAGGCTAAGGGCCTGTTTCACCGCTTCCTGATAAGGCTATCCACCACTTAACTTGACAGATGGAGTATGGAGAATCTGTCAAATAAGCCTATCGGGCACCTTATCAGGAAGCCGTGAAACAGGCCCTAAGCCTTGTACTTCTTATTGACATGCAAAACTATTTTACACTCTACTTGTTGGAACTCGGATCTCTACCCAAGTGACAAAAGTACCCTATAGGTACCTGCGTTCTGCTAAATCCCTTAGTTCAGACTTGATATAAATTACCAAGAGCTAAATGTTAATAATAATATATGGACATATTTGAAAGTCATAACAGTTATTGATGAAGAGGGACCGTGAGTACTGTCAGGGAAGTTTTAATTAAGTTCTTACACTGAGCCGCCGAATTACCGGGACAGTTTTTAACGAAAACATATTAATCAGGGCCCACTTACACCGCACGATGCATTGGTGATAATTAAATGGTTAGTATTATAAATAATTATAATTACTTAGTAGTGATTTTGTTAAATCAATAATTACATTCGTTTTTTTATTGAACGATGATGATGATTGATGAACAATGACGTGTGTAATGTGTTACTGTTAAGTTATAAGCACATACCGGGTCCTTTTAAATGCTTTTGTAGAGGTAGGTAATCGGTATGTAACAAGACAATTAAGTACTAACTACGACATGACGTTATAATTTTACAGTCACTGTTACCAACAAGAGTATTAGATAACAGTTAAGACTGAAGTCGTGAATGTTATGTCTATACTTTTTTAGCTTAGCTGATAAATCAATGGAAGGTTTCTCGGGTACGTACGTGGCAGCGAAAATATCACGTAAGTTCCTTACGTTATCACTTATCAATCCTTACGTTCGTTATCAATCCTTTAGCTACAGTATCTAGAACTTGCTTAGTTCGATTTTTTTGTGGCTTCAAAAATCTCTCTGCCAAACTGCTGCACGATCGAATTGTCGTATCGATATCGCGTCGTGCGGTGCAAGCGCGTCCATATCAATATCTGCCAATACCCAGGTAATGAGGGGTCGCTAATTAAACGTCGTCTGTCGCCGCGTCACATTATTTCAAAATGGCGGGCGTGACGTCACGTTATTGCCGGATTTATTTTATTCCGTTTTTATTGACGCGCCGTCGATAGAGGCTTAATGCAAGGAATTAAATATGAGATGGACAGTTTGGATTTTATGCAGTAATTTGATTTGCGACCGGCTTTACGGCTGCGATGGCTGATATCAGTTTGATGCAGGCCTGAAGTGAAAACATATCACTTACCCCGCGTTCCACTTGACTTTAAAAACGATCAAAACGCTCAAAATAGATGGCATTTTGAGCGTTTTGATCGTTTTTAACGTCAAGTGGAACGCGGGGTTAGCCTCGATTCTACAATTTTTTTTAACAAAGGTATCGGGGTGGATCGTACTAGGGACGGAGTTGATGTCGCATTAAAACAGGAGAGGGGTCGTTGAATACATGATTTTTTTCTTCTTGGGGACATCATTTATGGATTCTCTGAAACTGAATGTGGACGTCAGCAGTCAATAGTCATACGTGGACTTTCACGGATGTGTGGTAAGGAACGCACCCGCAGTTTGGTAATCCCAAGGTGCCTGATCTTTTTGGACCCGGCTTAACAGTAGCAGCGACCCACTTACACACGACTTCGGCTTATTCTAACATTATTTTACGAAAACTATAAAGAAAAGAACTAAAGTTTACTTCTAGTAAAAGTAAACTTTCTATGTCCTTTTATGCAGTTTTTGTGCCACCCAAAAGCTCAAAACAAAGCGCACAATTACTATTGTCGTTGCGCGAGCCCCCGGGGAGTCGTGACGTATTGAGACGCTCTCAAGCTGTAATTAAATGTATGACAAGTGGGATTTATGGCCGATAAATATGTCGGTCCGTCGGCCTGTCGGCCCGTCGCCCGCAACCCGCGGCGATGGATGGATGGCGTTCGTGGGGCGATGATTCGTGCCATTAGACGCTATTTTCTATGGATATGGCAGGATGTCGATTTTCTGCAATCCATCTTTATTGTCGTTGTCGCTTATAAATTGCTGAATCTATATGTTAATTTTGTATAATCCATCTAGACTTCAAGCTGTTGCTTATAAAATTGTAGGCCGGGGTAAGCGTGAGGTCCTGGAGATAGGTACGTAACGTACTAAGTACCTACTAATAGCCGCACATCTAATCAAAATATTAACTCCATTGAGGAGGTCAATTATTCGTAAAAAAGACTATTGATATCATTGTGTAAATTGTTTCTTATCTAGAATGTAGATTCGTATTACGTATGTACTCGTATGTATATTGCTCGTGCAATTCGCAACACAAATAAAATCTCGTTTTATATTAAATTGTGCCATTTATTCTTTATTCTGTATGTTTATTCTAAACGGAACCATAAAATATTTAGGATTCCACATTAATTAGCACTTTTGTCGGTGACAGTCTTTGTTGAAAAACTTACAAGAAAGTGCAAAACAATGGCGAATGGCGAACGCGACAAAAGAGTAATCACAGCGCAGATGATGTACAATGCGGCTCAACTACTGAATATTTTCGATGTTTACCATTTCCTTTTACATTTTTGTCAATGGAACGCAGACGCTCGGATGATTACGGCGAAACTTAGCTGAAATATTGTCTCGATTTTTTAAAGATTGTGTCGCTTTTGGATTGTTTTTGCTAATGGAGCAGTAATCGAATTATTCTGGGTGATAATATGCACATTATTTTATACGCCTCTATAACACCTCTAGTAGCTCTAACTGCACTTGACTTAATATACCACGAATCACAATTCGGATGTCTCATCTACATAGTTGGCAGCTTCCCTCAGGCGATCCGTATGCTCCTTTGTTCCAGACCTAAAGATCCTTTCGCCTTAAAGATATGTGCAGTCGCACCTGTCGCGAAGCTAGCCCAGCGCTGTAGCATTTCTTAGGGCGTTTATTGATAAGTTATCTGGGCGCGCTGCATCTGTCCGCATAAATCTGTCGCATATGAAAGGAATTAAAACGTCCCCATTGTGGCCGCGGGAATAAATCTTGGAGATATCTCGCCGGGGGCCACGGGCTGGGTTCCGCGGGGCCGGGGGCCGGGGCACGGGGGCCGGGGGCCGATATTTCACAACTTTAGACAGCCGATCGTACGACTCACTTTCGATAACACCGTTCGAAAGTCAGTAGGGTGACGGAATTGAGAGAAGTCAAAAATTATGACCTTTGCTTACATGCTAATATTATAATACAAAAGTCTGTCTGAGTGCTACCTCATCATGTCGAAACCAGTGAACCGTTTTAGATGAAATTTAATATGAAGTCAGACCGGCGCACAGTGTACGGAGGAGACGAAAAATCGGAAATTTTCTATTTTCTTTAATTTTGAATAGTCATTAGTATAATGAATGCGAGAGTAGAACACCCGTGTGTCAATTCGCAATAGTTTTGATGCTACGAGCATTTAAAAGTTTAGCGATTTTTTGCGGCTCGGAAGCGAAAATCCATATTTCTCCAAAATTTTTGCGTAATAAATAAAGTTTTGTATTCCACCTGAAAGCCTGTTAAATAAGGTATATTTCAAGCTTTTTTCCTGATCCGCCGAGTCGATATTTTACCTACAATAAAATAATTTTCATTTTTAGGTTTTTATTTTTTTATCCAAAACCAAACAAAACGCGCAATCGAAAATATCGACAAATTAAAGGTATACAAGCATTCTATATGCACAAAAAAGTCACTCATCAGATCCGTTTACTATTGGAGATATTTAAACGTGAAATCCTACGCTAGGGCTGCCACCATACGTCTTTTAATGGATGGCTGTCAATAATGCAATAGAAATAGTTACATAATACATGAACATTTATAGTATGAAAGTTATAAACGCTTTTAATGAGTATAATTAAAAATTATAAAAAAAGTCTTAGAAAAAACATATAACCTCCTCTTTTTTTAGAAGTCGGTAAAAAAATCGGATGTCAGTTCGTAATACTTCAAACAATTAATATTGTTTCTAGTATTTATTTAAAAAAATCAAGGTAAGTGATGGTCACGCGAAAACGAAAAGACTACAAATAATACAGCGTTGCGTCGTTTGATAACCCTGTTGACAATGAAGTTTGTAAATTGAATAAATCAATTTAGAATTGTTAGTAAACGGATCTCACGGGTGATATTTTTTGTGTATAGAATGCTTGTATACTTTAATTAGTCGATATTTTCGACTGCGCATTTTGTTTGGTTTTGGATAAAAAAAAATAAAAACCTAAAAATGAAAATTATTTTATTGTAGCTAAAATATCGACACAGCGGATCAGGAAAAAAGCTTGAAATATACCTTATTTAATAGGTTTTCAGGTGGAATACAAAATTTTATTTACTATATAAAAGTTTTGGAGAAATATGGATTTTTTCCTTCCGGGCCGCAAAAAAACGCTAAATTTTGGTAGCTCGTAGCATCAAAACTATTGCCAATTGACACACGGGTGTTCTACTCTCGCATTCATTATACTTTAACCTATTCAAAATTGAGGAAAATAGAAAATTTCCGATTTTTCGTCTCCTCCGTACACTGTGCGGCGGGACAAAGGAAGGTTTTTATCCTGGCAAAATGTACAGTACACCAACAGTACACGATATTATATTCATTTCTATTTTTTTTCTGCACAATCGAAGTTGCCAGAATCATCTAGAAACACAAAAATTAATTGTTATAGAATATAGAGTATCACACCTACTTTGGTAATTTATCATTTACATTTTACACGGTAGTAATCATATGCTTGCTGTTTATGTAACAAACAATAGATCAATCATAGTCTAGGAGGAGAAAGTAAAATTGTATATCTTCCTGTCTAGCACTGTAACCTACTTGTGATATTCTGTAAAGTTAAGTATATTGGACTGAAACATTTCATAAAACCTGTACAAAATCAATAAGTTTTTGTACAATGAATATTTTTAGATGTATTGACGTGGTGACGGGCAATTTAACTCAGCTGTCACCGCGTGTTTCCGACGTAAACGCTGCCTGTTACCAATTTTACAACAGATAACTTAGTAATTGCCTTTGTCTATTATGCTGTCACAATGTCGATAAAATTTTGATTTGTCCATGTAATTAAAAAAAAAAAAAACTTTATAATGCCGTAATGCCGACTGATTTGACGCAGGTAACGCTGCGAAGAAATTATGATCTTGTCCAATTGCTATTAACTAGTCAAATCTCTGTAGTCGACTCATTCGTGCCGAGACCACTCCCAATTTAATTTTCCAATCAACGCACTGAGATTTCTTGATTTATATTTAGCGAATTAAGCCACCATCTATAAGTAAATTATAATTCTAGATTTATATTTAATAGATCCATAAGTAAATTATATGCGGACAAGTGTCCTAAATCCCATTTATTTGCTCAATCACAGCCACTATTAGTAAGTGTTATTTATGGGCGATTCTAAGTAACTGTTTACTGGGAAATATTCAGTACTGATACTTCATTTCCTCTCGCGTGTCGCAATTCACTGTACATAATATCAAGACACTATCTAGTTTAGACTATTAAATTAGCAAATAAATCGAATGATAAATATTTTTCTGGAAAAAAATATTTGAAAACAATAAAATTTACTTCTAGGTAACGGATAGTCTCTTACAAATATTTATAATAAACGTTTTAACTACACTAGACCTACTAACAGTACCATGACCAGCTGGCCGATTCTATATCGTACATTTGTGAGTTAATCACTGGGTTAGTAAAGAAACGGAGTAGTGAGTAACGGAATGTGTCACTTTTGTATTCACTTGCATACAAAAGTGAGACTTTCCGTCTCTCTCCTCCGTTTCGTTACTGACTTAATGATTAACTCACAAATGTACGATATAGAATCGGCCAGCAGGCTTGTCCCACTCGCGCCTATAGAACTGTAAGTGTGCCATGACATAAATACAAAATATGTATTAACATTTAAAAAATACAACGAAATAGAAAATTATTTTGATTGTAGCGCTAGGTCTTTATAAATAAGTTTTCCTTAAATTGTACGCTAATTGGCTTATGTTTATTCTTAACTACATAACTTATTACACATCGTTTTATTTATGTTAACTCAGTAAGAGTTAACTTACTCTCAACTCATATTATTTTTTCTTTTATGATCCTCTAACTATTTTTAATTATTAAGAAACTATTTTAACATACCTAAGTACTAGGTGGGTAACATTTTAGACTTTCAATATAGACTGAGATAAGATGCACTATCGGCCTGCCTCAAGCTCGAACTCTACCATCGACCAAGTTAACATAAAACTTTTTACGACTTCACGCAACTTTAGATAGCTCTAAAAGCCAATCGCCGTGGTTTTATCAACAAAAGCGACAAATCACGTGGTTCACTCTGACGGCAGTAAAACCGCCGTTAAACCAATGACTGAATATCAACCGTTAAATCTGTTGTGACTCCACTGACCACCTTGAAAATACCACCGGCCTCGAGACTAGGTTTCATTCGTCACTAAATATATAAAAAAAACTTTAATTAATACATAATATTATTATTTAACCTACTACGAATAATAAAAACTATTAACCTACCAACTCCCAAGCGGTCGAATTCGACCGCGTGAACAATAGATTTCCAAGAATCCGCGATCCAAGGATAGTGAACTTCGTTTCACTTTCCTTTTAATATTTTCAAGCCAAAAATTATCCAAATCGATCCATCTGCTCTCGACTTTTAGCGACTATAACAAAATTTTAAATTAATTTTAATTTGTATTAGAATAGATTTAGTAGTAGTTTGGAAAAGCCTGCATCGAGGGGGATGCGTCCTGGGTAAGGACATAGGAATAGGAAATAATCCTATGACCTATTCCAGGACTTAAAATAAATACCTTCATAGAAACAAAAGGTTTACGATTCTTACAACCTGAAATACCTACATAAAATTATAGTCATAGACGTCATAATTATCATAACGTTTATAAGTATAGAAGACTTTTATATAAATTAATTACTCATTTAATAAATTATTCAAAATTACCTACTTATAATAAATTTTTATATACTTAAAGTACATTATTATTAACATATAGAAATACTTAGACGTTTCAATTATACAAAATACACGTTATAATATGCAGATCTGTTCCTTGATAAACACTAATGGACTCTTTAAATACTATAATAACTCTTTTGTATATATTCTTTCAAATTCCAATATAAAATAAAAAAAAAAAATATATTTTTTTTTTATTTTATTAGAATTCTATTTAATTTCACTTGCAAACACATTTTATTTTGTAACATTAGTTGTGTTATCTACACAGGAATCTATTCAACTACAAATTACAGTTCAAGTATTGAGAACTAAGGACTACATTTAATGCGAAAGCCTTATTTCTATAGTATTCGTTTATCACGAGGGAACCGTACATTTTTTCTATCTTCATACCGAAAAATCTTAGAAAGTAAAGAGATAACACTCGCACCGACACAGTTATTTCTAACTTCTAACTCATGGAAGCCAACTCACCAACTTCATTATGAAATATTAAATCTAATCTAATCTAACTAGCCATATTTTGTGTCCCACTGCTGGGCAAAGGCCTCCCCTCTTATATACTAATATTATAAAGCGGAAGAGTTTGTTTGTTTGAACGCACTAATCTCAGGAACTACTGGTCCGATTTGAAAAATCTTTCAGTGTTAGATAGCCCATTTATCGAGGAAGGTTATAGGCTATATTTTATAACGCCAAGACTAATAGGAGCGAAAAAATAGAGGAAAGTGTGGAAAAAATAGGGGAAATTATTTGAAAGGGTTTATTATCTTAAGGAAATACTGGAGCAATTTTTATGTTATTTGGCACACATGAAGAATAGACCACGTGAAAGGACATAGGTTTCTTTAAATTTACGGTTTCCGTGACATTCCTAAATTACGCGGGCGAAGCCGCGCGGAACATCTAGTCTCTATCCTTTGCTGTGTTTGGCCACTCTTTATCAACAGTGTCTAGTTCGTCGCGCCACCTTTTCTTGGGTCTGCCCCTGTTTCGTCGACCTTTCGGTAGCACTCCGAAACTAGACGCGCCCATCTGTCCGGGTGCATCCGGGCGACGTGCCCCGCCCAGCTCCACTTTAGACCAGCAGCTTTTCTTGTCTTGGAGCGCAGAGCGGTTTTTCGAATACGGTCGATCCTTTTGACACCTAAAATGCGCTCCATAGCTCTTTGACAAACTCCGAGCCGGGACTTCTGTAAGTCGGTCAAAGACCAAGACTGATCACCGTAGGTTAGGATGGGCAGGATGCACATTGCACATGTTTGAGTTTACGTTTTAGACAGAGTGGAAGGTCCCCTTTCATAAGTTCTTTCATCGACCAAAAGCTTTTCCATGCCTTCTCAATTCTTTGGTCTACTTGTTTTGTTCATCATTATTAAAGGATGTTATTTGGCCCAAATATACTCGTCAACATAATGACCGACGACCTGACGTTTCGTGCTGTTGGTAGGGCATTGAGACCGGGTTGAAAAAACCCGGGTTTCAAAAATGGATCCCGGGTTTTTCGAGCTTTTCGGGTTTTTCGTATTTATAACAAACTAACATACAAATTATTTATTTTTATAACATAATATAACGTAATAATTATTATAAAGGTATTAGAAAATAAGATAAGTCCTATAAAATGCGTGCCATCTACTTAGGGTTCAATATTGACAGAAATCTAAATTGGAAAGAACATATTGACAATATTTGTATATATATATATATATATATATATATATATATATATATATAGATTAAATAGGTTCGTATTTGCACTAAAAAGAATACAAAATATAGTATCTAAAGAAGCAGCCTTAATATCTTATCACAGCTATGTCTCATCTGTCTTAAGATATGGTCTGATTTTATGGGGAAACTCAGTAGAAGTGGATAGAGCATTTACCATCCAAAAGAAATGCATTAGAGCTATGGCGGGAGTAAAAAACCTAACGCCCTCTAAACCGCTTTTTAAAAAATTAAAAATTCTTCCTTTAGCCAGCCTATACATGTTAGAAGCGTGTTTATTTGTTAAAAAATATGATTATCTATTCGAAAAAAAAGCAATATCCGAATCAAAAACAAACTTAACTTACCCGCACAAAAGTCGTCTTTAAACAGCAAAAATGCATATTGTATGACAGTAAAAATAAATAATAATCTTCCCGATAAAATTAAATAAGACCACACTACCTATGATAAATTTAAGAAAGCTCTTTCTGAGTGTTTGTTAGAGAAATGCTACTACACGGTACAAGAATATTTTAATGATATAATAACTTCAAAAAGGTTTAAATGACATTTTATTAAGATTGATTGATTTTTACTCTCTGACATTAAATGTATTCTAATAAATAAATTTATATTATGACAAAACGCTAGAATTATTATTTTGTTTTTGTATTTTATTCGATTAAATTGACATTGTAAATTTAGATTACTTAAATTGTTATTTTGACATGAACTCATTTAAATTTATTTATTATTGTATGACATGATTATGTTATGATATTGCATCAATGTTAATGGATTTTTCTCTCTCAAAAATTTGTTATAGTATAAATTATATTGATAATATTGTAATGTTATGAATTTCATTAATATTTGACTATTAAAATGATAAAAATGTTTTGGCTTGAGTTGACGATATTGATTATAATTATTGGGTTTTTAAAATTGATTCTTTAATATCCGAACTATTGTAATACATAAAGAAATTTTGTATGACACACTATATGACAAAATTTCCACGCCCATGTGGCAGAAATTGTGATCAAACTAAATTGTAAGACCTTTATGTACGAATTTCTTGGAAATAAATAAATCTAAATCATATTGTATAGGTTAATTATATTTAATGGTCATAACTAAACAAAATATAATATTTTAGAGGAAAAGTTTTGCCTTAAGAGCATTAAAGACTAATAATTGTTATAAAAATATTTATTAATAATAATTAATAATACATATTTTTAAAATCCTTCCAAAACTATTCAATGTAAAAAAGCCAAGTCTCTTCAAACAATCTATCCTTGGCAAAAAGTTTTCAAATTTCATAGAAGCCAAGTCTTGTTAAACTTATTTTATAGTTTTAATCAACAGTCGGTGATTAACTACAGTTTTGTTTAGTATGTGATTATGGTTTACAAAATATAGTGTGGACAGCTTCAAAGGGTTCCAACTTCTAAGTCTGCTGAAAGTACCGTAGACTTTTGATGATGGGCAAGTCAGCCACTAGGTGACAAAACGTTGAAACTTGTATGGACCGTTGCTGATAAAATACACCCATCAACAAAGTCTTCGGGATATTTGTATTTTTGGAATACCTAAAAACCTGTCAGGAATTTTTGAAGACAGTGTATGGAACAATGATAGCTTATTTTTTAGTATAACATATTATTAAAACACTTTTCCGAATTTTATCGTTTCTAAAGCAATCACAGGTATCTACAGTCATAAACAATCAATGATAAGTCAACAAATCTTCATTTCGTTTTATAAACTGAAAATTTCATTCGAATGAGATATTTTATTGCTGATTGTCAATTTAATAGCAATAATTTATACTGATCGATGTTTGGCATACAGTATTTTTACAAAAAAAAAAAAAATATTTTTTGTGTCCAGTTGCGGTATGACACCCAGTCTTCTTTGCAATTAAAAATCATAATTTGCAGTCGTCTAATTTACTAAAAGCACTTAGATGTTTTCGTTTATCGTTATGCTTTTTGTCATTATTCGTTATATTCACAACATAACAGAAATCGACAATATTAAGACAATGCAATCAGTAATAAGGTTCCAGGAGAGCAACCAGCCCCTAGAAACTGACAAAACCATACCGAGAAGTTTCCATCAAGTATATTTTGAATCCATATTTTTATATTGCGGTCTGGCAATTGCGGCAGATTGCTTTTCATTGCTTGAAATACTGATGTTGGTAACACATAATAGGACGAATGGTGGCTTTCTTAAGCCGGCCGTGGATGTCTTACTCACTGCGGAATTATTGAAACACGTGATTTTAGTGAATCGAGATGAAATATAACAAGCAGAGTTTTTATCAGCACCAGCGCCAGAGCCACCATGGTTAATCTTACAAATTAATTAAAATCAACCTTCCGTATTTGCCATAATATTATGTTCTGGTCTGATTAATTATATGGTAATCTGGCATGAATTTTGTCTATTGTGACTAGAACTAAGGACTACAAAAAGCTTTGAGCTGTAGTGTAATGTAAGATTTTTCAGTAATGTAAGATTTTTCAGTAATGTAAGATTTTCCACTGAGATGACAGAAAAGTTACTTTAAATTGCAAAGAACATTCGGCTTCATGCCGTAGCAAGGCAGACAAAAGGCAATTTCAGGTAAAAACTAGGCACAAAAATTTAATTACAAGTGTAAAGTATGCCAACATCAATTAGGACTGAATAATCCATACTAATATTATAAATGCGAAAGTGTGTCTATCTGTCTGTCTGTCTGTTACCTCTTCACGCTCAAACCGCTGAACCGATTTTGCTGAAATTTGGCATGAAGATACTTTGAGTCCCGGGAAAGGACATAGGATACTTTTTGTCCCGGAAAAATGTACGGTTCCCGCACGATAAACGAGTTTTGGCGCAACGGAGTTGCGGGCGTCATATAATTATTAATAACTTGACAATCAGCAATAAAAATGTAAAAGATTAAATGAAGGTTTGTTGGCATACGTTTTATATTTCAGGTTATTCTTCCATTTACTGTCTTCAAAAATTCTTGATAGATTTTTATATATTTCATAAAATACAAATACATTTAATAATATATGTAATTTGGAGGTGGAGCTTGTTGTAATACTTAACCTTGGCCCGAAAATCTTAATCCCTAGCTTTGATAAGATCCAATATATATAATAGGAGAGGTAAATAGTCGCTTCTATAAAAGTATTTAAAAGTAAGTAGTATAAAAGTAGTATAAAAGTTCTATAAAAGCCGTGCCCATTCACTCGAGACTTGGTTGGGCACTGCCGTGGCCCGTGACCGCACACTATGGTATTTAAATAGTATTTTACTGGAAAGGTGCTGGTAATAGCTGAAAATCATATTTAAGGTGCCTATTTTGGCATCGTCAATTTTTGAATTTTAAGAAAACCCGAAAAACCCCGGTACCGGGTTTTCATTTTTAAAAACCCGAAAACCCGGGTTTCGAAAATTGAGCCCGGGTTTCGATGCCCTAGCTGTTGGTCATGAGTTTGGTTTTAAATAGTAATCAAATATTAATTTTAATTAACATTTACACTAACATTCATTTTTAGTTAAATTGATAAATAGTGTGAATAACAAATAGTAAAGTGATGTATTTTATTGGCCGGACAGCCCACGAGTAACTCGGGATGCGGGGCGGCCGCGGCATGGCATGGCAGGCCGTAAATGACTTGATGCGCCATAAGTATAATTTTTTATGACCATAATGCCGACCCATCAGTAATATTTTGTTAGATAATCCACTGATATGTTCCTTATAATGATTGGTGCTTCGTTATTAATACCGAGATTTGTATAGTAAATTAATTTTATACTCTCGCATGTTTTATTGAAATGTTTTATGTTGATGATTTGTTTTTTCATCTGATTTTGGTTTAATCGAAATTATCGTTTCGGGGAATGAGTTATTTAATAAATATTAACGTTTTCTGTAATTTACTTTTTTTTCAATTCGTTGTTTTTCATGCCCTTATACCCCTTTCTTTTTTTACGAAATTAAGTAGAATATGACATCATATTTAATCAATAATTAAGTTTTAGGCGTTGGAGGACTTGGTTCTTAGTAGTAGGAAATATTCGCAAGGATATTTCCATACTAAGTACTGAGTTGGTAGTTACCGTCTAGTAACAACTGTGACTGCTTGAGTTACCGATCACAACGCCCACGCAACTGGCAACTTTGATTACTGATAATATTTTTTATAGACATCTTCATTAACATTATAATATTATGCTGTTATAGGCTGTGGGTAGGGAATGCAATCCGGAAGAGAATTTCAATCCCGGTATTTACGGGATTGAACCATCACAATCCCGCTGGATCCCGGTATTTGCGGGATCCCGCTGGGTGGATTAGAACTTTTAAAATAAATCATTTTGACTTTACTTGATAGACCCCGTTTTATTCTTAGAATCTCAAATAAAACAAACTTTGTCTGACACTTTTTTCAAGGGTTTAATTATTAACACCTCCATACTTCAGACTTTATAAAAAAATGAAAGAAAAACTAATCATTTTTTTTGGAAATGGCTTCGTAATAATAATATATAGTTAAGAAAAACCAAAAAAAAAATCGCTTATTTTATGTCCATCTTTTATCGATTTTTTTTTCGAAATATAGGTAAAAATCGTGCCCAAAGATTCCGAAACGGTTCCTGATATTCGACACAAGGTAGCTAGCAGCTGGAAATGCTCGCTCAGCATCCACGCTGGTTAGTTCAATTGTCATTTAAGAGTCCGTATACGAAATTTTGCCGATTTTGCCGAAATTGCAAAGGTTCGCTACAGAAATACTCTTAGGTTTTTTTCTCCTTATTAGATTAATATATATATATATATATATATATATATATATATATATATATATATATATATATATATATATATATATATATATATATATATATTATTATATATATAAAGCCGACTCGAACTTGCGGCGAGAAATATAATGTGAGATTTAGGTTGTTTTGAATCGTGTTTTTTTTGGCACAATTTGTTTTTTTTCTTTTTTCTCGAATTGGATAGAATTTTATGTATATAATATTTCTGTCGTTTTCTTTTTATGAATTACAGCTCCAAGTTTCGGAAATCAACAGCAATTCTTTGCCCATTTTCTCTAAAATTTTGCCGAATTACATATTTTTTTTACTCAACTATTTCATATTAAAGTGGTAAAAAGTAATTCCAACATTTTATAGACGACTTTCTCAACAGTACATTGTATTTTTTTTATACCGTTAAGACGTCAATACAACCCATAAACAGGTGATATTCTAAACCTTTTACAGCAAAAATCACAAAACTGTCGCGGGTTTGAGTTGGATTATTTAAAAATTCCTAAAAAAAATAAAAAATCTAGCTCCAACATTAGATTATAATTGAAATGATCTTACATGTTGTGCATTAAAACTTATAGAAATACTGTATTTTAACGGATAAATCACGTTAATGGAATCAGGCGTTACTTTGCGGAAATCCATAGCTTAAAATTTAGTTTGTTATTATTTTTAGCAATATTCCGCGAAATATTGCTAAGTATAATTTCGCGGAATATTGCTAAAAATAATAACAAACTAAATTTTAAGTTAAATCACGTCTGTAAAATCAGCGAAATCGGCAAATTTCGTATACGGACCCTTAAAGTGTGAATTGAAGCTAAATTGTTTAGCGGGCTGCCTGTAGCGCACCCCGCGCGCAAAGTTACGCATATGAATCACATTTCTTTGTAATCCCGCCAGTCCCGCGGGATCCCGCAAAATTTTTGACCGGGATTAGTCCCGCATAATGCATGCGGGATCCCGGTATTTCGGGATCCCTGTATCCCGGTATTGTATTCCCTAGCTGTGGGTACATTACTTTTAAAAATTAATCTTTACATCTTATAATTTTAATGGCACAGATTTATGTTTCTGAATCATAATCATACAAAAGTCAATTCGGAGTAATCTTAGGTAGATTTCGTAGGTACTTAAAAAATAGAAAAAAAGGGGGAGTGGGGACCCAATCACTCCCGTCTGAGTTCATCTGAGAATCACTGACATCATCTGAGAATGTGACGAAGTTACGGGAAGTGGTCTAAATTCCTCCCGTGTCCAAAGAGCTATAAATCGCCTGATATCGGCGCGTCGTATCAACTTACGACATTGTTTCATATTGAATATACGGCGCATCACCGGGAGAACATAAATTGTGTGACATATCGCCTCAAGATTTTTCCTCGGTATTTGCATATCGATCCTACCACTTCCAGATAAGGTCCAAAATTAATTAACGCCGGGCTACCTCGTATAAAAGTCGGCGTTTTTAATGTTTATCCGTTTTCGATATATCGCGTAGTTTATTGTGATCCACTCGGGTCTACTCGCCCTCGTAACGTCGACATGTTATGATTTCCCCCCACAAATTATACCTATGCTTTTAAGAATTCCCCGGCGGTTTATTAATTTATCAATTATTTATTCTTTATGTCCGCTGCTCGTAATAAATTGGGATTCCAATAAACTCGCGACTCGAAGGGGTCTAACTTGTAGGTTGTGTGCCCTCGATTTTACGTATTTCATTTACTTTATGAATTACCTACGTCGTACCTGCTATCTACTAAAGGTTAAAATATCTGAAACTGATAATCGTTTGCACGAAGACCAACTAACAAATTTTAATGTATCTCAAACAACGGCCATGTAATCTAACTTCTTAATCCTTTATTACTTATAAGAACTTAAGTGGCATAATACATATTAACTTCGGTGAAATTTTAACTGCTCTACCAAATACCAACGCTATATATGGGTGAGGCCGCCAATTTTTGCTGATATGACGCAGAAAAATTTTGCGAGAGAAAGAAAATTGGCGAATATCTACGCTGCTTGTGTCGTTGGGGCACCAAAATTGTAGCAAATTTATTCCTCTACGCTATCATAGCGTTGAAAAATTTGACGTTGAAGTACCCCATAGCCCCAAACAGGACCCTTTTGACTACTCACGTGATGCATTGATAGTTTTATGTGAAACAGTACTTACATTTGTGTCACAAAAAAACTTCCTTTGAAAAAACTGTGTACACATTCCGACTTAGGTTCAAATGTAAACTGTCGAAAAATGGCGGATATTACGAGATTTTCCATAGAATACGTAAAAACTGAGCATTGCCACCCCCACCACCACCACCACCGCCACCACCACAAAAATGTTACCTTCCCTAACACCCAACGATAACAATAAATTGGTATTATTGATGACGTTTAAAATGTGGGATAGAATAATTGATGTTTCTAACGATTCATTTGATTTTAAAAAGTTTATAAAGAAAGTTATCTTAAAATACTATAAGAATTAGATGAGGTAATAGCCATTTATATAAGTATTAATAACATATCAGATTTATCTTCAAATCTGTCATATTTACTGCTACAGAGATACAATTAAAGTGCACCACTTCCACGGCGGATTGTATATTTTAAGCTATTTTCTTACCTTTTTTTATGTTTAGCATAAGATAAACACAATAGTTTTTAAAATACAAAGGGCGGAGAAAAATAATTGAAAAACCAGCAAAAATTGGCGGCCTCGCCCATATACTACAAAGTCGCGAACACGGAAGCGGTCGGTGAATATTGGTATCAGTAGTCTTTTCTGGATAAGATTATTTTGAGTTACCTTAGCCCTCACTCATCATCTTACTACCTTGGATCATCAGCGAATCCAGAACTTCATGAATTGTCTTCTCTATTTCCAGATGAAGCGGTGGGTGCGTGAGAGGCGGGGCGACTAGAGATGCGCTCCAAGCAGCAGCCCAGGCCGTCGTACCGCTGGCTCAACACCAACGATACAGGTATGCTCTTCACTGAATATGTGAGCCCGGTAACTGGTGTGGGCACCAGTAGCTAGTGATCTATATTTTGTATAGCGATTTGCTCAGTGGACTATGTGAGCCTCAGAGCTTTTGTGCCAGTGGCCAATGGACTGTTTGGTTATGTGATCCTAGTGCTTATGAGGGCCATGGATAGTGATTATAATAATATGTTAGGTACATATTAGATCTGTCACAAAAAAAATATCTTCGATTCACTATAGTTCTCGTAGCCCGTAGCTGCTACGGCGTAGCACTAACTTGACGAAATAAAAATTTAGACAAATGAAACCTTTACAAACCACACAATTCTGTAAAAACGCCAACTTGTTAGGGGGACGTATCCAAACTCAGTGACCACTTTTTTGTCATAATTCCACGGTGACCAAAATCAGGTAGCTGTTCACTGATGTAAACTTGTCCGCAGCGACGGCAATGCATAACTAAATTTAATAATTGTTCGAATTTACATTTTATTTCACACACGAAAAAAAGTGATAAACACCTAACATAACTTTAATTAGATGCTTACAATATTATAAACGGTTATAAATATGAATTCCTTAAATTATACCATCAAAAGAATAAAAATATTCGGCTTATGTAAAACAGAAGCTGCGCGGCAGAAGTTAGGGTCTATTTTCGCTTACAAAGGGGCCTGAGCTTGGGCCCCGTCGGTTTCGGAGCCGGACCGTGACGTGACAGTTTTGAATATTCAACTAACTCGCAATAAATATAAAGTTACGACCATAGAAAAAAGTGCAATACAAAACACAAATGTAATACTCGGTAATAACTCATAGGTCTCTTTGTGCGCGGCTAAGCCACCGTGAAGCGATAAATAATATTTATTTTTGCTATTATACGCGTTTTTGTCAGTTGTAATGGGTGTACGCGGGGCGGGCAGGCGGGCCCCCGAGCGTGCGGGGATGCGCCCATCTCGCGACTGCCAGGAGTTACAGAACTTACAGAAAGAAACAAGCTTCAGCCTTCAAGCAAGTACAAGCACTTGATTACATAGCATGTTAATTAAATAATAAAAAAATATGCGAAATTGCAACTTAATGTAATGTAAGTATGGTCTATGGATATGAGATATCGAAGGTATGAATCGGAATTAATTTTTTGGAGAAAAAAAAAAAACAATCAATGAAGAATTTTCATTATCATTATTAATTATCATGTATTAGAAACTCAATAATTCGGTAGCTAACCTCAGATGACGATTTGGGAGATAATTTTAATTTAATATTGTGTCATATTGTGATGGTATTATTATCAGTGATCACGGAAAATTTTGATGACTAACAAATTAATAATTAAGTAGGACCAATTAGCATAAAAAATATTAAAAAAAAATTAAATCAGAGATTGAAGTATTATCACATTATTAACATACTTTTCATCTTTCGAGTCACGATTAGTCTTGGAATTGATAAATTAATGAGAAATACTACCAGAAATGACATTAAAAATTATGAAACAAATCGCTTGCACTGCCAATAAATTTAGATATTTGACAAATATTATACTTTTCTAGATAATTTCTGCACATTGATGCTAATGATTTTATTAGTACTGTATATTAATAATCTTATTATTAATAAGTGTGTCAAGCAGCAGACTTTAGTGCTTAAATGTCGGCTTTTCTTTTAATAAAATTAATAAAATCTTTATTTAATATTTCAAATGAAGAGCCTTGCAAGTTACAACCTTGAAATGCTGTTAGATATTTTTTATCCGTGACGTAACACTATATACAGAGTGTTTGTGTTCGTTCCCTTATGTTTGATATTAGGAAGAATCGAAGTTTTTCTTTACTTATTTAATGATTGTGTCAAATGGCTAATAAATCTAGCACCCTTTTATCTAGATTATTTAGCTAATTTCATAGATCAAATATTCTAAAGCTACATGTAATTCTGGACAGTTTGTAACCATATTATTTTATTTTTTAGATACCACTCGATGCCTATAATAATTATCCCTTTACTGAAAATTTGGCATCTGTTCCGCTCTTTTCGTGGCCGCCCCCCACTTTTCGGCAAGTAATTTCGCCGTCTCACATGATATGATTCACAATCACTATAGTATTTAAACCAGATTTAAACACTTATTATGCTAATATTCAGTAATTATCTTTATTTAGTGCACCTGACCAACCTTTTGTTATTTTGACATTCAGTGAACTCATTTAGGAAATGGAAGATATAAATCAAAGGTGCTTCTGAATGTCAGTGGGTAATTGGTGGGTAATAATTTTTATGATGTATTTATTTGAAGCTTATAATTATTGCTCTTGCCATTTTTATATGCCATAAACATTGTAGATTGTACTGTTGAAAAAGATGCCACTTGGAAAATGACAAAGCATGCGTAAACAGCGTTGCGGTTGGTTTCTTCAAGCGGTCGCAAACTTTTTGGATTGTTCCAACTTCCTGTGCCTAAGGGCCAACCCACACGTACCACAACCACACCACAACTGCACCACGTGGTCGGGCGTACAACGACAGTGCGCGCACGCCGCCCGCGCTCTTCGCCCCTTCCCCCCCCCCTCCGTTTCATTGACTTACGTACGTAACCACATCGCTACCACTGGCGACAACGCAACCACGTCGGCATTTTGTCGTTACCACAACGCAACTACAAAATGCTGCAGCGACACCATTCACACGTAACCACTGCCCGACGACATTTTGTCGTTGCGATGTCGTGTGGTTGTGGTACGTGTGGGTTGGCACGTCTTATTGTCGATACTGCTGCTCATATTATAGCTTCAGATTCTAGAAGACTTATAATACTAATCTTTATTCCTTATTCACTTACACAGACAAATGCGTATGTAAAAGAAAAATATTATGTTTACACGTCGAGGAACCTTATGTGTCAGTCCGTAGCGTAGCGTGCTTAGGGGCCCTGTATAAAAAAAAATTGGCGGCCCTTTGGAAAGTAAAACTTCTCACTAAACAAAAAAATCGCATAGAGTCCCAGCTTTTGAACTTACGGTTTAGGCGAGTAACACAGAAATTACTTTTTTGTAAATTTTTCATTTGTGAATTTAAAAAAATATATTTTTACTCATTTTGCATACGTACGTTGGGGGCCGCCATGGCCCCGGGGCCCCGTATACGGTAGATACAGCGGTATCTACGCCCCTGGTGTTAGTTTAGCAAGTAACCTGCTCGAGTTGTTCACTTCCCTTGTAAGAAGCTCGCTGGCTTGTTCGACATAAACTTTCTATCAGCACGACAATAAGTAGCCGTTATTTATGTAAACCTAGCGTTATTTATGCCAGCCCGGTAGTTTCACACAACCTTTTTAGGGTTCCGTAGCCAAAATGGCAAAAAACGGAACCCTTATAGATTCGTCATGTCTGTCTGTCTGTCTGTCTGTCTGTCCGTCCGTATGTCACAGCCACTTTTCTCCGAAACTATAAGAGCTATACTATTGAAACTTGGTAAGTAGATGTAGTCTGTGAACCGCATTAAGATTTTGATACAAAAATGGAAAAGTATTAAAAACTTTAGGGGTCATAGGTACAACTGAAACAAAAAAATCTTTTTTCGTCTAACCTATGCGTATCTATGGATAGGTCTTTAAAAATCATATTGAGGTTTCTAATATAATTTTTTTCTAATCTGAATAGTTTGCGAGAGAGACTCTTCCAAAGTGGTGGTTCCCCCCCCCTCCCTCTAACTTCTAAAGAAGGGGCATAATAATTCTAAAAAATATATATGATGTACATTACTATAAAAATTACCAACGAAAATTGGTTTGAACGAGATCTATCAAGTAGTTTTTTTTATATGTCATAAATGGTAAACCTTAATTTAACTTTCACTAAATCAACTAAAATATAGAAATAAATCAAAAACCTTTTAATTTTATAGAAATAAACCTTATTTCTGCTACGGAACCCTTCTTCGGCGAGTCCAACTTGCACTTGGCCGATTTTTTGTACATAAATTATGCGTTCGCCCATTAAAATTGCCCTATTTCGTAAACTGGTCTAGTCGGTACACGAACAAAATACAGCAAAAAGGTGTACAACTGTACATACTTCCGTATCATAATTTGAGAGTCCGTATACGAAATTTTGCCGATTTCGCTCATTTAACAGACGTGATTTAACAGTTAAAATACATAGTTAATAGAATCAGGCGTTACTTTGCGGAAATCCATAGCTTAAAATTTGATTTGTTATTATTTTTAGCAATATTCCGCGAAAAAAAAAAAATCGCGGAATATTGCTAAAAATAATAACAAATTAAATTTTAAGTTAAAATACAGTATTTCTATAAGTTTTAATGCACAACATGTAAGATCATTTCAATTATAATATAGTGTTGGAGCTAGTTTTTTTTTTTTTTTAAGTATCTTTAAATAATCCAACTCAAACCCGCGACAGTTTTGTGATTTTTGCTGTAAAAGGTTTAGAATATCACCTGTTTATGGATTGTATTGACGTCTTAACGGTATGAAAAAAATACAATGTACTGTTGAGAAAGTCGTCTATAAAGTGTTGGAATTACTTTTTACCACTTCAATATAAAAAACCCTTTAAAAACAGAAAACCTCTATCTGCCCGCTAACTTGGCGATCGTCCTTTTTCACCTGGCATATGAAAGACGGGCGTGAGTGTGAAGAGAGCAGTAAAAACGAGAGGACGGGCTCTTAAATTTAAAAATCAAAAAGTTATATTTTCTTTACTTTGTGGAAGAATTGGCCCAGGAGTGGGACAGCATAACATAGGTTAATAAAAAAAAATATTTGCCTTAAAAAGCCCTAAAAAACCATCAATTGCTTACTCGAAAGTTAGATCACATGGAAATTTTTACAACCGTCATAGGATATTTTGACGACAGACATGAAGTGTCATTTACTCATTTGAGAGACAACTGTTTTACACCCCTGCCTTCCCGTCAGTGTCGTCCAAGTATCATTTTCAGTGTCAAGAAGCTGTCACTAAATGACAGCTTCTTTTCACTCACGCTCCATTTAATGCCATTCTATCGCCACAAGATCCTTGTAGGTCAAACTTTATCCTCGATCATATCTCTGAGAAGATCTCACATATAAGTGGAAGCGGGTCGCGAGGTGGCAACCGCCATTAATTAATGAGTATAATTGACACAACCTGTTCGCGTGACAGATTTATTGACAGCTGTCAATAGTGAAACGGCCCCAGGCGTCAAGTCGTCGCATCTGCATATTCCGACCATCAAAAATGATAATCAGAACATTAGAATACATGCATAATTATGTTGGTATTTTATCGGCAAGGGTCTAATGGTGATGTGTCGTGTTGACTTTTGTAAGGATAGGGCTTGATTAGTTTGGAAGAGTCTCCGAGTTTGATGCCCTAATTGGGGCCAACGACACCTGTCTTCAGGAATCAGCAGGAATTCTGTTGATTAGCAAGTAACTAAGTAGCATATCGTTTATGCAAAATATGCATAGGTCATTCTTAGTCTCTAAAGTTAAACAGTTAAAACCCTTTTCTGTAGATTAAAAGCGCCACATGATACCTACCTTTCATAGGAACCTTTTAACGTTTCCTTTCAAATGATAATTTGTACCGCAAAGGATAATTAATAATATTCACTAACAGTAGCGCCGAGTGTGGTTTTGAACAAAAACACAGTAAGTCGTCAATAATAATTGCTTCATGTCTCAATAAAGGGTTGTGCACCGCAATTGTTGAGCAGGTACGTGTCAATTGCCCTTAAACTCTTTCAGTAGTAACAATAGTCGGTATCGTGGTTGCGAAGTTAACTTTTACAAGTTTTTTTTAAATATTACTTCTTTAATAGGCATGACTTTTGGAATAAGGATGAGCCCTCGGTTGGTTTTTTTGGAGTAATTTTATTTATAAAGGAAGATCTTTTATAAATAAAATTACTCAATTCAATCAATTTTTGTATAGTGCCAATGTTCATCACAAACATTTCTACTTTATCGTTGAGTCGATTTCAATATAATATTTTTTCATTTTCCGAAGAAAGAAGAAAATAACTTGAAGTCTCGGGAAATGGTAAAAGATTTTTTTGTCCCCAAAATGCAACGTTTTCTGTGCATTATGGCAATTTTCAGTTTTTTTTTTCTTTATTATTTTTCAGCCCACTGTTTGCATCGAATCCAATTTTTGCAAGTGTTGTTTTTAGTTTGTAAGTAAGTATTCATAGTGATATCATTCATTCTTCGTTTCTAACCTCAAGTCTGTTGTGCAATTATATTATTGAAGAATTCCACGGAAGCCCCCTGACATAGCTTTAAATGGCAGTAAAGTAACCGACAACAAATAAAAGAAGGAAGAAAAAAAAGCCAAAAGAACAATTAACAAAGGACAGTCATTCAAGTCATAAAAGTTACGGCCTCGTAAATTTAACCTGACACACTTAACCAAAACTAACGGTGCCGTATGGACAAGTTTAACTGAAGTTAAATTTTCGTCAGTTGATCAGATAATCTACCGATATTGCCAGAAAATCATTTAATTTGCCTAGAATAATATTTTGTTTGAAGTATGTACGTAACATATTCTCACTCTTTCGCCATTAACAAGTTTGAAGAATCGCAAATGCTTTTATTAAGTATACAATATAATCAGCAAGTAGTTTGACATGTATTTTTTAATTATTATTGCTTGTAATGACTTATCCTTACTTTAATATTTATTGTTACCCAATTTCAATGTCTAGGAACATGTCGCATAATGTTATTTATCCGAATATACCCACATAGGATGGAAAGTTCCCGATATTTAAGACTAGGTCGAAAACACCGGATAGTTATCTAGCACTTAGACCAGCGGGTCGAATATGCCCGATGATTTATCTAACCGACGACGGCTCCCGTTCCCGGCCAATTTACGACACACTTTTACAACTGATTTTATCCGCACTAAACTTTTACTTCACCGCCCTTCATTAAAGCCTAGCTGTTACAGGAGATAGCTGAGTTTTTAATGTCATGTTTGCTTTAGTTTACTTTGTACTTGGTTGTAATATTTTGTTGTGTAAATCACAATTTACAGAATTAAAAATTTACGCTTACTTAAATAAGAATAATGCAATGGTAAATAAAGGTTAACATCTTTTAATTATATTTTTATGTAATGTACACTGGCACAGACTAGACTAACCGTTATCTAACATAATCATTACAATTATCATAATTGTAAGTGCTTGATTAAAATCTAAACAATCTTAAAACCGTTACCTATTTTGTAATATGTGTTACGAATTTTATACATTTTTGCTCGCCGAAATCTTTCAATCTTAGACAACTAAAACTAGAACACATAATATTTTTTTATCATTACATACATAAAACTAATACGCTGATACTGAGTAATAAAAGAAGCGATTTTATAGATCATAAAGAGCATTGATCAAAACAGTATTAAATCATTAAAACGGCTGTCGATCGTCGTAAAGTCGGTAGTTAAGTCTGTCCTTGTTACCACATAAACAACCCATAAACCGCCCTTTACGGCCCGCAGCCCGCGGCCCCACGCACGGCAGTCGGCAGCGCTGCTTATCCGCATGCCTGCAGATTAACTTGCTTATCTGCAGGCTTTAAGGCTACCGTGCCTTTATGTGGAAAACTATTTGGTGATTATATATATATATATATATATATATATATATATATATATATATATATATATATATATATATATATATATTATTATTAAATAAAAATATTTAATTAAACGTCTGAGTGCTGGCTGTTGGTGCTTTTTGGGAGATGCTATGCGTGATATATGACAACAGTTTGATACGATCTTAGGGTCTCCCTAAGGCTACATAGCGGCACCTAGTGGCAAATAGAATATCAAACACCCTCAGTGATGTTACGTTGGTTTTAGAAATTCGCAAACTATAACAAACAGTATATCATAATACATATTAAGATGATAACTTTATTGTGAGTGTTCGTCTCTGTCAGCAGACATACAGAACTCAATAACATCTCATCGTTATGTTCTCCCGGTAACATCAAATCAACCGCGTCTGACGCGACTAATCTTTGTTTATTAAAACATATTACCACACACAAATCTGAGAAAACGACCTGTTTATTAGGAACGCAGAAAATGTTACATAAGTTGTTTCAACAATAATTATTTTGGAGTTCAATTTGTTTTATTATTACAAATATACCTAATATGTTAAATAATAAATTGTAATACGTTTATTTCATGCCATTTTTTATGGTGTGCACTTCACATGGCTATTTGTATTTGCTATTGGCTATTTGTTGCATTTGGCAAAATTATTGACGAATACACAAACAAGCAAATAAAGGCAAATACGGCCTTCCACACATGGACGTAAAATACGAAACTTTTACTTGATTTTGTTTACTTGCCTGTTTGACTCTTATGATGTGCGCCAAAAACCGACAAATGTTACGGTACGGTAGGTACGTGTATTTAGTATTGGTCATATTTGTCAAATAGGCAAATAAGGCCAATACTTTGTCAACCATACCGTCTAATAGCCATGTGAATTGTGAAGTGCCATCATTAGTACTCTACAAAGGCCTTGAAAACTCAGTATTACTGGTATTACACAATAACTAATAATATATTTTATAACAAAACTTTGAAATAATTCAAATTATATTACATCCTCTCTGAAATTAAACTATACTTATATTTTTTCTCTACTTTCCAAAAATAACTAAAACCAGTTTCTCAATTTTTTATGCGACCCCCTTTAGGAACAATTTTATTAATTACTTAGGGTTGCACCAATTACTTTAACTTTAACTGTAATTTTAACTATAACTTTAAGGCGAGGATAAACCCCAATTTGTTATTCCGTGACTCCCGGTTTACCTAGTTCCAATATAATAACGAAACGTAAAAAATATGAGATATAAAGCACAATATTTAAAATACTTTAAACCAAGGCTGCTCAACCTTTTTTACAGTGGGGCCAAATGGTGGATTCCGACATTTATAACGGGCCATTAACTTAGGCTTAATTAAATATAATACCAATCAAACTTCAATGGGTTATAAGTATTTTATTTTTTTATATTAATAATGAGATTTTTGCAGTTGTATGTCTTTTAACAATTTATTTATGTTGGGTGATAAATCTGATGTTGGCAGTAGCAACAAGTCAGAAATATGTTGCTCAGTTAATGATGTGCGGTATTTATTTTTAACATAATTAAGGTCTGAAAACACTTTTTCACAGACATATTATGTTGATTCAAAATTACATAAAAACTGTAGCGCTAGATCAGTTATTGCAGGAAAGTCTTCTTTTGGTACCAATTTCCAGAAGACAGACTGTCAGGAAGTGCGCGGGACCGCATAGGTAGTAGGTATGACCGCACAAACAGCGTAGTAGGTAGTTAATTCGTTCCTTCGCGGCAGCCAATTAGGCGGGATTTCTCAGTTAGGCGGGATATTCAAAACTTTCTTGTGCGGGCTATTTAAAATTCTTTCGCGGGCCATAATGTGGCCCGCGGGCCTGGGGTTGAGCAGCCTTGCTTTAAACTATAAACATTTTTATAAAACGTAATACTTTGGCTGTAATTAATCTATTTCATCGAAATATAAGTATTAGCTAGGATAATTATACATTTTATTTGAATAAATTGTTAGTAATCTTCTGAACCGAACAATTTTGTTTTTTCCAAAGATATTTTAAAAAACATGAAAAATCCATCCATACAGAGAAGATCCGCCCCTAGTAACTACAGTTTTATGCTAAGCTAAAATGAATCTTATTGCGATGCGTATACCCTTGGTCTTTGGTTGTGTGCAAGGGTATCGTTTTGGATTGAGATTAATCCCCGCCTTAACTATAACTACAATGCAAAATGTCAAATCTTTGATTAAAGTCAAAAATGGACGCCACATTTAACCATAACCATAGAGCTCAAGTCTCGACAAAGCTTGAAAATATGAACGTGGCGAAAAAAGGAACTAACGCTGTCATCATACAAAAACACCCTTTTTGACAATTCCTCTTTACCAGCAGCGCCCCCGCGCACGTTCATTTATAGCCTTGTCGGACCAGCAACAGACATCTGTCAAATTCTGTGGTCAAAGTTAAGGATAAAGTTAAGTTAGCCTTAACTTTAACCATAATTTTGACCGTAACTATAACTATAACCACGCCTCTGGTAGGTACAACCCACCCTTAGTTTCACAGATATTCGTGCTTTGATTCGGCATTTTTTTATTTCATAATATTTTATTTTTATATTTAAATATGTATGTATCTTGATACTCATCCGTGAATACTATAAAAATCAAATTATAGTTTTAGTTTAAAATCTATACAATGGCAAACGATTTTTATTCATTTAAAATCCATTTAGGAGATCTTTTAATAATATTGTGTCAATAATTTGTTTCCTTTAAATGCTAATATTTGATTTATACTGTTCCAAATATTGTTTCTAACGGTAGCGAAGAGGAGGTTCGAGATATTTTTGAGGTATTTTAATTTTTATGATTGTTGAGTTTGATGACGAATTATCAGAATGTTGTCAGCTCCAGTCTCCACTAACCAAAAAACCGGCCAAGTGCGAGTCGGACTCGCGCACCGAGGGTTCCGTACAAACCTGCAAGGTTTACAAAGTTCGTTCATTACGACAATCGAGTCATAACTATGGTATTTTTATTGCAAAATGAAATTCATAACATTACAATGGGGAAAGATGGAGGAGCATAAATTTAAGACAAAGATCTCTTTATCGTTTAAGTAATCCTTTATTTTATAGTATCAATGGTTGTACTTTTGCGTTTTGCGTTTTTGCGTTTTGCGTTTTTGCGTTGACTTAGAATTTTTTTTTTTCACGGGTTAAAGGCAATTAGATCTAAGTATTTGATATGAATTTCAACTTGATAGCTCTACGCGTTCATGAGGAAAAAAGTAATAAGTTTATATTTATTAAAAAATATATATTTTGTAATGTAACTAAAAATTTAAGGTTTTCGGAATTTTTCCTTTATGTGTGCTATAAAACGTTGCTTCATGCCAAATTTCAAGATTCTAGGTCGACTGGAAGTACCCTTTAGGTTTTGATTCCCTTGCGAGTACTTGCGAGTTTCAAAATATGCAGCTTAAATTGCTGTTTCTTTTGATTGCGTTGACATAGAAGTTTGATTTTGTTACAGCTTAAAGGTATTATAGACCTGAGTATTTGGTATGAATTTCAATTTAATACCTCTACGCGTTTATGAGGAAATGGGTAGTAAGTTTAAAATTATTAAAAAAAAATATATTATGTGATGTAACTAAAAATTTATGGTTTTCGTAATTTTTCCTTTATCTATGCTATAAGACGTTGCTTCGTACCAAATTTCAAGATTCTGAGTTCACGGGAAGCACCCTGTAGGTTTTGATTCCCTTGCAAGTGTCGAAAATTTGCGGCATAAACGGCTGTATCTTTTGATTGCGTTGGCTTAGAAGTTTGATTTTTTCACAGCTTCAAGGGGCAGTAGACCTGAGTAATTGATATAAATTTCAGCTTCATACCTCCACGCGTTCCTGAGAAAAAGGGTCTTGACAGACGGACGGACGGACAGACGGACAACAAAGTGATCCTATAAGGGTTCCGTTTTTTCCTTTAGAGGTACGGAACCCTAAAAAGAGTAAAAAATTAAAAACATGTTGATCAGAATATTATGATAAAAAAGGATTTGTGACAGTCAAAGACGCCTCATAATATGTATATCTTTTAAGACTTGGTTTAAGACTTTATCCTTTTCAGTTTTAAGACTTCGTTAATCGTTTGTCTAAATTCCGGCAAAATGGGCCGGCATAATTGCAGCTCATTCGGTGTTGTTGTTATCCATGGTTATCTTTATCTATCAGGCGATCCGATTGCTCATTTGCCCCTTTATTAGAAAAACAGTTATAGGTACATAAATTAATCGTATTAGCAATTCCATCGCTCTGCTACCAGGATGTCATAACCAGCTCGGACATCAAATTATTGAAACAAGCGCTCTGTAAACAGTTAAGATAAGGCTTCGACACCCATCTGCCAATAAAAAATATAATGGCCCGTTCACATTAACGAAATCCGATCTAAATTTTAAGTAACGGCCCCGTGTGTCCATAAATCGGCAGATAACGACATAAGCGACGTATCTACATTCGAATCTACCGGTCCACTATTAGACGAAGTCTGGTAACCTGCCCGATAAATCTGTCACGTAATGACCGACAAGATTATCGCCGACGATTTATCGCGCCCGACGCGACGACCGACGACATGTTTATTACGCGCCCATCGATGACAATAATTTGAATAATTTTATATGACGCCGACTAATTCCCGCGATAGGTGATGGGCCAAGTCGCTCTACGCCTCTATTCACGATTCTGTTTCCAGGTTACTTCACTTTTTAATCCTTCACGCCCCATAAGGATACCGGTGACCGCGACAACAATAGAATCAGTGGCGGGGCAAGACCTAAATTTGATGTGGGCAAGATATATTTTGCGAGGCCTCATGATGGATGACGCAAGAAGACGGATTTTTGGAGAGAAATAATTTTTTGATACTCAAACTTTTATTTATGCAGCTTTTTTTATGAATATTTGAGTATCAAAACTTGTAAATCCATTAAAAAACCTCGTGGTCCAAGGGGCGCGAGGCCCCTTAGACCGCGAGGTCGTGGGCGGTCGCCCACAACGCCCACGCCTTGCGCCGCCTCTGATTAGAATTCAATAGCATTTCCAAGATTCCCCGATCGAAGGATTAAAACATGGTTGGTTAGTGCTAGAGAGGCGTTTAGGTAAGGATCTAAATCTTTTTTGACCCATACTGAACGAGCCACGACTCAAAAGTCATAACTAAATACTTCTCTCTTATACAAGTAGATCTCTATTATACAAGTACGCTGGATCGCTGATACCCTTTGAAATGACAGCTATTTCTTGTGCCTATTTGAAGCGGAATCAGCGCCCCCATTATTGGGGTTGAGAACTAAATTTGACGTAAAAATGACGTTTGAAAGCCGCCATATTGGCGTTGATAGCAGTAGTGAGAGTACTTGGAACTAATACTAGTGATGACAACTGTTGTTATTGGTTGTGGTTACGTCAAATTTAGTTCTCAGCCCCCATAATGGGGGCGCTGATTCCGCTTCAAATAGGCACAAAAAGCAGGTCGGTATCATCGCTCCAGCGTCCTTGTAAAATAGAGATCAGTGTTTGAGGTCTATACGACAGTAGTTTATCTTTCCAATATCGTTGTTGATTGGTTGATGTTTTAGTGAATCAAAAATACTAGCAATGAACTACTAAATAAAATCAGAAACCGATACATTAAAAAGTAGATTTAGCCTATATGCCGTTTAGAAAATCCACTACATCTTTATGGTTTTCATAGACAACTGACAGGCACAAAAATTCTAACGCAATTTTTGTGTAAAAATTCGGTGCGTTTAGTTTTAGAATTTCGGATGACGGGCGTTTATAGTTTTTCAATAACAGTATCGCACCCGCGTGAGTTACCGACAAATGCCCACACAGACAGACAAGCATGTAAACTATAAACCTATTGGATTTATCTTTATTCAGAGATGAAAGTTTGTTTCGATATGTTGCTCCGTAAAATATGTTTGTTTAGAATCAATAGCGTGTGACTTGTTCGCTGAGTTTTAGAGCAGTGTTTTTCAAAGTTTTTCCTAACGTGACCCCTTTAGTATATTCTTAGAATGTTTCAAATTCAGTGTTACTGAAATGAAGTTGTTAATGTAATTTAATTCAACTTAAGATGTCACATATGAATGGATTTATTTATTGAAAATAAAGAATTTTGTTATTTACAAAAATATGTCGTATTTACAAAACCTTTGTTGTCCCCATAAAACTTTAATTAAGCAAGTAAATAAATTAATGTAATTTTATATTGTGCGATAATTATTATGTTATTTATTTTCTAATTGATTTTTATGTACCTGAAGAAACATCTGCCTAATAACGTATTAGGATCGTAAAGAGTTAAAGACCCATAAAATTCAATTAATGAATTCAAGTTTTGTGATACGTATTGTTAAAATTAGCATCATAATTTGCGTATTTGATCTTGATTAAGGAACATGTGCTGTAGGGCCTTCTAGTTGTTTTATACCGATTGGTGATTATTATTTTCTAATATAAAAGATGCCAATCTTAATATACCGAGCGGTCGCGGTTTTTAAAATATTTTTTTAATGATTGACTTCAATAAGACTTCAGACACCCTATTCCATCTTAAAAGGCCGGCAACGACTCTCCTGATGCTGCGAGTGTCCATGGGCGACTGAAGTTGCTTTTCATCAGGTGACCCGTTTACTCGTTTGCCCCCTTATTTCATAAAAAAAAGACATTTGGCGTTTCCGTGGATACAACAATATTTTATGTCCCAAAATCTACCTATTTGTATTTGTACCTATATAATGATAATAATATTCAGATATACATATTCAGTAACGATGAAATAATTGTGGCATAATGAAACCATCAGAAAGATTTGTATTAGGTAGTACAGTAAATTATTATTCGTCCCCGAGTTAGTTAATTTGGACCATAAACCACTCTTCACACCATTAGTGTTAGTGGTTATTCCCGTTAAAAATACGTATGTAATAATCAATGTCATAAACTTCGTCCAATATTATCTTATATTTTTTTTAAATTCCTTCAAAATTGTAGATCGATTTTAAATATAAAAAATGTCATTTCTAAATCCGGGAAGTTCCACTATTAGGTCATTTAAGTCCATATGCCCTGAATATTTGAAGCAACGAATCTGCAAACACTAGCTTTCTAAGTTTTAGCATACCTAGGTGACCTGGGTGATACCTAGTACACATTGTAGAGGAGGTGCGGCACCCACAAGCCAGGTGTAGTAACGCGCGGTGATCGGCGCTTACTGCTGTAAGTGTAAGTCATAAGCGAGGGCGATTATCCTAAAAATTATTATCACGTACCAAATGTTATACCCTTATCCACTGGTTAGTAAAATATTCATATACGTATAACTTATCTAATGCAGAATATTACTTGTTTGTGTGGTAGGTACCACAGAAAACTCTCTTTATAATAAAGAATGACAGGATTCGCTATGTAATTTGTAAATATTTACAGAAGTGATTAAATGCTAAAATATGTTTGTGTGTACCTACTGAAAGAGCCATATCGGAACTAGGAACTGTAGAGAAACGCCATGGTTGACGGTGTGTCAATCACGTTTACGTTTCTTTCTCAAATTATTTTTAACACCCTGCCAATTTTCGTATCTACCAACCACTGTTGTTGCAGTTCAGCTATATTGGATTTCACATAATTGCTAAGATATACCTATTTTTTTACAATTACTATTGTAAATAAAGTAATTATAAAGATTCGTATTATTAGCTCCGAATTTCGCCACACTTTTCTCTTCGGTCAGCATCCGCTCATCTCTGCGCCCCGCTTTCCGCTGCTCCCTTGTCCACGAGCCAGGCTGATGGTTGATAAATTGTATCAATATCGTCGACGGCGGCAGGAGCGGCGGCGTCGATAGTGTTTACCGTCGCCGTAATAAGGCGTTTAGTTAAGCCCGACGCGCGTCACCATACATTATCACCGCAAATTATTGTTGCCGCTAAAGCCGCTTCCTGTATATTGATTGAAAATAATTATTTTTGAATAGGGACGAATAAAAGTTTCTGGTTCAGTGGCTGAAATCTTGTTTCACGGCAGCGTGGTTTTGATTCTTACGTTGTAACAAACAAAAATTTTACTTCAAACCATTCTAATTTGCGAAAGTCTGTTTATTTTCTCTCCTCGCCCAAACCGCTTAACTGATTTTGCTAAAATTTAGCATGGAGATACTTTGAGATCCGGGACAGGATATAGGATAATTTTTATCCCGAAAAATGTATAATTCCCGCGCGATAAACGAATGTTTCCGTAATGGAATTGCGAGCGTAACCTAGATGTGTTATAAAAGCAATACTGCTGATTCTACTAAATATGCTACTCGCTAGTCACTAGGACTGATGATAAACAAAAATCCGAATTATAACGAAGTGTAATTTCATTCAAAACAAGGGGACCTTCGTTAAAAAAAAGTTAGAGAACCACTGGGTTACACAATAAGTCGATGCATCGCAAAATAAACGGTGATTTTATGAATCAGCCAACAAAAGGACTAGACAAGTGGACACCAGTGTACATGTACAGTGTACACTGGTGTACGGCGAACACGGCGGTCGTGACCGGTCGGGGTTCGGTTCCCGGCAGGTGCAAGATCGCTGATAGTACTCCGCTTGTAGCATTGTATTCTGCTTAGTCAACGATTTAGTGGGAGTTTTTCCTACGACTTAACTTACGAGTTACGTACTTGTTTACTTTCTTGTTTAGTTTATCTATTTGTACCAAATAGATAAACTAAAAAGAAATTATTAATAACACAATTTATAAACAAATTTCCTCCTAGATATCAAAAAGCGACGTCCTAATTAAGGACTTAGTAATCACTTTGTGTGTCCTTATTATATTATGCCTTCTCGAAATTCCTATAAATTTAACTCATATAGTTTCTTATGAACAATTTTATAATAGGGTAATCTGAAACCAATTTCATCCATTATAATAATGTTGACATTATTAAATAATTGATGTATGATAATACAATTGATAGTGTGGGCAACGAGTGAACTATCACGACTGACATTCAGATGTCCACGCCCAGCGCTGAATGTCGTTTGTCACTGATATCAATTTGTCAAGAGGTGATAGATTGACTCTACACCGAGTATGGGCGGAAGTTGAGGGTTTAGCTGATTGTTTGCGGGATAGTCAAAATAATTTTAAGTTTTGATTTGGAAATAATTTTTAAATGATTTCAAGTATAACAGAACTGGCGAGCAGCACCGGGTTTTGTAATTTACACGATCATTAATATAAGTATTATTAAAAAAATAAAACGAAAATATTAGAGCTGGTGAAATGTAGGAATCACAATCCAAGGAGGTCTTGTAAAAGTTTGGAAAACACTATTTTTAATCAAATTCGGTGTTATCACTTGTGACCTAGTTAACCAACAACGACATAAAAGATCACAAACTTGTGTCAAAATATAATCTTAGATCCCTTCAGAGCCTCTCCTCTGAAGCCTTCAAACATGATATCGGCCAAATTAGATGATCGTTAAAACTGGCGCAACAAGTGGCTCCACAGGTGCCCGCTCTCCCCTCCCCGCCTCCCGACACCCCCCGTCGCATCATCCCCCGCTAACAATGTCTATTAGTGACGTCACGACACGAAAAATCGCTTTTCACCAGTGCCGAGTCTCCGTGCGCGTTATGATAGCCTGGTAGTTTGGTTCAACGATGAATGATGGCTGCGTCAAAATCAATGTAAGAAAATTGACACTGCTTTAAGTTATTCAGGGTGTTTTCCAGCTATGTGTAGTTATCGCGCGGGAAGGGAACGGGATTTTTCTGGGGAAAAAAGTATCCTATGTCCTAATAATATATGTATTCATACCAAATTAAGGCAAAATCGGTTCACAGGTTTGGGCGTGAAGAGGTAACAGACAGACAGATACTTCATACTGCATTAATTGCAAGCAATGCCAATCCAAATCAAATGCACATAACTCGAAAACCTCTACTCTATCCGTCAAAACCTTCCTTTACAAATGCTGTGCATCTTCAGAGCCAAGTGCGCACCGCGGAATGTCCCCGCTATCAGCGCACAGTCTATCACGGTGTCGCGAGGTGTCCGCGCAATTTATCGCGCTATTATACCTCGCGTTACACGGGACACGGGAATTCGCGGGATCGAGTATGTTCCAAATAGATGTACGAGTATATTCTGATTTCCGATGCGAAGAGACTCAGAGAAATTCTTGGTTAGGAAAACCGTTTCAGATTTAACAATACAACATTTAGAGAATTCGCCAGCTTTGCAATATTTTTTGTAATTTTGTGGAATATTTTCAGGAGAAACGATAAGAAGTGTAACAAAACAAACAAAATGTTCAAAGAAACCATGTAACAAGTAGTAAAAATTTTAATCAGCACCACCAGTGATCAAGTATAGCCTTATAGAAAAAGCTAATTAAAATTCCTCATCAAGGCGCATGTAACCGGCCCTAGCCGATAGGATTAACTTCCTAATAAGTCGCGGGTCGCGGGACGCGGGTACGGGATAGTGCCCGCGATATCCAGGGCTGCCAACTTTCCAGTCACCGTAACCGGACAACAAGTTGAATCTGGCCTAACTTGGTCAAAATCGAAAAATCACGCTAAGTTTCAGTAGGAATTTATTATGAAAAATTCAGGTATAATGGTTAACAATATAATAATTAATAAGTAAAAAGAAAATATAAACGTACTCGCAAAATATTTTTTAATTTTTAACCGACTTCCAAAAAACGAGGATGTTATAGGTTCGGCTGTGGATATATATTTTTTTTTGTATGTTCAACGATTACTCCGCCGTTTGTAAACCGATTTTCGAAATTTTTGTTTTGTTAGGTTTACTCGGCTTACTATTTCTGTACTCAATCTTCATAATTTTGAAGTCGGTGCCAGTTACAAATGTTTCAAATATTCTGGCACCTGGATTCAGCTATGTCTGGTAGCGACTTCAAAATTATGAAGATTGAGTACAGAAATAATAATAATAATGTTAATAATGTCTATGGACGCTTCACACCACGTCAGTCTAGCCCCGTGCTAAGTACCTGAAGGACTTGTGTTACAGGTACCAGACAACGGAAATATATTGAATATTTTTATACTATACATATATTTAAGATTTTTATTATATGATACACATATTTAATACACATCCATGACCCAGGAACTTTTTATAAACTTTTTGTTCCGTCGGCGGGACTCGAACCTGCGACCTCCGGCTTGAGCTACCAACGCGCTTACCACTGCGCCACGGAGGTCGTAGAAATAGTTGAGTTTTAGCCGAATTCGGAAAAAGGCACCATGAGATAGGAAAAATTATTTAATACTTTCTAGTTCATATTATAAGGATATTATTATTGTTTTTACCTTGGAAGTCGGTTTTAATTTTTTGTTAAAAATAATAATGTTGACAAATAGTTTTCCTACATTTACCTATTCAACAACGTTGTGTTCAAAATTTTGTCTGATCGGACAAATAGCATCCGGTCGAAAGTTAACAACCTGACCCCAAAAATTCCTTCTGAAACCCATCAGTCCGGTCGAAAACCTGACGGTTGGGAACCCGGACTCTTGTAGGAACCCGGATGGTTGGGAACCCGGTCAGTTGGCAACCCTGGCGATATCCCGGGCGCGGGATACGGGATTGCGGGATTTATGGTCGGCGGATGCGCGTACGCATCGATAATACGCTGCCATTATCTTGCGCACTGCGCTAAGGTAGTGCTACACTTGCCTTTTTGTTGAGATATCTCTGCGGGCGCATACCGATGTAAACAGAAGTCGTTGTAGTACACGTATCGTAGAAACGAAAGCTCAGTCAAAAAGGAAATCAGAATCAGAATTCAATTGAACATTAGTAGCTTATGAACTCAGACTCAATTGTAATGGTAGGTATGATATATTCTAGTAAATATTATTTAAATTTTTATGTGACTTGAAGTCTGAATCCATTTATGGCTACAAAACTACCTTATAATGCTATCATATTCTATACATAGGTATTATCATAAAATATATTGGTAGGAAACCTTAAATAATTGCTACTTAAAAATTAACACATAAACCTGCACGTTCACCATCTAACATTATGACGCGCGAAGTACATCTTGCGAAATAGTCCTATAGTGTGAGCTTACCCTTAGCTGTAGCTGTTGTCCATTACGCGAAGACACGCAGGAGTAGCTTATCGTTAATTGGCGCGCTCGCCGATCACCGATGTACCCCCCTGCACCCCTGGACCCCTGCACACCTGGACCCCTGGACACCTGATACCCCCGCTCGTATTTCACTTATCCTATTACACCGTATAATTGCGCTGTTATTATGTAGTTGACCCAGGTTTAGCGTAGTTAGACTGTAGAGATGTATAATGGTATGTTGGTAGTATGCTGTATGACTGTTATGTGATAAATAGCGTTAGTTTGGAAAATTAACACCAAATAAAGGAAAGAAGTCAGCGATGAATGATGATGTACTGTTACACAAGTTTCAGTGTTAGTGGCCGGTTTCCATGAAACCAAGTACGTTAATCATTTTTAAGTGCCTAACTGTGTACGCGATCGGCGATACACAGCGGCCCTCTTTGATTATTTCTCGTATTGCCCAGTGGCAGATTAAGCAGGCGTTTGACAGGACATTTTACATGCCCATCCCACGCATGGATCATCTAATTCTTGGCAGAAAATCTGGTTACCTGCCTGCATTATGCTAAGCAAACTTAGAAACCTACATTTCATATGGCTCTAACACGGGAATAGAATCCTTGATCGACTACAAAATCTATACCACTTGAACACGGACGAGTTTGAATTTAATTCAAGCTGGAATCAGTGCTACTGGCGCCAACTACTATATCGTTGTAAACGCTATAAATTCAATATAGCAGGTCGTCATAAGTTACAGTATCACCTGATAACTCCAGATCCCGCTAGCCACGACTGCCGTATATCATCATAATCAGCTGATCTCCTACCAGTTATAGATTACTGACGATATCCTACCGTAGGATGTTCTCTTTGAAGCTTCATAACTTATAAGACTTGAGTTACTGATTTTAGAGTAGCTAGCTAGCTATAGCGAAGGATGATCTTACGAGCATATTATTTTCTGATTTAGGTTTAGTCTATAGATAGTTGGGTTTGCTTACACCATGAAAAGTGATTAACTGTTACTACTTTTAACTCAATATTTAACCCTTTAGGGAAGGGATTTCTTTTATGTTGGTAGCTTGGTCGAATATTATCAATACTGTTTTGAAAAGTTCGCTCTTATACCTACATATTATGTAATATCAAATATGGTATTCCACCACCCATCCCACTTATTGTTATGTGATTTTGATTGACGCTTCTTCAAACTTTAGGGACAACAAAGCTTCAGAAATGTGTAAAACCCCAATAAACATTTACAATAACTCATAAAACGTTACGACGGATCATCCAATGGTAAGTCCTTACCACACATGATAGAGACCTCATCATGTGTGAGTGAGACAGACAGTGTGGGAAAGAAACAGCACGATCGCCTACGCTGCGCCCGCGCAGTGACAGTTTTTCTGCAATAAACTTGACGCGTCGTATTGTGTCCGACATGCGGTGTACGACTGTAAAACTGTCAGATATGTGTGGCTGTTAGTGTTACTGTCTAAATAATGTACTAAACCTGTCTTAATCTTGACACAAAGGTTCTATTTATTTTAACTTGGAAGTGAAAATTGAACCTTTGTTTAACCGTTTAGCCGTTAGCGTAAAGAATCTTATGGCTGGCTTACATTATTTCAATTCACTGATCCGGCGATGGATTGCTACTGGAATAATGTAAACCGGCCATTACTGAATTCAGACGAAACTCGTCTGAATTCAGTAATGGCCGGAAAGAAAAAATTTCCATGATTTAAAAAATAATGTTTTTTTTTAGAAAACGACCGTGGAGATTTTGATCTATGTACGTCCTTGCCTACTAATGATTAATTTAATTAATAGTTAAGTGTCCATCTTTCGCATTTATATAAAATGAATATTAATTTTATTGCATTTAATTATACTAATTAATAAAACCTTGTATAACTGAGTTAAAGGTGCCAGCATAAATAGATGATTTGGAATTTAGATTGTTTGTTTATATAAATGTTATTAATTGGCAAAGTAATTAATTTAAAGCCACATTATAATTAATTTAAATCTTACTTCCTTTACATGATTCACCTGAATTACAATGACTCAATTTTTATAAAATTCTTGACACTTGAGATAGGCTCTAGCTGTATAAAAGAAGTAAAAGAACGCCATTCTGACCGGTCTTCCTCTAAGCTTTATTAGGTACTTAAAGACCTGCAATAGCATAATAGACAACCACGGCTTCTCAAGCTTCTAACTTCTGAACCTGTTAAAGAGACAATCTGATAGAATACTAGATTACGTTGCACAAACATATTTTATACTAGATGACGCCCGCAACATAGTTGCGCAAAAAATCGTTCATCGCGCAGGAACCGTACATTTTTCCGGGATAAAAAGTATCCTATGTATCCCGGGACTCAAAGTATCTCCTTGCCAAATTTCAGCAAAATCGGTTCAGCGGTTTGGCCGTGAAGAGGTAACAGACAGACAGACGGACAGACAGACATACACACTTTCGCATTTATAATATTAGTATGGATATGGATTAACCAATAACCATACTGCGCAGAAACCGTATCCCGGGACTCAAACTATCTCTATAAATGTAAATACTTATTATATATTATATTGTAGGCAAACTAAAATATATTGAGTGGGGTACTTTCCCAATACTAAATACTTATTTATTCAAATAACAATCAACTTGGCCACACGCTATGAACCTTTATTTTAGGCCACAAATCGCGTCCGACATTACACACTTTATTTATCGTTAATAAACGCACTTGAGCACCGCCGGTCGAGCAGAAATCAAACCCTATTCATGTCCAGGCTGTTTTCCGCCCACTGATGTTTTTTGCATTGTTGGATGAGTTGTATGTGCGTTTCTTACAGCATTATTACGCTCATACATACTGGTCAGCATTCGTCACGGTGGGATCATAATTTTTTGCGTTTATGTTTATCCCATAATTTCTTGAGCTGTAGAAAATATGACTTCTACCTATATTATGTTTATTCTGATTCCTGGCCAGCTCTACAAGGTGCAACAAAACTAAGTAATAATACTTTAGGGTGTGTATGTCTACTATGTAGAGAGTTCATTGAGAAAGTAGCAGCGCTGAAAGACCAAAAAAATTTTTCACTTTTGTATGAGGAAACTCGTGGCGCTGGGGCGCTTGCCCACACAAAAGTGAAAAAAAAATTGGTCTTATCACATACATATTGTGTGTATTCGCAATTATACATACTCGTACATATTACATAATATGTGTGGTCTATGGAATGTGATTCTAAATTACTCTACCAAATACCAATGTACTTGTAACTTGCATTAAAAGCATGTAGGTGTCCTAAAGGACAGACATAACCTTCCCCTTGTTACATATACGCTCCTTTTAACGCGCTTTGTTCTGTAATTGGTTAGGTCTTGCGCAATTAGAGTAATTCTAGGTTTCATTGTTGAGCACTAACCGGTAACATGAGCGCCGCCCACGTGAGCACCTGTGCCCTAAGACAATACCTTGCCGGGACCTTCGGGGCCAATGTCCCGAGGTACCGAGGGCTCATGAGTCAGAGGAAATCATAAATATTTGGGATTTCCTGTTTAAATATAGTTTAGTAAATGATTCTAAATTTGTTATTAAGACATGGAACTGATTATTTTGCTCAGTTCTTGTTGTTAGACAAAGTAATTTTGGATTTTTTAATTATTGTACACCTTGCTAACGTTTCAAATCCTTTTTATATCCCCAGGCATCACAAAGGCTATCTCATATAAAATACATCGCACAGAATGAACCCGTAATGAAGAGAGGGAAGGAATTTTAAAACGTACATCTTGATTAGAAGAGACAAAGAATACGATAATTAAATGAATCGACATGCCAACACTCACTCGATTATCGAGGGGGTCCGGGGGGTCTAGTGCCCCCCGTGGGGGGTGCAGGTTGCCGGGGGGCAAGTGTCCCACTCGAAATTAACCTATAACTTATGCGAGACATTTAAATGTACATCCGGAGATTAGGTTTGGGGAGCCGTGGAGATGACAGAGTAATACCCGCTACTGTAGACGAGAGGACAATATCCTCGATTTCCATTTTCATTGACAATACATAGTTATTTTTGACTAGAGACTGATTTTTTGCCACGTGAATCGTGACTATAATAATTACACCTAAAACTGTATTCATTTACACAAAATATCATGTGTACATGATACATACATACATCCGCTAACACTTTAGTCTAAAATCTGTTAGATTTTATGAATTGTGGCTGAAAAAATGTAGTCGAATGTCCGCCGGCGCCTCCATGGGCGACGCTGTCCTGAGACGGCTCCCACCTGTTCTTTTTTCCCTTCTGTCCGAAATGAAGTAGCCACGTCCACACGGAAGTGGACAGCGGGGGTAAAATGGCCGCCACCCCCCGACTCCCTCCGACACCCCCACCCTGCGGGCTTTAATTAAAGGCCAGTATAAGGTTTTAACACGTCTCCACCTTTGATAGGTTCTTGTCTCGCGATTGAATTGAAGGGATTTTTTGCAAAGGGTTGTCTGGCCCTTGACGTGGACGGGAGGGCTTTGATTAAGGCGTTATTAAAAGCGTGTGTGATTTCGGACTCCGTCGCCAGACAAAGGGTCAAGTTTTTCTTATATTGTTAGGTTCTTTGCTTTAAAATCATTTGAAGTGGTTGTATGTTTTTGTTTAATAGTGGTGGTGATTTGGGCAGGGTTTGTTTGTGTGTTAAATTGGTTTAACCTTATTTTAATGGAAATTTTGTTTGTTTCAGGTAAACTACAATTATTTATGAGGGGACTGATTGACGGCGGTATGAGTATTTTAAGACAGCTGCATAATAGTGTAGGATTTGTTACAACTTACAATATTATGTATTGATATTTTTGTAGCGTATGTTCTGTATGATGTTTTAGTTTAGGATATTCACGTAGGTACGTAATATGATACTCAAACAAATTTTTAACCATCTTCTAAAGAAGGATAGGTGCATCCATTTCTTCTTTCAGTGCAAAACTATTATGAATTTATTGAGACGATGGCTCTGAAGCTATTAAAGAACAATTTATAGACATACCACTTAGATGTCTTCATCTATCGAGTGTTGACCCACGCCTACACCACATTATACACTATAATACTCGTATCTCACAGAGTGACTCCAGACATGTTTATTACGTGCCGCCTCTGTGAGTTATGTGCTCTATGGTAATTTATATTGTTCTGGATACGAGTTCGCTCCTGGCTTTTGAGGCTTCCGTATTCGATAACGACTAGCTGGACTACTAGCTAGTAGCTGTACTGGCCACTAGCCACTAGCTATAGTACACCTTCTGCCTTCTGCACTCCGTTTATAGTTATTTGACCTCGTTGAGTCTATAAAAGTGCTCCTAATGTCGTGAGAATGCAGGTTCTGTTCGGGGTAAAATCTTGCTAGTAGAAGCATTCATTTTGACCAATGAATGTGTCGTTGTATTTTATTATATTATTAACAAGATACATGATATCAATTTAATCCTTCGACCGGAGATTCTTGGAAATGCTATTGTATTCTATTGTTGTCGCGATCACCGGTGCTCGTATGGGGCTTGATGGGATAAGTAGCATTTGAATCGGTAATATTATGTTTTGTTGTGTTCTCGTTATTTAAGTTTAAATCGTCTTTCATCTGAACTAAGCATGACGTAGTTTTGCGTTACTCTACTACGTCAAAAGGACCTCGAGGACATTAGCAATGTCGCCGCACCTTATAATTGGAGTCTATTGATGGTCATTTGCTTGATCTTCAATTATATCCAAATAGGACGGTGATGAATGCAGGGCACGCGCCTAGGGTTGCCAACGGGCACATTTTAGTAACAACTTATTATTCACCCTGTCACCTGTGGCTAAGCCTTGCCTGAGGATTGGTTATCTAATTTAAGTTAATTCATCGTCATTCCAAGCATATTTTTTCCGTGGTTAAAATTTGTAGCTTAGTGGTAGGTACGTGGTAGCTTAGTGTTTTGATAACTTTTTATTATAAAATATAATATCTTGACACACATCAGTACTTAGCTCTCCTCTGTCACTCATAGAGAAAGGGGCGTATGCTATATCTGGCAGCCCTGGGTAATGAGGTGTTCTAATTAGTCGCGTCCCGTCGCGGCGGCGCGCAGATTAGCTTGTCACGCCGCGCCGCCTCCCGTCACGTCAGCTGATGACTGACCGCCAGGGACTGACCGAGCCAGTGAGCTTGATGAACTCGAGATCATGTCTAAGCTTGTCTTCTATTTGATGACTAAGGGACTGTCTGTACTGCGACTTAGGGTCTTATCACACTGGCGATTAGCGAGCGATTTGAAAGCGACGCGACTGCGCAGCGCACACGCCGCGACAGCGCAGCGTCGTCGCGGCGTGCCGTGGACGCCATTTTGTACACTCGTCTAGGGATGTGACGTCAGCAGAATCCATTTTGCTACTGAGTGTCCAAAACGCGGAAGGCAAGCTGCGTGCACGTCGCGCAATCGCGGCGTGTGCGCTGCGCAGTTGCGTCGCTTTCAAATCGCTCGCTAATCGCCAGTGCGATAAGGCCGTTAACCGCGGGAATTTTTTTCGCACTTTTGTAACATATTGAATGTTATGACTGTATCCGCACTCGCGATAAAAACGCAGTGCGGAGGCCCTGAGAGGAAAGTTGACATTATTGAACTACATGCATGTTTTAATTTGATCTTCCATCATACCCAGATATCGATAGATTTTGTCGCGTTTATTATTTTCGACGTTTCGTCTATTTTCCAGTGGCTGCGGTCACTGACGGACTCTATCATTTATCGCTATTTTTTTCATTAATGTCGGCAATTCGGCATACGAATAGATAAGCGATTAACGATAGCCATCTGCAGTGCCAGAGGACTGAGGAGCTTAAAGTATTGTGCCGCTTCCTAATTATTAAACGTGTTTCTTCACTTATTCCCTTGTTACCGTAATCTTTAATATCTTTGGAAGATTGTTATCAAACCGACTACAATATTAATACATACCTAGTATTTACATGTCTCCAAAAAGCTGTCAATAGTAGTAATGCTACTGTCGTCGGTAATGTCAGTAATCCCACTCCCAGCGCTGGGCATGTCGTTGGCTGTTGGCTCGACCGTCGTATTATGTAAATTAATTTGACGACGTAAGGTATGAGCATTAGGGGGAATATACACGGCCCATTGCATGTGACAGCTCGCACCAAGTTCTAGGCGTTAGCGGATTGAATATATCTTGACTCTTGTAAGTTCAAGTTTAACATTAAGTTGAAGTTTAACATTATTTGTTTATTGTTAACTAGGTAAAAAGGGGTTTGATATTTAAAATCGTTTTTATAGTTTTTAAGTATGTATACTCATATTCAACAGTATTTATTTAGAATCCAGGCAAATGTTAAAATAATAAAAAAAACAACAGCTAACGAGGATAAGTTACAAACAAACAAAACAAGCAAATTATATTGACAAAAAAATAGACATACATATAGATCGTTAAAAAAGCTTCTTTCATCGTAACAAAACCTTCAGTACCTATATTTTATTTTTTGACGGCCGCCATATCCCTGCATATCCCTGTAAAATTTCCCCGCTCCACTCTCGTAGCTTGTACCACACGCGATTCTGAGACAATCATCATGTCTGCGGCAGCCGGCAGGGTCGCGGCGACCACAGATCGCCCGCCGCTGGGCCTCGCAGGCCCGCGCTACTATCTGCGTCACTGTACTGACTACTGATTGAAATATTATAATTACAGTAAACGCCAAGATTTTAAACATGTTTGTAAGGGCACTTACAGAGTACAGACGAACGGCACTTGTTCCGTGCCGTCGGCGAGTGCTGGTCGTGTGTAAGAAGCCTTAGAAGAATTGATTTTTAAACCAGTTTTTCTTTTTTGTTTCAAAAATGTTGCACCGTACACGGTTCTTTTATCGTTACGTTGGCTTATGGCTAGACGCATAATCATATCGTTGGCTAGACGTACCAACTACCAAGAGATTACGCATGTTGCGTAGAGCGGCATATTCGTCTAAGTTTGCCCATGATTGGCGTCGATTGCATAGATTTGCAATTGACAACATTTCAAAATTTTTAAGCCTTAAAATAAAAAATACCGTTTCTTAAGTTTCTTCTCCTGACATCAAAAAAATGAAATCAAGAAAATTACGCTGTGACGTCATACTTACGGTATATCAGATATTTTTTCTTTGCCTGGTGTAAAATGGTTTTAAAAAGACATCATGAAGCATAAAAAAACAGTCACTGTCAATAATGACATTTCTAACATACGAAAATACCACGATGACATTGACAGACGTCCTAATAAACATAACAAACTTACATTGACATATTTTTTCTTTTGTAAACCGTAATGGAATTAACCGTTCAGGCGTAAGTATGACGTCACTTGGCGCTTACGTCTCTTTAGAATACGAAGGATTAAAATCTATTTTTTAGGTATCTTAAAAACATAATTTTGAAAAAGCAAGTAACACGTGTCGCCTTATTTTAAGTCTACTTTCTTATAAAATAATAAAAAGCCATGTTAAAATTTTGAAATGTTGTCAATTGTGGCGGCAATCATGATTATCACTGATGGTATGGCAGAATTACCCTTAAACATAGAGTGAAGTCATTAGACAACATATCAGACATCAATAAAATTCCACAGCCATCATGAAAATTGTCACGTACAATAAATTATTTGAGTTTAGATACATACATACGTGATACGTCCTGTCTGTCGTGCCGTCACGTACATAATAAAAACAAACGCCTCCAGATAACCAGCTGAAGGGGGGCAGGCATCCCCCGGTTTATCTTTATATTAGTCTGCGCGGCAAAATTATGACGACTGCAAAACTTGCCGTCTCTCTCTAACTCCGTACTAATATCGTCTGTCCCGCTCGGTTATGCAAGTGTTTGCAGTGATTTCGCTGAATGACCGTCGCGGGACTCGAGACCTCAGATATAAGTTTCGAAGTATAGCTTTTATCTACGTTTTATTACTTTAATGAAAATTCTAGGGTATTTTGTGGAAAGTTGCTAAGATACTGGAGCGGTGGCTATGAATTTTGTTTAACGGTTATGGTGTAAAAAGGGTATTTAGGCGGTGGCAAGTTTGATCTTAAACGTTATGAAAAAGGTATTTGCATAATAATTTGAGACCTAGCTGTTGGTAGCTTTATTAGCTGTCAATTTGGTAGGTAGAGAACTAGAGGCTACAACTTAGAGCTATGATACATTTTATCTAGAATTATGTTTATTCAGAAAATTTATTTATTGGAATATCTTTATGTTACTCTAGCCGAGAGTAAGTCCATAGCAAGCATGGACTTCTCTCGCGTATACCATGTAGGTACCAGTTAACTGTAGTAGTCTGTAGTACTAATGTAATATTTATGTGTACAGCTTTTGAAAGCTATTCAAGTCTATTTACTTCCAATAACTTGTAAACGTTTACGTGTAACGAAGTATTTAAATAAGATTTGATATTTCATAAACGTTTGCATTTTGCGACACTAATAAGATACGCAGCATTTTCACGGCTCTTGATGGACCAATAATAAGCGATTACGAACGAGTATATTCGTCTATGATTGCCTATGATCGACATCATATGTATGACATAGACGGCTTCGCTATCATGGAAGCGATTATGTGCGAAGTGCGAACGTGGGGACAGATCTTTAAAAAGTAGGCTAGTATTTCATGAAGAAACTCAATAATTATGTAGTAGTAGAGTGGCCAGGTAGTGGCGAGACATGCTCTCGGCCAAGCACTCAGTATCCTTTGTCCTTTCCTGGGACTCTAAAGTATCTCCATACCAAACTTTAGCAAAATCGGTTCAGGGGCTTAGGCGTGAAGAGGTAAAAGACAGACAGACCGACAGACGGACAGACAGACAAACACACACGCTTTCGTTTTTATAATATTATTTAGAATGGATATATCGATGTGCTCGGCCGAGGGTGCTGTCTCGCCACTACACTCGGGTGTCAGGCCCTTAGTTATGTAGTGAGCCAGTAAGTTATGTAGTTAGTTATCTAGTAAGGTAGTGAGTGGTGTAGCGAGCGGTAAATCACGTCAGCTGATTCGCCGTGAAATGACCAGGCAGCAGGCGCGCAGGACCGCACCTGCGGATAAGCCCACTTATAACCTGATATTAGTGTATTTATGGGAACACTTTCGTGCCTTGATTGTAGTCGATCTTACAATTTCAGGCTGGCTAGATATTACCTTCAACTTGGGCTGAAGCCGAAAACTTCGTCAAAAACCGGTTCAGCTTAAAGAATACTGTGTTCATCTATATTTTTTTATATAATATGGCCTTTAGTCATTTCATTTGAAATTTCGTTCATCATTCGTCTTATCAAAAGGAGACATTTTTTCGCACGATTTTCCGAATGAAAATGTACCTTTTGGACAACACAGTAACTGAATTTATATTAAAGATAGATGGATAGATAGATAGATATTATTATCTATTTCATCACTCCATTGATAAGCAGTATTTACTAGGAGATCACGAGCTTATGAGGCGCGGCTATCTGTGATCGGGTGTTAGAGCCTAGAGCTGTTGATTGGTATCCGATCAGGCCGATCTGATTAGTGACGTCACTTCTGTCGACACGCAAACTTGCTCTACACTTTCTAGTGACCGTATATTATCGAGAAATGAGCTTTACTAAATTCTAATAGTAGATGCATAGCATAGATGCATGGCGAACGCAGAAATGTAAAAGCATAGTAACCTTGACAGTTCCTTTGTTAATCTGTCACTTTGAGTAGAAAGTAACTCTTTTTATGGTAGACCCAGCTGCTAAGAGTGCGATGGATATTCCGCGTCAGTTGTATGCGGTTATATGAAAATATTTTAGTCGTCTTGCAGAAGCGCAACTGGCCCAAAGCACAGCTAAAGCACAGCACAGCAAAGCATAACTAATACTAGTTTTCTATGATGTCGATCTCAAAGAAAACCAGGATATCTTTGTCCCATTGCTACGTGATTGCTACCGAATCCTCTCTTGATTTTCGGTTGATTTCGTTAACATATTTTCCTTTCACCACAAAATTATTTCACTACGTAAAATAAAGGAGATCGCTGAACTGCGGGTCAATATTCTGTTTGTGTATTTGGATGTTTGTGAGCACTGAGCAGACACATTCTGATGCTTATATCGATTCTCGCGAATGAACTCCGCCAATACAAAATATTTTCACTTTCCCGTTCTAATAAACGTTTCCATACAAATGTACGTTTGTTATAATTTTCTGACGTCACTGAACGTATTTCACGTCTAAAATAGTATTCAAGTCCAAAACTTTCTATAGTATAAATGCAAAAGTCTATCTGTATCTGTATCTAAGTATGTATCTTATCTATTACTTAGTGTTGAAACAGCTCGACCTAATTTGACGAAATTAAGTGTGGAGCTATTTGAGAGCTGGGAAATGATACAATAAACAGTACGTATGTAAATACATAAACACTATTATAGGATAGTTTTTATCGCGGAAAATGTGTTCAGGCCATTTAGCCGAAACTTTTTCGTTTTCGCTTCTAAAATAAAATAAAAATTGTTTTATTTCTGAATAAATTTGAATCAAATGTTTTCATAACGTTGAAGTACCTACATGTTGCCTACCACCGGTTCGGGAACTAACCCGGCGAGAAGAACCGGCGTAAGAAACTTCGTTATAGAATCGCCGATCAAAATGTATGGAATTGACATAAGACGAGTCGAACGTTAACGTCAACTTAAGTCAATTCCATACATTTTTATCGGCGATTCTATAACGAAGCGTAAACGAAAACATTTTGGCACGCCCCCCTGGCGCGATAAACTCTGTCTCAATGAAGAGGGGGCAACATTTAGTTAAACCCGAAGGATTACAGATTTTTTCTCAAAATATTATACAATTCAATACGTATCCAGATAATCGAAATTGCCAAGGAACATTACCAAATTAACTCCTAAATCACAAGACGTATTTTAACGTCTTGTTTGTAAATTATATTGTAGTGTAGGTACACATAGCCTTTTTATAAAAAATGTATTAGGGCTTCATCATAAAAACGTAACATCGCAATCATAACTTATATTTATGTCACGTCACGCGAGGTGAACGTGACGTGACGTCACGCCACTGTCACGTCACGTCAATCTTTATGTGCTCCAAATCCGGCTGGAAGGACCAAATTCGATAGATTTCGGGCACAAAATAATTGGTACCATAAATTGGGGAAGGAAGGGACCTCGTAATGTACCCGTCTTTACAGCGGGACAGACGTACGCTTGATTTGGACCTTGTATTACGATGTCTTTGTTTAGAAGTAAATAATGGACGGTATTGGAAAATGTACAGAAGGAATACACATAAGAGAGTGAACCGGCTTAGAAACTGAATAGCTGGCTAGGGTCAGTTCACACTGCAACGGGACGCGTCAATGCATTTTTAAAAGAGCCATTAAAATTTTCCAGTTTTTTAAATAAATCAATTCAAACTAATATCATAAATGCGAACGTGGGAGAGCCATGCTTCGGCACGAATGGGCCGGCGCGACCGGAGAAATGCCACGCTCTCACAGAAAACCGGCGTGAAACAGCGCTTGTGCTGTGTTTCGCCGAGTGAGTGAGTTTACCGGAGGCCCAATCCCCTACCCTATTCCCTTCCCTACCCTCCCCTATTACCCTATTCCCTCTTAAAAGGCCGGCAACGCACCTGCAGCTCTTCTGATGCTGCGAGTGTCCGTGGGCGACGGAAGTTGCTTTCCATCAGGCGACACGTTCGCTCGTTTGCCCCCTTGTTTCATAAAAAAAAAGTTTATGTTATGTCTGTCTGTCTGTTACCTCTTCATGCTAAAACGGCTGTACTGATTTAAATGAAATTTGGTAAGGACATGACTTTTTCCGAAAAAATGTACTGTTCCCGCGCATTAAACGAATTTTGGGGCAACGGAGTTGTGAGCTATGGAAAATGACGATCGCGATAGTTGAAATCAGAGCTTTTAACTGTCAAACGTATGTTAGGGTAACCCGCACACGGCCGCGTCACGTCGCTACGTGTGAATTAGCCCTTAATTAATCAGGCCTCTCGCCTTAACCGTAAAATCATGTCCTAATGTTTAATTAGAGGATAATGAATTCCATCTGGGGCGTGTTTAATTAAGTAAGCTTCTGCCTTACCTGGTACCCGGTACCTCCGCGAGTCCTTTTGTTTTTGTTGAAATAACACGTGCATTGTTGATTTGTTAGTTCTCAAACGTTTTATTATTTTTATTTTGTGTACCAACTTTGTGGTGGGTCAACATGTAGACTGAGAAAATATGTTACTAATTAATTTAGAAATATTTAAAAGTTCCCGAAACAACGCCATCTATTGACAAGTTTTGTTTCATATTTAAAAGTCGCACTTATCAGTTGTTTTGTTTGTTGTTATTAAAATCGTATCGTTACATGTAAGTGCATTTTCAATGATTCGGGACATGTCGTCGGTGGGGCGGCGCGATGCGTGCGCGGTCGTGCATCAGATATCGTCAGCGCCATCTATCGGATCGCCCTAACGAGTGGACGATAAATTCCCGTCCGCCGGTAATTAATGCCCACCGCGGCCATTATGATATTGTACCAGGGTTGCACAACCTTTTCTGAAGGAAGCCTCAGAAGGTTTTAGCGCCAAAGTCATAAACGATACCTTTAAACATCTTTCCGAGACAAAACTATGTTTTTCTTTCTTGGGAAGCATCAGTGGACATTGAGTTAAACGTACAGAGGACAGATAGAGTCACTTTCGTATTTAAAAATATTAGTATACGTTTTATATTTTGTAACTAATTGTTAAGCGGGGAATATTTACGACTTATAACTTACGAGGTACCTACTTACCTAAATTCTAATATTTAGGGCCTGTTTCACCACTTCCTGATATGTGCCGGATAGACTATTCGTCGCTGAACTTCACAGATAGAGTATGCAGAATCTGTCAAAAAAGTTGTGGATAGTCTATCCGGCACTTTATCAGGAAGTGGTGAAACAAAAACAAAGTTAAAATACACCACATTTAGTTCTTACTCTACCTTTCTCTCTGCGGCCCCTCGCGCCACTGGTTGGAAACCCCGCTCCTTGCTTGTTACGCTGATAAATGCCATAGCAGTACGGGGTAATTGACAGGCTGTGGGCAGTATGGCAGTATGGCTATTCGCAGTCATAATACAGCAGATTGATATCTACGGAAATACTGTTCGTCTCCTTATAGAGTGGAGACTGGAGGTGAAGAGTTTGTTCATACTAGCGTAGCGCAAGCGCAGCGAAACGATAACGGGAGTTGGGACAAATTCGCACATTTTTTAAATTTCTTTTGATATATATGATTTTTGAAGTGAGATTTGGGACTTGTGTTGTCACCCCGAGATAATTCGTTTGATTGATTCTTCCAAGACTTGTGAGACACGAAAGTCTTGGGCCTGTCGATAGTTCTCAACCCAGAATAAAAATTGTGGAATTCATTTGTAATTTGAAAATATTGTTTTAACTACGCGCCTGTATAAATTAACGCTAACTTTTTGTTAGTCGTCTTTAATTTTGTGGGAAATCTCTAATCATAGAATAATTTAGCAATCAGGTGATAAGCAGGTAACTATAGGTTCTAATCGAATACAAAGTAAAACTATCTTAGTATAAGTCCATAAACCTAGCAGTCATTCACTTGAACTCTACAGTGGCTGCGAGGTATTTACTACCAGTAACTGGATCCTTGCTAGTGGGGATGTACAGTGTACGGTGCTATCGTCAGTAACCCGATACATATTACACCAATCACTGTTCCCCAGCTGTGCGAATTGTTAGATATTTTTACTTGGGGTTATCTACTACTTAACGCCGTTACTAATAAAAGTATTAGACACATCAAATAATTACATAATAATATTATATCGATCTGCTTGTCGTGTTTGGCACAGTGGTAAAGGTACTTGTTTGATAAAGACAGACTTTGAAAGTGTAACAAACTTTAGAGTTCATGTTAAAGTGCCGAAAAAACGTAACATAATCTGGACCTGTAGAAAAGTGGGAAAGCGCTAACGCTAACGCTAGCGCTACAAAATGTATGCGATTTGACATGAGTCATCGCTTCGCTAGCGAATACTAATGTCAAATCCATACATTGTGTAGCGCTAGCGTTAGCATTAGCGTTAACGTTTTGCCACTTGTCTACGGAGGCTGAAGAGTTTAAAGTCGAAATTTCACGAGATTTATTTGTAAGTGGCAGCTTATTAATACGCCTGATAAGGTGTGTAATTATCACCTGTAGTCTTCGTTAATTGTATTCACAACTTTCTTCCTCAACAAAATAACCAATGCATTCGAGAATTCCCAAAAAAAGCGATCGTCGCGCGTTGACCTGAGACTCCATAGCGTTCCATTCTTGTGTCCCACAAACAAAGCCTCATTGGATATTCAGACTGTCAGCATTTTCGGCCTTAAATCAGTCCTTCTGGCCCTAAATCAGTCTTTTTGTCCCATATCAGTGTGGCAGTATCAAGCAGTATCGTTCTGGGAAACAATGTGCAGCTACCTGTTGGCTCGTAGTTTGTAAAGTAGCAGTATGATGGTAAAATAATCTGCGGGGCTAAAATGGTCGCTTTGGAGAGTCACATTATGAATCATAATATGATTAATTTTTTTAAATCGCAAAATTGACACTGTAATTCAGATGTCTAAATTCGTACTAATTTGACATTCGTGAATTTTATACTTTTGACCGTAGATTTTGACTATTCATTTCGCGAATTGATTGATAGGAGTTGCTAAATGTGACCATTTTAGCCCCGCTGATTACATTTTAAAGATAGTGTGTAGTTTAATTACAATAATAATATACCGTGCGACTGCTCTTCTAATAATAATTGATTTTCATCAAGTGTCATTATTAAATTTTGTCAATTTCTATAATAAAACAAAATTCTAACTCTAAACTATAACTACATAGTTTTGCTGTAATAAAAGATCAAAGTGTGAGACTACTATAGCGTTTTCCTTTCTTTATGGGATAAACGAACTCTAATGCCTGACGCTTTTTGTCGAAATTCAACCAATATTTAAAATTTGAGACCATCACTTTCACCTTAAGCACTTAAATCTAGTACTGTTCTCCTAGTCAAGGTGTGCCGTGTGTGTATGATATTGGCACTGTAAATCTGGAGTCCCTCTGTCCCCGGTCTCTCGCTGACGGCATGCGCGGGCGCAGATATGTGACGTTTACATAATGTACAATTGGGTCATGTATTTATATACCGCTGAATCAAATCATTCTGCTAACAATATTTTGCGTGTGAATATGATATAATAACGCCAAATGTCATTATTGAAATGTTTCTCGTATGTTACATTGATGTTACGATTTGCTTACACGTAGCCTGTAATTCTTTCAATCATCTTCAATATTATAACTATAATTCAATAATAAATTAAATAGTTTATGGCACAACAATAATAATATTATTACGTTGTCTATTCTATCTTCTTACCGCGTTTTGGCTATACTAATATAATAGTAGTAATTATGAATCCAAATTATATTCATAGGCGTTTTAGGACACCGTATATGACGTATCGCCGTGGCTTATGGGGCGTCTCATGCAAATGAAGACTTACCGTCAGCCGACAGCCGTCAGACAGACTTATGACAGTCGACAGCGGACATGTTTATTCACAAATTAATGCGCAAAACCGCCGTAACTTAAATCCGCCATCTTGTCGATTACTGTCACATCCTGTGTATGTAAATTATGTATTTTCCGCCGCACCCTGTGTATTAATATTTTTCATCTCGTACTCGTTAAGTAGATGAGTTATCACAGGCATTATGATCGGTTTAAGATCTGTATTTCATTGTAAGAAAATAATGAAGTCATGAATTTATAATCAAACTTGTGTTTGTAATTTTTTGTACTGTTTTTGGTAAGAATTTTTGGTAATCCTTGTGGAAGCTTTCATAAGTTTCTGAAAGATTTTCTAACGATAGTTTCGCATGTCTTTTACGAGTGGCTGTGGCCAAGAGAGCATATAACGCAGAACTTTCTGTACCCAAACTCAAAATTAGGGGTAAAAGAATAAAATTATCCTTTTTGTGTCCTTACTCCTTATTAAAACAGGCAGATGTGTATCGTAGTAATCATTTATAATATGTATACTCATTTGCTTTTATGTTTCACCTATTTAATCATTCACATAAAAATTTACATTTTATTTAAAAATGCCTCGACCATGTGATATAATATTGACATTAGAATCAACTGTGATCAATTTAAAACGATAAGATCTCGATCGTAATCTAAACTCGTCAAAATTATGAGACCATTCATAAGCAAATGCCAAAGTAAGTTATTATTTTCCCATAGATTATTAAAAGTAACGACGGGACTGTATTTATGGGCAATCTCGCCCTTGCCCCGTTGGTAATAAGGTCGTTATCCCCGTTAGAGTTATGTCCATAAGTTGTGTGATATACTGCAGTACCACGACACTATGACGCCTCAAGAGTTAGTTTCTACTTTCTACGTCATGTGGTCATGTAGAGAATTTGATTAGATTCAATTAGTAGTATTTAAATCATACTTTATACATAGGCGTTGAGTTGTTTTGTAGAGTTCAGTTAAAATTAGACCAGAATCTGTAGAGTGCCTTAAAGCTTTGGTTAATTTCGCTTGCGAAGTTCAAGCTCCATACAAATTGTCGCGAAATGCGTGTTATCATCAGGCGGCGTCTTTTTGTGATAGAGTCGAGAAAATGGCAGATTTTTATACAGCAGTCTGAGTCTAAACTCTAAACGCTTATTCAACTCTTTTACACTATTTCAGCACCATCAAATCATTCTTAATTTAAACTGTAATTCTCAATTGATCTCATTCGCCATCTCTTACCCCACTCTATCGGAGTCGCTATAATTATCTCATAACAGATAGCCACCCATCAATCGGTCGCACGGCAGCGCGGTGCCAAGTCCCTCGGTAATTGGCGCATGCATCACCCGCCGCATATCTGTGACAATCGGTCCGTGCCGACGACTTGGCTCCGTCATTTAGGCGCGAAAAAGTTCACGCGTCAAACAGGTGTGACTAAAGTGGCCATGGGCTGAGAAGATACTAGGACTATCTCAGAGCTGTTCTGATTAAAAAAAAACATTATTTCTGTGCTACAAATTACAATGTTTTACTTTTTTAAAATTCTGGTTTATAAAATAAATCGGCCTAAATCAATAATAATCATTTATGATTAAACAAGTATTGCGAATCGCGTCTTACTCTTATCTTATTGACATATTAGCTGACATTTTTATTGGCCGAATCTCATTGGCGAAATGAATAAGTAAATGTAATGCAATAAACAATGTCCTGCGGCTCACGCTGTGGGTAAACAATCTTCAATTTATTGTCGTTTGTAACTTTTCAATAAATTCTCACATTGACTTAAGAAGAATATAACGTTATTAAAATTGGGAATTGAGGGCTGCATCTACTTATGTAGAGAGTTAGACACGCTTGGGAACAAAAATAAATAAAATTTGCGCTCATGTTTGCCTTTTATAAATCAGAAAATGGGAAGTCCTCATTTAAATTGACACGTAATAATTGTAAGGGTAAACTTTATTACGTACTACTGTAATGAATAACCTATTAGTAGACTTAATAGAACTCTACTAGTAAGGCAAGTGTAACTTTCCCAGCTTGTCCCACGTTTGCCCCAAACCATGGTCACCCCAGTATTCGCGCTGTACATCACTCGGCGACTACAAGTGTCGAAGGTGAGTATTTATGCCGGTCGGACTGTACCGCTTGATGCACGCCGACAGCGCTGGCCTACTATATCAACTCAGACATTCGTCTTCACTATTTTAACTCTATCACTGCTAATTAGCAATTAATCTACCTGCCGGGTTTATTTTTAGTGAAGAATTTAGCACCTACTCTGAAAGTGATTCTGTTTTAATTCGTTTTGATCAAAATGTAAACAGAACATCCATATCCATACTTCCATATCCATACTTCCATACTAATATTATAAATGCGAAAGTGTGTCTGTCTGTCTGTTACCTCTTCACGCCCAAACCGCTGAACCGATTTTGCTGAAATTTGGCATGGAGATACTTTGAGTCCCGGGAAAGGACATAGGATACTTTTTGTCATGGAAAAATGTACGGTTCCCGCGCGATAAACGAATTTTGGCGCAACGGAGTTGCGGGCGCCATCTAGTTGACAATAATTATGTATATTATTTTATTTTATACATTTTATTGGCGCGTAAATGAAAGTAAATATAAAATGAAGACTTATCAGTACTGAGAAATTGATATTTGATGCACTGGTGGGTGTCAGCAGCTCTGGATCCAACTGGATTAGCCCTCTAGCAGTTTAAACTGAAAGCAGCAGTTCTGGATACTGGACTGGATAGTGTTTATTATTTAGTAAATATTTGTATCTATGCAGTGCTAATCCAGCGCCAGATTCCAGTACCACCCACTGTATCAGTGTAAATCAGTCTAAACATCTTTTAAAAATAGAGGGATTAAATCTGATATATCGGCGTCAAAGCGACTTTTACGACGTCCGCCTGAAGTGGCGGCGATAATTCCGATCGTGAAACGTCTCGAACATCCGTGAAAACTCGTCATTAGTCACTTGTCCTCCTGTCCGTCTGTCTGTCCGTGTTTAATTTGGCCCGTGATCTACCGGCTGAGCGATCGCGCCGCCCGCACCGCGCGGTGTTCACATTTTTCACGCTAAAACCGGAATCAAAGGGTTATGTCCTTAGCTCGTCATTACTACGAGCCGCTGACGATTAGATGTTACAAATCACGACTCTATAGTTCTGGACATAAGGGCGAAACGTCAGCGAGCGCGTTGACGCTGTCAGAACAGTAAAACATCTGTCATTCGCTAACAAATGCTGACAGGAATTGATGCTAGCACGGACAGTGAAAAACGCGGAATCGCGCGTCCGGCGGTATTTTTAGCCGCAGCTGTCGCGCCGTGTCGTCGATCAGTGGCTCACCTTAGACTAGGCAGCGAGTAGAGGGACCTGTCGTTGATGCCTACAAACAGCCGATCACCAATCACCATGAACTCGAAGTATAGACTAGCCTGCCGATATAGTAATGTCAAGGAGCAGTTATTACTGTAGACGAGTTAGCAATTAAGAGTAAGATAAGGGTGCGGTTCCATAGAATTCGCATTGCGAGGATGAGAACAAATAGAATCGCTTCATTTGCCTGACCACGCTCAACACAGCGACGCATTCCTCGCAACGCCGCTTGGTGGAAAATGGAAACGCAACCTACGCGGTAAAGTGTAAACTATGTTGCTCGGAGTCTACGAATAATAAAAACTAAGGAAGAGTAACTCCGTCAAAAAACATGCTCCAAAATACTTGTCAAAAAAGTGTACCTTAGGTTCACTTTTCATACATTTGCAATATTTAGGTGACCTTGAGCGGTAGAAGGCTGACGTTACATGACAATTCGAATGGAACCAAATTTAAAACTGTATTAGCATGGGAGTTACGTTTCCTTAGGTTTTATTATTCGTAGCTTGGAGTTAACTATGAATAAATAGGGACAATCCGAACAAAGTTGCGTATGTCGATATACAATTGTAGGTTCTGCCGCTCACCGAAGACAAGTCAACGTATAGATGCGACGAGTCGTATCAATTCCGCGAGCGGCTCACGTATTTCACATTATCAGATGCAATCAATTTTAAAATATACCTAATTCGATTGGCCACTACGGCGGAATAGTGGCGATTAGTTACACTGCCCGAGATATTGTTACTTGATAAATTATACACCGGGGCTGCCATTAAGAAAACAAATAGGTAGATTGGATTTACTGCACGGCGTTGTAACTCGTAATAAACGTCCGACATTACTTTTTACGCCACCCGAGATTACTCAGGAACTACTCATAAACGTACTTAACGGTTAAGATAATGCGCTCGACGGGTTTCATGAAAACAGCTTATATTTTTCGTAATATGAAAGTTAGTTGTTTAATATAACATGATATTACGGATTTATAAGTTTACAGTAGATACTAAACAAAAGATATTATGGTCGTCTCCCTTTGCGGCGAACATTTTGACTTGTAAAATAAGTTTCACAAATCACAATGAGTTTGAAAGGTATATAAGACGCAACAAGAGAGTGGTGAACATTTGTTTTTTGTTGTTTTTTTTCAACTTTTGAGAGTTGTGATACAAATATAATTTATTCAACACTGAGGGCTCATATCTGAGGGCTCTATAATATTTTAAGAACCTGTTTCACCGCTTCCTGATAAGGTGCCCGATAGGCTTATTTGACAGATTCTCATTACTCTATGTGTCAAGTTAAGTGGTGGATAGCCTTATCAGGAAGCGGTAAAACAGGCCCTAAGTTTAGTAAACTTTCAACCGATGTTAGCTTAATGGACATAAAATGTCAAGTTACACGGCATGTCGCCTCTAAACCGTTGTTTATTCTATGAGCTATTTACCCAACATGATTAGGACACCGCGGCCTGTTACCGACATTTTAGAAAGGTGATAACATCTTATCGAAGCTAGATTCATCTCGGCGAAATGTCACATTCTACAAGCACTGTTTATGAGATGTGCACTATGAAATCGTACATACAGACAACAAATAAAATATAAGTACAATGAGCGAAAATAATTTTATACAATAAGAATGTAGAGAAATGCTTTTCTGAACGAAATGTTTTCATTGACTCTGAAGTATAGTTTATATAAAACGTGCAACAGTCCTTCCTGTTTAGTTCTGATTTTGGTACCATACATAAGTCCTAGTTCCTACTAGGTACTTACCATAGAAAATACAAACTTGGAATGAGCGCCAGGGCCCAGGTTAAGTTATTGTTACAGAACGAAGGATTTTTAATTTACTCCGTCACGGGGAGCGAAACTTTCGACGATCTTTGTTTTGTTTCACATAAATTCGTCGAGATCCCAATAAATACGGCGTCTAATAACATTAGGAATGTGAACGTATCGATAAATTACACGAAATTATTACAATTCGGGGAGGATCGGTCACGCCGCCGGGAAAAAACTCCAAGTCACATTTCATCAATCCCGACTCCAGTAACATATTTCTCGGCTCTCATTGTGTTATTTCTAATAAACTATCTCCGGGAGATGCTGGGTGACGTTTATGGCCGTTTCTGACATATTTGTGATGGTCCCTATCCGATACGCGTAAGGATGTAACACTATCGATAGAGATTATTAATCTAAAACTTTGTAAACGTTAGTAGGATAATTGGATTTTATTATTATAATTTTTTATTTTTATTTTTTTTATTATTATATATTTGTGTACGATGAAATGTCGGTGTGATAAGTGATAGCTTGATCTTGATGTTAGGTTTATTAATGAACCTATTAAGTACCTACTGTTGAAACTCATAATATTTTTATCAAGACGTAAGATGTTGCTAGACGTTGCAAATAATTGGTTGCACGGTAATAAGTAAGGTATAAGTTAATGTTATGTAACAGTAACCGTACATTTTTGGAATGAAATCTATCCTATGTCCTTTCTTGGAATCAAATTATCTCCTTATCAAACTGCATTAAAAAGATTTAACGGTGTAAGCTTGAAATAGTAAAATATAGAAACACTTACACATTTAAATTATTATTAGTATGGATTTTATTTTACAATCAAAAGCAAAACATATAAAAATTGTTATTTTTTTAGTCCGTGACTTATTAACCGACTTCCAAAAAACGAGGAGGTTATATGTTCGGCTGTGGATATTATTTTTTTTATTTATTTTTGTATGTTCAACGATTACTCCGCCATTTGTGAACCGATTTTCGAAATTTTTGTTTTGTTGTATTAGGTTTAACTCCAATTTGGTACCATGTTCACAAAAGTGGTAACCTGATGATGGGATCCAGGAATAATTGAAGGGACTCCTCGAAATTTATATGGAAACATATGGTGATTTTGGTTTTATGTGAAATGTACTAAGAATATGCTACCAAAAAGTCAAATATTGGGTCAAGGTATACCATGGTTTCGAAGATGCTGAGAGAACTCCTGACTCTTTATAGATATACATTTGGGAGTTTCGGCGTTGTTTTAAGAACAGAAAGCATATGCTACCATGCAATTCAAATTCATCATCATCATCATCATCGTCATCATCATCATCGTCATCATCATCATTACCACGTCGTGTTAAGGTCACCAATGTCTCATGGCACAAAATAGATAATAGTACAAGGCATAGGTATGGATACAATAATAATAATTATATACATAACAACACCAATTATAGGCTGTTTAATATACACGGCGGTCGGCGCCGCAGAGGCAACGGCGTCGCCGCGCGCCGTGCGGCGCGAGCGTAAACATCGTATTCAAGTTCTAACCGGAATGTCAGGGCATGCGGCATGCCGCGCTGCGAGCATTTTTCAGCACGTGTTCACTTAGATTTTTTTAAATGTATTGTTTAAATGTATCTACCTGATATTTGGGCCTTGGGGTATGCCGTATGACTCTTAACAGTCTTAACAAATTGTAATAAGATACGTAGAATATACGCAGTCAGTACCACCGACGACCACTTATAAATTCGCGGACTATGACGGAGGTCAACTTAATAACAATTATACAAGATCAATTACCACTCAATATTATGATTTATGTTGTCAATTCAATGCTCACTGCTCACACCAAGCGGCAAGCTCACTGTTGAGTTGTCGGTTGCTTACAAACTTTCAACAACACGACAGAAATCTGTTACAAGTTACAACTACCTATATAAAACTTCTACGTACAAGCGATAGCGCGACACAGGAGCGCCTCAGTGACATCTAGTGAAGACAATATGAAACTTTTTTTATACAATTTGAATTGGCACTAACAGTTTACCTACTAGGTAACTAAAAAGAGTGAAATTATTATTTTTAACAAAAAATTAAAACCGACTTCCAAGGTAAAAACAATATTAATAGCATCCTTATAATATGAACTAAAAAGTATTAAATAATTTTTCCTATCTAATATGTAGTGCCTTTTCCCGAATTCGGCTAAACCTCAACTATTTATGTACTCAATCTACATCATTTTGAAGTCGGTACCAGATGAATCTTTATATTTTTGAAAATTTGAAACTTTTGGAACTGGCACCGACTTCAAAATTATGAAGATTGAGTACAGAAATATTTGAGGTTTAGCCGAATTCGGTAAAAGGCACTACATATTAGATAGGAAAAATTATTTAATACTTTTTAGTTCATATTATAAGGATGCTATTAATATTGTTTTTACCTTGGAAGTCGGTTTTAATTTTTTGTTAAAAATAATAATGTTTTATCGACAAGTCGCGGCTCCCGCCCTACGGCATAGATTTATAGATTCTGGGCCATTTCTTCCGAGTTACCATTTGGAGCGGTCATCCTTTGTCGGTTTTTTTATTTTTGTTAAGTTTATGATTTAATGTTATGTCTGCTATGTATGGTATTATCTCAACTTTACATATAAATCCACGATGAATAAAATTACATTTGCGCTGAATTTATGGGGATTTATGTGTAGTTTATGGTCGTGACCTCGCCCGCGCTCAGTCCTTGACTTTGTTCTTCGAATTATGAATTGAAGTCGAATATTGTATTTCGATAAAATTAATACTGATATAATAATAATAATAAAAAAATCTTTATTTGCGCATGTGGCGGTACCCACAATTCGCCTAACATTCCTGCATCGCGCTATCGAAATTTTCTAAGCGCATCGGTATATATACGACAGCTGAAATGTATCACGTGGGCTTCGGCCTGACCGGGCATACCACCTCGCTCGGTCGGAAGATCTTCCTTTGTGGCCTTCACGCATTATTCCCACATTGGTGACCCTCGACAGAACACGCCTCCTTCATCATCATCACTCCCCGCCCCTCCGCATCGCACCAGCCAGCATCGCCTCAACGGGCACCTCGTCCACTAGCCGCAATGTACCGCGGCCTGGGCGACTCCGCATCGGCATCATCGGGCTTTCTCACTACACCGACCGGTCAGCAAGCAGAGCACATCTCTCCTGGTCAGCACATAGCATCGGCTCCGCACGGCAGCTTATCCGACTCACTGGATCCCGTGCAGCAGCTTCACAGTTCCGACTCACTGGGACTCACTGCAACAGTTCCGACTCACTGGAACTCACTGGCACTAGCGACTCAAGCGACAAGACTTCAAGATTCGACCTCCAGTCTTCGGGGGGGAGTGATGTGGCGGTATCCACAATTCGCCTAACATTCCTGCATCGCGCTATCGAAGTTTTCTAAGCTCATCGGTATATATACGACAGCTGAAATGTATCACTTGGGCTTCGGTCTGACCGGGCATAACACCTCGCTCGGTCGGAAGATCTTCCTTTGGCCTCCGCACATTATTCCCACACGCACACAAAAAAAAAAGACATAAAAGCACATAAAAGAGACAAAAAAAACAAAAGAAATAACAACAACAAAAAAGTATAAAAATTACAAAATTGTGCAAAAAGGCGGTCTTGCAGTTTCATCCAGACATACGATACCAGATGTAACAAAACTAAGTGATACAATACTTTTGGATGTGTACGTGTTCCTTGTACAGAGTGCACTGTGAAAGTAGCGGCACTGAAAGACCTTTTTTTTCACTTTTGTATGGGCAAGCCCCCCAGCGTAACGAGTTTCCCCATAAAAAGTGAAAAAAAAAACTTTGATCTTCCAGCGCTGCTAGCCTGCTACCTTCACAGTGAACTATATACATATGTATATTATTATTATTATATTATGTAGTTATCACTTAGTTTTGTTATACCTACTCAAATATATTGTAGAGCATGTAACTTCGGTTTATCTATACTAAAAACTGTTAAAGTTACAGCCACGAAATTTGGTGAGTAGGGTTGTTTTATTTAGTAGACACCCACTAAGGAAGGAATCTTGAAAATTTTACCTCGAAGGGGGTGAAATAGGGGTTGAAAGTCTGAATGAAAGTCCGTCATTTCTTAAGTTAGGAACATGAAATTTTATTTTTGGTTTACTGCTTAAAAATGAATGGATACGTATTTAAGCGTTTTTGGAAATTCTACCCCCAAGGGGGTGAAATTGGGGTTGAAAGTTTCAATGGAAGTCCGTTATTTCTTGAGTTAGAAACATGAAATTTTATGTTTGGGCTACTGATTAAAAATGATTGAATACGTGTTTAAGCGTTTTTGAAACTTCTACCCCCAAGGGGGTGAAATAGGGGCTGAAAGTTTATATGAAAGTCTTTAGTCTATATAGGTATACTATGTTAACACGGACGAAGTCGCGGGCAACAGCTAGTACTTTATACGTAGTAAGTAGGTACCTACCTGCATAATTGGGACTAGTTTTTACACACTGCTTTATGTCACTATTTATTTTATGGTTATGGCAATATATACCTACGTTATCACTTACCACGTGGTAACTTTCTGTGCATCTATCGAGCAAAAGTTTAACTATAAACTTCACTTTTTGTCTCCTAGTCCTTTTGAAACTAATAAAACCATCGAGTAGTTTACATAATAATTTTCTCGCGATCACAGGGCGAGTATAAATGATTGGATCAGTGATTTATCCGCGGAGTGATCCGGCGATTAATCCGGTGTCCGCCATCCTCCGACCTCCGATCCGACTTGAACTCGTGATAACGTTCGACTATTTGTTGTCGGAGAGTAACAACTTGTTTTACCGTGACATTATCATCATCATCAGCTCGACTAAGTTTTGTAAGGACGTTTGCGAGCAAACAACTTTATTTAAATGTTTGTTCGAAATGAAATTAAAAATTCGAAAATCAAAATTCTAATTCAGAAGTAGCTAAACTATTTGGATCCGAAAAACGTTTAAACCATAACGAAGACGGCTTTACTGAATGCCCTAGATTCTGATCTCTTATTAGAACTCATAAGAGTCTAATGAGTTGTAATGATTATACTAATCAATACTTAATTCTAAATGTGAAAGCCGTGTTTGTCGGTCTGTTAGCTCATCAGTCATCACGCTTAAAGAGCTGAAGTCAAAACGGCCTCCGTATTACGTATCTTGCGAGAGCAATGCGGTAGCAATTATTCCGCGATAATTGCTCCAAAATCGCAATTTTTTAAGAATAAGAATAAGATTTTTACATGATAAGGTAGCCGATGCCCGATTTGTATGCCGAAATTATGCCCTTAAAGTGTAGATACACCCTACATAGAGGCGACGAAAAAAGAGTTATTTTAATTACTGAAATATGTAGGGTTACCGCGTGATGAACGGATTTCTGTTGTACGTTGCAACTTGCAACTAGTAGGCGAAGTCTCATTATTCTTGTATTTTTTCTGCTACTACTCTACTTACGTGACAAGTCATACAGCTCATACGGCGGTCGGGCAGGGTGTCAGTCGGTCTGTCACGTAGCTCCGTAACGGGCGAGGTCGGGCGCCGCGAGCACAAGCCCGTCCATGCGAATTAAGCTTAAGTAAACTGGACAGGGCGTGGAGATGGTATTGCTACTATTTTTTTTTGTAATAGTCCACTGTTAAATCCTGAACTAATTAAAATTTTAAGATTCTCTATTATCGTGAATCGTGATCATTCATAAAAACCTGATATTCTGCCGAGAAGCCTTCGTTGCCGTTGTTCCACAAGCTACTTTTGATTTTCAACCTTTTTGTTAAACAAAAAGCTTGACTAGTAAATAAAAAAACAAAGACAGTAGATAATTTATTAATAATATTTAAACTTGTATTAGTACGGGAGCCCTAGAATTTTTTTTTCGGATAATATCAAGCAAATTTTTTGTGAGTAGCTTCATTTTGATAAGACGAACAACATTTTTATCTGCGAAAAATCTCGAAAGTGGTAGCTAACAGAGATAGAAAGGATTTCATACTTTGAATTGAGGCTCCCAGGGCCGTCTCTACCCCGTGTGGCGCCCGTGTGCAAATATTACCCTAGCGCCCCCTAGCGCGCGGTCAAAATGAAATGGGTACAGACTACAGAGTACAAGTACAGTTTTTTCCGGCCGCTTAAGGGTGATCGAGGACCAGTGCCATTCCCAGTAAATTTTCAGGTGATGCGAAAACCTTTACGGTGTTACTACAAAAGATTTAAACACCCGTTGTACAGTTGATTAGAGAAAAATTCAGTACAAAATAGTCTCAAAACAACTGTTCAACAGATGTTTAATCTTTTGTGGTAAGACCGTTAGCCTTTAGTCCCTTAAGCAGCCTTAGCTCTCCGAAGTAGCCTTTAGTTCCCTAAGCAGCCTTTAGTCCCCTAAGCAGCCTTAGCTCTCCAAAGCAGCCTTTAGTTCCCTAAGCAGCCTTTAGTCCCCTAAGCAGCCTTAGCTCTCCGAAGCAGCCTTAGCTCTCCGAAGTAGCCTTTAGTTCCCTAAGCAGCCTTTAGTCCCCTCAGCAGCCTTAGCTCTCCGAAGCAGCCTTTAGTTCCCTAAGCAGCCTTTAGTCCCCTAAGCAGCCTTAGCTCTCCGAAGCAGCCTTTAGTTCCCTAAGCAGCCTTTAGTTCCCTAAGCAGCCTTTAGTCCCCTAAGCAACCTTAACTCTCCGAAGCAGCCTTTAGTTCCCTAAGCAGCCTTAGCTCTCCGAAGCAGCCTTTAGTTAAGTTAAGTTAAGGCGAAATTAAAAATTGCGATTTACGCCCGTTTCGAAGTGGGCGCTACCAAGGCGGGGATGCACAGTAGCGAAGATTATGACCGGCCCTGCAGCTGGTGAATTGGCTCATATACCAAGAATACCAATGATCCCTACTGATTTGCCTATACCCTTCAAAAGGCTCCAATTTCCTGTAAAAAATATTTTGCACTAACGACAAATATTATGTAAATCCCAGGGCCAAACATTCAAATTAGTAGGAATAGATTTATGAAAAGAATGTTTTGCTCTATCACGAGTCGGGGATCCCGACCATCAGTATATTTTGTTACCTGAAAATAACTTAAGGTCATTTAATGTTGTTTATAGAAAAGCTCTACAATAATCGCTTTAGTTATTTATCCTAAAACAACCGGTTGCACTCCGGGACTACCGTCAGAGGTGAAAACTCATTATTAATTACATTTAAATATTCTCATCATTAACAACTTTAACATCCACAGAAAGACAATCTGTGCAGCCTGCGGAAAATGACTGCGTCGTCGATGTTTCTGTGAATTGACCTAGAAATCACTTTGCTGACCGTGTCTTTCCTGGGTAGGCTTTTTGCAGCGGTAACCGACATCCACGCGGGCGGAGCCGCGGGCGACCGCTATCTATACATTATAATATAACTGTAGTAACGAAAATTCTGTACATTAAAGATATTCAAAAAATAATAAGCGGGGGGTGTCACTACATCGCTATAGAAGCCAAAAATGTAGTTAGTTTTTTGTCGGTCTATCTGTATGTTTGTTCCACTATCACACGAAAACTACTGATCCGATTTGAATGCGGTTTGCCTTCTTCCAACTTAACATCTGGTGTATAAAAAATTTTCCCCCCACACCTCTAAAGGGACGAAAGAGGGGGTCAGATTTTGTATAAGACTTTCGCTTTAACACGAAAACTACTGATCCGATTTGCATAAGGTTTTCACAGATATATTTGTCTTCTTCCGACTCAACATTTGGTGACTAAAAATCCCCCCACCCCACCCCTCTAAGGGAACCAAAGAGGGGGTCAGATTTTGTATCAAACTTTTTTCTTTAATGGACTTACTTTGACATATTACTTATTAACTGTTTTTTCCAACTTAACATCTTGTGTATGCAATTTTTCGCCTCACCCCTCTTAGGGGACAAAAGAGGGGGTAAGAATTTGTATCAACTGATGAAGTAGAAATATTTTAAATGGTAAAACAACGTTTGCCGGGACAGCTAGCAAATTATATAAGTAATAATCTATCAATATACAAAAAATCAGCTCGTTAGGGTTCTGCTAAATCAATAAAACTTGGTAGACAATTTTATTAAATTTGTTTCAGGGCTCCCGACTCCCGTACTATATCATGAGTGGATTTATAAAAGCCCAAGGTTGGTTGTGGAAAGAAAATAAAAACAAAATTCGAAAAATATAAATTTTAGCATATTCATAAATCAAAATATTTATTTCTAAATAGGTTAACAAAGTTAACACTTTTAGAACGCCTACATGAGGCCTACCACCTATTATATAGGTACCTAACCTATATTCAGATGGATATTTATATTCTGTAGACAAATATTCAGCATGAAATAATAATTACATATTTTATTTATAAAAAATAAACAATGTATTCGACTCCACGGCTGGTCCTGCGCCGCCCACCGTCCGTCAGCGGCTGTCGGCGCTTCAGTTGCAACTGTCGTCATCCGTCCGCGTCCCTACACACTTCACTATCATTCCCGCTTTATATTACTATGATAATATACTACAGTAAAATATTCAAGCAGATGTAAAGTAAAAAATTGAAGAGAGGAAGACTGGCGATATAAGAAGCGCTACCTTTTATGAGCATTTTTTAGCTTTAAATGTGAACAAAGTTATCACTTTCTTCACATTTAAAGCTAAAAATTAGCCATCAGTAGTTACTGTGTGGGGTTAGCATGACATTGCGCTGATAGCTCGCTGCTAACTTACTGTATGAACTCAAGAAGTTGCCGGACTTAATCCGGCTTTTCTCACCTTTGGTACTGACCGAACGCAAATTCCAGTGCCTTTGGTCAAGACGGTGACGTCATGATAACCGGCTTTGTCCGGCCGGCCGGTGACAGCGGGGTGACAGTGGGTGGCTCCGGGGTGACAGCGGCAAGATTGCGGTGAAGACGTCTGCCGCCGACACTGGCTTACACCTTACTAGCTAGTAGCTTGTATCCTGATTCCTGACGTGTGTTGTGTGCTCACACATAGTGGCACGTGTAGTCGTTATGCAGGACTGTGATGACCTCTGCCCCCTGGTAGAAAATATTGGAAAAGCATCACTCAGGTTAGAACTTAGGGGATCATAAAAAGATAGTAGAGCTTAGAAGCAAGAAAGTAGTCAGTGATTAAAACGTCGTAAGCCTTATTAAAACGTCGTAAGCCTTATTAAAACGTCGTAAGCCTTATTAAAACGTCGTAAGCCTTATTAAAACGTCGTAAGCCTTATTAAAACGTCGTAAGCCTTATTAAAACGTCGTAAGCCTTATTAAAACGTCGTTAGCCTTATTAAAACGTCGTAAGCCTTATTAAAACGTCGTTAGCCTTATTAAAACGTCGTAAGCCTTATTAAAAACCTTAAGTTTATATGCTTGAGGAGACCCTAAGCACAAAATTCCTGTAAAATTATGTCTTCTCTAAATTATAGCAGCCAGTATCTAATTGACAGTCTTCTACCGTAAAAGTTCTCTACATTGCCTGCACTTCACTTAGTTGTCTTTGGAACTATGGATATACAACATAAATAAATTCAAGAGCTAAATCGAACTAGACACTGAAATAAACTGAATAAACATCTATTATTTACAAACTAAACTGGTAGAATGGCCACAGAATTCGTCAATCTTTTCACTAATTGCTTAGTTTAGTAGTGTCTCGAATAAGCCCGTCAAAGTGTAGGTAAATATTCCGGCTGCGACGACGTGGCGGGTATTTTTGTCCCGTCAATAAATAATGGACGGGTCAAAGTCTGAGAGCTAATGTGTGTTGATCTTATCCTGTTCGCCGGTGTACCTCCGAAACCCCTACTAAGGGGGCTCGAAAGTGAAAAGTCGATCGGAGTGGTTTTCGGGTTGAACTTAATTTTCATTTGGATAGAAATTTAAGGTTTACTCCTTAAACTACTTATCTAATCTTGGTTGGGTTAAATTAATCTAGTTAATTAATTCAATTAATGTACCACTGTAAACTGAGAATCGACTAGCTGTAAAGAAAGCTATGTAATTGATAATATACATGCGTACTTTTCGTATGTAAATGTACAAGAAAGTTCTATGAATATAAATAAATGAATACATATTTAATAGGGAGTAACACGACACGTCAAACAGTGCATGCCATGGTATGAACTTGTTATAGCTTACCTAACCATAGTATAAACTATAAGGAGTAACCATAGTATAATCTATATTACAGTAAGTTGTATATAATATCTGTCTATATTCTTTCTCTATTTAAATGTTTTTCTCTACTTATTATTTTACGCCTGTATTATTTAAAAAAATCACATTAAAAGTATGAAAAACTTCTCATTTTCGAGTTCCTATCGAGTTGCCATGGTAAGTGCTCCGTGTTTTAGTGTACCAAGACGAATGTAGGATTACTAAAATATCTAGCAACTGTCCACTGGCTGCAGGTGACAGGGCAAATATTCGATTAGCTACGTAATTACTTAGAATATATTTAAACTGCAATAGGTACAACTTCTAAACAAAGATTTGGTAGTAGGAAGTATAAGTTGGTACTACTAGTATATATTCTGTGGTATAAGGGACTTATGTGTAAAGTTTTGTTTGGAAAACGAGTTATAACTTAGCCATAACTTACAATAACACTGTCGTCGTTACTCTTTAAAGTATGCTTCAAATTTCAATGTATTTTTAGGCTTTACTATCCTAAAAATAATAAAGGTCCCTAATACCTATGGGTACTTTGCTAATATGTAGGTACTGTGTGGTACGGGACGAGATCTCTCGTCCCGTACCAGTTACCAATAAAATTAATGTGTTTTTCTAGTTATTTAGTACAACGTATACAATGATTCTAGTTTTATATTACACTTCCTAAGAGCTTCAGTACCTGGTATTGACACGGATGAAGTCATTTTATTAGTCTTGTCTCTTACCAAGTCGGGACAAATTCTGACTATTAAGACACCGATCACATGTCTCACTACTTTATTACCAACAAGGCCATATATTCTCCAAACAAGGCCTTATGTCTGGAGTCTGTGGGCGGCCTTATGCACTTGCGCGAAGTGGGCGCACACTTGTCGCGTGCAGGGGCGTATTCCGTTTGTGGGCAACTTTCACTTGTCACACGCTTCAGCCGCGCGACTTTCATTCGTAGCGAAGCAGTCGCGGACTTAAACAGGGGCGCCGTTGTGACAGGCTAGTTTAGGCTCTCAGGGCCGTATTTAACCCCTTGTGTGCTAGGGGCAGGTTCGTGGGGTCCCAGTGCCGTCTCCAGACGTCCTTCGCGGTTTCTGCTTCGGTGCCGCCCGTCTAAATAGTTTTTTGGACGTTTCCCTTTGCTGCTTTTCTTTGTTCGTGTTCTTTAACATAAATCTAAATTAGTTTTAATTCGTATGATTTATATTATTATTGATATTATTTTTATGATTATGTATAATTGGAAAATGTGTAATGTTATTTTCTGTTTGTTACAGGTAAGTTACTCATTTTGTGTGCTACCAACGATCCTAATACTGTCTGAAAAGTGAAAACGGATTTAAAATAATTTTCCATTGAACGTAAGTAGGTATACACGTATTCTAACGAGTGATGGTTGTTAAAAACTGTTATTAATGCCATCAAATCACAGTTGTGACATGAAAGAAGCCGACAGATTCCAAGTTAAACTAAGTTTAGTACAGATATTTACGGTGAGTTTACGGCGGCTGGTCATTTAATAAATTAATACATAGCTAATGGCCGTAAAAACTTTAATTTAATTAGTCTTTTACCATAGAAACATGCGCTTGCACATCAGTTACTGGCTAACTACACACAATGTACTGCCATGTTTATTTATATAACGTCCGATCAATCACACGCGGCGTTTAACGGCCACAAAAACGAAGGGAGGAATCCATCATTGTCCGCGAGAAAAAACGCGCGGCGGCCAATCGGCGCGCGACGCTTGAATAATTGTTGCGCGCGCGCAGCGGGCGCGGGGGGGTTAGCGGGGGGAGCGCACCAATAGCGTGCGCGCGCGCATCTCGGACCCTAATGATTAATGCGGGCCGCGGACGTATTTACGATCTCGTCCGACTTTGATTTGTCGGCCGTCACCGAAGTCGGATTTATGATCGCGTGTCGATCGCCGGACCCGGGACTCGAACCCGCACCGCACGTGATACACCCCCTATAAATAGCGAATAAACTCCCTTTTGATTTATTGAGACGTGTTCGCGTCGTGATGTACTTCAAGCGTCACGAAACGCAAAACTAGCAGCAGCTGTTGTTTTGTTTTTTTAACCGACTTGTAAAAACGAGGCCTTATGACATAATGTAACTACATAAAATATAGTTGTTAGACAATAATTTTCATAATAATCCGACCGAATAGAGCTTATTAGCTGAATGATTTTAGATGTCTTAAACAATAATAGTCGTGTGTTGAGCTAAATAGTTAGATTTCAAGGACGCGGTCTAGTTCTACTTACCTACTAGTATGTCATATTTATGTGAGTACCTACTAAGTTGTGAGTTGTGACTACTGATGATAAAGTCAAACAAGCAAAAATGAGTAGACTCATTAAAATCTACATAAAATATGTCCCATGACTACAAATTAACCTTTTCGACTACATATATAAAATCGATTTAAACAAACACGCATCTACCGACTATTAATCGATTAAATGTATTTAAATCGTATCCCATGCGTTAATTATGTAATCTCGCGTACGGGATAATGAGGAGGGTCCGTCTCACATAAATCCGTCCCCGTCTGCGCCTGCGCTGGTAACGCACGACAGAGACGCGACACATTTTTACCCGACTTCCACAAAAGAAGGAGGTTATGTATTCGGCTGTAGATATTTTTTGTAAGTATTCCAAAGCGTCAATTATTTAATATTTCGTCTCGGGATAATGAGGTGGGTCCGTCTCACATAAATCCGTCCTCGTCTGCGCCCGCGCCGGTAACGCACGAGTCACGACAGAGACGAGAGTACGCGACACATTTTACCCGACTTCCAAAAAGAAGGAGGCCATGTAGCTACTCGGCTGTGGATATTTTTATGTAAATACTAGCGGTGGATGTTGGTTACCGCTGCAAAAAGCCTACCCAGAAAAGACACGGTCAGAAAAATGATTCCCAGGTCAATTCACAGAAACATCGATGACGCAGTCATTTTCCGCAGGCAGATTGTCTTTCTGTGGATGTTAAAGTTGTTCCAAGTTTAGTTGATCCCAAGTTGAGAATATTTAAACGTACTTATTTTCGTGAGGGATACTTACACACCACGTACCTACTGGCGCCGTTGTAGTACATGCTACGTATCAGAGATGGCGCTGTATGTGAAAAATGATTTTCTCTGTTTTCCTGCTTTTCTCTTGAAGCTTTTTCTGATTTTTGAAGTGAAAACTTCTTTAGCGGCGTTGAGCACTTTTGTGGGATGGGTAAAAACTGTGAAACTCGCGTCAGATTTTCGTGTTGATCGAAAAATCATAGAAAAACCGTAAGACGGTTGGAGAGTATTGTTTGTAAGTTTCGATCAAGTTTCGATCAAATTTCGATTAAGTTTCGATCAAGGTTTCGATCAAGGTTTCGATCAAGTTTCGATCAAGTTTCGATAAAGTTTCGATCAAGTTTCGATCAAGGTTTCGATCAAGTTTCGATCAAGTTTCGATCAAGTTTCAAATTGAGTTCGAGTTCGAGTTCGACACAAAATACTACTCTCCAACCGTCTTACGCGTTTTGTATGGTTTTTCGATCAACACAAAAATCTGGCGCGAGTTTCACAGTTTTTACCCATCCCACAAGTGCTCAACGCCGCTAAAGAAGTTTTCACTTCAAAAAATGCACAACGTTAATAATCAAGTTTTCACTTCTGCCGGCACTCCCGGAGTGCAACCCGTCTTTTTTTTCTATTTTTTATTTTTTTATTTTTTTTTCTATAAAGCCCGATACCTTCCCAACGAATGCAAAACCGTGGAAATCGGTTCGTGCATTCTGGAGATATAGCGTCAGGAAGGAAAACCCGACTTCTTTTTAACCCCCGACAAAAACGAGGGGTGTTATAAGTTTGACGTGTCTGTCTGTCTGTTTGTCTGTCTGTGTGTGTATCTGTCCGTGGCATCGTAGCATCCAAACGGTTGGACCGATTTTGTTCTAGTTTTTTTTTGTTTGAAAGCTGACATGATCGAGAGTGTTCTTAGCTATAGTTCATCATCATCAGCTTGCTCATTGCTAGAATATCATGGTTTATCTGGTTCGTGATAGGCCGATTCGTAACTTGCAGTAGTTTGATGGGTTTTATATTTTGTATTCTGGTTTGTGACACTTATGAATATATACACATTAATGGAAAGTTGACCTGGTGCTGCAGCATCACCTGGTAATCAATAGGATACCCAACTCCTCACCAACTTAGAGTAGGGGTTTCGTGTTTGGGCTCATTTTAATTTCGATAACCAGTAAGACGTGGATAAACAGTAAATATATTTTGCATGCTACTGCTACAGCATCACCTGGATTCTATAGGAGCCGAGCTCCGTATGAACCCAAAGTGGAGGTTTCATGTTTGGGCTCATCCAAGAGGACATTCATAGACGGTATTCTTTGCATATTATTCTGCACTATAACCAACAAAAGTTTAAAAAGCATGAAATAAAATTAAATTAAGGAATTTAAAAAAAGTAATGAAATAATGTTTACTGACTTTAAGTTTAAATAATTCCTAAGTGTAGAGTAGTATTTTAGTCCATAACTGTTGTCAAAGTGTGTCGGGGGACCGCTAATGTACATATATGTTTGATTTCACATAACATTATAGTTTAAGGGTCAGTTCACAGCGAACCGAATCGAGACAATCAGCGACTTGGCGATACAAAAGCTGTTGTCGTAGTTTACTTGGCGGTCTCTCGACACACCGTGACAACAGTTATGGACTAAAATACTACTCTACACTTAGGAATTATTTAAACTTAAAGTCAGTAAATATTATTTCATTACTTTTTAAAGTTTTTTGGCGGGGGTTTTTTTTAAATTCCTTAATTTAATTTTATTTCGTGCTTTTTAAACTTTTGTTGGTTATAGTGTAGAATAATATGCAAAGAATACCGTCTATGAATGTCCTCTTGGATGAGCCCGTCAATATGAGCTCAAACATGAAACCTCCACTTTGGGTTCTTTTTTTTATATTAGATGTCAAAGCGTTAATTATTTATTTAATGTCGCATACGGGATAATGAGTTGGGACCGTCTCACATAAATCTGTCCCCGTCTGCGCCCGCGCCGGTAACGCACGACAGGGACGCGCTACATTTTTTAAAGGCTTTTTGACGTGAAAAAGTGCTGTAAATTGTGCTCATAATGCGATTGGCACAATCATTGTTTGCTTGTCTTTGTATCTTGATATGACTCGACACACAAAGAGAGCGGCGCGGCGGTTGAAAAGTAATGCTTTGAGAAAGCTTTGTCAACATGGATTATGTGTCTACTTGAGCATCATTGGTTAATTTGTGCTTATACCCACTGTATTTTTTATTTATTGATTTTGCTGAAAAGATTTATAATAGCTGTCATAAATACCTGTTACTCTGCCCTAGAATACTTTTTACGACGCAATATGTCCGCTGACCCGCTACATCAGATGGCACTAAAACCAAAAATAGTTGACGGATGGCCGCTATAATTTTTCCGTCTTCTACTTCTGTTCACCATATCCACTTTTACGATGCGGTGGGCGATGATGGACGCGCACATTTTACGAGCCGCTAATGAGCCGCATCAATTGTGTATTTTATTGTGTGACCATTTGTGACCGTTGCGATTTTTACAACGTCCCCGTAACGGCCGTATCGGATGTCTTTGTGTTTTATGAGCTGTTTTGTGTGGTCGATTCTGCTTATCTTAAAAATAATACATCAATCAATAATTGTTAGTTCTAGTCTAAAGTTCAAAAAATTATTTTTATTTAAAAATAATACTTAAATACATAATATTAGTACGTATATGGCGTACCAAGTGCCTTTCTATCTATCTAAATATTTACCAAGGACCTCAAAAAAGGTATCTCCTAATAAATTTAGCATTTTGTTCAGATTGCTAATGATAAATAACATTACCAAATATTTTCTAAAAACGCTAAAATCATTTTTTTATATTTGTAACGTTTGTTTGACTTATACTAGTAATTATATTCATATACAAAGTATTTATTTCTATTGCAGTATATACTACCTATCCTCTACCTTTAACTTGGCACTGTCGCGACTCGCGTGGTTCCGTTATAAGGAACAGGTTGCATCACACGCTGGTCGTCACTCACAGATTTAATGAGGAATGCTATGTGTCTAGAATCTAGATAACTAGACAACCTATCTGTACCTAACTTCCTAAGCTATATGATATAGGTGTGGGAAAGAATCGTAGGCTTTGCTAGGTTTTTAAGTTCTTCTTATATATAAAATTCTCGTGTCACAATGTTAGTCCGCGTACTCCTCCGAACTTTACTGATTTTAACCAAATTTTGTATGCATATTTAGTGGGTCTGAGAATCGGCTACTAGGTACTTTTTATATTGATAAGTGCATTAATTGTTGAATAAAATATAATAGTAAATTATTACAACACGAGACTGACGGCGACCATTGTTTGTACGACGGGACGGGACGGGACATTACCATGGTAACATACTTATTTAGTCACTTCAATAAAATAATAATATTAAGGTAAAAGGCCTAATGCTAGACACGGAACTAATAGATGACACATATTACGAAAATACCATAAAAATAAGAATAACTCTAATTATTTCTCACCACGCTAAATTTTATATAAGCTTCTCAAGCTATTTGTTGAATTGAAAAAAATATATTAGGGACGCCTTCGGGAACAAAATTTTAAAATGAGATCAGTTTTCGTAAATAATATGACCGCGTCAACACGCGCTCGGCAATTTCTTAGCAAATAGGTTAAGGAAGGCGAAATTTTGCACGTAAGTTTTGAATATATTTATTTGATTTTTTGTAATTTCTATTGATTTCAATGGAGTAATGGTCATGTTGTATACACTAATTAATGTTTATTTATTATATTTTATCAATTTTCCTTAACAATATAAAGGGTGTCTACTATTAGTTCTTGAAAATGTAAAAAACCTAATAGATGACATGGATCTCATCTTTTAGTTTTGCAATACATACTAAAGTTATTTTGTAATTTATTCTACTGCAAATATCATCACTATTCTCTGAAAATATAATTCTATTAACAAACTAACAACTTAGAACTACTTTGTAATATTAGACCTTGTACTGATCTAAAAAACGATTGATTTAGTTTTTTAGCAGTAAAAAGAAGAAAAATGAGAGCTGAGAAAAAAAGAAGAAAAAGAAGAGGCAAGTGATAGAGACTAAAGACAAAATAAATTTGCTAGAAAAAATATGAAAAATAAAAATAAAAGGAAAGATAGTTTCAGCATGGAAGAAAAATGGATAGAATCTGGAGATAGCGTGGATAATATTTCTGATGCATTAGTTATTATGATGAAGTAAATAAGTTTTTTGAAAAACGACAAAATGTAAAGACCTAATAATATGAAAAATGTAAAATGTAATTTAATGTTCTATGTCAATTATTAGTTCATATTGGTGTCTACTATTAGTGATGTTCGTTTATTGTGATGTCATCTATTAGTTCTTTTGACTAAGTTTACAAAAATACACATAATATTTTATTTTATCGATTTGTCAGAGAATAATTATAATAGTTTTATTTTGTAAGAGTTACTGAAGACATGGAAGAAGTTATCAATCCTTTATTTTCATAAATGATATATTTTATAACATTCAAATGTTTCATGTTTCCTTAAAGTGTCTGCCATTAGGTCTTTTCCCATAAGCTCGAAATACTTTATATTATTATGGCAAAGCAACGTTTGCCGGGACAGCTAGTAATTTTATAAATCTTACTTCCAAATATTATTATGGTCGCTGTCTTTGTATGTTAGGTGAATTTAGGGACGTATTACACAAATGCCACAACAATGTGTAATTTATCCAATCTAGGAACTATTTTTTTTTTAGAATGTTTAAGTATCTTGATCATATTATATAAATCTCTTTACATTCTTATATACAGTCTATTTATTATTATTACTAAACGAGTTATGGAAACTATTGCTAAATCGAAATAGTTAAAGCTCTACCGATTGCCTAGAATAGGTAAGTGTTTGATATTGACAAGATATTATTCAGAATATCTCAAGATTTTAACAATAATAAGATTAATGTTGCCAAATAAAGATTTCTGGCGTTTGTATCAGCTCGTTTCGAATATCTCCATAATCCGACCAATTGTTTTGTTCAATACCGTGCTAGGTATTCGCTCGTATTAGGAGAGAAAGGAATATCTGCAACATAAATTATGTTGATGAAAATACCTCATTTTGTTTAGCAGTTGGGAAAGCCAAAAGGGCGCTTAACACAATAAACATGTTAGGCAGTGAAAATTTTGATTTGGCTCTATCCTTATAAATCTAGACTGTATTTGCAGTCCTCTTAGTTACAAAATGTTGTGTCCGTCTGATACGCTAGACAAGTTGCATGACAGATCTTAGTGTTAGTAGTAATAAAATAGACCTAAAATCTAGATCATCTGAAGCATACTAATAAGCAATTGTACTCTAAAACCCAAAATTAATCAAAAAATTAAACCGTCAACACAAAAAATCAAAAAGTTTATTTATTACTTATCTCGTATTCGATTCAAAGTTACAAGCCGCGCGTTATTTATATCTGGCAATGACATGATTCATTGTATAAATCATCGAAAAATCTCAATCCCATCCCTCCCACACTTGATTTAAGGCCTGTATTAACTATCTGTTTTAAATTACAAAATATCATTTGTGTTAGGTTCACTCGGGAGATTTACGGCGGCCCTCCTGAAGTCTTTAATTATACCCCACAGTGATGCATTTAAAAAACGACTGATGTTTTTTGGACGTCATAAAAATGTTGTCGATCCCTGACGGCGTCGATGAAAAATATATGGCGGGATGTCTAATTGGGTGGATTCTATGTTCTGTAATGGGATTTAAATGAAGTCGTAAGCATATTTTTTGCCTTTACTAATTTCTCTAAGTTATAATTTTATAGATTTAGCCGACCCTGCAAACGTAGTTTTGCCGTATACGTTATTCAAATCGGATCAGTCGTTTCGGAGCAGCATTAATTAGCTAATTATTATGTTAACAAATTACAAAAAATAACTTTCAATATGTTTCTGGGTTTATGAGCCTTATTTTTAATTTAAGTACTTAGTAATTAATGAGCTAGAACTAAGAAGGTCATTATAAGGTGTTTGAAAGGACGAAGGTCCATTGAAAGTGTCTTTACTTATAATTTCCACGGCAAATAATTTATCCGTCAATCAACATTAATCTTGATTGGCAGAATTGACTGACACTTGCGTCATTGTCAATAAAAAAGACGAATAGAGTGACCATAATATTCACCATAGTTAGGACAAGTCCCGTTTTTAATGAGCATTTAACGAAAAATTTAAATTAAAAAGAAAACTAATATTGGGTTAAAAAATAAAATAATTGACCAAAAATATGCCCTGTGAAATGTCGTTTGAAAAATGAGCAAGGAATGAACGAACAAAGTTTTCCATATCTTTACAGCAAAACTTAATATTGCGCAGTGATCGCTGTAAGTTTTAACGCACTTTCTAATAATAAACTGACGATTATGAACTAAGTTTAGTGTAGATAACGGTTAGTAAACTGGTAAACACTTGACTAATTGAATTTATTCGACGTGCGGTCAATTTAAGGTTACTAGCGCAATTACAAGATACGACTTGAGCACAACACTGACCTGTACACTTAGTATTTACGGCTAAAAACACCATAAATATCGGAACACTAGGATATTGAAGACCAATTACAAATTATTATATTATGTTCTTTGAAACTATCGTTTGGTAGAATTTTATGAACGCTCTTGTTTTTAGTAATTTAACTGACAATATATTTTTCTGCAAGTTGATATTGATTTCGTACGATAATACGTAAGTATTAAAAATAATATCTTGCGGAAAACTAGATTGCTAAATACATAATATAACAATATTATTCCATGTATAAGTCCGTAATGAAATAATCAAAATCATAAACAATATAACGCGTGCTATGAAAGCAACATTGTTTTTATTTATCGCCGTATTATCATAGTATTCGATGATAATGAATACTGTTCAATCATAACATTTTACTAGCGAATTCCTCAGTGGTCCCGAGACACTCAGATATTGTCGTAGAGAACCGTTCACTCTAGATTATAAACAAAAGCTATTTAATTAACATTAGCACTAAATCCGAATGGCAATTACATCGCGCCATAAGATTTAAATATTATTGCCGCCTCTTATAGCGCCGGCCTGCGAAATCATCGGAACGACAAACATTTCCATATTCTAATCTGTTCGCGCAATAACTATCGTTGGAACGTTTAAACGGGATTGTCCTGGAGATTAGTGTTTTGTGCTCGCCCTACTATTTTCTTGTTTACAAGTATAAGTGTTTGGGCGGCCGTTACATTAATTTATTATAAGCTTTTATTATATTTTAGGACCGAACATTACTTTTAGTAGAATTTCATATTTGACTATTATTACGGTATCTATTATTTTGAAGGTTTTGTTCTCTACATTGATCGTAAGGCCTTAGCGTCCTTTCACAGCGAACGAAGACGTTATGGAGGTGACTTGGCCGACCTTGTTGGTCATGCGGAGACGTGACGAGAGGCTGCGTTTTTAAAATTTTAAAGCGGAAATTTATTATCTACATATAAGAACGCTAGACGCTGCAAATTGCAATGGATGGGCCGCGTAGCTCGTCACTCTTATTAAATATTTGATATTCTTGTATATTAAAAAGCTATTCGCTATTTTAAGAAATAAATCTACAGCCAACAAAATTATTACCGCCTCTTTTTGAATGCCTTTTAAAATGCAGCGCTGCGTCGCGTCTCGGTGTGACAGACCCTAAACCAGTGAGATCATGACCTGTCACAGTTATAAATCAATGTTGGCGCCAGTCGCCACACTACAGCTCCAGCTGATCGCTGGTTTTACCCTCGTTATCTCTTATCATAAATAACTATAATGTTATGATAGTATCATCATAATGATAGTATCGTCATTAGCAAACATTTTAATAATTTTGTGATGAATCATGAAGATAATAATAATTATGTTTTTCTGTGTGTTTTTGTATCTGCGTGCTGAGAGAGACTGGTACCTAACGTGATGAAGTTAACTACGATTTGTATAGACTGCATGACACAAGGTGGCTAGTGAGTAGTAACTAGAACAGACACTCAGTACAATATTTATGCAATGAACATTAATTTCAATGACCGGAATTTACTAGGTAGCTCTAAATATTTAAACCCTAACTTTTCTTAAGCCCAAGAAAGACAGACTATCCTAGGAGAACCGCCATAATCATTACTCGGCGCTAACGACCGTAATCGGATAAGAAAGTTTATCTGGGTCAATAACGCAGCGCTAACAGTAAACAAACGAACGTACCTGCAGAAAGTACTACAATAAAATCAACACAATAGGGCATTAAGATTGAAAACGGTCGCAGAGCAAGCGCGCAGAGGCGACTCGGGTTCCTACCTATCAGTCGAGTCCGTAATCCCGGGTTACTTCGAGCCGTTTCCTTTATGGCAGTTCTCACTCAGCCCGATTGGTTGCGCCCGGAAATTGTCCATAATAAGTTACGACTAACGGCCGAATTGTGCAGTTTCCTTATCCTCAATTTCTTCGAGATGACTTTAAATTTTGATGACCCTCCCGCTCTATTTGTGCCACTGCGTTACAGTGAAGGATCGCGGTTATTATCTTTTTACGACTACATTATTCCAAAATAACGCCTCGTTTACGGAAATTGAATATGAAATTGTTTATAAGATAGCCCTAATTTATAAGGAACAAAAGCCCTTCGCCGGCAAACGACGGGCTCGTCCGAAACGAATTCTTTGTTTTGAATATTTGATTTTCCCCGCCTCGTGCTATGCTAATATTTCGCTACCGATAGACACGCTCGTATTTCATTAACATTTGCAGCTGAATGTCTCTAGGCTAACACGATAATGATGTTTGCACCTATGACATTTCTCAGACCCACTTTGTATGCACAATTAAAACGTTACTAGAAACAGTACACGTACTAATAAATTGCAATTTAATAGCTGTCACAACGTTTATGTGTACACAATAAATTTTAAATATTATGATTGCTTCATCAGACTTTACAATGTATTTTATTTCTTTTTACTACTAATATTTAATATGCGTGTAGATACTCGACAGTGTCTGCAATTTCTACGAATATTACCTTCAATAACCCATAAAATAAGTAGTAATTTAATATTTCATAGCTAGTAGGTATGAAGTATGAGACTGCGCGTCTACTCTGCTCTCTACGTGCTCTATGTCGACGGCGGGCGGGCGTCGTTTATGGCAGATTTCACTCAGTGCGATTGGGAGGCTAGTGCAATGCCGTGTAGCGCTTACGTCGATGACTTATTGATTGTGTATAATGGACTCGACGATAAAACAATCTTGTATTACCTTCAACTATTTTGTGGTATTTTCATGTATGAGAGATACTTTTATGTATTTTCTATGTTTTTTAATCAATCAAATCAAAAATGTTTTATTTCTGAATAAATTTAAAATAAATATTTTCAGAATGTCCTACATGGTGCCTACCACCGGTTCGGGAACTAACCCGCCGAGAAGAACCGGCGTAAGAAACTCGCACGGGGCTCACTTTTTCTATTATTTTTTTAAATAAAGTTTACAATTTTGTAACTTAATATTATATACAACTAGCTGTCCCGGTGAACTTCGTGTCACAGGTCACTTTAAAACCTTCCCTGGACTTCTACGAATATTTTAAGACTAAAATCAGCCCAATCCGTTCAGCCGTTTTCGAGTTTTAGCGCGACTAACACATTTTAAAATCCATTTTTATATATAAGATAAGCTACGAATAATAAAAACTAAGGAAATGTAACTCCCATACCTACTATTACAGTTTAAAATTTGGTTCCTTTCGAACTGTCATCTAACGTCAGCCTATAAACCGCTCAAGGCCACCTAAATATTGCAAATGTATTGAAATGTGTACCTAAGGTACACTTTTTTACAAGTATTTTGGAGCATGTTTTTTGACGGAGTTACTCTTCCTTAGTTTTTATTATTCGTAGAGTATAAGATATCAACATACATCTATACTAATACTATTAATGGGATGAGTTTGTTTGTTTGTTTGTTTGTTTGAACGCGCTAATCCAGGAACTACTAGTCCGATTTGAAAAATTCTTTCAGTGTTAGATAGCCCATTTACCGAGAAATGCTATAGGCTATATTTTATAACGCTCAAACTAATTGGAGTGAAGAAATAGAGAAAAATGTGGAAAAACGGGGGAAATTATATGAAATTGCTTATTATCTTAAGATCTACTGGAGCAATTTTTATGTTACAAACATAAAGATGGCAAACATAAAGAATAGACCACTTGAAGAGACATAGGCTATTTTTGCGGAAAAATGTACGGTTGCGTGAAATTCCTAAATTACGCAAGCGAAGCCGCGCGGAATATCTATATATAATAAAATCGTAGGAAAGTAAATTCTGTACATTGAATATTTTTGTACAATAAATAATACTTGGGATGTGATCTACTATGCTAATGCGAACGAAGTCGCGGGCAACAGCTAGTAATGAATATAAATATTTAAAATTAAAGACTAAGAAGTATGGTGTAGAGAGCATCAGAGCGTTTTCCGTTTTGTATGTGGCTGTCTGTTCATCTCGTTTACTGACGTTTTTATCTGAACGTATTTAAGAAAACCTTCCCTTAGCTATTTTCAAAAGAAAAGCTCTCTTCGCTTAGTCAAAGAAGGCTTAAAGAGTATAGTTAAATCTTTTTGATGGCTGATTATAAAGTCGTCGCGGGCTCAGAACCCGCTACCTCCGGCATTATCACCCACTGCCGTCCAAATATTACAAGTGTTTTAATCGAGTATACAGCGCACGGGGTGCCCTCCTTATTGCTCCATATCATTAGCCTAAAATTAACATTACAGAAATGTATACACCCTATATACCGTCCGTGTATACCCTATCACAATGGCATAGGGTTCAAAATGTCGCTAAAAGCCGCAGCTGTAACTTGGAAGTAAACAAACACTCAACGCTCCTATTGCGGGGGAGTAGAGTTCATTTTGGCACTCGCGCGAGCGCCGTTTCATTGGGGATGGCCTGTAATGCGACAGTTTGTAAGCATGAGCTTCTGGGGGTGTCGGTGGGGTGCGGGGGGATGCCGGGGGGTCGAAGGTCGTAAAGAAATACGGTACAAGTTGTTCCAGTACCTGCAGGTTGACTTAGCCCGCGAGTTTGTTTTTTAATTCGACGACAAAGGATTGGCGATTCAGAACGGTTCTCTTGGAGTTAGATAAAGTAGATTATTTCAGCGTTGACGGCATCTAGGTATCATTGCTGGCGAGAGTCTGGTCTGGTCAAGTAGTTTTGAATTTTGATAAACTATTGGCGTTCCTGCTTGGAATAGTCAATGGCCAGCCTAGAAAGAGTTTATAGAGAGCCTTAAAATGCAGGCAGATTGATAAATGAAATCTTTTATTATGTCCTTAAAACCTGTATTTCTATTCTTTTGCATATCCACTTTGTTCTTCGCCTTCTGGCAATAATTCTCCAGTCTGCATTAATGCCAACTAAATTATAAACGAACGGACTCGAACGAAGAATTAGCAATAAGAGGCGATATTATCGAACATTTGATGTGATTACATCAAGACTCCCGCTTCAAACGGGACGGTAACTCAATAACTCCTCTAATTAGCCCCAGCATTTTAAAATCCGGCTCCGTCTTTGAAAAACGTCCACGACTTTACACGATTATGGGGGGTGAGAAGGGGGGGGGGGGTTAACAAATGTCCCCCCGACACAAAAATCGGTCCGATTTTTAATTAGCACGGTAGTCGCACGTGATCGGAATGGATCGGTCGTCCGCATTAGACCAAACGAAGTTACAGTCTTGGCCCAATCAGGACGGTGCCTAATGAGACGGCTCTTTATGTGTTTACTTGTTGGACAGTACCTTGGGTAATTGACGGAAAATAACGGATGAGATGAAGTTAGGACTTTAGGAGAGATATTGTTATGAAAGTCATAAGCTTGAAATACATATTATAAGCAAAATCCTGCAGGAAAAGTATTTGTGTCCTTTGCCATCTTCTCTTGTATTGTCACTTTCAAATTTTATTAAAATCAGCCCAGCCATAGTTATGGACGCTTCACACCACGTCAGTCTGGCCCCGTGCTAAGTACCTGAAGGACTTGTGTTACGGGTACCAGACAACGGAAATATATTTAATACTTTTATACTATACATATATTTAAGATTTTTATTATATGATACACATATTTAATACACATCCATGACCCAGGAACTTTATAAACTTTTTGTTTCGTCGGCGGGACTCGAACCCGCGACCTCCGGCTTGAGCTACCAACGCGCTCACCACTGCGCCACGGAGGTCGTCAAAACAGTTAGCGCTTGTTCATTGCTAATAATCTTTACTTTTGGAGCAGGGTGGCAAAAATAATCTCTTTGTAAGAAACGAAAGAATGAGAACTCAGTTGGTATAAAAATCATTTAATTATGGGGTAAACTTTGAAAAACAACTCAAAATTAAACGATGAGGCTTTAAAAGACAAAGGAAATCATTTTGATTTGTGTATTTTGCGTGTCCCCACAAAAAGGAAACACAAATCATCAAAAAAAGGATGACACATGGTGGTTTTTTCACAAAAAAAAATAATTGACGAATGCATTGACATATGACATTTACATTTTCCTGTTTTGGGGGAAACACGATTAATTATGTGATGATTTCACAATCAAATTGTTATTATGTTGATGTTCTTATACAAGTAGTAAGTACCTATATCTAAAGTTCTTTTTTGTTTCTTTGAGTCACGAATTTTTCGGCTTTGATAAAGATGATCAGCGACATGACAAAAAATATTTGAACTATAAAATAAGTGGAGATGCCAAGGATCTTTTTGATGGAGTTTGAGGACAACTTCATCCAAAAACTTTCTGGTACGTTGATGCGAACTGCGAAGCATCTGGCACTTAAATTGAAACCAGCAATTTTCAATTCATAATTGGGCCACATGCAAAATGATCTCGTGTCATCGACAGAAGGCCGTGAGAATCAGCAGTCTTTCATTTGACACTTCTGACTTAGGCCGTTCAACCAATCACGTCAAAATCCTTCGAGGAACTGCAACCCTGTAAGGATATGAACATGGCCGAAATGCTCAGACACTGTAGAGCAGCTTTACGCCTGACGTGCTCCCGTAATTTTCTAAAACGCACCAAAGTACCTTTGCGAGTTGGCAAAATAAATACAACCCCGCTAATGTACAGCACCAGCGGCCAGTAAACACGTATGGGGGGGGGGTTTTTTCTCAAAGTACTTAGTAATTTTTAGCGAGAGTCGCTCGCAGACCTCTGTCCGGGCTCAAAGGCTGTCCGGCGCCGTCACTCACACCCCGGCCCCCTGCAGCCCCTCCCGCAGCCCCCCCGGTAGCCCCCCCGCGGTAAATAGCTAAAAATAAACCGCCCGGCGTATGCAAGCGTTTCTTTGCGAACAGTTGCTTTGAGGCGATTTTAATTCGCTTATTTCGCTGGCGGGAAATTGCTAGTGTGTTCTCGAATTAAGGGTCGAAGTATGTTCATGGGAGGTAGCGTTTAGCGGAATTAGTGGTTGAGAGCTGAGACTGTGGAGGTAGTGCTCGTTATTCTGCAATTTATAAGCGACTTAGTTCCTATAATTATTGTGATGTAAGATGAAGAGAATGAGAATCGCGAACTTCGTGAGTCAACAAGATAGAACGTAAAAAGTATAACGTAAAAAGTACAAAATCGAGATAATCTTTCATCTAACTCCACGTTAAATAAAAATTATAATTGAAAATATTTTTTTTTTAAATGGCAAAAATCATTTATCACGATGCCTTCCACCGGATAAGTTAACAATTATTATTAATGTAACAAAACTAGTAATACACGACAAGAATCCGCTTTCCCAATGTAAAATGAAGGACTTCAATTAAGAAATTACCAAATCTATTGTCAAAGAGTGATTTCCTTTAAAATATTGACAAATATCTATTGTTATAAAATCGCTTCCGCTTGTGTCTGCGCGACCGGCCCAAGCGGAGGTATGTTCCCGTCAGCTCAGCGATTGTAAAGGTGCGATGTGATTCCGCAACGTGTGCCTGAAAATATAATGCAGTGTGGGCCCCGCTTAAAAGTATAATGTAGTGTGTTCCCTGCTTAAAAATATAATTCTCGATGTAGGCGGATTTAACGGACGTCAAAGGTATAAAGAGTGAACGGTTTAGAATGTAGCAGGCCCGCAGAAATCAGGATATAGAAGTTCTTTCAATGAATATGTAACGCGACATAGTTTTCTTGAAAATTGTTGCCATGATTTTCAGGCATTTTATTATAAATTACTAGCTGTCCCGGCAAACGTTGCTTTGCCATAATATATTGGCCACATTATTTTATTGAAATGACTAAATAAGTATGTCACCATGGCAATGTCGATCGCTATCCCGTCGCACAAACAATGGTCGCCGTCCGTCTCAGGTTGTAATAATTTACTATTATTTATTCAACAAATGCACTTATCAATATATAAAGTACCCAGTAGCCGATTCTCAGACCTACTGAATAAGCATATAAAATTTGGTTACATGAGAATTTTATATATAAGATAATACTTAGGGCCTGTTTCAGAACATCCTGATAAAGTGCCGGATAGGCTTTTCACGACTTTTTTGACAGATTCTCTATACTCTATCTGTTAAGTGGTGGATAGCCTATCCAGCACTCATCAGGAAGTGGTGAAACAGGCCCTTAGTGTTTCCTAAGCTTTTGGATATTGTTGTGATTTCGTAGGAAGAGGAGGATAAGAGGAATCCTGAAATAAACTGTACGATGGCCACTAGATTAGGAAGGGTTCCTATTTAGAAGGGTATTTAGAAGACTGAGAGTCTACAAAACCTAAATAAGTGGTTTCTGATTTCCATTCAGCCAAACCGATACATTTTATTATAAGCCTTAAACGAATGACAGTATGCGCTACTTGCAAATCCTGCTTTTGCATAAAGTGTTGGGCTTAATTCTCTGTTAACTGTTAAATGGCATTAATTTCTTATGAGCGATAAGTTAATACTGTTATTAATATACGGGGGGGTGTCGGGGCGTGCGGGGAGGTGCGGGGGGGGTCTGATCGCGGAAACGTGCGCCACAGACTAATGACATGTAACGGCCTGTCATACGTCAACGTCCCGCGCCCATCACTCACTCACCGGTCTCAGGGCCGCGCCGCCCGCACGCGAAACGAGCACTTATCACGATGGAGGTGAGTGCATAATCGCGTGGGCCGAGTGCAGTCGAAACTCGGTCCGGCCGAGACGACCAGATAAGCTAGATCTGCCCCGCCTCGCGAGGCACGAAGCAAACGGGCGAAGGCGCGGTAATAGTTGAGAATTGAGGGGTCTTCGTCCCTGGTCATACAGAACGATGTCATGGCGTATTATCAGTCTCTTAATTGAAGATAATAAGGCTCGACATGTGTCACTGTCGCGTTTTTTATGGGGGATGGGGTGGGGAGTCCCCCCTAAGTCCAGCTATTTATACCCGTCGATATAACGGAATGTCGATTTAAAAGCCGTCAGTAAAAGTATTTTGACATAAAGTTTAATTACTTCTAAAGCGCCTGTTTAGTATGCGGTAACATTAACTCGATGATTGTGATAAAGGATTAAAAGCCTTTTTATTTGTTTTCGTTTCTGTCGCTAATCTTTTACCGTTTTTATGGCTGTTTTCTTTCGATATGTGTACTTCAATTCAATTTTAAAGATTTGCTTATCCAAATGCCGACCGAAAAGCTTGAATAATATTCCTAATTCTTCTAAATCACTTCATATCATTAAGTTCAAGTCATTAGTCTTCAAAAGTAAGGGTGTTTTGAAAGAGGTTGTGTGAAACATAATGAACCAATCAAAAAGGATTATTAGAATAGAAACTCCCGTCAAAAAACCTAAATTTTAAACTTTAGAGTTTAGTCCTACTGATCATTGCTGCAATAGAGCTGCAAAATATGAATAATTAGAATTCAACGATGCCTTAACACTTTTCTCTATACTCTATGTGCTACGAATAATAAAAACGAAGGAAGGAGTAACTCCGTCAAAAAACATGCTCCGAAATACTTGTCAAAAAAGTGTACCTTAGGTTCACTTTTCATACATTTGCAATATTTATGTGACCTTGAGCGGTATAAAGGCTGACGTTACATGACAGTTCGAATGGAACCAAATTTAAAACTGTATTAGTATGGGAGTTACGTTTCCTTAGGTTTTATCATTCGTAGTCTATGTGCATACTTTTTGTGCTGGTGAGAACCTTAAAGTTCATTTCACATTGCAATGGTCAATTGTGAAAAATTCAGTTTTGGTTGACTCATGTAAAAAAGCATCGCCTCTCGTCCCGTCACGTTTTTTAAAACTCTGAAGCACAGATTACTGAATACTTATGCCTGAAGAATTATGATAATTTGCAACTAGTTAATTTTTGAACGACTCCTTAAAAATTCGTCACCTTATTCTTTAACATCCTTACGATATTTAAGGCGACGCGGACGTCCCCCGCTGATGATGCTAGTTATGAGTTACGTATACCGTTACCGGGGCTAGGTCCGGGCGGTGCAAGATAGAACTTTATAAATCGCCATTGTTCTGAGATCGTATTGCCGCTCACCTGCATTCGTGGGGCAATATCAATCCATCTGCCGCGGGCGAGGGGGGAGTGGGGTCGGGAGACCTGACGTCTTTGAGGGATATTTAAGGCCACGTCACACGGAAACGCCTTTGAGTTCTAGATTGTTCTATTGTAATTTTTTGAATGCATTTTTTTAATTTTTAACGAGCAAGGGTTGTGATTGGGCATTGCTATTTTAGGGTGGGTTACACCAGAAACGTTGTTGTAAAGGTTAAGGCGTCCATTATTGACTTTAACTAGAGATTTGACAGTTAGTTCATTTGACATTTTGTTATAGTTAAAGTAAGTTGGTGCAATCCACCGCCACCCTTAGAAACGTTTCTAATGTCTCCAAAATTGAAAAGGGTTAAATAGGAGTCACAGTAACAATTATTCTAAGGTGTCTTAAAACCTTAAAAAAGTCTAATCAAATTCGACTTACAAAATTCGATGTATAATAATTGTCGCTTATACTATTCTATCCTCAATTCGATCAGTCAAAACAAACTTCGTCGTTTCGCAAATCACAACTAGAAACTAGTCTGTACGTTGTACAGTAATGGCTGAACAGCTGTCACTAGACGTTTTAAACTTATAGAATATTTGTCCAGGCGCGGGCGGGTTCGTTTGGTGCGGATGACGTGACGAGTCCGGGACGTCTCACCTGACCCCCGAGACACCCCGGGCCCAGGGCTGCCTCTTAAATATTGTATTCGATAAACAAAGTATATATTTCAGATTTAAGATGGGCTCAAGTACATAAAATGTTGGGGAGAAAAGGCTTAGGGAACATGTTAGGAACGAAGAATGTTCGGAATTTTCTGCTAAGTGCTAATCGGCTGTACCAGTAGCACCTAATAATATTCTTTGAATAATAACTGTATTTTAAAAAGATAAAACCGACTTCAAAATTGTACTTAATTGAGAATTAAAACTCCGTATCTCCAAAACTACTGAACCGATTTTGATTGTGCACTATTCCCTAAGTTGAACAATACCGAGTACCTACAACAAAAAAAGAATTACCGAAATGCGAACACAAACATAAAAACATACATACATACATACATACATACATATCTACATAGTACATACATACATACATATACATTTGTTTGGCACATTTGTTCAGACGCTGATACAGCTGGAAATATTACATACATACGCGTCGAAATATTACATACATGCCTCCTCCTTTGAAATCGGTTAAAAAGTAGAGACTAGTAATTTACTAGTCTCTACTTTTCTTTACTAGTAGTAAAGATTGTCATTTTCAAATATTACGTCTCTTGAAATTCACAATATTATTATGTACTCACAGTATTTATTTTTTGAAAGTCGGTTAAAATCACAATTAGTGTACTTCTAATAGCAGTGGACAGCCCTACCTGCCCCCCCGGCCGCCCACCCGGGGTGGGGCGGGGAGGCGCGGGGGGGTCCGGCCGGCGGGTGGACGTCCGACTTGACGTCTTTGAGGGTATTTAATTTTGTGCAAATGACACGAGTCCTCTGCAGACGGATTCTTTGTTGAAAAACAAACATGCCGCCGCCGCCCGCCGCTCGCCTGCGCCTCTTTTATTTTTTAATTTTTTAAACAGAGAATTAATTTTCTAATGACATGAGTAAAATCAGTAGCTACATGTAAGGTGTACAAGATAATAATAGCATGATGTGCTAGACTGTGACTTCTAAAAACAATTAAATTGATTAAAAAACTAAATTTCAAACCATTTAAAAGTTTTGAAGAGTGCCAGTGAAGTTGTAGTCACAATAATAGGTATACAAATGTTTGTTAATTATATATCTTGCTGGCTTATTATTTAAAAATTTTGGATATATTTATTTTAACTCATTATGAATATTGCTTACGTACAATCGTACGTAAGCAATATTCATAATGAATTTCGAATTACGTATCGATTTTTGTGTAATCACTTCAATCAAGTACTAACAATATTTTTGATTTTGTAATAAATTATTGATACTTAATATAATATTTGCGTAAGTAAATACATATTTAGTGAATAAAACGCTCTTTGAGCGCGACTTCGATGTCCGCCCCCCTTATTATCCGGGTGGGGTCACTGCCCCCCCGTGTCACGTCACTGTCCGCCGTCACGCCGCGTCTCGAGCGGGACACGCTCAAACTTGAAGGATTTGAATATCTTTTGTACAATTTGCGAATATCGTCCTCGTAAAATATATCGCTTGTTTTATAATGTTTTTGTTTGGACTTTGGATATTTAAAATAATAGCTGCAAGTGCATTGCAGTTTTGATCAAATTTTGGTTATTGACAAAATGTTCAATATTTGCCATTAAAATTAACAAATATTTCGTTTTATTTTCGAATGAATTCCTAAAGGATTCATGCAGATACATGGCACTGACAAATTGTAAAAATTAATTATTAATTTTTAAACAGTTCTTAGAGTACCTACCGTGCAGGCCTAGGAAATAATTTATTTGGCAGCTTTCTTTTGTCTCCAAAATAAAATTTACGAAACGGTGGTCAAGAAGACACACCAGGCGCACATAAAATCTTTATATCCTTAGGATCTGTTGATACAGAAGAGATAAAATTTTCAATCACCTACAGTGTCAATCATTTTATAACTTTTTTCACTTTAATTTTTTCTTTTTTTTTTTCTTTTTCCTCCCTCATTGATTTGAAGTAGGAAAGGGTGAATGGGGACAAATGAATCGAACCAATCTTGGCGTGTCACTTTGACGTTTAAAGTTGTGACGCGCGTCAGTACCTTGGCGTCTTAGTGCTCGGTGCAATATCAATCCATCTGGTGGGTGGCACCCCCCTGTCCCCCCCCCCCCCCCCCGCGTCAGTCTTAAATGAGTGTCACGGGTGCACTCAGCCGCGGACGGTCCCGCTATTGCCTCGTTATTTGTTATTGTACGGCTCCTTATGTTTATTACGTCCTCAGTTTTAACATCCTCCACGAATCACCCCCGACTACTTACCGTCTTTGTGCTTTTACTTAGATTGTACAGGTGTAGTTAGAAGCCATTATCCTGAATGAAGATCAATGCGTCGCCTGTCTCGCAAATGTGGCCCAACTACTCAACTCATGTTAAAAATTACTAAGTATCGTTATGGATTTGTATTTACTATTCATTTATTGTGTATATAACTTGTGTAATGGGGTTTTAAGATATTAATCAATAATATAATATATCAATAATATATGATTTTTTGAAATAGCCTTTGGCATGTTACGTTGTGGTTTAATTATATAAAAACTCTGAAAGTTCCTCATGTGTAACTGCATACTAACTCCTTTAGGTATCCGAGCAATGTGCACAATAAAATAAGTACTTGCGGGGAGGCTGGGCTCGATTGACGTCGAATGCGCGTCACGCTGACGTTTCAATGAGCGCGGGTGCGGCATAAGGTGACACGTCACTTACCGGGACAAACTGACGCGCTGACCACTTACTGTACATGAAATTATTTAAATGTTATAATTTTTTTATTAAAAATAAGTTTAAGTTATTTAAAAGTATATCAAAAATATATGGTTAAAAATACTAATATTATAAATACGAAAGTCTGTCTCTCTGTTACCTCTTCACGCCCAAACCGCTGAACCGATTTTGCTGAAATTTGGCATGGAGTGAAGAAGACACCAATAAGACTTCTAAGCATTTATTCACAATATTGCAATACACAGCTCTACATCACATTCTCACAAGTGACACAACCTTTCATATATACGTTCAACATCCGCCCCCCATGAATATATTTCTAGAATATATTCTTAACAATACTTTAAATCCTTGTAATATACACGATACTTTACATCGCTCATTCTGAACCATACCTATAGTATGCCTATAGCTCATATCACTTCTATAATTACTAAGCACTATTCCTTAACTTAACAATATAGTCTCAACTGGCTATTAAATTAGCCTTAACATAGACTGTAACTTAAAATCGTTAAGAAAAATAATATAAAAATAATATAACATATTACTATACTCTATCATGTATACGTGTAATATCTGACCCTGTTTAAAACAGTAACTATAAATTAACAACATTATCAAACAATCTTTAACCATATAAGAAACAATACAAATATACGAATACTCTCTAGACAAAAACAAACTTTCAATCTCAATATCAAGTAATAATTCCTGGTTCCTTAACATTTTTATCTCTCCCTTTGTCTCGTGTGCAACGAGTACTCTCAGCTGGAATACAACCCGACAAGATCCAACCGAGATGCGTATTCTGGGCAGTCAACTGTGATGATCTCGGAGTATACCATCAGTCAAAATAAGCGCATAGACGTCTGCGCCTAGCAACATGTTTACCTCACCGGCTTTTAAGCAGCGCGGGTCAGCAAGCTTCAAGGATGACAATTCAGGCCAGTTAATAATGTCGACACTATCAGTTCCGGAGGTTGGGGATAAATCGTTCAGAACATAGGCTTCGATATTACACGTGTATTCACTTGTAGTGGACTGTATCTGGAGTTCTACCTTGTGGTTAATTTGTATGTTCTGACTCTCACCCCCACACCTGTCACAACTTCGTTTACCGGCAATTTCTGAAGACCGAATAACTGCACCGTTTTATCTGTTACAGACGACGCTTGGGAACCTTGATCGAGTGTTGCTCTTAAAGTCATACTCGCCTTCTTAGTATTAACTTCTACTATAGCTGTGGGTAGCAGTACCTGGACGACAGGCTTTTGTCCTATTAGGCTGTCCTCGTCCTCATTACCTGCCTGAGCCATCCTCTTATTTGAAAAATAGTACGACTCAGTGACTTCTTTCTCTCTATGCAAAAGTGAGTGATGTCGACGATGACATAATATTATGACGTAATAGTATGTCTACATCTAGAGACTCTGTGAAAGGCGCTGAAACAATTGTAGCATAGTTTTTTATTTTTAATAAAGTAGAGTCTAGTATCAAAATCTTGCTTTTGAAACAATTGACACTGATCCAGCGTATGACTTTTTTGGCAATACGGGCATACAATCGTGATGGCAAAGGCATGAGTCCATCTCCTTTCGTCGTGTGTATTTCCCTCTCTTAACTCTAAGAATTCTAATGCCCTAAATCTACTTTCCAAAAATTCATAAAATTCCATTAATGAAGGTAAATTCTCCAAGTTACTACTGATTCTTTGTTCCCATATCCCCTTTGATTCTCGGTCTAACTTCTGTGACACCATGTAAATTATTAGTATATCCCACGTGGAAGTATCCAAATCCAAATTACATAAGACACTCAAGCATTCTTTCGTTGTATCTAACAGCCTTTTTATTCCTTCGCTATCCTCAGAAACCAGACTATTTTGATTAAACAAACGATTGAGTATATTATTTGCCACGTATCTTTTGTTAGTGTACCTCTTCTTAAATATATTCCACCATATTTCATAATTTCCATCAGTGATTGCTACATGACGAACTAAGTTTTCTGCTTCACCCGTTAGGTAACTCTTAAGATAATATAATTTCTCGATATTTGATAAATTGGAGTTTCGATGTATAAGCAATAAATTGTGAAAAGTGTACCATTCTGTATATTTTCCCTAGAAATTAGGAATCTGAATTTGGGGCAAGTTCATAGCGGTAGGGACCACATCTGTAGTACTTAAGAGACTCTCCTTTAATGCTGCCTTGTATTGCATATACTCCTCCTCTACTTCCTCAAATACTACGTCTCTAAAATACTCGCAATCATCTGAAAACTCTTGACTTCTCAGCAACTCGTAGTGATTCTTTTTGAACTGAGCCCATGTTTGTTCTAAGCCCTCGAGCCGAACATTTATATAGGCGCGCGTTCTATTCTTAGATTATATTTTGAACTTAGAGTAATCTGTTGTAATTTGTGTCTGAAGATACTTTTGTACTCTTATAGACCCATAGTCGCAAAATTGTTCGTACCTTTGCTTATCGGTTGTCAAGGCAACTGCTCACAAATTCTCAATGATTTTATTCCGATTTTACTCTCACCAAAAGTTACCTATTGCTATTTCTCCATATTTCTGCTGGCTCTTCTATAATATCCGGCTACTCGATGGACCATGAAGAAGACACCAATAAGACTTCTAAACATTTATTCACAATATTGCAATACACAGCTCTACATCACATTCTCACAAGTGACACAACCTTTCATATGTCATATATACGTTCAACATGGAGATACTTTGAATTCCGGCAAAGAACAATACTTTTTATCTCGAAAAAATTTACCGTTTCTGCGCGATAAACCAATTTTACTACTCCGTTGCGGGAGTCATCTAGTTGGTCTATAATATTTTATGACTCAGTGTCAGTGACAGCAGTTAATAAAGTGACCAAATAAATTAAAATTCACATACGAGGATTGTTAAGAAAAAAACCATGTCACCTGTTATCTGGAGATGTCATGACGCGTGCGTGTAGGTAATATTAACTCATCAATTTGCCAGGCACACGCAACTAGAAACATGCGATGTTTACAAATTGACAATTTATTTTTTAACATCATCGACACTTTAGTCATCTATCCCATGTTTATTCCCAAAAAAATTAACACCAGCTTACTAGAAATTCTTAAAATCAGCATAGATTTTGAACACAACTAACAACAGCGAAGTCCTTTAATTTTTTTTTCATTTGAATACCAACTACGTACTGACTACTGTTGCTCTATTAAAACTAGCCATTCTTTTTATTTTATAGAACTGACTAGCTGTCCCGGCAAACATTGTTTTGACATATAAAGTATTTCGCCCATATAATTTTATTGACGTGACTAAATAAGTATGGGACCATGGCAACGTCCATCGCCATCCCGATGCACAAACAATGGTCGCCGTCAGTCTCGAGTTGTAGGTAGTAATTTACTATTATTTATTCAACAAATGCACTTATCAATATAAAAAGTAGCCAGTAGCCGATTGTCAGACCTACTGAATATGCATATAAAATTTGGTAAAAATCAGTAAAGCCGTTTCGGAGTTTTGGAGAAGTTGGGTCCACCTACGGTACCTAACTAACATTGTGACACGAGAATTTTATACATATTATATGAGAAGATGATAGTAAAAATATATATTTTTACTAGGGCATCAGAAGTTGAAGTTACGTCACTCACATGCACGGGGATGTATAAATGTGATAATTATACATTTAGCAGCGGGAGGGGAGTGGCTAAGTTGGCTGAGACGACGCCAGCGCTGTCGCTGCCACGTCTCCAAGTTTACTCAGCTCCGCTGGAAATTTCACTCCAGACTTGCTGGCCGCGATACAAGCGATAGGAGGAAGAGATCTCGTATGTCCTTCATCACTTTTTTTTTCCTTTTGAAGGCAGGTTATTGTAGGTTTAGTAGGTTTAATGCTAGGTTATTGTTAACTTGTTAAGGTTCACCAATCAACAATGGGCCTTCAATTAATTACGTGAGGTGTTCTAGTTAAATCTTTCCAAATCTCATTTTGGGGGAGGGGTGTCAATATGTCTCACGCAATTAATGGACGCCCCACAATGATGTAGAATATTATATAAACCTCAGAAACCAAGCACAAAGCCAGCACGCTACCGCCAGTATCTCGCGCCAGCGCCTTCCAAGTCACTTGTGTCACGTCAGGCCCGGTGTCTCGCCGACTATGACACGCGACGGAGCCCGGTTTATTTCGGTGCCGATGTTATTACTGATTGCACATACGTCACGTCACCATGACACCGCTGTCATGCTGACGCCCGCGTCATATCGACGCCGCATTTGACGCAGCTCTGCATATGACTTGCTCTGTCGATGTTTATTCTATTGATGTTAACAGTCTAGTGCGTCAATACCTAAAGAGGTACTGTGCATAAATAATATGGAGAAATTGCAAGCAAAATAAAGAAGCTGAGAAATTGAGTAATGTATGAATAATTATTACAATATTAGAATCCGTCGATGGGTTGCTGTTTCTACACAGGAAAGTTCAGTTAGTAATATAAGAAAATTGCGCTGATCCCCAGTTTTTGAGAATTATATTTTTTTTGTATTTATTAGCCAACGTCAGAAAATCAACTAATCAACTGCCAATAAAAATTCAAACTCTTATCAAAAACAGAAATGGCGCTTTAGCTAAACTAAATTAGTTAAATGACCCCATAAAAAAGTAACAAACGGACCGAATACAAACCGAGATCCGTTAAATGTTATAAAAGTCTGAGATCGACGTTAAAATACAATTAAAGTACATACAAAGTAGTTCTGCAAGTAGACAGTTAAGAGGCTCTGTGTCAGTCAGGGTGCAGCCTTCACGCCCGCGACTGACGGGCTTAGGGTTCATTCATACTGGAGAGTTCTAGGACGCGAAACCGTCAGATGCGTCTTGGTACTGATGGGCTTCCGGCTTAGGGTGCATTCATACTGGAGAGTACTAGGACTCAAGACCGTCAGGCGTGTCTTGGGACTGACGGGAAGGGTGCATTCATACAGCTTACTGGAGTTGTAGGACGCGAGAACGTAAGGCGTGTCTTGCAACTGACGGGCTTAGGGTGCATTCGTACTGGAGAGTTGTAGGACGCGAGACCGTCAGATGTGTCTTGGGAGTTGGGACTGATGGGCTTAGGGTGCAATTAAACTGGAGAAATTTAGGACGCAACACTGAAACGTGTCTCAGAAATGACGGTCTTATGGTGCCATCCATGCTGTAGATTTTCTCTGTCGGTCATTGGGTAAGAGGGGGGACGCCGGACGGTCTTAGAAATTCTGAACAATGACAAAAAATCCTAGTATGCACGACCGTCAGATGGTACGATTTTTCCGGTCGATCCGAGTCGTAGAATATTCCTCTATACGTTTGTAATCGCTTGTTTTATCCATCACAGGCCAACCTGAAGAGCGACTGCATTTAATTCGCATAATTTTCTTAGCTGCGCTTCTACTCTGCGCTAGTGACACGAGTGTGAACTAACCCTTACATTTGACATTACAGCTTAGAACGAAGTTTATTTCAATTCATTTTTTAACTTTAATCGTTGAGACTCGGGGGTGACGGTTTATCGTTTATTACAAGTATAAAACGAGTTACTATGGTCTAGCTTAAGTTATAGATCAGGGATGTATTACTGTATGGGCCGTAAGGATTAAAATTTAAAAGCATTGTTTGACTTTTAAAATTTTAACAACTTTAAATACCTAGTGTGTTTAATCCAAAAAACTATAACCAGGCTGCGTAAAATATAGAAAAAATTAAAAAATATATCCCGCGGCATCATTACTAATTGACACCTGTGCTAAATTCGGACTAGCTAGACTACATACTCTACTACGGCACATACTTTCATAGACTCCCAAAATCACCCTTCCTTTGGCTTCGTCGTAGTCGGGTAAAAATAGCTACAGGTGAGAGGAGTTGCAGAGTAATTACCGTATTGAAAACTAAAAAAATCCTAATAAAAACAAACCTTTATTTAAAAAAACGTTTTAACTCCAATTCCATTTACTTGAAAATTTTAATTTTAATTATTTTAATAGAATTAAAATAATAAAAATTAGAAACATTAATTATTGTCACTTAATTTTTAATAAAACATCGCGGAGTCAAAGCATTGTTTGCCTCCTTCCCGCCTGTCCCGCTGTCGCCCCGCTGTCCCACGCCGCGTGGCCGTGACAACTGTCACGTCACTGCTGCAACTTGCACGCTACTTCATTACAACTAAAACCGCCTGTCCGTCACAGAGCGTTCATCAGCATCGTCTTACTTTGTGAATAGGAGAAAAATAATTTTATGTTTTATGTGTGTTAGCTTTTTACATATTTATTTATTTATTTATTTAGTACGATTCACCAACAGAATATCATCTGGTACATTAAAATAAAAGACAAATAATGGTAACTTATAGGTTAGATGACTTCCAATGATAGGTGAAATACAGCACGCAATGGAGACCAAGAAATTAAGTAGTGAAAATGAGATGAGATGAAATGAGGTGAGATGAGAAACGACTGATACAATTTTCAATGATTGAATGGCATAATACTTATAACAATTTGATCCTTATAGGTAAACTTAGCTAGTAAAAACTTAGCATTAATAATTTTAGTCAAAGATTAAAATATTTATTAAAAGTTTTGTTTGTTTAACAATGTTAAGGTAGGTTACGATGTTACTTGCTATTGTTACACAGAATTTGTTTTAATTTATGTTTAAAAGAATTTAGCTTATCGGAAAATATACAAATGTCAGTCATTAGATATGGCGTTGTAGGATCTACACAATCTCCTGAGCGGTGCGTAGTGGCCTAGATTGGTTCTGGCAAATTTAACATTAAACTGCTTGTAATTATTTTTTCTAGGTAATCTGACAGGACATTGTATATAGGTACATATATTATATGTATTAAGTAATCTTGTGATTCTGATTTTGTCAAAAACAAAAAAAAAACTCTGTTACGGATGATTCAGACCGCAACGTGAGTCGCGACGCGTAGATCTATGCATTTTTAAATTTGTATGGATTTGACAGATTCGCAAGACGTCTCACGCAATTGACATCTGTCAAATCCATACAAAATGTCTCGCCTCGTTGGCTCGGGCTGAATTGACCCTTAGGCCGTATAAATATTAGAGTAATAATTGTGATTTGTGAAAAAATATTACTATAGAGCAGGGGTCACCAATTAGTTTCGCTCGGGGTCCATTTTAAGAAATGAAATGACCTTCGCGGGCCGCACAATTTGTAAAAAAAATATTTTTGAAAGAAATAACGGAAATTACAAAGCTAAGGTATCAGTCGCTATAAATTATCTGTCTGAAGTTTGGAGTGAAATTGGTGCAAGCTATTGACATTCATCTTCGAAAATGCTTGGTCGGTGGTCCGCACACAATGGGTCGGCGGTCCGGATGCGGACCGCGGTCCGCCAATTGGTGACCCCTGCTATAGAGTATAGCGAAATCAAACATAATATGGAAATGCGTATAAGCAATGACTCCTCCAAAGTTCGAGGCCATTCCTAACTTTGAGCCAAACAACACAGAGCACAAACGTCTAAACAGAAAAAACGTTTATCTGAAAGACACATCAAAGAAGTCCTCATATAAGCACTTGATCGGGCGCTGCACTGATGTCCATCGATTGTCGGGGGGTGTTGGGGGTGTCGGGGGGTCCCCGGTGGGGGTGGGGGGTGAAGAAAGCTGTAAAAACACAGCCGGAGCCGGCGGCGTCTCCGCGACGGGCCCAATACGTCCCCTGCCGGCCGTCGATTACGTGCATACGCCGCGCCGGACCGTCAGCAGAGATGCACTTACTTTTAATGTCACATTAAACTTGAAGTAACTTATTTTAATACGGTAGTTGTTCTTTGTTGAGGATGTAGATAAAGTGGTACTTCCAACTTGCGAGCTCCTGTTGCGGTTTTTTCAATGATGGATTGCAAATGACTTTTATATTAATTTAATTTTTTTCTGCGGCATGGTAGGATAGGTTCGTAAAAAAATTTTTAGAAGCTTGACAAAAGAAAACTAATTGTTTTATTTATATTATACACATTTGAGAATAACTTATACGATGAAGCTAGAATTTACAGTAAGTAATCTGAAACTTTTAAATATTTTATGTTTTTGGAAAGTTAGGGCCGCACGTCACAGGTATACATTATTAGCTTTGTCCACACTGGGCCTTTTTTTGTTCATCAAGGGCATGCGTTATAGCGCAGTCAACAGCGAACGTGAGGCATGCCCGTGACGCGCGTTGAAATCGTAGCGCTCGCTGTGACACTTTTCTTTCAACGCGGGTGGATTTTGACGCATTCCATTATTGAATATGCCAAACGAAAGTTGAATAAAAAGAAGATGACGAAAATTGAAGATGAAATTGCATAATGTGGACATAGCTATTGACAAGGTAGAGATTAGATTTATTGTAGTCATTTGACAAAAGTATAATAATAATTTAAATTTATTATTTCCTTTCGAAATCTTAGCCAAAAGTAAAAGCTATAGAAAACTTAAATTTTTTTGTTAATTTAATAATTAAAATTAAATCCGTCATTATCGGCTGCTGTCGGTACGGAGCACGGAGTGCACACGGAAACTCACGAGCAACGGTAATACAACATTCGTTATTTTTCGCCACCTCAGCCGTATTGATTAGTGCTCATTGGGCCACGTGCCACGTGCTCCCGCTTCCCCCACCCGACACGACATACGACACGACACACGACACGACATGTCACGTCTACATCACGATATGTAGCATGCTATCAAACTGATATAAAATAGATAATATTAAAGGACAAGCCCCGATCCGTGAGCAACTTTGATTTTTTTTAATTTCTTTCATGACAGTAAACGGGCTTTACTCAAAGTTCAGAATTTATTCATTGCAGAAATATTGTAAAGAAGAATTGGACGGCTTTGTTTAATAATTATTGCACAATTATTGGATCCCGGTAAACTAATTTTAGGGACACTATAACTTTAAACAATTTGTGACAGCACGGCTCTAATTACCAAGAAAAATGACGACAAAAATCGTGAAATATTTTAATGAACAAAGTTCCCGAGAAAAACGACACAAAACTGAAATTATGACGTGACGTCACACGAAATAACTATCGGCGTAAAGTTTTCAAATTAAACTTTACGTTCAATTGACCTAACCATAGAATTTAAGTGTTAGCGCTGCACCGGAGGTGTTCGGAGTTATGATTTTGTGTTCGTGTATTAAAGTTTTTTGGTGAATGTACCTCTTTTTATGGTGATTACTGATTAAACATTAAAAAAATATCAAATCTGTGATTAAAAATCAAATTGTAATTTTGTGGCAAGTATGTAATTGGCTTTTATTTGGTACTTGGTACCTACATTGTAAAGTCTAAGTGAAAAGTCTAAGAGAGAAAAAAACGTCATTTCTGTAGTAAAAAGCTTCTACTTGTACTTATGTCTATGCTAAAAACGCATCTGCAAGCTATCCGTTTTTCCCATTCCTATATTATGTTCACAACAACTCTTTTAAATGGCATTTTACAAAGTCACGCTGAACTGTTCCTGTATTACCCGTTCGCTCGCAGCATAAACTCGCAGCTCGTAGCCCTGGCTAAATCTCCAACTTTTCACTGTTTTTAATTAAGTTGACGTCACAGTTACAAGTGATTTCGCCGACGCCACGTCGCGTCGCATCGCGTCGACACGGCTTCTTTGCTTCGTAACTAGCCGACCAACTTCATCGAACGTTCGAGTTGTTTCGTTTTTGAATGGATTAAATTCGATATTTGACATTAGCTAGGGCTGTGCCTCGGTTTTTGGCGAAATGTAATTTCAATATTTTTCTTATCTTCAAGTAACTTCGGTTCTCTACTAAATCCAAATATATCTACTAAATAAATCTACTTCAGTTCATAATCTAAATCCAAAGCCACAAAATGTAAATAAAGCTCCAATCTATATATAAAGATCATAAAAGCGAACACTATTCAAATGGATGCTAAACAGGAACTGTCTATTTTTGTTGATACCGATGAACAAGATCAAAATTGCACTTCTAAAACCGTAATGCTCAATTAGAGTAGTCTTACTAATTGCGGGGAAGACAGGTCTGGAACGAGACAAGCAGTAGACAGATATTCAGGAAGTTGCGAATTTTTACCGCGACAGTGACAGCACAGACGTTAGACAACTACTTGTTAGACGGACACTCAAGTTTCGATCGTCGTTAACCTTTTTTTTGATGAGTCTTCTTTCTGTTTATTTTGGTCATTTAAGGGTTAAAGGGTTAAAAAATTAAAAGGTTTTTTCTTAGTATTTTGACAATAAGTAGGTACCAATGATGAGGTATACCTACATAACGCTGAAAAGTTAATACAATATGTAACCCATCGATTTCGTAAAAGTAGACATAATATTAAGAACGCGTCAGGTAACGGAAATCCGACCTAAAACCTCTCAATATCGAAGTACTTAATAAAATCCTATAAAAAACGTCGTTGACCCATAGGAAAATTTCGCCGCAAAATAAGTAACTTCCCAAAGACATAACCTGAAATTGGATTACTGCACAAACGCGCCCCGTCCTACTCTCATAAATATTTTAAAAACACCACTCGGCAGAACTACCGGGGACTAACCCCGCTCCGGCGCCCGCGGCCCCGCCGGCCCCACCGGCCCGATATTAAGCGGCCAGGTACCCGGGACCGATACCGATACTCGGATCCCATCGCGTAAAAAGAAATCAAATTAGATATACAATAAGCGCAGTCGTGGGCCGATTTACATATGTATTTCAGCTATTCGGTCGCCTGATATGGGATTGCGGCGGCCACAATATTGCCTGCGTAAACAGCCTTGACTCCACTGACTTGACGGGGATCTTTTTACATTGATTTTATTGTACTACACGAATGGAAAACGTTCGCCGTTTACCACATAAACATTTCTTTATCTCGCTCCGGAGGCTTTGATTTATAGGGGTCGGATATGTTTGTTAGTTTATAGTGTACGTTTAGATAGCCTATGATGTCTGAAAAGCGTTCCAACTTCTATTATTTTGTATGTGAATTCCTATGTGGAGCGTTTTTACACGTTCCAACGAAACTAATATTATTATAATATTATGAAAAACATTGCTCAAGCAAGGTCCAATATTTTTATTCCTTTTTACTTTTTCAGAATTTAAACGAAAATGTCAATAAATATCTATTTATTATCTTAACACGCTTTTCATCTATAAATCACATTATCTAATTCCAATTTGAAATTTGCCAAAATAGTCCAATAAGACAAATCCAATAAGAAACACCCCAATTCACCTCAATATAACATCCAATAACTATATGTAAAACTGAACAATCAAAAAGTGTTCGGAACAATCGCACGATTTTCCCAAGAGGAGGCCGGTCTTTCAGCGACATTCCGGGCCGATATTAAATCCACTCCATCCTATAAAGAATTCCAATGGACTCGGGTGAGCCGGGACTGAGACAATGAAGCGTCCCCTTCGTCCCGTCCCGTGCGGTCACCTTCTGGGATGTTTCGGGAATATGTACCAGAAGAATTCAACAGTAAACAGCGGAGGGTTAACGCGCGAATGACACCGGGTTAAGTGTTTGGAATGTTTGCGTTTTGTGCACTACTTTTTAACGTTTACCTACATGTGGTTTTTTGTTTGTTTTCAGGTAAATACAACGTACTGTCAACTGTCAGGTTATAAGACAAACCAACCCGTATTAAAATTATTGAGTAACCATACTCTTGTTGCTTCACCAGACCTACATTAAAATAGAGCAAAGTCTATCCAACACACTCTGACATTGGCAACCCACGAAGCTGCCATTAAAGAAGAACCCAAGTCTTCGGAATGTGAGTTAGAGCTTTTTAGTACTTCATTTTGTCCTTACGTTACTTTCTGAACTACTAAGGTTAGTTCTGTTTTCTAAACATAATTCATCCACCAGTATAAATTAGTCATACTATAAATAAGGTAAGACATAGATTAAATGTCTAAACTCTAAACCTTAAAACTATTTGTATGTGAAAACCTCCGAATTTTCGTAGACGGCATCGACGTGATCCCATATTTTCGTCTTTAATTATGTCTTCATCCAGGTGAGCACATTATCCCGGAATCCCGGGCAATCATCCTCGGGATCCCGGGATCACCGGGGACTGGGAATGTCCCGATATCGCTAATATCGTGGTTACATTACTTTTATTGGGAGGATTTTGCGATGCGACTGCTTTAATATTTAGTCAAAAAGCTTCCGTTTTATAGCATAGAAAATATATGGATATGAATATGATTACCTCCGTAATAATATAATAATAATAATAACTATTATTAATATACCCTAGGCTAGGAAGCTTGAACACACCTTATAATACCTGCTTACTTAGATTTAAATTTATGTCCTTGAAGTAAAAGATTTAGATCTTAAGAGTAAGAAGTAGGTGTCAAGAGCCAGATGCTGAAAAAATACCTGAAAATTTCCAGATCAGTTTCACCTAAATCTAAAGAGGTTTTCTTTCTGTAGTGGTAGAGTGATTAAGCGTTTTTACCTGCTGATTTAGAATGTTACAAAATTGTATAACGTTGAATATCAATAATAAGGTACACGGTAGCTCGCCTGCCGGCTGACCCCTATCGGGTAAGAGGCCGAGGGGGCTGGAGGACAGTCGACTACTTAAACTGATATACTCATAAGTCATAAGTCAGAACTGTAGTTTGACTCTTTGAGGGACTTCAGTTTTGTTTTGATACATTGTGATTGAAATGTAAAGTTTAGTTTGGGCAGCTTTAAAATATCATGTATTGAACGGCAATCAAAAATTAAAATATGTAATATTAGTTTAATCAAGTTTTAATTAGTTTCAAAAATTAAATGAGATATATTATTATCTATTTATTTTCTTCTTATATATAAAATTCTCGTGTCACAATGTTAGTCCACGAACTCCTCCGAAACGGCTTTACTGATTTTTACCAAATTTTATATGCATATTCAGTGGGTCTGAGAATCGGTTACTGGCTACTTTTTATTTTGATAAGTGCATTTGTCGAATAAATAATAGTAAATTAATTATTACAACTCGAAACTGACGTTTGTGAACATTGTTTGTGCGACGGGATAGCAATGAACGTTGCCATGGTGACATACTTTTTAGTCACTTCAATAAAATAATATGGGCGAAATACTTTTAAATATTATGATGGCAAAACAAAATTTGCCGAGACAGCTATTATACATAATTATAGTCTGTCAAAAAAGTGAAGAAATTAAAAAGCGGCAACATCGTAGTGTCATCCCTTTCAAATTAATCTAAGAAAAAAGGGATGACACTACGACGATGTTGCTACTTTTTAATTTCTTCACTTTTTTGACAATATTATGTGAAACTGAGAAGTCTAATGGCTATGACTATAGCATGCAGGCGACTCTACCCGACATTATAAAAGTGGCAACAATATGTAAATCGTCAGTTAAATATTGCGTTATAATAAGCCGGCAGGGTAGTGCGAGCGCCTGATAGATTGATTCCACATCGATGTATAAAATACTAGACACTATATTAAAAAAATAAGTCTGCTATGAGTGTTGGGACATAGAGCAAAAGGTTTATTTAAAAACCTTGTCTTATGTACCTACTAGTCTACAATATCATTCAGATCATTATTAATTACTAATTTAGTATGTTATAAAATATACATTATTATATTTTTTATTTTGAGGAATATTTTCATTACCTTAAATATTTTTCATTCTAGTATCTGCATACATAAATTGTTACCACTTTTTCTTTTATGACGCAAACAACGCAAGTTTTTGTTGTAATCTATTTTGAAATTAAAAAAATACACAATTAAGGTAATTTACCGTGAATATTAAAGTATTTTTATTTTAAGTTGCTGAAATAAAACATCACACAAAAATTTATTACGCAAATACATCAAAAATGGTTGAAATAAAAAAACGTGTTAAAATAAGAAACAAAGAGTTGTTAAACTATAAAAATAGCATTCAATCCTTGAAAATACTTTAATGTTCTGTTAAAATATACATTTACCTATAAATTATTAAAATTAGAATGAAAAAAGTAATAATATTGTAAAAAGTACAAATTATAGCAGTATTTAGTTCCATAATTAAGTAGATGTTGGCCGTTCCAATTCTCATTCATGTTTATCACACAGAAACTGTACATTTCTCTTGATATTCGTATACTGGTCAGATTCGCCGGACAGTCGACATCTCCATACAAAATTTTGGGTAGAAAGGTTTTCGTTCAGCGGTAGAAGTAGTTTAAAAACACTTTAGCATGGAAAAATAATGGATTTTTATTTTGGCATCAAAATCAAAATATTTTTATTTGGAGTAGGTAATTTTTTTTATATTTCCGAACGTCGATACTAGGGTGCCTATCACCGGTTCGAGAAGTACTTTAGCATGGAAAAATAATGGATTTTTATTTTGGCATCAAAATCAAAATATTTTTATTTGGAGTAATTTTTTTATATATTTCCGAACGTCGATACTACGGTGCCATCACCGGTTCGGGAAGTAAGCCGGCGAGAAGAACCGGCGCGGCGGCGTAAGAAACTCGCATATTATAATGTTATATAATATCTATGTTTTAAAAGTAATCGCTGTGATGTCGATGGCGCGGCCGTCTGCGGCTAATTAAATATGCTGTCAGATGTGTCACAATGTTTTTAATTGGTTTCCAGATCCAACTGATTGATGATTCTATTGATGTATACTATACATGGGACCGTTGTGGCGAGCAGAAAACTGTGAAAATGGTAAAATATTACAAAAATTACGTGATAGTGCTACTATTACTGTCTTTAAAAGACGCTTGAAGGAGTACTACCTTAATTATGAATCCAGCCATGATTATTAAATATACATATAGTATGTATTTATTTATAGTATTTATTATTTATAGTATAGTATGTATTACATTATTATTTATTATAGTATTTTATTATTATTATTTTAATTTAGTATTTTGTTGTACATATAATAATGTTGTATAACATAATAGGTAATAATTTATAATATATTTCATTTCTGTGCACGCCCTATCTGATGTTTTGATCAAATTTCTCTTCTTAGGACTGCTGGAAGAAATCTCTTTAGAGATAAGCAGTACCTGTTGTGTCGTCTTTCTTTATAAGTATATTTTGTTAAATGTTTTTGTGTACAATAAATGGTTAAATAAAAAATAAAATAAATACATAAAAGGACTTTGTAATGTAACCTGTGTCACTCTCAAGATGAAGACGAATCTAATGATACTTCTCAAGCGCAAGTACGACAAGCCGTTTAGGTCTGAAGAGTGCCAAAAATATACAATATTTACACTTATAGAAATGTACATACTTCTCTCAAACACAACCCTATTCGTTAAACATTACTCAGTACTCTATGTACGTGAAACATAAAAGTCAGGTAAAAATTGCCAATGGCGACGCGTCACAACACCACGATGCTAAACTAAGCTTCTATCAAGCATCAATACACCTTCACGGAGAAATCTTTAAAATCGCACACGTAATTTAACACGTAGCCGTATAGAGGGCGGGGGGTGGGAGTAGGGTGGCCCCACGGAAGCAGCATTAAAACTTTTGAGTGATTTCGCTCAGTCAAACGCTGCAAGACGACCGGCAGTCCGAGCGAGTGACCACGCCGATAGCAAACGCCGGACTCTTCAAAATGATTAAGCAACTTTTTTTATATTCGATAGCGAAGTTATATAATGCCAAAGATTTGACACAATTCCTATTTATAATCGTGGCCTCAGACAACATCTTACTTGGCTATCAAATCTAGCGAATGCAATTTGACTAAGCACTCAGGACTGGACTCCGGACTGACCTCGTGGAATATTAAAAATGTTGTTTGTGTTGTGAATTGTGAACTTTGATTTTGTGTCGGGTTGTTTTAGTTTAAGTTGACTGTATCAACAAGCGTTTTAGCGTTGTGAAACAGAGCGACTGAATGAGTAAATAAGAATAAATATAATTTGCTTTATGGTAATTGGCAGGACTTTTCAGTTTTGTTGGTCGCAAAAGGGGTACTAGTTTTTGACGGTATGTGTAAATGGCACAGGCATCTTTTCGCACTAAATTATTTAAATTGGTAAATCAAACCACAGCTCTATAGATGGATCTGCCATAAATGCTGAGACATTGTAATATTTGATTTTACTTATTTGAAATTTGAAAATTGTAACAAATATCATTGCAACTTCTTTATTTGGTTCCAAAATATAATCTTTATTTTAATTTATGCCTTACCGTGATCGAATGCATAATAAACAAATACAAAATAAATCAATCAAAGACCTGTCCACAAAGTATGAACGCTTGGTTACTACTGGACGGACGTAGACGGCCAGGAACGAGTGGTCGTCTAATTTGTGACCAGCGGGGAATTATATACCGTGTGCTGCACTCCGCCCCGAGTTCGGACAACTCATGTTGATGGCTATAGGCAGAATTTAGAGACGGGATATCTAATTTCATATCGAAGCGGAATTTCTATCGAGAGTGTATGTGCCTTGTCATACGGTTCTGACCGTTGGTGACTTCATCGTGCAAACTTCATTACTTGTAGAATTGGATGCCCAGGCTGTGTTAATTGAAGTAAAAACTTCTTATAAATTGGCATGTAACTAAAACCGCACATTTATGAATATACTAGATTAATGCCCCAAAATTAGTTTATCGCGCGGGAACCGTACATTTTTCCGGGATAAATAGTATCCTATGTCCTTTCCCGAGACCCAAGGTATCTCCATGCCAAATTTCAGCCAAATCGGTTCAGCGGTTTGGGCGTGAAGAGGTAACAAACAGACAGACAGACAAACAGACACACTTTCGCATTTATAATATTAGTATGGAAGTATGGACTGAGAGGTAAACTTCAGCAAGCTTCAAACAATTTCAATTTTATATAAAAAGGCTTCTGTCTTCCTTTCGTATTTTAACAAAAATCTACAGAAACCAGTAACATCGCTGTCACTGTAATAAACTCCACTTACGGTAATGTCTGAAATGGAGATGATGGACATTGGACATACAATCATGCTAAACACGTCGACGTCCAATTATCGTCCATCGCTCGCCTTAAACACGATCCGTCCCCCGTCACTCCGTCCCCCGTCACTTCGTCCCCCGTCAATCCGTGAGTGTCCGAGCCCCCACTGCCTGGGGGCCGCCAGATCAATGCCTTACAACCACCTTCGACTTTAAAGTACGTTTGTATAGATTCAATTAATTATATGGTTGTTTGTTCATGTTACGTGGGGTGTATTCAGTTGTAGATTGCTGCAGGTAGTTTCAGCATTTTATAGACGCGTGCTCATGCTTAGGTAGTGTAAATCTCTACCAAGATCTCGTTCTCACCTAATTTTTTTTCTGACAGTGACAGACCGTAGTGCCTAGTTATGCATCTAAATACCTTTACTTTTTTCAACCCATTGAAAAAAGAACCCATCGTATCTAATTGGATTTTAAATATGATAGCATCGCTGAAATTCTAATTAGAAACGAATGTAGGTCTCGAAAAATCTGTATCCAAATCTTGCCCCTCGTCATAACCCGAAAGAGAAGCTCCCCCGGGGGTAAACAATTTGAAACGAAATGAGATTTTACTTATCAAAAAAGTTATGTATATGGAAGCGGTGGGCAACATAAAGGATTTATCGAGTCCGCGATAAGTGGTGTTCCTAGTCGCCATTCTGTGTCCCAAAAGAGTGACGAAAGATCGGAAAGTTATGAAACTTTGACGAGAAGGGTTGGCCACTTATGTAATTTCAGTTTGTAAGTATTTAAAGTTGTTGAGGGTCAGTTTTCACCTTTTTCTGTTAAAGGGTTTGGCGATTTGAATTGTTAGGACCGGTAAACAAAAAAATATATATTTTTAATATTTTTTGGACTGTTTCGAAATCATCAAAAAATAAACAATGATGCTTCGTCTTCAATCTGATCACCGATCTACCAGGTATGAATACTCAAGGTGCTACAGCTATTCACTTATCAAAGACATTTCTTTTTAATTGGCCCCTCCCAGAAATTTCCATTAAATTCAATTGTTATCTCCGCATTAGGGCCGGCGATAAGGGCGAGGGTGTTTTTGTGTTTTTTCCCGGAGCCAACCCTTTGACGTTATCTGACGTCACGGGACGGACGGACGGACGGAGAATACTCCTCGCTATTTGCGAAATTTTCGCGCAAACCGAGGTCACTAGTTTGCGGCAGAATTTTTGTCCCTGAATTTTGTCGACTCTTTTTATTCGTCCCTTTGGAGTTGCCACTCGCGTTATAAACATTTAGGTTAAATAACTTTTTTTAATCTGCAAACGGACGGTGTTCTTGCGGACTTAAAATTCTAAACGCAGGAGCGATTCAATTACGTCAACAAAGAACCCCGGAGCCGGGAGCCACGGGACATAAAACAAACATCGATTTGAGATTAATACAATTTCAATTTATATTCAATCAAAATGTGTGTCTCGGTGGCAGTGTGTCGTGGTGCCCCCGTCCCCCGCCCGTCCCCCGATCGCCCCCGCTCGTCCCCCGTTCGTTATCACGTCCCGGACATAATTTAAGACGGGAGTCAAAGGGGATGCTCGGTCCGTCTCGCCACCGGATCCGTCAAGAACATCTGCACTTTGATTTGTTACTGATTTTTCACCGTCACGTATTCCGGTTAAATGTTCTGTGTAATTGTTTTGTTTCTATATTTTACGTCGACGATATATTTTGGACGTGATTTAGAGTCGTCGGTGCCAACACTTTATCGGTTCATGGATCATTAATTTTAGATCTATACCTGGTTAATTGTATTGTGCGAGGCGACAAAGGGTGAAAGACTCACCTCAGTCGATAACGTTGCGTCTGTTTGTCCTCAAAAGTTAGTGAACCGCTTAGAGCGAGATGTAGCCGGGGCCGCGAATATGTTTATCTCGCGACCCCCCGCGCTCCTGACGAATGAATTATGTGACACCTCTGAATTATGAAGTCTATAAAAATATTGACGGAACCGTCGTAAATAACGGACAGACGGAGAATACTAATTGTTGCTTTGTTGAGCGAGATGAACAGAACGGAGAGAGGGCATCGGAAATAATAGAGCTTGCCGATTTTTTGCTATGGCCTTGGCATTGGAGGAAAAATCTTTTGATCTTTGTAAATTATCTTTTTGATAAACTGTTAATCCGTCTTCCTAATAACGAGTGTAATGATCGGTTGAAGTGTCTTCCCCGCGTAACGTTAAATTTATATTTTCACTTTTTCCTCAAAAAGAAGATTATTTTTGACATTTCACTCAATTAATTTATCGTCTACCGTCTCCATCCTGAGAGCGATCGTCGGACTCTCGAGATTAAAACACATCCGATTCCGATCCGGCGCGGTTCAATTATTATAAATATGGCCGCGATGTGGGTCAGTGCGGGAGGGTGGGGGGCGAGCCCACCCCTGGGGGGACACCCGTCAATCGATTGTCAAGGAGTGCAGGCGGACTGTGGCGAGCAAGACTTTGCGCTGGTGCATCTAATTGATATATCTAACTCGAACTTTGAACGTTTGGAGTGTGATTGACGTGGGCTTTGGAGTTTCTGGTGTTATGAAATAGTAATGCCCACTTGCGACAGTTTGGGCCAAAATGAAAATATATCATGTATTCTAGTACTTTTTATTTGTGAAAAAGAAGCTGGTCTGATCAATGGGGCGAATTGACGTAATCGTTTCTTTAAATTCTCTGATTACCTGAAACTAATAAGATTTTCAATTCTAATAGCATTTCTTAATCCCTTTCAATAGACGACAAACGAGATCGCATGCAGGTATGCCATAGGCCATATGCTATGGCCGAAAAGATGAAATTCCAGTGACAAAGCAGGCGGATCTCGCGTGACTATTCCTGAAGTGTCGCACTATAAATATAGTTTATAGGTGTATCAATCCCGGCGCAGCAGCTGGACCACTCGTTAAGGGGACGATGATTGATGCCGACTCCGAGACGTCTCACAAACAGAATATATTGCGTAATGCATTCCTCTTAAAAAAACACGCCTATTTTTACCTGAAATATGCGGAGATCACGTTGATATATGTTCGAATGGCTGAAGGGTGCCGAACATTTTCTGGTGATTTTGATGGAATTTGAAGAGGACTTTAGGAGAAGAAAAATCTTTCTTTGGCATCATAGAACTTGGAATATTCTGATGAATTTGATTTACTTTGAACTCGTTATAGTATCCGTGAAATGGACGAATAATTTAGAGAAAAGTGGGCTTCCGTCTATGCAGTTATTTTCTCATTTCTCGACATTTTCTGGTGCTTCGTAGATATTTATGGCTGGAAAAGAGGGGTGTAAATGAAAAGAGGGAATTAAGCATACACGTGTAGGTTTAGCTGGATGAGAAATCCTCGCGGAAGACGAGCCATGATATATACCAGGAGAGCAGAAAAAAGAGCCGGTGGCGGCTGACGGCGCTTGATTTATACAGTAAACACATAAATCCGACCTCGCCTGCCTGATGTTAGGCGCTGTTCTGAGGTGCGACTGGGAAATGGTATGTTGTTTTCTGACATGTCACATGTCCTTGTAAGCAATTTGTAAGTAACAAAAGTATTAAATTGGTGGAAATTCGTCTAATTAAAAAAAAATCACTGTATTAACCTCGTTGAAAGTTAAAAACAAATCAGTCCTCTTGTCACTTTATACGTCAAAATTAATTCAACTTAGTCCCAACACTAATTCCCGAAGTTGTGCTTACGTCTGAAAAGTTTTCAATACCTACTGTTACAAATACAAAAATAAATAAACCGCTTTACGTAAAATATGCCCAAATCTATGATATATATTTTTTTAGGTGCACATAAACGGAAGTCTGGAAGGAGCCTTATTTTATCTAGAGTTTTTCGCGTCACACAACAAGTATGAGCGCAGATGCTGCGATAAGAATTGAAGGTTTTATCGCCCGAGTTATGTTTTAAAAGTTCTTTTATTTGCACCCGACTACCTAACCGATGAATGGGAGCTAGGAAAAACAGTGCTACAAAAGGGTTGCACCAATAAATTTTTAAGCAGCCAATAGAAACGTCAGCAATATAAATATGGCGAATGATGCCGAAAGTTATTCTCCAGCGAACGAGTAACCGTGAACGAATTATTTGACAGGTTGACGTCCGAGTGAATTCCGGTGAACTTTTGAACCCATAAGACGTGGTACAAATCCTCGGGCGTCGGTAACTCAGAGCAACCCTTCTCCCGGAGCTGGCACGGCTCGGGGGGTGCTGGGGGGTGCGTGCAAATATGACAAATTTATGTAAAGGGGGGCTCTTTGTGCGGCAAGGCGGTGGGGAAATTAGTGCTCATTTTGTGTGATGTTTATGAGCAGAGTTGCGCTTCAAAAATACGGTAATGTGCTCTGCGGTCGGCTTCGTCTGCCGGAGTATCGATTGCGGACCTGGGACGACGGTACTTTTGAATATTTTGCATTGAATTCCACATCTGCGGAGTTCAGGTTGGTTGGGTTTTAAGATCCAAAAAATTTTCGATTAGATTTTTTTCATAACTAGGTTATGAAACCTATGAAACAAGCCTTAGGGGACCATCCTGTCACGAACAATGGACTTGTGACTATCTAAGACCTAGAGTCTCGACTTGACTATGGTATTTCATATTTTATGCCACAGATACGGCCATTACTTACTCGTAACCGTCTTAAAACATTTATTTTGTATATGGGCAGCGTAAAATATTGCGCATTTCATAGTACGTGACTTTTGAGGCGCGGCTCTAAATCATGCCCCGCCTGACGGTCTCCAGTGACGGCGCGTCAAACTTCTTCCACGACATGCTGCCCTGGTATATTAAAAGTTCATTTTAACTTTAGCGATTAAACTTCAGTTAAAAAACTAGTTACGTGTAGCGGATTTATGACGAAGTTGACTAACGAGGGGCTCATCTGATGTCAATGTTAAAATTTTTGCAAGAATCTAAATTCTGTTGGGGTCAAGTGTTTTCAAAAGTCCCGAATGTACCAGCTGCACTTAGTTTTTCTTGGAGATTATTTTTTTAAGACTTTCAGATAATAGTGGATTTAATACAAAGACATAGAACCAATATACGTACAGAAACCACGAGAGCTCTGCTGTGAACATTCTCCCTCAATTCTAGAATATAATATCTTCACATTAACGAGTCGAGAATTGAACTGATATCCTTCAAAGGGGGCACGGCGGTGGGGCGGTGATTTATTGGGTCATAAAGTATTATAATTAAAAGCTGGAAAAGGGGGAAACTATACGGTGGACGGAAGTACAGACCGTTTGCGCGCCCGCAAACCCTGTAATGGGTACCAGGTATGTGGATGTTTGGCCGAACGATTTTGGACTCTACTACAGTGAAATGTGGGTCACATTCCCTCGAGATATTTAGGGGGTTAAATAATAAAAACGTCGTGATAAGTTATTCTTTGTCTCAATAAGTTTTCGACGCAAATAAAAGGTTGTGGATCAATGCGTTGCAGAAAATACCATAAATAAACATGACAATGATTTCCAAATAATTGTTTAAATATTTTTTAACCAACATCCAAAAATAAGAAAGATATCAACAGTCAAACATAGACCGTGTTTGACTGTTGATATTTTTTTATTTCAGTTTATTAATTCGTGACGAAAGCCCAAGAATGCCAAGATGACAATTTCGATTTCTCCGGTTGTTCTGCCGAGTTGTCCTGATGATGAAGGGTCTGTCCGGGCTGGAGTAATCACCCACCGTCACAAATCATCAGCAAGTATGCGCAAGTACATCGGCGGCGACGGGACGTCTGCCGCGTGACAAACGCCGTGTTTATTAAACTTAAAACATAATACGGCACCGGCGTAAATCATGCGCCGCGCGGGGGGGTTAGACCCACCGCCACCGAGCCCCCGCGACCCCCCTCGACCCACCCGCGTCCACTAATTTTCAGAAATGGCCACTGAAGTTCAGACGTCGTAGGAATGCATCTGCATGTGATGTTGCGTTCTTTTTAATTTTGGCTTTAAACGAGCTACATTTTATGTTTAGTATATTTTAAAAGTTAAAATATTTCGTGCTCGGGCCGGACGCTAGTTTTTGTTTTGCTAAGTAGAAAAGATTGGATTACTTTTTAGATATGAAGATTGAAGTGGGCGATTTAAAATGAGCTGAAACTTTTTCAGCAAACGCTGGTGTCTGTCTGTCTATAGAAGCTTTCATCTTTAAATATATATTTTTTACTATGACGGTCAGATTAAAACTATGCATCTATTGGGAATAAGGCTAAGGGACTAGGGATAAACCCCATTTAAGCCATTGTTTTAAAGCCCTTTTGAAAAAAATAAAATAAAAGCATTACCCTCCACGGCGAGTGTCCTTATTCAGTCGATAAGGACACAGGAGACAATTTAATTTCAAAAGGGACTAGCGTCCTCCGCAGTCCACATCTCTGAGGGCAGGTGGCCGCTAAAAGGGCGCATTATCGCACCACGGTCCACGCTGCCTCATTACAATTATTCAGAGATTTGCGCGCGCCTCGTCTCGCGAAATTAAATTCCGTCCGAGAGCCACAACAAATCATATTTATTTACACCTAAAATACCTCGGGTGGCCATTACGGCGGCGGAGCGCGGACCGCTCGGGAGATTAGGCAAGGAGCGACATTAAAGTGAAATTATTTATTTAGGGCCCACCGGCTAGATTACGTTACTCCATACGCATAAATAACGAAAACAATACCAGCTATTCTAATAAATTATCTTTTTATTGCCGGATTGTGAAAATTTTGGACACTTATCCGGCGGGGGGAGGGGGGACGGTTTTGTCCCAATTATTTATGGCGGTCGAGACGCGGGGGACGGCTCGTCGGCGCGTCTGTCGCCTTCTTACGCGGACCTCCTTTTTTAATTAAAACTTTCGTGTAGGTTAATTAATGGGCGCATAATAATTAAATAGATATCTTTATTTCGGTGACATCTGAGAGCGTCTTAATTGCGATGAACCTGACTTATGTTAGACGCGGTGCGTTATCGCTGAGATAATGTTAAACGCTGCAAGTGGCTTATTGATGTGGACAACTGTGCCGGGTGGTGATCGGGATTTACTTTAAATGCGCGTCTTTACAATCCTTGCAGTAAACTTTGGTACCAATTTAAAATTTTATTCATTATGTAAATGTGGTTTTGATCTTAGATAATATTTAAGAACTATTTAATTTTCTTAGAACAAACAACAGTGTTATCACGAGTCTATGTGTAGTCCGCAGTCCGGACACAATAAGTGATTTATAAAGTTGTAATAAATCTGGTGAAGTAGTTTATGGCTGTTTATCTTTCGCCGTAGTTTGTAAACACGCGGCCATGAATCAAAGTGCACACGCCACCCGACGTCTCATTGTCCGACCCGACGCCACAAATCAATCACAAAAAAGTCCAAAAACCGAACCCACTAAATGTCCTTCAAACCAATACGGCACGGGAATACCTCGCTATGAATAATCTAATAAATAATCTTCTGGAGCGTAATTTATTAGCGACGGAGGAGAGGGAGGTGGGGGGTGCGAGCGGGACGGAGCTAGCGTCGTCCGTCATAAATAACATCGGCAAAAACAATGGACAATGGCTTGCGGTGGCAGATACGTCTTCTTTAGTCGGGAAGTTCTATGCGGGACTGTCCCAACTGCGCGGAACTCGTGCGCACCCTGGTGTCGCTGCAATGACATAATAATTTAATATCAATGTTTATTAGCAAAATCTGTGCTACAGATAAGGAGCAATTAAAAGTGTGAAATCGAAACGCCCAATACACAGTTTCAAGTATTTCTTGCGGTGTTGCGAAAAGATAGAGCTGTCAAAATATAATATCACTGAAAGTCATGAGATTTAAATCTGTAGCATCTGCTAGAAATTTAAAAGTGTGCCTGTTTATCCATCCATCTGGCACCTCTACGGACTTTCCGATGGCCTTTCCTGGTACTCAAATATCTAGATTTGTTCCAAAAAATGGTACTTTTCCCGCGCGATTTTCGGCTCTACAAAATTGTGGACAAAATCTACTACATATTTAAAAAGGACATATCTAAGGATGAACTGATGATGACGATCGCAAAAAGCCCCCGCCCACGCGTGTACAGTGGACATGCGCGGGCGCAATTACCGCGCTAATTGACTTTTCATGTCGCCGTGTGCGGTCCCCCGTCTCGTCGCGTTGCGTCCACTACCTCAGAAGGATAAAACACGGATAAATATTGTTCACGAGATCACTTTGCAACTTTATTCTATTAATATAGCTACTATTTTACAGAGGAAAGGCAGTTCTCATCTAGAAGTACGTGAGAGAGCCATGCTTCGGCACGAATGGGCCGGCTCGACCGGAGAAATACCACGTCACAGAAAACCGGCGTGAAACAGCGCTTGTGCTGTGTTTCGCCGAGTGAGTGAGTTTACCGGAGGCCCAATTCCCTACCCTATTCCCTTCCCAACCATCCCCAATTCCCTCTTAAAAGGCCGGCAACGCACCTGCAGCTCTTCTGATGCTGCGAGTGTCCATGGGCGACGGAAGTTGCTTACCATCAGGTGACCCGTTTGCCCCCTTATTTCATAAAAAAAAGATTCTGAAATTACTAGACTGGTTTAGTACATTATTTTACACAGATAAACAGATGAGTTATGACAATTGAGAAGGACATGGGCTACATTTATCCCGAGAAAAGGTACGGTTTTCCGGGAGTCTTTACAGATAGCATTCCAGTTTTGGTTGATGGTCAAATAAGTTTTAAGCCGGAAGATAACATTTCTGATACTTAATTAAAATAATAAAAACGTCGTATGGTGAAATAAAACTACCCTCTTTAATGTCCATCGGTAGCATCACTTATCTATAAATAGGAATATTTATGTATATTTATATAGACGTGTTTTACGTCTGTCGGTCTGTTTGTCACCTTATCGCGTTTACGAGCGGTGCTCTTAGTGAAGAATGCGATATTTTCGTGGATCGTAAAACTAAAGATAAACTTTCTATACATTTAGTTCGTATGCTAATTTCTACCGATTTATTGGTCGATAGGCCATTATAAGGTCATTAAAAAGGTATTAATAAGGTGGCTACGCTGGTGGTATGTCTATTAAGCTATTTAACCGACTACGATGAGGATTAGAAGGCATGACTTAAGAGCATTGCATCGGTCAATTTACTTTTTCAGTGATCGAAACAAACTTAGCAGTATGTTTCCATACCAATTAAAGGACATTTTTTTTTCACACTTTACACTCTAAATTAATCTGAAAACCCAGGTGTTTTGTTATTATAATATTATGTTTTTATTTCTTTCACTTACCTATCTTTCTTCGTAGTTTCAAATCTATGAATATCATTGAAAAGGCTGTTAGGGTGTCTAGTCTCTCTACTATTACAATAGTTATGGGAATTTGCATTCGCTCAATCCAAATCTGCCTTCGGTCAAACAAAGGCAATACAATTTTCTAAGTTGTAATGGAAAACTTGGACGAAACATCAAAAAGACAATTCCCTGAAGGTTTTCACAAATGTGGGCACTGGGCATCTTTGTTGATGTTTTTATGAATAAGCCCATTCTTTTATTTAATAGTAATATACTTATGTACTTAAGCAAAATAGAGACGAAGTAAAAAGTAACTTGCAGCGTTCTGCGCTGTTCTTTTTTACAGTAAATAAGTCTAATAAGAGGGATACACACCCGCGATCATTTTTTTTACCCTGTTCATGTATGTAGGCTCAATGTATGTAGGTATTAAAATTTAAAACTGGTGCACCCAGCAAAAGTTAGGACTTCGGAAGTTAATATCGACTCGATTAAGACTTCACTCTTTTTATTTTCCGATATAAATTCTCCCCAGAAAAGAAAGCTTTCTGAGAGTGTTTACAAGATTTACATGAGTCGTTAATAGTTTAAGAATGGGTCGTAAAGTCCCACGAAGACTGGAATAAATTGGGACATCCCATCAGGAACGCGCGCTGACTTACGACGCGACTGAATTTACTATTGTTTTATGTTGTGTTCTATGCAGGTTATTTTTATATCAATCTATTTTATGTCTATACGATTTGGAGAATTTCGTTAAAGATTTGCATGACCACTAAAGATAGGAGATTTCATTCAATTGAAGTTTCCAATTTCTCTTAGTATAGAAAATATACATACTTTAATCGATATTTCTAAACTTAGTTCCTACTTCTTAAATAATAAAATTATTTTTATTTTGCAAATTCCTTTAGTCACACCTGAAAAATTTATGGTGTATAAAAATATTCCTTTGCCAACGCCTCATGATGATGCTCATAATACTTTCGCGTTAATTCAACCCTCTGACTCATATATCGCCTTGAGCGACGACAGACTGCATTATGCTATGCTGAGCTCTTTAAATGATTGTAAATTAATAACTAGTAATTATTCTATTTGTGAATTGTTCAACATTTACTCTTGTATAAGTAATCCAAATTGTGAATCAAAAATCTTAACCGAGGTCACACTCTCGTTGCCCTCCGAATGTAATTCTAAAATTATATACGGTAATATCGATATATGGCTAAAGTTGCAAAATAATAAATGGATTTTTGTACAGTCAAAGCCAAATAAATTAACTATTCGTTGTGATGATGAAATTAATGATTTTTTCTATCCAGGGTACTGGTATTGTTAAATTAACAGCTGATTGTGTCGGCTATTCTAAAACTGTACAATTGTTACCGACTAATTCTTATTCTTTTATGATTAAATCTCCTTTAGATATAAGTTTTGATATTACCGAAGACGATTGTTGTAAAAAGGACATATTTAATAAAAGTTTACCACATTTATAAATAAATTTAGATTCTTTAAAATATGCTTCTCATCAAATGGATAATTTAGAAAATGAAATTAACAATTTAGAGAAAGAATCTCATTTTATTAAATACGGCCATTGTTATTCTACATTTACTTATAATTTAATTGTGTGTCTATTTTTGTATATTGTCTACAAGATTTTCAGATGTTTTAAAAATAAAAATTCTATGAATGAGTCAGGATGTTGCATTCAAATTTTTAATCAATGTAATAATAAGAAAAATATTCGACATAAATCTAAAATTTCAAATTCTATTGAGATGACTCAGATTTCATCTTCAGATGAAGAAAGACAATCAGTCAAATCCTTGCCATTGGAACATCGAGCAAATACTTTTGACAAAAGTCAATTTTCTTCGAATAGAAATTTAAATTTTTAATTTGATAATTTTGTTCTATTTTATATTAATGAATCAATTTCTATATTTTACGAAGTCTACGATTTTTCAATATTTTTATGAAATCTTTGGTGTTTTATATTGTCAATGTTTTAATGTCTATGATGTTTTATTTTTAGTTAATTATTAACTTACTATTTCATTTGTGTTTCAATGTTTTATATTTCTATGTTCTGTAGACTTCGCACACTTTATGTCTCTATCTTTTTAACTTCGCTTATCTTAAAAAGATAAAGCTTCGTCAAAAGGGGGGAGCTGTTACATCCCTAGGTACTTAGTACATTACGTTTAATAAGCATTTCTATATTCTACCATATTTTTCCGTTTGCGTTGCAGTTTTCGTTTAGCATTCATTTTAATTCAATTTATCGAACAGTTAGAATCTGGAAGCCGGGCTAGTAACGTGTGGGAAGTCGTAACTTGTAGCAAAGTGTAAATAAATTTAATTTTGGGAAAATAAATTAGTTTAGGGTGAACTTTTGGTTTTTTTTTTTAAAACTTACACAGAGGGTGCTGCAAAACAGCTAGAAGACTTGTTCTATTCTTTACCATTTCTTCTGTGGTCATACTAATGACTTTTTCGTTTTCGCTTCGATATAGAATCGCTGATCAAAATGTATAGAATCGACATAAGACGGGTCGAACGTCAACGTCATATTAACGAACGCTTATGTCAATAATTCCATACATTTTCATCGACGATTCTATAACGAAGCGAAAACGAAAACATTTTGGCATACACCCTGGTCCTACAGGTATCGCCTTCTCGCTTCGCCTTCAATAGCTAGTGTCATAGTCACCTACTTACTGTTGGCCAGTCTCCACTGTACGAAATCGGGTCGCGGGAAACGTCAACATCTTGCTGCTTTGTACAGCAAAAAACCATCAGCGCGTAAGAAACGTACGGCAGGATTTCGATTTTCGATTCATCATGCAATGGACGCGTAGCTTACGTGAAGGGTGTTCCGTGTTCTTAGCTCTTGAATGTTTACGCGATTGTTGAGGTCTGTTTAACATCTAGATCTTGTGAGTACTGACAATCAGTCATGTCGGTTAGCACATCAGTTAGTTTGATAAGTTAAGATGTGCTACAAGATTCAAGTCACATTTTCTTGTACCCATCCCACTGTTAATACGCTGTGAATTACAAAAAACTGACTGGGCAGGCTTAATTCAAGTAGGCACTTTGGATGATGCGCTACGCAATTTCAATAATAAAATATTCGAACTTATGGACTCATTCATCCGAAAACGTAGGGTTAAGGCTAGTAAATACCCACCGTGGTACAACTCTGCACTCATCAAAATTATTAAAGAAAAGGCCAAATACTTTCTAAAGTTCAAAACTTATAATAACATGTCTGACTTATTTACCTACCAATTACTACGGGACAGAGCCAAGGATGTCGAACGTGCCTTTTACGAGGCGTATTTAGCTAAGATTGAGTCATCAATATCTAGTAATCCCAAAATGTTTTGGTCTTACGTAAAAAGCAAACGTGGCAATCATAATTTTCCGTCAATTATATCATATGGTGATCGCAGTTGCGAGGGGGAGACAAGAGATATGTGAACTCTTTAGTACCTTTTTTAGCACTACGTTTCAAACTACCTCGTCCCCAATCGCCTTTAAACACCTTGCATTTAATTCTAGTAAGACCAAAATTATTACTTCTAAAATATCTATATGTTTTTAAAGCCTCTCGTATTCTTTCTTTCAATTTATCTAAATCCAAGGCTAGTCGAATTTACACATATTTTGACATTGAATACGAAAATTTATCTCGTTACATATTTGGGCCATACTTCCACATTTTAGCTACAATGTCTCTCGAATATAGGTCGATAACTTGAGTACTGAAGGGCACCTCAAGTCCACTACTGGCAGGTCGCCATGCTTCGAACCCTGATTTACGAGCTGCTAGTCCACCTCACTCCGATCCAGTTCATCCACTGAGAAGTACTAAGTTGCCCATTTTTTAGTTTTATCAGGCGATTATGCGGATTACCGTAAGTTTACTTAGTAGAAGCAGAGCCTTTAGTAGTTCAGGTGGATTAAATTTTATCGCTGTCAAAGTTGATCTTTCAACTTTCAACGGGGATTTGATATGACATTGGCCTATTGTACTTTCATTAATACATCATAGTCACAGGTTACACGGTCAAATTTTCATCAATCTGATCCATCAATCAGTGACGGAATCCATATTCCGTCAGTCAGTGACGGAATATGGATGGTTTTAAAAAATACATCAATCCGTGACGTATACGATCAAATTTTCGTCAATCCGTACCGGATTGATGGATCAGATTGATGAAAATTTGACCATATAACCGGCGACATACGTGCAATTGCAAATCGCGCTCCTTTGACGTGAGGAGATGCGATAGAAATATATTTGTTATTCGCGTACTTACTTTTTTAGTCTTTATTTCTGTTCGTAGCTTTACAGTGTCTGATTTCTAGTTTTCAGTCCAGTAATTTTCCTGAGTAATGTAGCGTTTCTTATGACACCGCCCTTATGTACATAAAGTGTGTTGAGTGACAGGTGGTGTTTACACGAGCGCCGCGCCTGATGTATGTGCGTCTGTGTAGTGTCAGAGTGCAAACTGCAGGTTGGAAATAATTATTTAACTCAGGGGTTCCCAAACTGTGCGCCGCGGCGCCCTGGTGCGCCCTGGAAGGGTAATAGGGGCGCTGCGACTCGATCATCCATCATTATCCAAACAAATATCATAAAATAAAATTATATATGAATTATACAAAGCAGGTAGATGATTAAACACTAACCTAACCTAAGTAATCATTATAGGTGTTTATTTATGTACCTATATTTTTGTAATAGCTAGGACCTAGGTAGAGTAGGGCGCCGTGACAAAATATTGACTTTTAAGTGCGCCGCGGGCTGAAAAAGTTTGGGAACCCCTGATTTAACTATTATAAATTACGAAGAAATCTTGTAAGTTCTATTGCTCTACTCTCTACCTGAAGGGTGTATAAGATTAAGAGATATCATTAGATTCGACGTCTTGAGGGTGACACTGACTACATAAAAATGGCGTCGGCAGTTTTCCGACAAAATATGTAAAATGATGTGTGATGTGTCACAAAAACATATAAAAATATGACATCTCAGTGACTGTATTCTAATTTCTAATACATCAACGTCAATGCGTCAAGACGAACCTCGATGTAAAATCTAAATCTAGACACATTTATCACCGCATCCGTTACTCACGTTTTATCGGCCATTACTCTTTGATTAAAACTATAAAATAAATCGTCAACGTTAAAAACGGCGTCTTGTCGCGGCCGCCGACGCACTCGGCTCGAATATTTTACATGTTTTATGACAGCTTTAATGTTTGACATAAATAATTGACACCCACCGCAAATTGACAGGTTGTTTTGCGACGGATTAAGCCGTGCGCCGCACCGCACTGCACATCCAGCGGCAGACCCTTCGAGCTTTTAGATCCATGTGAATGAAAATTATTATTCTATTAACTTTTATGGACTTGAATTTATCGATAATAGTGTTGGAATGCTTCCCAATCTTAAATAAATATGTGTATATCTGAACCAGTAAAAATGTCACTAAACCATCTGAATTCTAAACGATGACTTATTGATTCTAAAAACTGGTTCTAAACTTACATTTTTGCATTACTAAAGTTTTTCATCACTTCATTATCACGTATTTTACGTGATATATCGTAATGTTTTCTACGCGATATTTCGTGTCGTTCATGTCACAGAATTTTTATTTATATTGCACCTGATTTAACACACACTAGAGAGCGTCTCGCATAATAGTCAGGTGTTAATAGTGTCAACCTTATTCATCAATGCCAGAGAGAGCCGACATAAATATAGATATGACAGTATCATCTTAATTATTTTTGACGTTGATTTAAATCATAGATTAGTCTAGTTTTGTAATGTCCGAGAAAAAATGATTCTCGTTCTGCTGACGAAGTGACGCAACGCGTGGGCGAAGCGACGCGACGTGGCGCTGCCAAAACTGGCCGCCATCCGTCATCCGCTGACGTGCGGACATGACACTGATGCAGTGTCTAGCTACAATACATCCATGGCAAGTTCTTCGCACATTGCAATTCGATTTTCAAAAGCTCATACTAAATATGTGGTCTCAAATGCCAAAATATTTTAAAAAGTCCATAGACATTATCGAAACTAGCTGATGTAGCTAATCTTAAACTCGAAAATCATGGTGTTGTTGTGCATCTAGTTCTTACACATCCATGGCGTGTTCCTTACAATTTACAAATTACAATTCCAATTTCGAACGCGCATTTTCTTGAATAAAAATAACAAGCCCATAGACATTAACGAAACTAGATGTATCAAATCTTAGGGAACATACCCATACTACGTGACCCATTTAGGGGGGGAGGGGGGTCTTCAAAATACTGCGCTTGGTCACATGAGGGGGGAGGGGGTCTAGAGTTTTGTTACGTAGTCAATTTCGCCGACAGAAACGTCATACGAATTTTTTTTCTCGCCATTTAATACTTGACACCTGGCATTTATTATGGTTATTCTTATTACATACTTATTTATAGCCAACAACAGCCAATAAAAAAACAGGCACTGTTGTCACTTGTCAGGCATTTTGAAGTTTGGTGAAGCTGTCAAGCTTGGTGATCATTTACTATATTCGGTGTACAATTACAATTTGAACTACAGTCATGACTAAAATTGCTAGTATGTACCATCGAGGAAATTGATTCCTAGGTAGTTGACAGACCAACATCGTGTAGTCGGATTTTGTCACTTCAATGTTAATTGTGATCGGTCGGTTGGGTTTAACTTTAAAGCATATTTAAATTACTTAGGTCCGCCATCTGGCTAGAAATTTATTTATCTGATTGTTCTATTGTAATCTTAGATTATTTTTATAAATATTATATATTATACATAAATCTAAGTGATAATACTTTAGGGTGTGTATGTAGGGTGTGAAAGTAGCAGCGCTGAAAGACCAATTTTTTATTCACTTTTGTATGGAGAAACTCATTACACTGGGGTGCTTGCCCATACAAAAGTGAAAAAATTATTGTCATTCAGCGCTGCTACTTTCACAGTAAAATCACTATAAGGAACAAGTACACATCTTAAAGTATTATCACTTAGTTTTGTTACACCTTGTATAGTACATTTTAAAAATTGGTGTCAAGTATTTCTTTTTGGCAAAATATTAGATATCAAAGTATTTTTTGGTGATTATTATATTTATTCCCATATTTAATTAATTAATAATAATTATTGTAAACATGCAGAGTCGTTTGTAATAAATAACTTGATAAACATAAATATGAGTCAAATTATTTTTATTTGCTATCTACTCTTTCTACTTACAAAACGATTAAAAATTATTCTTGTCAATACCACGTGAACAATTGAAGGGGGGGGGGGGGGTGTCTTGGCATATACTACGCGTGGTCACCAGGGGGAGGGAGGGGGTCAAAAAATCTTAAAAAGTAGGTCACGTAGTATGGGTATGCTCCCTTAATAGTCCTAGAGCCAAGTATGCTAAGTTCCTCGGAAGTTCGTTACCCGGACTGCGCGTCCCGAGCGCCCCCTGGAGCCGTATCCCCGCACTTTATTGCCCACAAAAACTTCCAACTCGTATGCAGTTATCATCTTGGAACTTGGGAACGGATATTTATGAATATCTGCTTCTTTTAGCTCTTTGGGGTGGTGGGTTTTGTTCGGCTCTTGTACTATAAAAACACAGGTTTATGTATCTAATTAAGTATATTACTTTTGCTTTCCAATAATAAATATGAAAGTGTGCTTGTTCTGCTAAAACTGATGAACTAATTTTGACGTGTTTTGGAGATACATACTTTGAAGCTTCGGAAAGGAGGATACCATTATTCCCGGAAAGCGGTGCGGTACCCGGGAATCATCAGACACATCCAATAGTGCGATTTTTATTTTGTCCTAATAACGCGTAGTCCAGGAGCCAAATAATAAATATAGTGTTGACTACCTTGTTCACAATGTTAAACTACCAATAAACTGCTATTAAAATACCTATAAAATCGATATAAAATCTCATCACAAAACAAATTGATTGATTCCTAACTTTAGTGATCGATTTTATAGTTCTTAAAACTTCTTTGTAATGTTTAAACACGGTGTTATAGAGACTTTAAAATCACAGGCGATAAAAATCAAATAACAATATTAGTGAGGCGCCATCACAGTAAGACAGGTATAAGGCATGTTCACACTGCAGTATGAGGCATGAATAGAGGCAAAAAATCTCCGTTTCGTTCGCGGTGAGAAGTATTATATTCGCGTTAAATTAGCAGTAAATCATTAGAGAAAAATATGTTTGCAAGTTTTTAAGGATATTTAGATCGTGTTCAAATTATCTCATTCGTCTAAGGGTCTAAACACACTAGGCTGAATTACGCCGGCGTAAATTCCGCCGCGTTTACGCCGCGATTAAATTGCATACAAAATACGGGCCGAATACTAGAGGTGACACACTATTACGTCGCGTTTTGTATACGTTTAACATTTGCGGCGGAAATTACGCCGGCGTAATTCAGCCTAATGTGTTTAGACACAAAGCCCTAAGGATTTGAAGTTTCAAAATTCAACACCAACTTCTTTAAATATCCTGACTTTGATATTGAATAATATGAAGTTTCTGACTCGTTTTATGGTTTGGATTATAGTAATTTACAAAATCTGCAGTGCGAGGCTTTCCTCATATTTTTCCTTACACTGAGTAAGAATGATGATTTATATTGATTATGATGTCTAGGAAAACCCTGTGACGTCACAATTGCCTTTATGCCTGCCGATGTTGCAAGTTGACTCATTCATTATTATTTATAGCATGATATAGTATATTATGAGTTGGCACACTTTTTTGTTTTTAACCTACTTTACAAAATGTATAAAAATTTTATTTGCAATAATTCAATTTGTTGTATTTAAAACGTGTTGACATTTTGAGTTCGATTGCCACTCATTATTGTCCAGATTTATAGTACCTCTTATTAGACCTAAAAGTCAATGAAATAAGGACCATTATAAACTGCGGGGTAAAAAGTTTTCGAACGTACAATGTAGAGACAGCATGTACAGTTAAAACAAACATGGCGGAAATAAAAAGATACGATTGTCACATTCCGGTGACTACTCCTAGACAACGACCATACCAGCACGGAGGCCGCCCGAGCCATTTTACCTCCTACCTCGTATACATAAAGTCCAATTTGCTGTAACAAAAGTCTAGATTTTAAATTTCCAACCGCCACGACATTAAATCGTAATCGAACACTTTGGCGGGTACAATCCGGCGTCAACTCCGGGGGAGTGATCCTTATGTCAAAGCCGTAGAGGTCATTTTGGAGGTAACATTGCAGGCTACGTACAGGTATAAATATGCACTTATCTTTCTTTTTAGTTAAGTAAGTCTGCATAATGCAGGCCTTGCAGTGGGCCACGTGCGCAGGAATAAAATTTTAGCACCCGACATTGTTCTGAAGATAGGCCATTCCCGCTGTAACGAACCGGCTGACTATAACTCGGAGTACTTTTTATTGGAACTAGTCGGATTCATTTTGACTGCAATCCTCTCAGATTGCCTTTTATTTAATAATGCTTCTGTTTATCAATTTTGTGATATAGATATCTTAGAAAGGTGAACAGAAAATAGGTTTTGGATGGTCCTTGCTGTTGGTGTTGCACTGAACTTCACATATCGTGCGACAACTGCACATTTTCCGGAACAAATACTTATAAGTTATAACTACATGATATCTTAAGGCGACGCCTTGATAATTTGGCTGTAGCGATGCCGATTTTTCTCAGCAATGACTAAAGCTAAGAAACTAAAGTTCATTGTCAGTATTCATCATGTCTTTGTCTTTGAATTGCCCATAGCATAACACGATTGGACAACTTTTATAACACAGAATTATCAATCGAAAAGACCTCTGTAAAAAAAGGGATTCCTATTTTTCCAACAGAGGAGAGTGATTTAAGGTTCCAAAATTTGTACATAAATTGGTTGAAGCATACACTTTAATATGTGCATAGCTGATATGAAATGTATTTATGGTTTTTAAATTACGCAGCAAAAACCATTTTGTCGCTTACGCCCTTTCCATTTTTTGCTGTTCCATTGCTTGTTTTCTATGAGAGGCCGGCCCGGCCGCTCATAGAAAACAAGCAATCTAAAACATATCCAACACGGTTTCTTACTTTAACGCGGCGTCACCTTAACAAAAATTTTATCAAAATCAACTCCTTGGCAACATGGACGACCTCCGTGGCGCAGTGGTGAGCGCGTCGGTAGCTCAAGCCGGAGGTCGCGGGTTCGAGTCCCGCCGCCGGAACAAAAAAGTTTATGAAGTTCCTGGGTCATGGATGTGTACTAAATATGTGTATCATATAATAAAAATCTTAAATATATGTATATAAAAGTATTAAATATATTTCCGTTGTCTGGTACCTGTAACACAAGTCCTTCAGGTACTTACCACGGGGCCAGACTGACGTGGTGTGAAGCGTCCGTAGATATTATTATTATTATGTTTTTATTATATTTGTATGTATATATATTTACACTTAAAATTTTAAATGTTTAAATTGTTAGTATGAATGGACGGAGTGTCCGGCGAAGGGTGATGTGTTGTATGATCAGGTTGTGATATGTGTGATGTATGAATGTGTGAGTTTGGTTGTGTGTGTGGTGTATGTAATGTTGTTAGCTCATCATCTGTTTGTAAAAACTTTCTTACTATACAAGTGTTTAATATTACAGCTTTTAAGCATATAAGTTCATTATCCAAATTAATTAATTAGTTAATCCAGTATCCAAACTCTTATTATTATTATTATTATGAGTTTCGGATTTATAATAATTAATAATAATAAGAGTTTGGATACTGGATTAACTAATTAATTAATTTGGATAATGAACTTATATTATTTTTTTTTGTTACAGGTATGCGCCTCTGAACAATATGGAGTACTGTAGCTAGAAGTTCCTCACGAAAAAATGTGGTAAGACAGTATGTTTGTGGATTGAAACATATCAACGATGTACATAACAGAATGAAACATTAATAATGCTAAAAAAAACTGTAATCTAAAAGATAGCGTATGCACTATGCATACAGCTTTACCCAACAAATATGATCAATCAATCGTCGCGGCTTATGTCGCGGGCTGCGCAGTGACACCGCGTCGCGTCCCGTCCTGTCTGACGTGTCACTTATATTTTTAATTGCGGACTAATTATGACGATAAATTGGCCACTTTAATACGCCGGGAAATATATTTTATCGTCCGATAATTGCGAAATTATTGAATTTTTACACCAGCAGCTCGCGATGTGAAAGGATATACTGCGTCGTGACGGCGTCGCGACTCGCGAGGCGTTGTGAATTTTTTTAATGAGCCATTCGGAACATGCTGCCCGACATCGCAAATAATTAAAATTGTGTTTCTTCTTGTGTAATAACTAATAAATAAAGTTTAGGTTAGAATTTAGAATGGCATATTTAAATAATCGACCAAGTGTGAGTCGAACTCGCGCACGAAGGGTTCCGTACCGTTATAGAGCAAAAGTCAAGCTATAGCGGTTCTTGCGATACAGCCTGGCGACAGACAGATAGACGGACAGACATCGAAGTCTTAGTAATAGGGTTCCGACTCCCGTTTTTACCCTTTGGGTACGGAACCCTAAAAAGCTCTCTCTTCTCGAAGATAATGGAATTCATTATCAATAGCCAGCTTTTTCAATACTTGGACGGCCAGGGATTACTAAGCGACAAAAATACGGTTTCCGTAAGGGTAAGAAGCATTGGCTGTTAGTTTGGAGTTTGGACATTGCGAAGGCCTTTGATCGGGTTTTGCATAAAGCGCTGCTATCAAAGCTTCCATCATACGGGCTGCCCGAGAAATTAAGTGGGTCACTAGTTTCTTAGCAGACAGAAGCATAAAGGTCGTAGTTGACGGTGAATGCTCGGAAACTCAGTCTGTTGATGATGGTGTCTCTCAGGGCTGTGTGCTATCGCCTACTCTATTCATACTGCATATCAATGACATGACCAACGACATTCATTGCTATGCGGATGATAGTACAGGTGATGCTGTATATACCGGCTCCTCCAATATTTCTCGGCCAAATGTCATTGAAAGTCGAAACGAACTTGTGTCTAAAATAGATAATTCAATGGAGAAAGTCTCTGAATGGGGTAGACGTAACTTAGTCCAATTCAACCCCGCCAAGACACAAGTCTACGCGTTCACCACTAAAAAGTCAGCAATGGTCGTATATCCTCGTTTCAAAGGGCATATCTTTAACCATCTCCCCTAGCATTAAGATACTTGACGTAAACATATCGAGCGAAGTCCAGTTCCGATATCATCTAGAGGGTAAGGCCAAATTAGCCTCAAAGAAGCTTGGTGTTTTTAACAGAGCGAGACAGTACTTCAGTCCGGACCAACGCCTACAACTCTACAAGGCGCAGGTTCGGCCTCATATGGAATATTGTTCTCATCTCTGGGCAGGGGCGCCAAAATACCAACTGCTCCCTCTGTTTGTTTTTCAAAATTCTTTATTGAACATAATAATAGACTACACATACAATTGGATTGACACAATTATACTGAAAACATGCCATTTTTAAACTTACAGGCTAAGCTCACCTCTAAAAGTTATCTACATGATTTTGTGTTAAATTTATATCACACCGTTTACAGAACTGCACTTGTTTACATTATGATTCACACGTAAATGCTTAGTTAGCAGTTTACTTTTAGCACCAAAAGATTACCTATAGTAATTTATACGCAACTTACACCATTACAGTAAACATACTTATTATTTGTTTTCATACAATTTAATAATTATCAAATAAACACGGTAGGTTTACTCGTCATTCATCTCTGGATCGTATGCAACGAAGGGCCGCTCGAATTGTTGACTGCCATAGTGTTTCAAACAGCTTGGACCCCTTGGAATTACGCCGAGATGTAGCTTAATCACTCTGCATCCTCTATCGGTTGTATCACGGGGAGTGCTCTGAGGAATTGTTCGGAATCATACCACCTGCAACTTTTCGCCATCGTCCCACGCGAAAAACATACCATCCTCATCACCTTGGTGAGTGGCAGTCTTCCACAGTGCGTTTTTCGCGTACGCGGGCCTTACGGGGCTTGATGGGTTAAAAGGCCGGCAACGCACCTGCAGCTCTTCTGATGTTGCGAGTGTAGTTGCTTACCATCAGGTGACCCGTTTGCTCGTTTGCCCCCTTATTTAATAAAAAAAAAGTATCGATGCGTCATGTTGCAATGTAAACCGATTCTTATTCTCTCAGTTTTGTAAGACATTGATGTGATTCATTTGTAAGTTGTAACACCGCGCCGTGCCAAGAGCATTGCCCTCCTAGAGTCGGTTAAATGTTAATGGCGGGAAGCGGGTCAATAATATGCATAAACGACCAATAATATGCATAAATAGGTCAATATGCTCGATGTAACTGAACGTGACAGGTGACAGGGCGCTGCTCGCGACACGTTATTTCAGTGACAAAATATGTAGACTAGTGAAGTTGTCTGAGAGTGACACAGTCTGCAGTTAACACCTTTGTAACGACCCTAGACGATCAATTATATTGTGCAATATTAAGCTTCAGTTTTATTGAACAGTTTATTTGACGATAAGATTGAATGTCGGGCGCGTTCAATATCAACCCTAGACGGTCAATAATATGTAGGTATTACGAAATACGTGATATTGACAATAAAATTTCTCGTCTAAGGGCCTGTTAAATAAGATACAAATATCTAGATTTACGAGTAAAGAAGGTGCACCACATAGTAATATAATAATTATGTACTATATGATTAATCCTTCGATCGCGGATTCTTGGAAATATATTGTTATCGCGGTCGCCGGTGTCCTTATGGGGGGGTTGATAAGTTAAAGACAAAATCATCGAACACAGCAACAACATCAAAAGCCATGTTGTTAATGATGATGATGAAACAAATAAACACACAATTATTTTCGGAGCAAGATTTATTGGGACAGTGTCAATCAGGTGCCAATGTCACCTTTGTCAAATGTCACCTTATCGCGACGTTTTGGACCTTTTGTGACGGACAGACAGACACATAAATTTAAAAAAGGTTTCGAGTGAAGCCCGAAACAGGATCTTAGTGACAAATGATAAGAGTGACGTTTGCGCTAGTGTAGCACGCGGCTTCGCTTGGTTTACCCGACTTTGTCAGAAGAGGGATATAGTTTATATGATATTAGCCCAAGAAATATCTAAATCCTAGATCATTTACTAGAAAACCGACACACGAGAACACTATCCTTTTACTATAGGTACAAAACGTAGCCTATTTTTTAATCCAGAACTTTAACCACTTTCGTGACAAATTTTATTAAAATGTCTTGTAGTTAGAAGTAACAAAGAAGAAAATAATATAAACTTACTGATCGCGTTTTAGTATCCTACAGAACTTCACACAGCTGTAAGTAATTTGATTTTTGACAATATTTCAACTTGTATGACAACGCGAATCGCGACATTTGATGACATTGCCTGTCAATTTCAGTAGAAAAACGAAGATTGTCAAATCAATTTAGCAAAATTACCAATAAGATATGCATTAAAATTTAAATTTCGAATAATAATACATATTAATATTATTATTCGAAATTTAAATTTTTATTGTTATCGATACAATTTCACCTCTACTCACATTATGGAAGCCTTTCGTTTGACACCGCGTAATATATCTGCGACCCTGGTGCCACACATCCATCACACGTCACCGCCGGGGTAAACAGACAGGTCAGCCCACCCCACACCCCCCGGGGCGTGTTGGAGGTGGGGGGTGATTGATTCGTAAGTAAATATTCCATCAGACATCTGATGCTTATCGCGGAGTTATGACCTTGTCAGCGGCGTTTTTTGTATTGTAGTTTTTTTTTAAGTTATGGCTGTTTTAATACATTACTTAAGAAAGTAAACAGGGGGGTGTGCCAAAATGTTTTCGTTTTCGCTTCGTTGTAGAATCGCCGATGAAAATGTATGGAATTGACATAAGCGTTCAATAATATGACGTTGACGTTCGATTCGTCTTATCACTTATGTCAATTCCATACATTTTGATCGGCGATTCTGTAACGAAGCGAAAACGAAGAAGTCTCGGCTAAATGGCCTGGGCTCTTAGCCAAGACACCTTCGTTATTTTAACTTTCGAAATTCGCTTTACGTACTCAAGTTTTGACGTAATATCGTTAATGACATTCACTTTATGTTAAGCTAAGTTCCCTGGATTTTCAAGATAGCTATGTCACAAAACTTAATATTTTTCGTGACTAGCTCAAAGCTTTGTTTCTTTGGACATCAGGTGGTGGACAGAGGCATATCTTCATTCATCAAAGATATAATATCTTCTTAAAGTAATAGATCAATACTTATAGTTATACATAAATGCATATACCATAATGACGCAGGTTGATTTTGATAATCCATTCGCGGTTATATTACCCCTGAGTGCCTTAAATTGAACCTTATAATACGTTGGCGATAAAGATCACCTGATCAGAATAATATGGAGCGGCTGGTCCGTGTAACATTTGATGTTGTTAGTAAATAGACGTAAGATGTGTGATTTAACTTGTTATGACGGCAGCGAACAGTAAACACTCGGTGTTAGCACGAACTTTTGACAGCTACGTGCTCGTTACGCTATCAATACATATTAGAAAGGGGTGTACGACACTGCATTCAAAAATTAAAAAAATATGCTAAAATGCTCAGATGTTGTTGGCACGTTATGCGCAGAGGCTATGTTGTCATGAAGGCGTGAGTCTCTCAGAAGCTAAGAGTTCTAGAGGCAGACCCCCAGCCATATGGTGGACCAGTATGACCAAAGCACTAGCTGCATAAATAAATTGCCTAAATCGACAACCTAAGATAGAGTTTGGTTTGGCGCAAATGTAAGGAGAGCCGACTCTACGTAAAGATTAAAGAAGAGCCTTAATCCCCAAGATAGAATTTCTTGGCACAGATATACTAAGAGAGCCGACTCTACGTAAAGAGGGAAAGAGCTAAGAAGAAGTCAAAGTATAAGTATAAAAGAAAAGATTAGATTTCAAATCGGAATTATATTTTGCAGAATATGTTACATGTAAAGATATAGCAATATGTAATGTTAAAAATTTTAAGATTTTCGACATCGTTACGAATACGCAGCTGACAAATCTTCGTGCTTCCTGCTGTCTCAAATTGAACCCCACCCGTCAATATTCACAAGTGACAACTGACAAGTGTCTTAATGGCGTGTAACAGGTAGTTAACATCATTAACTATTAGGGAAAACTGGTATAGTTTTCCCTTCGTTGGTTAATCCTATTATTGGCACTTTATTGTTTGAAAATTCTATTAATGCCCAAAATAGTACCTTAAAAGTGACAATAATTGGGTTTTTCACTTTATATAATACGAGCTTTCGCCCGCGGCTTTGCTCGCGTTAAGAAGTATTATTATATTATACAAACTTTCATCCCCTATTTTAACCCTTCGGAGTTGGAATTTATCAAAATCCTTTCTTAGCAGATGTCTACGTTATAACATCTACCTGCATGCCAAATTTCAGCCCGATCCGTCCAGTGGTTTGGGCTGTGGGTTGATAGATCACCATGTCAGTCAGTCACCTTTGAGTTTTATATATTAAGATTGTTTCTGTTATCGATATAAAAGTGACAATGAACAACCTTATTGAACAAAATATAAACACAATATGTTACAGAAAACCTACTGAACCAGCCACTATAGTTGCAAAGAATCATTCTAGCTCAGTTTGACAAAAAAACCACAAACTAAATAATGAAGAAAAAAAAACAAGAAATTAATCAACGCTCAAAGTAGCCCATTCTCCCCTCAGTGCCCATTCTCCCCCAGTCCAGACGTCCAGAACTGATCAAGACGTTATTAATTCCCGTCGCGTCCCGGATGATTGACGTCGGATACGTCACCCCCCGACACCCCGTCACCCCCCGGCATCCCCCACACACCCAACACCACGATGCAAACATCTCAATGTATTGATGGAACACGTCGACGGTATTCAGATGATAGGGTCTAGTAACTAGTTCATTTCAATTAAATTAAATTATTAATTATAGAAATTATATTTAATGTTGAATTATTGAAGAAGCTTACTTTGTGTATTTATATTTTAGAATATTATTTCTTCTATTAATTCTAAATACGCTCGCAATTAATTTATTATTATTATTTGTTTTTTGTAGTTATTGATATTAAGTATTTACCTGTGTATTAAAAACATGTGTGACTGTGACAATCATAATTCTAATAATTATTTTTATATGACTTATTTAAATATTTTAGTGTAATTGAGTAAGTACTTGACATTTGATATTAATATTATTATTGATTTTTTTTTTTTAATGTTGTGTATATTTTTTATTGGATTGCATGGTAAAATGTTACTTCTTTTCGTATATTTTTGTTAACTGTATTACTTACTTTGCTGTCTGTTACTATACCGAATAAATAAATAAATAATTCTAGATCTACAATATTGTATTTTCAACCCTTCACGAAAAATGTGTCTACGAGCACGAACTGTAAAGTTCACATCGAGACACGACGCTGTGTCGAATTTTTACTTCGTTAGTTGGAAGAGTTTATGTAATATCTAATTTATGCACAGTTGCATACTTAGTATTAACGTTTTAATCACCTAGGTCTTAGATATATCCAAGATAACCTGGGACCTGTTTCTCCACTCTCGCTTGTCGCGAAGCGGGCGGGGGTGCCGTTGCGTCAGATACCGTTTCCTATTTTGCTTGGCAGCGTCCACTCTGATATGCTAAATTTGTATGACATATTGTATGTTTGTATGTGTTGATTTTAGGTGCAGTGTAATATATATTAGATAGTTTGTTTTTGTAGCTATGTATGGTACAGAGTTACGTATAAACCATGTCATTGTTGTTCAATTCTCTTAAAAATACTAGTGACTATATCGGCTAAAATCAACAAATAATTGGTTTTACGCTTAAACCACTAAACCACGTTCTACGAATCGAGTCCTGGGTATACAGTATTTCTCCGGAGTCCGGACCAATACGACCTGCGCACCTTCAAAGTTCAAAAGGAGGACATTTCCTCTTAGGACTTAGAGGGCCGGCATCGTACCTGCATGCAGGCTGCAGCAGCTGCTCTTCTAATGTTGCGCATGTCCATGGGCGGCGGTAGTTGCTGTCCATAAGGTGACCGTGACCCGTTTGCTCGTTCGCCCCCCCCTTATTTTAAACAAAGAAAAGGCATTTGGGATAGTTTTAGTCGTGGAAAAATGTATGGTTCCCGGTCTATAAAAGTGTTTCTGCATAAACAAAGTTGCAGGCATCATCTACTTGCAATATCATTTCATCCTTATTAGGTCATATTCCTGCAAATAAGGCATGTCAAGTTTTCCGCGGTATGATGTAGTGGCCGTCAAGTGATTGAGAGCGACTTGAGTGCGGCTCAGATCCACTGATAACGGCAGACGTCGGCTTCACTTAAGAACGGGTTATTACTTATTAATATGTAATAAAAATATGCTTACTAGTTAAAAGCTTCAAATTTTTTATTGATTTTTGTTATTTGAACTTTCCTTACAATAAAATATTAAAACGAAAAAAGCTCTACATCACTTTATAGATTAAGTAGCCAAAATTCTTATAAGAAATGTCGTCTGTCCGTCACAGGAGCGGGCTAGGGGGGGTAGAGGGGGATAGTTGTAAACACAAACACGGCAAAATCGATGATGGCCATTGTCCGACCCACGTCGAATGCGACCTGTCAACTTTGATTGAATCAACTTGTTATAGAGTTTACAAGTTTTAGATACGGCAGATAAACCTCTTATTCTTATTACGTACCTACTTCATAAATTTATGAGTCATGTGACATATCACATAATATTTTGACGCGTTATCTCCTGGTAGTTCATAAGTAATGACAGAGGAGGCACGCTTATAATAATATTATTTAAAAACATGTACCTAATACTTACTAACACCAGGCTTATAAAATGTAAAAATAATAATAACAGATTTTAGGGTCATAATGACAAACTTCTTTAATCAATCAATGTGATTACTTAGTCTGTTGGACTACACACTGCACAAGTGTGTAAGAGTTTACAAATGAAACTCTACCAAGCTTGTATAAAAATACTGTATACCAGTGATATGTTATGGTTCCCTAGTACTACATTATTATGTATAAAGAGTATAAAGAGGTATTACCTCTTTGCTGTATTCCTACTGTATTCATATAAAATAGACCCAACAAAGAACAAACCGTCACAACAAACAATCACTATACAAAAACAGGCACTTCTATCAGTGCGACGGGCTTGACGTGGGACAAAGACGTCCGTCTGTGCCCGACGTGTGACGTGTCCCCCGTCCCCCGCCGCCCCGCGGATAATGATGTTGGCCGAGCGATTCTGACGATGTTTGCCCAACCCTGAGGCGCTTTTTTGGGAGGGATATTGAATTAGATTGTATGGGATACTGGATAACAATTTTCAAAAAGACGGTTTAAAAAACCATTTTTGGGACAAGTTCATACTACAGAAATTCTTATTGGCAATCATTATCAAACAATATTCTGAGGTGCCAAGAATAGGATGATTGTCAAAGCGATTTCTTTATGTTGTTAAAGTGAGAGTTGAGAAAAATATAGAGAAAAGGTCTGGTAGAGCCAATGATTCCCTTGACATGACTCGATAAGAACTATGGCTCACAATTCTTTTACAAATTTTGCCAGCCACTTACAAAAAAAAAACAACAGAAGCTTATTTTCAAGGTAAGTCCCCATAATTGACAGAATAGAACAGAAAAGCAGAAGGTCAATAAAGCCACGTCAATCACAAACACTAAACCTAGATTACAAACGATGAATATAAAAGGAATATCGCGAAAGACTTTCGAATAAATACTGAAACATTTTAGCGCAGTAAATTGTCTTCAAGAGCTGACCACCCCCCTAGGGGGGTCGAGCGGTGGGCCAGGGGGTGTGGGGGGGTGGCTGCCCCCCGTTCGTCTTGCTTATGACTGACAGGCGGACAGCTTGAGTGATTGAGAGTGACTCAAGGTATAATGCGCTGAGGCGAGATAGAGGGTACGCGGATATAAAAGATCCTATGCGCGTATACGGGTAACGAAACTTACATTTTATTTGTACGGTTTAAGGTTGGGTTTCGGATGGAGTTTAAAGTGATGTGGGTTTAAAACTTTAAAATACCAGTATGCAATGTTATTATGAATTAAAACAAGGTGCGCCGGTTTATAGCGAGCTCTCTTATAATTACAAATGTTGTATGCAAAAACTTGGATAAATAAAACGAATAAAAAAGTTATTTGATATTTCTATCGTCTAAAATTCTAAATCGTCAGTACCCCAACTCCCAATTTGCAAAATTTATCAACAATAAACTCTACAAATGAAATTGAATTCTACAGTCGAATTCTATTTAAAAGTCCAGTCGCAGAATATATAGAAATCCGTCCATTGAGTACTTGTCTATTTCTCAATCAATATATTATGTATTGGTATCCTCAATCCTGGGGGGTGTGCCAAAATGTTTTCGTTTTCGCTTCGTTATAGAATCGCCGATGAAAATGCATGGAATTGACATAAGCGTTCGTTAATTAATATGACGCGGACGTTGACGTATGTCAATTCCATACATTTTCATCGGCGATTCTATAACGAAGCGAAAACGAAAAAGTTTCGGCCAATGATATTCTACTAAATACAGATCTGTTACGTTCATACTATTTTCCGGCTTAAATTTCTTGCGAACAATTTTCAAATTCAATTGTCAAATTTGACAGATAAGTGAAAAAAAGATACGAAATGCCATTTACATAAAAGAGACAGACTAAATAAAAGACGGGCCAATTGGCCCGTATTTATGGCTTCACAACGCGCGCGGTAGTAACATATCTGCTTTGAGTTTTTTTATATAATATCATTGGTTTCGGCTAACTGGCCTGCTCACATATCGTGCATGTGAAAATGAAACAATACATTCGTGTGCGAGCAAAATACACAGAGTTGGGTCAATGGACGAATATCTCTCAATCCTGCAACCGGACTATAAGTAGATAATCGTCAAAGGTTTGACAAGTCTGTTTGCCTGTGTAAAGAAGGTATTGCGCAACGAAAGTACCAGGAGCACAGAAACACATAAGCATTGATCAACTACGATAACATGGCGCGCCCCTCCAAATGACTGTTTCAATGTGTGTAGTCACATCCTTATGAAAGAGTTTGTATGTAGTATTACGGATTTTTAAAAAAATCCGGGTTTTCGGATTTTTCCATCCTCAAATCCGGATTATCCGGATAATCCGGATTTTTTGTAATTTTTTAAATATTTTTGATAAACAGCTTTAAATGTGAGTTATTTTCTTATTATTTATTTTATACCATTCATTTTAAAAGTGAAAAATAAAACATCTTAAAAAATTATATTATTTCTTAAGTTAGCAATTTTTACATGGGTGTAAAAAGGAAGTGATTAAAATAACAGTATCTGGTACTTAAAATATTACTAACAACTTAAAATTACCTTGATTTTTTTACTATTTAAAAATATTAAATTTTAGTTAACAAGAAAACCCTAAGCAATCTTAGCTTTTTCAATGACTTCGTCATTTTTGCGCCTACAGCCGTCAGCCGCACCTCATCAAATTATGCTCTCAGATCTGCAAGCCTAGAGGTGGAACTTACAAATAATAGGCCAAAGACACTAACAATGACCAACAGTACGAGACGTAGGGTCAAGGTAGACGAGCAAGGAATTCACTATGTCTACGAGTACCAGCTGTACTTGGGCAAATTAGTTTCTTATGACAACAGAAAGACAGAAAAACTGGTCCATGAAGAATGGTGACTTACCAATCTCACTGAAGCCCAGACTCGTTGATATATACTGTGTATTTCGCTTGTCATAACCAACGATACGCTAACTCGATCATTGACCGATTTACGATTTATAAAAGTTGAAACTCAGGGTCTGCCAAAGAGCAATAGAACTCAAATCTCAACAAAAAAAAAAAAAAAACAATATTGTGCTCCCAAACTAGAATCAGAGACGTAGGAATCAAGTCGGCCAAGCTAATGTGGCATTGGGCTGGTCACGTTATCCGCATACATCTAAGCTGGATATCGACTGAGTGGGTATTGAGACCTAAAGTAGCCCGCAAACGATCAAACATCAAACACGTCAAACACGTAGTTTGTTTGATAAACTACGTGTTTGACGTGTTTGAAGAAAATGTACGTGTTTGATGTTTGATCGTTTGCGGGCTACTTAAGAAAAAGCTATGCTCTGGAGGTGTTTTTTTTTCCTCTGAAGGCAGATCACAGTAATCCTGACGTTTAGACGATCCTTGAGGATCTATTGTGACTCCTTTGTATTAGAGTACCGTCCCCAGTGTTGCTCATAACGATGTGATTGGGATTGGTGCTACAACTTTCCTCTTTAGTTAATTAGGAGAGTTTTTGCTCTATAGTCTGTAGTAGAGCAGTAGACTCAAGTAGAAGGTTGTCACAGAATCTGCAGGTCGTAATGCTATTAACACATCTTCTGTAAAGATGCTTGTTAAGCTTATATTGTCCAGTTAGGCTTCTGGCAAGCATTCTAATTTTTTTTCTTACTAACCAACTCGTCAGCGGTTACGTTGCCAATGAGGAACCAACGATTGCGAAGACTTTAGCCTAGAATACGGTTCTAAACTCCCCACTGGATGCATATCAGCTGGGCTGGCAAATGGTGACACTGGAGCAAGATGAATGAAAAATTCGGGCGGCGTCTTTGTCCAGCAGTTGGATATTATATTAATAATATTTAGGCTATTGCACAAAATAATGACTAAAAATAATTATTTAAACTTTAAATCAACATTTCGTTATATTATAAACTTGCTATATTCCTTCATTTAATTATGACAGAATCACAAATCAGCATTGGTTACGTATACAATTAATATAATTTATAATTTTAACCTCAATGTAAACACCATGTTTTATTTACTAAAAAGTAAAAACAATCTATTCAATACTAAAATGTTCTAAGGTAATTGAAAATTTATCATCATTGCATTTATATTATCATAGAAATCGTAATAACATAGTAAAATAAAAGCTAGGTTATAAGAAATTAAAATACGTCGTTATTTCTTTTAAATAAAATTAAAAAATGTAAAGAAATGCAACTACAACCACCAAATAACTACACAATGGAATGTTAGACATACGAAATTCTGACTTTAGTACGTGTAGGCCACGCAAAGTTGTGGTAGCTCCTTTAAACAAATGTGAATTTGTATGTCAGATATTACACGATACATTCAAATTAATTTTATATTACGTAAAAACTTCTTTTTCATAATTTTATCTACTATTCAAAAAAACCAAAAATCCGGATTTTGTAAAATGAAAATCCGGATTTTTAAAGGCCCCAAAAATCCGGATTATCCGGATTTTTCGGATTTCGAAGTATCCGGATTGCAATCCCTAGTAGTAAGTATTCAACCAATCACAGTACACGTAATATTTCTGTTAATGTCACTTATTACCGAGATTTGTTGGTCAACTAATCATAACTAGCCTACCGCGCAAGACAACGCACTTTGGAGGGGCGCGCCATGTTATCGTAGTTGATCTCTACCGTCCCTCCGTAAAACACGGCGACATAACGTCCGTCTTCGCGAGACACCAGGCGCACATACTTAAAAAGGTCACGAATTATTCAACACTACCTTTTAGTGCACGTGTGCCTTAACTCCTTGTATTAGAGTTGTAATTTGCGTGTGCAGCGTGGATCATGATGGGACAATTTGATTTGGAATAAATCGTCAAGTCAAGAAATAAGTGGTAGTTTTTTGCCTATCCGAGGTGGTCCATGATACAACACTTTAAGATGTGGATACTTATTTATTGTAAAACTACGAATAATAAAACCTAAAAGAAATATCAGAGATATTGATAACATGAAAAGTACCTAATGTCAACCAATAAGATATTCGAAATCTTATGTCTGTACTCTCTAGTCTCTACATTATAAGTCTCTCTATCATATTATTAGAGTCTGCTTCAATGTAGATTTGTGATATTAAGGCTACATCAGAAATACAATATTTTTAGCAATACTAAAATATAGATTTTATACTACCAAGTACCAACAAAACTTACTTTTTTAGCCAGTAATTTAAGTCTTATATTAAATTTTCACACTACAAATTTTAAATTTGTCTGCTGTCCGTACAACGTACATTCAGTCAATCAATTAATAGTGTCAGCTGTCAATCAGCTGATCAGCGGGTCGCGGGTCACGGCCGGTCAGTGACCCCGGCGACACCTCCCGCTGCTAACTTGGTGAGGTGTTGTTGGTAGAGTGACAAAATGGTAGAGAATAGACAAGATTGTGGCTGTGGTAATGAAACTAATGATGCTAAGGAACTCTTTATTAGTTTGTTATCCATACTAGTTCATACTAACGTTATAAATGCGAAAGTGTGCCTGTCTGTCTGTTATCTCTTCACGCCCAAACCGCTGGACCGATTTTGCTGAAATTTGGCATGCAGATACTTTGAGTCCCGGGAAAGGACATAGGATACTTTTTATCCCGGAAAAATGTACGGTACCCCCGCGATAAACGAGTTTCGGCGCTACGGAGTTGCGGGCGTTATGTAGTAGTTAACTAAATTTTAGTACTTAGTAAACTATTACAAACTATCATACTCTACATTTAGTAAATTAAAAATAGGACCTCCTTCTTTTAGAAGTCGGTTAAAAATATCAGCTATTTTAGGTGCAAAACACAAAAATCGTCATTTCTGTTAAAAGGTCGAAACAATTGCGAGCTCAGGGCCCCCGCTACCATATGTGCAACCATCGCCATCCTCTAGGGGCACCAAATCGCCATCTTTAGGGGCGCCAAAACCAAGGACCCAAAAAATTTGCCTAAAGGGGCGCCAAAATCTTTTTTTTGCACACAGGCGCCAATAGCCCTTACGGGCTGCCTGCCAGCCTGTGCGAGCTGCATGGTCCTGGACAGACATACAGACAGACGAAAAACACTCACTCTTATTTTCCCCAGAAGTTAACAAACTAAGGAAAACTGTCACAATAATGATAGAGAAAATCATTAATCTGATAATTTGGCACATATATTGCGGACATTAATTTGATATATCATTATCAATCACATATTATCTGTGATAGACGGCTGTCGTGCACACTCGCGAATAAATTGTTAGTATATTATGTATGTATGTATCCAATATTATGTTGTATGACATGTTGGGATTGACAGGTTTTGTGCCTGGGTCAACTGTTTTAGTATTTATTGTAGAAATCTAGTAGGATATTATGCGTTAAGAAAGAAGGATGTTCTAGGATTAATCATTATTTAGGGTGAATGAAATATAAAAATAAGCCAAGTGCGAGGCGGTATTGCGTACATAAATTAAACATATTTATAAGAAAAATAAATATTATGTCATCCAAATACATCTCGAACAGAAAATTGGAATGTGCAATGACGTGTTCTTTGGACGGTTGTACCAACATGTACACATATTTTTAGCTCGGCAAAAACGTAATTGCAGAAATTAGACGTGATATGTTGAGGAAAAATCGACAATAATTGATAACGACTCGTCAGCGCTATCTGCCATCAATTATAACATAATCATCGGCTATCATCGCACATGTTGGTGTGCGTGTAAAGGTGGAATTACATTTATAGAGGTGCAATGTGCAGTTGCAGTCTTTTTGAGCTTATAAGGCCGTGTTCAAACCAAACTGACTGTAAGCCGCCGAATGTGAGCAGAATCAAGTATGAACGTGAAAATATACGGTATCGAATGTCCACGCCGACGCCTAGCGTACAGCGTATTGTCGGTTTGGTGTGAACGAAAATGTGAATATAACTGTATGGAAATACAATAAACTGCGTAAGGTTCGCTCACATTCGGCTGACAGTCAGTTTGGTTTGAACACGGCCTAAAAGGGAGTATACAATTGACAACACCAATACCTGCGCCACAAGATTCCCTAAAACCTTTCCAATATAACCTTTTTACTGTGCTACAAGCTTCTTTTCATGAGGACGTGGATTAGAAACAGCTGTCAATCAAAATGAAGCCAGCGTTTGTTCTAATTTCGGTCATAATATGTATTTTTTTTTATGAAAAAGGGGACAAACGATCAAACAGGTCACCTGATGGAAAGCAACTTCCGTCGCCCATGGACACTCGCAGCATCAGAAGAGCTGCAGGTGCGTTGCCGGACTTTTAAGAGGGAATAGGGTAATAAGGGTAGGGATTGGAAGGGAAGGGAATAGGGTAGGGGATTGGGCCTCCGGTAAACTCACTCACTCGGCGAAACACAGCGCAAACGCTGTTTCACGTCGGTTTTCTGTGAGAACGTGGTATTTCTCCAGTCGAGCCGGCCCATTCGTGCCGAAGCATGGCTCTCCCACGTATAATGTTACTTAAAAGCTATTCACAGGAGATAAATAGCTTTCCGTCAAATGACATGTTTTTAAAAAGAGTGCCTACTCCTGATTTTGCTAGGTCACTTGTGTCAAAAGTTGAACTACTAATTTCTTATATTGGCAAGTCTGTCTGGGTCAGGTTACTGTAGTATTATTAGAAATGCGTAATTTCTTTCTTAAATTGGCAAGTGCACGTCGCGCTGATGATGATGATGTGTCGGGTTAATATGCGCGCTGCAGTGTCTATTCCGGTGCGATAATAATAAGAAACCTGTCCGTCCGTCCGCCTGAAGACTTCCCGACGGCTCGCGCAGGTGGGGCGGAGCGGTGGGCCGAAGACATGCTGACCGGCGGAGCGGAGGGCGGGCGGAAGAAGAAAAATTCTCTATGAAATTTCTTTTTTTTATGGGCATTTTGGAAGAGCCAACAAAAACTACTCTATTTATTTCCCTAATTACTGTAATGGCTGGCGTTGTCTAATAGGGTCTGTGACTTAGGAACGCCTGCAAGTGACTTGATGATGAATGCATTTTAATTTATTAGAAAGTGTGCAAGATTATTTTGTGACATTCCAAAGTACCTTAATTATTTTATTCGTCTGATTTTTTTGGAAAATTTAATGTTTTTTTAACAACTTTTCCAGACATAACTGCATTTCTTAGGTACATTTTACCTAAATTTCTTCAACCATATAACAATTGCAAACTAATTGACCATCGTCATTACCAATTATTACATAGTAATATGTTACTAATGTTGAATGCCCTAACTTATTTTCCGCCACCCGCTCCGCCTGTGAGCGCATCCCACCGCGCTCCAGTAACGCATATCCGCGCTGTCGTCTCATATCAAACTGCACTCCCGTCTGCGCGTGATTGATATGATACACTATACTTGCCACTTGCCAGTTATACATATTACTATGAATTTCACATTATATTTAGGTACATCGCAACTTATACTTGCCTAGTACCACAGTATTAGGGTAAATATTGTAATACTGTGCTAGTACTTAGTTTATTCGAGGGTTTGCCTAGTACTTAGTTTTAAATTTAGTTTTCACAGCCTCGCAACTTCTGTCTTGGTGCATATCAGATACGTATTATTTATTTATTTATTTATTTATTTCAGGCTACATAATATCTGCAATACTAAGACAGAAGGTGCGTTCCTTTTTAACCGACTTCCCAAAAAGGAGAAGGGTCTATGTTCGGCTATGGATATTACGTATGTTCAACGATTATAAATTTTGCTCACAATGCTTGACGTAAATATTTGAAACTGATTTGATTGTGATAAATATTTCTAAGGAAAATAATTAATTAATTGCATGCAGTTGGTTCCTAGCTGATTTAAAAATCAGTCATCGTGATAATAGCTTGATTAATATTATAAAATGATAAATAAATAATTAATTAAATTAGCATTTGACATGTCTATTTAAAACAATATAATCTTTCACTATCGAATCAGAAAGGAAATCAGCAAATACCTGTGATTATTTTTCGCAAGAATTTTCCCCGCATGTATCGTTATCAATGATTAATTGGATTTAGTATCTAAGTACCTAATTGGTGCATTAAACGAAATTACCATAAACGTAAATAATGAAAGAAATGCAATGGAACCAATTTATGATTATATTATTATTCACACTAATAATCTAAATGCGAAAGTGTGCCTGTCTGTCTGTCTGTTACCTCTTCATGCTCAAACCGCTGAACCGCTTAAATTGCTGAAGTTAGCGCTCGTATGTATAACTTGAGAAGGGCCAATAATTAACAGCGCCGTTCAATCATATGGTTCCGACTTTTTCGTAAATACATAATATTCGGAGACGTCCTATTGCATACACTAGCCACAAGCCAGCCTTATTCAAATGCCAACTCAATCGAGTTAAATTTTGTGAATAATATGGCGAAGGTGCCAGTAGACTAATGTTCAGCGATGATGATGAATGCAGCATAGAATTATGCTCGCCGAGAGCGCCGGCATCGAACCCGCGCCCCGGGCAACGCCTGATTGATGGGATCGCGAACACTAATAATTATATGGTGCGATTATAACGTGCATATGAGGTGTGTTCATCATCAACAGGCTGACAATCAAATCTTAATAACCCTTCGTCCACTCAAAGTGTATAATACCCAATACCCATGAAAACTTCTGGAGCCGGATTAAAGACAAGAAATAAACATTTAGAATAATGTTTTGAATCGTACCACAATGCTATGAGCATCTCATTAATGCTGCGAGATGCCTCCCAATCGGCCTTGTCTCTACAGACTTAAAAGCCTACCATCGAATAATTCATTAAAAGTACTTCAATCACCCAGCAAAAATAACATGTCTCACCAAAACGAGGTCATCGTTCTCAAATATGTACAAGTGACACGTCGCCAGATCCATCATGGCGGCCTGTCAATCGGCGGGATAATTTAATTGGTGACGTCACTCCGTCTGCCGGCACCAGGAGCGTGGGCTGAATCACTTAGCGATTGAAATCTTCTGGTAGCTTCTTGAGATTTCTAGAATTTTTGCATTAAAAATCTCAGAAGGAATGTGTAAGAGATTCGAATACCTACTAAGATTTGCTTTGTCAATCTGTCACTTTATGTATTCTTCCCTGGGAATATATCCTTTCTATGGTAGCCGTGAAAAACTAACAGTAAAACAACTATATCCCCAGTTCCAGATCTGAAGGAAATAAAAGTCGAAATTAAACCGAAACTATCTTATGCAAATGACCATTAATGTCACAGAAAAACTATCACCGAGATTAGACTACCGGCGGTATATCTTGCCGCTTCGCTGACGAAGAAAATGGCAGACCCAGCCAGACTCGGCAGACTAGAGGTGCCCCCGGGAGCTATAACGATGAGCGCTAAAGAACTGCACTCATTTACATATGCACTTGAGCGAGGCTCCGCTTCGGCTGTATTGATCCTAGATTTGATTATTACAATCTTAGGGAAGGCTTTCTTAAGAATATATTATGTGTCCGTTAAAGTTCTTTTTAACAGGCCTATTGATTCTTACGAAGTTATCCATTCCAAACGTGCGTTCCAAAAAAATCCTATTTTAAGGTTACCAAAGATCATATTTACCAACATGTCTCAGTAGGTGACTTAGGTCTCAAAAAAGTGAAGCTTAACTCTTTAACAACGTAAAAAACCAGCAAAAACTCCTCATTAAAATCAATTATTCCGTAAGCACCCATCAAATAAGGCGCAATCAATTTGACAGATTGAAATGCGCCATTAAGGCTGTGTTGAGTGATCGGGAGTCCGCGGTGAATAATATGATAATTGTGGGATATCTCAATATCTCCCGCCGCTAATGCTCCACAAACACCCATCAATCATCACAAAAAAACTGATCGGGGCACCGTGTGGATAAGACAGATTTTGGTAGATCTCTACCTGAGTCTGGCTAGGTGGTGATTTGATGTGAAGGTTGATAAAATATGTGATCTGTAATAATTGGGGATATTAGTTAACTACTTAATTGGATAGTTGTCATGTTTTCCAAAAATATCAACAGGTCTGATTAATATAGATTTATTTATTGTGATAAACATGATGAATTTTAAATCAGATAATATTATATTATCTAACTTTGTATTTAGAAACAGTTACTAAGAGTTTACAATATTTATTTCTAAACAGCCATATCCATATAATCTCGACAACAAAAAGCGAAGGTCCAATCGTTGAGATGCGCGTACGGTGTTTATTTTGGTTTTGACGAGGCAGTCGCGCACCGGTCACCGGTCGTCATCGGTCAGGTGGCCGACAGCGCCCGATGACATGCACTTTTCACAACCACTGACAAATGAAGGAGTTCATCTTATTAGGGCTTCGACGAACTAAGCTTTCGTAATATTGTAAAGTTTTTACAGATAGGTACTTTAATTGTTGAAACGATAAGCAAACGCAAAGAGAGATCAGTAAATGACTTAAAATTACCAAGTGAAAATGCCAAAAATAAATTGCCTCCTCTAAACAGAGTGGGTCCGATTGCGTTTCTTCGGTGCACTTAAATAAGGCCGATTAATAGACTTAAATTAGTCTAAAATTCGTACTAATATTTAAGCTATTGCGTTTGTGGATTGATTATGTCCACGACACTATTTATGTCCACCTCGGACATAAATAAGTTCAAAAGCATGTTTTAGCTATTTTGATTCTGTCAGTTTGACAGTTCGTCGGCGATAAAATGAACTAAAAGATTGTTTTATAAGTTCACACTTGTTAAGTCCGTACGTAAGCGAAGTTACTTTAGAAAATTGTGAAATGTTAGGTACCTTATGGCTGGGCTATCATTCAAAGAAGATACAATGAGGAACGGCAACGGTATGCGTATGAAATATGAATAAAATTTAGATATTTCTTGTTTAATCATAAGCATGACTTATCCAAAATTTTTTCGTTTTATGACTGCGAGAAGGTTAGCGAATAGCGAATCGACGTATTCGAGACCATTCCGACCCTTTCGACGTGCCTGCTAAGCACGTGTTAACTGTTCACTTCGATTTTTTAAAATGTATTGTTTTAAATTATCTACCTGATATATTTTGTGAGCGTGACTCTAAACAAATTGTAATAAAGATGTAACGTAGAATAATATACGCGGTGGCTTACTAGGTAACTAAAAAGAGTGAAATTATTATTTTTAACAAAAAATTAAAACCGACTTCCAAGGTACAAACAATAATTTTTGTTTAAAATAATAATTCAAATCTGGGCTTCTTTGTGTCCATATTTATTTATTTTTCTTTGCGAAGAACACGACTTTTTAGGAATAATAATTCACCCAACGGTACCGTATCGCGTTCCCGCCTGCTCAATGACATTTGGTTTGGCAGTTGGATGACATTGACATCTCTCAAACGAACGTTATTATGTCCATTTCCATAGACGCAGAATTAAGTTCATATTTAGTGACGTGAACTTATTTTAACAGGAACGTAATAGCTTTTGGATAAGTACATGGACTAATTTAGTAAAGTTTTAGTCTGTCCTTATTTAGATACGGGGAGAAACACAATCGGACCCAGTAGATATTGGGTCCGATTGCGTTTCTTCGGTGCACTTAAATAAGGCCGATTAATAGACTTAAATTAGTCTAAAATTCGTACTAATATTTAAGCTATTGCGTTTGTGGATTGATTATGTCCACGACACTATTTATGTCCACCTCGGACATAAATAAGTTCAAAACCATGTGTTAGCTATTTTGATTCTGTCAGTTTGACAGTTCGTCGGCGATAAAATGAACTAAAAGATTGTTTTATAAGTTCACACTTGTTAAGTCCGTACGTAAGCGAAGTTACTTAAGAAAATTGTGAAATGTTTGGTACCTTATGGCTGGGCTATCATTCAAAGAAGATACAATGAGGAACGGCACCGGTATGCGTATGAAATATGAATAAAATTTAGATATTTCTTGTTTAATCATAAGCATGACTTATCCAAACTTTTTTCGTTTTATGACTGCGAGAAGGTTAGCGAATAGCGAATCGACGTATTCGAGACCATTCCGACCCTTTCGACGTGCCTGCTAAGCACGTGTTAACTGTTCACTTCGATTTTTTTAAATGTATTCTTTTAAATTATCTACCTGGTATATTTTGTGAGCGTGACCCTAAACAAAATGTAATAAAGATACATCTTTATTACAATTTGTTTAGAGTACGTAGAATAATATACGCGGTGGCTTACTAGGTAACTAAAAAGAGTGAAATTATTATTTTTAACAAAAAATTAAAACCGACTTCCAAGGTAAAAACAATAATTTTTTGTTTAAAATAATAATTCAATTCTGGGCTTCTTTGTGTCCATATTTATTTATTTTTCTTTGCGAAGAACACGACTTTTTAGGAATAATAATTCACCCAACGGTACCGTATCGCGTTCCCGCCTGCTCAATGACATTTGGTTTGGCAGTTGGATGACATTGACATCTCTCAAACGAACGTTATTATGTCCATTTCCATAGACGCAGAATTAAGTTTATATTTAGTGACGTGAACTTATTTTAACAGGAACGTAATAGCTTTTGGATAAGTACATGGACTAATTTAGTAAAGTTTTAGTCTGTCCTTATTTAGATACAGGGAGAAACGCAATCGGACCGATTGAAGCAAGGTCACTCGTAATCCGTCGTTTTAATAAAACTCATGCTGCAGCGAAACTAATGAACACCCGGTCATGCGACAACTCTCCGAATTCACCCCAACTAACCCCTCTCGCATTCCAACAAGGTCCTCTTTTGCATGGCATAGGATTCTCTGGCGTGGTCCAGTCGAGATGTCAATAAAGATTAAGAGGATCCACAGCATCAGGTTACGGACGGACGGATCCGGCGGTGACGGGTGATTGACGCCGGGATCCTTTTGGATCGCTCGTCAGAGACACGACAGGGCTTAATGCTTGTTTTTATTTCACGGTAAATATGACAGATAAAATGTATTTGTGGTTTCCTTTGCTGAACCTGTTCGCGGCTGTAGCCATGGCGTTTGCGAGAATAATTACGGTTAATATCAGGTTTCATATATTTGCAACACTCTTAATAATACAAAGTATGAAGGGTGTAGCAAATATAATATGTAATAGTAAAAATTTATACCAATGAAATCATCTACCTAAAGCTCACTGAGTTGACAAATCTTTTCCAGAATACAGTCCCCGCAAAGATACAAAAGTCATCCCCAAAAAACGTTTCCTTAAAAATACACAACGTCTCAACCCTCAAGCGTCGTGAGACAGGTTAAATTTGTGTTGGAGATTCTTGGCACGCGCGGGGACCACCTAGGTTTGTCACTCATTGACAATTGACAAGTGGCATTTAGTCTCACGCAAATAGGTCGTGACTCAACGACCATTGACGGCGACATTCGATCCGCTCACCAATCACTATTGTTTTGGATCTGACAAACATGTGAATGTTTTTGATACGCGAAGTGAAACCACAAAACCTTCAAAATGATACAGTAAATATGTAACGAAAAATTGAGTGCCCTTCGAATAAAGACCTACCGTTATTTGACGTGATGACTCGTTAGGGGAGCATGTCAAGAGGTCACAGAAAAATGAAAAAGGCCGCGCTAATTGCTGTTTTTGAAAAATCAAAAAAATGAATGAAAAAAATTTGAAATGCTTTTTTCTCGGAAACTATTGGTTTTAGGAAAAAGTTTTTTAAATATAAAATGTAGAGAGCATTGCGACCTACATTTTTTGTCATTGTAGTGACGTCATCCGACTTAAAATATAAAATGTAGAGGGCGCTAACGGATCAAAAAAGTGTTACAACGGTATTTTCGATGGGAATTTTTTTTTCTCAATTATAATTTTTTTGTAATTCCCATGTGACTCTCATGTGACACTCATGTAAATTATATGTGAATCTCTGATTTAGTTCAAATTCAAGGAGGGGGTAGCCGAGGTGTTGCCTTTGATGTTAGAAAAAACCCCGTTCCTCTAGGCCTATTGGAAGCTGAGTTGTGGCCGCTTTTGTTCGACGTTTGACAGTTGCCGAGCTGTCAATGTCAAAGTTTGAATGCTTGTAACTCGGCAACTATTTGTCCTGGATATGAGTTTCTTCGGCTTGATCTTCCTGGATTTTTCTCCTCTGTTCGATTCTGGCCTTAGAATTGAGAAAAAAAAATTGATGTAAACTCCAGTCGTGCGTCGGAGCTGACACACTTTTTTTTACATAGAAACTGGTATTTCTTTATTAATTGATTTTGCTTTGCTAATAATTGAAAGTTTTCTTGTTCATTATTTACTTTATTATTGATGCTTTGGAAAATTTCTTTCTTATTTCTTCGTTTCCTGTTTCATTTTTTAATTTTTTATTTTATTTACTCTAAATGAAGTTAAATGTTAGTAGAAACAAATACAACAATAAATTAAAATTGATAAATTTAATTTGTGTGGTCAGTTCTTCTAGGTATACGCTAAGTCTGGTCTTTCTAGTGTTTATAGCGCTCACTTACATACCTTTAAAAAAATTGTTTGAATAAAAGTTGTAGCTAATTTTGTGACAAACAACTTTCTAATTGATATTATTATGAAAAAAATCACTTTTTCCTATTGAAAATACCGTTGTAACATTTTTTGATCCATTAGCCCCCTTTACTTTTTGTATTTTAAGTCGGATGACGTCACTCCAATGACAAAAATGTAGTTCGCAATGTCCTCTACATTTTTTATTTAAAAAACTTTTTCCTAAAACTAATAGTTTCCGAGAAAAAAGCATTTAAAATTTATTTTATTCATTTTTTGGATTTTTGCCAAAAACAGCAATTAGCGCGACCTTTTTAATTTTTCTGTGACCTCTTGACATGCCCCCCTAATAATTAATCACGTCAAATAACGGTAGGTCTTTATTCGAAGGGCAAATTATATATTGACTGTATCAAAACGTTTATCGCATGTTCTATATTCAGGCTTTTTATATCAAGCATCTGAGTTCCTAAAGCCAACAAATTTTTGGCGAAGTTAAGAAATCCGTGCCCTTAAACCTTATTTTCGCTATGTTAAAATCGAAAACATAAAACTTGCACTACTATCACGAGATATACAATTATGAGGTTGCAAAAGCAACGTTCAATTTATACCGCTGCAGTCCGCGTCAGATCTGCAATGCACAACGTGCATAATACAGGTGTCAAGACGTCACTCAACCCTCAATCTTCGTCCCCTTTGTGTGGTCTGTTCGTAGAACCTGGCGGGATGACGGACCTGACACCCAACACCGGCCATTCCAGATTGCTCGCGTTATAAAGTTTAGATACAATGTTTTGTTACCTTTCAAGAGTATTTTGGTTTAAATTTTTAGTTTTAATCGCAAGTTTTTATAATTTTATCCGTGAGGAAAGAGAAACCTACATAAGAATTTTGGGCATTGCAAAATTATCCTAAGTGACAAGTCTTACTATCAGCCCGTCATTCCCCAAGCGGCACCCGGCTGTCGCATAGCAATTGAAAATCTATTGTCTGCGATTCCCACGATCGAGGCATTAATCAAAAGTTAAAAAAAATACTGTAATTGTTCCGATGATAATGATGATAGGTTTCCAGAGGTCAATGTGTATATGTCATGAAAGTTGCATTAGGGTCAACAAGATCCCAAAACCATATGATTTAGATTACCACCAGCCGAATAACATCGGTATCAGAGGATCAAATCAGTTTGCATATTGAACACGCCGGAAAAAGAAATTCTCATCGACATTTCGTATGCGCGCTTCTATATCTCCTAGAGGAAAAACAAAAATATTTTATTGACCATTTTAATATAGAGTGTGGCGCGCCGAGAATCTTACAAAAATTTGGAAACACTCCGCATCTTCCGTCGCGTGGATCGGAAGAAAATATTTAATTTCGTGGGGCCGAAGCGACGCTTAGCGAAAATGAATGACATCGTATCGGTCGTTTATTTGCAATACATGATGCAATAAAGCCGATGGCATATCCTCCCCCGGCCGACGGCATACCCTCCCCAGATATAGGATCGGCATTAACCGGTCAGCCGAGCACAAAGCCGGGCCAATCAGCGGGACGATTCTTTCTGGCTTCACGTATTTACGTCACATTTCTTCGATTTTCGCGGCACGTTCGAGACGTAATAAGCGGACGGCCGTCCCCCGTCCGTCACCGGGCCCCCCCGGGTGTGGGGGGGTGGGGGGTCGGCGGAGTTAATGAAGTTTTCTCCGCGATTCCCACAGGTCGTCATGTGGACGGAGTTTGCGGCACATATTGTGCACGTCGCCAGATATTGGCCGGGTGAAAATGTTTTAATAAGCGCATCCCGGCCGTCGCTCGCTCTTATTAATGTCTATTGTTTGGACTTTTGTTATTGCGCTGACGTTCGGCGACGCCGCTTGGCCGTTATTGACCGGCCGGCGCTGAAATGTCTTAATGTCGCCGTTACGCCGTTCGCCACACCGTTTCGCTTATATTAAAAATGTTATCATCGTGACGCTACTGATTCCGTTTCGTTTTATTTGTCTGCTGGCGGGGCACCGCAATAAAATTGTTCGGTCGATATGACTAGGCTAGTCGGTGGTCACTCGCCAATTCCTCCATCACTCGACCGACAGCATCTGAACGAGTGGGTGGTACGAACAAAACCGTGTGTGCGCTGTCTGCGCTATTTATTCTAAACTGCATGCAATTTCAACTCATGCCCGTCCCCGTCTGGTTCCAATTGCATGTCCAAATTAACAAACTTTCCAAATCCGTCCCTTCCCGAACTTTCTATTCAACGTTGTTTATGTTTTTGCGAATTACAATTTATTACGGGTAGTATAGTCTAATCTGTTTGTCTGATTAATTAATCGCTATACATGGCGTGCTGTCTACTAAATATTAGGAAATCAAACTTTAATGACTTGTACATGTTCCAGTCAAATTATGTTTCCAGATGTTTTCCATCACAAAGGAAGCAATCGAACTATTTATTCTGCAATATTACCACTAATCCTGAAATTCATTACCGGGGGACCATAACCGTAAGAGCAACCAGCGGGCGACTCGATAAAGCTGTATTGAACGTGAATAGTGCATTAATGACATTTTTCACATGTTCCTCACACACGGTCAGGTGGGGGACGGGTGTGGGGTGGGGATGGGGTGGGGAGTGGCGTGGTGGGGGCGCGGACGTCTCGCGTCAATCAGTTCGGGCAGACGTGAGGGGAATGGCTAAGACGTTATGCTGTCGATTACTCGTCTCCCGTTGCTTGGACATCAGTTTATACTTGATATAACTGTAGTTTACACTTTATATTATTGTGAGTAGTTTGTTGGTAGAGATCAACTACGATAACTTGCCGCGCCCCTCCAAATGACTGTTTCAATGTGTGTTTCAATCCTAATGAAAGAGTTTGTATGTAGTAAGTATTCAATTATTTCAACCAATCACAGTACACGTAATATTTCAGTTAATGTCACTTATTACCAAGATTTGTTGGTCAACTAATCATAACTAGCCTACCGCGCAAGACAACGCACTTTAAACATTTTGACAACGCACTTCAAAAGTTTTGAATTTTGGAGGGGCGCGCCATGTTATCGTAGTTGATCTCTATATCTATTATTATAGAATATATATATATATATATATATATATATATATATATATATATATATATATATATATATATATATATAATATATATATATATATATATATTAAATTAAATATAGTTGAGTCTTATTTGCTAACAACAGGCTTAATATGACCATGGAAAATTCTACAAAATAGAGAAGCAGCGGGGCTAAAATGGTCGCTTTGGATTCATAATACATAATAATATGATTTTTTTTAATCGTAAAATGGTGACTCAGTTTGCAATTCATATCTAATAATTCGTACTAATTTGATTCGTCAGTTGGACAGTTTTGACAATTCATTTGCTGAATTGATTGAGAGGAACTGCTAAATGTGACCATTTTAGCCCCGGGCCCCGCAGTTAGGTTCTTAAGAATTAAGATAACTGACTTTATTTGTTAAGGGTAAGACAGCTGCCAATTAGATATCTTTGTGCAGTTTTCTAGACGTATGTATTTCATTGATTGGCACAAAAAAAAAATATGCGATTTTTGATTATATTTGGAAAAGCTTGTCGAATTTAAATAATAAAATAATGTACTCCTACTGGATGAAAAAAAAAAACCTAAGTCACATCTTTCAGCAACTTTAAACAGTTCTAACTAAAGTAATAATATAAGCTATGCTTTAAAAATTTCTTTATTTAATACCTTTTACAAAAATCCAAAGATTGCCGGATTTAATTTTCGGTTCTGACATCTAGATTTCCCATAATATTTATTTTTTCCTCTAAAATACGAAAAATATATCCACGCTACCGAGTGAACACTTCACATCTCTGTCTCTCTGGCATGAAAATCGACACAGGTGCGAGAGTGATGCGAGATCTTAAGGTGACGCCGCGTTAAAATAAAAAACCGTGTTGGAAATGTTTTAAATTGCTTGGCCGGCCCGGCCACTCACAGAGAAAACAAGCAATGGAACAGCAACAAATGGAAAGGGCGTGCGCGACAAAATGGTTTTTGTCGCGTAATTTAAAAACCATAAATACATTTCATATAAGCTATGGGCAAATTAAAGTGTAGGTATGCTTGAACCAATCTATGTACAAATTTTGGAAGCTTAAATCACTCTCCTCTGTTGGCAAAATAGGAATCCCTTTTTTTACAGAGGTCTTTTTGATTGATTATTCTGTGTTAAAAATTTGACCAATCGTGTTATGCTATGGGTAATTCAAAGACAAAGACATGATGAATACTGACAATGAACTTTAATTTATTAGCTTTAGTCATTGCTAAGAAAAATCGACATCGCTACAGCCAAATTATCAAGGCGTCGTCGCCCGCTTTGTCTATTCCACCGTCGCGTCGCCGCGTCGAAAGAAAGTCTTCCTTTAGCGGCTTGCTGATGGGCCTGGACAGCTTTCTTGAGTTAGATTCTTTTTTCTATGAGTTAAATGATTATTATGGTATATTATATTATGGTTTAAATGGCTTTTTAAAAAAGGCTTAGGCTCTTTATGTCTGGGGTACCTATTTGTATTTTAGACTCTACATGTACGTTAAATAGGGTAGTGACTCGTGTCTTTTGGGTATAATAAATAAGTTCCTATTCAAAAATCAAAATAAAGCTCAACCTACTCAAAGCCATCGACATGGTGTCAAAGAGCGGAAGGCGAACTAAAACACTGCAAAAAATGTCCAACAATTTGAAAAATTGGTCAAAAAAACTTTTGAAACAAATTGAGAATGCACATTTGAGTTGTCTTGTTAAAAGGTTTCCGGTCTGTAAAAACGCCCCGACACTTGAAAATTCACTCGAATAAAAACTTCCAATTCGATTTCGCATAAAAAGGTTCGCGATCTCTGATCACCGGCGACCGGTGAGTGAGTGAGTGAATGAGTGAATGGCTGAATGAGTGAGCCGCGAGACACCAGTTGATCGGCGTGATGCGCCCTGTCCGTCAAACGCGCCGCTAACGAGGATGGAGAGAGCTTTTTTTTAACCGAAATTGGTCTTTCTGTTTCCTTTTATGTTAGTAATTCTATTTTTAAATATAATAATAACGCAGGAATAACAGCTCAGTCTAGAACTAAACCTCTAAAATCGCGTTGGTAGTTCATCATTCAAAAGCTTCCACAAAAAAATCCAAACAATGGCAAATGATGGATGCCGCCCAAAAACGTATCATTCAGCTGCAACTTTATTTCCAACACGACTGTATTTTAAATCGGGCCGCGAGCGGATTAGTTTTTTTGACAATACACTAAATTCTGCTTTTGCGCGGCGCGTGCAAAATAAAATTTGTCGATACACGGAATTTATTCAGTATCGGTGCAGTGAGCGAATGTCACGAACGATGGGACTTTTTGCGTTCGCTATCGAACGCATTAAAACACGGTGGAGTAAATCAAACGGCCGTAAACGCCGGGGAAGCCGACTCCATACCGGCTGATTTATCGGGCGGGCTGGGACGTCACGGTTTTTCCCGGAGCCGGCGGCCGGCGTCAGAATTTGTGAATGATTTTTCATCCTCCCGCACCGCGGCCATTTGTCAGAGCGGAACGAGATGCATGTACGCGCTGTTGTCGCTGTTTTTTGGCGTTTTTTCGGCTTTTTAGGCTTTTACGCGAGCCCATTGACACGTGAAAGTGTGTTAGCGTCGGGCCGGTTTACAAACACCGCGTTTTTCACGTCGCTTTTAATTTCTCGCGTCGAGTTTAATGGCGCTTTAAACGATTGCTCATCATTAATCCGCTCTTTTTCATTTCTATCGTTTATTGATTTGTCTCTCGTGATTGCCTCGTCTGGCGTTTGAACCGGGATGAATCTTGTTTTTTTTCTTCTTGGTCATGATTCTAATTTCTTGCCAAGGACCTCGAGTCAAGAGTCAAGACGAAGAACCAACATAAGCCAGGGACTTCTTCGGTTTATGTTGATTCTCTTCCAGCAGTGATTGGCAGATTTTATCTTCCTCTTTTCCTCTCCCACTTTATATTAAAAGTTAGTAGTAATATTTCGTGTAGTGTGCATGACACAACGTTTTTCATGGCTGACCGCGACGTACGAGCTGGCGTTCGCCTGATTGAAGTGTTCCCGCAAAAATAGCGGCCAACAGCGCGCGGCCAAACCGCACGCGCGAGTTACGGCCATCGCTGTGTCGAATTAAAAATAACAGACAGCGCCAATTACATACATGTGCTGGAGGAGTTGCTACTGCAGTACCTACTGGTCTTATATCAACCGCAGGATGGTTTTGTAAAGCCTTAAAGGCTTCAGTAGCACTGAGGGACGAAATTATAAACTACGCAGCAAAGACTTGGTGCTGGTTTTCTGAGGTTCTGCCAAAGCTGACCTATCCGTGTCAAAGCTTCAGGATCAAAGCATAACAAAACACTCTAAAACGAAGCTACCAAAAATGCTTTAGAGACCGCAACGAATTTCAACCTTCGCGCGAAAAACATACGGCACAAACATTAGGCGTGCAAAAATCACCGCCGGCCCGTTAACAGTGTTAATAATGGGCTCCTTACCCCCCAACACCCCCCAGCACCTCCAAACCCCCCCGGCGGTCCCTCGCCAGCCTTATCTGCAGTATTAACCCATAAAACATTATAATTTACAGCGTTACGTCGCCGCGCTATGACGCTGCGCAGTCGGTGGCCAGCGCCTCTCAACATGCCGTAATTAATTCCAAAATACCACGTCAAAACTTAATAAAGTCTGGAATTGATGGAATCACCATTTTAGTGTCGCATTTTATGACAATTCGGACGTACTTTAAAATAAGATTTCATTTTCGTGCGTTTGAAAAAATTCAAGTTTTCAAGCTAAAACTACTATTTCGAGAAAGTATCTATATGTGTTCCTTAAATAAAATGGAAACGCTTATGAAAATCTACCTACACAGGTAATAACTACAGATTTATTCCACGCTTTCGTGGCTAAACGCTCTTTCAACAACATAAACTCCGGACACCATTAAAACCGATGCTTAACTGACAAAATTCTTAGCGCAAAAACAAACAAGCATCAAATTTTAATTAATTTACAAAACAATGTCGTAAAGTTTGAAAACCGCTGGCGGGAGATACTTAAAAATAACGAGATTCCAGCAAATATTGTAATAGCGGGCGCGTTTGTCGACTGTCGATAACGCGTGTCGATACACAGCCCTGCAGAATTAGCGTCAATGTGGCGCAACCCTAAAATTAGTGTTGTATCTAATTCGCGGTGCGGTCATTAAACGTATTTACAACGTAACCCTTTACTGCGCGCGGGGGTTTATGACCCCCCTAAAAATAATAGCGGGCTTTTGAAGTGTTAAGTTTGCAGTTTTCAGGGCTACTGAAACATTTTTTTTGTACTTGGCTGCATCTATTTATTAATTTTATGATTTTAATTGAGATGTCATCTTGTTGAAAATTACATACGCGTCAAATCATAATATTAGTCAGTGCAAAGCTAAAAAATAAATCTATTTCAATTCCAATCTTATTCTAATCACATATTAGTTATTTACCTTCATTATCAGTGGCGGATTACTCCGACCCAATAAGAAGGCAAATAGATGACGTTAATAAACAGGTAAATAGACCTTACCCCATTGGCAATAAAGAGCATAATGGCTTATCCCATTGTTTGGACATCATAGTGTTAACATGTCTTAAATCGCGCGTTTTATGTGCCGCGTCTTACAGAATGGGGTGTGTGGGATAAAACATAGAAGATAGCGGTGATGATACATGGGTGCAAGTTGAATGTTTTTTTTTTTTTTTATAAAAAAACATTATCATAAGCTTTTAATGAAATAAGTGTTATGTTCACACTGAACCATGAAACGAGACAATATATTACAGCAGCCGGCACATACACAATAAATAATTATAATGTTCTGTTCCTATTTTTATGATGTTTCCTTTCGTGCGATTTTTACTAATCTTTTGATCGCAGATTCATGGAAATCTATTGTTATTCTATTCTTGTCGCGGTCACTGGTGTCCTTGTTGATGGGTGAAATTACTATGCAATTCATTACGATATTATTATACTTCTGACGGACCATCATGCTCACAACATAAGAGCCATCAAGACCACCATCAAGAAACTACCGGGTAATATAATTCTGAACCGTACACAATCGCTATCTCCTGTACCACACACCACATCATAACCGCACGTTTGCCGAGATTACGGCTGACTGTTTGTCCGTGTATTGATACAGAACTTCACCTAATGCTCTGTGTATTGATACACAGCCTATGTGTGCTACACAATCTCCTAATCTGCCCTAATGTTTGTACTGTATCTGTAAATTTGCTCGCTCGTAGACCTACGCATTACGCATTTATCTAGTAGTGTTCGTTCTATTTTGCACTAAAGCTTTGGCCATATTTAACAGCCTTTTAAAAACTGCTACTGAATTTAGACAACTTTATTTCATAATTTAGAAAAGTTAGAATATAATATTTTGTAGTATAGCAAACGCCTTGCGACATTGTCAAATGTATGGAACATTTTTTAACATATCTTCTTCGCTGTCGATTTTATTGAATGTAAGTTGTCAACAACCTAGTAAAAACAGAAACTAGGTATTAAATCTAAATGCTTAAAATTAAACAGTTCTTATTACAAATATATTAATTTAATAACTAAAAACTCAAATATTTCTCTAACAATATTGCGATCGAAAAAAAGGTCGATACATTCGAGATAAGTGTTGCTAGTATCAGACAGGTATCATTATGCGGGCATACTTAGCCGGAAGGTGGGCCCGACCTCCCCGGGGGGAGGCAATTTAATTCTGTCCACGTTCTAATAATGACCGTCATAATTCGTTCAAAGTGTCCGGTCTGGGACACTTTAGCCCCCCGATTCCTTTGCATTTCTAGGGGTTAACCCCCTCCCTCCCATTTTCGCACTTGCACGTGTGTGTGATTTGCAATTGCCTGTTTAATTTCATTTTAATCTTTCGGGCTGTGATCAGCTCTGCTGAGTTTCTGTTTACCTGGTAGGTGATGTGTCTACTTTATTGGTTATTGAAATATTGATCAAGTTTATATTTTGCTTTTTCATTGTTTTTTTTTTGATTATTTTTCCTTGAACATTAAAAATATTAATTGTAATTTGTTTTACGTCGTATAGTTACTACTTTAGTACTCTTTTTATAGGAACAGTCTTTTGGTATTATACTTAAAAGTTATGTATATTATTGATAATAAGTATATCAAAGAGTTTGTTTTGTTCGTCTCTGCGATTATTTTCATTTGAACCAATTTAATTTGTATTCCTACCCTATTTTGGTACTAAAAGCCATCCGGAAGCCATTTTCATAAATATCATCAATGTTTTGTGTGTGTGTGTGTATGTGTGTATGTGTGTGTGTGTGTGTGTATATGTGTTATCAACACGTGTATGTGTGATTTATCTGTATCGTAAAGGGATTAGAGGTCCCTCCGGCGGGATTGTTAGCCGTTAATGCTAGCGATATGAGTCGGTGTGCTTTTCCTCATAAATGGTACTTAAGGACCAAATTTCAAAATGGACTTCATTGTGTACCTAGTACCTACTACCTACCTATAAGGTAGAGGTATAGACAATCTAACGGCCGCACTCAGAGTAATTAAAATATGATGATTAAACTTCAATTTAATGACAGATAAATGTATGGCGTATGGGGCTTTAAATGTCAAAATATTCGTCTTTGTGCTACAGTATGTCTATTAGACATATCTACATACTAATTGTAAAATTTAGGTAGATATGTCTAAAAGACATACTGTTCCTATCTTAACCTGTACCTTTAAAAAAATGGATAACTTTTTCATGACTTATAAATTTTTATTTAATTTCAGGTACGTTTCGCTGAATCTTCGCCAGTAAGTCGTCCACAGACTCCACACCCCCGTTATTAGCCACTAGCGTTGTACATTTGTCGATGGGGCGTCGATATTTACGGGTTTTAATTAGAGCACAACACTAATGTCGATACGTGCTAGTGCGGGGGCCTCTAATGAACTTTTTACTTTGCATTTTTATTCGTTTGAAGTCCCGTCTCGCATTATTAAATATGTTCCTAATGATGTTAACTCGATACTGGAATCCATTTTGTATTTTAATTTTATATCGATAAGACTTTAATACGTCTAAATTTAATACGAGCGAAGTCCTAATAGTCTATTAAGTTAGTAAGAAAAATAATTTAGGGCTTATTATTCAATAGTCAGGTGAAAAATTATTTGGTGGCAATGCCTAAATAACAGCATTTTTTTATGGAAAATTAATAATTATACTGTCTAAATTCATTCCTAAGATAAAAAGGTCTGATTATTTAAAAATCTACAATGAGACAGATACATTTTTATTTGAGAGCATTTCCCTAACTAAAATTGAATCGACAAGTTACAAGCTCTATGTAGAGCTTTGAAGCAACATTTTACGTGCCACATAAAGAACGCCGAACTAAAGACTAAACCAATAAGTAGTTAGCGGTATTGTCATTCATTGTATGCAGCACACACGCCGGCAGCCGGTACATTTGAGCTCCAAGTCACGTGGACATCACTGATGAGCTAAAAAATAAAACTGCACCAAATGAACACAATCACAAATCCGCCTTGCCTCATCAAAAGAAATCCAAACAAAATAGGAGACAGACTGTCCGCTGAATACAAAGAGGGGCGAGACGGGCATAGGGGGGGCCGCGCGAGGGAAGGAGAGAGAAACAATCGCGAGCATAATTGATTTTAACTTAGACTGCAAATGAAGTCAAGTTGCTGGGCGTGTGGGGTGACCCGCGCCCACAAGTGGGGAACTATCATTTTTGTACTTCATAGCCGCTGCTCTGCCGTAGTCCGTACATATACGATTCTAATGTGATTGTCAATAGTTGCATGTCACTTAGAGATTTTAGTATCTTTCTTATTTTTAAGGTATCTGTATCTTTAAAAGATCGTATATTAATTTTATTACTGTCAGAATCAATTCCATCTCAATATTCCGATTTGTCAAACTTCGAGACAAACTTTGAATGTCATTGTCTTGGAAATAATTTGATATTTATCATACACATTTTGACGGGTGAAACATAGATTTTGATGTCTGCTGTAGAACGGTAACATTATGTGATGCTTCATTTAATTTAATTACTTATTTTAAAAAAAAAAACTAATTTATTTTTGACATCGATTTTTCACGGATCATCCCTAATTCAAATTCCAATTTTAAAACCCACATTTAAAATATTTTTATTTTAAAACTACATCTCCCTGATTCCTAACTTCCTAGTACTTTGCAATATCAACCACGAATATTCTTCCATCTCTTCCTTACTCCTGAGTCCCCGGTACATCTATCATGTTTATGAAAATCTCCGATCGCAATCACTACCTAATATACATTTACTAGGTCCAGGGCAGGTCCTATAACGAAGGGCTCATTTGAATAAACACACGCCGGTCCTGCTGCCTTAATCCTGATTCATTAGGGTCCGAGGTGCGGATTTTGTGTAATGAGACGAATGTATTTTTTCTGGAGCGCTCTTTAAGAGGCATAATTAGGCTGATGAATCTTGGGAGTTTTTGGACTGTGCTAAATTAGATAAAACTCTCAAGGTTTTCACATTGTCTGGCATGTGTGATTTAGCTACGATAATTTGGTTATTTTTATAATTTTATTAAAAATTAGTATTGCTGAGGCCTGAGACTTTCAAGATTATCTGTCTGTCTGTATCTAACTATCTACCAGGTTGTATGAATCTCCATAACCATGTTAAATATTAAATGATGCAGTCGAAATATTTTGTTGATATATTTCGGACTTCTGTTGCCATTATAAATACTATAACAAAGTAAAATAAGTTTTTAAGGGTTTAGTTTTCAACCGTTTTGTACGGAAGTCGGAACTGTTCTGCGCGTCGTCAACTAAAGCTTTTTTAACTTTTAATTCTATCCTTCCATTCCGCCCTTTGTTTTGGGAAAAACCCTATCACAATCGAAATAAATATGCCTCATTGCTCGTTATTCTGCAATCTTTTGGTAATTTATTTCATTCATGACTTCAGACATTGGAACTTGGAAGGTAATTTTGTAAACAAATCGATATTTTTCTTATCAGCAATTTCTAGTGTAATTTAACCTGAGTTAAATAAAATTTTTATATATAAAATATTGTAAAATATTGTAAAAGATTATACCGTCTAGACAAGATTAATTTATCTTAGATATTATGTAATTAAATAGTTATTTCTATAGTCTGAAGGCAGACTGGACAATCAAATATTATTTTCACTAGTGTTGGTACAAAAATTAAATAGACAGTAATCTCTATCTTTGGAGCTATGAATTTTACTAAAGTTAAATAAATCTGATAGACTAGGTACTTGCAAGAAACTCCTCCTTTACTAGAAGTCGGTTAAATATTAATCTTTTATTTTTCTCCTATCCGTGCTTGCAGCAAAGGTTACTAGGAGCAGTAGGAGCTCATGAGTGCTCATCGCGTCTAACCCTCGAATATGGGCGGTAGTCATTAATGCATTCAATAAACAATACAGTTCACGTGTCCCTACTGCGGTCTGCGGTCCTGGTACGAGATGCCAGATAGCCGCGCCGCCCGGCGATGCCCGATATGGTAAACACACGGGTCAGATATTTAAATTGGACAATAAAACATTGCCCTGACGTACTCCGCCCGTCGTGAGGGAGCTTTTTTTAATTATTTTATGAGATCGGTATGTGATTGGGTGCCTAGAGCACGTTGCGACGAAGAACGGAAATGGAGGAATTTGAGCAGTGCCTAGGTATCGCTTATATTATCCTCATGAAGTATTTTTTGATCATGGGATGTTAATTGTTATACCCCTTCTCACTGTCACTACACACATACCACATACGAGTACTAATTTTCAACTCATTATTTTTCGGAACTTAACCCTTAGCCGGCGCACTTCCCACTGCAGGACGCTCCCAATCACGTGTGCCTAATAGACGGACATCTTAAGACAATTACCGTGTCTTCGCTGACGGCGCTGCCCACGTGCGTCCCCCGGGCGACTGCAGTAGGCTCGACGGAATACTAATTAACAATTAGGGGACGTCTTACATCGATAGTAATTGGACACATTAACTGCACATAGGTACCTACCTCATATGGACATGAAGTCTCGGGTGTGACTCTCAATATTAGCGATGTTGGGATTGGGAATGAAAGTCTTGAAAATGAACGTAAACAAATAATAATTTCTGTATTTAAAAACCTATTCTAGTAGAAATCCTATTCTAAAACTATTAGACGGTAACAAAACAGCCAGATCAGAATAGAATATTTTATTCGATTTATATCCGTCTCAATTCTTTAAAACGATTATATTTTATAAGAAATCAATCCGTGACTGAGTGAGTGACCGGCGCGGGCGGGCGGAGGGAACTCGGCGATGAACGGGTTCAACAGAACCATCACTAACGAATTTGTCACGCCGTTGTAGACCTTGCGCCTGGTAGACGTGGCAGGTTTATTATGTAGTGTTAGTAAAAAGAAAGTTTTTTTCTGATCCTAAGTTAACTTTATTAATTATTGTGTAAAACTACAGAAGTTAAGTAACATTTTTCTCTAATTTTTTCTTTAAGAGAAAATACAAGCAAATGAGATTACCTATTATACCTAATGTTAGGGTGCTTTTAAAAGATTCTAAGAATCAGAAAGTAACAGATAACTCGAAAACCTTGTTAAATTAGGCAGTATAGTAAATATTATGACATGTAGAGTCTACGGGAACTATCTAGTCACATAGATCTCAAAAGATACTCACTCTGGTCTGTCCCTGCCACATCTAACCATCACCAGGTCTACTCCACCAATTGTTCCATCACAAATGATACAGCCGTCACCTGTCACCCTGTCAGCGCTCACCAAAAAACTAGTCCCGCGCCCGGCGCCGCTCGCCACGCGCTAATTAATATATTTGTCACTTCATACAGACTGACAGATTGATAATTATAATTAATAACACATCCGAAGATTATAACAGGTCGGGAGATAAATGGGTGTCTTTCTATCAGCATAGCTAGCACGGCCTTGCCCAGTCGATTCTTCGGAAGAAAGTAATGGCCGTTTCTTTCCCATGTCTACATATCTTTTTCCCGAGCATGGCACTCGAGTGGACAAAGACAAGAAACTCTTTCCATAGCAACGGCAATTATTTTTTTTTGACATATTTTAGTTTCTTGATTCTTTTTTTTAAGTGAAAACTTCTTTAGCGGCGTTGAGCACTTTTGTGGGATGGGTAGAAACTGTGAAACTCGCGTCAGATTTTCGTGTTGATCGAAAAACCATAGAAAAAGCGTAAGACGGTTGGAGATTAGTGTTTTGTGTCGAACTCGAACTCGAACGAAATGTACAGTCGGGAAAATGAGTTGTTTAGCAGACGCGCTGATTAAGGCCGCGTTTCCTCGACTGTACATTTCTGCTAAACAACTCATTTCTCCGACTGTACATTTCCGCTAAACAACTCATTTCCCCGACTGCACATTTTTGCTTAGCACAATTTTTCCCGACTGTACATTTCTGCTAAGCAACTCATTTCCCCGACTGTACATTTCTGCTAAACAACTCATTTCCCCGACTGCACATTTCTTCTTAGCACAATTTTCCCCGACTGTACATTTCTGCTAAGCAACTCATTTCCCCGACTGTACATTTCGTTCGAGTTCGAGTTCGACACAAAACACTAATCTCCAACCGTCTTACGCTTTTTCTATGGTTTTTCGATCAACACGAAAATCTGACGCGAGTTTCACAGTTTTTACCCATCCCACAAAAGTGCTCAACGCCGCTAAAGAAGTTTTCAGTTAAAAAGAAAAAAGAATCAAGAAACTAAATGTCAAAAAAAATAATTGCCGTTGCTATGGAAATAGTTTCTTGCCTTTGTCCACTCGAGTGCCATGCTCGGGAAAAAGATATGTAGACATGGGAATGAAATTACTGCCATTACTTTCTTCCGAAGAATCGACTGGGCAAGGCCGGGCTAGCTATGGTGTCATAAGATGATTTCTCCGTTTTTGAAGGTTGTGTACCTAGTTGGTTTGACGTTTTTAAAGTTTGTGGACGTGGTAGATACTTTAAACGATGTAGTCATTTTAGGACTAAAAAAGTTTGGTTTGGTCTTAAGATATATTAAAAAAAAACTCGTCTAACTGTTTTAAGATTTACATGCCCCAATTCTCAAGTCTCATGAAATTAGATATAAATAGAATTTAATAATGCCATGATTTCAAAGATGATTCTCTACATATTTATATTTAAAACGTAGCTTAAAAAACATTGGAAAAAGCTACTAAAGGCTAAAACATAAAAGGAACCTAGTAGAGGGACAGGTTAAACTAATAAAAGGCGGCCCGCTGACTCTTCAACATTGAGTGTTTGTAAAATATGTCATTTGTTGGCCGTAAAGTTTTAAGTGACTATTAAGTTAATTAGCATTTTTCACTCGACATTAGTTTAAGGGCTTATTAAGTTTTTAACGAGCGCTTAATGTGGTCGGCGTATGGGTGTTTGTGACCAAACAAAAGGTTTACGACACCATAAACTTGCTATTGAGTATTGCTCTTAAAATAGTTCCGGATACAGAGTAAGCGAGCCACAGAGGCAGGCGCTAGAAAAAATATTGTAAGTCGTTTTTCATACATTTAAATTACTTTATCATAGATTAATTTCTAATTGCATTTTAAATCTAACTATTGTTTGTACCTATATTTTGTAATTAAATAAATTAGTATATAGTTCATTGTCCAACATATCTTTAAAATTATTCCGATAATATTGTCGCTTAGATAACTTTTAACTGCCTTATATTCGTTTGGTAGATATTCCATACTGTACTTTGTTCAATAAAACTAACACATTATTATGTTATCTAAAAATTACACATTTGTAATGATTACAGTTCCTAAACGCGATAAAATATAAAACGATTTCCAGACTTGTCGATCTGATTTATAATTAATATCAGTTTAAAAATAGTCATGACGACTTTTGAGTTATGACTGATGACAATCAATGATAAGTCATTATATTTAGCATTTACCTGATTGTTTGATAAGTGATACATTTTTTATATTAATATTTCCCAAAACAGCAAGGAAAAACATAAGAGAAAAATCTTTCAAAACATTTTTTCGTTGAAAGTTAAGTTGAATCTTAAAATTTTCGGTATACTGCATAGTGTAGTCACTATAAGTTACTAAAAAGATTCTGTAAGAATTGATAAAGTGTAATGTAAGTACCTACTTGTCATAGTAACTAACAGATGCAAAGCTTTTGAACAAAATTATTCTTAGTCCTAAATTAAATCACCAAAATGAAAATATTTATTTCTAAATAGATTAACAAAGTCTACACTTTTGGAACGTCTACATGAGGCCTACCATGGACTATTACCTATTTAAATGCTTAGCTTAAGGCGCTATATTGAAAAAACTGTCCTTTTTGACGTAATAGTATAGGACCCTCAGAAATGTTACCAATCTGGTAATGAGATATACATATCTTCATAGCCTTATCTAGGTTTGAGAAGAACTAGAAACACGATTAATGTATTTTGCCTCGATACATTTAATTTTCGAAATGACCTCTTAAAAATACGAAATTTGAAGATTATTTTTAAACGAAAATAGATGTATTGTAGGAAATTAGTCTAATTGATAGACACCTTTGCAACTCAAAATCGTATAGAAGCATTTTGCTTAAATGCTCCTACTTATTTTTTAAATGATTATAATTACGTTTTGTCGCATGTTTTCCGAGCGAGCCGATAGCTTCGGGCCCCAGCGTATTCATGACTTTATAGTCATATAAATTAAGTATAAAATTGCCCTTGCGATAAAATTACTTTCGATATAGCGCCTTAAATAAAAGCTTATACTAAACGTCGTTACTTTAAAAGGAAACTCAGTTATATTTTTTTGACTAAAACTTTAAAATTGTATGGTCTCTATCGCTATGTTACTCTACATTCAGATCAAAAGTGTAGTTTTACGAGCAGATATCTACAACAGTTTGTTCACAGGTGATACGAACGATTATAAATATCTTACAATTACAATTCGTTAAAAAGTTTTAAGTTAATAGCTTGATATTTAAAAAAAACCTTTAACTGGTTTTTCAAAATGTTGAAAGTAGAGTGGAGAAAGATAAGGAGGTTTTAAATCACCTACAGAAATAACAAATAATATGAAACTTTTCCCTCGATTGATTGATTGTAGAGCTCACGGCATTTCTTACCTTATGAAAAGTAAATATTACCATGGAACTTTAAATACGGTGATTTTTAATTTAAGTATATTGATTTATATGTAATTGATTGTACTGTCGGTTCTTGGTGGAAATTCATGTTGAACACAAATAAAACACACTTTTCTTGCACTTTTTCCACTAAGTATATTAAGATAATAATCTTATATATAAAATTCTCGTGTCACAATGTTAGTCCACGAACTCCTCCGAAACGGCTTTACTGATTTTTACCAAATTTTATATGCATATTCAGTAGGTCTGAGAATCGGCTACTGGGTACTTTATATATTGATAAGTACATTTGTTGAATGAATAATAGTAAATTATTACAACCTGAGACTGACGGCGACCATTGTTTATGCGACGGGATAGCTATTGACGTTGCCATGGCGACATACTTATTTAGTCACTTTAATAAAATAATATGGGCGAAATACTTTATATTATGGCAAAGCAACGTTGGCCGGGACAGCCAGTAATTATATAAAATCCTCGTGTCACAATGTTAGGCCACGTACTCCTCCGAAACGGCTTTACTGATTTTAACCAAATTTTATATGCATTTTCTTGACACCGCGCCCTATAAACTGAAGTCCACGCGGACGAAGTCGCGGGCAACAGATCGTGTATCTGCTCCTGCGCAACTACCATATTGATCGCTAGCTGCAAGCGCACTTCAAAAAATCAAACAAACCTCGTAACTCCATACATTTTATTATCGATTTTATCGTTCTTCCGGATATCTCTGACACATGAATATAAATCCTAAAAACATCGCATTAAAGTACATATTTTATTACCCCGCCCCGTACGGTTTAACGATCGATATGAAAAGAAATAAAAAACGATTGAGACGTGAATTATACTGTTTATTTGATGCCAATAAAGGTTTTATACTGCTTACCATTTTTATTATATTTTCATTAATTACACGAATAGCCTAATAAATTGTTAAAATGATCGAATGGCAGTTTTATTATTATCTGTGATTTTATAATCACAGATAATAATAAAACTGCCGGTCAAAAAAGCAGTTATTTTGTCGACTTTCTAACTACTGGATATTGCTCGTAACTTTGTTGCATCTTAATTATTTTATCGCACCCCAACCGTAATTTATTAAAAGGACATCTTTTCTCGGGACTCAAGTAACCCCCTACCAAAATTAAAATTAGTTTAGCTGGTTGGTTAACCGATAAACACGGTTTATCGGTTAACCAACCATTTAATAGGTATCCTCTGCATGCACGTGTGACCGGCCTTAAGCAATCTTAGTCTAGGAGCCGAGTGGCAGTTTTATGCCGAGGCGAGGAACCGATGGCTTTCATAACTCCTGCGATTCCATCGACGACGAGTTATGACTGACAGAGAGATGCCCGGGAGTGCGGTGAGGTGGATGTGGTATGTTTGATGTGGAATTATAATAATATTTGACATTTTCTAGATTTTATTTGGCTTATGTAAATAGTAGTAAAGATGGATGGCAAATAAAACTATAAATTACGGAAGATATTATAGAGAATGTCCATAAAAAACATAAATTATGGACTCTGTTAGGTTTGACAAATTAAAATTTTTATAAAAAAAAACTCAAGTTGATAACGTTCAAGAAAGGGCAAGAAATTATAAAAATTATAGAGTAAAATATTAAAATTATGTGGACATTACTTATGATTTTTATTGGGTGTACCGTGTAGGTATTCATTGTTTATTCTATTAATAAATCTGTCATCAATCACCATACACTGTACTGACCAGCAGTGCTGAATTTATATTTTTTACGAGAGTAGGCCACTTTATTTTTGCCGCCCAATGTACGTAAACCTGAAGGCCCTCTATTGCACTTAGGCCATGGCCACGGCCTATTTATAAATGCGGGGCTGTGACCAAGACTTGTAACATTTTGCCATTACAGTCTAGCATTAGGCTCCATTTAGTCCATTTGCCACCTCCATCCGTCGTGGTTCCCTCACAATAATAATACGTCAACGCCAGCCCGCTATCTAAATGGTGTTTGAATTGTTTCCATCAATAAGGCACGAGTGTGGATCCCTGTACTGTGTGAGACTGATTTTATTACTACTGGCTCGCAGACTATAATAGGTACTATTGCATTCTAGCCTCTCGGTCTATTTCTTGGAATTTTATTTGTGGTTTGTCGATCTAGGTTTGTTTATGTTGTTTATTTTTTTTAAACCAGGTACTCTTTTCGTTTTAAATTAACCTGTTTTCTACTTTAGTAAATGGTAATGGATGTGGCTTACTCGACATCTCTTTCCACGTAGCGATCAGTTAAGCCGAATGTGTCTCTCATTTGTAGCACAAAAAAGCCTAGATGAGTGTAGAACCTAGGCCATACATTAGGATCGATAAGCGCTGCGTGTAGGGTGACAAGGCGTCGCATGTCGGCGGACAGTCCCGGCTCGCCGACAGCGTGTTCACACGATCTGATTGCGCCTGCTTTACGGCCCCGAGCGGAGCCCATTAGTACCGGCCGCTGCCTGAATTGCCTAATTAGAATTACACGGCGCGGGCCGGATTTCGCTGCGAGTTCCAATCGCGATCGAAAAACTGAGGCGCTCGTCGAACTGTTCCCAGGCTAGATAAGTTCACAATAGGCAGTAAACAAGTTTAATTGTGTCGACAAAAAATATATTTTATACGTGTTACAGTTAACGATTGATTTCACCGAGTTTCACCAACACACTGCTAAGAACTTGCGATCTGTAATTGTACACCTTACGAATCGATTTCGCGAATTGCGGCGCTAAATTTCGACTTTAATGACCCGCCGCGTAATGTGACCCTCTCGGGAGTCGCAATCAAAGAAGTTAAAAATAACGTCCAGTCGAAGATCGCTCGCCACCTGCTCCCGGTCGGGTTCCGCCGCTCGTCTCGATTCATAAACCGCACAATTTACGGACGTTTTACTTTATCGTCGTAAATAAACAGTTCCGGAGCATAATAACACTTTATACCGCATTATCTAAATTATACGAGCATCCGAGAAATGCACGCATAAAGATATCCGTGGCGCAACACGAAAACATTATCGGTGAAATATCGATACAATTTCCTTGATCTGTAAAATAAAATCTCGCCGCTTGACGTTTTGTTTAAATTTACGCACGCGCGCATCGAAAGGTTGTCGTAAAATTGAGGACGTTATGGTCGCTGATAAGTGCGACGAGGCCGGACCGTCCGGCCTGTCCGGACTCCGGCCGTCCGAGCGACAGGTTTATCGTGGACACCCCACTGCGCCGCACTATTTACGCGATGATTTTTGCGGGTTTTAGAGGGACCAGTAAATTAGATTTTGTACAGATTATTAATGATAGCCACTCGTAACTTTAAACTACTGCCAAATTATTTGTTATTTAAATGCATACGAACTCGAAGACAGGACTAAAATAATGCTTTAACAACACATATTTATTATTAAGCATACTGTTTGTAAATACGATAGACTATTCCAAGTCTTTGGCTTCTTTAAAAGTTTCTAAGAAAGTTCCTTCTTCTTTGCCCCTAGCGTAGCTCACTCTAGATACCAGTCACCAGGTAGAGCCGCGGGAAACCAGCTAATTAATCCAACACCCCGATGGGTTTTTTCTCGATAATTTATTATTGTTGACATTTAGCGAGGACAAGCGGTCTGACAACCCATCCATCATACACATCCGTGTCCACCGCACCTCATTCATCGCTGGACGAGCCACTAGTTACCTCATCACTTCCAAAATAGAGTCCATTTTACAGTGCTACGAGTGTTTAAGAGTTACCACATGCATGTTTTCATGGACAAGCCAAAGCTGCAACTTTGTTGTTAGCTCTTATTTTAGGCAAGTTGAGACTTCTGTTAAATAGATAGCTATTAGCAGGTTCAACCCACTGAAGTGCGGCCAAATCATAGTATGACGAGACGAGAGAGACTTCAAAGTTCAAAAGTTGTTGAATAAAGTGCCATTAAATTTTCATATCAATTATATTATTTTGCAAGTAGATTTAGATTTTCAGCTGCTATGGTCCAAGCCACGAAGCTAGTCATAAAACGTCATACCAATTTTGACATTAATTATGGAAATACTCCATCATGATTTGGTCCGTTTGGACCTAGTGTGGTTGAAATATCCTACCTGGCTCCCAAAACCTGGTCACCTCGAACCCTCGAGAAGACGAGTGGCAATTAGGGGCCGCTTATTGTTCACCTGAGTGACAGACGGACGGACGATCGATCAATCAGATAAGATGCACGAGATTAATACTATGTCCTCTAAAAGCTTTACAACGCTTCATTCATATTGCTTTTGTGTTTGCTGATGTGTCGACATCAATATCAGCCATCGTTATTCATTTGGCTTCAAGTCAAAGACACATCTCACAGATTGTACCTATACAACTTTTTAACCTCGATACTCGAAAAACAATGATGCCATGTCTCTACTCTCTACCAAAATCTTTATTTGACTGTTTCTACTTTAAAAGTCAAGCTGACTTGATGCTGATCAAGTTGTCTGGAGCTTAGCCTATTCTTGAGAAATATGTTACGTTCAGTCCCTTAAATTTTAACCTCCATTCTAAGTAGTGTTGTAATTAGCACGTGTGTCGAAAATGTAGAGGTAAACGCCTGTATTGTTTAAAAAGCCACTAGTAATAGGGTTTGAGTCTACGTTTGAGTAAAGAACCATTGGAAGTGATTGGGATAAGGTAAACTTTTCCGAAATTATATATAATCCACCAAGTTTAGCAAGTTCACAGTGGTAATGAAAAATACATATTAATAATAGATACTTTTCTACTTACCTATTTTAGGGACAAAAGTTGTAACTTTGTTTTTGTCGTAGAAAGACACCCTTTCTATGGTGGCCATGCTAAGCAGGTGAGGTGATGATAGCGATAGCCAATATCTAGCGTTATAAATTATATTTTAAGGTCGGACCACACGGTGGTCGTGATTGATCGGTCGCGGTCGTCGTTCGCGGTGATTGATCGGTCGCGGGATCCATCACGCGACGCCGGACAGTCGCCAGTCGCCGGTCGCCGCGTCTTGATCCATCAAACCCTTCGGACGTGGCGTTGTTTGCTCCGATACTTTTATAAACTCAAAATTAACTGGATAGTAGATAAGGATCGCGTTGGGTGGGAACTGGGTGTATGCCATAAAAGGTAAAAATAACTCAACTGATTGCTGATATTTGAATGAAATTATAATAGATTAGTGTTATCAATAAATACAATGATTATGAGACAAAAACGTACATCACTAATTATTAGTACATCACTAATTGGTTACCCACGCGACGTCAGGTGATTCAGCAAATGTAAGCTATTAGCTGAGCGAACTGTTATGGCCGCGTCGCATGCTATTTTGATTACCCCCACTGGGTAACTGGGCAAGTTTTGTGCTATTTTTGAGCAATTAGTCGAAGTCGAACCTTATGTAGCCCGAGCATTAAAAGTAACATTAGGTATGCATAGTTGAGATGCATTAGCCCGGGCCGAGGTTCTCGTTTAAGCAGCGAAACTAGCCAATAAAGATCGGCGGAGACAGTGAAACATTCCTCCGGTACGCCACGTCCCTTATTTGGCCGAACGCACTAAGTCCGCATAACGAGGCGATTTGTCAACGACTCGTCGCATATCGCATCGGCGGCCATCTTGTCGCGTGTAAATGTCACCCGGCGACCAATTACAAGCGCGGCCGCCGACGGCGACGGCGCAGCGCCTCCGCCGAGCCTTTTATAGCGCGTATCTCGCATCAGCACCAATTAACCGCCTCGATATTGACTGATGTATCGAATGTCAGTAAGGCACCGAGCTGAATTTATATCTAATTAAATTTTATTGGAATCGCACTCGCCGTCCCGTAAATATACCCCGGTACCTGGCCGATCGCCGTCTCGAGTAATTAACGGTCACTCGATCGACGAAAAATCCAGGGCATAAATCTCAGGAGCGATAGTTCGCCACCCCGATCTTAATGCCCTCGGCTCCTAATAATTCGAGCGCGAGTCGGGCATTGTGCGCTCCGGTGAGGGACACTCACGACCGCGGCGCGGACGTCGCGGCCTATCTCGTAACTCGGCCGGTATCGGATCGCGGCCATGTAGAGAGCCCGACTTAATATGTGCATCACGACGGGCGCGTATATGGCCGCACCCCGCCCAGCGCCCGCCGGCCTGCTCCGGCGGCCAATCCTATCGCGCACGCCGCCGCGCCGACCATTGTATGTATATCGCGAGGATGCCACTATGAATAAATTGAGTTTTCCGAGACGCATCGACGTTCCGAGACGCTTCCACTGGTGATCCACCCTAGCCGGATTTAAAAGCGCTCATCCTGATTCCTACCCTCCCCGAACCTCCGAATCGATCGTCCGGCCGCACTCCATAAATTAGGAGACCCGATGACCCTAAATCATTGGGCCGTCGCTCTTATCGGTATTGTTCTTTTTTCCAGTCGACTCCTTACCCAAATGAGACCGGGCGACTTATTAGGTTTCGGTATTTCGTCCGCACCAGATCGACGGGTTCGATAGCGCGAACGCGTCTGTCGAATTTGCCTTCGTTACTGGAGACTTCCTCGTTTGATTCCTTCCCAGCAACGCCGATTTCACCGTGCGCTAGGCGATCGAATTCGAGTGCTCGGCGATTGTCGTCGCTCACGTGTCCTTATAGAATTTTATTTGCAGAATCCGCGTTATCGTCGGGGAATGGTATGTCCGCTATCGGGGAGCCCGTATTTCATCAGCCGACGCTCCCATTATTTTTCGCTACTCTTTAAAAGGCGCATTAACATAAAACAACGCGGCACGCAGGCCCGTCCATATTTCTGCTACCGTCGTCGTGACGGCCGGCCGCGGTATTGTGCGCGATACGGATCTCCCGACGCATGCGCACGCCGCCTGGATATTTAGAAGCTGTCTCTTAAATTCGCGTCCGAGGCGACTTAACGAGTCGCATTCTGCGTACGGCGACATGCGATCGGCTATTGTCCTTTTCCTTTATTTAGAATCATTCCATAACCGGAGGATCATCGCGGCCGGTAATGCGGTGCACTATGCGACGTCCACTAACTTAATCGAGACGCTTATTATTACCCGCCCGAGATGCATTGCGTGCCCTCTATTGTATTCTAGTTGAATGCATATAATTACGGTCGATGAGGTTTATGCTCTGCCTCGGATATAAAGTATCACGATTTCCATAAAACGATAAAACCACATCTCGATAAACTAAAGCTAAAAAGTCGCGAGACTAAGTAAAATGGTAAAACTGAAATTTTGATAAAAATATAAAAAGCGAGATCTCGACGAGTTCCATTATGATAAAATGTAATAAAGTAAATATATTCATCCAATATCTCCGGGCGTGTATGCTGATTTTAGTCTAAACACATTTGCGAAGGTGGCCACAAATGCTTTCTCTAATTTTCTTGGACAATAATGCGGTGCGACCTTTCCTCCGCTGCGGTGACAGCTCCTATTACCGGAGGTCGGTCTCATAAATACGTTATTGGTCTCCCACCTCCCTCATTACGCCGAGATCATTAGTCGTGATAGAATGCGCCGTCCTCCTCGGTCCTCCGACGTCCTCCTCCGCCGTATTGCATTCATAAAATCTCATTCGCTCCGTTGTCTCCTTTACGTGTGACTTTTGGACGCGAATTAGCATGTTCGTCTGGATTTCTTTTTTGTTTGCGAATATTTTATGGTGATGTTTGTTATTTAGGTTTTACGTTCTTTTAATCGCGCTTTTTATTTTTTGCGCTCGCTTAATTGTTTCTTATTTGTCGTAAATCGAGTACTTAACTGCGATTCCTTAACTTTATTTCGTTCGAATACATTGACATTTCGTTTTATTCGTAAGCAAAATTCTGTAAATAACGTCGAGTATCTAATACAGAATCTGATGCCTCCATCAATAGTCAAACGACTGGGAAACTGCTGAAGCGACTTCCACGGTCTCTAGAGATCAGAAGTGGGATTCGGCGCAGTCAGCGCTCCGAACTCAAAATATGATAATGTGTGCACTATCTATTCACGAAGCAGCAGCTAATCTGGCCGGCACATCGGCTGCCGGCTAGCCGGGTCTGCGCTCGAGTGTCCTCGACGGTATGGTAATCGAATCGATCTGTACCGTAAAGACGGTTCTTAATGCCCATCCGGATGTGATAAAATAGTCAAAGTACGACCCTTGCGGTACACTGCCGGATTAAATCATAAACTGCCGGTAATATTGTTTACAAGTTCCAGGAATTTATGGCGCATTACTTGCAGCGTTTAGGTGTTTGCTGGCTTATAAGCTTTGATTTAATTGGGTTTTAATTTCTCGAGAATTATTTATGAGTAACGTTTCTTTGAAGTGTGAAAAATATTTCTCTGTGTAGAGCTTGCAGCCTTTTACGTTGGAGATTTTATTTTTCTGGTGTGTTCTACTTTTTACATTAGTCTACCTTTACGTAATAAATAAAATCGCCGCTCGCCGCTGTCGTGTGCGGTGTGTCACAAGGCACGGACACTAGACCGCGAAGGCGATGCTTTATGATAATGAGATCGAGAGTCGAGACCGAAATTGGATGCAGCCTGCACTACATATTATTATATTATGCCTTCGGTGTGAGGCGTGGATAGTTAAGACAGAGAGAGCATAAAAATGGGTCTCATCAACGATTCGTGTATATGAATACGGCTATAATTTTTTTTAATTATTTAATATTTTGTTGATAAGAGAATGTTTTCTTAAAATCATAATATTTAAAGTTATGCAAGGTATTCATTCGCATTTGTTTAACTTTGATTCTATATTTAGAAACAACCAAAAAATGAACTCAGACGAACCGTGATCGAAACCAGTCGTCAATAAATCAAGACATGGTTTAAACCGCGATGATGCCGAAGAGAAATTTTTATTGTTTCCATATTCGGCGCTGACGGATTTCTCTCGATCCGCCGATCTGCATACCGCCCTTACAGCTTTATTACCTAACTCCTCGGCCTAGGTATCCGCCGTAGCATTTCCTAGATAGCATCTAGTTTTATTTTAAGTCCAGGTATGTAAGATATGGTCGCAGGTGCCGTGCCATTCCTCCGGCAGGTGATAAGGTCTTAATAAGTAATTATCTGATAATTAAAATATTGCAAAACATGACAGAATTAGGTTCCACCATATACGCTTTGACACTCCTGAAATTATCGTCCATCGTAATTCATATGGATTATGCCATCTTTGCTGTCACATTGTATTCTGTTTTCTTTTTCTTTTGTAAACTTTTACAAAGTTTTATCGTCTAATTAGGGTCTGATTATAGGTACTAGAAGTTACGTTTTTTTCTATTTGAAGGTAGCGCATATTATGCGATGGCGGTGATAATTTAGATAAAAGTAACATCGCCGGATTACCTATTTCAACTGGAGATACAGGGAGTCGAGCTTGCGCCGTAATCTCGTTTACTTAAGATTGCGGGCGTGCGTAAATTGTCATATTATCTGTTATCTATGTTTGCAATTTACCATGTAGTGGCGCATTACTTTTATTTTCCTTCAGATAAAGGATTTCTTTGCTAAAGATAGCTCAGACAATCGGTATACTTTGGCTTTAAAAATTTTAAAGCTTTTTTGCTGTAGGCTTACATTGTTACATGTATTTTCTTTGGCGGTTTATTGAAATTAACATAAAAGCAAAAGTCATTCTAAAACCTGCCTAGTGGATACTCGTCGTCCACAATAGCGACATACATCGTGATATTGTCGACGGGCGTGCCCACTACACAAACAGCTCCCGGTGTCCCCAATAGGTAACTCTATCCCCCACTCGAGGTATCATTATTTATAATTTCACGTCAGCAATCAATCTTCTGTCGGAAAGCACTCCAGCTCGTATTTGCTTACTGTCCAAACTGTATAACCCGTTTGGAGTTATTTTACCTTGCTTTTCTTCGACGGTTATGTCAACGGCGTAAAGGTCATGTCAAGGGTAAAATAGCTGACCGTACCGTCCCCGGCCCGTTTCTATTATACCTTCGTCACGCGATGCCTTGTGATCACAAATTGGTAAAAATTCTTACCTTTTGACGTGCGATACTATCTATGATTTATCGAGTTTTGTTTTTAATTATTATTCTGTGCTAAATCGATAAGTGGGTAAGCTTATTTTTTCTCTTTCAGTTATAATCTTAATCGGTTTTTTCACGTGAAAACCGATTAAAGGTACTTTTTTACTAATCATTGTGAAACTGCAATCATTAGATGACAAATCGTAAACAGATATAAATATATACTGGAGTGGAACATTATGACTCCGTCGAATGGTTTTTTAAAAGCCAAAGGTTTTGTTAATTATAATTTTATTTATGAGGAGGATCTTTTCGTGTTATAAATAATCGATCAAAACACGGGAACCGGTTTCATAAATATCAATCCCACACTAATAAATAAGACGAATTATTGTCCGGACGGAGCTGGATCGAATTATGCGAAGTTCGAGGAAACCGTACAATACCCGAGCGAATAAATCGATCGGGAAGAGTCGAGGGGACATAAATTTGGGACCGGCAGCTCCGGCGCAGCCTTCGGATTCCGCGCCCAGAAAATATCGCACCCGAATTCCTCGCGAGGTGACAGCGGCCGGGGGCCAGCGGGGGATGCGGGGGTGTGTGGGGAGAGGGGGAGACAAGCTCGACTCCCGGCTCCTCCCACGTGCGGCGGACAGGTGAATGCGTGCGCGGGCGCAGGCGATTTGCTCTGTTTTCGCGGCATGGAATACATTAGTGATATACAATGCTGACTGAGATATGGCATTCTGTTATCAGTGCCACTGCGCGTACGAATCATAGGCACTGTTTTATGTTGATTCCAGATTTTTTAAATGAAGCTGTTAGAGCTATCGTCGGTTTAACACTTGCTTACAAATTACACTGCCTTTTCGATGAATGTTACCAAAATAATCATGCTCCGTGCAATAATTACCTAATAGTTGTTACATGTGAAATGCACCTTAGCAATAAGTATGTGAAGTAGAGCTCGGCATTTTATATTTTTATTCTTCACAAAGACTACCTTAACTTTGCTCAACGGCTCGATTAAAAAACTAAAAAGCTCACCTTTGTACTGAATCTGCTCAAATATTTAGTAACGTAACTAACTCGACAAGCCGAAGGCATCGCACGGGCGAACCTTTTTAATATGTAAATTGACTTTCCACTTCATAGTCATATTATGCTGTTTTTGACTCATATCACGTCTTAGGGTCAACCTTTCGGTGCCCGAAAAACTATACGCGTGTCCCTTTAATATAAGGAGTATTGGGAAATTTTGGATTTTGGTAATTGACCTGATGGCAGGAATTTTTAATGTATTCAAGTCTCGTTAATGCTACATTTTTAAGAAGTCCCATTAAGGCCCACTTGTGCCAAAGCTGAAATTAATCGTAAATTAAATATCATCCTGTCTCTACCGTTCCTAATAACACTGTGTGATAGAATATATTATATTGGCAACAGAATAGCAATATTATGACATATTCCAATATTACAGCCATTGACACCTTCAACACAGTTCTCGCTATCACTACATAAAAATAGATCCCACCACGCGAACAATTCGCGAAGCATCGATATGCAAAACCAAGAGTGCATCACGATGCATATGCAACAATGAACAATGGCGGTATAAATCAGTATAATTAGTTCTGCCGATCGGAGTTAAGTCATTGGTCAAACGAGCGCAGTCCCCGCCTCTAGAACAGGTACACGGATCACTCGTAACGTCAGCAACCTCACCCCTCCCCCCTCCACAAAAACTACTTTAGCATCTTCATCAATCATATCGTGGATCACGGCTGGTCCATCATTACTCGTAGTTTTTATTTGCATTGGCCTAACTTGCCTCTATGGTTCTATTGCCTGGATAATTTTCCTTATAAGTTTATCGGCAATAATGTTGTCTAATACTTTACAAGTTTTATTTTTCTAACAGCATCACTTTATCCTTCACAGATAATTCAAAATTTTCATTACAGTTCAAGAACTGTAGTAACTGTAGAAGAAGTAAAAGTAGCAAAACAACCGGCTAAAGACAAGTCTTTAGCCGGTTGTTTTGCTACTTTTACTTTATTTTTTTGCTATCTGTACATGTTATTGTGAGTGCGTCGCGCAAATAGCACAGCTCAGTGCTCGTCTTTACAACTGTACGTCAAGTCCTGCCTATCTACATACTACATAGTGCTTCCAGCCCCGCTAGGTCTACTCGCAGATCTAGATTAACTTGTCCTGAAATAACTAGATCTGAGGCACGAGTACTAGTGTATTCTATAGTTGTTCTGTCAAAATTGCAGTTAGCATTATGTTACTTCTTGATTAACTTCATCATTTAAATACTATCGACCTCTCCTCATTTAAAACCGGTATGTTGACTGAATCTTCTAATTAACTGATTAATACAACAGTGTAAAAAATCTAAGCTCCCAATAACCATAAATATTCCAACTGAAATCTGCAAAACCTTTAATAGTCAGCATATCAGTCTCGTCAGCCCAAGCATCCCAAGATATATCCGACCCGCATTAGTACAGATGGAGTGATTTGAGGTGTAATGAAGTGATGTGCCGCTGTCCGTCTGTCGACACATACGTATCGACGTCCCCGACCGCGTTACTCACTGTCCCGAGTCCGGACTCCCCCGGACCCCCTCGTTTGTTTGCCGTCAATGATGTATCCCTAATTTCGTCCTCCTTATATCACTCTCGATTCCTTTTCATTAGACCACTGATCGGGCTAATATTTTAAGATAAGTATTGATAACTATCAATAGAGGACTTGGAAAATTTTATTTACGTATATTATTATTATTTGGCACTAAACTGTACAATTTAGAAAAATTATGAAGCCCTAAACAAAGATGTTCGTTTAATTTGAAATATAAGTTACGCAACATGCGAATCTTGAAATCGACAGAAGTAGGTAATTGGTTAATTACGTTGTGTTTTACAACATTGGTATGCTTTAAAAATCTAATTTCCTTTTAATATGGGGAATCACCAACGGCCACTAATCTAATCACATAAATATATATTAGACGAATGTTGTCGAATATAAATAATAATCATCAATCATATAATATAAAATATTATATCAAAATAAATGCTATTTATAACGATACCAAGATTAGTCATGATTGCTATGTCATCCCAAATCATTTTTTTTCAGCTTTGGGTGAAAATCAATTCTTATGAAGCCTGATTAAAAAAAAAACTCCTCCTTTTTGGAAGTCGGTTAAAAATTTATAAATTATATTATTTTCCATAAATTTTTGGAACTATTCTGCAAGAATAATATTGTCCACATTCTTTTCTAGATTGATCAATGATATTTGTCTGGCAATCATTTACCGAAACACCCGCATAAACCTTAATAAAGGTAATGATCTATTGTCGTCAGCACACGAGGACTATGCAGGTGCAGGTCAGCGCTGACGTCCGTCCGCGTCACAGATGGTAATGACGGATGTTATCTGATGGAAACTATTCCACTCGTGAACGCTGGCGGCTGGAGTTATCTTATTTTTAAAGTTTCTGTTAGAGCCTCCAGATAATATAACTCTGAATTAATCCTTCGATCGGGGATTTTCGGAAATGCTATTCTAGGTATTCTATTGTTGTCACGATCACCGGTGCTCGTACGGGGCTTAATGGGTTAAAACAACGATTGTGTAGTAATTACTACCTGCACGCAATGTGTACAAAATTAAATAAAAAGTTGTCAAATTTTAATGTTGAAAGACTTACAAGACGAAGATCCTAAAAAGACTTTTGACAAATTACCTAAGGATTTCTCTAAAGTAATGAGACAAATAAGAAACACGAGGCCGATAAAGGTTTATTAACCGATATGAATAATCGATACATCGGGGCCGGTAATTATTCGGTATCGCAATAACATCGATAATATCAATCAACGTCAGCAGCAAGTTAAATTAATACCTTTATGAATCGAGTGTCGTCGAGCGCTGATGGATGGCTGACGTGGCAAAACAGTCGCCGTATTAATACGCGTAATGAGTTTTCATTATTCTTAGTGCCATCATCATCGCCGCATCAATCAAATATTGCTGGCCTGTTGGTGATTTGGCCAACCTGGTTGCATTTTAAAGTAGCACGAGCTTTAGCCCGCAGCTTCGCTCGCGTTTAGAAGTATTAATATATACAAACTTTCACCCCCTAAATTAACCCTTTGGAGGAAGAATTGATCAATATCCTTTCTTAGCGGATGCCTATGTCATGACATCTACCTGCACGCCAAATTTCAGCCCTATCCATTCAGTGACTTGGGATGTGCGTTGATAGATCACCATGTCAGTCAGTCACCTTTGAGTTTTATACAGGGTGCAATTAAACCTTCCTGCCAAATTTTGATATATTGATCCTTGTGAAAATTAAAAATACACGTATTTTTTCTTTTATAGTCACTCAGTATTGAAATGTTGAGAAATAGCTTCCGCAAAGTATCCTATAAAACACTACAATTAATGGACACGATGCGCCGGCCGCGCGTGACGTGCCCCCGCGCACGCGCGTCGTCCCGCGTCACCCCCGATCATTCCCCCGCGCCGCGAGTAACCATTCTGCAACGATTTTAAAAGGGATAAAATATGTCATCGAAAAAAAAATAACAACCAATTTTTTTTTGTTAAATGGACTCTCCTAATGATACCTAAGCCCTGGAAAAAATTTGGCAGGAAGGCTTAATTGCACACTGTATATTTAGATTTACAGGTTCAGATTATGATCTCTAATACTTTAGGACATTAACTTTGTCCCCCATTCTCTGTGCCTTCTTTAAATAATAAGAACAAAGCACTAAACGCTTTTGAACAAATAAAATCACAAACGACAATTACCCGGTGACTTGTGCCCTTTGTTCACGAAATTGTCCAAAACAATCGATACTGTCCTTGACCATCGAATCAGGTTGCATGACTGTTTACTCATGTGTCACTTATTACGGCTGACATCAACAGATAAATGTTATGGGCAGCTCATCAAAGTAAAGTTGTTGACTTGTTTTCGACGTAACAAAGCGAAATTTTAAGCCTTTGTAATCGGCAGGGTGATTGTTTATATATGAGCTGACATCATAAAATGTTAAAACGTTAATATGATGTTGTCTATTTTGTCTTGTGTACATTTTGTGATTTTCTCTAAAAGGACAAAATTGCGTTTGTATTCTGCAATAGCGAGCCCAAAGCAACAGGTCTACATTTATACTTGTCAGTGTCAGCATGTATCAGCGTTCATCAGCGCAGGACTATTTGTTACACGCAAGCTCATTAGACTGATGAAATGATACAGCCTCGCATTTTGGACGAGCGTAAATCAAGCCAGCGCTGAAACTGTTATCACTTCCTACTTAAGCGTTTGGCTTCGGACGCACTTCATCAAATAGGGTTTGCACTTCGGTGTTTAGTGTTAGTGCTGCTTTGATTTACTGCTCGGAAGACAAAATTAACTTTAAACCCATAACTGACGTCTACTTTGTTATAGTGTTCTTGAACCAAAGCTTAGCTACTATAGGAATTTAGTATTTACTCTACTTAAGATTACACTCTGTTTGTAACGGAAACATGTCATAAGAACTTGTTACTTGATTGCAAAAAAAAGTCCTCAGATATGAGATATGATGTCTGATTTAATGATGATGATGTCAGTGTATCAAGGATTTTACAACAAATAAATCACACGCCAAAAATTAATCGATTAAATTAATTACATCAAAGAATGACCAGCAAATTAATCCAACGGAGGGAAGATCATCGAGAGAAGTGACGGGACTTGTTGCGCGTGACGTCACGTGACGTCACCGTCATGGCGTCACGGCCGGCCCGCCGATCCATTTGTCACGCCAACAAGCTCCTGTCCCGCCAAATGGACCCGACTCCAACAAACGTATTTTTAACGGATATTCTGTTAACGTTTATGATTTTTCATCCAACCAATAAAGGAGTTACAATTTCTGGATTTAATCGCTTTTTTTGTTACGATAGCCACGTATTTTTGCTGTTGCCTAATTTAGACCGCTCCAAAAAATGCGATAGAATTTGCATACATGTTAAACACACGTTAGTTAACTTATTACAGTCTATAAAATTATTATTAACTATAGGTTTATGCAAATATAAAATCAAACTGAGGAACAATAAAGCAAAGTTGCGATATAATTCCAAATGAAGCATAATATTATGGAGAAGCCAGTTTTGAAGTCACATTTTTTGTTCGTAACTCGTTGGACCACATCAATCAAAATATGTTTTTTGTTGACGACCAAATTTTTACTAACGCAGATTACGTTAGTAATTAATTATTGATTTATTGATGAAAAAAAACATGAATTATTATCGATGCACACGGCATTTCGTGAGAATTATATTATAACCGCTATTAATATCTACGCGACATCCGTCATATTTTTTAACCGACTTCCAAAAAACGAGGAGGTTATATGTTCGGCTGTGGATATTTTTTTTTTTTTTTTTTTTTTTTTTTTTTGTATGTTCAACGATTACTCCGCCGTTTGTGAACCGATTTTCGAAATTTTTGTTTTGTTGTATTAGGTTTCACTCCAATTTGGTACCATGTTCACAAAAGTGGTGACCTGATGATGGGATCCATGAGTAATCGAGGGAACTCCTCGAAATTTATATGGAAACATATGGTGATTTTGGTTTTATGTGAAGTGTACTAAGAATATGCTACCAAAAAGTCAAATATTGGGTCAAAGTATACCATGGTTTCGAAGATGCTGAGAGAACTCCTGACTCCTTATAGATACACGTTCGGGAGTTTCGGCGTTGTTTTAAGAACAGAAAGCATATGCTACTATGCAATTCATATTCATCATCATAATCATCATCATCATCATCATCGTCATCATCATCATTAAGGTCACCAATGTCTCATGGCACAGAATTAATAATAGTACAAGGCATAGGTATGGATATACTAATAATAATAATTATGTACTGTATAACAACACCTGTTTGTTTAATACATGGCGGTCGGCGCCGCAGAGGCGACGGCGTCGCCGCGCCGCCGCGCCGCATGGCGCGTGGCGGCAGACAACAGATCGAATACTTTACTAATTACTTTATAAAATTTAAAAATTTAAATAGACAAATAGAATTAAAATAAAGTTATTTTAAAAAGAGCATTTACACAAAACAAAGTCATTAAGTGTCTTTTTAATCAGTTATACTTATTAATCGATAGATGGCGCACTAAGTATCGATTTGAATTCTTGATTAAGCGCTTATTCCACTTATCCTAGCTAGGAAGTCCTAGCTAGGGTCCTAAAAAATTTAGTCAAGTGGAATAACATTTAGAAAGCTAGATAAGTGGAATAAGCGCTTTACAAGAACAGAGCTGTCAATAATTATGATAATATTAAATATTATGAGTAGCTACGCTACATCCTATGTAAGTTTATACAATTTTTTATCTGATAGATCCTTCGATCGTGGAAAAACGAGACACAATAGCCTTTCTATTGTTATCTCAATCGCCGGTGACCGCTTGGGGCTTGAAGCATTAAAATTGTTAAATTACTTGGCACAATATGTTCACTTCACTGATAATATATGATTTTGTGAGTGTGAGTTGTGACTCTTGACAAATTGTAATAAGATACGTAAAATATACGCGAAGGTTTACCTACTAGTGTAACTAAAAAGAGTGAAATTATTATTATTTTTAACAAAAAATTAAAACCGACTTCCAAGGTAAAAACAATAATAACATTAATATGAACTAAAAAGTATTAAATAATTTTTACTATCTAATGGTGCCTTTTTCCGAATTCGGCTAAACCTCAACTATTTCTGTATTCAATCTTCATAATTTTGAAGTCGGTGCCAGTTCCAAAAGTTTCAAATATTCTGTCAGAGGACTGAAGATTCAGCTATCTGGTACCGACTTCAAAATAATGAAGATTGAATACAGAAATAGTTGAGGTTTAGCCGAATTCGGAAAAAGGCACCATTAGATAGTAAAAATTATTTAATACTTTTTAGTTCATATTAATGTTATTATTGTTTTTACCTTGGAAGTCGGTTTTAATTTTTTGTTAAAAATAATAATAATGTTGGATACTGTTGTCTGTGAATCTGGCCGTTGCGGAAGAATGAGTGTTTCAAAAAACTGTAGAATTTCGGAATTCATATTAAGGATTTAACGTATTTGAAAGAGTAACACTTTCTAAAATTAATAAAAGACATACCTAAGAGCAGTTTAACATTTGGGGATACAAATATTATGTAGGAGAAACAAACAAGCGAATGCGCCTTTGAAAAAATGGACAAATTAATTTTACATTAGATCTGATATGCATAATAAATTGTAGTATCATTGTAGAAGATGGACTTTGTTAATAGTTATTCATGCGTGAGATAATTTTTCAAAAATTTGGCACTTCAACTTATCAGCAATCTGCTATGAATTAACGATAAATGATAAGCTTGAATTAGTTTGGACTTTGGACGTTGGTCATGATAAAAGCCATGAATGAAGGAAGTGTGAAAAATTTCGAAATCTTTTCTTTCTAAGAAATGAAAATATATGAAATATTTATTGCAAGAATGTAGTGCATAACATACTTAGATCTTCAAATTATAAATACTGTTCTAAACATTCTGCCATCCAGGTGGCGTGCAAAAGTAAAAGTACGTACCTAAACATAAAATATATTGAAAATTAATAAAAATTAAAATCTATAACAAAACAAATACCATAATTATTGTTAAATTGAAACTTAACACTTGCGTAATCTTTACAATCTACATTATCCAAATTATTTTCTTTAAACTAGTATTAACATTATCTGTCATTTGACTTTCTTTACAAGTTTCATACGCTTTATTAAAACTAACGGCCTGATAAAAGTTGAATGATTCTTGAATGCACTCCGCTCTGTGACGTCGGCTGCAGGCTCGAGGGGGTTGAGGGGGAAAAGGCAGGGAAGGGGAAGGAAATGAAGTGTCTACGACCACTGTGATTGAAATTCAAAAGCCCCTATTGATTAACCGAAAATTATTACAAGACTTATAAAAATATGTTTTTTGCGCTACCAAGGATGTGAAATGTGTTTGTGTTGAATACAATAAAATTATATAAGTCTGTAAGTTTTTTCGTAATTGACGAGTGTAGCAAAATTTTCAGAAATCATAAGAATCAGAATATTGTATCACTCATGGTCCAAGAATTTGGAACCAATTATCCAACATTTCGTAAAAATATCATGACGTGTCATTTAGAAAGTGTATCCTATATTGCAAAATTTGGTGTGATTTCTTATTTATTGCGGATCTGTCAGTCACCTCCAACTAAAATTATGACAATGTTTTCCTCAAAATAGCAGACCAGGGGAACCAACAGAAATTGCTTTGAGCATTATTTATTGCCTATGACGTGATCCAAATATCTAATATCATAAGCAATCAAGTTGCAAAAACGTCTATCATATCAGATACGTGGATTAACACTACCATCTGCCTTTTGATTGATCATTAGATAACTGTGACAGGGCTACATCGAATACACCCGCCGCTGATAACTCCTGCCTATATCTACCCAGCATTACTAATAAAAATCTAATTTCAAACCTACCATGACTAACGTTAGCTTCGTTCGATAATCGCAGCTGTACCCCCGCGATACGGTCCACACTCGGCCGCCAGGGACCACCTTATCGACGAACCTATTTATGTTATTCCGATATAATCAAGATTTATAACGCTTATTGCGACTCGGGCCGTTTCGTTAACGGTGTCATCCGTATCACCGATCGATACTTCACCGTCGATTATCGAAAGTTTCGTTGATTTCACGGTAGATTTTGGTAAAATTAAATCTATTGTTTCACGTCGGGCTCGCTCATCGCCTTCGAGATGTCCGAACTCCGATAGGGCCGGTGAAACTCATCTGATTATGTGCGTCGGTCGGATCGCTCACGGCGATTCCGTTTGTTGTTTAATTCGAATCACGCTAGCACGCGTCATGTGAATTGTCGTTGGGCCGGGGCTCCGCTTTGTCTGCTCCATTTATGGTGCATCCGATCGCCCGGGGGCGGCGGCCCGGCCGGGGGCTCCAGGCGCATCTTTGCCGTCCGGCGGATTGACGCGATGCGTTTTAATCAATTAGCGTGCAGAACGCGGTTCACGAGCCAGTGGGCAGTGAAATAAGCCGCGCGGGCCACCGTGGCGCCGACTTTTCGACCGCTCTCGTATTTCAGACTGTTTTTTCGGCCATTTTTCGGATGATAACTTCATAATCGGAGCGAAAGTTTTGTTTTGATTTTACAGCTCGTGGGTTTCGTCCGGGCGTTTTTTGGGCGTAAGATAATACTCTGAACCCGCGTGACATTGAAACATCTTCGACGCCGACCATTATGTAAATGTCCCCGAAATAATATTATGGCCAATAAATGATGAGTAAATCCAGTGTTGTCACACCAAATTTTAGAAAATCAGTAGACGTCATGCCAAACATTGGTAGAATTAGGTAGATGTTAGAACCAAAAGTTGGTAGATCTACCACCATAAATAAAAAATGCTAGTTTATCCACAGAGAGAGTTTTATTGGTAGTGTTTATACATATTTTTATTGAATAATTTTAAATGTTCAGCAGTCAGCACTCGGTTCTTCGTTCTTTGAAATTAGGTTCATTTCAAAGAACGAAGAGCAACGTATGAAGCAAACCTTCCAATGCCGCTATCCCCAATCCGCGGCCCGCCCGCCGGGACTTTATTTGTGGCCCGCGTGATGTTAAACCATTTTGCAATTCACGCCCACCGAAAAAATAATGTAAAGTCAACGTGATAGTCGTGAAATTTTTACCACTTTTTTAAATCGTTAATTTTAAAGAATGTTATTTTTTAACCCTAAATTTTTTCTGTTGCGGCCCGCGTCACCAAGACCAAAACATGTTTGTACCAATCCCGCATGATAAAAAGGTTGAGGACCACTGTAATCTAATGTGTCAGTGCTGAGTCAGCTTCTCTGACATGTCTTTTTAAAATTGTTGGCAGAGGAGAAAAGTCTCTCAACATTTGCACTGCTATCAGCTATGTGGAAGTGGAAGTACTTACTTGTCTCCTCGACGATATTCAGATTTCAGACTATCCTGATAGATTTTTATCTTGAAATACTTATATAATTATTTGAGAATCAATAATTAATGAACTATTAATTTTACGTTTCGGACCGTTCACAGACTAATGATAATAATTGCTGAAGGAAGTGTTGTGCCTGTAACGTTTATTATTTGTACGTGAACAATGATAATTATTATGTTGAAAAATAGGTAGATTTGATACCGAAGTTGAGGTGAAATAGGTAGATCTACCATAAAGTTGGTAGATGTGACAACACTGAGTAAATCGTCAATTATCGACGTTATTGATAGACGCTGCTATCAGTCATTCGATAAAAAATAAAATAATTATCCTGTTTTGAAGATAAATTACCTCCACATTTTGTATTTTATAATTAGATGGGTCATAAATGAAGCTAAGAGTTATTATCTTGAACGTTTCGGGAATATTAAGAAGAAAACGCTCGAGCTGTGCCTCTCTGGCTTTGTATAATGGATATGCCGATGGAATTTAGACCAATTAAAAATGCAGTGATAATCGACCTTCAACAAGTAGGTCTAACGTCTACACCCTTGGACCGGCTCGTGACGGCGACGGAGAGGTTTGGGTCGATTTAGATATTGACATGAATGAATGGGCACAAAATGATAATGTAATACGAACAGAAACGAATCCAGCCATTATAGGCGTAGTAAACAAATATGAAAATGTCCCTAAATCGAGGGCAGCGAGCAGTCTTACGCAAACAATGTGATTAGTGATTGATTGATTGTAATATTAGTGTAGCCGGTCGGATCAATTATTGAAATTATCGACTGACATAATTCCGATAAATCGAAAACAAGTTTCAACATTCGCTTATCTTCGATCAGGATTTTAACTGTCGCAGGGTTGCGTTGGTATGTAAACATTTTAGAGCTCATCAATACTTTTTTCTCTCTTAATTTAGCAAAAACTAGAACCAATTGTTGGATTGCTATCAACAAGCTCATTTCTATAAAACTATTTGCTTTCAATTTTACACAAAAATTTCTTCCCAACATTAATTTTACAAACTTAAAGTTCTCAATTCATAAAATTTGCTTGTAACTTGTCAAACATTTCTTCAAAACTTACAAAGACTCGCTCGACCCAATTACTTTCCTATCTCTGAGTCGGTCGTTATCAGGCTTGCGGTACTTCGCCAATAAAACATTTCTTTGTTGACCTTACAATGGCAATAGTGTGTATTATCTGTCGGTAACTTTTATGAAATTCTAAAGATACCAACCAAGATTATGAGGCTCTATTCTTTGTATTTCATTCGCTTTTCTTTTCTCGTTTGATGCAGTTGAGAAATCTTTACCTTAAAATCATCGCTATAATTTTTTTATCTTAATTGCATTGTATTAAAGATTCTTCTTAAAATTTGGCTGTCTCGTACTGATTTGTACTGATTCTCTCTTGTCCACAGAGGAAACCACTAGCCCCGAGAGCGGCGTGAAGTCCGGCGAGCGGCGAGCGCGGGGCGAGGAGGGGGACAACAGCCCCCCGTCCCCCGCGTCGCCCCCCTCCCGTGCCTCCCCCGCGCCCGACGACAGAGACATCGAGCACAGCATACCGGCCACGCTCATACAGGACCCCAATGCTGAGAGGTGAGTTGGCACCAATACAAATTCAGGACAGATTGAGAACCTAATCCCGATAAAGATGGTAATTCGTAGGACGGCGTCAGGGTAGGTTCTAATCATGATGACTAGGTTGGGTAGGTAAATGAGTTTCCAATTAGGTAGAGTAATTCGATACTCGTACAAATAATAATAAGTCAAGTTTTAAACAAACGAATCGGCTCCTTGTAAGTTTAACAGGTTGGTTGGCAGATGATTGATTGCAAGCCATTATAGTTTGTTCGTTTTATGATGATATGCGTGACACATTATAATTGACAATAGTAGGGAAGTTACCTAAAAAAATTAATGGAATAATTTAAAAATATCGAATCACCTCGTAAAGGAATTGCAATCGAAATTATCGATTTCGTACTGATGTTTCAGAGTGACGCCGGCGATTTAAGATGGCCGCCCTTTTTTATCGATTTGATTTCGATTCAACTGCGTCAATCTCTATTGACATAAGTTCCGTTTCATGCATCTGACATTTTTCAAATAGTTTCGTAACAATAATTTTATACTCCAATTTCAAAGATAATATTTATAATTTTATATCAATAAGTTAGCATTTAGCAACTTTTCATTTTTATTCATTCACAATTATTACAGGAAACAATTATTTTTGTAGATGAAATATAATTTATTACATTCTGATTTTTTTTGTTTTCTCGTAAAAAAAATCCGTAGCAAGGAATATGAGAACTGTCACCCATATCATCTTAGAACGAACAAACTATAGATAATAAAATTCGCCAAGTAAATGACGTAAGCCGCTGACCTCCATTTGTTGAGTGACCGTCCAATTTATTACCCGAAGAATCAATTGACACGAATAGTCAAAGTCACGTGGAGGTAGGAAGCGATCAATATTCCAATCGTCAAATATACACAATAGATCCATAAGCAGCTATCACGTTGTGTGCGGTGGTCTCCTCAATCCACGGTGTCCACTTTAACGATCCCATTGTTTTCGATGATCACTTGTCAACTAGTGTCCGCGTCCGTGACGCGACCGCTCCGTGACACCTCGTCGAGGCTCTATTACGGGGCTATAGAGGCGATAATCTAGCGCCCGACGTCTCAGATGCAAATAGTCGGAACAGAGAAATGAATGGAAACGCGATAGTGACGGGCAGTAGGTAGTGACACTAAAAATGATCAAGACTTCCCCATCTGACACTCCATCAATATCTGTTCTAGTGCGATCATTGTCTATCTATGATGTTATGAATTTTTAGAGAAATGGTTTTGTTAAAATATTGCAAAATAGCTGGGAAATTACAACAATTTAATTAACTGGCAATTACCTACTATTTGTGGCATAATATTGGGTATCATTTAAGCTATCACCAATTTAACTAGTTTTGTGTTTCTTAAATAATAGGGTTTGTCCTCAAAATAGTAGATCTGTCACCAAAATGTAGTCACCAAACAATGCAAAATCAATTCCACAATAAATCACCTAAAATCCTGAGATATAAGGTCTAGTACCAAATAAATGTTTTTGTGTGTATTATAATAGGTGTGTCCTAATAAGTATTTAAGCAAACCAATTTAAAGAGATCACCAATAAATCATATTATGTTACTAGAAAATTGCATTAAGTTCAAATAAAAAATTAGGGTTGTCATCATCGTTTCAACCAAAAGATTCTGCTACTTAACTAGACTCCCAAGGTTCTAAATTTCCACTGGTAGTATAAATTATATTTAAATAAAATTTTTAGCAGAGTAGTAAATAAAACAATTAAAGTCAAAATAATCAATATTTATTGTTTAAAATAATTACCACTGAACAACCAGCGCTGGTTTAAAATAGTTGGCTTATGGCTAGCAGAATAGTAGAGAAAACACTTAATTAAAGTTAAAATAATCAATATTTATTCTTAAAAATAATAACCACTGAATAATCGAACCTACTTACCTACTACCCATCGTTGAGGCCGGATTGGTCAATTTTTAAAGCGCGCCAATTTGTCTTCGCCCCTTTGATCATTTTTTCATTAAAATTATAGATTGATGTATTAAATTGGTAACGAATACTATTAATTTAATATCTGAACGAAATAAAATGTTACTACTGTACTGGTGACAAAATATAAAATAAAAAGGAGTCGCAGTCAGGGATCGATAATCGATTTATTTGGTGACAGATCTACCATTCTGAGCACAGAGCTATTATTTAAGTAACAAAACTGTTATTATAAGAACGAAGTTTATATTTATGTAATACAATATAATTTTATTGGTTATCGATCTCTTATTTTACACATATATTAACATTAATTTGATAATTCATACCTGGGAACAATTTTTGTTTATCTAAGAACGAAAATATTTCGTGGCGATAGATCTATTTATTAGGTGATACAACTTGATGACAAATATAAATTTTGGTGATAGAAAATATAGTTCCCCATAATATTTACCTGTTAAATTTGTATAGGTACACCTAAATTTTCTTATTGTATTTAGGTACCTACCTACATGTAAAAACGTTAAGATCTAAAGTGGATATTAAATGTTTTCCTCTATTCCTATACAGTCCGATATATTTATTAATGTCCGATATATATATAAATATTAATAAATCTGTATTCAGTAACACATAAATCATATAGAATGACCAGGTAAAAAATAAGAAAATAGACAACAATCAATCAAAACAAATTAAAGGATGTACACAATTTAAACCTCTTTAAAACGGTTTACAGACTGAAAATCCGTAATTAAATTAGATGTTTAGATAGTAAGATGATCAAAGATTACTTTATCGAACAAATTTAGCTGGTTCACGTTCCATCACTGTCAATTAGGTGCAGTGAGACGCGATCCATCATACATCCTGCAGACCGCTCCTCCGGGTCCGCTGGATCTCAGTATATTTTAACAACTTTTAAATATCCATCATCGTTGACATCGGGACTGGATGCTGGATGTGATTTTGTAATTTTCGTATTTTCATCTGCTTTGGAGTTGTGTTTGAATTTGTTTTTGGATTATGTTTTGCAGTTATAAAGATTTATCGGAATATCTCCAACATAATTTTTAAAATTAATCAAATTGCTATCTTCAGTAGGTACGATTATCACAGAACGTATCCGTGCTAATAAGGAAAACAAAACGGCCGTACGTGACTTGGTCGGACATTTTGATGTGACAGTAGGCCCGGCGTGAATCAAGTTAGCCGAACCCAATGTAACGTTCCGCACTTTTATTGCTTCGAAGACATCTGTGCCGGTTTTAAAATTCACGTTGTAACTGCGAAATTATTCAAACAGTGTCAGGTGTCCCCTATACGCCCGCACGATGTGAAACTAAATTTTGAGCCATCGTCCTCACGGCGGAGTCGCAGAGCGATTCATTCCGGTGGAAATCAATTGACGTACGGCCGGACGGCTTCAAAATCGTTCGGGAGTATTCTCGTCTGTGGCTCGGACGGTTTTGTATGCACGGGGGAAAGGGAGCACGATACGTGACACATAAATACGAGTGATTGATTGACCCGCAGCCGACTAATGCTTATAGGAAACATTAGCAGCTGGCGATTCTGACATAAATTATGCTTTAAAAATATTTGGCTCACCATTTCTTTGTGAATTATCGCGATGACTGCAATCTTCATAATAGCTTACATTTCATTTTTATTTGTTCACACTGTTTCCGTTGAAACTAGGTGTGTTATGTTTTTTGTTTTTAAAATTTATGTGATTTTTATGTTCGTTTTATTTCCAGACAATTTCAATTGTTTATTCATATAAAAATTGAGTAATACGCTGCATCGTTTCTAATTGGAATTTTAAATTTGCTGGGTTACAATGTAACTCTTTAGAGTTGGTCTAGTCAGTTTAGTCTATCACCAATTTTCAGGTCAATTAAAAGCAGCAAAATTTTCCATGATTTACTTTGTTATTTAATTTAGGCTAAGATAGGACGTCTATTTTAAAAATAGGCGATCTCTGATCCTTAGTTCCTCTCGCTATAATGTTGTCGTCGCTATCATTTACGTTACAACACAATTCGTCGAGTGAAATACGTCTCCGAATCCAAAAGTAAAAAAGTGTTATTAAATTGACACATCGTCAATACTTCATCAAAGATCTCTCGAGTGACGCGAGTGAGTCAGCGATGCGGCGCGGCCGGCGTTGTCGGGTGGCTGTCATCAAAACGATCACCCGTCATTGCAAGTCCACCTAGCGCACGGCACGCACGCTTGCATTACGCCACCACCCCTCGAAACCGAGCGCCTATAGCCGTCTCGCTTTTCTCGTCCATACACGCGGGCGACCGGCAGCTATCTCTGTCTGGCGCGGTGGAGCGCGGGGAGGGGGCGCTGCAGGCGGGTCGTAAATCACGCGGTGTCTCATTCCACGCGGGACCGCCGCCGCCGCCGCAGGCACCGCGCACTTCCCTGCCGACCGCCGTCAATACGGCGCGTCTTTCGCGACGTGTTTACATTCTGTTCTTGTTACTGGGAAGTTCAATATTGTCCTTTTGAATTGTGCCACCGATTGTATTAGTGTCATTTAATGGATCGAGGACCGTTTCGTGTTTCGAGAGCTGCAGTATTTTGAAAAAATTTCGTCCAAAATGATCGTCGAGCACGACCATCTCAGGTAGGAAGTTTGAACAAGTGTCATTGAAATCCAGTTTTAATCGAATCGTCTCCTCAGTTAGATTTATCTAACGCAACGACGGGCTCGTTAAATGTGTTACTAGAATTGTTAACATATTTACCTGTTGTAACGCTATAAAAGTGAACAAAAACGTAACCATTTATCGTTTGCATTTAATTCTGGTCTGATGCATAAATAAAATTTAAAGTAGTCGTTATCTGAAATGTTATAATTTATGTTATTTATGGAAAATGTATGCTAATTTTATGGACGTCACTTACAAAAACTTTGTCTTATAATATGTATTTATAAAGTCATCGTGTGGAAACAATTTACTTACTTCATAATTATTATAATATTATTGTTGGTTAGAGAATTAAAATTGTAGTCTCCTAAACATTCCAAAATTTATAGTCTTGTTGACTCCATTAATAGCTGCTCAGGATTAACTACTAGCTGTTTATCAAGAGTGTGGGGATTATCATGATTTACAGATTGAATTACTGTTGAGTTTATATTTTTAAGTATTTTTCTAAATATACTTAATTTGATAATCAAAATTTTATCACTTTTACTTTTATTCTTAGTTCCATAATATTCATATAACCTGTTTTTATTAACTCAATAGTCAGTCACACGTGATTCATGGTTGTGTGTAGGGATCATGATCATAGGTTGCTTATTGTGGATATCGAACATTTGAAATTATTTTTATTTCCTTCAATCGTGTATTCTTGGAAATCTAATGTTATTCTATTGTTGTCGCGGTCGCCGGTGTTATTATGGGGGTTGATAGGTTAACATACAATCGATGCATTTTTATAGACCAATTCAAACTGGTCAATAAAAACAAAAATAAAATTAATCTAAAGCTGTTATCATGTATGATATAATTTAATGTGTTATTGATTATGATTGTTGTTAGCTGCCACAGGCATTCATTAGACGGTAGGTTTTGCTGTCAGTTTTACCACAGTCATGACTGTGACTGATGGGTAACCTACTGTGTAAGAGCGTGACTGACAGTGATTGAAGAAAATCTGGATACATTCGTCAGTCCATCAGTCAAACATAATTCATGATTGATGGAATTGACTGACGAGGAACCTACCGTGTAATGGATGCCACAGAAGTCATGTGGTCGTCTGCAATCAGTCAACGTTCAACAACGTTGTTTTTTAATCTGATTGGCGATATAATCATAATCTGCTGGCTCATTTGACCTGATAATATTTTCCTTGTAGAAAATATCAAGAAAAACATCAATTATTAGATCATTCTGAGTAAATGGCAATCGCATACTGATGTATCAACCTCTGTGGGGACTGTGGGCCGTCCATGAGCTAAGATAGTAAAAAAGTTCTGTGTTATGAACTAAACTATAATTATATTCATGAATATGTGAAATAAATTTCCTTACCCAAAAAAAGGATATGGGCGAATAACATTTGCTAAAATTTGTGTATAAAACCTCTGTGGCTCTATGAGGTGTGTATAAATTGCAACTCCACAATGTTGATTATATATTATGTATTATATACCTATCATAATCTACATTGTGTATGATTAGTTGCTTACTGTGGATACCTAATGACAAAATTGGAAATGGTATTCTCATAATGTCGAATGCTGGAAAAATGAATTATGAAGACCTAGGTCAAATGATGATGTATATTTTATCAATTAAGATAACACAAGAGATAACATGAAACATGGTAGGTTTGACCCACCATCCGGACAAGGATGGATTAATGATCCTTCCTTAAAGTTCCTTGCTGATACAGTCAGTTTTTTTATTGATAGAAAGCTGACTGTAGAGTCTGGATCAAAAAAGGAACGAGGCTAAATAGAAATTCCAAAAACTAAAAACCTATTTAAAATCTGTTTCATCAGGGGTACTCCCAAATTTTTAATTATTATGCTAAACTTTGTTATTCATAAATATTTTCTATTGTTCCCAGGGAGAGTCCGAGATGTCTGTCACGCGAGTCGTCGGGCCCCCCGCGATGTCCGTCGAACGACTCTGTGTACTCCGGGCGCAGTGCACCCAGCCTGCCGCTGCCCGCGGCGCTGCAGGCCGCCCTGCCCGCCACGCTGCCCGCCGCGCTTCTCCCCCCGCACTCCGCGGCCGTGGCCGCCTACCTCGGCGCCGCCGCCGCCGCCGCCCAGCAGCGCCTGCTCATGTCCTGCCAGGAGGACCTGACCGACGCCGAGCGCACCGACGCGGTCCTCGACTTTAGTACAAAGCGGAGCGAGTCGCCGACCGAGGACGACGACGGCGACGACGTCGTGAACCTCGCCAAGAACGAGAACGGCCCGCTCGACCTGTCGGTCGGCACCAGGAAGCGGGGCCCGGCAGACTCCCCGTCGCCGGTCCCCACGAGGAAGAGCTCCCGGTCGGCCGAGTACGAGGCCCTGGCCTCGCCGTGGACGACCCCCGTGGCGCCCCACCTCCCGTTCTTCGCCGCCGCCGTCGCCAGCCTATCGCCGAAGGGTGGGGTCCCGCCCGACTGGAACGGAAAACTCAAGCACGGGGCGCCCACGCCGGGCGATGCCACCAAAGCCTTAGAGAAAATGAGCGAGCTCAGCAGGTTAGGGGGGGAGGAGCTGTTCAGATCGGTCCAGAGCGCGGCCCTCGGGGCGGGGCTGACCCCCAACGCCGCCGCGCGCCACTCGGCGTGGCAGTCCCACTGGCTGAACAAGGGTGCGGACCAAACTAAGGACGTTTTGAAATGCGTTTGGTGCAAGAAAAGTTTTAATTCGCTGGCCGACCTGACGGTCCATATGAAGGAAGCGAAGCACTGTAGCGTGAACGTGCCGGTGCCGCCGTCGTCCGCGGCCCCCGCGCCGTCGTCGCTCCGGCCGCCGTCGAGCTCGCCGTCGACGCCGTCTCATAATTCGTCGTCGTCGGGTGCCTCGTCTCATAAGAATAATCATAGCGACTTAAATATGCTCATCAAGGAGAATATGCCCATTCCTAGAAAATTAGTTCGCGGCCAGGACGTCTGGTTAGGTAAGGGCGCCGAGCAGACTCGGCAAATTTTAAAATGTATGTGGTGCGCCGAAAGTTTCCGCTCCCTGGCGGAGATGACCAGCCACATGCAGCGCACCCAGCACTATACGAATATCATATCGCAGGAGCAGATAATTTCGTGGAAGTCGTCCGACGAGGGCAAGAGCTCGTCGAGCGCCCCGGGCGCCAACGCCGCCGCTCCTCCGGCCACCGGCACCAGCAGCCACGTCAGCGCCGTGTTGACTTGCAAAGTTTGCGACCAAGCGTTCAGTTCGCTCAAGGAGCTCAGCAATCATATGGTTAAAAATTCTCACTACAAGGAGCACATCATGCGCTCCATCACCGAAAGCGGAGGAAGGCGGAGACAGACGCGAGAAAAAAGAAAGAAATCATTGCCGGTTAGAAAACTACTCGAATTGGAGCGAGCTCAGCACGAGTTCAAAAACGGGGAGGGCAACGGAGTTCCGATGGGTAAACCGATGAGAGATTTCGGCTCCGGGAGCAGGATCACTTGCGAAAAATGCGGAGATAAGATTGAGACCGCCGTGTTCGTCGAACACATCCGACAGTGCATAGGCGCTCCTATGTCGAACAGCCAAAGGAATTTTCTAAAGAGCGCCCTGCTCTCCAATAACGTTATCCCTCCCGACGTGCCTGGCCACGTCACCCCCACCGGTCGCGACGGTCGCAAGAGCATCAACGACGAAATTCCGTCGCCCGGCTCGGTCCACCATCGGTCCCCCTCGTCGGTCAACGACGCGTCGCCCAGTTCCAAAGACCCCAACGCTAGCAACGAAAAGAGCTCGTCCCCATCCGTTCTCAATGCTATAGAGCAGCTAATCGAGAAAAGTTTCGACACGCGCTCGCGGCACTCCGTCCCCGGGATGCCGGGCGGCGCCTCCCACGCCCCGATCGGCTCCAGCATCCTCAAGAGACTCGGCATCGACGAGAGCGTCGACTACACCAAGCCCCTAGTCGACCCGCAGACCGTGAACATGCTGCGGAACTACCACCACCAGCAGGGCTATGGCCGCCGCGAGCGGAGCGGGAGCGAGTCCAGCTCGATGTCGGAGCGAGGAGGCAGCAGGGTGGAATCCCTGACCCCCGATAGGAAGCTGGACTCCTACCACGTGACCCCGCGAACCACCCCCGACACCCGGGGCTCCCGGACGCCCGCCTCGGAGGACCGCCCCGCCGACGTCCGAATAAAGAAGGAGGTCCCGGACGAGGAGGAGCGGGAGAACGGCGTCGACCTGAGCGGCGCGCAGGTCCGGGTCAAGACCGAGCTGGAGGAGGAGGACGAGCCCGCGCGGCCCGGCAGCTCCGTCGACGAGGACGTCAAGCTGGCCGTGCCCAAGCGCGAGAGCGAGGGTCCCAGCCCCGCCGCCAGCCCCCGCAGCCCCGCGAGCGACCGCTCGGCGCCCACGCCCGGCGCGGACCGCAAGCCGGCGTCCAGCCTGGGTGCGCTGTCGTCCATGTTCGACAACCTGGCGGGCGGCTCGTCGGCCGCCGAGCCCGGTTCGTCCCGGCGCGGGGGCAGCCACCCCCTGGCGGCGCTGCAGAAGCTGTGCGACAAGACGGAGACGAGCTCCGCCCGCGCGCCTCCGCCCGCTCCCTCCCCCGCCGGCCCGCCCAGCATCCTGACGTTCAGCTGGGCGTGCAACGACGCCGTCGTCACGGACTCCATCATGAAGTGCGCGCTGTGCGACACGCCGTTCATCTCGAAGGGCGCGTACCGGCACCACCTGTCCAAGATGCACTTCGTGAAGGACGGCGCGCTACCCGAGCCGGTGCCGATGAAGGCGCCGCCGGCCGCGTCCTCGCCGGGCGCGCACAAGAGCGGGGGCTCCGCCGCCGCCTCCCCGCAGGACCCGCGGAGCCCCTCGCAGCCGTTCGACGAGAGCCCCCACTCCAAGTTTCTCAAATACACGGAGCTAGCCAAGCAATTATCGAGTAAATACGTTTAAACCGTCGGAAGTCGGTCGGGCGTCAGATGTGATGATACCATATCCTGCTACGTTGAAAGTTTAGGGTTAAGTCGCGCCGCGACGTTAAGTATTTCAAACTCTTTGCCAATTTAATTAATTAGGTAATCGTTAGAGAACACCGCCGGGCTCGGTTAGTGTAATTATCGACTAGCGACATAAGTATACGCCAAACGTCTTACGTTCGTTTAGATATAAGGAGATATTTTCGAAATATTGCCTTCGAGTAAAAGGTTGTCGCGCGGTCCCCCAGGCCGCGGCTCATCTTCCACTCTACGATGTAATTCCATTTCGATAATTGTAAATATAAGTCACGTAAGTTTTAAAAATTCGATTCGATCTCCTGTAAATGTATATTTTTTGCTAAATATTGTAAGACGACTCGCTCGTTGTAATCATGTATATCGTACTCGACGGAGCGGCGTTCGGCTCCCGCGTCTTGGCTTAGGTTCGTCAGTATTTTAAAATTCGTTGCAATATTAATTTTCGTGTTTCTTTATTTTTAATTCTTATGTAAATCTGATTTAGTCGTAGATAGTTTCTAGTTTATTTAGTCGTGTATGTATATTTTGGATCGTTTTGTCGAGCCTCGTGGGTACCGTACGCTGTAATCTCAGAGATTCAATCTCATCTCGTTCGGCGAACGTCAGTGACGCAATATTACAAACATTTTTAGTGTAAATTCGCATAGATACGCTCTCACGCGAGGTTGCTATTTATTATTTAGTGTTAAGTGAGTACTCTAGGCGACTCTACTGTGAAAACTTGTATACCATTGTACCGCGGAGGTCGCGAGGACCCGTACGCTAAAGTGATAATTATACAATTTTACTTTGGAGGACGACGACATTCGTATACGTTAAATTTCTATATCTTCCAAATACGACATGATATACGAGATGTATATACGGTTACTGTGAGTCAAATGTTCTTTTATATATATAATAATGTACACTATAATGTAAGGTTCGAAATATCAGGGGCTCGCGTCGGTCCTGCCCGGTCTGCGGGACCGCAGCCGCCCGCTCGCGTAGTGCGCGGGGCTGCGGTCCGCGGGGGGTTGGGCCCGCCGCGGCCGACACTTTACGATAATACGACAATGTATACGCATTACGCAGGCTCGGTTGAGACTTTTGCTCATTCTTAAAATGGTGTTGAAATATTGATTTTACCAAATTTAATAATCTTATTTAATATTTTATGTTGTATTTCAAAATGCAATTAAAAGCTCAAAGAAATATATATGTTAAATACTATAAACGGTTATTTTATTTATTTCTGAAACCCTCAGTACGCCGTCTAAAATATTATCATAATTTTATACGAGGTCTGCATTTTTTATTACCATAAGTATAAAAGTAAATAAAAATAATGGTATCTTTATGACTCGATTCTTGCACACGAAAAAGAAATAATGATAGACAAATCACAAAGTCTTATCTTATTGCAGACATTCAACACAAAACACAAGCCTTATTTCCTGCTAAAAATGCTAAAAATTACGTGCCTAATAGTTAATAGAACTAGGCGTTACTTTATGGAAATCTAGCCTAGCATATAATAATTAAGTCATAAGTTTCCACTTCAAAATACTTACCGAAAACATTTTAGAGTTACTTATATTTCGAAATATAACTATACCATTGGTAAATTATTTTCCCATTTTATTGTTTACATAATATATCTATGTAGATAAATTAGCTAAGTTTACCTTTTAAAACTTAATATTATATAGTTTAAAATTTTTAAAGTTTTTCTTTTTATAATTTTATATTCAAAGTTTGTATATATTTGTATATTTTATTTTGTATTTTTAGTAATGAATTTGTGATTTTAAGTTTATACTAAGTATTATGTCGTGAAATGAAATTGATTATAATATACATTTTTTGAAAATAAAACGGTTTAAAATTACAAGTTACTTTTACAACATTATAAATAAAATCTAATTTAATATGCAGGAAACAAATATGGCTTTTCTATCTATTGTATTAATACATTTAAATATAGGGCAAGATGTATACCTAACTATTATTCCATAACGCACTGAATATAATTACATAGTAATTGCATACTTACCTTAGTTAATTAGCATCACTAAGTTTGTATTCTACTTGGTAGAATTTTAAAAAATTTGATTTAGTAATGCTACTAAGCAGTACCTAAGTACGTCTACTGGTACTTGCTCACTACTTAGTAGCATTACAAAATCAAAAATTATAATTAAAGTTTGCTGATGGCGATGGAATATTTAAATAAAAGATGAGTGAACCTAAGTATAAAGTAACTACCTACATAATACATATCTAAAAACTGGACTTGGCTAATTTTGAGAAAGAAAAAAAAATGATGCACAAGTCTTTAAAGACTGATGTATGTGGGCTGTACAAGATCGGGATGGTTGGTGCTGATTGAGGAAGAACTACCGGACGGTAATAGGCTGATGATGATGAGAGTCTTGAAGTATTTATTACAGGTAAAATATTATTTATTATCAGTACTTATAGTAATAGACGCCGACAAAGAAAATCGATTTGTTTTGGATTGAAAAGCAAATAACTAACAATTCAAGACGTTTGAAAACACTCGTAAACTATTAGATAACTATTAAGTATAGTCAGGTGTATGCCTGATTGTTCACAATAAAATAAATTTCTAAGTAGATTCAACAGAATATAATATAACTAGATGACGCCCGCAACTCCGTTGCGCCAAAATTCGTTTATCGCTTCCGTACATTTTTTGGGATAAAAAGTATCCTATGTCCTTTCCCGGGACTCAAAGTATCTCTGTACCGTGAAGCGGTAACATACAGACAGACACACTTTCGCATTTATAATATTAGTATAAATAATTTAAAATTAAAATAAAATCAATCACCTTTCATTGGGGCATGCAATACAGCGCCATCTATCAAGTGACATACGAAATTAGCGATAAATTGATGCAGAGGCGAAAGAAAATTTTAGTTTAAACTTAATTTGTTATTCAAACATAAGTGATTAATATTTCTTTTTGATAAAAATCCATACTAATATTACCAATGCGTACGTGTGTATTACCTCTGTTTCAATTTACCTACGCCCAAACCGCTGAACCGATATTGCTGAAATTTGGTATGGAGTATGATATACTTATTACAGTACCCGGCAATAAATATTGCACATCGACCTTTGGAAAGTGACAGTCGGCTAATTTCGGTTTTGTAGAGCGTTATCTCTTACGCACGAAATATAAAAAGTCCGGTATATATTAGGAGCTGTTAAAACAATTAAGGTTTGCTTCTTTTGACAATTTTATTATTCTTTGTATAAAATACACTAAATTTTCTATAAGTTATGGCTTTATATTCGGGTAAAATAAAAAAAAAAGGGTGTTCAAATTATGTTTACGTATTTAAAATTCTTTTGGAAAATTACAGCTGTAGCAAATTTAGGGGTGTTAACAACTCTAGATATATATTTTGAACTGGACGCGACTGCACTCTATTGAATTTGAACAACGACTGACATAATGTCAAATAGGTGTGTGCTACAAAGATAACGCTCTATGAAACCGAAATTAGCCGAATGTCTCTTTCCAAAGGTCGATGTGCAATATTTATTGCCGGGTATTGTACATTGAGTGTTTGAGAGTCTCCCGGAAAAGGACATAATATACACTTTTTATTTCGGAAAAATGTACGGTTTCTCGTGACAAACGACACTCGTATTTTATAAGGGTAGCATTTTCATTTCCAACAACGCATTACATATTACATTTAATTGTGTAGCCAATGATTTTTGTAAAACGTCGATAGTGTTATCAGGTGGTAAACACTTGATCGTCTATTGATTGATGATCACAGCTAATAATACTTTATCACACTATTACTAACGTTACTGATAATAATAATTATTTATTAGACAATACTGTAGGTATGTCATGTAATGTACGGTTGTGTAGACAAAAGAAAAACATAAATGAAATAGCATAATAGGTCTTCAGTTGCCTGGACTCTATTATTTTTTATTCCTAGAAGGGCTGTTTTGGGCTATTGAAATAAAACACAAACGTTTAAGTACCTAGTCCGAATTCTGAATTCACACAGTAAATGCAAAATATATTTTTAAATACCACAAAATCTTTGAGACCGTATTAATTTTTCAACAACTTTAATACAAGAGATTGTATGTTTGACTATTAATATCATTTAATATAATTATTATAGAAGAATATTATAATAAAGCTATAATATACATGTCGTTGCGCCCAAACTCGTTTATCGCGCGGGAACCGTACATTTTTCCGGGATAAAAACTATTCTATGTCCTTTCCCGGGACTCAAAGTATCTCCATGCCAAATTTCAGCAAAATCGGCTCAGCGGTTTGAGCGTGAAGAGGTAACAGACAGACAGACACACTTTAGCATTATATTAGTATGGATGTATTTTGTGACGGGGCGTACACCTTGTATTTTTCTTTTTCGTAGATTCAAGCCCTATCAACTTTCATCGGAAAATCCATAAAACGATGCACTCAACCCCAAAACGCGATGGGATCTAAACGTCCCATTGTTAATAACGCCGGAGCGGCTAGACCATCATTATGGCGGCGATAAATTAATTACGAACGTATAATTATAGCTGTATCGGCCGGACGCAAAAACGGTACAAATGGCGAATAAATCAAACTATCCATCATACCCCGGCCCCGATCGCATAAATCCCGCCGCTAGGGGAGAAGGGGGGGGGGGCACAAAATATCGTTTTAATTATCTATTGTAGATATACTGTGATATATGAGTGATTGCTACGAAAGTAATATATTTAGTAAGTTTAATGTTTTAAATAAGCGCCTACTTTTGGTCACCTATTTTCATTTGAACTAATGTACTTTCATTAACACGATAACCACTAGGCTATCCACTTTGCATGTCTGACGTATAAATGACTCTACAATACTTCTACATACTCAACTAGACTAGTCTTCTGCAAGTGGAAATGCATTAGGGTCAGTTCACATTGCGATGTCGAGAGGCATTGTACAGGCACAATATGTATCTCCTTGTGTAGTAAACAAAGTTCACTTTTGAATGCCTTATTTATCATCGCGTCGAAGACTCACGCTTCAAAGTGCACCGACCTTTATTCTAACGCTTTTGCAGATTTTCTCTTACTCCGTGAACTGACCTTTATTCTAACGCTTTCCCACATTTTCCTCTATAGAACGCACAAAAACATTCAATGAAACATCTATTTTTCAACTTCAGGACGGAATCAAAAGTGTATTAGTCGCGAGGGCCGGGGGCTAATAATGTCACCCGATACTCAACCCGTCGGAGAGTGATGGGCCTCTTTGACCCGTCGTTGAGTAAATAGCCAGATTTAGATCGCACAATAAATGATTTAGTCGGCGGTAATAAGTAAATTGATGTAAGTCCGCGGCCCGACATTTGTCAGACTGACGAAAGCTTTTCCTCCTTCCCGCAGGTTTCAGTTGCTACTGTGAAGTGATTTTATTTTGAATATCGAAAGGTGGAATTAACAATTTGAAAATAATACTTCCTATATTATTACTAATCAATGCTTTACATTAAGTAATGCTAGGTTTTTAAGGCAATACGTATAACACACCAACGCCCGCATTTAGAGCAATAATTTAATGATAACTTGAAGTGGTTGAAAAATGGAAGATTTTTAAACGAACTCCATATAAACAAGTACATTACACACAAATTACCTACCGATCTAAAAGAATGTTTAAATGATGAAAATAATAATTGATGTATTGCAACTCTGAATTTTTTGAAAATGATAAATGTATACAAGTGTATTTAAGTTTTCTGTAGTGTTCTTTGTTGTGGTCGCTAATGACCCTGATGTTAAAGCCACCTTAAATAAATAAATATGTAGAAAAAAAAAACACATTACACACATACAATAATTACTCCTTCACTATGGACTACCGCTACCCCAACAAAACCTAGACTTATCCGTTACAAAATTCACATTTTTGCTTCTAAATCTACACATAACTTAGTATCCACAGCTGTCCGATGGATGGTGGATGATGATGGATGGTCGGACACATGTCCGGCGCCGCCCGCACGATCACACAAAACCTCACAAAAACACACACACACACACAAACGACAATCATTAATCAAATAACGTGCACAATCTCATGAACTTGTCATAGATCCGGCTGCCGGCATGTGTCGAACTGCTGCAAATGATCTCCGCACACAATATAAAACCATTAAGGCGACGCCTTGATAATTTGGCTGTAGCGATGCCGATTTTTCTCTGCAATGACTAAAGCTAAGAAACTAAAGTTCATTGTCAGTATTCATCATGTCTTTGTCTTTGAATTGCCCATAGCATAACACGATTGGACAACTTTTATAACACAGAATTATCAATCGAAAAGACCTCTGTAAAAAAAGGATTCCTATTTTTCCAACAGAGGAGAGTGATTTAAGGTTCCAAAATTTGTACATAAATTGGTTGAAGCATACACTTTAATATGTGCATAGCTTATATGAAATGTATTTATGGTTTTTAACTTACGCGACAAAAACCATTTTGTTGCTTATGCCCTTTCCATTTTTTGCTGTTCCATTGCTTGTTTTCTATGAGAGGCCGGCCCGGCCTCTCATAGAAAACAAGCAATCTAAAACATATCCAACACGGTTTCTTACTTTAACGCGGCGTCACCTTAACACCAAACAATTCTCATAATTTTGTGAAAAAATCTGCACAGTCGATTTACTGCATAACACAACCGCACTTAAAATATAAAGATAAATAATAAGAACTAGGAGTTGACGTGGTGTGAAGCGTCCATAGATATTATCATTATTATAGGTAGTCCATGATACGTTGAAAAAGGCACATTGGTTGGTCAACTCAGAACAAGCCTTATGTTATCCGCAGTTACCTACGTTAATAAGGGGTTAGAGGTGGATGAGCAATAAATGTCATGGACACACGAGAGTAGAGACAACCTCCGCCTTGGAAGATTTAAAAATAAAATAATAGACCGCAACAGCTGCAGACGTTGAGGGTTGTACTAATAAGTAGGTACTTAGGTAATAACAGAAGAGTAGAGTCTATATCTGACGATTCAACTGCGCTGATTAGGTGATTTTCATCATACAAATAACAAAAGTGGTAATTTTCATGGTACTAGATGCAACTTTGTTGATAGAACACTTTCTGTACAATAATTATTCTAATTCAAGTTTTACATTCATTTCATTCAAAAATTTAATTAAATATGTATTGCCTATAAACATTTAAATTATGCTTCATCAACTTAAATCTAGTATCAGTCAAATAGACAGTTGATTGAGCGCCGCACAGTTTACAATACACGTGAATCACCGATTTAGTAAATTATTGAAATGATTTCAGCCCGAACAAACACTAGCCTAATAATACTTTTACATAATATAAAATACTAGATGACGACTGAAATTCAGTTGCGCTAAAAGTTTTTTTCTTACACTCTATAAACTATCATGTCTCCCCGTGTTGTATCTCCATACCAAGTTTCATCTAAACCGGTTCAGCAGTCTAAGGGTCAATTCAGACCGCAACGCGACGCGTAGATGCATTTCAAAATTTGTACTGAATTGATAGACTTCAATTGCGTGAGACGTCTTGCAAATCTGTCCAATTCATACAAATTTAGAAGTGCATCTACGCATCGCGTTGCGGTCTGAATTAACCCTTAGTGTAAGAGACAGACAGACTACCGCATTTACAATATTAGTAAGAATTATCTAACCCTAAAACAGCTTTAATTTAACCCTACATTTGAAACGTGTCAGCAGCACTCCGTCAAGAATCCTCGCGTCGAGAACTAACCGAGTGCTTTGTCAACCCCCGGCTGCACATTTGACGGTGACGGATGGCGCGGCCCGTCGCGTGGGGTCGCGGGGACCCGCTCCAGATATATACCCGTCCATCAATCGCCGACGGGCTTGGCGATATTTCCACGACGTTCCGTGACCTGCATCCGAGCTGTTCACTCCGCAAATGTCTTCGTCTGGCGCTGACAGCTCACGTTACGGGCAGACGAGACGCGAAAACTGCAATTTAGCTATTTACATGGCCATTTTCATGGTTTTGAATTGTAATTTTAAAATCTACTAGTAATTTCTATACAACAAGTAAGATTGTTAAAACTACTAACTAGCAAATTGAATTGATTTTGTAGCGGCCGGACTCAAAGACATTTAATGATTACTTAACTTTAATTTAATGAATATTTTGACATGACCGCACATTATAATATGTCAAACTCTTCATTTAATTAAACAATAATCTATATAAATGTCTCTCACTGCGACAGTAAACAATACAAACACTTTTTACCCAACTTCACCACATCTTCAAATACACCTAATCAAATTCAAAAGCCGTCTAAAAAGAAGTCCCCACATCTCAAAGGCGTCTCAAACAAAGCGGCTCGCGGTAAACATCATTATTATCGCGGGCACGGTGACAGCGGTGACAGTGACACCCCGGTGACAGTGACATCCCGGTGACAGTTGACGGGTGACGGGCGAGTGGGGTCGGCGCGACATCAGGTGCCGCGGTCAAAGGGTTAGATATTCCGCCGAGCTTCTTTTGTTAATATTTGAACAATTTTGATTTTCCTAGTTTTGTAAGTCAGTTAACTTTCATGGGAGGCACTTTAGAACTCTACTTCGTGCAAGGTGGTCTTTTGTCAGTTATATGCAAAACTGTTTTACTGTATGGCTTACCAAACCTAATAAATTATACAATATTTTACATACATAATATTCTCTATTTATTATTGCAATTTAGTAATCTATGGTAACTGAAATACAACGAATACTTAAACCTCAAAAACAGCCCGACATGCGGTCTATCCAGGTGAATTGAAACTGCTGTTATTAAAATCAATGACCCACAACAAAAATTCATAACCACCTAATTTACTACAATCGATGGAAAACGTAGCAACTACCCCCGTATTCAGAATACAGAGCCATTCGAATTTAAACTCTATTTTACCTTGTTAAGGTGTATAATGGAGTGTGGCTAGATAAAATATGAGTACAGTCCCCGCCAACAGTGATTGATGTCCGCTGACTGACGTGTGCACGAAAGTAGGGTGTGCACAGGACGGAGGTTCAAGCGATAAGCGATAGCAGGAGAAAAAGTATGAATCATACAAAATACACGGTATCTACCAGTATCTACCGTTAAACAATTTAAAGATTTTGTGTTCTGACGTAGAGTAATTAATAAAAGTAATTAAATAAAATAAAAGAAACGTTTCGCAAGGGTTCTAAAGCATACTAGTACTAACTTATAGTAATTTTTAAACTTCTTGTATGTCAGAGCCTACTCTACTGTTGAAAATTGCCTATTCGTTAAAAATTACTTGCGTGAAAGAGTACGGAATATCCATCCGCATAAATGTACACATTAGGACAAGGCGCTGAGAGCCGAACGGATATCCACCTCAATATCCAGTAGATAATTTATACGACTAGATTGATTTTACGATTTAGACATATTATGTTTCAAAAGCCTGTCAGTATTCATTCGCATTCCCACTACAGCCACGCTAAGCCCGCTGGTCTCTTATAACTCGCTCCACACCTGAAGCCCACGTTACGTAAACAGCACAAGGTGAGCTGGACGCTTCTACCCCCGCCGGCGACAAAGGGTTGATTCTTCTGTTTGGAGGCACTTATCATTCAGTCCGGATGTTTGGATGACTCGGTCATTTTTACCCCTCGTGTGGTGGTGTGTTCTTGGTGCATGGAACTTACCGTTTTCTGAGTTCGTGTAAACTACTATATTATATGACGCCCGCACCTCCGTTTCGTCAAAATACATAAAAAGTATCCTGTGTAAGGACATAGGATACTTTTTACGTATTTTTCCCGGGACTCAAAGTATCTCCACTTCAAATTTCTGCAAAATCGAATCAGCGGTTTGGGCGTGAAGAGGTAACAGACAGACAGACACACTCTTGCATATTTTATAATATTAGTATGGTTTGTTATAATATTTTATAAAGCGGAAATGTGTATTTGTATTATTTACCCGGCAACTATGTATTATTGAAATCTTTTCCGGAAAACCTTCAGTTTTTCACTGATAGAAAGCTTCGGATACTCATAAGTCATACACCTGATGAGAGTTAGCTTCAGTTTTGTTGAGCCTACATAACAAAGATACTTAGGCTTCGGCCAATCCTACGCGTCAGTAACGCGGGATGCGAGCGGGACGCGGGACGGGAGCGTCTGCAACGCGAAACTGGTGTGCACACCTGCGCGAATACGGTGCGAAACCGTAGATTATTCCCGCTCTGAAGACGCGAACGTCCCGCGTTACAGACGCTCCCGCTTCGCAGTCGCTTCGGTCACGTAGATTTGGCCGAAAGTTTAATGTTTTACGCGACAAAAAGTAGCCTTTAGGGGAAAACACCGTGGTCACTTTGTCGCCGCCATTTCGGATACGGACTACGGTTCGAAGCAAACAAACAAACGTATCCTCCTGTTTATGTAAGTCTTTATTATGACGTGTCAAACAGCTGTGATGTCACGATATAATATTTCTGTCTGACACGACAATGAGGGTGTTTGATATTCCATTGGTGCCGGCCGCTATGTAGCCTTTGGGTCTATCGTGTCAAACTGCTGTCGTATGTCACGATATACCTGTCATGTGCCACGATAATATGTCAATTTGACACGATAGACCCTAGGGATACATAGCGACGCCTGGTGGCAAATGGAATATTAAAAACCCTCATTAACACGAAAAAATCGTCTTTAGACAGAGACATGTATCGACATAGCTCTACCCTGGTGGCAAAAGAAATTCATTCATCGAAAACTCTCATTGCGATACAGTGAAGTGTCACGTCATACGTGACAGTGAAGAATCATCTAGTCAAAACTTAAAACTACATATTAGTATTTAAAAAAAAATTACCGACTTCAAAATTGTATTAAGAATTGAAAATTCCCTATCTCGAAAACTACCGAACCGATTATGATGAAACTTGCAGTATTCCCTAAGTTGAACAAGGTGCAACAAAAATCACTTAAATCGGACTTATAGTTCCGAAGAAATTAAAACACAAACATACATACCTACATAATTATACATATTATACAATTTTGAAATTTGGCACATATTTTGTTCAGGCGCTGAACTAGACTAACATAGTTATTAGTTATTACATAGATGAAAGCTGGGCAGTTCTGGAAATATTACAAGCCTACGGGTCGAATTGATAACCTCCTTTTTTGAAGTCGGTTAAAAACCTAAATAGGACTGAGTATAAGTTTTTTCCCCCACCTGTTTCTGTTATCAGCGGCTCAGGCGCGTCACACGGATACGTCTGCACATGACATCACTTGTCTGTATTAATTGCGCGCTCTAATCGATCGGCTCCCACGATCTCCGCACAGACAGTCACACAGATTTATATATATAACATAATTACATAACCCGAATATATCCTTTGCGTCTTAGCAGATAGAGGTTATTTTCGATTGGGGTATTATCGAGTTGGGTAGACGCTTGCGAGCTGGTAGTACAGTTTAACGACAGTTTTTGTGATGTCGGAGCGCCACTTGGTCTTATTAAGCGCCGCGTATAGACTAGCTATGGATGGATTTGTAGAGATAAGACTGTTTGATGTGATGGATAAGTCGTGGTAGAGCAATGACTTAGTGGTAGAGTAACGCATCACCATTTTTAACTGTTGAGGGTCTCGTCGAAAAAAAACATGAAAAAGATTAAAAGAAATTGACATTATAGGACTTAAACTTAATTTATCGGCAAGTTAGTACTTGATAACTTGATAATACACCTAAAGTTTTTTATTGGGATGTCGGTCTTGAAAATATAAGACGTAAGTAAAGCTTCAAAAAAGAAATCAAGTTTTTATGAGGATCTAACGCTATCCTGAACTAGTAGCAACTAGTAGGATATTAAGAATTAATTTTGTCAAACTACCACTAGATAATAGATCAGAGTCAATTAAAGCAGTCGGAAAGCTCACAAAATGGTTATGGTATGTCGACACTGGAAATATCACTTAATGTAAGGGACAGAACACGACTTTTCAGGAGAGCGAAAAAACAACTTTTTTTTTACAAATTCGTCTGTAACTTTTTATCATTTAGTCCGATCTTAAAGGTGTTTATGGCAAAGTTTCTTAGAATTTTGTCGGCTATATAACTATAAAAAAACATTTTCGTAAATTTACGCATTTAGAAAATAGCATGTCCCTTACATTAAAAAAAATTGCTTATTTGTCCCATACAGCACTGAATTTTTCAATGTCAACTATGCCATATTAAAGTAAGCACCAAGTTTAATATGAAACTGCGACACAAATCTACCGTAAAGGACATAAAAAGCTATGCTTTGGAGGAAGTTTGATGTAATATATTAAAATCTAACACAATAAGCCCACCACGACTGGCTGGTCTACCACATAAGGGATAGGTTTTCCAGCAAAATAAGAGAACTTTGAGAGACATTTCTCTTGGCACCGGGACTCTTCCCATCTACACCCAAAGCCCCTTTAGACCAGGTGGAACTTTGCAAAACCACGTCTCTGCTCTTTTGTCTTACCGAAATCTGTATCCTAAGCCGAATGGAAGATGGATCTTCCTCCCTGTTCTGCTCTGCGGTCTCTTTCTGTGAACCTGACCTAGCGATCGCACACCACAAGTCTAAATGTTCGTTCTTGACCTGGCATTAAGCTTCTCATTTCACCTTATCAGGAGCTACTGCTCTCTTTTATCGCACCTGTCAGAGCTGCTTCGACAGTGCCCAGTCATGACCTTTCTCTTCTATGACCTTCCTTTTTATGGTGTTACGCCAGCTATTTCTATTATAGGCCACTCGAAGAGCTTCGCAGACAGTCGACTCAAGTGTGGTACGGATTTGATCAGACCAACGCATAAGACAGCGGCTCCGCCGTCTTTTTCCCCTCAATCTTGCCAATTATCATAAGTTTTCCATACCATGGTTTCAAAGTTTCCTGTTTTTTTTCTGGTAATGTGCCCGAAATATTCTAAGATGCGTTATTAGACGGATGGTAGAGAGCCTTGTTTTTATGTTTAGTTTAGCCAGAATGAATGAGTTGGTTTTGAAAGCAGTTTATGGAATTCAGAGCATTTTCCTCCAGCACCCTCAACGGCGTCGATACGTCTGCAGTCTGCAGACTTCAGAGTCCATGTCTCGGATCTTTAAAGACAGATGAAGAATATGAGTATGTGCACAAGTTTCCTCCTGGTTTTTAACGAAATCTTCCTGTCAAGCCAGGTTTTATGCATTTGAGACATGGCGCTCTTAGTCATCCCAATTCTTCTACGTATATTTGGTTAACAGGAGCCGTTGTTCGTAAAGATCAAAGACAAATTTGCTAACCACTTCCAATTTTAGCGCGCCAGTCAAAGGAAGAGTGTTGCTTCTCTCTATGACCATGTTTTTGATTTCCATTTATTAATTGAGAGGCCCAAGTTATTGATCATTTGCTTCATTCTCTAAAACAGTTCTCGCATCTCGATTTCATTTGCAGCCAGGAGAGTATTGTCATCCTTAATGCTAGCTATATACAATTGACCGCATTATATATGTATACCTAAAGTCTAAAGGTTTAGCTAAAACACTAAAACTTTATAGAAAACCTTAAACTTTTACGGATAATACTTTTTTAATAGGTGCCAAAAAAATTATCTTCTTACTTGAAAAGTGATATTTAAGATTAAGGTAAGGGACAAATTTTAGTGAAGCTATGACAATTATTATGTATCAATTCTTAATGTAAACGAATTGCACTAAGCTAAAGGTTAACATAAGGGACTGAATTTTATTTTAAAAGCATTTACGTTATTTTTTTAACACGTAAAAATATTTACGTCCGTTAAATCAATTTTTTAGGAAAAAACCTGTCTTGAATTTAAATATTGTGTACTGTAAGGGACATTTTTTTAACGATAGAAGAATTTCAAGTATGCCAAACGATAGAGCTCGAAATTCTGAATCCAATGATATATATAACTCATTTTCGCCAAAATGTCCCTTACGTTAAGTGATATTTCCGGTGTCCATGTATATTAATGGTTAAAATAAGTAAAAATAGTGTCAGTGCTAATAAAAAGATCTAGAAACGTTTGTGAGAAAACCCACAACTTTTGACGCGTAATTAGAACATAACTCCGCAATTAAATGCAAAAACAACTCCAGTGTCAATATCTTCGAGACAATAAAAACATCAGCCAGACAATAGCAGTTCTCACTGCTCACATGCCAGTCGGCGCTTTCCCAGACTTTGTCGATGCCTGACGAGGCGTGTCCATAAACTATAAATCCCGCCTGACGGGACAAATGGAGCCGTGCCCCGGCACGAATGGCTCGGTGACACCAGGCCCAGAGAGATTCTAAAGACGCAAAGAGAGTTTACTTAATTAAACTTATATTATAAAGAGGGAAGGTTTATTTGTTTTCGTTGAAGAGGCTCTGTATCATTTTCATGACATTAGGCACAAATGTAGAGCAGACCATGGGTATATGGACAAAGGGCAAATTAGGTTATATATTTTAGTAGAAGGAAAATTTATGGTGGTCGTGGAGTGAAAAGGAAAGCAAATTTTTGTGTAGACATAAAGGCTATAGTTGTATCGGCAAGATCCCAGCGCAGCGTCATGAATTTTCCCATACAAAAGTTTAAAAAGCTACTTTTTCAGCGCTACTACTTTCAAGCGAATTCTACCTCTATATTAGAGACCCATACATTCATACACACCCTAAAGTTTACACTTAGTTATGTTGCACCTTGCATAGGTAGGTCTATAAAAACATCTATGATAGAGTTAGAGACACAAAGGCTTGAAGTTTAAACTGAACTTGAATATTCTGTATCTTACCACGAGGCAAATTCATCTGCTCGTTTGCTACAAGCGTGTCCACAGCGTCACTCGGCTGACAGTCCCCCGGACCCAGTGACAGTTGATTTATGCCCGTCAAGCCGTCACGCCGCGCGCGCATCTGCGCCGGATCGAACAAAGATTATGCTGTGCTGTAATTTACTGATCCTTTTAAAGTAGTGTGTGCTGAGTGTTAAGGGTAAATAGCGTCTCTGAGAGAAGATGAAGGGCAATATGGTTTGTCCTTGAAGGTGATCGCACCTGTGTTACTATCAATTTATGAAATACAAATTTTTAAAGCCTTTTCTGGAAAGAAAAAATTAGAGAAAAGTCTTATTACAATCTCTAGAATTTTTCGCGTATTTGCCCTCGAAAGTGACAGTATTTTCCGGGAACACTGTATTTTTTTCGGATGAACACTGAAAAGTTCCCTGTCTAATTTATAAACTTTTAAAAAATTAACGCGAAAGAGTCCGTCCACACGGCGCGTTGCGCGACGCACCGCAAATATTTTGTGCCCCGTGTATTATTTTCCTCTATGTTTTGAGCTTTGACGCATAGCCGGCCGCACGGGCGCTACTCTACCGCAGCGTTATTACGAAGCAGTCTTAGCCCTTAGGCCGGTATAGATCAGTACTCAAGATGCATCTCGGTCTCAAGACGCGGTTCGGCTCTATGATTGGTCCAAATTTTGACAGCCAACCAATCACAGAGCCTGAACCGTGTCTTGAGACCGAGATGCATCTTAAGTACTGACTATTTATACCGGTTTTAACGTCAACACCCCCTCCCGCTTCGTCTCAGGGGCTGCTATCCGTCATGTGTGCGTTGCGACGACGCAGCGCGCCGTTTGAAGTGTTAACACCTTGGTTATTTTGTATGTAAAACAACGCAACGGCAGCGTTGCGTCGAGGCAACGCTGACGCAACGCGCCGTGTGGGCTGGCTCGTAGAGTAATAACTAATAAACATTAAAGCCATCCCCCGAGCAAACGACCTCGACCATACATTTGCCGCGTTGCCGAAATCGCACCAAAACCCTATTTTTTACTTATCTTAGTTCAAAATTGACCTAAAAAAAATTTAAACGAGGAATATGTAGTTTATGATATTGTCGATCTATTGGCGTGTGTTTAAAATAAAAGTAATTTGTAAATACTAAGGAGATGCTGAATGTATGCTTGAATTTAAATAAATTGGCTTTACTTTGGAAGCTGATATAATGAGTATAATAAACAAAAATAGAAAATTTAGAACGTGGAAAGGAATGTTGAGATACTGACGATTATTGCTGTATTTTATTATAACTCTGTAGCTTTCAAATTATGAGTTTATAAGGCTCTAAATAAGGCAAATTACGGATTCTCCAGAGGGAATGCCCTAGGTCTTTCAACTTACTTTTAATACTTCTACTTTTAAATGTTCATATCTAATTGATTTTGGCAATTTCCTATCAGACTTTCTCTATTCCTCTTTGTTTATCAGACACGTTGGCATCTGTCTATTTATCTATATTCTATGACCATGGATTCTCACATTCTGTCTCCTCTGGACACGTTCATCACTGCCAATAAATCATAACCTCAAAAATACAAAGTTTGCGGGAGCGCTCCTCGCGATCTATTCCAAGATAATCCCTACCAGCTGTGACGAAATTTTATTGCGTTTTTAAAAACGTCTCACATAATTTCAGTGGTAATGACACGGCTGTTTCAAGGTTTGATCACTCTATTTATTTGTCTTTGTGACACTTGTCACGAATTTGTACGGTCTGCGTAAAAAAATGACGAAAAATGATTTTCTAAACGTAACTTTACTCCTTGTTAGAACGTCAATTCTTACTAAGCAGTAAGCACAGATTGACTCATCAGACTTTCAAAATTTCCTTGATTTTTTGTGTATGTTAAGAACTAATTGATATATTATGTATATCAAGAATTAAGCTCCTCTACTAGATTAAAGAAATGGAAAACATAAAATCTACATAATTAATAGTTGTTGCTAACATTCATTTATTGCGAGAAAATCGCACCTTTTTCTGAATAAAAAATATCCTACGTAGTACGTACAATGATATTCTACTTTACAGATCTGTTACGTTCATACTATTTTCCGGTTTAAATCTCTTCCGAACAATTTTCAAATTCAAAATTGGACTTTGACAGATAAGTGAAACAAAAGATACGAAATGCCATTTACATAAAAGAGACAGACCAAATAAAAGACGACCCAATTGTCGTATTTGAGTCTTCACAACGCGCGCGGTAGTAACATATCTGCTTTGAGTTTTTTATATAATATCATTGCCTACGTACTACTACTAGGCATAAAATCTGTTTAGCTGCTTTTTAAAGTAAAAAGATAACAGACACAGACGTCAGACAAGTTAATAATATTGGGATAGATTTACGCAATACTCATCATGTCCACACAGCGTCATAACTGCATTAGTCTCCAAATCAGCCGTCATTATGACTGTCACCATCAGAAATACACTTCGTTATGTTACACTCTAATTAACAATCTGTCGGCCCGCGAGCTGGCAGGTAAGTGACGTTGACGTGTGACAGGTGACAGCTGACGTGACGTGACATTGACGGGCTTTGGTAATGAAATTGTGTCGGTGACAGGTCTCCGTTTCGCGCCAATTTGGGTCGTATATCCCGGTAATAAACGTCACGCGGGTCGCGTTTAGAAGTTTGCGATCGCTAATGACAAGTCGGCGCGGGTCAAATAAGGGGTTTTTGAATGGAAACTCGATATAGAAATCGAATACGAGGAAAATGTTGTTAATAAACTTTGTGACAAATTATATTGTGGTAATGAGCTTACGTATACAGTAATTGGTCGTGATTTTTAATTTTTAATTACAAGTTTATGTGGCTTTTATAGACAAAAATTATTGTGAGGTTTCTTCAAGTCTCTACAGTGATTACTCTAAAAGGTAAAAGCTTGGATTAATCGATTGGATTTAACATAATATGCATATTGTTAAGCATAGAGCTCTATGCTTAACAATATGCATAATACCTACCAAAGGTATTTTAGGAACTACATCTTATAAATAAAATTCTCGTGTCACAATGTTAGTCCACGAACTCCTCCGAAACGGCTTTACTGATTTTAACCAAATTTTATATGTATATTCAGTGGGTCTGAGAATCGGCTACTGGGTACTTTTTATATTGATAAGTGCATTTGTTGAATAAATAATAGTAAATCATTACAACTCGAGACTGACGGCGACCCTTGTTTGTGCGACGGGACGGGACGGAGCGTTACCATGGTAACAATATACTTATTTAGTCACTTCAATAAAATAATAATATGCTCTAAATACTTTATATTATTATGGCAAAGCAACGTTTGCCGGGACAGCTAGTATAATATAATATTATGGTATAGAGATATATAAAGATCACCCTTTATACGCCCTACCACTCTACTTCATGCTTTGTACAGCATGCTCCAGTTGTTTCTGTATCTTATTTGAGCCGATAGGTATATTAACTTTATGATTTGAACAGATTCACCGAGATGCAATTAATTTTTTTACATGAAGTTTTGTGCCTGAATGACATGTGGGACATTGGAACGCCAACTTTATACACGATCAGACACAGAAGCAGACTAATCAAACTTAAACATCACGCTTAATGGAACAACTGCTAATAAGAACAACAGCTAACAAAAATATTTCCAAATAGTGGAACTTCAAACTGAGTAAACAAAGGCCGTTAGCGTAGTTACTGCTGCGCATAAAATATTTTGAAAAATTAATCGTGAAGAATAAACCTCTGTAACATACTCGTCCGGTAGTTTAAATGACCGGAGATTTTTTGCTCGCGTCCCCACGACATTAACGACATTCGCTGCCCAAAATCATTACTGAGCACGAACATTACTATAAATCAACGAACTACAAAAATACAATAACGTGCTTTTGCCGCCAGGATTTGCATTAGCGATTACATTAATCATCTTGCACAATGCGCCAATAAAAGCCATAAAACTCTGTGCGGCCATTAATTGTCATTGACAGCTGACACTGACAGCGCGGGAGAGATGATTGACAAATGTCAGACGCGCGCGAAATTCTAAGGCCCAACTTTTTTATTGTAACGATGCAGCGGTGACTGGCACGTTCTTTGACTGTCTGATGACGTACGATGTAGATGACCCGGAGTATTGTTTGTTAAAAATGATTAAATGTCATAGATTTTGCGGCGTCATATCGATTCCTTTTGTGAATTACCCTCGCTATTGTCCAAATTTGTAGTACAAAGTTTTTAATAACTCTATGGTTTTTTGGACACATTCATCAGCACATCATTATCATGATAATTCACGTGAATACTGAAAATTTGTTATGTATTTACAAAAAAAAAAAATGTAACGCATTTAAAGTAAGGGAAGCGGGGATTAGCCACAGCACATACAAAATATTATTTCCTGAAAATATTATTGCACAAAATGTAGATAACAAAAGAGTACAAAAATAGAGTTTTGAATTTTGTTAAAAGACAATGTCCAAGAGTAAGTGATCACTGATCAGTGATCACTGATAAATGATCATAATTATTACTCGTGGAAACGAAAAAAATGGTGGAAACTATGTTAAACTTACTACAGAGAAACTAAGAAAAATTGTACAAGAAGAAAACACAATACTTAGTCGAGAGTTTGTTGAATAGATCAGCCCCTTTTCGATGATGTACTTTTGCACTAGACAGGTTGTCTTTTGAATACTTCACGTCGTAGCTTGAACAATGTTCAGACGAGTCCATTTTAAAATCCTTTATTGTTACAACCCTAAACTCGGTCACTCCAATTTAGCTTCTATTGCAATGGAATAAAGTCTGTTATGACAACAGGTACAGTCAGCAGAAAACGGTATCTAGCGATCGGTGATCCTTCGTCAAATGTCAGCTGGTGTGTTATCTGGCGGAGTGGCAGACGTCACTCGATTCAATGAAATGTCAATTCTCACTCTACTAATGGATTTTATTTTCCAATTTTAAGTTTCGATAAGTTTGATTTACAGTTTGGCGTTTGTTCGATAGTGAAGTTAGAGGTAGATTCAATGTACTTTATGTTTTCGATGGCAGTTAATTAACTGTTAATTTTAAATAATTAAATAGATATATAGAACCTATACGGTATAATTTACTTTGAACCGTTGACTTATTAGGAGTTCGGGAGTCACACATAGATCATCAACATCTCAATCAGTAATTTAAATATGAAAGGATTAATTGTTGCTGCTCCAGGAGCCCAGTAAGGACTAATGACTAAAATCTTCTTTGCTTAAATATTGACAGTCAATTAACAATTACTTTACTTTACTTTACTTTCACTTTAAATTATGTAAAAGGTAACCCTAAAACTACCAGGCGTCCAGTTAGTTACTCACAACACTTTTAAGAAGTACAACGGAAATAGAATAAAGCGGCAAGTCGTTTCCACCAGGCACCCATAACTCACGGACCGTCATATTTCCATCACGAGAGAAAGAACTAGATTCATTATCACGCCTATATATCAGGCGGGTAATGGCGCGGAGGGGGGAAGGGGGGGGGGAGTTGATTCATAACCCATAAATCAATGGATCGCCCGAGTAATAGGCCAAATATTGCGAGGGTGGTTCGCTAGCGTGCGATACACCTTGTGTGCTTCGAACAAGCGTAAAGGAAAAGAACAGTCCTACTAAGAGACATATTTTTTTTATTGCAGAGTTTGATAGAGTGGAGTTTATGTTGCAAGTAAAGCAAAGATTCCAACTTGCATGATGCCTAAGTTAATTTTTAGCAGCTTTTGATAGCGCCTTTATCGAATTGGGATTTGGGAGAGCTACAAACATTCAGAAGGATTAAAAATAATGATGAAAGATTTAAGCTTTTTAAACCTGAAATATGGTCAGGTTGCACTTAGCGTCTGATTTATTCAAACTGTTACCACTAATTTTAATTAGACTTAATATGATTGGTGGACACGGCCGATAAATATTACGGACAGAAATTGATATCATTGAGGACGGGCCGCGCTGTAAAATAGCGTTTTTATGGAGAGTCTGTAAGAGTGGATCTCGCCGGCATAATAAAATGAAATGAAACAATCCACTGATTTATTTTATATGGACGGTGTTATGTGCGAGTGAGCAGTTACGAGTATGTACAAATTTTGATGGTACCAACTTTGGAATAAACTGGAGGATAAAGGTTTTTGAGGACGATCTGGCAGAGAAAAGAACACAATTGTAAGTTATTACAATCTATAAAACTTTGCTTCATATAATTTTATATATATTTAGTAGAACAGCAAGAAATATTTAAAAGGCTAGTATATAAACGATATGACTCTACATAACACGATACTTAAGTGATTTTAAAACGTCGTTAGCATAACAGGGAGGTTTGGTTGGCCATGCAATAGCTATAGACAAAATATAAGATTTTACGTTAAAATATTTTGACTTAGGACTGCAGATCAGTAACCTTTTTTTAACATGGGGAAATGCTTTACGCATCCCCGGCAAATTGGGGATATCGGTCGGGGTATGTGGGACTCCTGCGTAGTCTACCCACTAAAACCCCATGGTGCTCCACTCATCGCGTTAGAGTTGCGGTAGGTTCCATCGTCCTAGTCAGTAACCTAATAAAAATTAGCAATATAATTCGTTAAATACTTATCTGTCAATGGATTTATTTCACCAAGTTTTCCCGATAGCTCTCTACCGCATCAACCATCCCGCGATCGACAGGCGTGTATTATTTATTTGTGACAGACCGTCAGGTTCGGCCGCTGATCTACGGCCGAGTGCGCCGCGACTCTTCGCCCTTATTACAAGGGGATAAAGTTCAAAAGTTCCCCCGACTATACATCAGCTATCAAACGCTGATGGCGAAATAAAAACGGTTGTGATTGATAAAATACGTGGAAATACATGAATCGACATTTTCAATGTATTCTATTTCACGTTGCGATTGTTGCGTGTTGGATAATGGATTTTCATTTTTACTGTTTTTAGTAAAAAAAAGTGACTGCTATCGTGCAGAGGTTTAAGGCCAACAATATTTTTGGGTTCCTGCGATCCTAGCTCTGAAAGATGAAATCTCATGGTCGAACTGTGTGAATTTAGTAATTGCGACAGCTGCAAGACTGCAGTCTGCAACGCTCTCTGTTCTGGACACGAAACAAAATCACCAAAGCTGAAGGATTCGCTCCTTTAATTTCGAAAGTTTTGATATCTAAAATTGGTAAATAATAGTGATATTCCAAAACAAGAATCAAGCAAAGAAAAGTCGCGTATCTGGGTCATATCTTCAGGAACAAACAGTACAAGCTTCTTCAAACCATAATGATGGGAAAGATTGCCGGGAAACGAAAACGAGGGAGACGCAAAACATCTTGGCTGAGGAATATCCGAGAATGGACAGGGATAAAGTCTGTTGAAGAACTTTTCAGACTCGCTTTGGACAAGGAAAATTTTCGGAGCATGACTGCCAACCTTCAGTGATTGGAGAGGAACTGGAAGAAGAAAACAAGAGTTTGCTAAATGAAATAACAGTGACTAAACTACGACCTTTAAGTATGACATTTAAGTATGAAAATGAAAAATATTTTATTTCTAAATTTACATGAGGCCTACACCGGTTCGGGAACTAACCCGGCGAGAAGAACCTGCGTAAGGAACTCACACAGGGCCACATTTTACCAAAAAGATGGGAAAATTAATTTCGAATGGCATTAAGAAAGAAATAGAGCTAAAAAGCTATGAGTAAATAGATATTACAATGAAGACGTATAATATGAATGTAGAAATGAATAACTCATCAAATAGACGTAAGTTCTGCACTAGTTAAAAACAAAGAAGGATAATTCATAGTTAATGATTGCCACAATTTACATGTTAAAGCTATGATGAAAAGCTAATTATCGTTATCTAAATATGAATCTAGCATATACCTTTGTAACTAAACTCTATGTAACATTAGGTCATAAAATAATCGAAATTACATATCCAAAAACAATGGGTTTTATACGGGCGGTGGTCAGAGCAATCTCGCCCATGTTACTTTCGGACTAGAGCACATTTTGACACACTTTTAACTTCCATGCAACTATGTGAGTGAATTCTTTTCTGACTCCAAAAGACCTTAGAGCACACGACCTGCTGCGATGGATTTTAAGCTTTAAAGTGGTGATGCAGGGTCTGTTTCACCTCGCGCAGCCCTCCACGTACAACCTTGCACCCCCAAAAAGGTTATCCACGAAAATGTTAATATAATAGTTGCTTCACAGCCACGGGTTTTGTTGGCGTGAGAGCATAAATCAATTTTATGGGCCCATCTAAATCAAACGCGTTTAATGGGCGGCCCCCGTCATATCATAGCGAGTATGATAATTTACGGCGGCTATGTGACGAATGTAGAAGGTCCCTTCCCCCCTGCACCCCCCCGGCTCCCCCCCAGGGATTAGTTTTACGTCCTGAGCTGAACCCATAAATATGTCAGCCGGTATCTCGCGTCGAGATAATTTTTGGATTTACGAACTGTTACTGATACTGTTTTTTTCGGTATTGTTTTTGATAATGTCGCGGTGATTTAAAGTTGATGACGGGATTAGGGTTTCGTAAGGGCTCGATGGGAGGTTAGCTGGGACGTCGTCATCGACACACTTAAAAACTCCTTTTAAATGCCATATTTGATTCAGTGAAACTAACAGAATTTAACAAGAATGTTCCACAACATGGTATCAGTATCTGATATTTTATTTACGTGGCTATATGGCAAGAAAATTTTCATAATTTGAGAGTCTAGTTACTAGTAGCTAAAACCGTATACAATATAATACAAAAGTTCCCAAATTCTACAAAAACTCTCCTACTCGAGTACGATGTACTTTATTTTTTTTCCGGACTATATTTTAATATTTCTCATCCCAAAATCTCTCTAATATATCAGAAAAGTCTCAACAAAACGAAGGACTCTCATATTGGCAAAAGTTAATTTAAATCTATTTCATTCTTCATGCTGTGTACAATCCCACTGTTTTGTGGCCAAATAAGAATTAACAATGTCATCTTGTAAGTAAAGTAAAGCATCTTGTAGAGAAATTTATTACACTCCAATGTCATCCAAGTATAATTTTTGCATGTGTTCGATTTATGAATATATCATAGCCGTAGTGTAGCTGGTATCATTCTGAGTGACAAATTTACTATTTGGCATTCACGCGTGACGTGACAATGCCATTTCTGCCAAAGTATCCCCGTAGGTCTGTATCAACTATCAAGGAGTAAACAATACAAAATTGCAACCCCATAAAACACAGAACCCGCAATATAAATCCGGTCTCAGCGAAACTGAAAATTAAAACTATAAATTAAAATCAGCCGTAACGATATCAGCTAACATAATGCGGGCAAAATATTCCGGCATAATATTCGGACGTAAATCTCATTAATTACCGACCTATGACGGACGGCCGGACAATCACGCCACCGTCCGTCAAATTGTACACTGATTCTGATATTTTAATCCAGTGTTAATACAGCTTCGAGCCGATCAAGGCCCTATCAACAAAATTAATTATTCTCTTAATATTATGTATAGATAGCTATAACTAGGTATACGCGTCAAACGATGTGCATTAAATTTATATTATGACAAAACACTAGAATTATTATTTTGCTTATTGTATTTTAGTCGATTAAATTGACATTGTAAATTTAGATTACTTAAATTATTATTTTGACATGAACTCATTTAAATTTATTTATTATTGTATGACATGATTATGTTATGATATTGCATCAATGTTAATGGATTTTTCTCTCTCAAAAATTTGTTATAGTATAAATTGTATTGATAATATTGTAATGTTATGAATTTCATTAATATTTGACTCTATTAAAATGATAAAAATGTTTTGGCTTGAGTTGACGATATTGATTATAATTATCGGATTTTTAAAATTGATTCTTTAATATCCGAACTATTGTAATACATGTAGAAATTTTGTATGACACACACACAATATTTCCACGCCCATGTGGCAGAAATTGTGATCAAACCAAATTGTAAGACCTTTATGTACGAATTTCTTGGAAATAAATAAAGGGTAGTATTTAAAAAAAGGGTATTTAAAAAAAATACTAATAGCTCACAGATCGTTTATTTATTTTTCATTCAGAGTGTGGTCAATGTATCAAAGGTCATAACTAACCAAACTTCTTCATACAAAAGTATTCTCTAAGTCATCGAAATACGTAATATAATCGAAACAAAGAGCGCGGCCCAGGTGGGCCTTACGGTTGTTGAGAGACTTGAGAGTGTAAATGGAACGCCTCAGAGCGATCAGCGAGGTAACGCCGCATGAACTGTCATGTTTTTTCGTGCGCGCACCCCATATCGAATTATAAGACGTTATCACGTCAATATTTTTACATTAGTGAAAATCCAGACAGCTACAAGTTATGGCAGCGGACAACGCCTGTACATATTGTACTTGTATCAGCGAAGAAATTGATTCTTAGGCAGATGGCGGTCATGGCGGTTCTACATCATTCACTTGAGTTATGTCAATTCAATGTCGTGATATATAGTTTCGGTCTGTCCGTCCGTCTGTCTGTCTGTCTGTCCGCAGTTTTGCTCAGAGACTATAGGACCTACAAAGCTGTAATTTGGCTTGAATACACATATGAATGATGCCGACAAAATGGTACATAAAATATTTAAAAAATATTTTTTTTATGGTACCTCCCCTACATATCAAGCGGGGTTGAATTTTTTTTTCGCGCCCACCCCATCGTGTGGGGTGTCGTTGGATAGGTTTTTAAAAAATATTGTGAATATTCTTAGATCATTTTCAATTTAGGGATCCATTTGTGAAATATTAAGTTTTAAAGGGGAAAAAATCGTTAGAGTCCAGTGTCCCCCCTCTTCTACCAGCTAAACGGTTGCTTCTGGAAATGTGAAAAAATTCACGGGAGTAGGAAATACGCTGAATTTAAAAGGAAAACTATCACGGCTAAGAAGACTTCATAAGTTATTGAGTAATAGTCGATCAACTAAAAAAAATGTATTCGGCGAAGTATAAAGGAACTTTTCGTTCAAATTTCTTTGAAAGTAACTGAGATGATGTTAGTAGTGTAAAACACGTTATAAATGTACGTTCATTGACCATAAAAAAATGTCAAAATCTAGCGGTACTACGGGACCCTATATTACGCTTGGCCCGACACGCACTTGGCCGGTTTTTTTTTTTACTTTATCCCGCTTTTGACTGTAAAATCCCGCTTTTTCACTCAAAAAGTTCCAAATTCCCGACTTGGCCCAAAAAAATCTGGCAACGCTGGCTGGGTTGGACATAACGCGACCAAATTACGCAGGCACGCCATCTGCCTATGAATCAACTTATCTAATAGCACTCGTACTAAGGCTTGTAGTACTGCCGTCAGTAGTAAGGTGTGCCTGTGTGAGTAACGTGACACTACCGGCCGAGCCTTAACGTGACATGACGTCACGACTCACGACGGATGACGTCACGTAGTGATGAATTAGGTGTCATACAGAATGACAAAGTACGATACTGAAGTCGAATGACCCCTTATAATATTATTATACCTGGGTGATATAATCAACTATGGTGTCATTCAGTTACTTACAAAATGTCTTAATATAAAGAAGTTTTGTGACCACGCCTCTTGAGTCTTTAATTCTGATACAATAATTAGTATATTACGAATCATGTACATTTTATTGGTACCTACATGGCTACATGCCCCAAAAAAGTAACCACAAAAATATACAATTAAAACTTAAAAGTTAAAACCCAAACCAAAAGACCCAAAAACCAATTACATCCGAAAAACTGGTCCAAACGCAATTGACACCTCGAGTTTTATGGTCCTATAAAGTGGCCTGGTCCAATGGCGCGCTGGTCCCACCACCAATCCCACAGGCTCGTAAACTAGATAACTGATGGGACTCGAACCTGTGATTCGTTCGTATTACTTAAAATTTAATGGCACCAATGATTTACGACCTCAGATATTATAAATCTCCATTTTATGGGTTATAGGATTACGTTATTTACTTGGGATTTTATACGTTTTTATATTTTGACACCACCCTTAATGCAGGCCTTATAAAATTCCGTTGATGGGCAAGATTATTTCTGTGTTATTGCTAGGAGTGGCGAAGGCTGGTCCTCTTCAGAAGAAAGTCATCCTAGTGAATAGGATCTGGATGAATTCATTCTTAGACACGTGAGAGGTACGAGAGAATGAAGCTTGTAAGAATGGAAAACACCACTAATGCCCAGTTTCTCAGGTTCTCGTCGAGCTCTATCTTCACAAGCGTAACGTCAAAATATTGACCAATCATCGACGCTGTAGATAGTAGAATAGATAATCTCCTGAACGTAAAAATCGGATATAAGTGAAACAGACGTTTCTCAGACCTCAAGTGACATTATACAATAACATGATGGCGTCAAGCTAGAACAGTCTAAATTATAACAAAGTCAAAGTGAAGGATCTTAATTATTGTCACAGGCTATACGGTCAAATTCTCATCAATCTGATCCATCAATCTGATTGACGGAATATTGATGGTTATAAAAAGTTCATATTAAAAATACGATCAATCCATCAATCCGAGTCGTACACGATCAAATTTTCGTCAATCAGTACCAGATTGATGGATCAGATTGATAAAAAATTGACCGTGTAGCCGCTGACATTACTTTAACCTATTTCCTAATATGGGCAATATTTAGGGCCGGTATCACCACTTCCTGATACGTGCCGGATATGCTATCTACCACTTCACTTGACAGATAGAGTATGGAGAATCTGTCAAAAAAGTGTGGATAGCCATCCGGCTCTTTATCAGGAAGTGGTGAAACGGGCCTTTATTTTAATTAGTAAGAATGATTGGGAAAAGTCTTGTACTCTCCAGTACCATGTAAAAAAATAAAAAAAGAAAGCGCTACAATTTACATAAGACGTAATAAAAATCTCGAGTGGTAATAAAACTGTGATTTATCGCCGTGCACTGTACATTGCGTGGATCATGAGACGCATCTAGCTGACCGCCCAAGAGATGAGGCGTGAGACGCCAATGTACTTCTTTGTTTCATGTAGGTTACAACTTACAAGTTACAACTGAGACTCTATAAGAGTAGATAAAATTTTGTCAAACAAGCAGTGACAGTGAATAAGCTCGCTTACAAAGACAAAAGGGGGAAGTTTCGTTGCATCATACACACATAATAATATGTGTGTGCATTAAACTGTGTAATGAGTAATGACACAGCGAGGCGTAGTGACCAGCCTAAATTGGTCTCAAAATTCTGTCTTTGATTTGAGTACCTATTATAGAAATATATTTCAAGGAACATAAGCAGCAACAAAAGCTACAGAATGCTATATCAAAATCACTATCTAAAAATATGACAGACGAATCAACTTCCCACTAGGAAACCGTATACCATTGAAAATCAATCAAAACTGCTACCTACGTGTCGCATCTGATAAGAGCATATTAATATGGTGACCTAAACAATACTGTCATATGAAGTATAGCGTCTTGAGACCAATTAATTTCTTAGTTCGATGTCGTAGGACGCGGGCGCGGCCGGGCAGAACGCACATTGTCTTTGTTGCTAGTGTTGCTCCCCTAGTACATAAATCAATTTGTCATTGCGCCCCGACGTGGCAACATTCGAGCAACACTTTCGAACACTTTTATGCGTTTTTTATTCCATCTCGAAATAATCCAGTGAACGATGTGTGACAATTTGTCGTCGGGATGTATTTTTGAAATTTTATTATTGCTATGTGTGCCAACTGCTGATTTTTGGCGATTCCCGTTTCTTTGTTTTATTGAGAAGTGTTTTGCGAACTTATGAAGCAGTTTACAAACTTTTAGTATATTTCCTGAATGTCTTACATAAAATCTTTTTTATCTTTTTTTATAGTTGTATGTTCCTTTTAAACTCGTCTTGACCCTCAATATTTTTAAAGGTCAAGCTCCTTACCACCTCAACTTTGAAGTGGTAACGTTGGAAATAAACTACAAAGTGAAGGGTCCATTCTATGACACAGGCGCCTCTATCTACATTCGGTACCACCTGTAGCTTGTGAATTATTTTATGTGTTAATTGTAAGTGTTTTACGTTTTAAGGCGTTGTTGATTATTTAAGTTCCAATATAATGTCTTCTTTTGTCTATGGAAGAAAGTAAATAAAATAAATTTAATGGTTCTTAAATTACAAATAGTTTTCTATTAATGTTATTGTTACGACGTATTTTGTAAGTTTATCTAACAGCAGCTGCTTGACTACCAAGCAAGTTAAAAATCAAATAATTTTCTTACCATCTCAAAGATAGCTTTGCTGAAATAACTGTTATTTACACAAAATTTTAACATTACAATGTGTAATTTACGACAATGCATCTCAGTCAAGACCCTGACGTAGAACAATAAATAACTATACTATTGTATTAAAAAAATAAATTGAATGGCGTTTGTAATTTTTTATAATTTATGACGAATGCGTAAAAATCGGACACGGGTATAGTGTTAGCGAATTTATTACATTTTCTTTTGATACATTATAACTGGCAATCAACACTTGACGTGAGATATGTGTGGCAATATGTTCGGTTCCCCTGGCCGGGAACGATCGCGATTATGCCCCGTGTTTACTCAATAATTCGATACGACTGATTTCTTTTTTAAAGCACAGGAGGGTAGCGTTTTTGGTTCCTTGCCGCTGAGTTATATTTGTTTTGGCGTTATAACACTTTTAAAATTAATAATAACTAAGACTATTACAATATCTTCATTGCATTTCGTACACTATCAACCTATTGAGCTATTTTTTTGTTACAGAAATATCTAAATTTAGAAATTGGCGTATATTTTGAGAGCTGAGTTGTCGAATACATAATACCTACGCTTAATTATTTTACTTCTGATAGGAACTTTAAGTCATCGACATAACGAACACTCTCATAGTCCATAGAACCTTGGAGGTAAAACAAGTGTGAATGTAACAGTCGCTGTGTCGTGTGTCTTGCGCCCGTCAAGTACAGCTATTGCTCGATCGCGACTCGTCATTTCTCGCATTGTCGTAATCCGTTGATTTACTAGCGACATTAATCAGCCCGACGGCCGATAGGGCCTACACCGACCCTATCACGACTACATAATAACTATAATCGTATGTTTGTCATTGCCTATTTTTGCGAGTTTCGCTATACATTTTTTTGTTTCTGTTTTATTTTGTCTAGCGTATGGCGCGCTGATTTATCGGCCGTTTCCTGCGTCGCCGTGTTTGAGGGTTTGCCTGCAACTTGAGTTTGATATGTGACTGAAATATTGAGATTTATGACGTAGCAGCTGAGCGCTAGAGCCCTGTTGATTTTTATAAAAATCAATATTTGCTCTTGCCTTTTTGATATTACCTAAGACGTTATTGCTGGTCCCCTTATTCTGCAGTCAAAAATTGTAAAAGATGGCAGTACCCCGATTCCACGGTTTTCATGGAACATTAATGCTACTTCGGTCCCTAAATGAATGAAACTACAAAATGAACATTACGAAATGCAACAAAATTAACTTCTTATGAGAATACCTCTTGCAGTTTGACAACTTACCAAGATTTGTTGGTCAACTAATCATAACTAGCCTACCGCGCGAGACAGCGCACTTTAAACGTTTTGACAACGCACTTCAAACGTTTTGAATTTTGGAGGTGCGCGCCATATTATCATAGTTGATCTCTACCTATTAGATGATTTAAGATGCCTTACTAAATTATTCTAAAATAATGAAAGCAATAATCTTGTACGGGAATGAGCGGGCTATCTGGGTGATATAATTATTCATTATGTTTTTAACGCGCGGGCGGCAGCAGGCTCTGTGAGGGCAGCGCCGCGCCTCAGCCATGTCGTAAAAATTGTTCTACAAAGGTATGGAGTGGACTCATAATATTGTGTGTGACTTTTTTGCATAATAAGAGATAATAGGGCCCTAATCCTCATTTCCCTAGAATCTCAAATTGATTGTCTATCCTGCGAAGCCACCTTGCAATCGAAAAAAGTTAGGCCGTACAAGAATTGGGCCTCGCAGATCTGGTATCCAAATCGCTGGTATTTAAAAATAGTAAAATAAAGTTTTAAGCGATTGGGGCCCTTACCCAAGATACTTTACCTTATACAATGTACCTACTCGTTAAATTCGCTTTCGTGGCTCAAATTAATTCTTCTTGTATATGATAATGTATCCTAAATGGCATCATATAGCGACGACTTCGTCAAATTATATAAATATATACCCTTTTGAATTTGTTAATGCAGTTATCAAAAGTGACTCACTTCCCAGCACCATTGACATCTCTAAACGTTAATTTTTGTCTCCAAAAAGAAAACAGTAAGCCACTCCACAGCACCATTGTGCGGCATCCAGCGCAACCATCTCTTGACTTGTTAATGCCGGCAGCTACTATCTTAGCATATTGCAAGACTCTAAATAACGCCATTACTCCCCCGACCCCCACCAAATATAGACACGCTATCAGGGAAAATATTTGAAATTGAATTTATTATTTAGGACCAATCAACCCGTAGAGGAAAATGTGGGATGTTATGGGTCTGATATTCTATAGGATCTTGGATTACCATAGAATATGAACTACTAGATGATGCCTAAAACTCTGTTGTGCTGAAATTAGTCGCGGGAACCGTGTTTTCAGGATAAAAAGCGTCAGTCCTTTTCCGGGATTGCAAATATCTTGACGTCGAATTTCATTGAAATCAGTTTAGTCTAGTCGTTTTTGAGTTTGAAGAGGTAACAAACCAACAAAAATACTTTCAGGAATAGACAAGAAACAACTGGAATATGAAAACCCAATAAATTAACTAGGAATCACTTCGATTTTTTGTCTCTACCATTTTCAGTCGCAAAAAGACTTTTTATGTACTTTATAGGGGGAAAACGATAAATAAGTGTACATATATACAAACAGACAGACTGAATTTATAGACCGTCTTAAGTGCCGGGGTGAAAAAATTCCGCGTCCGAACGGGGGTGAAATGAATCAAACGCGACGTTTAGGGAAATCGCACCAACCCTTTGTTTTTAACTGTTCGGTTAGTCATTAACTGTGCCCCGTGGTCTTGGACAGAGTTTGGTCAAAATTTTAATGTATACCTGTTACCTACTGCTGTATAAAAACCACCGACCATCCGACCGACCACAAACGATAACACACCCAAAGAAAAGCCATCTACTTAAGTATTATTTACTTATGTATCACCTATATAATCAAGGCTTCATAGAACCATGAACTCCGAAGAGGACTTTATTTTGGCCATGTTTTTGCTTGCCCATGTCCTTTAAGGTAGTAACTATTTAGTAATATGTGCCTGAATTGCCTTCTTTTTAGACCACAATAAATAACCATACGTTTATGATTATCAACATGATAGTGAAGTTATAAAATGTACATACAAAACAATCGACGCCGATCATAGACAAATATACTCCTCCACACGTCGATAACCACTTGTATTAGGCCATTGGCCAATATAAGACATAAGACTTGCTTTGTGTATCCGCTAAAACCATGTCGTTTTGAAATTCTGCCGACATCCACCACATTATCTCTTGTAAATAATTTCGAAAGCCGCCGAAAGCTCCACACTAAGTACTATTTGGTTTCTCTCCTCAGATGTGCTGATAAGAAGTCGAGTGGCAAGTACGGCGGTTTTTGTGAAAGGCGGTCTTCATATTTGCTGTCGGCAATATCGCCGTAAAGAAATTGGAGCATACTGTTTTGAATGTGAAATCTGCTTATTTACTACTTACAGTTTACCCGACATATATAACCTTAGCTTACAGGATGTCTGTTTATTTACTACTTATATTAATATATTCTATTTGAAATTGAGTGTTAATACATTTCCTACAAAATGGAGCACAAATAACGAATGTGTAAAATTGATGAAAATCGTGTTTTCTCATTCGGCGCACAGGGCAAGTATGCTGCCGGCCAACTGGTGTCCCCCATGGCGTTTAACGTGTTAACTTACCCAACATAACTTACAGCTTACAAGATGTTGAACAACTTCATCAAAGACACAAACAGACAGACATAATATTTCCACCTTCTTAATATCTATATAGATGTCAAACCATATATATTTTGTTAAATTAACTAACTTTCAGACATCTTAATTTTCGCAAGCATCTTGATTCTTGGATTTGGTTGTTAAAAAAAGTTAAAGATGAGTCACAATAGATCCTCAAGCAAGGGTCGCAGTGACGTCAGGGTTCTAATGACCTACTTTCAATGGTACAAGGTCCTAGATTTAGTTTGACTCTTAATAAATATGGCAAATACGTAAAAGTATGAAATTAAAAAAAGTCTCAAAAATCCTAATAGCATTTTGAGTGGCAAATAACCAAATCTACCAAACATAAGTGGTTTTGGCTAACTATATAATCGTGTTAGTCTGTCGGTTCATAAATCCCAGCCATTAGCGCGTTCGAGTCCCGGAAAGCGTCCGTCTTGTTGATTTGTGAACAAACGGCGCCGGGGGAAAAAGTGCTATTTGATTTGTTACTCCTTTTTTTGAAGTCGGATAAAATGCTTCTGAATCTTCTGAAGCTATTTTAGAGTTAATTATGTCTTCAATTTTTCGACCAGCCTATCCTGTGTGACGAATGAATGATAGATTGAATGAATGAAAGAGTGACTAAGAGTGAAAGCTTTGATCTAAAATTCAAAATATACCAGACTCTTTTTCAGTATCTAAGTCTTGTGAGTCATAATAAACTACCTCATCATGAAATCAACGTAAAATATGTACGTTTTAATCATGATTAATTTAATATTCAAAATTTTACGATCGCTTTGAAGATTTGAGATAAAAATATTAAATTCAATTCAAAAATTCAAATTCAAAGGGGTATGGGCGGAATCGTCCCCACCCATCAACACAAATGTAATGTAGCTCAATTGATAGATCTTGTCAAGATGATATTTTATCGCCATAGGCGACTTTGCCCAAATGCATGGGATTCTCATGGTATAAACAAATATTTCGATAACGTACTTATTGACGTCTAATTCCAAAATACATGCTCATTTTTGTATTCATTTGTGCACAGCACCGTGGGAGAGCTATGCTTCGGCACGAATGGGCCGGCTCAAGTGGAGAAATACCACGGACTCACAGAAAAGCGGCGTGTAACAACGCTTGCGCTGTGTTTCGCCGAGTGAGTGAGTTTACTGGAGACCGGAGGTCCAATCCTCTACTCTTTTCCCTTCTTTACCCTCCCCTACTCTATTATCCTATTCCCTCTTAAAAGACTGGCAACGCACCGGCAGCTCTTTTGCGGGTGTCCATGGGCGACGAAAGTTGCTTTCCGTCAGGTGACCCGTTTGCTCGTTTGCCCCCTTATTTTATAAGTAAAAAAACAGCGGTGCTTTCAGCGCTGCTACTTTTACAGTGAACTTTATGACAGGAACACTAAGGTATTATCATTTAGTTTTGTTACACCTTCTTTATTTGAATAAGTATAGAAAATAATAATAAAAAATATTAATTTAAATAAAAACACTAAATACAAAAAATAATATGCACAGTGGGGACTGTAGTAGTTATAACATGTTACAGCTGCTAATGCCCACCTCCAAATTAAATATTAGACAAAATGGACCCGCATTACAACTAGATCTTGGCAAGGTCTAGTAGTAATGTGGTTGTTTTTTTAATATATATTCCCACTGATTCATCTAAAAAAATGATTTTAATTAATATTTTGATTAAATAGGGGGCACTTTAGGAAAACGTCAGTATCAGTTCTATGATTGTTGGTAGGTGGGGACGGAGCCCATACATTTTTGCCCATAGCCTTTTGAAATTTCGTCTTGAAAAAATATTCGTCTTGTCAAAAATTTCCTCTATTTGATTATACATGAGTATAACATAGGGTGTATGACTGTATGGATGAAAGTATGGATTTGACAGATTTGCAACATGTCTCACGCAATTGAAATCTGTCAATTTAGTACAAATTTACAAATGCTTACGCGTCGCGTTGCGGCCTGAATCAACTCCAGGGTGTATTCTAAAATATATAATATTATATCCCCAGTATATTGGCTAGTGCTCGTGACGCGGACATCCAGATTCTACAATCGACGCCATACTGTTGATTCGTTTTAAAATGTACGCTAGCGAAATCACCTATATAACCTTGTTAGAATGTCATTTATAATACATCACACTTGTTTCACTACTGTCACATCAGTGCAATATGGCATTGGATTCAAGACGTTATGAACACTGGCTAGTATACTGGGTTATATTTCGGAACGTACCCTGAGTAGTGAATATGTCATACTGAATATGACGTACTGAGTATGACATAGTATGAAACGCGGGGGCTCATCCCCGGTATAAATAAGTCCAATTAGTGACATGCGTCAGAGCATCGTCCACGCACAATGTTATAGAGAATGAGATTATGTAGAGATACAGAAGGACAATACGAAACAATAAGCTGTATGTACGTTGTAACTGTTTTTACTGTGTTTGTTCGTTATCTTCTTATTTATTATATACAATAGTGTTAAATTGTTAGTTATGAATTAAAATAATATTAAATAAGATAGAAACTAAATGTATATTAACGAATTTACTTTTTTAAAGTCATTTTTCAATAGTTTAAGACACCTAAGTCATTAGAAACCAAACTAAGCTACAAGCTATTTCTATGAGTACTTTCGAAAAAGCATTAAAGCTAACAAGATCATTATATTTAAGAATATATTTTCAGGAGTAATATAATATTTATTTCTATCTACATTCTAACTTTTAATAAGATTTGGTTACAACAGTACACGCGTGTCCCCTCTATCCTCACGTATACTCTATGCCTGCTGCGACACAACTCACACAAGTTGCTTTTTTCGACTTAATGAAGTGATTTATCGTTTCCTTCACGGAGGATTAGCGCTGCACAGTATTGATGGGTCCGCTTACACCTCACGACACGACCGACGATGTGGGGACAGATGCTGTGGTTTGTGTAGTAGCTATTTTAAATGGAAGTTGTTTGTAAATTAAAACTTAGAAAACAGTACTTAATCATATAGTTTTCGAACTTAGAATACTTAATCATATAGTTTTAAGACTTTGACTATTCAAAGGGGAATTTGTGAAACGTTCTTTGTCCTAGAAGGAAGTTAATTTTTCTTTGAATGCTGCTATGCTTTTAAATAATAATTAACTAGTTTTATTTACTTGCGTCTTTATTATGACGTGAATTCTGAGAATATCATAAATCAAGATAAGTACTATGCTAATAACAGATCTAATCCACCAAATCATAATAATAATTAATTAGCTATATTTCGTAAACGAAAACCTATTTTTCACACTCAACAAACGACGTACGACCTCGCGACGATGTCGTTGTCGTCTCGTCGGGTCTAAGTGCGGGAATACGCGAGCCAAATGTCTTTCATGTTGCTGATTCCCGCCATAATTGGTGTGTGAAGCTCGTCTGCGACTGACACGTTCTAAATTTAAATTAGTCATAAACAAAGATTTATTTGGCGATTTGGGGAAATTCAACCGCCCTTTTTACATGACACACAATTTTTGATTGATGGTAATGCATTTATTTTTAAGTAAACGTTAATGCAAGGACCGGAAAACGAGCAGATGGATTGCCTGATGTTAAGAACTTCGAAAGGCGCATGAGTGAAAAACAAGTAGAAGAACTGTTACCTACCGTAGAGATGTAGGTTAGAGAAACTTATAGGACACAACGGAAGTCTCATTCGAGTTAATTTTCTAGCTGACCTATTCGCGCCGAAGTTTAAAGGAAAAGACAAAACAGATTTCAATAAAGTGCCATAGACTATAGATTAAAAATCTTGGCGTGATTGGTTCTATTGTTTTTGGTCTTGGACAAAAGATCTCCGGCCGATTTAACGTGAATGCCTGAAAACATCAAAAATCCTCACCGATTGTGATTACTTATTGTTTCGGAAATCTCTGGGAATAATGGGAAATATAAGGATTTCAAGGGGTTTCAGGAAATTACCGGACAATCTCAAAAGTTTCTGAAAATGTTTTCGCTTTGTTTCTGAACAGTTTCTGAAAAAACTAATAAATTTATAAATACCTTTTCAGATAGATCTGAAAAGTTTCTGATAATATTTTTTCATGTTCTTTCTGAAAGAAAGAATTATACATACTTACTAGCTGTCCCGGCAAACGTTGCTTTGCCATGATATATTAGCCATATTATTTTATTGAAGTGACTAAATAAGTATGTCACCATGACAACGTCGATCGCTATCCCGTCGCACAAACTTAATGGTCGCCGTCAGTCTCAGGTTGTAATAATGTACTATTATTTATTCAACAAAATATGCACTTATCAATATATAAAGTACACAGTAGCCGATTCTCAGACCTACTGAATATGCATATAAAATATGGTAAAAATCAGTAAAGCTGTTTCGGAGGAGTTCGTGGACTAACATTGTGACACGAGAATTTTATATATAAGATATAGGTACTGCTCCGATGATGACGATGGATACAAAACACATAAACTCTCATCCACACGAACGCCAATATATTCTAAATTTAATATAACTGTCAAAAAACATCCCGCCACGGCCCTCAATAGCTAATGAATTAAAGCCGCATTTAGTTTGTCGGTAATGATACCCCCCACCCCCCTGCCGCCCAGGGGGGAAGGGGGACAGACACCCCATCGGCCATTCTGTAATTTTATCGGGTTATAAATTTGAATTTGTATAATGCGCCGGCATTAACGCATGATTTATACAACTTGACTCCGCTAAGATTTCAAAGATGAAAAACAATAAATTTTGTACCCGTAACTATTGCGTGTAATGGCCGCGGTAGTGTGGACGTGACTTTATCTCGACAATTTCTGGTTGGTAAATTATATTTTATTAAAGCCGTTTGTGAAAAACTGGGTCGATTAAATTGTTAATGCGTTTGTGATACTAAATCAATAGAACTTCTGTTTCAGAGGAAATACACAACAACCCAAAAATGATAGGACTCAAATAGATTTTAGAATATTTTGAAGATTTTCAGTTTCCTATTATTTATATAAATTAACTAGTTTTTGCTCGCGGCTTCGCTCGCAGAAGTATTATGATTAATTGGGTATCAAAGTCTCAGCCCAATCGGTTTGAAATTAAATAAGATTTATACAAACATTCATCCCCTTTTTTGTCCCCTTAGTCCCCTTTAGTCCCCTTTGGTAGATTCGATCAAAATCTTTTTCTTAGCGGATGCCTACGTCATAACATCTACGTGCATGCCAAATTTCAGCCCGATCCGTCCAGTGGTTTGGGCTGTGCGTTGATAGATCACCATGTCAGTCAGTCACCTTTGAGTTATATATATTTAGATAGGCCTGAACGTTTAAATACGTTTTGATTTGCAGTTTCTAAACGAAATAACTTTAATTGTATTTATTAAAACCAAGTAAAACTTAACAAAATTACTTAAACATTTACATCATAATATCTTAGTTAAGTAGTATTAAAGTTGGAAGTACGACGATAATAAAGGCGTATCCATACTATGCTCCACTCGGAGTTGACGAGTTTTTACTTTGAATTTACGCGATACATTTGCCGTATACAAGCCGAACATTCGGCTTTCAATCTAATTTATTCTGTTAATACTAAAAAACCGTGTTTAGTTCCGCCCCATAAAGTTGCCCGATTGATGTGCTTTGTTACTGAACCGGCAGGTTTCAGTAACTCTCGTTTCAGAAACTCTAATTAAGGGTTACGAAAAAGTTTCGTAAATGCACAGTAGGAAAGTTTCGTAAATAACTCAAGTGTAATATTTTTTCGAAAGGATTTGTGGTTATTCGGTATTAGAAGCAATTTAATGAGGACTTTATCGTAGACATGTAAACCATAAAATATAATGTCACATAAACTTCAATGTATGTACCGTTATAAAGAGAGATAATATATCCAGAGAGAGAGAGAGAGAGAGACTATCCGTGTGATAAACCTGCGACAGGATCACATGCAGCCACGTGATATATTTATCGGTTTGATGCAACCTAACCGCCCAATAAACATCACTATTTAGTAGCTTTCATAAAAATTTTATATCGCGCTGTGGAGGTGTGGCCGAGGACTTTTAATTCAAATTTGAATGTTCGTAGACTTAAATATATAAACTTAAAGATTGTTTATTAGTTAATGTAATGACGATATAATTTCGGAACATAATCAAAAACCATTATCCTTTTTTTGGCTTCGACCGTCGAAGTTCGACGTAGTCAGGTAAAGCTGTGAAGTGTTTCCCTGTTTAGGCAAATTCTTTCAAAGTGCGAGAAGTTACTATTAAAGTTACTATTAGTACAAAAAAAATAATCAAATTATCAGCAAGATGGTCACTTCCCAAAGACTTTGCCAAGACCCAAAAGCCTCAATAAAAGTTTCTGTTCTTTTTTATTTTGTTTGCTTTGTCTCAAATATGAGACAAAGCAAACAAATTCTTTTTTATCAATTAAACAGGTGGACACTACACTAAATCTAGGACAACAATAAATTTTAGTTAAATACTTTGTTTTTGACTTGACGAAGTTATAAAAAAATAAGAAAGCTAAAAAGCTCCTTCCATACTAACCCATCCTCGACAGATTACACAGCAGAGTTGATCGCATCGGCCGCCTATTCAATATTTTCTGGATTCGAATTGACTATCCTCTGTCTCTCTCTATCTATCTCCCTCGTCGCGGATTCACTAATTTATTCAGGAATCGTAAAAATTTTATATCTTTTTAATTCGTTTTTATCATGGTATATTTTGACTTTACATTTCGGTTTTTTGTTGAATTTAAAACGGATTTTATGTATTTTTTACGACATGACGCTAATGCTCGTAACGAGTCCGTCATATAATATTTGAACACTTTGTATGTGTCACTTTATGTGGACAAAAACTGTCATATCTGAAAAACGGTACCGTGTAAAGGGGCCAATAAAAAGGACATAAACACGTGACATGGTAGCTCCACTTTTAATGTAAACTTAATGTATTCTTGGTAAAATATGATGACGAATCGCAAAAAGTGCGATAACTCATCTAGCTATTGCAAATTGCATTCATTTCGACTTGCTAAACTATGTTAAATACTAGCCGTTGATTAGGTATTACAACAAAAATATAGTACATTACGTACATAGGGCAGGAAAATAAGAAATGTCTCAGATCACATGTAATTGTTGACCGAGGCCGAAAAATAATTTTCTCACCTCCGCGCCGGGCGGATAACGTCAACTTTCTTCCCGCTGCTCTTACCGATGTTGCCGTTTTCCGCCTCCGTCGATGAGAAAAATAGTATACGCGCCATGGGCAGTAAATAAGAAAGCCTCAGATCACATGTAATTGTTGGCCGAGGCGAAGCCGATTTCTTATTTTCCTGCCCTAGGTGCGTAATGTACTATTTCGATGTTTTTTCCACATTTCTTACTGATACTACGCTCCTATTAGTCGCAGAGTCAAAAAAAGCCTTAAAGAGCTGTATCTGCAACCGTTCTTGCTAAGTCGATCGAAACTCATTCTTAGACAACATAGTACTATGCCATCAATTCAAATTCCATTACTATAAAGTATGGAGCAGCTTATTACTGAGCACCGGGAGGCTGTACCCAATTTAATGAAACATTATCCCATGATGCGGCCGGTAATGAAAAGCTTCGCGAACACGATACTTGTTTCGATCTGGCTCTACATACATCATCATCATCGTCTTAGAGTGGGTTGCACCAACTTACTTTAACTATAACTATAAAAAAATGTCAAATGAACTGTGAAATCTCTAGTTAATAATGGACGCCATATTTGACGATAATCGTAACCTTGAGGGAGATCGCAGACGGCACACTTTTTGTGTGATCGAGTCTGCCGTCTGCGATCTCCCTTACTATAACAACGTCTCTGGTGCAACTTTTACTGTAAGTTGGAGATGATCAGGGACTTACCATTGTCAAACGGTAATAACATATTTCCTGTTTAACAACGTTTTTGGTCATCATTGGTCAATATTCGTTCCGAATCGCGAGTCACCATCAACCAATAACCAAATGGTGTGTTTTAAAAACCTTGTCGATCGAGAACATGGTTAATACTTAATACCCTAGATTGCTCTAGATTCTAGAAGGTACCAAGGGTTTAACGAACTAGGCCTTTGCTGCATCCGCTGTGGATGATTGATGAAGATGATATTTTCAGAGCGAACTAACCACTCTTCAAATACTTAGACAAGATTTAAATGACCGTATGGTTGCCCAAGAACATACGGCATTCTCGCAACACAGTCAGCCTAGTCCAGAAGAAAGAACTAGTCAATACGTCTGGGACCAACTATATGTATTTTGCGGATTTCCTCACGAGGTTTTCCTTTACTCTTATACGGAGCTCATACTGAGCGTCCGTATTATGTACTTGAGATCGGAAAACATCTCACTGGCTGACGCCTCCACCCGGGATCGAACCTGCGAGTGCGAACCAAAGGTCTACTCGTTTAGGCCACGGACGCTGCTGGTTTAACGAAAGGATCTTTGTTAATCGTTAATTCGAGAGGACAGGGATGTTCCTATTTCGACTTATGTCGAACAATGGGAGGAGCACATAATATAGTTTATCGAACAACAAGTTTAGGAACATATTTTTTTATCCAAAAACTTTAAAACATGTTGTACATACTGAGCAAAATCTAAACAATTTGGACAATGGTAGTCCCACGGACGTCCTCCAGTAATCCTGTGGGTGACAACTGGCAGTGGACACTTTTCCCTTACACGAAAAATTCATATTGTAATGTGTGAAAGTGTCTTCATATATCATTTTGTACCGGATCACTTAACTTGGGCGTGTGCTCATTGTCGTACGGGATTCATGCTCGCATGCAGTCTCTGCATGTTTGCCCATCTTGGACCAACATGAGCGATTACTAATCGGTAGAGGCTCGTTTTCGTCTATAACTGCTCACAAATCGACGTTTATTGGGCAGTCAGCTCCGCAAACATGGTTATATGGCCCGAGGTGGAGGGATACGTTTGACGGAAAAAAGTCATACCAGAGAAGGGTGTTTTAGGAACACACCTCTAAAAATTGTAAGAGCCAACAGTCCTCTTAACACCCAGCGTTTAATTGTGACTCTTTCCTTAATGATAATATCTTTTTTCAGTACTCTGTATGTTGTTTATTCGCTACGAAACAGCTACAAATAATTCATCCAGTGCAATTTCAGCCATTTTTTAATTTTCCAGAATATTATTACATAGCTGTTTCCCTGCACGACACTTTTCCCGTGCCGTCCCTTGCCTAACAATGTGCCAACGCCCGTCTGAAGTAACCGGGGTGCTGCGCGGAGCTGATAGCGGCCATGATTTAGAGCTCAACTGCTGACGCGGGCCTTTTCGGACACTCTATTGCCTATAAATAACGCCTTACACCACTCACGTGACAACAGTCCACTCGGAGTGTTAGAAGAACATAGAGTTGTCCACCTAAATTACATGGTTGGTACCAATGATATTATATGAAAAACTCAAAGCAGATATGTTACTACCGCGCGCGTTGTGAAGATTCAAATACGGCCCAATTGGGTCGTCTGTTATTTAGTCTGCATCGAGCGCAGTCACGAACGTGTCGCGTCTTGTCTTACGTAAATAAATTGAAAATGAAGCCGTGCGTGTTGCGAAAATGTACCAATTATGACTCAAAAGAAAACAAAACACATGGAATCTCTTACCACATGTCTTGATTGCAATAAATACCTCGATTATTTACATTTTCAATTATTTTTTCGAACAATCTGGAAAAAATCGAATTTTCGTCATAGCTCAGGCGAAGAAAGAGACAGCGATACGATTCGATGTTTAAAAATAGAACTGTCTCTTTTATGTAAATGGTTTTTCGTATCTTTTGTTTCACTGATCTGTCAAATTTTGGTGGTAATTGCTTACCAATGAACTACCATCAACGATTCGTCTGCAAGATAAAATACGGAGTTTTCTTTTGAGTACACATATTATAGAAGGAGTTTTAAATGCTCTATATTACTTACTACTAGCTGTCCCGGTAAACGTTGTTTTGCCATATAAATGGCGCTGTATGTGAAAAATGATTTTCCTTGTTTTCCTGCTTTTCTCTTGAAGTTTGTTCTGAAACTTTTTTCTATAAGCCTCACACCTATTAGAACAGGCATTTTGTCACGAAAAAGTACTCTTCCGGTGGGATACTGTGATGTGAGCCACAGGTAGGTTTTCATGAGAGAAATAGCAAACAAGCAAACGTATCCCCTGATAAGAAGCGGCTACCGTCGCCGTCAAGGAATACCGCTGCCGACACTTCATTTCAAATAATAAAATACATAATCGCACCCTAACTTAATACAATCGCGTCAATAGCAGTTTAAGCATCAACCGGGCACCGAACCCGCTACCTATCTAAACTGTCGGTTTATCGTCTCACTCAGAATCTCCTTTATTGTTCATAAAAGGATTTGGACATTGCCCACTGTGCAGTAACCATCTTGATCACACTATATTAAGTACCTATCATAAAGAGAGAGCTGTGTGTGTGTTTGTTATTTCTTCATGAAGAAATTGCTGAAGAGATTTTGATGGCATTTGCAATGGTGGTATAGGCTTTCAATTATGTATACAGTAATCTAGGTTACTTTTATCCCAAAAAAGTGCTGTCTGTATTCCTGTGGAATATTAATTTCTACGCTGACTGAGATGTGCATAATATATTTTGTGATTAGAAAGGAGTTTTTATTGTATTATTATATTGTGTATTGTAAGTATTTAAAGTATTTATAAGTAGGTACTCTATATATTCTACTAAATCAATTTCGACTATAAACTCTATAGTCTACTCTGTAGTCAGTAGTACAGACTATACCTAACATGCTGGATGGTTGATAATAACAATTTGATGAATGTTAATTTTTTATTTTATTTATGTAAAATCTGTTTTCAAAAAACTTTTCCTTCTATTTGTTTGCATAACAATTAATAGAGATACAAGTTATTATGATTACATTACATAATTTATTATTGCAAAAATTACTTACACTGAAATGATTATAACAATTATTATCACTTTCGAAAGCTAAGTAGCTAAGTTATAGTATTTTTATTACATCCATTGTCCATTATCGGTTCACAATATTAGCCGGTAATTGTTTTGTACACTTAATTTTTTATTTGATTTCAATTGATATAGCTGTGAATATTTAACACTTTTCAAAACAATAATAATTATTGTTAAAAATACATTAAAACATTGCAAGCGCCTCTTTCCATTGCACCTACCCAACGGTGTGCTTTTTAACCGACTTCCAAAAAACGAGGAGGTTATATGTTCGGCTGTGGATTTTTTTTTTGTACGTTCAACGATTACTCCGCCGTTTGTGAACCGATTTTCGAAATTTTTGTTTTGTTGTATTAGGTTTCACTTCAATTTGGTACCATGTTCATAAAAGTGGTGACCTGATGATGGGATCCATGAGTAATCGAGGGAACTCCTCGAAATTTATACGGAAACATATGGTGATTTTGGTTTTATGAGAAGCATCCTAAGCATATGCTACCAAAACGCAAGATTTTGCACCAAAATATACTATGGTTCCGAAGATAATAAGAGAACTCCGGATTCCTTATAGATACAAGTTTGGGGGTGTAAGCGTTGTTTTAAGAAATAAAAGCATATTATGCCACTATACAAATTACATTCATCATCATCATCATCATTACCACGTCACCAATGTCACCAAAATTGAACATAACAAAATATTCAACCTTATCTCCAGAGCGTAAGGCACACATTTGACATTACTTCTGAGAAGTAAGTTGCTTCGATAATACAAGTAACATGCTAGTGCACTGTCACACTTACCAATCGCGGCCACGGGCGGCCGTAGACTTCTCAAGCGATATTATGTATTAAAATAATAAAGATAAAGTTTAAAATCATATGACACTGAAAGCCTCGCCGCTGCTAAAATTCCGGTTTGGCGCGGCCGTACGCGAACGTAATCTAGTTTACACCTATTTAATAGAGGCGATTATTTTTAGTTATGAATCTGGTATAAAATTTTTCTTAACAAAATTTACTAATTTTCAGACCTTTGCTAAAAACTTAGCATATTATTATTTTTAACAAAAAATTAAAACCGACTTCCAAGGTAAAAACAATAATAATATCCTTGTAATATGAACTAAAAAGTATTAAATAATTTTCCTATCTCATGGTGCCTTTTTCCGAATTCGGCTAAAACTCAACTATTTCTGTACTCAATCTTCATAATTTTGAAGTCGGTACCAGTTACAAATGTTTCAAATAATATTCTTGCATCTGGATTCAGCTATATCTGGTACCGACTTCAAAATTATGAAGATTGAGTATAGAAATAGTTGAGTTTTAGCCGAATTCGGAAAAAGGCACCATGAGATAGGAAAAATTATTTAATACTTTTTAGTTCATATTATAAGGATATTATTATTATTTTTACCTTGGAAGTCGGTTTTAATTTTTTGTTAAAAATAATAATATGCTAAGTTTTTAGCAAAGGTCTGAAAATTGGTAAATTTTGTTAAGAAAATCAGAAAACACTGCGTTTTCTGATTTAATTTTATACCAGATTCATAACTAAAAATAATCGCCTCTATTAAATAGGCGTAAACTAGATTACGTTCCGAGTCCGAAGAAGCATAGAGGAAAAATCAACGAACTTTGCTAAAAAACAAAAAAAAAAAAACAAGCGATGATAAGAACTATACTGTGTTAGTAAAGTAATAATAATTTAATCGACAGGGTAACTCATAAACCCATAAATACTAAAAAATATACGTAGGAGAGCCATGCTACGGCACGAATGGGCCGGCGCGACCGGAGAAATACCACGTTCTCACAGAAAACCGGCGTGAAACAGCGCTTGCGCTGTGTTTCGCCGAGTGAGTGAGTTTACCGGAGGCCCAATCCCCTACCCTATTCCCTTCCCTACCCTCCACTATTCCCTTCCCATCCCATCCCTACCCTCCCCTATTACCCTATTCCCTCTTAAAAGGCCGGCAACGCACCTGTAGCTCTTCTGATGCTGCGAGTGTCCATGGGCGACGGAAGTTGTTGTGACCCGTTTGCTCGTTTGCACCTTATTTCATAAAAAAAAGTACGTGTACGTGTACGTAGTAAGTGAAAGTGTCATCGTCATCACTAGGCGGTCTTCACCATCACCATATTATGATTCAGTGGTGATGAAATAGCATCATCATCACCCAATGATGACCATCATCATGATTACCGTCGTACAATGGACCCAGCCCCATTCACTACATCACAGCAAGAGAAAACATTCCAAGGTGACAAAATGGTGTCGATATAAAAATCGTTAAATTTTAACGATCATCGGCAAATTCACACGGCACAATTACTACCGGCGAAATAATAATAATAATGTTGCATCAATAATCATAATCATAAAAAAATCATCTTCATAATCATAAAAAACGGAGTTGCTTATTGCAGCAACAAGTTTAGGCCATCTAATCTTGTTGCTGCAATAAGCAGATACTGTCTGCAATCAAGAATTTTTCCATATCCTGAACCTTAGGGCTTAGAAGATTTGCGACAGTGTGTTCATATTTTTCACCTTTTTTTTTTGATGCGCAGGGCAAACCCTTTATGGGTGCCCCGGGGATGTGCCTCAGTTAAGCTGAAGCACCCCGGGGGTATGTGGGACTCTTAGGCTGGTATAAATAGTCAGTACTCAAGATGCATCTCGGTCTCAAGACACGGTTCAGGCTCTGTGATTGGTTGGCTGTCAAAATTTGGACCAATCACAGAGCCGAACCGCGTCTTGAGACCGGGTCGCATCTTAAATACTGACTATTTATACCAGCCTTACCCACTAAAACCACTTGCGGTTTGTCTTCAGCCGTATACGGAGGGATCGGATCTGTCTAACACAGGACTCCCTCCTCTGCATATTTTCACCTAAATTATACCAATATGCATATTATTAGGCTGTATGCCCATTGCTAATTTTATATTATTTTATAGTTAAATTATGTGCAATTTTAATGAATAATGCCTTATTCTGCCTGTTTATCTAATTTACTTAGGTTCTAAAAGCTATCTTTAGCTAAGGTTTATAAAGTTTACAGAGGTTTGGCTGGACAAGAACCTTAAATAACGTGTCCAAAACCGTTTTTATTGCCCGTACCTATGCCCGTACTCTGCAATTCATATTACAATATACAACTGAATACTTCTTTAAAATTAATGGTTACCATCAAGAAAATAGAGTTGTGTTTGTAACATATAACGATCATATAATATGTTCGAGAAAAAAACACCCTTACTTCTTTATTTCTCTATTTATAAAGTTTAAAATGGCATAAATATATTAGGATCCCGAGGCTATTGCTAAAGGATTTGAGGCATTATCGTAAAACGGACTGACCGATCGAAAATCAACTCTATCTCGTTTATGTAAAGTCGATTATCGAAACGTTTATATTATTAATGAGTTTAAGGATCACAAAACGAGAATATACTTTAGAACGTGGTCGTATCATTCAATATTGTTTAAACAGACGCACTGCGCGCTGCACTACGTTAAAACGCACTCTACTACCTTCATTTAAAGTTTATTTTCCCGTGGGATGTCGAATAAGGTGTTCAATATATAAAATCAATCACAAATCAACAGTGACAAGGTACATCCCAGTACGAATGGGGTTTAATTGTTGGGCTGGCATTATCATTAGTCGGCGAGCCGCGTATTAGCCCGAGATCCTGCGCCCGCGCCGGCGCAGATAATATCTCCGTCTCTCGGACTATGTTTTATGGTGCCCAGGTATTTCGATTAGTATGATTTATTCGAGCAACTTGATTGTATGTTGCTGTGATGTGAAAAAGTTATGGATAGCACAGACGTGAGGTACAAATTATGTTCTATTTGATACTCGATGTGGGAATGATATAAAATGTCTTCTTTTGCGTTCTTTTCCTTTATTTAAAACAATATTCATACTTCATACTAATTAATACGTTTCACAAACACTGCCTTATAACAACTATGTTTCAAAGCAACACCTACACTCTACAAGACAGAAATGGTTGAAAATATTAAATTGCCGTTTTGTTTCTAAGAAATTGATTGGATCAGAATCCAATCATTAAAATGCGACCAAAAAGTAAACATGACACTAAGGACTACCTACCTGCCCCTAAAGGGAAAGCGTAGAAAAGCGTTTATCTCCACAGTGTTTCTATACTTTCGCATTTCTACTGTGGCCATGCTAAAGGGGACAAGTGCAATTCAGTAAAAAGTGGTGACATTTGTTTTTCAAGAACAAGGCTACTTTCAGGAACGCGTAAACTAAGATCTAGCAAGTTACAATAAGGACCCATTTATGCATACCGGACTCAATCCACACGATAACAGTTTTGAGAAAAAGCCGTTTTTATTAAAATTGTGTATTCTTTAAAACTGATTGTTATTTTAAGTAAAGTTAATTTACAATAGTATATTTGGTAATTTATTCTTTGCGTACAAACATAAATATGTTAAATATTACTACTATTTCCAACAAAAATTAAACAAAAACAGGAGGGTTCCTTTTAGCAAAACTATATTAGTGTGGGATACATATAATCCAAAGCGAACCATCTCTTTAGATTTATTACACAAGTCAACAGGATTTTCGTGCATGAGATCTGTGCACCCGATTTGGATGTCTAACATTTAATTAGTTATAGAAACAACGATTTTAACTTATAAAATTTGCTTTTAAATAAACTGAGGCCTCATGAACTTTCAAATTTTGAAGAAAACTGGCATTTTTTTCTATCGGTTATGTAGTAATAGAATGAAATATACATTCATTATTTTTTAGTTTATATTGTTGCTTATATTCCCAAAAAAAAGATTGAAATGAAAAAAAATCATAATTATTTAGATTTAAAACTTAATATTTTTTTGTATCTAGGTGAGCATATCCTAAATATATCTTGTTGTATGCTTCGGCAGTAAGTACCTATCTGATATAATGTGGCGCTCCTACTTTTTTCTGGTTTTTACAAGGATGTTTAAAACTAGATGATGCCTGCAACTCCGTTTCGCCAAAACTCGTTTATCGTGCGCAAACCGTACATTTTTCCGGGATGAATTGTCCTTTCCCGGTACTCAAAGTATCTGCATACCAAATTTCAGCAAAATCGGTTCAGTGGTTTGGGCGTGAAGAGATACCAAACATTCAGACAGATAGACAGACAGACGGACAGACAGACAGACAGACAGACACAGTTTCGCTTTAGTAGTGATGGTTTCAAGCAACGTTGCAAAAATCTTAATGTAAAAATAATAATAATAATACAAAAAAATGGTAATGGAGTATTACCATTTTTTTTTGTATTGCCATTTTACAAAATAATGAGCCATTATATGTATCGGACGTTCATTGTCCATTAAATGCAAAGAATGTAAGTATAGTAGAAGATTCGTCCTTGAAGTTTTGATGTCTCCGATTTAGTCCAGATTCGGGGAGGGGGTAGCCGAGGTATTGCCTTTGAGGTTGGAAGAAACCCCGTTCCTCTAGGCCTATTGGGAGCGGAGTTATGGCTACTTTTGTAAGAAATTTGACAGTTGCCAAGCTGTCAATGTCAAAGTTTGAATGCTTGTAACTCGGCAACTATTTGTCCTGGATATGGGGTTCTTCGGCTTGTTCTTCCTGGATTTTTCTCCTCTATTCGACCCTGGCCTCAGAATTGAGAAAAAAATTGATGTCTCCGATTTAGTTCAAATTCGGGGAGAAGGTAGCCGAGGTGTTGCCTTTAATGTTAGAAGAAACCCCGTTCCTCTAGGCCTATTGGGAGCGGAGTTATGGCCGCTTTTGTTCGACGTTTGACAGTTGCCGAACTGTCAATGTCAAACTTTGAGTGCTTATAACTCGGCAACTGTTTGTCCTGGATATGGGGTTCTTCGGCTTGTTCTTCCTGGATTTTTCCCCTCTATACGATTGTGTAGTAACTTTTGTGTGTGCGCAATACACACGACCAGTTATGCAAGAGTAATTTTATAGTGCCCAAGTGTGTGCGCAATACACAAAACCACTCTGGTTTCAATAAAACCGGGCCAGTTACGCAGGAGTAATTTTGTGTCGTGTCGGGCCTGGGTCACAATGACCCGTCGCCTTTGTATCAATAAAAATCCAGCCACGTCTTTGTAAAATATTGAGAAGTAAGCCTTTTTTAATATGCAAACGAGAACCAAGCCGCATGATTCTACTTGCCTAATTTAAAAAAAAATCAAGGGACCCCTGCAGTTTAGATCTTTTTAAAAAAACAATACTCATTAATTTGTTAGTTGGTAACTTTGTTGTGAAAATGTTTTGTTCTGCCAAAATTGTTAGATTTGCATGATCTTCATAGGGTCGATAAAAGGTCCATTTTGGAATACTTCTGCATTATTAACTCAATTTTGGCAATGGTGTGGATTGGACTCATTTTGCATAAATAGGGTCAATTTACAAGTGACGTCTTACAAAATCAAATGATTCAACGACAAATTTTTTTTGGGATTTACAGTTTAACTGCTCTTCATAGCTGTTACATAACTAAAAGGTAACCCACTTAGTTGTTGTATTCAAATCAGAAAGTAGTGAACCGAGAACAATTATAACACTGTATGAAATGGTGTAGGTGGCGCCATCTCTTGACTTACGTCAGAACTATGAATTATTGACAAGTGGATCGAGCGGTATTGATACTGGGATTTAAAGTCACTCAGATGAAAAATTTACACATAATTTTAATATATTATTTATTATTTATTCTCAGGAGTTGAGATTTTTCTCAACTGCAGATGTAAATTGAAAACTAGAATATGTTTTCAATTACAGAAGCAATGGTAGAGATGCTGTGTGATGATCAACAGGTTACAACTGAAAAATCTGTTAAACAACTTTATCTAAATAACACATCTGGCTCAGCATGGCTGTAGTAGAAATGTAAAAGAAACTATAATTAAATTAATTTAAAAATAGCATATTTAACTTGTTACTTGACAAAAGCTATTACAGTACCTACCTACTAAGTAATGAATTTATTAAGGATAAGAAAATTTCTTTCAAATCTCATTCCAGTTAGTACTAAGATAATAATAATAATTACTTAATTTACTTGATTTATTTAATATTGGTTTTTTGTCATTTAATTAAACAAATTAAATTAAAATATGACATATTATTACACGATTGTAGAATTAAGTTTGAATAAAAAGTTATTTGTTTCATATAGATATAATTATTTTTTGATATAATATTTTGTTTAATAATATAACTTATTAATTAATTTTTTAAGCATGTTCTCTACTATTATAACATTTGCACGCAACTTATAGCAGAATGTTTGTACCACTTTATAATGTAAGAACTTTTGTAACCTACAATCAAGGCAAATAAATGATTATGATTATGAAAACAGAAACACTGATTGATTTGAGTTCGAGGAGATAAGAGGAGCAAAGATTCTACAGATAAAAGATTTCAAGTCTACGCATAACAAAACAGATGCCAACCCAATCAATGACATTATATAAAAAACTCAAAGCAGATATTATGTTACTACCGCGCGCGTTGTGAAGACTCAAATACGACCCAATTGGGTCGTATTTTATTTAGTCTGTCTCTTTTATGTTAATGGCATTTCGTATATTTTGTTTCACTTATCTGTCAAAGTCCAATTTTGAATTTGAAAATTGTTCGGAAGAGATTTAAGCCGGAAAATAGAATGAACGTAACAGATCTGTATAAGTATATAGAATATCATTGAACCCAATACTATAATATTTTAATAGTTCTTTTTTGACATTTGTAGCAAGTATCAAGATTCAAGGCGGTGCATTCAAAATAAACAACAAATCATTCAAGCTCAGAATGTTTCTGGTATTGATTTATTTAACATTATTATTAATTTGAGAACGAGTTATTTATCGGCCCCGCCCAATCTTGATAACTGTTATTTATTGCTACTTTTTCATCCATCTGCCATTGCTCAGCCCTTATTCTATTTTTAATTTAAATAAGTTTTTTCGAATATGGAATTATGATCGATTGTGTTCTGTTTTATATAAAATGTTTATCAGCAACACTAACGAATAGTATTATACTACGTGTTCTTTGAAAGTAAAACCGAAAATTTTGAGTTTTGTTAAAAATCAGGTAATACTTTTAATCAACACCTCCTTGGACTACCTTGGAGCAAATGACTTGTCTTGTTGACGAGCTCTCTCAATAAATCAAAACAGAACATTCCCTAAAAAAATTCGGATTTCGCCTACCAGGCCAAACTTTTGTAAAAATTCCCCCGCACTTTTAATTTTTTACTTTTTTATTAGTTAACATGTTTATAGGTCAGTTGCAAATGATTATCTACAAGAAGCTTTGGAAGTAAAGAGGTTAAAACAACAACATTGTCATTGTATCTAAGTATTTAGTTATTTTAGAACCTAAATTATAAACAAATTCAAGAAATAATTTGGAAGTTATCAAACCCCAGTTTGTCATAGTTCCCGACAGTCAGACGGGACCTAGAATCTTGATAAATCTAAATATTCTAGATAAAGTTTAGGAATCTGTAAATCCAATCAGGGCCGGGAGCAGCCAGGTGGAATCTGTCAGTGTCAGATTGGAGCTCCCACACGAATACAATTCTGACACACCATTGATCTATCCGACCATCTCAACACCAACTATCCCACTGGGACAGAAAACCACGGCACAACCACATGAAGATACCTATTTGCTATACATTGCTTGCTGGGTGGGAAATGAACAGGGGTTAGTGGAAGATAACGAGCAATGTATGAATGATGCGACGATATCATTGCAAATATTGCAAATGCACGCGATTTCACGACTGTGCAACAAAATAGCTTATATCAACGTAACTACAAACCGATTTTAACTTAAATTCCCAGCAATAGAGTCTACTTTACTATGACTTGATTTGGTAATAGGCTATTTATTACCGAGGCAGCTGTAGATAGTTTGAGAGGCAGGTTCTATCAACTGTTGACAACTACATATTATTGTGTCGCGTATTTTATTCGGTAGGTGTACAAGGTGCTCTATGAAATTGGCTCGATTTGTTTATGCGATTATGATCTATAATCTCATTTGATAGGGGTAAGAATTGCATTCCTGCGAATGACTGCCATACATCTCACAATCTAGACTGATAAGTCCTGTCATTGGACAATTTAATTTGAAAATATTGTATCTGATAGAACTTTTGTAAATTGCAAATTGCATCCTAGAAGACGTACTCGTACTAGAGTATTCAAACCTACCTGTGTTCAAAACATTTATTTTCATAATAAATTAATGTACCTAACTTAATTTATGAACACAGGTCAAAAATAATTTTAAATACAAATATTACCCATATTAGATTTCGTCAACAATTTAAGGAAATGAGAAAAAAAGTGAAAGTGAAAAATCAGTGAAAAATCTATAACGAAGAAGAGAAACAAAAAAAAACACTTAAAAACCAAACACATACTCAAAACATAACCCTTATAAGCTCATGAGTCAAACGATCATTGTCTCAAATTTCACCGGTAGCTTTCCCCTTCTACTCCTCTACCCCTCTACCCCTCTACCCCTCTCCCTATAGGTATACCTGAATAACCCAATAATTGTGTACATAAATCATTTGAACGACTCCTGATAATTCTCCAAGCAAAGTAAATGAATGGTCCAAGTGAAGAACGTGGGGTTTTTCTCTCTTTTTCAAATTCTGGAGCTTAATCTATTATAACTAAAATCTTTGGTCAAATAAGGACAAACTGAAGAGTGTAGAGAAGGCTCACACTCTTCAGTCTGTACTTTGTCCTAATTTCAAATTTGACTTAAGGACCCTCTCTCCCTAATTTAGCAGGTCGATTGTCTGTCAGTGCGAATATCGACGTAAATGACATTAAAATAACATTCATAACAGCGCGCCTTGTACGGTGGCGGTTACGACGCTCGCCGCGTCCATGATAGGGCGAAATAGGAGAAAAAACCTTTTTAAGGCTTAATATAATACATATTTCAAAAAAGTAAAAAAACCAAATTATTAACTCATGTATTGCAAAGCAGTAGATATTTTTTATATATTCTTTTGATAAATAATGAAGGAGTAAAGTGGTTTCATTAAACGATTTGGAGGTGATTTGGTTTTTTATTTCTTTATTATGTGATACCGATAGAAAAAATATGGCAAAACCAAATTACGTATCATATCATGTAGATTACTAATTATTTTTTTCAGATATAATTTCTCTGTTAATGCCGATGAAAAGTTGTTTCATTTGCACGCTTTTTTCGAAAGAGCAGCCTTAATCTGTAAGGGCAGAACTTAACAGTAGGTCGTGTTCTAATCTAAATCAGAACTTACGCCTTATTACGTCTGTATGTATATTGTTCACTGTTCAGTCTGTCAAGATTTCTTGACACTGTCATCAAAGTTAAATGTTGACTGAAATGATAACTATAGTCGGGACATTTTAATAGGCCACATTTGACAGTTCATCAAAATTGTACCAGGTAACCTTATAGCGACGTACATAAAAAATAAATATTTTCGTTTTGTTTTAACTGCACAATTGATTAACTTTTTTCAATTACGATTACAGGTTTATTGTAAATATGACCGATCCGAATTATTTAACGATTTGCTTTTACTGATAAACAATTCTAAACGTAATAAACGAATTCTGATCTTAATAATTGCACGTCGTTACAATGTTACGTCAGCTGACCTTTTTTCTTTTTAACCTCTAGGGAAGTTACCCTAAAAATCGAAAGCAAATAAATAGTATCGATGCATTGATTACTTGTAACGAAATATCCCCATAAATTAATAACCACTTTGTGAAAAGTAACACATATTTACGTGAAATGAATAATGATAATACTACATTTAACAGTTTTTATAATCCAAGCGAATAAATGCATTTTTTTGTAAATTATGTACTTGTCTTATTTTGCTCCTTGAATTTGCAAAAGAAAAAGTAATAATGGGACAGAAGGGTGTTTCAAACGTATAAAATTCAAATATTTTATTTCAAGTCCGTATCGATTTGTTCGTTTTGGTCGATGTTTTTACGCAGCTCACCTCACTATGGAGATTAATCTGACAGATGTCGAATGTGGCCTATTAAAATGCCCCGACTGTAACGCTATTTGTCAGTCTCATGGCTGGTCTCTGGTCTCAGCTTGTATTAGTAATTGTACTTCTAAGAAGTAATTTAAGGTGACAAGGTTGTACGCTTGTGTTAAATGTTATACGGTAAATACTCGATATATCCATAACATCAGGTGAGTATTCGCTTCGGCCTCCGCCTTGGGCGCCACCCCGTAAGGGTTCGGTGATAACAGATACGTGCGGAGCGCGACTTTTCAACCTTTTGTTGGGCAGACGATAATACGCCCCTGTGTTGTCCCTTATCATAATATTTTCTAATTGGCCGTTTGTGGATATGTCAGTTTGTTACCTTTGTTTCTTTCTTGCTCCTTGCGTTTGAAATCTTTCGTTTGATCTAAAACCCTTTGGGGCATGGTTAATAAGGTCTACAATCACAAAAAGTATAATTTTATATACGAATAATTGGAAAGGATAGCTTTGAACTAAATAAATGCCTTATGTCACAAAAATACGAAAATTAAACCCAGTAAATTCTTTAAATTATAATCATAATACGGATCTTTTAGTGTGATCAATTTAGAACTAGCGCCGGCTTTTTTTAAAGTGGCGTCATCTGAATTACAACTGCTTTGCATCCACGCCCCCATGACAATGTCATCAAGTGCTAAGTACAATATCCTTGTTGTTATGATATATAATAATTATTACAATAATAATTTTATGCTTGTTAAGGATTCTTGGTCAATTTAACTTCTTTAACTTTTTGTTTGCTGTTGTAATCATTCATTTTAAAACAAGTCTGTAGATCAAATCTTAGGCTGAACCTGTATCTTCTCATAATTTCGAATCTCATAATTATTATAGTTCTAACCAAAATTGGATCACCAAACATTGTTTTAACTCGAAACGTCAACACATAACAATACATTCAGTATTGTCCCTGGATTAAGTCCGCCGTCCCGTCACCTCTATTCACAAACTTGGTGAATCAAAGTTGTCCTGTAAATAAGGTGTAGTCTTATCACTGGACCGATCTACCGCGTGTGCCTGCGGTAGATAACATCATCATTATCAGGTTGGTCAAATAATCTTGGAGTAGTATTGTAATTTTGATAGGGTTTCGATGCAGCTTCGGCGTAATTAAACAAAATGGTATTTCCACCAATAAATTGATTTGAATCTTGAAAATCGATTTATGATGTAAAAGAGATTAGGCCAAGGACTAAGTCTAAGTTGTAGTCTACCGAGTACCAAATAAACCCATCGCGAGCAGACTATATTTGGCATCAGTGGTCCAGTGGTTAAGACTTTAGACTTTGGCTGTTGATTTTAAAGTGGTGGATCCCGCGTTCTAAAATAATGTTGCTTACAAGTTACAGCATCTAAGGCTGGGCAATGCAGGCTGATCACTTGATACTCTGACACGGCCCCTGCATCGTGTAAAAAATCTGTGTCGGTCATCTGCCCCACTCAAAACTGGGATAATCCTTATATAACAAGAGAAGAAAGAGAGAGTTCTCTTGTACACTGCACACAATATTTGAACTCAAAAAAATATCTGCAGGCCAGCTAGACTGGTTTCAATGTAATCGGTCTCGCTCAACACCCATGAAGGCAACACATGGCCATTCTTCATTGTCATTTATATACCTAAACAGAAGGACATGTTAAAACCGTCATAAAAATAAAAGAACAGGGGAACAATCCACCAAATGGAGTTCATACGCCACCCCGTCTAATAGATTCCGCGCTAAGTGCTCTCCGAACAATTTCATAAAGAAAAAAACTACCGCCATTCATTAGGGCACGTACAGGAGACGTCGCCTGATGATTTAAGGGCCTCTGCAAATGGTGCGATAAATAACGCGGTCAGCTAAGTACGCCGCTACTTACGCTCAACGCCATCTAGCGGCGCCGCGCGACAACTGTAACATAAATCATCCTTTATCACCGTAATGGAATTGGATTTCTGAACGTTGTGTTATAATAGCGTATTAATAAATTAAAGTAAACAAAAATATTTTTAATCTGTCTAGATGTACTTTTGTTTCGATATTAAGCTGAGTCGATCGAATATAGTTTTCTTAATAGTAGCACAGATGTCGCTACTAGTATGGTCATAGAACATTTCAAAAATTTTAATATAATATTATTATAGGGATATAATGCGTATTGATTACTTTCTAATCTTTATTAAAAGAGAGAGAAGAGATCATAAAATACTGTGCAAAAGGTATTTCAAGATCAAATATCGATTTTTGTATTTCAATGCTCTTGTCCGGGCATCAAAAGGTTACAGATGAATGACACAGAGGGCGCTGTGCACATGGTCATAGACCATAACGTGGGTCAATATCGATTTAATGTTATGACAATTCAGTAGGTGGCGCTGAAGAGTATAATCATTTCTTTACCTTTTCTTATATTTCAATAATTAATGTGCAATAAAAAGATAAGCTATTGTTATTTATTATTAGTAATAAATAAATTAATATTACGTCTAGCCAGTTATCTGCCTCAATCAATTTAATCTAAGCGTTACTGGTGGTTATCAGGTGACCCGTTAGCTCGGTTGCCCCCTTATTTTATAAAAAAAAAAACATAAATACAAATAATCATAAATTAAAAACTTAAGCAATATTTATGAAGGGTAATAAATAAGAGTGCGGCACGTCTGTGACATTACAGTATTACCGCCTAGGACGTGCGATGGGCTGATAGTACGCCCCTGATCTGATAGGCGCCCACGGTAAATCATGCTAAAGACGCCTCTGCTATCGGCGCCTGCATCATCAGTTATTGGACCAGCTTTCAATTAATAAGAAATATATTATTTTCTCGGAGTGGAAAATGTAGGTTAAATTACTTTTCCCGAACTTTTGTGAATTTATCAACAAACTATAATTTTATTAATAAAATTAAGTTTACATACTAATTAAAATTATTACAAAGTGATAAATTCGTAAATTATATTTCGTATAAGTTACTTAGGGGTGGGTTGCATCAACTTCGTCCACGAATTACGCATAGTGAAGTCCCGAATCTCATGTAGCGTTTGGTACAACTAATATATATTCTGTGGTAGCGTTGTAATCGAGGCGAATCTCACGATATCTTTATTCTCACTCTCACCATAAAGGCCGGGACACAAAAACACGGCACGACGTCGTACGACGTCGTACGGCGCTGTGTCGTGGAAATTCCCACGACACGGCGCCGTACGACGTCGTGCCGTGTTTTTGTGTCCCGGCTCTTACATACTACATAGTCCATAATATATCCATAGGGGATTGGAGAACAGAGATCAAAAATCGTCAAAACGTTCGCAATTTACGGACGCCTAACTCCTAAGCCTAGTTACAGTACTGTCGAAGAAATTGATTCGTAGACAGTTTGCGGATCTACATTATTTGGTTGGATTATGTCAAATTAATGTTATTCGTGATCTATCAGCTAGATTTGACAAAACCAAATAACGCCATCTGCCTATTCATTAACTCCTCTTAAATTACTTAATATAATGTAAACAATAAAAAAATATCCACAGCCGAACATATAACCTCCTCGTTTTTTGGAAGTCGGTTAATAACGCTCCAGTACGGATACGCTCCAGTACGCTCTATATTATATCAAACAATCCGAGTAACGTAGTCGTTAGACGTCCAATAAATTACAAAGATACATTGTTATTAAAATTTGATAGCGACTCCCGGCCAAATCCCTGAAATAATTAAATTGCTCAAAAGAAACTGTAAATAAAGAAAACTGGAAAATTAACACTTGATTTATAAGTGCTGGCACGTGAAATATAAGTGTTGGTACTTTAGAATAGATATGTTTTGGGCAGATCACTGATTTAGATCTCCATTTCCTTTAATTTTGATCTTTAAAGCCAAGCTCTGTAAGTTTGGACTATGGGCTAAAATGATAATAAAAATGCTATTAATTTTCACGTGCTTATTATTTCAACAATTAGGAAATATTATGACGTAATATTACGGGGACGCCTATTGACCACGTGACGTTTTTGTAGTAAAGAAACTACGTGGTTAAAAAAATTTAGCATTTTTAACACCTTGGATAAATATGCTAAACTGCTAAACATAAAACATTCGATACGACGCGACTGTACCTGTCACAGTTTGGTACAAAATTAAAAAAAAAATGGCAAACTACTAAACATATTTTAGTACCCGACTGTACCAGCAGTGCTTGTGGCAAACAGTACTCTGCCACAAGTACAGTCGCGTATTTAACCCTCCGCACAACACGACATGTGAACACTCATGGGGTACGTTGTATCCCAATCGATCTCGCTGCCCGCTGCCAAAGATTTGACGGCGTAACCCGTAAATTACCATTATCTGCAGACGCACCGCTAGTATTTATTATTTATGGGTCGGATCGGCCGCCTCGAGGCTGATACGGGGTGTTTTTCCCCGGAGCGGCGCTGGGTTGGCTCATGTTGTAATTAGATGGTGTAATGGGACATTATGAGCTGACGCACGGTTAAGTATATTAGGTAGGTGATAAATAAAGTTATTTACAATGTTAAGATCTTTGTAAAGTGCTAGAAAAAGTCAGCCTTTTATAGTTAACGACAGGACCTAAAACGATTAGTCAAATCAACAATATTAAGCTTTAGGTATACTTAATTTTGTGGAACGAAACGTTTTTAAGTTTAATTATTATTATATGTATTTGTTTGATTCCACCCTTAAACACACTGCGCTGTATTTTATATTTTAATTTTTAAGTTACATACCTTTTTCTTTTAATCATTACGACCTACACCACAATTATTTCAGTTTCAAAAAGATTGTGTGTTATAAAACAAGTGACCCAGACTCCATTTCAATGGAACTTCAATCTTTGTCCGATCCATCCAATCAAACTACAAAATTCAATTGTCAATAACTTGACTCCTCCACCTTACAAATCCACGTCATCTCACCAGCAACCCCAAAACTCCATTTTAAAAGAAACGGCGTCGAAATTGTTCCATTAGATTTATCGGCGGGTCGCGACGAAACATCGCAACAAAGGCACTACCTCATCGCTGACAGGTTTATGATCCTAACAGTTTTTGCTAACAGCCACCCCGTACTTTATTTATGACTTAAGTTTTATTAATTAGCCATTTTCCAAAGATACGGCCGATCCTTTGTCCGTGCGGTTTTTCTGTGTGTGTTTGTGAATTTATCGCTGTTTGTACCGCTTTTAATGAATTTGATTTTCGTTAAGATTCTATTGATTCACTAGTGAAAAGAGAAAATGGAAGGCAGATTCTATTAAAACGAATCTGTTGAAAATGCCATCAACATGCCATCGAGCTTCAGTTTCTTATTTTTTCATTCACCTATCATGAATAATAGAAGGAGATCGATCTTTTCGATCTCGGAAGGCAGATTCTACTAAGTCTATTAAAAATGCAATCTTGCTTCAGTCTCAGGACCAGACTCAGGATTTAATTTTCGAAATGACCTCTTAAAAATACGAAATTTGAAGATTACTGTTAAACGAAAATAGATGTATTGTAGGAAATTAGTCTAATTGATAGACACCTTTGCAACTCAAAATCGATTAGAATCATTTTGCTTGAATGCTAGTTATTTTTTAAATGATTATAATTACGTTTTTCGCATGTTTTCCGAGCGAGCCGATAGCTTCTGGCTGCAGCGTATTCACGACTTTATAGTCATACTAATTAAGTATAAAATTGCCCTTGCGGTAAAATTACTTTCGATATAGCGCCTTAAACATATAATAATTATAAACACAAACACAATTTGGCATTTCCCAACTTTGCCTCTAGTCAAAACCGTGAAACGCGGCATTGAAAGGTGAGCAATGAGTTATCAGTAAGCCTTGTAAGTTAGTAACTTTGTATGTTAGGAAGTTTTACAATCTATCTATTTCGATTATAGAATTCATCTTAAAAATTGAAACACTTAAATCTGTCGAATAATGAGGCCCACTAATGTTATTATATCGCCTATAAACCTATCATCACGCCGTAAGTCCATCAACAAGTGCTGCCATCTATCTTGCGGCGGTAATGCGCGCAACTGAGGGATAGATGGCGCTGGCGGCGCGCGCGCAACTTTATTTACGTCCATAAATCTTCGAGTCAAAACACTGACCTAAATGTAAGTGATGACTAAAACGATAATCGTTCATTGTAAGTGCGTTTCCCGATTTGAGTGTTTCTTAACATTGCGTAAATAGTAAATACCTGACCTATAATAGACTATACTCACTATAAGTAGTAGGATTTGTGAACTGTAAATTATTATGATATTGCGTTTGTTCAGTTCATAATATTAATGCTTATAGTCTATTCGCGTTAAATGAACACATACTATAGATTATTTTACTGGCGTAATAAGTATTAATATTAAAATAGCTGTTTTAAATGCGCGTGCGGCGATGAGAACAATGCCTGCACCAGCAGATTAAAGTATACAGACGTATATAGACGAGTATAAGATTCCTAAACGCTTTCATTTGCCCATCAATAGCCAACGTTGAGAAGCCGCGTCACAATAATTATATCAACTAAATAAAAACCGTAGCGCCTTATAAAAACAAAAGGCAATCACATAACAATTAATCAATGGCCCTCACAATATTACGTCAAACCAAAGTTTTATAACTGAGTACTAAAATAATACTAGAATAGCTTAAACCATAGAAGGAAAATATTTTTCTATGGAAAATGTTTTTCTATGCTAAAACAAAAGTAACTCACACGCTTGTTTTTTATTTTCCTTCTTGATAATTCAATTTAAATTAATATAAAAGACACAAGTTTACGTAAAATTTTCATTAGAAGTTTACCGTGTGTATAATTAGAGAGTTTTCAGCGCGCAGTGAGCGATGTACGATACCCGGGGGATGCCGCTGATGCAGGCTGCTAGCTGAGCTATTCTTGTTGACTTGGCTCATATTTACAGGTGCTAAATAATTTAAATAAGCCTGTGCGTCTAGCATGCGTACGACGAGATATCTCACTCTCGAGTGTAGTTAAAAGCTACTCTTCTGATAATGTCAAAATCTCGACAAAACTCGATAAAAATGTGTTATTTTGACGACAGATTTACACGAGAAAAATGTTTTTCTTTTAACATTCATGTTCCTATTTTAACATTCATAAGAATGCTAAACCATAGATTAGACATGTTACACTTAAGACTAGGTTTCGAAGTAAGAACGTCTGTGGTCAGGGAGGCTGGAGAGAGGTTGAAAACCGTAACTTGTACACTTATCTATGTCATTAATACATGAAATTGTTTATTTTTTTAAGCAGCACTTCTAAGCAATTATTCATCACTACCTTTCCAATTCCGTACATGAACAATGAACATGATATGGCTGTAAACACGCCTTTAACAGCTGTTAAAGAAACGTATGTTATATTATGTAGCTTCAATTTGTCGAAATCCCCCTTTTGAACAAATCAACGCGGTGGCCAGGGACACAGAAGGGAACAGGTTACAGGAGCGCCAGACCCTGGCCGGGCCACTTCATCACTCCCACTTAATACAACTTAGGCTAGATAGCCAGTGTAAGAGACGCCTAAGCAACCTTTCTTTGCTGCAATATCCCTCTTTATCAAATCAACACATTGGTCAGGTACCAGGCGCACAGAAGGGCACAGGAGCGCAAGACGGCGACCCGGGCCACTTCATCACTCCCACGCCGTGTTTTCATTAGTCCGCCTTAACGTATGACGCGGCGAGGGACTAAATCTTCATTTTTGACGTCCCATGGGTGGACGGGGATGTGCGGTGAATGGATGTGACTAGAAGCTAGTGACTAGATGAAAATAGACAATGGATAGGACTAAGTCATAGATAAAATTGGGATGTTAATGAAAATCTGTTGAATGTTATTGTAGTGAATAATTAAATATATTTCTTTGATTAAAATTCCGCAGAAACTGTATATCTTTCTACCAGAAAAAGTAATGAGTTTTCCTGTAGATTACGATGTGACGTTACGGGTCAATTTTTATTGCTAATGCTAATAGTAGTTTTGGTGTCTAATTTTAATGCTTTTAAACTTATCAGTTTATATTTTAACTTATAGATTATATTATTCACTTTTCATAATTTTGCCGTAAATACGGCTGTTTTCATAAAGGCAACAACAGCTTTAACAATATATTTTCCGACTTAAACGGATTAGAATACAAATCAGACTGCTTCACGATATTATAATCATTACACAGTTAAAAATTAAATTAGCAAATTTTAATGCATTTTTCTTGTAAGTTGTAACTAATAGAAAAATTATACAATTCACCTTCCACTAACATGGAATTCCACAACCGTTGGAGTTTAGGGTTGATTCAGACCGCAACGTGAGATGCGTTTCTATTTATAATAGGGACCGTGCAGAGCGATGACACTGCCACTAGTGACGAATAGCCGAAACTTATGCGAAAATTTTAGTGTCAAGCCCAAGTCAAGCTACGGAAAATTATAAGATTTCTTGAGAAATTTGAGTATTTTTAAGAATTGAAATGCATTGTTGTATTGCCGAATGTTCTAATACGTACAAGAAAAATAAAGGCAAATCGAACGATGTAAAATTTTACTATATTCCTGGCAAAAGTATTCAAATGCTATGGCTTATTGAAAAACGAAAGAAATGGATAAAAGCCGGTAAAAACATACGTAAGTATTTAAAGAATTCCATGAATGATAAGTGTAGACTCGTAAAAACACTGAATTTTGTAGATTATAACCGTAAATTCATTTTTGATGAACCCAATATGAACCTAACCTATAACCGTTGCTTCTTTCAGTAAACATCCAAACTGGCTTCCATCTAAATTGATATGCCAATTACACATAAATTTGCATCAAAAGTAAGGATAATTTGGAGAAGTCCTGCCAGGAATTCAACACTGAGGATAGTATTGAACTTTAATTATAAACTAGCCGGGGTCAAAGAGAATGCGAAGCCAAAGTCACTCACAAGTTACTTCTTTTACTCGCATCGTGTCGCTGCTGTCGAATTACGACGCCCTCTGTAGTTTCTGCACGGTCCCTATATGGATTTGACAGATTCGCAAGACGTTTCATGCAATTGAAATCTGTCAAATTCATACAAATTTATGCCGCGCCTCGCTTCGGGTCAATTCAGACCGCAACGCGACGAGTTGCGGTCTGAATTGACCCTTAGCCGTAAAAGAAAATAAGAAAATTCTTGTAAAACTAAAACAATGTCCCATCTAGGACCTCAGATCTACGTACACATGTCTCCGGCCGGACGGGGACAGCGCTAATGTTGATATATCGGCCAGAGTTCGGACGGACGGACGACTGCGCCGGGATGTTAAATAATACCCGACACCCCCACACCCCCAACACCTCCAACACCCCCCAAACCTTTGTCAAATGTATTAGCAATGGAGCGATGATTAAGGAAAAATTAAGTTTTGTTTATGGTGTTTAAACTTTTTCTCGTTTCAAAGTCGAACTTCCCCATCGTCGGCAATCATATCCTATATTATTGGCCAAAGATTTTTGTTTGAAAATACTAGATCTAGATTCTAGACTATAGGTATTTTTTTTTATTTTTATTTATATAATATGTAGACGGTTACCTACCAATCTATGCCTGTAAATAAATAAATAAAAAAATTGTTAGTCACGCAAAAAATCGAAAACGGCTAAACTGATATCTGTTACTTCCTATATTTGTCCCCATGGCTATCCTTTTACCACACTTTTACCTTACGAAAAACAACTTTTTCACCCTAAAATATTCATATACTGGTAACATCCTGAATCCTGAATCCATCCAAACACTACAGAACATTCAACAACCATTTATACAAACGACTCAATTGTCAGCTCAAACATTTTTTCGGCCGCTTAAAATTTTCTCTCCGTGGAAATTAGTTTGCGTGCGTTTTTCGCTATCTTCCTTCATAAACAGGGATCAGGCGACTTACCCTTTCGCCATAAATCTGTCCCCCGCTCCCCCCGACACCCCCCGGCACCCCCCGACACCCCCCGGCACCCCCGCAGCCGCGAGGTGGTTTTGAATGGAGATTGAGCCAATTAAAGTAATCGCCGTTACAGTCGGCGCTGCCTTTGGATTAGTTCTGCGGGGAATAGGGCGATGGAGTCGGTTGCTACGATTTTTTTTTCATCTAGGATAATAATATGAGCGTTTACAATTCTATGTCGGAGGTTACACGTTCGGTTTCTCATCAATCTGAGAGTGACGCAAGATTGATGGCTAAAGAATGACCAGTCCATCAATCCATGGGTAAGACGATCAGTTTTCCGTCAATCTTTATCAGGTCGATGGAATTGATGAGAAACTTTTTTTTATTCCCCCCCCAACATAATTCTACTCTCTTCTTGAATGTTTGCAGGCCGTATCGGTCCGGAACCGGAAATACTGTCCTATTCTAATATTTTTGTATTTATTATTATAGATTAGGAGGTCACGACTCACGACATTTTTGGTAACGATATCCAAAATGACTTTAGATTGACAAGATAAAGAGCAACTCTCTGATGCCAAGTATGTCGGTCTGCCTGCGTAAAGTAGTTACGTTCTCTGTATAGGGCGCCTGAAAACCCAGTTATCATGACCAAAAAAAATGATAAGGTAAATGACTGAGTAAGTTATATTAGGTAAGTACTAGTTGTTCTCATATCAGTAGCGTAAAAACTGACCAAATATTCGGTTGCGTTATGAAGCAACGAGCGTTCAAACGTGATTTATCGTGACCTATACAGGTGCAATTAAACCTTCCTGCAAATTTTTTTCCAGGGTTTAGGTATCATTAGGAGAGTCCATTTAACCAAAAAAAAAAATGGGTGTTATTTTTATTTCAATGACATATTAATTTATCCCATTTACAATCGTTGCAGAATGGTCAATCGCGGCGCGGGGGAATGATCGGGGGTAACGCGGGGGGAGGCGCGCGCGCGGGGGTACGTCACGCGCGGGCGACGCGTCGTGTCCATTAATTGTAGTGTTTTTTGGGATAACTTTCGGAACTTAGAGTGACTATAAAAGAAAAAATTATTACTATTTTTATTTTTAACAAGGATCAATATAATATCAAAATTTGTATAGTGCCTGCAAAGAAACTCCCACTAGTTCGTCGCCAGTTGATCATGGCTGGAAGGAAGACTGTGAGAAGTACATTCCTGTTTGGTACACAGGTAATCAGCTGCCAATCAGTGTGGCTGATGTAACAATAAACGATGAAAACAAAAATGATAATAATGAAACAGAAGATATTTATACTAGTAAGTCACAAACTTAGAATGCATTCACGTTTAACCAGCTTTCGGCAAGCATATTTATTTATTTATTTAACTCAGGCATCTTGGCCCATATTACAAATAATATAGACTAACATACATACAATTATACTAAAAACTAGCACTAACACTATCACTAAACACGTATTGTCTGCGACGTGGGGCGCGACGTGTTCGGAAGTCGTCCATAGCCAGCTACGGGGTCAAACACATAAGTTTAACCAGTGGTGGTGGCAACCCAGTGGCACATGAATGCAGCGCACTATACGAGACCTAAACTCCTATTTGTTTTTTCTAATAGTTTCACATTATATATTTCCTATAATATTTGTAGTAGGTAATGGTGCGTAGTTTAACGAATCAATGTCACTCTGCTGGTGCTCGCCAAGCGCTGGGGCACGATGTCAGCGATGAAGAAGATGATTATGCAATATAAAATATTTCATTAAAAAAACTCCCAATTACTTACCAGAGTTTTCTTTTTCTACTACCGTTTCCAAGTCTAACAAATAAGAACAAGCTAAGTTTGAAAACGCAGACAAGATTACGTGTAATTGTAAAGAATCTAATGGCGTCAGAGGGGGAGCTGCAAAGTTGCGCGTACTGTTGCCTATTTTAGTAGGTATAGATAGGTAACTAGCGATATCAAAATTTACGGTTCAGCCTTTTTACGTCTTAATTATTAGAGTACTCAAGATCGCCGTAAAGGATAGAAATGGAAGAGGCCTATCTCCAGGAATGGACTCTTAGTGGCTGACGATGATGATGATGATGAAGTTTATAAGAGTCCGTTGATAATTGCAATTGCTACCATTGAGCTGATCGATGATGGTGTCGTGGTGGGCAATATAACTCTTCCATGGCTGTTGCGAAACCCCTTGAGCTTGGGCTCATTTGTTTTCTACTGATGACCTAATTCGCTACACTTGGTTGGTGGTGAGAGTCTGATGACGGAGCAGGGTGAGATTTCAGATTTTTTAGCGATTAGATATTTTAATTTTCCTCACCGGTCATTAAAGCGTGTGTTTTTCGTTTTTAAACTAAACACTTTACTAGTAAAATATTTAAAGAATATAGTTCAGATATAGGTCGCCGATAACTATGAATTGCAACCAAATATTTGGTCAGTTTTGGTGCCAATAAGCTAGTACGTACTGACAGTTTACGATTTGTAATTTTCAGCCGTTTACCTGATCATTTTTTTTGGGTCACAATAAGTCACGTTTGAATGCTCGTTGCTTCATAACGCAACCGAATATTTGGTCAGTTTTTACGCTACTGATATGAGAACAACTAGTACTTACCTAATATAACTTACTCAGTCATTTACCTTATCATTTTTTTTTTTGGTCATGATAACTGGGTTTTCAGGCGCCCTATACAGAGAACGCAACTACTTTACGTAGGCAGACCGACATATTTTGCTTTAGAGAGTTGCTCTTTATCTTGTCAATCTAAAATAAGTCATTTTGGATATCGTTACCAAAAATGTCGTGACCTCCCGTAATATTAGAAGGTACAATGCTGAATGTAGTAATCATAAGTGAGTGTCTTTACATAAAAAGGTTACTCAATTAGCACTAAATAAACAACCGCAATAAGATATTATATTGCACACATTGAATGCTTTAATAATTTATTTATATGTTTTTGTTGTAACGGTTTTAATTATTTTCAATTAAAATGTTATAGTGATAGTGCAACTTTCAGACGAGCTTTCATTTACTTGAGTTATTGCTAAACGTTTGCAATTAATCGTGTCTTCATAATATGTTTATATTTCATAGTCTGAAATAAAGATATTTGTATTTGTATAATATATTCGAAGACAGCATTCCCACACAAACTTTGATTCCATATTTTAATCCTATTACGAATTTATAAACTTGGAGTTCTTAAAATTCTTCTCTAGCGAAAGTACAAAGTATAAAAAGAACACATGAGCAGAATTTTAAGTTTCTAGCTAGCAACGTCTATCATATGCGTTGTTCTATGAATTTGCACTTTACTGGTGAAAATTTATACCGTTTCAAGAGTTTACAGAATTAATACACTCCTGAATATAAACTAGATGCTTTTATTGTAGATACAAAGATCTCTAGATTCGTGCAATCCTACAGGCTACAATATTGGAAGATTGGTAGAAATCGCTTGTAGCGATAAGACCGCCTTCTGTATTTTTTACTCTTAGCACAGAATACGTATTAGTTACTAGGTTATGTATATGTCATGTTTGATTTGATACAATAAAGTATTTTCATTCATTCATTTCACAATAATTAAAAAATATAGCACACATGAAGTCTCCACGCATTCCTGCGCCAGGATTAGTATCATACAATACAAGCAGCGACTGAATCCTTTTATTTATTGCTATTTATTGTTATTGCATCGCTCCGCTCATTTCTCGCCGCTAATATTGTCTCGCTGTAAATTTCGCGTTCCGTTTCGCCGCTCGCTTGTTTTTAATATTACATTAATTAGCGCTGTTAGCAGATGACTTTTGAGTCGAGATTATCTTAAGGAGTAAACTTTAAGTGGTAATTAGCAATGGTTTATCTGTTTAATTTTTTAATTGATTTCTTCTTCTTGCGTCTTGTGTTTAAATCTGTGTAAACAGAGCTGCTGTTTATAGGCAAAAATTGTGTCAAGGGGCTGCAACGAACTGCGTAAGAAGTTTTTAATTTTTTTACCTGTAACATGTCTTTTTATCTAGAATTTATGATTTGAATATACGTTTCTAAAGTTAAATTTTATTTCGGTCTTGCCCTTTGTTTCCAAATACATCCGATTGGATCCAAACAAAGAACGCACAGATTACTCGTTAATCCGTCAGTCAGTTTTCCCGCCATATATCAGGGTGTCGTCGGGGTGACTCACATGATTAGGTAGATTTATGTGCCCGTGAGGTTAGTACAGTCTACAGAGGGTACACTTTCTACTAGCTACGTCGGCGTAATGAAAAACACTACATGACAGGATGCTCTGTGCTTATAGCCTATTACCCGACTGCACCAGCAGGCAGTGACAACATTAGAAACGAGAACAAATAGACATGCTGACGTATTTTAGTAACAAAATGGCGGATTTCCTTTGTCTGTCTGTCACTTTGTCTATTCTTCCGTATAAAGAAACTGTTTTTTATGGTGACCATGCTGAGCTTGCCGTAGACTGTAGAGTGAATAGTGATGACGTATGTAAAAAATAAATATTAAATACATACATATATAATGTATTTATATGTATGATGTATCTACTAATCCTTTGATAAAACGCGAATAAGCAGAAATTATAACTCTGCACGATCTGCTATCTTCTTAGAACGAAAGTGCCTAGCTCTACCTGCCATTTAGTAATTTCTAGGTTGGTTTTGTTTGGAAAACATTTGTTTACAGCCTAGGTAAATTATCATATTTGGCGAATATGTCTTACGGTCTACTGATAATTATTAGTGAATCTCATACTGATACATTTTAGGTAGAATTGGCCGAGGGGTCATTGGGAGCCAAGCGGAACAAAACAAGCAGTCTACAAAAAGCGATATATTAAATCTCTGTTATTATAATTTTGTATGAAACATGTATTTAAATCGCGTAATGTGCGGATGATCTACGGTGCTTATTACATACATTTTTATTATGACCCATATATTGTCGGCATAAGGTTCTATCAGAGGTAAAAAGGCCCTGAATGGATCTCACGTGAAATTACGCCGTGTGACGTCATACATCATGATGAGTAAGTACTTTATTAACGTGTTAACGTGACAGAAAAATTACGGGACATGGTAAAATTACGGGACAGTAAATAACGTAGGTTGTTTCCTTATGGAAAATATTTAGGCTGGAATTAATGCTCTGCTAAACAGAGACAGGTATTAAAACACTGAATTTTTCAAGTCACATTTTTTGTAAAGGAAATGTCATTATTTAAGTATAAAAAAAGTACAGTTTAAAAATTGAGAAAATTTCCTATACGCAAAGGTATATCAGTACACAATTTGAAAAATTCTGCTCGATAGAAAAAATCTCAAAGATGACTATTATAACGCTGTTTCATAATTAAATCATTTTATGGCTAAATTACACACTCTCTAGAAAAAACAAAAAATGTAGTACATTTGTCATAACCTCACCTAAACGATTTGATATATTTGATTTGTGTAATACTAAAAACAAAAGATTTTTTCTCCTATTTCCTATTATTATCAAGGCACGCGGCGAGCGCGTAAACGCCACTGTACAAGGCGCGCTGATATGAATGTTATTTTAATGTGCTTTACGTCGATATTCGTACTGACAGACATCGACCTGCTAATTTTAGGGACTACTGGGCCTTAAATTCGAGGGCAGCAAGACTGTCAATTCAATGTGTATCTTTTTCTGTAGTAATTAAAGTTCAATTTCATATGGCTTAATAACAAAGTGCAACGCATCTCGTAGCGCCACGTTGCAGGACGAACGAAATCTCACCTTCCTATGATTCCTCTGGCAATAGGATACTCGCGGCTATCTCTGACGATTACTACAATAATCTAGTGTACGTGCGGTGGATCTCTGTTCACATGAACCAGAACAAGAAGTGATTTTATGACTGGACACCCCTTTACAGTGTCAACATTATTTTATTTTTAATGTTAATTTTACATAATATCTTATATATAAAATTCTCGTGTCACAATGTTAGTCCACGAACAGCGAACTCCTCCGAAACGGCTTTACTGATTTTTACCAAATTTTATATGCATATTCAGTAGGTCTGAGAATCGGCTGCTGGGTACTTTATATATTGATAAGTTCATTTGTTGAATAAATAATAGTAAATTATTACAACTCGAGACTGAGGGCGACCATTGTTTGTGCGACGGGATAACGATAGACGTTGCTATGGTAACATACTTATTAATCACTTAAAAAAAAATATGGACGAAATAGGTACTATAAATTATGGCAAAGCAACGT